>OY971434.1:7520000-10020000 GCA_963853865.1 Helleia helle
ATTTGGTGCAAAATGATCTGCCAGACACGTGAACTTAGCAGGTCATTTTGTAAAATATTCATGTAATTTTTGAGGTGAAAACGCCAAAAATTGTTGTAAAAAGTATGAGGAACTATAGAAATATGCTGCATGCAGACACAGAACTCTAATTTATTTTCGATTTGGTGCAAAATGATCTGCCAGATGCGTGAAGTTAGCAGATCATTTTGTTGTTTTTTGAAGTGTAATTTTTTGAAGCAACCGCGCCAGAACTATTTGTAAAAAGTATCAGGAACTATAGAACTATGCTGCATGCGAACAGAACTCCAATAATTTTGTGATCTGCTGGAAAATGATCTGCTAAGTTCACGGGCATCGACGCTGCGCCGGTTATGCGCTCTGATTGGCCGATTGATGTCCATTGATGAATGCCAAGGGGACGTACATACAGATCACTGGTTGATTGAATTGCTATTACGTCAGTGACAAATGACTGACCAGTTTCGGAATTATATGGCTCACATGACTACTCTATCCGGTTATATGCTCCATGTAACAAACCTATAGAGGAACCCTCTGAAAGTAAGTCATTAGCGTAATGATAATAGGAGTTTATCATTGACTAGTCCTGTCGTCGTGCGTAAAGTCTAGCCGACTCGACCATTTGTTACCTACCTACGAACTGCGGCGATAGCCTTCCTGTCCTCTTTTCCTAAACACACAAATGAGCTGGATAGTGGTACTGTTTTAGACGGTCGCGCCGCACATAGAGCGTATTTTCTCCCGGTTGTAAATCCGGTTATAAAATTACAGGCCTTTCTTATTTTTCCGTAGATAAATTTATTGAAAATAACAAATAATAATGGTTTAAGGCGGTAAAGCTGCGTGGTATAAATCAAAATCTACGTGACGGGTGGGTGTTTGGGGACTGTCTCCATGTGATTTTTACGTTCCGATTTTCAGCCCAGCCTGAATAGAAACTTTGAATATACGTTTTAAGGCCAAGGTTAAAAACGTCTTATCTGCCTACGATTGTACATTTTTTGTGTCTAAGATTGAAAAGCCTCAAACCATTATTATTCCGTATACGTTTACTGGACGGAAAATCGTTGGTAATGCTCTGGAGTAAATAATAAAAATCGGGAGTTGTAATGATACGGTGTAATTTAATAAAACATCCTATTTATATGCTATATCATCACAAAATGAATTTATCGGAGGGGACTTGTCTTTGCCGAGCATCATCACCGCGATGCTCCGCAATGATGAGTCCTGGACGGCGATGGTCTCCTTCTGTGAGGCAGTAATGTCCCAGAAGGAGGCCGATGAGCGGGTGAGAGAGGAGGCCGCCGACGAGGCCTCCCACCGCAGGCGACGAACAGGGGTGCGTAGGAGGCGCTACTTATTGCGCCTCCAGTAACGCCCCTGTGCTCGTGTCGGGCCGAGGCTGGGGTTAACCTGGGTCCAGATAGGCACGACGTCGTCGGGGACTGTTAAAAGTATCGTGAAAACGAACGGCCGAGCAGTCCCCCCTTTCGAGGAGGAGTCTGTTCTCTCGCCGGGGTCAGCCGGTCGCCGAGGGTCCTGTGTTGCCTGCAAGATCCGGGATCCTCAAAAAGGCGGCGGAGGGCGCTTGCAGCGGTTTTAGTGGGTAACGACACTGCCCAAGTGCGAACCCCACACACGGCTAGGTTTAAAACCAACCCCGGTCCTAGTTATGGTTTGGGCTGCAAATTTCCGCTGCAGACAAAAAAAAAATCACAAAATGAATTAGGACTTTCGAGAAAAGATATTTGAATAGCCGGCAACGATAATTCTCTGGTGTAGTGGGTGTCGTTTATCACTTATCACCAGAAAATCTGATTGGTAACCGTTTGCCCCCTTTTACAAAAATAAAAACTTCCTTAAACCTTCAAACTTATTTGTGGTTGGTGATCTGAAGGTAGACACATCACGGCTGGTCGTCCTAAGTGTTCAGTGAAAGGCCCACGTCTAGTAGCAGACAGATTTTTGGCCGCCCCCCAATGGGCCACCGGAAATTCACAAAACACGAAATGCGACAGCATAGCTGTCACTTGACGCCGGTGTTATGTGAGCGAGAGGTACCACGGACCACCCCGGTCGTGCCTGCTCAATTCGGCTGCAAAGCATCTTGGCATTACCTCTTATAAAGCTACTCAGATGAGTCTGTTCATGAATTAGAAAACGAAAATATTTTTATTAAATTCAAAACTTATTCAAATTGAGAATTTTCTCTGTAACTTCAATTCCCTTGATAAATGTTTGTAAAATCAAAGAATCGCAGGGACCGCCCAATTGAAACTTTACTTATTGATATAGGTACTGAGAGTTGTTGGTTGCCAAGGAGAAATATTAATAGGAGTCCCTAATTCTGATGTTGCTACCGGATTAAGAATATTATTAAATAATTATGGAGTATCCTTAATATAAGGAAAATATTTCCTGGAGCAGTAAGAGAAAATCTTTGTGGGGAATAAATACTTTTGTCCCTCTCTATCTAGACAATCAATATAACCGTGATCATCAGCTTTAAACTGCTGTAGATGAACCTATGAACACCAAGGCATGACAGGCTAGTTGTAAGGAACCTCTGGTCTTGTATAGTTAGTGGTTGGCCTAGAAGTCTTAACTAGTATATTCATGGTATCTATGTGCTTTAAGCTTCAGAAGGGTCGCAAGTCTGTTGGTGATCAGAAGATATATAGATATATAAGATATATAGATAGCTTAGTCTACCTTGATATTTGGAAAATTTGCGAGCGGTTGGCCCAAGATGCTCTGGATCGTCGTGGAGTTTAATATGCTAAGATTAAGCCTAAAGCTTAAAGCTTCATGAAAGATCGTGAAAAAGGGAGGCGCTGTAGTCGTAATCTAACAATCATAAGCATTTCGTATAAGTCTAACATAAGGATTTACTTATTGGATCAAACCCGGGTATTGCCAGAAGGAAATAGGTGCTAATCTCACATGGTTGCCATGATTGAGTAAGAGGCCATGGGAAATGACGCATTTAACATAAACGTGGCATGTTCTTTAAATACCAAACACCTGTAGGCTATAGATAATATAGAGTCATCTAGCATATAACCAAATAGAGCAGTAAAGAGAGCCTTAAAATTCCGACGCTAGTCAGTGATTTTTCACTGACGTAATAGCAATTCCATCGACCAGAGATCTGTACGTATGTCCCATCGGCGAATCATTCATCAATGGCTATCAGTCTGCAAATCAGAGCGTAGAACTGACGCGTCGCAGCACTTTGGCGAAATTTGTTTTCATTATGCAATACATTACCGTTCTACTCCGGTTATAAGCTTGCTGTATAGAGTATTACTTACGTCTACTAATTGTTTATTTTCGCGTCCTCTATTCGCTTGAGTCAGTTTAACATTTTTATATTAATGTACTTTAAAAGTCTAAATGCAAACCATTTAATGATACCTCAAAATGTATTGATAGCTGTTAGAGGAAAATGAAAGAATCTAGAAGACTTATAATAATAACATTTTTTTTTATTAGGTTGAATGACTACTTTCGATTCAGGCTGCTTCGTATTGGATGAGAACTTGTACTTTTTACTTTAGGTCAAAGTGTAGGATAGATCTTATTGATGATGAGTGAATTTATGAATTAGAATTCACTCATCATGAAAACAGTAAATTTACGAAATAAAAGCGAGGAAGTCGACTATCTAGTTATTGAATTAACTTTAAAATTGAAATTTCACTTTCCGGTGGGTCATTCGCATAACCTTTAGAAAATATATTTAACTGTTTTGTGCATCTGTCGCGTGCGGCGCAAGAGTTATTTTTTTTTTAACCCGAACTACAATTAATGAAGCCCCGCCCGTACGCGGATACCGTCTAAACTAGGACAAACCCGGGGAAACCCAGACGGATGGCAACGCTAATCCGATAGGTACCAACTAAGTGTTCTAGATTGTTTTTCTAATCTATATATTTTTGGAATTACCCCATTAAAAAGGAGACATAATCCACATTTTTTAAACTAGCCAGGCCGGTGGTGATTTTAGGGGGATCAAATCATCTAATGGAGCGACCACGGCCTCGTGGGTATGGACTCGGCATCTTGAGTGAGAGGTCCGGGTAAAATCCTGCCCCTGTGGTGATTTCAAATGGGTTTTTCTAAATTTCTACGTGCACCTTAAACACCAGACCATCTCTTGCTCCCCGATGAAGGATTTCCCCGGAAACATCGTGAGGAAACCTGCATGCCTGAAGAGATTAAAAGACTTTGAAGGTGTGTGAAGTTCACCAACCCGCATTGGGCCAGTGCATCGGTAAAGTATGGCCCAAAACCCTCCTCGCCTGATTTCGAGGTGGAGACCCGTGCCCAGCAGTGGGACATATAAGGGTTGATATAGGTATTAAGTATTTATTTTTCATTTCTGTTTACTTCCTAGCACGTGCTCTAATGGTTTCAATATCTTGTCCCGGAAACACGATCTATTATGTTTTTTTTGCAGTGCGTGAAAAAATATGGTTCTGTAAGCGGGAATACTTACCAAAATGTTACGATTTATGTCACATTTTTTTCTGTATAATTTATTTAAGTAGGTACTAGATTTCTTCTCATCTTGAGTATCCTCTAATCCTTAAACGAGGAATATAGAAAATTACGTCGTATTTTCCGGTGGGAGGGTCGTGCCGCATTCTCGTCTGCTTGGGGACTTTCCAAGTAAAAAAACTGCATCCAAATCGGTTCACCCGTTTGAGAACTAAAGTGCCACAGACAAACACACTAAGCGGTCAAATTTCATCCGTCTTTTTGCATTCGAGGTTAAATAGGCATTAAATAAATAATATAATGATTCGATGTAAAATTACAATTCATAATATTATAATTATATTATGACGCAGAAACTAAGTATAATATTACGTTGCCCGTAAAAGATTTACATATTGTCTGTTTTCATTCAAATATAAAACTACCTAAGTATATATGTATTTTTAAATTAATATTAAGATGATATTAAATAAAATCTAATATAAAATTTGCATTTACTATATATATAAATTAATATAATTATTTAAATCATTAGAATATTTTCCTCTATTAAAATGATTCAGTTTTAATATGACGAATTAGAAGTCGAATTATATAATATTTTTCGTATGTTGTGATGTTTATTATGCAGCGGTCGGTTGGATGCAGTGGATCCGCTATCATGGCGTTCTTGGAACCTGTGTCCAATTGTGAACGGAAATATTGATACTGGCGATGATCGTGATGTGATAATAACTGTGCTTCTAAGAATTTAAATACAATTCTCTATGTCACTTGGATAGGAAAACTGGTAGATACGGCACATGATGTTTAGTGGTCAGCGTCGCCCGTGAACATAGACTAGTTAACCTGAGACTCGCCCAGGCAACTCATTCATCCCCACCATCGTTCAGGCCTTGACGTGGCGATGGGGCTCAGTAGCCTAGGGTGAGCCCAGCACCTTGGGCAAAGCTAATTGAGCCGAGGGGGCTCTTTTTACCTCACTTATAAGAAGAGGGGACAAAAGAGCAGGGAGCAAGAGGCGAGGATGGCAACCTCATCCCATTGTACTGTTCCAACGTTGGGAGGGGTTGTTCTGTGGTGCGGTACAACCCCTATGTGGAGGTGGCGTCGGTCCCTCGCGGGACTGACTAGGGAAAGGCGGCACTGGTGGCACTCGCCGGGTTTTAGTGGGTAGAGCTGCGTCCACTTACCATCTTTCGGGCGCAGCGAGTCCCACATACTCGCCTAGAGAGACCCACTCATTCCGTCTGGGAATGCCTCAAGAGAATTTCCCGGCGTTAAAGAAAGAAAAGATACCCACCAATATATTTGCGTAATATAAATAACGGGGAAGGGTCACAGCATGTCGTTATAAAAAATAAAAAAAACCCTTAAAACGTGTCTACAGTCTAGACCAGCGTTTCCCAAACTTTGTTCTGCTATCGCCCGGTAAATTTCATACAATCCCCTTCGTGATCCACTCAGATATTTAAACCCCCTGAAATATAAGTTACAGTAAAATATTAATATTATTATATAATAATATATATTATACCTACACAATATTTATCCATACATCTATACAGATAAATAATATTGGAAATATTAAAATAAACGCTTTTTACTAAATGCATATGGATTTATACATCTATACTAATATTATAAAACTGAAGAGTTTGTTTGTTTGAACGCGCAAATCTCAGGAACTACTGGTCAGATTTGAAAAATTCTTTCAGTGTTAGTCAGCTTATTAGTCGAGGAAGGCTATAGGCTATATAACATTACGCTGTGACTTATAGGAGTTGAGTAACGCGGGCGAAGCTGCAGCCAACAGCTAGTGGTACATATACCAAAATAAAATTTGTTACAATTTTTATCTGTCTGTCTGTTTGTTCCAGCTAATGTCTAAAACGGCTGGGCCGATTTGGACGGGACTTTCACTGGCAGATAGCTGATATTATAGGGAGTAACTTAGGCTACAACTTGAAAATAAAAGTACCTATACATAAATATGCATTACAATAATTAGTGACAAGTATAAAGCTGCTTATTTTTAACTCTTGTCTCGTCTCAAGTCAAGCTCTTGTAGTATTTTTTAAAACAAGGAGGCAACCCGGTCGCGACCCACCAAATGAGAAACGCTCTAGAGGTATCCCAAATATTCTGCTAGTTAGAGGGCCTGAGTGTGACCGATCACCGGACACGAGGCGGTTCCAAGCACACGTGACCGTCCCTTGTTAACGAGATCATCCGACTGTCAGGAGTCGGGCCTTAATTCTGAAGTAACCTAGTTTGAATTCGGGCTAACTTTTAATGGATGTTTCGCCGATTAGAGGATTATCTTATGGTGAGACTGTTATGTACTAGAAGAATTGAATGGATTATATTATATACTTATATTATTTTAGGGCGAAAATATAATTGGGGTGGAATTGGTATCCATAGTCCGGACCAGGGATGTCGCGGATGCCGAATTTGGGGAGGTGCCCTGGATCTGTTGAGCAAACAGGGCCTCGACGGCTAGTTAGTCCCTCGAGGGACCTACGCCACCTCCACAAAGGGGTTGTCCCGCACCACAGAACAACCCCTCCCAACTTCAGGACAGTACAATGGAGTGAGGTTCTTATCCTCGCCCCTTGCCTCCTGCTCTTTTGTCCCCTCTTCTTATAAGAGGGGTACAAACAGTCCCTTTGGCTCGATTAGCTTCGCCCAAGGTGCTGGGCTCACCCTAGGCTACTGAGCCCCACCGCCACGTCAAGGCCTGAATCATGGTGGGGATTTATACTCTAGCTACTAAATAATGATTAATAATCAAAATAAACAGTGTTTTAAAATGTTACCTAAACAAACACGACATGCGTCTAACATTAACAATTATATATAGAAGTGGTTTGTAGCAGTGGGAGTGGGTATGTAAATACCACGTCGCTAACCTTGGAAATAATTTATTCCTGAATAACTTTTTTTATTTTTTTGCACATTTTTATATTTTGCAGACTTTATTAATGTAAAATAATACAACTAGTAATTTTCATATATATACGGGACAAACACAAACATCCATATTTAGAATCTTTCCTATCCTAATACTAGGAGAAGACGATAGGAAATGTAACAGATGTTAGCCTTGGCTTAATTTGTGGAAATTATCCTTCGCAAATCACATAGGATTAGGCTACATCAATTTAGCTTTGTGAATTGCCTGTCTCAAAGATTGGGTAATACCTGTCTTTATTACTATACGATAAAATTAAAAGCATCCCTCGGGGGCTTATGAAACTGTAATTCAGTACCCAATGATTCGAGACGAATTATTTAAAAATAGATCGGGCGTATCGAGATGAGTGCCTTCAATTTATTTGTCTAGGAATATTGCCGCCGTTGCAAAATTAAATTTATCAGATATTTTTTAGGTTATATTATAGCAGATTTTTTAGGTTAAGAGCTGATTTATTTGTACAGATAACTATTTGAACAATTGTGTTGATTTGAATTGGGGTCGTCCAGTACTCTAGTTAGTGGTTTGTAACCAAATCTCTTGATACTCATGGACAATACGCAGATACTAGTGAAACCATAGAAATATTAAGAACAGGAGAAGTGGTATGGAGGCGTGTCCGCGTAGATGCTGCTTGAGCAAACCGGGCATACATTTCAAAAATGACCGGCAGCGCAAATCAGTATGATGTCGCCCGTAAACGAGAAAACATATACCAATTCCGTCGTGCCGGCCCAATTCGGCCGTAAAGCAGCATGGCACTACCTCTTTCTAATAGTGGGAAGACGTTCAGTGGCCGATTCGTGTTGGATGCGAGTGGTAGCTGGCGAGGGATCGGTGGTCTTGGCGTTCATTGAAGGAGGCCTTCAGTTTTAGCAGTCATTGGATGGATAAAGGCTGATAAAGATGATGATAACATTGTAAATGTAAGGTCATTTGTATTCGATTATCGTTAGTATTTTATCGGGAGGATATGTCGACTCCCAATTTGATGGGACTACGATCTCTGTGCAGTGGGCCTGATGGATGCGAGTGGTGGGGGATCGTCTTGGCGTGATTGTGATGGTTGGTGATGATGATGTTGGTAACTGTTAGTCAATACATCGTGCCTCATTACAATTACCAAGTGGAGCGGCGCTAGTGCGGCTCCACACAAGTATAGTTGCGTAATAGAACCGTCTGACATATCATACATAGGTACTAGCTGTTGCCCGCTGCTTCGCCTGCCTTAACGTACATTTACAGACGTATCCGGACTAATGACAATCATTTTAGTATACTGTACATAGACTTTCTTATGACATTATCTATCTCCATGCCAAATTTTATTGAAATCTGATCAGCGGTTTAGGAATCAAAGCCAACAAACTTATTTACATGATAGGATTACATGCTGCTTGCATAATATAACTCATATTAATAAGTGAAACGTCGGGAATGTATTTACTTAATAAGCCGCGATATAATTCCTAAAGGTATTTATTTTAATGAGTTAAATTCGCGTGAACGAAATCGATATTTTACTAGTTTGTGTTGCAAATGAGAAACGGATTTGAGTGGTTGTTTGACTATGTCATAATAAAGGGGAGTGCTGAAACCGCTCTTATTTACATGCGAGTGGAACGGGGTCGGCCCTTTTGGAGTTAATTTAAAGAGATCTTATTGCTTTCTACGTTAGTTTTTTTTCTAACTAAATTCATAGATCCATGAGGCGACTGAGATATGCATAGTTATAATAATAATTATATCCATGCACGCTTTTTACACTACGTCAATCTGGTCCCGTGGTAAGTTCTCGAAGAACTTTTGTTACGGGTACCAGACAACGGAAGTATATTTAATACTTTTATACTATACTTACATATATTTCAGATTTTTATTATATAATTACACATATTTAATACACATTCATGACCCGGGAACACACAAAACTTATTGTTTCCCGAATTCGAACCCGCTACCTCCGGCTTGAGCGCCAACGCGCTAACCATTGAGCCACTGAGGTCGTCAAGTTATGTTTTAGGATATGTATAGCGATTTCGAATCTCAAAAGACTTGCAATTGGATATCGTGTAGGGATTTGTCCCAGCTACAGTATATATGGCTAGAAGTATATATGGCTCGCATATTTGGTAGTAGCTCGTTAATCTAGCCGTTGTGCCAGGCGTTTGTTGTTTTTTAGCCTAGCCCTTTAATATATACTTCTTTCTTCCATCAATTCCATCAATACTCAACAACAATTTTTACGCATTTCTCGCCTCGTACGACCACTAGATGGAATCAGCTGTCACCTACAGTAATTCCGAACCGATGCGATTTAGGGACTTTCAAGAAAAGAGAGAGGAAATATTTGAAAGGCCGGCACCGTTGAACTGACTGTCTGTTTGCCCCCTCTTTAAAAAAAAAACTCTAAGTTAATCAATTTAAATTGTGTAATTATTATTTATGTATATACCTTAGAACATTTTGTTAAGATCGGTAGGTAAATGTAAAATGGATTTGTTTATTAAAATAAATAATAAGTTTATGTGTGTTTATTTCTTATCTCTACAACCTTACCTACTTAACCTTTTCCTTTCTTATCCAAGTTAACAGATGAATACCATCGGCTTTCCTAGTGCTATTATTGTCAAGATAATTCATTCTAGGATACCTGTGTTCTTTCCTCCGGAGATCCCAGAGCACACTTTACGCAGAGGTAGACCACATACCCTAGGCTCTTCCCCTTAAAAGTTCGGATGATCTTTTCGAAGATTTTCTCCCTTGTCAAAAAAGGATACCTGTGTTCTATATAATCTGACACTTAAACTCATTTTGTGGCAAATATGTAACTGGCCCGAAGCCGTTCGATCGACCTTCGTCAATTATATCATAAATCAGTGGACAGTACGTACAGTATGAGGTTTTTCTTGGGTTTCATCTTACATTGGTTAGATTTATATCATACATACTGACAAAGATATCTAGAACTCATATTAATTTGTCTGTTGTGTGTTTTCAGAATATCATGGTCAAGGTATGGACGCGGGCGGGAACAACTTTGACTCCGGTAAGTGTGACCATACATTATGTAATTAGAGATTTAAATTAATATCGAACTAGCAGCGTCCCGCGGTATCATCGCACTATTCCCATTCCCGTGGGAATACAGGGATAAATTATATCCTATGTGTTATTCTGATGTATAAGCTATGTTATTGTAAAGTTTCATTAAAATCTATTTAGTAGTTTTTGCGTGAAAGTCAGTTTTTTATTCATGTTACTTGGATAAACAAACTGGCAAACGTGCCACTTGATGGTAAGTGGTCGACGTCGCCCATGAACATAAACTAGTTTACCTGGAACGAGCCCAGGCAACTCATCTATGTGTCGCCTATCCTGAGACATAAGATGTTAAGTCTCGGTGCCAGTAATTACACTGCCTGTCTTGCCCTTCTCTCCGAAACACAGCAAAGCTGTTTCACGGGAGAAACAAGCAAGATGGTGGTACCCATGCAGCCGAGAGCGCGGCACAGCGTTTCCCTCCTACCGGTATAGTCAGAGACAATTAATATCCGTACATACAAACTTTCGCGTTTATAATATTAGTAGGATTAGTAGGATATAAATTATTGATGGTATAACATAAAAGTTTTGATAAGTTGTTAGTAAATGTTATGTTACTAGAAATAAATAAGATTTACCCAGTTATCTCTATTCCTAATTAAACTTATGATGTGCACTTCTGCGTGTACGGGTACACTTCCAGTGTTATCAAAGAGACTGTACATTTTCAAGTGCACTCAAGATGCCAAAATATATTATTAAGGCGGGCCTTTCCCGATAAACGGCATTTTGAATTCTGTTTTATTTAGAAACTAAGCCGATTTAAGTTTTGACAAAAAATAATAATATGTTATAAATTAACACTTCATCATCATAATATTTCGGTTGTTCGATACACGATTACTTATATTTTGCTGCATTAAAAAAATGGCAAAGATATGTCAAAATTGAGATGAAAAACCAATTTTATTTGAGTAATATCAGGTTCTGTACAATAAAACTTATACTATATATAATAAAATGTCGTCGTTGTCGGTCGTCATAAATTATTTTTTTATAAATCCCTCCCTTCAATTACATAAATATGTGTTTTCACTCGCTGCCAAAGCGCTCGACGCGGTTTCGAGCTCCATACTAAATTCAGATCTCGGACAGCCCCGCCTTAAGTAACAAAACACGAACTTTTTTTTTTTTTTTTTTTTTTCGGACGGATCTATGCTAATGGCCCGAAGGCCCTAATGCTTCAACGGATTAGTGTGAGCCCATTCGGCTCACTTTTGATTGGGGGGTTGCCCCCCGCCTACCGTGCAGTCTGCGACCACACGGCCTCCTGGCGTCGGTTGTGAAACACGAACTGTTTGTCAACCTATTGTATGAAAACAAATGCCTCCGAATTTGTGCCGCGACGCAGCACCGGTTCTGCGCTTTGATTGGCTGACTGATGGCCGTTGATGGATACATATTGATCACTGATTGGTTGAATTGCTATTACGTCTGACGAGTTTCGGAATTTTATGGCTCACATTACAACTATCCGGTTATATGCTCGATGCAGGCAACGCATGCACGAGTCGACCCGAGCGTACTTATTCTCGAGGACTTATTGCAGTATAGAGACGATATATTGACCACTAAAAATATTGCCGTTCTTTTTCTTATAGCTACCATTATAAGGCGATCTCATCATACATGTAACAGCCGACCATTGCTAATAGTAATCACTTAGCATCCAGTGACTTCATGCTCGTTAGTCTCATTATCTTAAATACATTGTAATTATTCTTTTTTACTCTGCTTCAGTCCCGAGCTATATCCCTCTAATCAAGTTCGTGGTTGACCTATAATCTCGTAACCACGCCCCTCCAATCAAAGCTTTTGTGTATTCTTGTAAAATAGACACGACGCCACCTCCACAGAGGGGTTGTCCCGCACCACAGAATAACCCCTTCCAACGTCGGGACAGTACAATGGGGTGAAGTTCCCATCCTCGACCCTTGCCCCCTGCTCTTTTGCCCCTCTTCTTATAAAAGGGGTACAAACTACAAAGAGCCACCTCGGCTCAATTAGCTTCGCCCAAGGTGTGGTGGGCTCACCCTAGGCTACTGAGCCCCACCGCCACGTCAAAGCCTGAACCATGGTGGGGATCTTCATGTACTGGCCGGTTGCGTATAGTGCCATCGGCCTGGTGTACATTGGGAGGGATATTGGGAGGGTCCTTGGGAGGCAAGATACGACTCATAATGTTGATACTTACTATATCAGCAAACGCAAAATCAGACCTAGCTTCACCAAAGTGTGCTGTTTTTTGTTAGTACATACCTGTTATAAATACCTACTTTTGGGTTTTCGTCAAAGATTCGTGTGGGTCCGTCTTCCCATTTATAATAATCCTTTGAAGCCCACAAGAGGCCGTGAGCGCGCGACTGACCCCTAACGAGGTCGCGCCCCATTTACGAGGGCTTCTAATTTGAATTGGACACACGATTACGCTGATCTCACTGATACCGGCCATTCGCAAAAACTGGAACACTGTGTTAGTAGCTTTAAATGAGCGCGAATGGAAATTTAAACGGGCTATACCCGAAAGTTTCAATTTTGATTATGTAGTCAAAGTAGTAATCAAAATCCGGTTTCCTGCGGCTTTGCTCACTAGATAATGAAATCTCTTTGAACATTGGATAGGACGTCCGTGCGGTGGCGGGGAAACAGCCATCTTGGCGTTCCTTAAGGCCTATGTTCAGCAGATGAAAATGATGATGGTGAAATATTTATAAACAATCATCACACCGCGTTCTCGTAGGCATTGGAGGGACAAAAGTACAAGAAGTTTTTTTTCCGACATCTCTACGCAGCGCCAAAGAATCAAGCCGATTGAAGTTAACATTGTTGTCGACGATTCGAGCCGCCCGGCGTTGAATGCGGTCATATGGAAGGAGCTGATATTGGGGCGCTCCAGCCCAGAGGTGAGAGCAGTATTCCATGTGAGGCCGGATCTGCGCCTTGTATAATTGAAGACGGTGTGAAGGCATTAAATACTGCTTCGCCCTATTGAGCACGCCGAGTTTCTTCGAGGCTAGTTTAGCCTTTCCTTCCAAATGACTACGAAACTGCACATCTCTCGATATATCGACGCCAAGTATCCCAATGCTGGCTTCAAATTGTAGAGGAACCACGAAGGGTGATTTTTTTGCGGTAAACGCGCAAACTTGTGTCTTGTTAGGGTTAAATTGGACTAGGTTAAGTCGCCCCCATTCCGAGACTGGCCAGCAGAGAGTCGATTTCAGACACAAGTTTGTTCCGACACTCATCGACTTGTTCCCGAGAAATATTAGGACAGCCCACTGGCTGCCCTAATATTTCCTATATACACTTATAAGGCATCTCCAGTGCTGTCATCCGCATAGCAATGAATGCCGCTAGTTTTCAGCATATCATTGATATGTAGAAGAAACAGGGTTGGAGATAGTACACAGTCCTGGGGAACACCAGCATTAACAGACTTGAGGTCCGAGCAGCAACTTGTTATGGATATTACAGCAGCGGCGCGGCAGCCGTATGGCAAAAGCCTAACGGCTCCTCCGCGTTCGGTCCTCGAGCGGTGGATGCGCCGCAAACGCAAACCTCTCTCTTTCATGTGCTCACCGGGCATGGATGCTTTGGTAAGTACCTGTGCCGGACTGTTCACAGGGAGCCGTTGAAAGTGTGTCACGATTGTCGCTTGGCGGTAGACCCTCGAGGTGTGCCCGAGATGGGTGGAGTTGCGTCACAATCTGCCATCAGTCACCGGAGGGGACTTTTCTCTACCGAGCGTCACCACCGCGATGCTCGGTGACGACGAGTCCTGGACGGCGATTGTCTCCTTCTGCGAGGCAGTAATGTCCCAGAAGGAGACCGACGACGAGCTAGTGAGAGAGGAGGCCGTCGACGAGGCCTCCCCCCGCGAGGAGGAGGAGTAGGGAACGCTACTTAATGCGCCTGCAGTAACGCCCCTTGTGCTCGTGTCGGGTCAGGAAGGTGTGGGAAACTGGCCCAGTTAGGCACGTCGCGGGTACTGCTTAGTGGCGGCCGGACAGAGTCCCCCTTTACGAGGAGTAGTCGTATTCGCCGGAGTTAGCCTGTCGCTGAGGTGCTCCTGTACAGATCCGGGACCCTCAAAAAGCGGCTGAAGACGGTCGCAGGTGGTTTAGTTGTGCGAGTCCCAACATAGGTCCTTACCCGAAGTAAACCTGGATCATGTGAAAGCATTGCCTGCGTCATCAAAAAAAGGAAACTCATTCATGTGTTGCCTATCCTGAGACATAAGATGCTAAATCTTTGTGCCAGTTATTACAAGGCCTGTCTTGCGCTTCTTTCTGAGACACAGCAAAGGATTAGCGGAAAATAATATTATAAGCAGGATGGTCTCCATGCAGAGCGCGTTATACAAGGGTATCCCTCTAGTCTCCACCGGTAACTTCTATCTGTATCATAGATAAATTCCTGTCAAATTAACGCCTTAATTCCTTACCACTAACTAATACCTACCTATACTATTTACCTATGCTACTATTACTTAAATCAACATCACCAGTTCCTCGCAAACGAACGATCAAAATAAGTACATAATTTTGTAATGTTGAGGTTATGAGAGGTATTCATAGCAGTGTAGTTATATGATTGATTACAATGGCTACCGGGGGCGGCGAGGCGTGTCGGGCGCGCAACATATACGTAATCGAACGATTTCTAATTAGTTGTTACGATCCGTTCTGATACCTTTTTTGCAGGTGTTTTTACACTTTGGCGAATATAGTGTTTCAGACATTTTGAAGGTCTAAGTTGAACAGATGTTTTTGGCCAATCGAAATGAAGGTTAGGGTGTTTGGACAAATATGAGTGTTTATGTCTGTGACAATGTCTTTTTTGGCGATAGAAAATATGACCACATTGATGATTAAAACATAAATAAATAAATATTAACTAAAACTCACACCACGTTGACTTACCTCGTGATAAGCTCTTAAGGTTGTGTAACCTTAAGAGCTTATCACGAGGTAAGTCCTCATCGCTCATCTTTCCATACAAACGCAGAACAGTAATAACTACAATGTTTGACGTTGACCATCAAAAACCATATAAATATATATATATATATATATAACTATATGATAATATAAATAGATCTCGTCATTATCTATATCTGTATGCACCCAAAATCGTAAAAAATTATACATTTAAAAATACAAGCTTCTAAACTTTCGTATTTCAACACTTATCTTAGCCCAACTTTGGGTAAAAAAAATTGTATACGGAGCACGAAAACTCAAAAATAAAGCCCGTATAGATATAGTTTAGTTATTCAAAAGATAAAATAAATTTATTTTGAAAAGATACACTTATTAGTTTTTCTATAATAACTGTTTTGCTAAAAGCACATTTTCGAAATGAATCATTGTGCATTTCATTCTAGCACACATTTTCGCGCACTAAGTCAGTTGAGATAACATTCATTTTGTCAGAGTTCGCGCCGTCGCGTCGACTTGTTCAACCTTAAGAATTTGTGTTATGATTACTAGGAACCAAAATAAAAAGAGATTGATATTAATACATATTATAGGCATTCATGACCGACATCATCCAGACATCAAATTCATCATACCTACGTACAAATTATATGCACTTAGCGGGAATCCAACCCGCGACAGCTGTGTGTAATGTACTAAACATTACACTTAGTATAAAGTATAAACACTGTTACAGTCGGCTCTCATCTAATGTTTGAAAGCGTATATAGTGTATGTGTTTGTAGTGTAAGTGTTTGGATCATAATTTTATTTTTATCATCTTCATCAGCCCCTATAATTTTATCGTATTTAAACACAAAATAAATAAATAATAATTAAAAAGTATTAATTTATTGTACAATTTGTTTCAGGTCAACAGCCACAAGAGCAGGAGTTGGCGACGAAGATGTTACAGATACAGTCGAAGAGATTCTACCTCGATGTGAAGCAGAACCGGCGCGGAAGGTTCATCAAAGTCGCAGAGGTAGTCGTTTTTCTAGAACATGCTATCTGGAATTCTACCGCCATTTTGATAAGTATCCCCTCCTAAACATCCTAACTCTACTATACTACTCTAACGCCCCGTAAAACCTCTAAACTAGCACACTTTTTTGGCGCGCCATCTAGAATCTAGATGCTCATCGAGTAGAGCGTTAATGTTGTGTTTTACATGAAAACAAATTCCGCCAAATTTATGATGCGACGCTGCGCCGGTTCTGCGCTTTGATTGGCCGACTGATGGCCATTGATGGATGATTGCCCGAAGAGACGTTCATACAGATCACTGGTTAGTTAAATTGCTATTACGTCAGTGACAAATCACTGACCACTTTCGGAATTTTATGACTCGCATTACTACTCTATCCGGTTATATTTTCGATGTAGATGCCTTACTAATCTCACGTTTTGTGGACAATGCTATGCCGATGTATGGTTTTTTTTTAACCCATTCCACTCCGCTATATATTGAAAAGTTTTAGTAAAAGTCCACTTGTTTTTATTGTTAAATGTGTTTAAGAATAACCTATTTTAGTATAATAAATAGTAAATTATCTTAAAAATTGTTATTTAGAGCTTGAAAAATAAAAATAAAAGAGCGAACGCAAATGGCGCGTTGGTGGCACACAGGTAAAATTTTCTTCCGTGAGATCCGACAACGCATACCTTGCGTTGTACATATGATAGTATTATGCAAGATGCAAAGTAGAATAGTGGCCACTGCCAGTCGGTACCTAGATACAAAATTTACAAGTAAAACCATATCGTTTACAATTTCATGCATATCGCCAAAATACCTTTTAACCCAAATTGGTATTTTTATTTATTTTATGTTTTTATCTTAGATTAGTTTTAAGTTAATTCTACTATAATATCTATTATTTTTTAATATTATGTATACTATTTAAATTTTAACTTAAATACTTCGTCAACGCACTGTAATATTTTAAAATTTTTATGAATGATAGAGAGATTACCTACTTTGCTTAAACAAATTATACAGGAATAATATTTTTGTATTGCGAATTATTTTTCTAATTTTTTTTTCTATGTTAGTTGGATAGGCAAACTGGCAAACGTTGGCCACCTGATGGTAAGTGGTCGACGTCGCCCACGAACATAAACCACCGGCAACTCATTTATGTGTTGCCTATCTTGAGACATAAGATGTTAAGTCTCGGTGCCAGTAATTACACTGCCTGTCTTGCCCTTCTCTCCGAAACACAGCAAAGCTGTTTCACGGGAGAAATAAGTAAGATGGTGGTACCCATGCAGCCGGGAGCGCGGCACAGCGCTTCCCTCCCACCGGTATTGAGTAATTCTACTCATGAACACGAGCAACTTTTACTATGGGGCTGACTTTGTAGCTCAACAAAAAAAAAACAAATTGTCAATACCAATTCGACCAAAATAAATGGAACAGCTGATTTTTTATGTCGAGCTACAATGTCGGTGCCATGGTAAAAGTTGCTCGTACCTATTAAATAAAAACTTGAATGCTATAGGTATATTTATTTAGGTATAAAAGTCGGTCCATAAATATCGGAGACAAAAAATATTTCATTATCCTAGTAGTTGTACTACAGCAAAAATGGATATGGTTGTATAACACCATCCATCTGATTGGTATTGGTCAGTTTTCTCGAACGCACCGTTTGCGTTCGATATATTTTCTTTACCAATTCTTACTGATATAACTCATGTAATGAATTAGTAAATAGCAAAAACACTTAGCTTTCGATAATTACACAATTAATCACTGTATGATTCTAAATAATATAAAAATTCGCTTAAAAACTACAGCACGTTTTACGATCGACATAAAACCGTTGAGAAATTATATTTTCGAATGTGACATTGACAAACCATCAGTATTACTAGACGTCAAAAATGTTTATCTATTGTTGGTCATTAAAAAAAAACAAAATGTATTGAACGTAGCCCAAAAAAATAAAATTTTACATAACTATCGCAACCACGCATATGGTGCGTTGGCGGCACACAGCAAAAACTCTGCAGCACGTGAGGTATGCGTTGCCGGAGCGGAATGGGTTAATAGCCTATTGTAACCCACTGCTGGGCAACTAAAATATGGAACTTTGCGAAACAAAAATGAAAAACCCTAGCCATATTGTGGAAAATTTCGGAACTAATTTTTGTATGGACTATATATGGTTACCTTAAAAAGATAGTGGCGACAGCAATGCAGGGTTTATTTATATATTTCTGGTCAAGCTATAAATAGTTTTACTGTGAAATCTATTTTTATTTTTACAACGGATATTTAGCGCATTTAATAAGCTAATTTCGAGTTGAGATAATCTCTGACACCACGATAAGTGGCTGATCACACACGTCATAGTGATTCTATTGTCTTATCAGCGGGCTTACTCATGCCACTCGATCCTATTTGAAATTTAGGATTGGGATCGAGAACCTGAATTGAAATATCTATCGGGTTAATGGTCATAAACATTCACTAAGATATTTTTTACTCCATTAAAAACACTTATTTAATATTATAAATTCGTGATCAATTAATTTGTAATTTAAAATGTAAAATACATAAAGTAGCAAAAACAGATTGTACATAATAGAATAGCGAGCGAGGTTAGGTTAGATTACGCAATTCATAAAATCCCTATTCTGCGAGGTAAGCTGTTCAATAATTCTGTTCACTTTTAATAATCCATTCATGGAATGTTTTAGTACTTATATGCTCATTTTCTAGGTTAGTTAGTAAACCAAGTCATCTAAATGATCGTACAATCTTTTACAGGTCAATAAGCTAGAAAATATATTTAAATACATAATATTATAATGAATTAATAAAAAATTATAACAAAAGTTGAAATAAAATTCGAGTCGATTTTGCCAATTGATGTTTCACATAAAAAAGACTGACGTGATTTGAGACTTTACTATGACAAAGTCAATAATTCGTCTCCACTTTATTCGAAAAAACAAATATTACCTTTTTGTTAGTTGGATAGGCATATGGACACACGAGCACGATGATGGTAAATGATCAGTTTCACCCATGGACATAACAAGATAACCTGAAACTAGCCCAGGCAACTCATTCACGTATTGCCCATCCTGTGGTGTCAGATGTTAAGTCTCGGTGTCAGTCGTGCCTGTCCTGCCCTTCTCTCCGAAACACAGCAAAGCTGTTTGAGGGGTGAAACAAGCAGAGTGGTGGTACACATGCAGATGAGACTGGCATAAACCACATAATTTCAATATTATTCCTGTAAAAATGCTTCAATACTATAATCGCCATTCCAGATCGGTGCGGACGGGCGGCGCAGTCAAATTTTCCTGGCGATGTCGACGGCGGCGGAGTTCCGGGATCACCTGTCCAGCTTCAGCGACTTCTACTCGTCGCTGGGCCCGCCCAACCCCGACAACGTGCCCGAGGACGGGAAACTCAAGTCAGAGATGATGCTCAAGGTTAGACTTATGTTCTACTTGAAGGTGTTAGCACTTACAGGGTATTCAAGCAATGTAGGTGAATCACTTAAGGGCATTTTAGAGAGAAAATATCGCCGTAACGACCACCTTAATGTCCAAGGCTGTTCTGGGTTACTTGTTGGTGTTATTCTTCACCGGATATCTATGGTTCTCAAGCAAGGGATTGGGTGATCTGTAGGAGTTTTAAGAGGGTATACAATCGCCTATGGGGTATATTATGATTGCTTTGTTATCCCTATGGAATAAGGACATTTTTTAAGACTCTCGACCTTGAAATGATGTATCCAATTTAAGGGCACTATAGAAGATATCTTAACACAACACAAGCAGTGTCCTAAGAAAGTGGTAACACATCGACAACTAATACTCTGACGGCCTGTTTCCCTCTCCTAGTTGCCATTGGGATGACGATGGGATTGTTTGACAGGACAACAGGCGGTACTACCTGGATCTGAAGGAGAACTCGCGCGGGCGGTTCCTGCGCGTGTCGCAGACGATCACGCGCGGCGGGCCCCGCAGCCAGGTGGCGCTGCCGGCGCAGGGCATGATCGAGTTTCGCGACGCGCTCACCGACCTGTTGGACGACTTTGGGACTGATGACGGCGGGTGAGTACTACTACCGTTACTCGGTACCAGAGTGTCACGTCACGTGGGCTATGCATTTTTTTATTTTTTATGTCATAAGGAGGCAACTGAGCAGTCGGAGCCTTATGGTGACTACGGACGCCCATAGATATCCGCACAACCGAAAGTTATGCAGATGCGTTGCCCTACTTTTCCCTACCCCCCAATGGACCACCGGAAACTCACAAACCGCACGAAACGCGAAAGCATAGCTATCACTTGACGCCGGTGTCATGTGAAATATTAAGTTAACATAGTTCTTTTCATTTCTATAATTATTTAAAGCGGGGTATCTACCATGTTTCCCCGTATAATTTAGCGGAGCTCGATATTTCAACATTATCTGCGAACGTCTCCTATAATTACATAAATTATTTTTGGACCCCCCTCTCCGTCTTGTTTTGTCAAAACTGGTCACATTAGTGGGACACGCGCGTACTATAACACTGACAGTCTGTATGGATTTGCCGTTTGAATGGCGGTTTAAGTTACGCGTCCATTGGACCGCGCCGGCCGCATCACAAGCACGGTACGCAACGGATTTTAGTTTTCTTTATATAGAAATTAGTACAAGTGAGTCCACTGATCCGCACCGTGCGGACATGTGCGTACGATGCGAACATGAGGACGCTTACCAATATAAAGATATTTACATTTCCTACGTTTTGGATGTCAGAAACTATCGTCAAGGGGGGGTTTCATCATCGTCGTCATTATCAGTCTCTATCCGTCCACTGCTGACCATAGGCCTCCTTCAATGAACGCCAAGATCCCTTGCCACTCGCATCCAACACGGACCGGCCACAGGGAGGGCATACCTACTGAATTTGATCTAATTTATTGTTAAGGCTTCCATTGCGAGATATTAAGGATTATTATTATTATTATAATTCAGCCTATTATATAATCGAGTGCATCATAATCTTGTGTCAAGGTAGCCAACATATCTAAGAACTTCTATGTTCTTGAATTGTCTATTTGCCTAACCTAACTAGGAATATATAAATAACCTTGATAATAATCAGTAATCACATTTTCAGTACAGGTATATCAGTAGCATGGTGAGTATGGTCCACCCACCTTCACACGAAACATTAAGACCGAGTTTCATTTTGTAGATTCAAAGGAGAACTACCCGAGGGCAGACACTTGCGTGTGGACAACAAAAACTTCTATTTCGACATTGGGCAGAACAACCGGGGCATCTACATGAAAGTCAGCGAGGTGGTACCTTCGTTGCAAGTAATTGTTATGAACACCCATGCATACATTAATATTGATGTTAATTTTATTGTTTTCAAAATTGAACGCTTGAATGTCTTTCATGTGAAAGAATTGTTAAAAGGGAACCCGAGTCTTGGACATGATACTTTGTACACTTAATAGTTTATTTATAAATTGCTTAAGTTATCAAAGCTCAAAGTGGGATAAAGAAAAACATTAGAAAACAAAGATAATGGATAGCAAAATGTTTCA
The DNA here is from genome assembly GCA_963853865.1 of Helleia helle. NCBI lineage: Eukaryota > Metazoa > Arthropoda > Insecta > Lepidoptera > Lycaenidae > Helleia > Helleia helle. The sequence continues at coordinate 7,542,168 of OY971434.1, forward strand.
AAAAATATTTTTGATGGATGTTCACGCTCATTAGGATTTTTTTATGTTAGTTAGATAGGCAAACTGGCAGACGTGCGACGTGATGGTAATTGGTCGACGTTGTCCATGAACAGTCATCTATGTGCTGCCTATCCTGAGAAATGATGTTAAGTCTCGGTGCCAGTAATTACACTGAGTTTGACGGGAGAAACAAGCAAAATGGTGCAAGCGAATCCCTTCCACCGGTTAAAAGGATATCTAGCTTCATTTTGTTACTTTTGGTTCAAGTAGAAATATTATAAAAATAAATTGTGTTTCATGTTATTATTAGAGTCATAGGATTGTACTCAAAGAAAGAACTCAAAAATAATATAGTATATTTAGTATAGCTATATGTGGCTGGTCTGTGTTGTATTGTTTGTGGCAAGGAATCGGCAGTCTTGGCGTTCATTGAGGGAGACATATGTTCAGCAGTGAACTGATGACGATGATGAAGAATATGGCTCTGAAGTAAGTAAAGCATTAACAAGCCATATCTGCTCTTTGTTTATAGTAGTCTCTTTAATAAGCTCCGTGTTTGAAACAGTAGCTTTTCTTTTTGCTAATATGTACTTGAAAATTTTATTATTCTCTATAAATAAAATTAAAATTTATAGGTGCCTACTTGAACAATTGTGCATATTTGGCAAAGTCATGTTCGCATGAAAATTTTATATTTTCATCTACTTTAGAATAACAGCATTACTTTTTCAGAAAAGTTTAAATCACTTTGATGGGATAACCCCTTATAAAAGTTTATATCGCTTTTTATTTGAGAGGGATTCTCTAATTTCTTTTATAGATTAGTAAGAGATGAGATGTACGATATAGCTCGCTAACACATTGTGTAAACGTTTTGCAGGTAAAGAGTAATTTCCGCACGGCGATAACGGTGCCGGAGAAGTGCTGGGCGCGTTTCCGTGACATCCTCGCCGACTACTGTGACAAGATGAGCCGCGCGCAGCTGTCGCCCGAGCCGCACCAGGTGACACACCACCACCTTCTATATCATCATCAACAGCCTTTTTCTGTCTACTGCTAGATGCTCCTTTCAATGCTAAGACGTCTGATCACCGGCCAGTGGCCACTGCACGGAGATCGTCGTCCCATCTACTCTGAGGGCGACCTACTCTCCGCGTTCCTGAGCGAATTTTTAGCCCGTTTAGGGCACCACCATTCTGGAAAAAAGGAGGGGGACAATAATAAATACAAGTCAAATAAATGCAATAACAAGATATTCATGTGTATTGTGTAGCACAACAAGGAGACTACTAATGAATTTATATTCCTGGGCACCATTTACCACTTAATAGTATAATATTTTGTAACTGCTTATACCGACTTAACTATATTGTTCCTACAGGGCTCCAGTACAGCGCGGGCCGGCAGCGCGCAGCCCTCGCGAGACATAGTGAGTATTTAAAATTAAATATGTATATATATTAGCCATATAAAGTTTCTACCTAAGGGTCCTTTGAAAATATGCATATTTAATGAAATTATATGGTCACAATAGTAAAACTACAAATACGTCGAAACAATGATCCCAAAGTTACGTTAATCTGGGGTCGTTGAACTGCTGCTCGACTCAGTTGTATTCCTTACGATACGAGCGTTAAAAAGTTACAGGAAAATAGTAAAACAACAACAACCAATAATAATAAAGTAAAATTGAACAATTATTATGATATTATGCCTTATATAATGGCAGTATTATTTACTGATATCCAAAAGTTATTTGGTGAATTAAAAATAGGGGTGTATGTATATACATTATACAAGTGTCGTGTAGTATGTACTTAATACCTGTACGTTTCAGGACACGTTCGCGGGCAGTGCGCCGAGCCGGATTTGATGTGACCCTCGCCTGCTCGCGCACCACGACCACTGACTCCGCCGCGGACGACTCCCGGGCTCGACCCGACTCGACCCCGGTCCGACCCCGGCGCGACCTCCGGGATCGACTCCGGCAGCACGTGGTCTGCTCGTCTCCGCGCCGACGTGTCCCGGACTGTCCCACGCTGACAATTCACGCGAGCTTTTACTACGGGCGGGTCTCGTTTCAAGTTCATTAACGGCTTAGAGCTTTATACTTTTTTGTAAATATTTTTTTGTTTGGCACCCGACTAATGAATCAAGATGAATCAGGTGGATCTTTATTTAGAGTATGTATTGAGCTTGTCCCCCACGGTGTTGTCATAAACGAGCCGACTGTATTTCTGGCGCTAAAATTCGCAAGCACCGTGGGTATCAAGAATATATGAAGCATTGTTAAACAATGACTTTAATATTTAAATTTAATGTCCTTTTAAATAACACATTTATTTTTATATGTATTATGCGATGTTTTGGAATTTGCTTGATTCAAGGTCAATATGATAAAGGAGTATTTTACAACTACACTGCTTTAAATTATTCAAAGCCTTATTTTTGTGTAGTTTAATTAAAAAAACCCTAAAAAAACCCGTCAAAATCGTATCAAAATATATCGATCAAGTGTAATTTGAACTACCCTATTCATCTAGTAGGCTACACAGTTTAAAAAAATCAAACATATTACATAAAGGGTTGAAATATTAAATAAGGTTTCCGTTTTTTGCCATTTGGCTACGGAACGCTAAAAAGCAAGACTTGCAGTCCGAATAAAGTGAACATTATTTGGCTGTATAACATTAGTATTGATTGGCTTTAATAAAACAAGAATACATGACTCGAGCAAATTTGAAAACATGAAAACAAAATGTGAAACATAATAATTGGAGATTGTAATGCCACTTAGTGTATAGGTGAATGTTTTATTACTTTTATTGATAGGTTTTTTCTAAACTGGATTGTATATAAGACACGGGAGTATCGACTGGCGCGTGGAATTACGATCCGAGCTTTCTCAATACATACAATTACGAACAACGCCATCTAGCGGTCGATAGCCGAATCAAACAGATGAAGACCCAATCGAGATCAAAAGAAGATTGTAACGGTTTATACCACAGACTATTTTATTTGTTTGATAAGGAAGCATAGTCTGTGGAAGTTCGTATATCAGCCATAGATCCTGAGAAACATGAAGTGTCAGTGCAGTAATTCCATGTCAAAGTCGATCTCGGGATAGGGCACCGGGTGTTTACATGGCGTGTTACAGCGGCCGCCCTACCAGTGTTCCTTCAATTTGATGGGTTTTAAGTCTGTAGATAGTAGGAAAGAAATACTGAAATTGGAATAGGAAAATCTTTAGTTTCCTCATTCCAGTATTATGAAATTGTGTCGAAAAATTTACCACCTTTTTGGTTTTGGGTGGGGTTTTTGCTATATAGTGACGAGGGAACGGTGTTAGGGCGGCCACACTCGAATCTCTAGATAAGATAGCGCATTGCTGTGATATATATATGTAGACGGAGATTATCCGAGGGATTTAAAATTTCTATGCGACACGTGGACGACGTGGCCGCTTCTAAATTTATAGCTTTATTTATATATTTATACAATTTTAGGTATTCGGACGTCTAACGTCCGCAGGATTTGATCCTCGACGCTCGGAGCGTGATTTTTTTCTAAATTCTTGAAAAGATTGTGATATATAAGATTTCCATTAAAATTATTGGCATTTTAAAAATGAAATTTATATAGCGTGTGATAAAATTGTTTTTATATCGTTTTGAGTCCGCCTAGCGCACAGCCGCGGCGTCCACGATGTTAGATTAAGTTTGGTTTGTAAGCACCCTGTGTAATTTATCGCAACTTGTAGATGGAGTGTCTATGAAGAACAAACATAAAATCTGCCTATTCATAGTCCGAAAAAAATATGTAATACTCACCTCACAATATTTTATCGACTATCTATTTTATTCACAATAGTAATACTTCATACACTTCCAAATTCTATAGCAATACTTGCGTAACATAAACCATCTTCAAGTCGATACATCGTGTGCGTGTGTATATATATGTTGTGCGTGCGTGTGTGCGTGCGCGTGAGCGATTACAGCAGGCGCGGGCGTGCCTTCTAACTTCTTGACTAATATATTTATGCATTTTTTGTTTTACTTTTGTAATATTAATACGATTCAAAATTTTCACTTTTTATTGTTGGCTTCTTACGCGCTGACGCGTGATGCGTTCTGACATTTTATATTTGGATTATGACGAAAAAAAAACAGCAAAATATGGTAGGCTGTTAAGTGTTTTATTACGATAAGGGTAGGTACGTAGATATCTACGACACGAGTCAGTTAAGGAATAAAACCATGTTACTTGTGTTATAATTTTATTATAGATATATTTTTTGCGCTTCGCTTTTTTGCATGGTTTTAACACGGCTGAACGGAATTCAACTCCATGCGACTGCAATGCAGTTCTCTTACAATGTATATACGTAATTGTTTTTGCATACTCGCAGTTTTATTTGAAACTCTTAATGTTATCGATGGCGATGTCTGTATACAGCAGTTATTATGTATTTGCAGCTATTTTGTTATACTTTTGACGCGTCATATTGGGTTCTCGTGAGCATTGTGGAGAGGAATGACGCTCAGGGGCGTTACTTGTAAAATAAATTGTAAAATTTAGCAATAGTACTAATATAAGCATCGAAATAAATAGTTTGTGTTATATGTAACGTACGGTTGGCAGCGAACGCGACTATACACGGAAACGTATATAATGGGCGTTGGGCGTGTCCAGCGTGTTCGATGTGGACCCTACCGTCCTAAGGTTATTTAAGAATTTATTATAGGTCATTGCAGCTATTCTGTGCATGCCTGTGTTTCCTGATACAAGTGACGCTTTTCTTTTTTTCTGAAAATGTAATGACGAATGTTTTATCTCGTATAAGTGACTTTATTTGACAAATTTTAAGATTAGTTTTTCCCTGGAGGGCGTGGCCTCGATGTCCTCTCGTGACCTAGTGTAACTCCCTAATTACGATAGTGATAGCCGAATAGATTATAACAATTCTCTCTCCGATACAGTCTAGCGTTAGGTTTATTTTCCTTTGCCCATATAAATAGCGGGAGAACTTGGTGACGTCCGGTAACGTTAATAGAAAAAATAATTAAATACCTATATTAAAAAAAATCACTTCTCTATACGAATAAATAGAAATATATGAGGAGCGGGAGCGGCGTTTTATCGTAAGTTAGGATAGTTTTCTCTTTTATTTGGGATACCGGCGGCCGAGGGCTCCGCGGTGGGGTACGGAGACGGGCCCGGCTAGGGGAGTGCTCGGCCGGCCGGCACCTAGGTGAATGTGGTGTTTGTTCCTTTGTCGGTGTGTCTGTTGCGCGTGGCGTGGGCCGTGGTGCGATCTTAGTCCGTGTTCCGTATCGCTTGTCTGTTACTGTGGGCTCGCGGGGGGGCGCGCCGAACTCACAGCTCCGACCGGGGACTCATTAGTATGGAATTATAAACAGCACCATCTAGCGGGGTTTCATAATTTCATACACATCTTATCCAGGCTAATGTGATTGATATGGTAATGGGTTAACACTTGTCTATGGCGTCATTTAGTACGTCTCGAAGAGTGAAGTGTGCGTCCCCCCGCGACTAGTGGCTTAATTTTAACAACAATTTATGGTACAAAATGTAATTTTAGTTCCATAGACGATTAAGATTTACAGAGTTTATATTTAGAGAAGATAATAAAAATATATTCACCGTCGACTCTTATCGGTCAATAAAGTATATAAAATATATGTACAAGATGTTAAACATAAAGTTAATATTAACATAGTGTCTATACGTTACGAAGCTAGTTATTGCGTGAGTACATTACGTCGGCGATAGGCAGTAGTGCGTGTGTCGTGGATGTGAAGCTATGGGATTATTTGATTTTAGGATTTCTCTGCACCGTCGGACCGGCGGGTCTCGCTCACCACAACCTCAAGATTCTTTATGAACCCAATACAACTAACACTTCGAATTGTCGAAAAAGCAAATACCCGAGATTCCTTTCAAAAGTCGGGCTGCTCGTGCCGTAGTGGTGTCGAGCCGTCCCCGGTCCGGCGGTACGTCTGGCCCGCCAGTGCGCGGCGCCGAGTGCTCGTGAGCTGCCTCCTGTGATACCCCGCCCCGCGGCCCGCGCCCGCCGCCCCGCGCGCTTCCCGCCGTCGCCGGGTGTCGTGCGGGCCGAAGTGATAGTCAATTATTATAATATTCATTACCGCCCGTCACCGTCACGGCCGCTCGGTCGCCTCACGACTCATATTTCACTAGTAGCCTATTTGAAGTCTTAATATAATTATTCCTTTTGCGGTCTGACGGGGACGCGCGCGCCGCTCTCGCCCCGTATGCGTTATACTTTACATAGACACCTAATAGATACCGTACGATAACTGGAAACGTAAAAATATTAAAAAATAATAAAAAAAAGATTCAGAGAGTTATAATAGTACGTTAGTTTTAATTATATTTCTGATATTGATTGATGTTTTGCTAAAAGATAATTTATCAGTACGTTACGTTTGATGTCGTGTGGAGTTCACACTCTGCCGTCGCAGCCTTCGTCGCGCCGCACTTTGTTTTACTGTGACTTGCCGTTTTATTTTCCGTTCCTAAATACGTTGCGACAGCAGCGTAAACTAATGCTTGATTGGAATTACTATATTTTAGAATCCGACGTACTTAAAGCTATTATCGCTGACAGTTCAAGTTGCAGTACATAAAATAATTATCATACACACATATTACAAGATTGTAATGCAGTGATCAAGTGGAATTTTTCAGAATCTAATTAAACTGTTTCATATCTCCGTCAATTTAATTCACTGTTACATTAAGAGTTATTTTTTGTAATCTTCGAGGTCATAAAAAGTTAGTAATTCCAATCAAATGAAACAATAACACCAAACACCCGCCACTTCAAATGAAACCTCAAAATTAAGTTCTACACGTAAGCAATACCAGTACCTGATTCGAAGAGTTTAAATTGTAATAGAATATTGGGCGGACAAAACTGGATTATAGAGCGGTGACGCAGGATAGATTTCGCAGCTGATAGCATCTGTAACGGGTTGAGTTCGTTTTGTGTTAGTTTTGTTGGATAACCACGGGGATGTAATTCTTTTTCATGCCATCTATTCATATAGGGATGTAACTGTATTAGGGTGTAAGGTTAAAGGGATCACACGAGTGATAGGTTAGTCATAAGGATGTTTCGCTGTCCTTTCGATCGTTACATCTGGTGGCACCAGATCCCAAGGGCCCGCACATCGGGTCCGTGTTTAGTTTGTCTCGTGAAACGTCCAGAGTGTGGCAATGGTTAACATCAATATAATTGTAAATGCTAAGTAGGTGTAAGTTGGTTCGCGCCACCTCTGCTAGACTGTAGATACCCGCAAAATGGTACTAATATTATAAACGTGAAATTTTGTATTTATGGACGTTTGTTACTCTTCCACAAAAACATTGAATGGATTTGTACTGTACAGACGAAGTCGCTGGTACCAGCTAGTATGAACATATTTTGGAATGCAGTCCTTTTATATGAATATCTTGGGACGAATTTATACCACTCACAGCTGGTTATAATATTCCTTTCATAAGACGGAGAGGTACAGTCTAGTAGCGAGTGTTGCGGAGTCGATCTGTCGACTGATCACGACTCGAGTGATAAGATATATCATAAAGATTGAGGGAAGATGAACGAATACTGCCAATCGATTGTAGTTTATAATGGATAATGATTGTAGAGATAACAATTTCGAAATATTATGTCCTTATTTTATGTATAGTATGCGTATACAGTATTTCGGTCGTGTCCAAATGCGGGCTAAGAGGATCTCCATTCGATAATCGGGCATAAAAATAACAATATGGAACTTTCTAGATGTTGCAATGTTGCAATTCCTAATATCACATCACAATGTCGCCCTTATAATCTTTGAACAAGACCGAATGCCATGTTAATGTTTCCCTTATGAGGAGGAAGGTGGATACAAGCTGTGTTCTGTAGTGTACCGAGTGACAGGGCGTTGAATAGATAGGTTTGCATTAAACGCGGCAGCCATTTTGCGCCCCGAGTCCGTCCCGCTGCCGTCGACATTTTGACGTACACGAATGCGGAGCACGAAATGGCCGCCGTCGGAATTTTGCGAATTGTTCGCTATGAGCTAAGTTGTAAAAAAAAAAAAAATAGATTGCAATATAATTTGTATGTAAGGTTTGATGTTGACGGCATATTGGGTGTTGTGTATGGAGAGGGAGGAAGTGTTTATTGTTTAATAATGGATCAACAGAGGGTATCCAATATGCGTAGTAGTCGGTAATTATTATTATGGATATGGCTGGAACTGTGGGACTGAGCGACTCATTGGATGAGTAAAGAGGTTTTTATCGTGTAAGACACGCTCATTTATATTGAGACTGGTATTGGTTTGGAATGGGGTGCGCGGTTTGGAGTCGGACATATCGTTTTTTGAACGCATCCTCTAGAAACTGTTAGACAGTTCAAAATAGGGATTTTGAAAATCTAGCTCCAAATCCGTGATCCTGAATTTCTCGTTACACGATGTGCGAAAACGTGTTTTAAGTTTTATCACGAAAATCTAAAACCTTCTAAATTATATGTGATTATAATATAAGCAGTGCATTGTGTAGCGAGAGATCGGCGTAAGATTTTGTATCCAAAGATTGTAATGTGTGATCTTTACTTCGTATATGTTTATAGTACTATGTATATACACTATTGTTTTCTTTTATTGAAAAGTATACAAGATCTCCCGAAACGAATTTTAAATTAGAACGGTAAAGGCGTGGATAAGGTTTGAGAAAGTTATCACGAGTCTAAATTTGAAAAAATTTATGAGAATGTCTAGATCTTTGATACTTGTATTTATATATTTTTTGTAATCTAAATTGGAAAGATGTGTACTCCACTCATGAATCAATGCGTCTTGAAAGTAAGGCTTTAAAAGTCTTGGATATATAATCGACTAAGTCGCGAAACATAGAAGTACAATGAAGTTGAGGCGAGTGGTCCATGTGTGGAGGGCTTTACCGGGTGGTGTGGCAGTGTGACTGCAGCTATGGTGCTTGTATGTACTTACGATGGATTTAACTATTACTGTATCTAATACATTATGCTTATGTATTTTGTAAAATTTCTAAATGTTATACTATTGTTTTCTCAATCGATGTGAGCGATCGACGAAACAATTCGAACGAAAACTAGAATCGCGGTTCAAGACTACCCGCATTTACATTAAAATTTGACATTGAGTTTTGAAATAGTACCGTAAAACTAAAAGTAAACAATTATAACAATAATTGTACTAAAACATATCACTAATACGATCACTGTATTTTACCAGACGAATTGTATGTGTATATTTTTTTATATAATTTTATTTAAAAAAAAATGAGTGGAATATCTTATCAAATGTATAAAATACAAATTTAAGCAGGCAACACGTTACCATCTTATCATACCTGTTATAACTAATAGGCCATTCTGTCTCGCTCCAGAAAAAAAAATCAGAAATGCAATGTTGTGTAACAATTTCTAACTGAATGCACTTGCTACTGAAAACATACGGAAGCTTAATTGACTTTGTATTAAAAAAAATATTGTCTGCGATTCTAGTTTCTGGTTCTAATGAGTCGTTGCTGGCGTGAGGGTGTGTGGGGTTGCGAGATGGATATCGCTCGACATACACAAGGCGTAATATTGGTGCGCGACTGCGACGCGCTGTGTTTCGTAGGAAAGTTTTACGATAAATGGTGAAATAATAAAGAAATTACAAAAACACGTTGTCAGGTGTGTACTGGCTTTATTTAGTCCTATCCTATATTATTTTGTCTCACATGCTCTTAGGTTTCCACTTCCACCCCCGCGGGATGGTAAATGGATGCAGTTCCACCCACTAAAACTCGGCGAGTGCCACAAGTGAGGTGCCCCGGATCTGTTGAGCAACAGGGCACCTCGACGGCTAGTCAGTCCCCGAAGGGACCAACACTGCCTCCACAGTGGTGTTGCCCTGCACCTCAGAACCACCCATCCCAACGTCCGGACAGTGTAATGGGGAGAGGTTCTCATCCTCACCCCTTGTCCTCCCATCTTTAGTCCCCTCTTATAAGAGGGGTACAAAGAGCAGTCTCCTCGGACCACTTTGCTTCGCTCAAGGTGCTGGGTTCACCTTAGGCTACTGAGCCCCACCGCCACGATAAGATATATTAAAGCATCGCATCCTGAGGGCTATAAATTAGATATAAAAAACTTATCTCTATGAATGGTATGCGCATAGAGATGTGAGAACGTGAATAGCGCGGGTCTTATTTATATGTAGATGATATGTATTTTGGGCTTGATCAGATAAACAGACATTTTGAGTCCTGAAATCGCGCGGGTGTCGCCGTGTCTAAATAAGCTCACAATAAATATCTACATATAAATAAGACCCGCGCGGTTCGCGTTCTCAAAGGTAGCGACCCCGATTAGGTTATATTCCTCGCTACGAGATGGCATTAGTGGTTCAGTAATTTCATAAATTGAATGTGCTGACATTCGGTTTTATGAATTGTTTTATGTTTTTATCAGAATATAAAGAAATTCGTTAAAAAACAATTGATTTTGGGATCTAAATACTTTATTGCTGCTATTACTGTATCGGCAGTATGGGTTTTAATTTCTTAGCATATGTAGGACTTGGTCCAGCTAATTTTCAGCAAGGAGTGAAATAGATGTTTGTCAATTTCTTAAGTTTTCAATTACAGCTTGGCAAAAAAGAGTATGACGTGGTGACAAGTGGAACTAAATATTTTACTAAACTAGGAACAAGTATCATATGGAATTGACATTCGCTTATACCCGAAAGGGACAGGCATATTTTACAGGGATACCACATTCATAATAACAAGTCTAATTATTTTCTTGAAACAAGTGAATTTAAAATAATAAAAAAACTGGAAAAGATTGATAGATAACTATAAGCATTAGCCCTAACCAAACATTTATTGTAATTTTAGACAGCTCCATTTTTCCGGATTATCGAAAATATTATGTAATGACTAATAACAAACCGCTAAAAACATAAATAATAAAAAAGAAGGCTATAGACGTCTTAATATGTATGATCTATAGTACATAGCCTTTTAGGATAGCAATAAACATATTTGTTTTTTTTTGTGTTTATTTCGGAAATTCCAGTCACCCTTTTTATATAATTCCACATTCTTGGGTAATCTGCCTATAACAAAACTGGTATCACCATACCTACATAAACCGACCAAATTAAAAAGTAGTACAAAATGGCGGCATATTTGACAAACTGTTCGCGAGTGAGAATGTTGGTATGGCATTCAAATTTAGTCGATAATTCTTTGTTGGGCACATCATTGTTGTGCCCAACAAACAAAGAGTGATATTATGACAAAGACAAAAGAAAGTGTCTATGTCTCTGTCACTCTTGGAGATTTTCGTATGTTGTTATCTCGTTCCAATACGGTATTATTATTAGCTTGTCAAATCTATTGATACTTGATCTTAGTTACTAAATGGAAACCTATGATGTTGACAATATTTGGCCGTCAAATACTAGATTTTTTTAGAAATAAAGTTTAGTGTTTCACATTTATTTTTAAGGATTTTATTAAATTATCTTACTTATTTCCCATATTATGACGAAATTTAAGTGAGAGTGGCGCCCTCATTTTTTCCATACTCTTTTTTGCCAAGCTGTAATGCATGTGATATTGCAAATCATTCAGGGAGCCATAGTAAAAGAAGAAGAAGAATTAATGCATAATAGTGCGTTTCAAACGCACTATTATGCATTTATTTATTTTTATTTTAGGATTCTCTGTCTACGGTTTCAAATATGAATATGAACGTGACACTGGCATTTATTAAATTCTCATTGCCATAAACATGAAGTTAGGAAATTAAAGGAGATGCCCCTTTCTTTAAACTTACAGCTGTAAATGAGTGCCTAATCCGCCATCTTGAGTGCCCTTTTCACAATAGTATTCTCTATATTGTTTGTGGTTTTGCTGTCAAAACCTAAGATCAAGTATCAATAGATTTGACAAGCTAATAATAATACCGTATTGGAACGAGATAACAACATGAGAATGTCTCACTCGCGAACAGTTTGTTAAATATGCCGCCATTTTGTACTACTTTTTAATTTGGTCGGCTTATGTAGGTATGGTGATACCAGTTTTGTTATAAGCAGATTACCCAAGAATGTGGTATTATTTAAAAAGGGTGACTGGAATTTTCGAAATAAACACAATAAAAACAAATATGTTTATTGCTATTCTTAAAGGCTATGTACTATAGATCATACATATTAAGACGTATATAGCCTTCTTTTTTATTATTTATGTTTTTAGCGGTTTGTTATTAGTCATTACATAATATTTTCGATAATCCGGAAAAATGCAGCTGTCTAAAATTACAATAAATGTTTGGTTAGGGCTAATGCTTATAGTTATCTATCAACCTTTATTAGTTTTTTATTATTTTTAATTCACTTGTTTTAAGAAAATAAGTAGACTTGTTATTATGAATGTGGTATCCCTGTAAAATATGCCTGTCCCTATATGGGTATACGCGAATGTCAATTCCATATTATACTTGTTCCTAGGTCAAAACCCTAGCAATGGTAGCCATGTTACGTGCCGATTAGAGTTGTAGGTATACACCTTTTTTTCGTAGGTATGCCCAGTCCTTCTATATTATGTCTATGGCCATAAAAGAAGAAGAAAAAAGAATAGGACGCCGGTGGCCATCTTGTCGTTATTAGTGTGCTCCGTCGTGAGGACCTGAAGGAAATATAAGTTTGACTCGTGAAATGTACGCTACAATTTTGCAGTGTTTGCAAAATTGTAGCGTACATTTTTACAATGTACAATTTTGCAAACACTGCAAAATGCAAGTAAGGTGACCAAGAGAGTTCATTTGGCTACGGGGATTAATAAAAACACGTTAACACGTATCCGACGTCCACTCGGACAGAAATGCAGAGATGAGCGAAATTGAACAGCTAGAATCAGATTGATTTTTTTCACATAATATCTGTAAATTTTCATTAAAAGAAAACTTTTTTGCCCACCATACATATCTGGTTTGAATCGACAGCTATGACGTCCCAATATGGCGCTAAGTCCGTCCTTCCAAATTCTCATCTGAAACGCACAGCACATAATTTTTATAATTAGCTTAAGTACATACCTGTAACCTGTAAAAGTATAAATTATTGTTTCTACATAACACCGCCACTCATTGTGTCTAAATCTATCTCTGCAGTTGAACCAAATCAAACTGCACAGAGTACTAATTTTTATTAAAATCGTATTAGAAACTACTAACTACCTAGTATAATATGTATGTAGGTACTAGGTATTGCTACTTGTTTTCATGAAACAACTTTTACGGATTTTATCGCAGTTTACCATTGAGCTATATTACTAGCGTACCTATAGAACAGACACCGCGAAACAGAAGTTATTTTTATTTTGGAGAGTTAGAACGCCACCTCCACAGAGGGGTTGGCCCGCACCACAGACCAACCCCTCCCAACGTCGGGACAGTACAATAGGGTGAGGTTCCCATCCTCGCCCCTTGTCCTCCTGCTCTTTTGTCCCATCTTCTTATAAGAGGGGCACAAAGAGTAGCTCCTTCGGCTCAATTTGCGTCGTTGCTGGTCGGCCAAGTTGCTGGTAACACCTTAAGCTACTGAGCCCCACCGCCACGACAAGGCTAAAACCACGGCGGGGCCATAGGTAGATCCGCCCCTGTTATAATCGGTCAAAAGTAATTTAATGCAATGCAATTTAATACAAGCTATGTTATTTAATAATGATTATATTATGTGTAATTATGAAAACCTAAATTTGAGCACATTATATTTTATAAAACCCTATAAAATCAATTACACTAAGATGAAGTACCTAAATTAAATTCCACATAGGTACTCAATAAAGACAATTGTTTATCTGCAATATGCAATATCCGCCCCTATGTTCTCGCCCGCCTCTCGTCGAGTAGCTTCTCGTATTGATGCCAGTCTTAATTGTGCACTGATGCTGTTGAAACATCAAACGAGATGTACTCAAGATGATGTTTTAAAGGGTGCAAAGAGGTAGCTCTCACTATTTTTTATTTATGACTCACTCTGTTTGTTTGGTTCGCAACACGAATAGAAAACTATATCATACCTTAGTTTTTTATTCGTGTTGCGTTTTACGTAACTACTATAGTTATGTCATTTACGCTTGTAACAAAACTCATGGTAGAGGTACTGAAAGCGTGTTAGGATTTGTCTCACCGTACTAGAAGCGGGAACATCAGATCAACATACAAACTATACAGTGTCTATTTATTTTTTTGTCCTTAGCGGAATTGACACCTACTGCCATTACAACACTCTACATTGGTTACAATTTGTAAGCGTATGTATTTCGGTTTATAATAATTATTTCGACAACTTCTAAGTTTTAACAGAAAAGCGAAATATTTATTACTTCAAAACCGTTTCGTACTTTTAATGTAATTAATAACAAAGATAATTAATATTAACACATTTATACAGTGATCTTCAATAGTAGGTACATAATATTACGTATTTAAAGAAATTCAACTAAAAATTAAAAAGTTAGGTATTTTTCTTACTAACTACAGATAAGGTGTGGGTTGTGGTAAGGGGTAAGGGGTGGTTGTGGCAGTGGGTTAATTTTCATTTTAGAAGTTTTTTATTAAAAATTTTGAAAGCCCTTAGTATACCTACAGAATAGATGGTTACTATTTCTGTAGTTCTCAAGCCGCGTTTTCACTAGGCAACGTTAGGCGCGCGAAACGTTGCGCAACTTTTTGACGCATTTTTCGATAAAATTATAACCACTGCCGCTGATATCAAAACAGTAGACAAAGTGACATCGCTTTGTAGGCGAAATTCGTTATCGTCTTTGAGATAACGATAATAATTTTCTAGCCAATGATCAATCAAAGATCGTGACAGTGCAACGACAACAACTGTCAAGTGTCAACAAAGTTCGACAAGAAGTGTCAAATCGGACCAAGAAATTAAAATTAATATCTATGTAAATAGACCTCATACACACTATAACTCATAAAAATTGTGAAAATGTTGCCCTCCATGGCCCACGCCCACGGATAACGATTCAATATCAATAATAAAATAACATAAGTTTGACATAAGTGTTCGATAACCAATTGATAGTTTATGATTTTTATATATATATACTATAATTTCATTTTAGATAGTTACCTTTCTCAAATGTTATATATAATGTATTTTTTAATTTAATTTATTTTTTTGTTTTCTTCCACATTTCTATTTATACTTCGTGTTCACTGTGCTTTGTTTGTATTTATCCTTATTTTTTCTATTGTAATTGTTTCTCTTTGACAACTTTTTTCCGATTGAAAACCGATTTCAGTAGTATAGTAACATTAACTTACATAAGTTTAATATTAACTTAAATAGTAGATGTATGTATGTATCTTCCTAATAATCCAAGAGAATGTAATCACTACGTTTACTAATAATTGTTTACAGCTGTCAAATCATTTGTACGTTTTATGAGGGTACTTTAATAATAATGGTGTTATTACGTTCGGATACTTGTCTGATTTTATTCTGTTGTCACTGGCGGGTATTGGTTTGATTATAATTTTGGTTTAGCTCTTAATATTATAACACAATATTATTTATTCCAAATGTATCATAGTATTTAATTAGTAAGTATATATATATACTTATTTATTATATATTATATTTATTTTATTTATTGTTTATATTCTAAAACGATATTTCTTTTGATTATTGTTTACATACAATTAGATAATAATATGGACGTTAGTGCTTGTAGCGATGAATTTTTTTCTTTTTCCTCTTGCGATACTAACGATGACAGTTTTCAGAGTACAAATTCATACAACATAAAGGAGTCCCTAGCATCACATTTTGCTGGTGTAAAGAAAAAATTAAATGTAATTCACATTAATGCCCAAAGCATTCCGGCACATTATTCAGATATGCTTGCATCCTTCGACTCGGTTAATGTAGATGCCATTCTCGTGTCTGAAACCTGGCTCAAACCATGTTTACCTTCTACCAGTTATTGTTTGCCAGGATTCCATTTGATACGAAACGATCGCATCGGTAAAGGTGGTGGTGGTGTTGCGATTTATCTACGTTCTGATATTCCTTTCTTTCTCGTTAAATCATCGACACAGTCGCCGCCTGCCGATCAACTTGAATATATTCTTTTAGAGATTCTTTTATCTCACACTAAAATTCTATTAGGAGTTTTCTACTGTCCATCTCTTCATATCGACTATTTTTCAACCTTTGAGTATATTCTCCATACTTATTCTACTCCGTATACTCATTCTATCATCATGGGCGATTTCAACACTTGTATGATTAAAGGTGATAATAGAACAAATAAGCTTCGTTCTGTATTGGGTGGCCTTAATATGCATCTACTTCCACTCCAAGCTACTCACTGCTCACCAGGATGTACGCCTTCTTTGCTGGATTTAATAATTGTATCGACACCAAATTCTGTCATTAAACACGGCCAATGTTCTGCAGACATTTTTTCCTATCATGACCTTATTTATATTTCTTATAACATTCGTCGCCCAAAAACTAAACGTAATACTTACATGCTCCGCAATTTTAATGGTATTAATAAGGAACACCTTTTAAGTGATGCTCGAAATATTGACTGGTCACTGATATATGGAATAGATGATAAGGATAAAAAAATTGAAATGCTTAATTCTTTTATACTAAATTTATTTGATAATCATGCACCAATTCGACCGGTCAAAGTAAAGCATCATCCTGCTCCCTGGTTGACAGATGAAATAAAGGCTTTTATCATTAAAAAACACAAAGCAAAATCTAAATTTAAAAAATGCAACTCTACTGAGCACCGTGAGAGATACATTCAAATAAGGAATCGCTGTAATACTATGTGTAGAGATGCACAACGACGCTACATTCATGCTTCTGTTGAGGATGGCGACTCAGCTAAAATTTGGAGGTGTCTTAAGTCATTAGGTGTCGGAAAAAATCCAGAAACTACTACTTCATTGACAATTGACAGGAACCTCCGAAATTCACATTTCACTGCCATAAATACTCCGTACAATTCTAGTACTAAATTTCTCATGCTTAACATTCTTTCTTCTTTCCCAACACCTGACTTTCCACCGTTCTGTTTCAGTCAATTCACTGTATGCGATGTTAAGAAGAATATTTTGTCCATTTCATCGAATGCCATCGGTGAAGACAATATTAGCCGAAATATGATTATCCCTATCCTTGATGTAATTGCTCCTATTCTCGTCCATATCTTTAATTATTCTATATCCTGCAGTGTCTTTCCATCTGTTTGGAAAAGCGCCCAAGTAATCCCTTTACCTAAAAAACTAAAACCTAATTCTGCTACTGATTTCCGTCCAATTTCTATACTTCCATTCCTTTCTAAAGTTCTCGAACGCCTAGTTCATCATCAAGAGTCGCACTATGTAACCTTAAATAATCTTCTTAGCCCCTTTCAATCAGGATTTCGGCCTGGTCAGAGCACTACTTCTGCCCTTGTTAAAGTCACTGATGACATTCGATTGGGAATGGATAATAAACAGCTTACGATACTTACTTTACTAGATTTTAGTAATGCTTTTAATACTATTGACCATGATATTCTAGTAAGCAGGCTACTAACTCTTAATTTTTCGCCATCTGTGGTTGACTGGTTTAAAAATTATCTTGTGGGCCGACGACAGCGAGTTCGATTGGGTGACAGCTATTCATCGTGGTCCAACATCGCTGCTGGCGTGCCTCAGGGTGGCGTTCTGTCTCCTTTGCTCTTTGCTTTGTTCATAAATACAATTACTCAATCAATATCGTCTCTCTTCCACATGTATGCAGATGATCTCCAAATCTATATCTAGTCTACCGTTGAGAATCTTTCTAATATGATTGTTGTTATGAATAAAGATCTAGAAATTGTATGTGAATGGAGCAAATGTAATGGACTTGTTATTAATCAGTTAAATCCCAAGTTATGAGTAAGCTTACCTCCGGTGCTCGTGGGTGGTGTCCCTCTGCCATTTAGTAAAACCGTTAAAAATTTAGGAGCTCATATAGATAAAAATCTGTCATGGTTACATCATATTGATGAAACTAGCAAAAAGGTGTACGCGGTGTGGCACTCTTTAAGACGCCTTAGGAATCTCTTGCCTATTTTGACTAAAATTTTACTCGCAGAGTCCCTGTTCCTATCAATTCTAGATTATGCCGATGCATCCTACATTAACCTTACAGAAGAACAGCTTAATAAGCTTGAGCGCCTTCAAAATATTGCTATTCGTTTCATATTTGGGTTGCGCAAATATGATCACATTTCTGAGTTCCGCGCTAAACTCAAGTGGCTTCCCATCCGCCTTCGCCGGAATGCTCGTATTCTTTCCTTTTTATACAGCATATTAATTAAAAAGCAATTAAATGATCCTAAATCTCCACCCTACTTAAAAGAAAAATTCGTATTCCGTACGTCGGAGGTTAAAGAACTTCGGTCTACTGCAAATCTAGTTCTCCACATCCCCGCTCACTCTACCTATTTCTTTAGTTCCTCCTTTAGGGTTAAATCTATTAAACTATGGAATTCATTGCCTACTAACATTAAACAAGCCAAAACTTTAAATATTTTTAAATCTTTAGTCAAACTTTATTACCTAAATATCTCTTAATTTATTACTAGATATTATATATTTGTCTGTTTATTTTTATAACTTCCTCTGAAATATATCAAGAAAGTTCTATATAAAATATGTGTTTTAATACATAGTATGTATGTATTAAGATTTATGTATGTTGTGCATTTATTATTATTATTATTGTTTTGTATGTTTGTGTAGGTATATGTATATTTATATGTATATATGTAGGTATATATTATCATATGTATTTTACAGTATTCATTAAATCATTCATAAAATATATAGTTGCACCTGCCTTATAATTTTTATAAAACATTTCCATTACCCAAAAGTTACTTGGAAGAAATCGCTTTTCAGCGATAAAGTCGCCTTTATGTCCGCATGTTTCTTTTTGTTTTGTTATTATGTTATATTTTAGTAATGTGTGTGCATAATAAAGAATATTCATTCATTCATTCATTCATTTTGTTACGAATTATAACATTGTCTACCAACTTGCGATAACGATAACGAGTGACATAATTGACGACGGCTTATGTCAATCCCATACATTTTATTCTTTTCGAACTTCATTATCGTTTTTTTAATGTTACTTTGTCTAAGGCCTCAGTCCCCTTGGCGACATGTTGTCACGACTGACGTAGTATAGTAGTAAACGCGTAGAACCATTGTTCCGCGCTAACATAGAAATAGCAGTTACATAAGAGTACACGCAGCATTAGCACCCAAATCAACTCATTTGAAAAATTATTGCCTAATGGAAACGCGGCTTCATAGTTACATGCGTACAACAGACAACACAGTCCACACAATAAAAGTATACGAACATAAACAACAAGAAGTTCATTTTGGAGGTCGCCATGGCGAGATCATGAACTTCTCTAATCTCTTTAATTTTATGTAAAAATTGCGTTTGTATTATTGCGCCGACTGTACAAACTTTCACTTCAAACCTGGTTAATTTATGTGTCTGTTTATTGTAAGTCGCGTTTATTATAATCAAAGGAATATTTAGCGAGGCCTCTTACCGTCCTCTCAGTACTCCGTCCTCACTCCTCACTCCTACATCTTCAATTTGCATCACAAAGCCGTGTAACCTTACACTTTGATGCAGATGTAATGCCACGTCTTTATTTGTGCATTGTTTAGTCAAAAAAGTAGATAAATATTCAGAAATGTATGTAGTTTGAAAGATTTGTGTGTTACGAGTTTTTATGTGGGTATAAATATTATCTAATTATGTATTTCTTACATGATTCTTCTAGGTACTTTTTTTGCTAATGGGTCTTCAAGAAACTTCTAGTCATTTTAACATCTAACAAACACCACTATTATATATAGGGTTATGTGGGACTCTCTGCGCCCGAAAAGATGGTAATGTGGACGCAGACTCTACCCACTAAACCCCAGCGGTGTTCTCCTCATCGTCTGGCCGGAGTATATTGCTAGTCCAGCCATAATTTTTAAAGAAGTATTATGTAATATTATTAAAATTTTATACCTACATATTTATTAAAGTCTCAGCAAAAAAAAAACAATTCGAAATTGCCACCTTTACCTTTTATCCAGGCCTTTAATCTGTTTGGCCACGAATCTATGATTTACGCACTGTTTTCAAGAGAAATTTCCCCACCGCTTGTTCCAAAGATTTTTTAATCTAAAAATAATTTTGGATCTCGCCATGGCGACCTCCAAAATGAACTTCTTGTTGTTTATATTCGTATACTTTTCTTGTGTGGACTGTGTTGTCTGTTGTACGCATGTAACTATGAAGCCGCGTTTCCATTAGGCAATATTTGGCGCGCGATATGTTGCACAACATTTTGCTCAACATGTTGAAAGTTTTTTTTTTTTCCAAATGAGTTGATTCGGGTGCTAATGCTGCGTGTACTCTTATGTAACTGCTATTTCTATGTTAGCGCGGAACAATGGTTGTACGCATTTACTACAGCTATACTACGTCAGTCGTGACATCATGTCGCCAAAGGGACTGTTTTGATTTCAGCGGCAGTGGTTATAATTTTATCGAAAAATGCGTCAAAAAGTTCCGCGCTAACTTTCAACATGTTGGGCAACATGCTGCGCATCGTGTCGTGCGCCTAATATTGCCTAGTGAAAACGCGGCTTGAGAATTACAGAAATAGTAACTATCCATTCTGTAGGTATACTAAGGGCTTTCAAAAATTTTAATACAAATCTTCTAAAATGAAAATTAACCCACAATCATACCACGTTATCCGTAGTTAGTAAGAAAAGTACCTACCTAACTTGTTAATTTTTACTTTAATTTCTTTAAATACGTAATAATAATATGTACCTACTATTGAAGATCACTGTATAAATGTGTTAATATTAATTGTCTTTGTTATTAATTACATTAAAAGTACGAAACGGTTTTGAAGTAATAAATATTTCGCTTTTCTGTTAAAACTTAGAAGTTGTCGAAATAATTATTATAAACCGAAATACGCTTACAAATCGTAACCAATGTCGAGTGTTGTAATGGCAGTAGGTGTCAATTCCGCTAAGGACAAAAAAATAAATAGACACTGTATAGTTTGTATGTTGATCTGATGTTCCCGCTTCTAGTACGATGCGAAGGCCTGGCAGTCATAGCCTCTATCTTCTAAATTCTTTAAAAGCGGGTCAAGGAGAAGGTTCCAGAGAATGCGGCCGCCGATCGACCCCTGCACACACTCTTTTTGGGTGTTTTTGATGTATTCATGTCCAGCGTACCTGACACGGACTTTCCGGTCCTGCAGGTAGCTGTCCATGATTCGCCTCAGATTTACAGGGCACCCTTCTTCAACCAGTCTGACATTAATGGCCGGCCACCATATAATGGGACTCGGGACAGTACAATGGGGTGAGGTTCCCATCCTCATCCCTTGCCCCCTGCTCTTTTGTCCCCTCTTCTTATAAGAGGAGTACAAAGAGCCCCCTCGGCTCAATTAACTTCGCCCAAGGTGTTGGGCTCACCCTAGGCTATTGAGCCCCACCGCCACGTCAAGGCCTGAACCATGGTGGGGAAGGCAATTGTTAGTCCTTTGTTATGCAAACGTCACACAAAATCATCATTTCTGGTCTTCGACAGACGAAGTGATGTTGTATCTGTTGACAGTAGGTACGATATACCTACGAACATAAGGCTGATACCAAGCTTTTGAAGTGTCTGGAATATGACCGACGGCTCCATAACCACTTTGTGCAAGGCAATCACTGCAATCCTATTTTCTTTATAACCCCACTCCATATTGTAATTTGATAATGAACACGAAAAAATATGTGAAATGGCGCAAAATCGAAAGAAATTTTTAAAATAATAATATACGTGTTCCAAATTCAAAATAATGAAAAAGTTGAAAAATAATAATAATTATGTAACAGTAAGGTAACAGTATTTATGGCCAGACTAGTTATATACCTCACTAAACAGATTGTGTTAAATAAATAAAAAAAAACATATAGACGAATTGAGAACCTCCTCTTTTTTTGAAGTCGGTTAAAAAAGAAATCAATTCTGTTCCAAACTAGATATTTACTTTTCTTCTATCTCTCAACAAACTACTCTAAAATCACTATTTTTTTTTTACTTCGGACATCCGACGATCGTTAGGATTTCTTTAATTATGAAAACTCAAGAGTGGAGTGAAGTGAAAACAATGGCACTTGTCACATCACGTCAAACGGAGGCGATTCAATTTCATAAATCCTTTAACGAGCAAATAAGCAGAAGTGAGAGCGGGATCAAAGTCGGGTGAGCCCCTAGTCGAACGCGATCGACTTGTATACTTATTCATATTTTAGGGTTCATTCAAAACTCTTATAGGACATCCGTTTGTCTGTCTGTCTGTCAGTCTGTATGTATGTTTTATCTCTTAAATCAAAACCTACAGGCTTCCATTACCATACAAACAAGATCTCAAAGCCTTTTGACATATTGTGTAGAAACATTATAGATAATACATTAATTCATTTAATCCTATTAATATAAATGTGAAAGTAAGTTTGTTTGTTACGCTTTCACGCGAAAACTACTTAACCGATCATCATGAAACTTTGTACACATATTCTTGAAGGTGTTAGAAGTAACATAGGATACTTTTTATGAAAAAAAAACTGAAATCTTATCCTGCGCAGGTGAAGTCGCGGGCACCAGCTAGTATACCGGGTGTAATCGTTAAGTGTGCACAGGCGATTATTCTGTAACTATTACAGATATCAAAAAACTTTAAACTGATTTCGAAAGTACTTTACCTAATGAGTAAAATGACAATAATAAATTATTAAAAATAAAACGAGAAATATCCAAAAAAATTACATTAAACTCTCCCATACAACGTGTAGGTACGCTGAGAGTTCACAGCCTAGAAGAGTTACAGAATCGTGTACGTCGTGCAATTGCTTTAATTACTCCGCAAATTTTAAGGAAAGTTCATTTAGAAACTGTAAATACTAAATAGAGCTGCTGCTCGTCATTGTATTGCACAATGATGACGTCACTTCGAACATCTTCACACCCGGTATAATAAATATTAAAGACGAAGCAAGGTTTCACAACGTTAGTGTAGGAGTATGTCCGAAAATCGATAATTTGTATGGAGCATAAAAGCTTTCGGCGCACGTGTCAAAACAGACTTACCTTTCTGATATTTTTTTTATATCATAGGAAGGCAATCGAGCAGTCCAAGCCTTTTGGCGACTATCGACGCCCACACACAACCGCACAACCAGAGATTATGCGAATGCGTTGTCCACCTTGTCCCTATCCCGGGGGGGATATGGCCACCGGAAACTCACAAACCGCACGAAACGCGACAGCATAGCTGTCACTTGACGCCGGTGTTATGTGAACGTGAGGTACCACCCCGGTCGTGCCAGCCCAGTTAGGCTGCAATGCAGCATGGCTCTACCTCTATATTTTTTCCCTTATTATTTTTTAATAAGTTTGGAGATGTTTATTACTTTTAATGTGTTGCCTATGTTCTTTAACTTAGGCAACACAGTAATTTACAGCAACAATGTTCATGTGTCCTGCACTATTTCCTTACTTTTAAGGTTTTATCGCTTAATGTGTTGGAACTATTTTTTTATGGATTTTAACAACCCGTGTATTTGCATTCCCGACTTTTCGGTCACTTTTTATTTGTCTTATTTTCTTACCACATCATATTATTATTGATTCATCATCATCAGCCTCTACCCGTCCACTGCTCCCATCCTGTCCCTCAATGAACGCCAAGACCACCGATCCCTCACCACTCGCATCCAACACGGACCGGCCACCGCACGGAGATCGTCTTCCCATTGATTAGATATACCTACAAATTATTTCTACAGGTAGATACGGTTTCTCCTTTCGATGTACTTTACATAAAACACATTTATATCTTAAATTATAAAAAATCACATCAGCATCTTAATGTTTTCGTTGATTGTCTGGTACAAATGTTTATTTGTATTGAGCGTGATCGGTGGGCTCGGCCCCCGCTGCGCCTTTGATCCTCACCCTCCCAACCCTCTGGAGTGCTCGCCGGAATCGAGACGTCTCCATATGATGAGACGTGTTAGTAGATTGAGCAATTACAATGAAGATAAAACTCAGCGTGGCAATTAACAGCAAATACGTTTGTCTGTTTGATTTTAATGCTTTCAAGTTTGAACACTTTTCGCATTTCCCCATACCCATACAATCTCAAATTAACATTCACATTCCTCCGTGCGCGTTAATTTTACAAAGAGGTATGAAAATGATGATGAAAAATCATGAATTTCATGAGCTCATTAAAGGATTGTAAGGAGTGCCTTTGTAATAAAATTTTAAAAGAAACAACTCATCAAGATCTGCGGCACGTTCCAGCATGTCAAGTTACAGTGATAAGAATCGGTTTTTCTCATGAAAAAAAGAAGAATGAAAATTGAAAATCACTGCCTCTATACCGAAAAGATGGACACAGACAATATTAAGTGTTTTTATCAATTCTAATATAAAGTTAATTTTTATATTTCAAACTATATAGCTGGTCCCCGAAAAATTTCTAACAAATTCTAACAAATAAACAAACATACTCTTCCTACTTATTTTTTTATTTTTATTTATAGAAGAGGGGGTATAATGACAGTCGGTTCACCTGATGGTAAGTGATGACCGACGTCCATATACTTCCACTGTGGCCAGTGGAAGTCATACATCATTTGCAGGTGCGTTGCCGGCCTTTCAAATACGTACCTACCTATGCTCTTTTCTTGAAGGTCTCTAAGTCGTATCGGTTGGGAAATACGGTGGGTCATCATCATCATCATCATCATCAGCCTTTTCTGGTCACTGTTGGATATTAACTAAAACAATAAAATATATTGTAATTTTATCTTCTTGATCCCAAGAAGTAGAATTATTTTTTTAATCATTGACGGCGACAAACTGGCTGATTGTTGGTTACATTATTTAACTACTTCGTTGTTTGTCTTGCCTTGCCTTGCCTTGAAATCTTCTTCACAATACATTAACGTATTTATTTATTTATTTAATAATGTATGTACACTGAAAAACATACATAGTGAAATAGTGATAACAAACCAGTGTTTTGTACCAGTGTACAAAGGTACTACTTATTCCATAAGTGGAATTTCTTCCAATAGTCCTACTACAGGAGAATTTGAATAATAATTGCAATATCAGTGTGCACATTATAACCTAATTAATACTTTCTTATATAATATCTTAAAATTTAAATGAAATAAAAATAATAACGTACCCATACACTAGTCTTAATCGGGGACATTCAAACGAGGAACTTTCAAATTCTTGATCCCAACACATAAAATAAAAAAAAATGATCTAAATTCAAACCCACGATCTCTCAAAATAAATGTCTCTACACATTCACTACTCTATGTACTATATGGCAAAATGCGACTGCCAAACGTCGAGCAAACACGTCGACTAACCTAATGAGAGCGAGAGAGACAGAGTTATATGTGGTGAACGCGACAGACGGAGACAGCGGGTGAGCGGGCGAAAGCGCAATACCTACCATACAAAGAAGGAACGGGATGGCTTTATATAACCCACATGGGAGTAAGCGAGAGAGGTATACATGCTCAGTTTTGCTTGGTTTGTGAATAATTTAGGTGCGACCGCCCTTTTGCCAGCTCTGTACACATCGGATTTGAGACCTAGCGTGGGACTACCTAGGCATGTATTATTGATCACACTTCAAGAGGTAGGAGTACTGCGCACGGTATATTGATAAATGTTCGACTGACCTTCATAAGGTTGGAAAAGGAAACTGATTTCATTATTTATTATAATAAAGTATGCAAAAGGACGAAATACATGCAATGCTGCATATGGGCCGTATAAGTATACTGGATCATGGAAGAAGAACCTGCCGCAGTGGGTGAAGACGAGCATGGTGATGATGATAAAATATTACAGTAACAAAATCAAAGGACTACATAAAATATTACGAAGTACCATGCTGCTTTGCAGCCGAATTGGGCCGGCACGACCAGGGTGGTGCCTCTCGCTCACATAATACCGAAGTCAAGTTACAGCTATACTGTCGCGTTTCGTGCGGTTTGTGAGTTTCCGGTAGCCCATTGGGGGGATAGGGAAAAGGAGGGCAACGCATCTGCATATTTTTGGCTGTCCGCATAACCATGTCGCGTATATGGGCGTCGGTAGTCACCGTAAGGCTGCGACTGCTCGGTTGCCTCATTATGACAGAAAAAAACTAACGAAAAGCTTAGAGAGGCTGAACTCAATATTTTCCTAATTCATCTGTAATACCTGAAATGAAAAACCTGATGAAAACTACGGAATATATACAGAATTTTTACATTTAAAAAACCATTGTAAGTCTCTTATATTATGATTTATAATCTGTTATCATTCATTTTATATAGGTACCTACAAAATAAATACCTACAGAATAAATTTGTTCCTCTGAATGTGTTTCAGCCTAAGATGTTTCAGCAGATAACTGAGAAAGTATCTGCTGAGCAGAAGTAGACTAATTTTGACGTTCAGTACCTTAGTACATACAATACTTCGTAGATATGTACTAAGATGAATATTTTTTCAACTTTACTTTGTAAAACACAATTTATCACACTTTAGTATCCAGGGTCCAGATCGAGATAAACTAAATTATGGCCTAGGCGTTCTTTAGCTATAAAATCTTACTAATATTATAAGGCGAAAGTTTGTAAGTTTGGATGTTTGTTGATCTTTCACGGCAAAACGGCTGAACTGATTTGGATGAAAGTTGAAATGGTGATGGCTTATACCTTGGATTAGGACATAGGATATAAAAAAATCATCATTAATGCGGATACGGTTATAAATCTAAGTTATAGCAGGTGAAGCTGTGGGACCCCACCATGGTTCACCATTCATAAGAAGAGCGGACAGAAAAGCAGGGGGCAAGGGGTGAGGATGGGAACCTCACCCCATTGTACTGTCCCGACGATGGGAGGGGTTGTTCTGTGGTGCGGGACAACCCCTCTGTGGAGGTGGCGTCGGTCCCTTGCGGGACTGACTAGCCGTCGAGGTGCCCTGTTTGTTTTCTAGATCCGGGGCACCTCACCAAGGGCGGCATTGGTGGCACTCGCCGGGTTTTAGTGGGTAGAGCTGCATCGAGAGACGTTTGTGTAAAGGTAACAAGACTACGTATACGTAGTGTTATTGCTCATATATTTAGTTATATTTGAAAGGTTTTTATCAATATTCATAAATCACTCGAAGCTATATCAATTAACATAAGCCTCGGGTAGGGGCCGTTCCCGTATTCCCTAACCTATTAAACTCGCCAAATATTTGCGGTGCTTCGACCCTCTCATCCCATCCCGTCCTATCCCATTCGCGGATTGTTGACACGGGATTGTCAACTTGGTTTTGAAAATTATTGTAATTAACAATTTTGAGTACGTACACACAAATATTTTAATATCTATACAAATAAAATAGATGTGTCTGTATTGCCAAAATGAGATATTTTAATGCCTGTGAAAAGTACATTTTTGAAGATAAAAGTCCAATGACGTTTTTTCGGATTAACTGGTCTTATTAGCAATCAGGCACCACTATTTGATTTACAGATTGTAATTTTTATATAGGAGAGTAAAGAAACGTCCTATGAGTTTATTTCGACGGTTCTTGTCAGTGGCCTTTGATGGTATAGTGAATTCAATTGACGATCGATAAACGGGATCTTACCGCGTTGGTTTTGTTCACGATATTTCAGCAATGTTTGAATCGCCATGATTGCAGACATACCCATGCCTCTTATACCTATGCTTCTTCTGTAACTCATATGGTAGTTCTGAGTGCCAGTCATTTTACCGTATTTCCATCCGGAACTCAACAAAGATATGAAGGGTGGTGGAATATGGCTCTATCTCGAAATGATATTTTTCTAACATCTTCATTATGTTTTTATGATTGCATTGAGTCTCTCATCGATATAGGTACGTGCTTTTTTAATTGAATGCGAGTCGTGGGACTAACCTTAGCCGTCTTGTGACTTGTCATATTGGCCGTCTAAACGTTCATTGAAGGAGACCTTTCTCCAGAGGTGGATGGAAAAAATCGATCATGGTCTTGATGGAATTTTTAATGGTCAACTTTCCCCTTCTTCCCTTGTTTTATAATTTTGAGTTACCACTTACCTACCGTCACGTTAAATTACCTGTATATCACGCGACCTGTGAGGTACCAGGCGATCAGAACTCAGAAGCAATAAGGGAGTTAATTAGTTAATAGTGTATCGGGAGACGCGTGTCCCGCACGTGCGCTACTGATGTGTTATTACTAGGTTATCACGACTTCGTGCAGAGTGATGGTATATTCAATAATTGTCATCCATTTTTAGCTTCCTAAAGTATATGAATTATGAATGATATGCTTTTTTCTGGTCTAGGATTAAAGATAGTTGTAATGTAAAATCAAGACGACTCGTTACGAATTAGACGAAATTACTCTTTGAAATTTGGTTAGTTTAGTTTCGTGTTGTTATCTATATGTTTAGTTGTATTTGTTTTTAAGTATATCCTGCATTGGGAACGGAAATCTTATTTGTAATTGTTGTACATTCAATTTATAATAATAATTGGGAATCATAAAGTAAAGGGGACGATTAGGTCGTCTAAATCAGTGACCATTAAAAGTATTCGAAACGTTGCGAATGTAAAAATGTTAATAAACTTGTGATAGAGAAAGTAGAACAAATACAGGACAAATCTAATAATATAGACTATTTAAGTCAGCCATATAATATAAAAATCTTATTAAACGTTTAAAAATCATAATAGTAGTTTTATTGTAAAAAACTAATAATATACACGTAATTATAGGCCAGCTCTACTGCACTCCTGGTATGCGGGGGTGCATGCGGGCTCTAATGGATTATTAAAACTGCTACCGTGCACGCTGCAGGCTGCAGGGGTATCACCGCTTATCTCATCAACCTCTTGACGTGATTTTATCACTATCTTGGTGGGGACGGACATTATATTCATCTATATTCTATCGTATAAGTCATGTCATGTCATATTGCCATCAAGTCATGTTAGTTCTTATAGTTTTTTTTTATCTCATAAGGAGGCAACCGAGCAGTCGGAGCCTTATGGTGACTGTCGACGCCCATGTGTACCTACACATCCGCACAACCAAAGATTATGCAGATGCATTGCCCTCCTTTTCCCTATTCCCCCCAATGGGCCACCGGAAACTCACAAACCAAACGAAACGCCACAGCGTAGCTGTCACTTGAGTGGGTGGGACAGATGCGCTTGTACCGCGCTCTCGGTAGCAACTGTTTTGTTTGTGAAAAAAGCCTAGAGACTTAGAGAGGCATTGTAATTTGAGACTAGCAGTGCTCCGCGGTTTTATCTGCGTACTTCCGATTCCCGTGGGAGTACAGGGATAAATTAGCCTATGCTATGTTATTGTAAAGTTTCATTAAAATCCATCTCCGTGTAGTAGCCGGTCCGTGTTGGATGCGAGTGGCGAGGTATCGGCCGTCTTACCGTTCATTGAGGGAGGCCTATGTTCAGCAGTGGACGGATAGAGGCTGATGATGATGATGATGATGAATTTACAGCTCTTCCACAGACAGACGCTAACAGAAACAGTGTGATCCTGTAAGGTTTTTGTCATGTTTCAGAACGGAACCCTTAAAATTAATTCAACAGTGAAGTTGCATCGGTTCCACCACAATACAATCAAAGACGCCGCCCGCCGCGCTGCCCGGCACAGCACGGTCGTCTCAAGAGGGTAATTAGGATCCAGAGAGTCCAGTCTCCGGAGTCCAGGCTATGTTCTATGGCCTGCATCGGACATACACTTTGTTATGTCCTCGTTAAGGAAACACTTGTCTGAAGCATATGACAAATTATACTTCAGATGTAATTTCATGCTAGACAGTAAAATATCAAAGTCCAGAACCTTATCACATATGGTCTATATTTATTTTATAACGCTAACCTATATTTAAAGTATTTGAAACTTTTGTATTTTAATAAAAAAAATATTGAATTTAAGTCCATCAATTTTACTTTATAATTTAAATACAGAAAGTAATACATAAATATAAACATTTTAGAAATCATCATCATCAAGGCGCTCACCTAGCTGTTTATCTAAATAAATATAAATAAATGTAAATATTAGCCAATAATCACACCACGTTAATCTAGGCCCGCGGTAAGCTCGTTGGAACTTGTGATTAGGCTACATATAGTATATACAACATTAAAATTAAAAATTATCTGCATCTGGCGAGATCGAACCCGCGACCGCTGCGTAGTGTCCAGTAACCTGACCACCGTCGCCGCCGTCTGTCTGTCGTGTCTATCGCTACAATTAACAAAAAAGTAACTAAATAGATGTCTATAAGTGTCGATAATCACATACCACCGTGTACTTACTGTCCCTTTACTCTCTATGGTAAAATTATATTAAAACGTAGGTATAAAACAAAAATGTTCACAGACAAAGTCACAGGCACATACAGGCACAAGGAAGGACAAACTCATTGACAAACAATCTTCTCTAAATTCATTGATCTGCAGTAGCGACACGCTTAAAACACAACAATGGAGGCCGGAAGTTCTGGCGGATTTGCCAGGATTACCAGATATTACATCATACGTGAAGGGATGGATACTACTGTGGATACAACGCAATAGTGGATGTAAGTAGGTTCGATTCTAATGTAACCTCTAAACTCTATTGTCGTACTACTCTTTTGACAGATTATATGGCGGTTAACTAATTTTACGGACATCTGAGATTATTATCAACCTGCATCGAACAATTAACCGGAATAGAGAAGTAATGTTGTGTGTTTTGTATTAAAACAAATTCCGACAACGTGCTGCAACGCTGCGCAGGTTCTGAGCTCTCCCCACCATGGTTCAGACCTTGACGTGGCGGTGGGGCTCAGTAGCCTAGGGTGAGCCCAACACCTTGGGCGAAGCTAATTGAGCCGAGGGGGCTCTTTGTACTCCTCTTATAAGAAGAGGGGACAAAAGAGCAGGGGGCAAGGGGTAAGGATGGGAACC
The DNA here is from genome assembly GCA_963853865.1 of Helleia helle. NCBI lineage: Eukaryota > Metazoa > Arthropoda > Insecta > Lepidoptera > Lycaenidae > Helleia > Helleia helle. The sequence continues at coordinate 7,573,447 of OY971434.1, forward strand.
TCACCGCATTGTACTGTCCCGACGTTGGGAGGGTTTGTTCTGTGGTGCGGGAAAACCCCTCTGTGGAGGTGGCGTCGGTCCCTTGCGGGACTGACTAACCGTCGAGATGCCCTGTTAGCTTAACAGATCCGGGGCACCTCACCAAGGCGGCACTGGTGGCACTCGTTGGGTTTTAGTGGGTAGAGCTGCGTCCATTTACCATCTTTAGGGCGCAGCGAGTCCCACATACCCACCTGGGGAGACCCACTCCCCAGGCGGGATGCCTCAGAGCATTTCCCGGCGTAAAAGAACAAAAGGTTCTGCGCTCTGATTGGCTATTGATAGCTATTGATGGATGACTGGCCGAAATCACTGACCAGCTTCGGAATTTTATGGATCACATTATGACTCTCTGTTTATATGCTTGATGTCAACCTGTAACCGTCGGCTATTAGAAGGCCTTCATGAACACTACGCTGAGGATAGTTTAGGCTAACCATGCATTGGCAAACTATTTATCCCCTTAGCCGCCAGATGAAGAGATCAACCTAAATAATTGTCCAGTTTCGCGCCATTGTAACTATGGCTACCCGGCCATATTGCGCCGTTTAAACGAATTTTTATCAATTAAAATTTTCAAAAAGTTCCATTTATTCGATACTAGATGGTCTGTAATAAATGCCTATGGACGTTCTGGCAAACTTGATCTATGCCCAGTCATTGAACTCATTGACAACTTAGACGCGATTTTTTACGGGGAGCGCGCGCGGACGTGTGCGTTATATTTTGTTTTGACGAGCGGGCAGAGTGGCTTTATAGTGTTGTTGCAATGTTAATGACTAATGTCAAGGTATAAAAACGTTCAGACGTTTTACGTACGAATAATTAAAGGAAACCTTATAGTTTTCTAATGTTCACGCGATGTTTCATTTTAATGAAGAATATCTACCTATTCCGAAACTATTCACGACTTGTACAAAGGCAGATATTCAATTTTATACTGGTTGTCTTAGTAGGTAATTTTCTAAAACATTAGTGATTATGTTAGCATAGGTATTGTTGTTCATATTAGTAATTTATTTACAAGCTGTAACTTGTACAAGTTAATAAAATAATTTGGTCAATAATTCTTTATAAAACTCAACTTCATTCATGGTTGGAATCTTGTAGAAAATGTGGCGAGATGTTACAAAAGCTCAATTGAAAGTACTTTCTTCCGCTCGGTGTCGGAAGCTCGGCGTGTCCGCTAATCCGGCATTAGTGGGCGCGCATCCCCATTGTGGGCTAATATTTGTGGGCGTCGGCACAAATCAAAACGGTCCTGACCACCGCGCTTTACCTTTGTGGGATTTTACTTAAGGGTTAGCGCCTTTTGGGAAAAGGAATTTTTAAATAATATATTTAAAAAAAAAAAAACTATTTTAAATCGTTTGAGCCTCGTCTTCGTTGAACTTTGAAAAAAAAAATTAAACATGGTCAATATAGGTACCGTTTAAAATCTCACAATGGTTCAGGCCTTGTCGTGGCGGTGGGGCTCGGGAACCTAGGGTGAGCACCTTGGGCGAAGCTAATTGGGCCTAGGGGGGCTCTTTGTACCCCTCTTATAAGATGAGGGGACAGAAGAGCAGAGGGCAAGGGATGAGGATGGGAACCTAACCCCATTGTACTGTCCCGACGTTGGGAGGGGTTGTTCTGTAGTGCGGGACAACCCCTCTGTAGTCGGTCCCTTGCGGGACTGACTAGCCGTCGAGGTGCCCTGTTTGTTTTCTAGATCTGGGGCACCTCACCAAAGGCGGCATTGGTGGCACTCGCCGGGTTTTAGTGGGTAGAGTTGCGTACATTTACCAGCTGTCGGGCGCAGCGAGTCCCACATACCCACCTGGGGAGACCCACTCTCCCGCGGGATGCCTCAGAGCATTACCCGGCGTTAAAAAAAAAAAAAAAGAGGTACCGTTTAAAAATAGTCTTAAAAGTAAAAATAAATCACAGTAAAAAGAACTAAAAAACACGCTGATTATCCTGATCAGGATATTGGAATAATTTTACTAAATTATTGTATTGTCATCGGTCCTTGAAAAGTGTGTAAAGTTTCAATTTAATCTGACTTCTTAAAGTGGGTCAAAATCAATTCCGAAGGAGTCGGTTACAAACACACAAACATACAAACACTCAGGTGAAGTGAATATACAGCGTGTAATAACCATGTTAATTCTTAATCTTTTAAGTATCTATTTTAAAATAGTTACGGAGGAACAAAAAGTGTTAAATAAAGAAAAGGTTGTGACAATACTTAAAAGCATTTTATTTACATGAATTCAGATCTAAGTCAACAAGTTTATGTTATCGTTACAGAATTTAAATGCCCGGATATTTATCAAGATATGAATTCAATAAAAAGCGGTTATTTTAATATTACAAAGAGACACTCCAACTACAGATTTACCTAGATCAGATTTATTAATTTTAATTAATAATTAAAACAGAATTATTCTGACACAAATATAGAAAGGGATTAAGCTGCTGAAGATTATTTTGTGTCAAATCATTAACTCCATTAAATTAGTAGTAGTAGTAAGTGGTGGGTCATTAGCAAGTTATTTGTTAACCCAACTGGGCGTTGACATAATACTATGAAGATAGAATAATGTTTGTGAAATGTAGGTTTTAGGAGGTAAGTTATTATAATAAACCTCATCGGCATCGATACGGCTAAATCGAAGTTTTCTTAAACAAAGCAAATATTGCAATAAACAAATATAATCATTATTTTACCTCTTTTCTTCCCATAAAATAGGTTTTAAGTGGTTTTTGATAAACTTCAAAATATACAATGTCTTCTTGCAAGGCAATATTAAGAATGAACAAGCTTCCCCTTAACGTATTATAGGAAACGACGGGAGCACATCCGTGTCCATTGTGCAAGCTCACCTTATTGGATCACAAACGCCTTTGATACGGGATTACGAGGTGCGACGGACGGACAGATAGGAAAAAATATCTATAGCTTTTCTCTATCATGTATTCAGTGTATTTTTTTATCTTTTCTACAATGATTTACAACACTTCTTATTCGCTTTAAAAAATTGAATTATAAAACGATGAATATTATAAACTATGACAATATTATGTAATTTTGGGTTAATAATAATACAATACCTAATGTTAGCATTTATATGAAGTTCGCACAGTTGTCACCAAATTATTAATTAAGGAGGTTTTACACTAATAAATAATAACTATGAAATACAAGATTAAACAATCAAAATGGATTTGAACCTGTGATCCCAGAATAGTTCAACAATACCCCTGATCCGTAGCCTCGTAGCCCCGTACAGAACCACCATACGCGCGCTCCCGCGGGACCTCGTGTGCACAATTAATTCGAGCAAACATCACCCAATAATTACAAATATTTGCAACATCCAAACGTCAAATACCATTAGACCTGCCATCTCCTGGAATTCCAGTCATCATCACCATCTGTTATCATGTTCCTCAGTTTTATACCACCGCAGTTAGAGATTATCAAAACGATATACATGTCTGTAAATAAACCATTTGTTAATACTTTTATCTTTTACAATTCTTATTTTTCGTTCTTCCCAAAATCCAAATCTATGTCAATTCTCAAATTATATTTCTAAATTCCATTTCTGAAGACGCCAAGAAGTTCTCTTTTAATCAAACACGTTCATCATCATCTCATTCTGTGTTCTGAAAAAAGAGCAGACAGTGGTTAATGGTATAAGGATCGGCTTTTTTAGGAATATGGCGTCTTTGGATATATAATGGATGAGCTGCCTATCTTGAATAATTTGGGCTTATCCTAATTGTAAATATTATGATGTCACTCGCAACCGTGTTGGTTGCGAGTGACATCATAAGATTTTACATCGTATCTTCCGTCTTGCCGTTCATTGAGGGAGGCCTATGTTCAGCAATCAGCAGTGGACGGATAGGGGCTGATGATGAGGTTGAAGTATAATGTTCACCGCTTATTATCAGGTTATGATCACGATGGTCATATCAGTCTAATCATTACGATCATTTACAGAATCTATTTTTAATTGTTACAATGTATACCTAATACTTTATACTTTTCTAATGTTTACGCGAATTTTACTCATTATAATGAAACAAATTTTACGGATTTTATCGCGGTTTATTAATTTTTTTATATGTCGATACGGGATGACTACCGTGACCATGGTTGCTGTAAAGTATCCCAAACGTCGGGCTTGTAAAAATCCGTAAAAATATGATAATGAAACATCATTATAACATATTTTGTACTGTACTCATGTACTGTACATGTGATTACAATTTGGTCATAAATTCAAATCATCGAACATTCGGTATGCTCTGTTCTTATGTCCTCATAAAAGAGTATTTGCTTCTTTAAAATACCCACATAGACTCCATCTCCGAAGGATATATTATATAGTACATGCTCAGAACTTGACGTGTAAAACTTTAACCATTCCACACGCAAAGGCGATTAAAATTCCATATGTAACTTCTTGACTTAAATGAGAGTCACTGAGATAAGCAGAGCGATTTCTAACATTTTTTATTAGGTATTATTTAGGAATAAAATCCATGTTGCATGTAGTTTGTAGATAAGCTTGATTTGTACATACCATGGTAAGTGCCCCACCAGGGTTCAAACCTTGTCGGTGGGTCTCAGTATCCTAAGATGGGAACCTCACCCCATTTCACTGTCCCGCCTGTTTGCTCAATAGATCCAGGTCACCTCACCAAAGGCGGCATTGGTGGCACTCGCCGGGTTTTAGTGGGTGGAGCTGAGTCCACCTTACCATCTCTCAGGCGCAGCGAGACCCACATACCCGGGAAGTCCTCCCTCCCCAGCGGGATGCCTCAGGGCATTTCCCGGCGTTAAAAATACCTCGATAAGTGATTAAATAAATAAAGATACATACGAATGATATTTGTACTAATAATGCAATTGGAATTTAAACTTACGTTTTCTAATCATATACCATTTGTATTATCCATATAATAATATCTATGGACGCTTTCACACCACGTCAATCTGGTCCCGTGGTGAGTTCACGAAGAACTTGTGTTACGGGTACCAGACAACGGAAATATATTTAATACTTTTATATTCATATATTTAAGATTTTTATTATATAATACACATATTTAATACACATCCATGACCCAGGAACACAGAAAATATTTTTGTTCCCTGGTGGGATTCGAACCCGCAACCTCCGGCTTGAGCGCCAACGCGCTTATCACTGAGCCACAGAGGTCGTCAATATGATTTTGAACAAGAAATAAACAGAATACCATAAAGTTATTTTCAATAAAGCATAGCATTAGATAATTAGATAATGATATTATTTTTCGTGAGCGACGACCTCTTGACCTGGGAGAGCCGAGAGGTCCGGATTCGACCCCCCTGTGATGCCTAGAAATGGATTTTCCTAATTTCTACGTGCACCTGCACATCAGATCATAATTGCTCACCGGCGAAGGAAACATTGTGAGGAAACCTAAGCCTGATGAGATTAAATTCTTTGAAGGTGAAGTTCATCAACCCGCATTGTGCCAGCGCATCGGTGAACTATGGCCATACATTCCTCGCCTGATTACGAGGAGGAGGCCCGTGCCCAGCAGTGGGACATAAGGGTTGATATCTATACTCTATACAGATAAATAAAATTGGAGTGTCTGTTTGTAATATTAAAATAACCGCTTTTTATTAAATGCATGTGGATGTATGTATACACGGTACGTATACCAAAATAGCCTTTTTTACAATTTTTGTCTGTCTGTCCGTCTGTCTGTGTGTCTATTTGTTCCGGCTAATCCCTAAAATGGCTGTATGCATAAGGAGTAACTTAGGCTACAAAAATAATCATCACCACTCCGGATACGACTGTAAATCTAAGATAACGCGGGCGAAGCTACAGGCAACAGCTATTAAATATGAATGATACTTATCGTGATATGTGATCAAGATATAAACGGGAGTCTTTCATCATAATAACACAATGTAAATGAGTATAATATTTTTTGGCTACTTAGCTTCAATCGGGATGACTCCACGCTACGCTTAGCTAAAGTAGCGGCTTGCTTGAGATTGCATGTAAATTGGAGGTTGTTTACGGCGTTTGTAGCGATGTGGTTATGGTACTGTGATGAAGTGGTGATAATGTGGTGGGGGCGTGGTGATGGGTGAGGGGGGGTGGCGTGTGCCGGATATTACTTTTGTTTCAATCGTGTGAACCTCAATTTGTAATTGTTTTACATTTGATGGGTTTGTCGAATGTTGTTTATCGAGTGTTTAAAGTTTTTAAAAGTTATGTGAAGTTTTGGTAGTTTGAATGTTCAACACTTATATTAAATCACTAGCTGTTGTCCGCAGCTTCGCCCGCGTTAACTTAAATTAACAGCCGTACCCGAAGTGATTTTTGTAGCCTAAGTTACTTCTTACTATATTAGCCGGATCAAACAGACAGAAAGACTGATAAAAAAAATATATGTATATATTACAGCATAATGTTACTTGTGTTTTGCTTGTTTTTTCACATATACTATAATTTTACTGTATTTATGGCATTTAAAGTTAACTGCTAATCTATATCGTTTACTATTCTGTTTTAATTGTTGTTTCTTATATAGTTTCGTTCCGTTAAAAAACTTCTTCATGGAACCCGCGCCACGCGTGTTAGTCTCGCAATCGACTGTTTTTTAAAAATATTTATGATTATAGTACTTATATACTAAACTAATTTCAATTGTAAAACAATAATAGTGATCTGGAAACGGTTTTTAAATCATTGATATTTATGTTCTCCCATAATCGAGACAAACCACGAGACTCCACCCTCGTATTGTCATAGTGATGGGCAAAATCGATAAATATAAAAATATATTCTATTTTCACATTCTATTTAGTTAAATGCCATCGTTACCCAGACAATTTAAAGTAGAAAAGGGTTTAACAAATATTTTATTTACATGACAGCGGTATACCTTACTTAAAAATAAACAGTTTATGCGAATTTAAATACTACAATAAATTTACTTTTTACGTTGAACTATATTACTAGCGTAGTAATTACAACTCACTGGCTTTTTATGGATTTTATCGTTTAAACGTTTGGGTATGTAAAAACTTAATTAATGCTGCACTAAAACCCATAAAAGTTGTTTCATTATATTATATATTAATTTTTAAGCATCAATTAGTATCTTAAAACTTCAATTTGTATGATATATAGACAAAAAGACGGATAGGCTGATGGACATAAAATATATAAATAACATACGTAGCTTATTAACTTACCGTATACAAAGCTATGAACAGCAGCTGGTACCTACATATATAAAAAATATGTATTTATATAAATATTTCCTGTAAAAGAAATGATTTTTACATGTGTAAATACTAAATACTTTAATTTAAAATGAACGATTTAGTCCCATCACTGTGGGTCGCTAATAGGCTTAGCGCGGGCGTCGTGTCAAAGGGCAGATTACATAATTGTGCGAGGATTTCGTCAAATACAACATTTCCTACAATTTCCACAACAGATGGATTAGCTGTTGTTTTGACCGCACATGCGAAATACTCACATTCTGTTGTTATTACTTCATATCCTCTCATACTCTCTTTTTACATTTAACATGATAAAGTCAAGCAGATATTATGTTATATGATTATGACAATTGACAAGATATGAAGTTATAAACTCAATTATATGAGTGCCACTATAAGTATAAAACATTCATAATATGAGTTAATGAAATTAGATTTTTTTCGGACGGATCTATGCTAACGGCCCGAACACCCTAATGCTACATCGGATTAGTGTGAGCCCATTTGGCTCACTTTTGGTTTGTGAAAGTGAGAGGTTGCCCCCCGCCAACCGTGCAGTCTGCTACCACACGGCCTCCTGGCGTTGAGTTGGAATGAAAATAGAATGAATATATGAATGTATGAAGCTAGGTAGGTATATAGTATTAATCTAGGCTAGAATGTGGTATATATTCTAGCTTTTTTGCCATCTAGATAGGCTAGAAAATGTGACAGGTGCAGAGTATCAGCCCAAGCAAGAGATGTTGATGTTGTCGGACATTATTGCTATATTGCCTTCATGTTTTGAGTTTTGACAAAGGTGCTTAAAATATCAAAACTAAGTATTTCAAACGGGATATTTACATATGTAATTTCTATTTCGCGGAGCTCGATATTTCGGTTGTCTACGAATATCTCCTGAAGAAGACATTGAAAATTAGAAACTTGATAAATATCCTGTATTAGATTACCAGTGGGGGATTTGTTGTGCCGTTCCCGTATGCATGATATCACCGTCCTGCTCGTTTCTTCCTTGCCACTTACCATCATGTGGCTCGTCTGCCCGTTTACTTATCCAACTATCATAAAAAATAGTTTTAATGGTGAGAAAATTTGATATTTTAAAATCTTATTCTGGATGATGGGTAAGTATTTCAATATGACGAAGTATCAGGTTGTAGTGTAATTATAACATGGCCGGCCCGGACCCGACCCCGGGGTTCATTAAACAAATCGAGAGCGAGCAATAAACATTAACTTCACACTCCGTCGGGCTTCTCATATACAGAACAACTGACGCTCAGTTTATACCTATTCACTGAAAACTCTGAGAGACTACTACTAAATACTAATAATAAATAAAATCATTTTACAAAAAATTTAAAACCGACTTCAAAAATACTAAACTTAAAAGTAATAAAATAACTGTGTTACTTTAATTTTTGTGCTTACAACTTATAATCAACTTAATCTTCTACTAATGTACAAACTTTGCGTTTACCACGTCATTATAGTTAATATTAATTAATAATAATTATAAGACAAGTTAAGTCGGTTTTAATTTTTTGTAAATTGATTTTATTTCTAAATTTTTAGTGATTCCGAAATTCGTCGTCTTGGCGTTCATTGAAGGAGGCCTATGTTCAGCAGTGGACGGATAAAGGACGATGATGATGATGATGATGATGATTACGATGACCGCGACATACTATGGTGTGCTACCAAAGCATCCTATACAATTGTTACATCGACACCTAATAAAATTATCATATCATCAAGGTAAACAAAACCAACCAAATGGGCATTAATGGGAATAACTAAAAAACGGCTTGTCAGATCTTAATAAAATTAATATGGGAAAATTAAATTGGAAACACCAGCTTTCAAACAAAAAAATAATCATCGAAATCCATTCACAAACGGCGGAGTAATCGTGTCACATACATACAAAAAAACATACATACGAATTGAGAACCTCCTCTTTTTTTGAAGTCGGTTAAAAATGTTTATTTCATACCAATAACGTGTAGACGAATTATAAACACTATCTGGCCCAAATGTTTAGTTTGGAATAATCTTACGAAAGTTATTCAATAAAAAAGATAGTCGTACTTATTATTATATATGCGTGTTATTTATTCTAGTAGGAAACAGCATATTTATTATATTTATAAACTACCTTATATTTATAAACTACCTATTAAATACATACCTACTATCCACATAATTTTAATAAAGATTTTCATGTAAATTGGAAAAATCCAGCAAGCAGCGAAGGATATCATCAAACCTACCGGTCGCAAACCACACGGTTGTCGGGGGGAATCCGCCACTTTTGAAAACCAAAAGTGAGCCAAATGGGCTTACACTAATGGCCTTCGGGCCGTTAGCATAGATCCAATTTTTTTTTTAATAATGCTATATATGAATTAAATAAAAAAAATCGGTCGTATTATTTGTAAAAAGCAAGTATAAATATGCTTTTTGTGCCAATGCCATTAACATCATCACACTGGGAACATGTTTCAACGAACGCCAAGACGTCCTCCAGCACCCACATCAACTATCCAATCTCCAAAACATTTCTTATTGTTCATAAAATCTTTAAAAACATAAAAACCAAAATACACCGTTTAATAATCTGTGTACCGCCGGGAGCTGTAGAGATTTATATCGCTCCCCTCAAAATACCCGCGCAATATGCTCCTCATAAGCGCCCTCTGTCGCTCCGCATCAGGCTCAACTTTTGATTGATATTATATTGTTTAGACGAGGAACGAGAGAGGTTTGAGTTGGGATTTGAGTGAGGTTCGCAATCGTTTAAAACCACGAGCGAGACAATTGTTTGTGTATTCATTCTTATGTGAACAAAATGATACATTCAAAGAGGTATAAATGTAGGTATTAACGCGTGAGTATTCATTTAAACTCTTTTTTTTTGGGTTCGTTTTTCAAAATGACAAAACGTTCGTTATCTGGTGGGTTAGCTAAGATACCATTGTACAATCGTAAATGCTTGTAGAAAACTAATAAATGTATGGAAATGTCATTTAACACGTGATTTATGGATGTAAAATGTCATTCCCATACATTTATTAGTTTTCTACTAGAGCTTACGATTGTAGAATGGCATCTTGGCTAACCCAGCTGTCTCTAGGTCTATCGAACCAAAACTAAAGAATTATGTGAGAAGTTAGATCTTGGTAGTTAATAAGTGAAAGAAAACCGTTAATTAGTTGTTATTTAAGATACATACAAACATCATAAATCTTTAGCGAGCTCAGAATGGCGCTTGTATGGTTTTTTTTTCATATTGAAAAAGCACTGCTTTGTTTATTTTACGAATGTAGAGAGTATCAGGCGGGAACTAAAATTGCTAAGGTTTAGTTAGCGCACTGGGCCAGCCCAAGGTGAATGGCCTAACACTCTCCTCGCCGCATTTCGAGGAGCCGAGCTATTATTAGAACATAATATAACGGCTTAAATATTATGCTTAGACAGCGGTTGCTATTGTCTCAGAGGAACAATAATTATGATCATCTACATATACAGGATGATTTTTCTAAGACTGCATATTCTTGCACAACAGTCATACTCGATAATATAATTGATTTATATCTTTCTTTCTTGGCGTTTTTTGAGGCAGGCCTATGTTCAGCAGTGGATGGATAGACGGATAGAGGCTGATGATGATGAATGATGATATCTTTATAGGGACTAAATATATTTGATTAGGTACGGGGCCCAGGAGTTCCTTGTGATTTATTGTCTATGGCAAACATTATGGCTAACTAATCTGTGGCTACACAGCAAACCACAGCTAGAGTGACAAGTAATTGCGTTCACATTGATGAAGTCACCCGTCTTCCGTCACCCGACGCCTGTCACCCCCAGGTCAGGGATGAGCCAATCCCGCTCGCAGCGTGACACCGAGAGGGACAAGATAATGGTTGACGAAAATCCACTTGATCTTAACGTACGGATGTTTGTTAGTCACCATATCCGGGTGATTTTTGTGATTGATAATTTTAGTTAATTATCAGCTCATATTCCATATAATCATTACAAATTACTATTTTTTATAAAGAAAACTGAGCGTTACTTCCGTCAGAAAAAATGTGCGTCACTCACGTCTAGTGGCGAAAAAAAGTTTTACTTCAATAAAGTTTACTTTTATTTGATTGTCTGTATATTTAATTAATTAATTATTAATTAATTCACCCTGATTAACTTAAATTAATTCAATTAAACTAGCGACTCATTCATGGGTTGCCGATCCTTAGACGGTGCTGGTAATTACCTACACTGCCCGTCCAATCATCTCTCCAAGACACAGCCAAGCTGTTTCACGGGAGTGTACATGAGTCACGATAGTATCCATGCAAGTGGGAGCGCTACAAGCGCTTCTCTCCCATCGGTTCAAATCTTTTATGCTTATATTTTGTCTGAGGTATACGCAGAGCGATCCACAGTAAAAGCTAAAAAAATATTTGGAAAGTGGTTTAAAATGCTTAACCAATATTTGCGAGCTTTGGGCTCAGAGCCCCCAATGAGATAATTATAAATAGAGCTTTTGTGGATGGCGAATCTAAAAATGGAAAAGTTCTATATTTATCCTAAAAATACACCGCCTATCTTGCAAGTAGCACTGCCATGTATTTTTGATCATAAATTGGAAAATTGGAACGACTGAGTTTGCAATGCTGATTGATAATTAAATTAATTTTCATAGTGCTGTCATTGGCGAAACAATGTTGTGGCGATGTTGCTTGTACTCTACATTATGATTATAACTTGTCTAAGACTTCGACTAAGTCATCTAGTAGTGGGCCTGATCTACATGTTTTCCATATTTTAGCTGCATGCTCGTTCTTTTTTACGTTAGTTGGATAGGCAAACTGGCAAGTGGCCTGGTGGTAAGTGGTCGATGTTGCCTATGAACTAAACCTAGTGTACTTGGAAGCAGGCAACTTATTTATATGTTGGAGACATAAGATGTTAAATCTCGGTGCCATTAATTAGGTACACTGCCTGTCCTGCCCTTCTCTCCAAAGTTGTATCACGGGAGAAACAAGCAAGATGGTGGTACCCATGCAGTCACGAGCGCGTCACAGCGTAACCCTCCCACCGGTAACTCGTTCGTGTATTCAGGTGTAAGGTTTAACAAACCAGACAATGTGTGACTAGCTGTGTTTTCTGTTCCTTCATTTATGTTGTTAGACTTTTGTTTTACGATGGGAAATGCCTTTTGCATACCTACCACCAGGCCCTGGGACCTGGTGGGTATGTGGGACTCTTTCTGCCATTGGATCATGGGAACGCAAGGCATACAGATATGCTGTTAGACCTAGCTTTTGCCTTGAATGGTACATCCTAGATGATTTTTTACGTTTCTAATTTTCGTTCTAACTCACCAAGTCACTAAATCTAATTGAAAACTAGTTTATAATTGTTAATGTATGATGATGTTGTTTTAAAAGACTTATTCATTTCGTTCAAAAGTAACAAAACAAATATTTTTTAGAGATGGGCTTTGGAGCGCTTTCTCGAGACTCGAGAGTGATACAACGTGTGACGTGTGACGTCGTGTGACGTGTGACGTCGTGTGACGTCGTCTTCAGTTGCTTAAGAATTTACTTCTAGAGTCTGGCCAAGGAAAGCTGTCCACGAATTATTTTCAAAAGTCTTAGGATGGAGGTTGGAGGACCGGCGGGAGGAAAGCGCTGTGCCGCGCTCCCGGCTGTATGGGTCCATCTTGCTTATTTCTCCTGTGAAACAGCTTTGCTGTGTTTCGAAGAGAAGGGCAAGACAGGCAGTGTAATTACTGGCACCGAGACTTAACATCTTATGTCTCAGGATAGGTAACACATAAATGAGTTGCCTGGGCTCGTTCCAGGTATGTTCATGGGTGACGTCGACCACTCACCATCAGGTGGCACGTTTGCCAGTTTGCCTATCCAACTAACATAAAAAAGTATGGCAATATTTTGTGACTGTCAAAATTGTCACATTGTCATTTCTTACTTAAAAATTCCTTATTTCTGAAAACAAACTTGATCCATTAATAATACATATTAAGGACAGTGGCAGTAGCAGGGAAGGAAGCAATGAAGTTGGTACAATATTATTAGGTGTAGAGTTTTTGGAATCCGATTTCAACTATGACTCATGGACCCCTATGTCTTGTTTTGATTTTATTGTGTCATCCTCATCACACCAGTGCTCTCTATATCATAAAATAAATATGTAGTAATAACTTTTTGTTGAATTCAACCTTTTCTGTATAAGACTGTGCCAGAAGCTGTAAATTTCAGTGTACAAAAATTAAAAAATGCCAGCTAGTTTCGTTTAGAGCTTAACTTTGGTACTGATAATGATCATCCTCAAAGCGAAATATTGTAACACTAATTTGCTTATCTATAATAAAATACTGATCTAAATATCGCACAATGTCTTGAATAATAAATAATATCAATTCCGTTTAAGTATAGTCAGGGTTGCCAGCTCGTGAGTTTTTAAAAATCCCGCTTGTTTTCTTGGGCGGCTAGATGTATCCGTAATTATAATATTTTTATTTGTTAACAAACATCTTAATTACGTATATATAATGATAAGTTTATTTGAAAAAAATTATACGTCTAAAAGAGGTCGGTTAATTTGGTTGTTAAAAATACCATTTATTAATTATAAATAATGTTTATGTTAGTTTGTGATTAACTATTGGTAAACAAAAAATCAATTTCAGTTTCGAGAAAACTCTTCTTTTTTACTTTTTTAATTATATAATTATGTAAAATAATAAGAGTTTTCCCTGTGCGAAGCGTTCTCTATATAGAGAATAGAGCACTTTCAAGGAGAGCACATGAGGCGTGCAGTAAGAATAAAAGGAGTTTATTACAAAAATATAAGTTTATTTAATTTAAATAGTGTTCAATCAAGAAGAACTAATTTAATTTAATTTTTTATCGCGTACAAGTTACGGTGTCCATCCATATTTAAAAGACTTCATTTTATTTAAATGTTATGACTGACTTGCTTACATTAATTTCAGTCAAAATAGTAATAAGTAATAATAGGCATTTTTTTCTTGTGCCGAACGTTCGGCATATAATCTTTTGAATTGCAGCCGAATGCCGAAGTTCGGATCAAGCTGCCGAAATTCGGTTTTAAACCGAATATAAAAGTAATTTCGGCCCATCCCTAATAATTTTACCAGTCATACAAGCCAATGATTAAAATTCTAGCCAAATAATAAAAGGCCATTTAATTTTTGACGTTCATTTGTTTGCTGGCAACTGTCACGCTGGGTACGTGAAGTACTAGCACGCAGCGTGACGCGGTCGCACGGTGTCACGCTGGCCTTTGTCAGCTCACCTTGTGCTTACCTTGACTTGCTCTTACCGACCACTGGCTCCCAAACTTTATAACTAACAACATCAAAGATGTTTAAACGTATTGAAATCTCTTACCGACCACTGGCTCACAAACTTTATAACTAACAACATCAAAGATGTTTAAGCGTATTGAAATCATAACTTGATTCCCGGTTAAGAAAAATCTTTTAACGCTAGATACGTTCAGATATTACTAGAATGTAACATAAATGACACTGCGAGCAACTAGCAATGACATAAAAGATTACGCGTTGCTTGACTTAGCTGTGTCTATCTTAAATGCTATTAGCGACATTATCTAAATTTATTTTTATTTTTAAAGTAGATCTAACTAAGTTTACTACCTTACTAAATAAGAGATAGATTGGCAGTTTTGAAAAATAAGGAAAGAATGGAAGAATAATGAATTGGAATATTATGTAATTCATCATAGAATCACTTTCTCTATTTTCAATACAGAATCAATATTCATAATGTTTTTCTAACCTGTTTTTTCTATATATTTTATGTCATTCGTGAAAAATATTATTTACTAGAAATCTCCTGTTTTGTATATTTATTGAAAACTTTGAGAGCCACGATGCACGTTAAACGTCAACAAGCGTAATTCGAGATGCAGAACAATCATAATGTGCGCACAAATAATAGACCGGGCGCTGTGCTTTTGTGCGCGCACGGAAGCGGGCGGGGGCGCGTGCGCTCAGTTTGAGCACCGGTGCCCTTAATTAATATATCAGAACAATATGCGCCAACGGACTTTTTGACTTTCAAGTGAACAAAACGCAATCTGCTGCTAACCGAAGCCGAGGGTTGGTATTGGGGGTTTGACATGTTTGAACCCTGCTATTATGTGTTTATGAAAATCTTATACCTCTCTCCTTTAAAGGTTTCGTTCCTCGAAATTACGAAACGGAACCCTTTGGGATCACTCCTTTTTTTTTTTTTCTTTAACTCCGGAAATTGCTCTGAGGCATCCCGCGAGGGAGTGGGTCTCCCCACGCGGGTATGTGGGACTCGCTGCGCCCGAAAGCTGGTAAGTGGACGCAGCTCTACCCACTAAAACCCGGTCAGTGTCACCAATGCCGCCTTTGGTGAGGTACCCCGGATCTAATGAGCAAACAGTGCACCTCGACCTCTTGCCCCCTGCTCTTTTGTCCCCTTTTCTTATAAGAGGGGTACAAAGAGCCCCCTCGGCTCAATTACCTTCGCCCAAGGTGCTGGGCTCACCCAAGGCTACTGAGCCCATCTGCCACGTCAAAGCCTCAAATATGGTGGGGATCACTCCGTTGACCTTGAAGTATTTCCCATTGACATAGAATCGTCTCATACCAATAATAGAAAAATAGATTTTTTTTGCATTACCTACTTTAAATATTCGTTTCTTAGATATTTCTTAACTATTATTCCATAATTTATTGGATAATATGTAAATTACTTTTTTAATACGTGTAAACAAAATTTTAGCACCATAAATTTGATATTCTCATCAATAGCCGAAATAGCTCAGTTGGGAGAGCGTTAGACTGAAGATCTAAAGGTCCCCGGTTCAATCCCGGGTTTCGGCAAGTACTTTTTTATTTATACTATAATTTTACCAATATTTCAACTGCACACAAAATGGCATCTCTTATTGAACTTTCTCTAAGAACGAGAACTAGAGTTCGTAATTCAAGAAAGTGGTAGGCAGCATCACCTGTTGATATGAATTCTCTATTATTTACCATGTCGAGTGCTCTGGTTAAGAAGTAAAGTATCAGCTTTTAAAGTAATAATCTCCATAATCACTTTAGTTTCTATTGTAGATTATAATTTGCAAGGGACCATTTTTTTCCCGAGGTAGGAAACATAGTGTCAGGCCACTACGAGATAGGATCTACCCTGAGAAAAAAAAATTGGATGGTTTTTTTTGTTATAAGGAAAAATTCGTTTTTCCGTCCCTTTTCCCCGGGAAAATTCTTTTATTTTACCATCAGGTCTCAAAAACAGGATCCAGGATCCAGGATTCCCTGGGGAAAGCGCTGCAAATATTATCATTATAAGCGTTGTTTATTAAACGTTTACATGAGTAAAAAAAGCTTGTAAATTTCTATGAAAATATGAATAAAGTACCTACTTTACAAAGTATTCTACAAAATCGTAGATACAATTTGACACTTTTGACAGTATTCCACCGTAGTTTCGTAAGTTGTATTCTTTATTCTTTACAGAAACCTGTAGATTTGTCAAATACCTACAATTACAATTTATAATTTGTCCATCCAGGACCCAGTTCTGTCGTGCATCTTACATTATTTAATAATTCTGTAATAATATAGATTTCATTGTTTTTCTCTGTGAAATCAAACAGATTTTAAGCATACCGGGTGAAACAGGCTTTTTCTACATCAATATTTTACGATTCTGTATAATAAAACAAAACAATTATTAGGTATGTCAGTATTTTATTAGACACGACTGATTCATATTGCATGTGTCAACTTTTACATTATTTACATATTCATCTACCAACTCTATACAAACATTTATTTTGAGACCTAATTTTAAAGATTATTTTTTAACTTTAGAATGTTTTTTACAATTTTTGTATTTATATTTCATAATTATTAAACTTTTTTCTTCGATGATCTGAACCCACTGAACTGATGCAATAACAATATATTTAATACAGCTAAATAGGTAATATTATGCAGTAAGTAACAATTTTTATTTTATACGAAATTTTTAAAAAGAATATACATGTACATTAGTATAATTAAAAGTATAGATAAATATTTTTCAAGTATGGTGTACATAAAGGCTCTATTCTAGTTCCTTTTCTTTATATATTATATACAATGGAAATATTTTGTATATTACCTTTGATTTTAGAGAGAATTCATTACATACAAATATTTTGAAATATTGCTATGCTCAATTTATATAATACTAGCGGTCCATCCCGGCATCGCACGGGTAAACAATTTTTAGCCTATGTTACTCGCTGGTAGGCTTCCTATTGGTGACTTTTTTTCAAATCGGTCCAGTGGTTTTGAAGCTTATTGAAAACAAACAAATAATAATATACTTCTTCTTTATAATATTAGTATAGAAAACAACGGCCGGTTGGTTGAGTAGTCAAGCTACTGGACACATGACGCAGCGATCGCAGATTCGAATTCCGGGAAGTGCAGGGATATTCTCGTAACACGGGGCTAGGTTAACAAGGCGTGAAAAAACAAGCATTTTTTCTTTGTAACATTTGAAATGACTGATGTCTGATGCTATTACTGTCGCAAAAACCAATTAAAATAAATTTCGTCATATTATGGACTATTATTAAAACAACTACGTTAGTGATAACAATAACTATAGATTAATATTAATTAATGTTTATGTAAATATTATATACTGCATTTGTAAACATGTGATCCGATGATGTTAATTAGTTTATCACTAAAGACAATTTATATTTACAACATTCTATATATTTACAATCCTTAACGAGAAAAACTACTAAACAGAGTTAAACCTTTTTGATTAAAATAGACACCAAATTACAAGGAATTATAATGATGCGATAAATACTTTTTAACCGACTTCAAAAAGGAGGAGGTTATCAATTCGTCGGAAACTTTTTCTTTGGATTAATATTTTGTCAGTAGGTTTCGTTTACAACTTCACTAACATTTTTAAACATAGGTACAGGTTGTACTATCATACTTTGATTTACATTATAATTACAAGGAATACAAATAATTTTTATTTACAAATAATATAAATATATTTTGCTATAAGTCTCAAATCCACAATCAAATCATTCCTTCGTTTCATTATAATTATTGAAATAATTTCCGGGTCACAAGAGCTTTGAGAAGAACGTATTTGGGGCGGTCATCCGTGCGGGGTCGAGGATCCTGGGGTACGAGGAACCAAGGAACGGCCTGAAAGCGACTCTGTTCGTTTCTTCCCCGGGACTTGTAGTCGCTTCTTGGGTTGATTCATCTTGAGTGTCTAAAGAGGAATCGTTGTTTGAACTGCCCACTCCCATATGAAGCTTGCGTGTGTGTTTCTTCAAATCAAAATTCCTACAAAATCCTTTTGCGCATATGCTACATGTGAAAGGCTTTCTTTCGTTATGCGTGTGCATGTGGAACGTGAGGTTATATATTTGGTGGAATGCTTTGTTACATATGTTACATTTGTAAGCCTTCTCTCCGCTGTGTGTCAGTCTGTGGTTTTTATAGTTACCCTTCTGATGAAATCCTTTGCCACAAAACTCACAAACGAACGGCTTGTATCCAGCGTGTATCCTCGCATGAGTGTTCAGTGTTGAGGAACGGTTGAAAGCCTTGCCACAGGTTAAACACTTGTGTGGTTTCTCCGAGGTATGGATAATCTTGTGCCGACATAAAGTAGATGCCTGCCGAAAACCTTTCCCACAAATTTTACAAACGAACGGCCTGGCTCCAGTGTGAACGGGCATGTGACGGGTCAAGTTATAATGGGCGTTGAATACTTTACCACAATCACCACACGCGAAGCTTTTGTTTTTGGCTGGAGATGGGGTTGGTCCGGTCGTCGAAGATACCGCATGATCCGCCGCTGGGGGTCGAGGACTCGGCGGCCGTTGCGGGGATTGGACCGGTGGAGGTCTCGGCAGATGCAGCTGATGGGCGTACGTCAGAGATACCAGGTCTGGGCCGTAATATAGGAGAGGATAATGTGAGACAAGTTGCCGCCTCGCAGCCGGTATGTATTGTTTGAACGCTGAGTCTAAAAGTTGAGCACCGTAGGATAAGAATCCTGGCGCATGCGGCGGTTCAGGCGAGACAGACTTCTTCCTGTCTGGCTCCATAAGTCTGGCAATTGAAAAGTTGAGCACGGGTGCCGTAGGGGTGTCGGGAGACTTCGCCCGCTCAGGGGAGGATTCCCTCGGGCCCTCAGGGCGTGTCGTGGATTGGAACGGCTGCATTTCTGGAGTACCTGCGGAGAAAGGCATTGTTTAATATTTTTGCTGGTTTCGTAGTCGGTACGTGCTTTATTGTGACGGCGGTTAGGGCACAAAGCCGCGTCGCTTGTTTTAAGTAAATTGCAAGGGTTGTACCCTTTTCGATTTGTCGCGGCGCCTTTGTGGAGAAATCGTTTGCAAACATTCGTTCCGATTGCATTCTGTGAATGGCGCGAAATGGAAAAGGGCCCTTCACGCATTCACAGTTGAAATTCATTTTCGTTACTAATTAAGAAAGTACGATTGAGTGTTTATATCTTGATAACTAGTGTTCGTGGCACACTGTATGTTTTAGGGTAAAGTGGGTTTTTAGGGTTGTGAAATAGAAATGTATATTTCACAACCCTATGCACATAAATGTATATATACATAAAAAGGGAATACATGTTACTATTTATGTATTTCGTTGCATAGACAGTTATAAGAAAATTAATTTTATATTTAACATATCTTATTTGATTCCCTAGTAGAGTGATTTTCCCCTAATTTTAGATGTCAATCCCTAACAATACCTTATCCTAGCCCAATGAAGTGGGACCCAATCTTTGAAAATTATCTTTTTACTTATGAATAAGCGATGCGTTCTGAGTCTTTACACGGACCAAATCGAAACTAGTTTCTACTGCATTGCGGCAGTATCGGCTTTAATTATGTTCCACGATCAACCAGTTTTTGTTTTTGACAGAACACACGAAAAGATGTACTAGTTACCTTCCTAAGCATGGCAGCATGCACGCTTTGGAAACTCTGATAAGACTTCGGTAGACTATCCGATCTTTCTTTTCGTAACACAAAACTTCTACAAGTAAGCAACGCGCGGGATAGAGCGTATTATTTTTCATCTGTCAAGGCACCAAAACTAGATGATCTCTTTTTTTTTTTTGACTAACTTTATTGACTTACAGCGGCCCGGCGTTTTCTTCGTCGTCGGTCGTCCCATTTCTGTGGGAGTACAGGGATAAAGAATAATATTATATACCATTCAGATGTATAAGCTATGTTATTATTGATATGTTTCGGATCCTCTCATCAACCATGGTCACGGGAGGACTGATTCCAGTTTCTATTTTGAAAGTATTAACCATCTAAGCATTACTTGCAGGGGGTTTTCACAGGCAGTATTAGCGGTCTCTTCGTTCATTGAAAGAGGCCTTCTGTATGTAAATGCCTGCTTGTAATGACGTATTACCCCAATTACTCGCCAAACATTAACCTAATCTGCTCACTTATAGTAACCCTTCAGTTAAAACAATGGGGTGTTTTGCGGTTATTATTTGTACGGGGTAAACTGGGGTGAGAATATGCTCGTGTGGACATCAATACGGAAGGGATGATTAATTGGTCGCCTTGTCACCCCCTAATCTATTGTTTGTCAGTAATAAGGTCTGTCTGACCCCATTGTTTGACTTTTTTAATTTGATTGATAGTTAAGCTTTGACGAGATGAGAACTCAGACAACTTGAAGATCAATCAACAGGTTAAGTCTAACGTCATACCCGTACATAACCTTACAGTGAGAGGTAAATTACCATTACAACTTCACAATTAGAAGTATGTGCGCTTATAGACGTCCATTTTTTTCACCGGACACTTGACCGTCCGCTGTCGCCGAGGGGAAGCGGTGGAGCATTCGGCGTAAATTGTTTGCTGGACCGCTGTCCGATGCATGTACACACGTTCATTATAAACCATACACCACTGCAATCCGGTAAAAACACAGTTAGTTATCCGGTGTAAAAAACGAACGTGTCGAAGCGTCCTCTTTTTTTTTTCTTTAACTCCGGAAAATGCTCTGAGGCATCCCGCGGGACTCGCTGCCCCGAAAGCTGATAAATGTACGCAGCTTTACCCTCTAAAACCCGGCGAGTGGTACCAATGCCGCCTTTGGTGAGGTGCCACGGATATGTTGAGCAAACAGGACAGGACAGGACCTCGACGGCTAGTCAGTCCCCCAGGGGACCGACGCCACCACCACAGAGGGGTTGTCCCGCACCACAGAAAAACTCCTCCCAACGTCGGGACAGTACAATGGGGTGAAGTTCCCGTCCTTGCCCCTTGCCCCCTGCTCCATGGTGGGGTCTACTGCGCTATTGATTTGCTTGTAAATGTGTTTTGACAATCATACAATTTTATATAGGGCAAACCCGTGAAACGGCTTTGCTGTGTTTATGAGATAAGGGCAGACAGGTAGTGTAATTAGAGGCACCGAGAAGTGCCTTTTATGTCTTAGGAAACTGATGGGGTAGCCACAGCTGATCTTATTTAAGTTTACGGGTGATGGTGACACAAACCAAGTGGCCCGTCTAAAGCACCGACAATATTTCCAAACTAAAATATAATATTAACCACAATTAGTGTATTTGGTGACTAATCCCTCAATAACTTATCAATGGTCGGTTGCCCACCAATAAATTATCAATGGCAAGTTATCTTTCAATAGTAAGCTCGTTGTCGGTATATCCATTATTGTTTACTTCCGGAGTCGGAGCTTTAAAGCTCTATCCGGATACTCCATACAAGAACTTTGCAACTACACACAATGATAGTTTAAGCTTTAACGCGTTTATTGATGACGGATGGTGCAGTGGTAAGTCTGCACGAGGTAAGTGGGTTCGAATCCACGAAGACAAAACATTTGTATGATTTGTAATGTATTAATTGTATAGGATTTGCACATGCTATTGAAGTAGGTTTTTTGAAAAATATATTAAACTTTTATACTTTAAAAAAAAAATCAGTTGGACTTATTTTTATAGATTTCAGTTTATTACCATTTCAAACTAAAGCGCTGATCAATTTTGCAGAAAATTGTCAAAATGTTATATCTTAGAAAGGATGGACAGCAAAATAATTATTATTAGCTCGGATATGTCAGTGAAACTTAAGGCACAGTTGACGAAAATATAAGATTTTTTAAAGATATTAGTTTTTGGTTCTTTTAGGTTCGTCATCATCATCATCATCAGCCTCTATACGTCCACTGCTGAACATAGACCTCCCTCAATGAACGTCAAGACGGGCGATCCCTTGGCACTTCAAGTACCAACAAATAAGAGGCCACCCTTAAATTACATTACACGTTAAGAAAGAAAGAAGAAGAAAGAAACATTTATTTGTGAAACTACATACTTATAAGACACAAAATTAATATTAATTTTTTTTAATCAATAACAAAACTTGTAGTAACACAAAACGGCCTCAATTCAGTGTTTGCTGGAATTACCATTCCAGCACTGGTCTTCCGTTGAGGCCATTCAGTGAAGCCACGAAACGATTACACAGCACAAAAAAAATTAGTAAGGAGAAAGAAAAGAAAAAAAAAATAAGTTACGTTAAGGGGGAGGGAGGGGGTCAACGAAGTGTGCCATTATGTGACAAGGGGCGGGAGGTGGAGGATTTTAATATCGAATATGTCTTAGTTATTAATACACGAATTTGGAACTAATAAAGAACGAAAATATGACTAAGTAGCTGTTGCCCGCAGCTTCGCCCGCATTAACTTAGATTTACAGCCGTACGCGAGTTAATGATGATTAAAGAAAGAAAGAAATAAAGAAAGAAAGAAAAAGCTATTTTGGTATATGTTCCGTGTTTACATCTATATGCATTCAATAAAAAGCGGTTATTTTAATATTACAAACTGACACTCCAATTTTATTTATCTGTATAGATGTATAGATTTAAAAGAAAATAAAACCAATGTCGGAACCGCCGTCTTAATTTGCTAATTTCTATGTGTAAAAATGGTAAAATATGTTACGTCACACTTAAAAGTCTCTTAAATTTTACCGGGAAGGGCCAAAAATCATGAAATTCGTGTGACGTAATTTGCGGATGGTTCCTAATAATGTAAAAAATGTTTTGGTTTCCAATCTAAATAACACACAAACAGTTTCGTCAAACCGTCAAAGTCCCAATTCTCAGAAGTATTTAACATTATGTTTATGGTCAAAAGAGTTGAGTGACATTATACCATAGAGCACAGACCACAGAAGTTCCGGAGACCGGATGTTTGCATACATTACACTGGCAACACTTTCGGTTTTTGAAATAATAGACGAGATAATCCTTTATATCCTCATGTTTGAAAGGAGACTAACGTTGAAGTGAATGCCGCGAAAAACATTTGGAACAGGCTGTTTGAAATCCTCATTTAATTGAACATGAACCAGATACTACCAATCGTAAAAATTATAGATTGTATGAATATTAATACATTATGTTAACTTCCTTCTAAATGGAAGAGCGCGCATACCTATCCACAAAAAGGGTACAAAAGCTGATATTAGAAACTATAGATGAATTTCTATACTAAACACGGTTGGAAAACTACTTGAGGCTCTAGTTTACAAGGAGATATATCCAGTCATCTCACGATCAATTCCGGAAACACAGCACGGATTTATTGCGAAACGTTACACCGTCACAAATCTAGCTTATTTCTCTAACTTTGTTTTGAACGCCATGGAGCGTGGTGGTCAAGTCGACGTGATCTACACGGATTTTGAAAAAGCTTTTGTCCGTGTAGATCACGTTATTCTTTTGAACAAATTACATAAGCTAGGCATCCATGGCGACCTATTGCGGTGGGTTCAATCGTACCTAAGCAAACGCTCCCAGGCAGTTGTTTTGGGTGGTTTTCGCTCTGATTTTATAGATGTACCTACTGGAGTACCTCAAGGCTCGCATTTGGGTCCTCTCTTTTATAATGCTTACTTATACGATATTCATCTGTGTCTTAATAATTCTAATCACCTGATGTTTGCTGACGATAAAAAAATCTTTCGTAAAATAGGCAATAATCATGACTGTCTATTACTGCAAAAAGATCTAGATGGCTTGTTCAAATACTATGGAGACAATAAAATAACACTCAACATCAATAAATGTGAATGTATTACTTTTAGGCCTAACCTAGGCCTCTAATATATAATTATTATTTTAATGGTATGCACATCAACCGCAGGAATATCGTTCGAGACTTGGGAGTACAGTTTGATAGCAAAATGACAATGACTGATCAAATAGACTGTGCTGCAAATAAAGCTTATAAAAACCTAGGATTTGTTCTGCGAGCTTGTAAGCCTTTCACGGACCCGACTGCTCTTAAATGCGTTTATTACTCGTATGTGCGGAGTATTTTAGAATATGCCATACCTATCTGGTCGCCACAGTACATCACTTACAAAACTCGTTTGGAAAGCATACAAAGGAAATTTATTAATTATTTAAACTATCACTGTAAAAAGAATCCTTGATCATATGCGGAAGGATGTACTGTTCACCATATTCTAACATTAGAACAAAGACGGACACTCATTGATATGTGCTTCTTGTTTGACATTGTACGTAGCGATTTAGATAGTCCTGCATTATTAAAAAATATAGGCTACAGAGTCCCTTCTACTAGGACGCGCCACACACCTTTATTGCACACACCACAACACTACACCAACTTTGCCAGAAACTCTGTTCTTTCCCGAATTGCCCACTTATATAACACGGCCTTCAAACACTTGGACTTATTTGCTGGGAGCAGGGCGGAGTTCAGACGGGAGGTCATTAAAACTCTAATTGAGACACAATAAGTGCTACATTTCGAGTTTGAATTACATCAAATTCATAATCTGGTTGTGTTCTGCGATCACACTAGAACCATATTCTATGTATTTATGTTTATATTGTATCATGTATATGTGCATCAATCTATGTTTACATTATAATATGTGTATTTATATGTATGTGTATAATATATGTATGTATATAATTATCTTTAAACTAGTTATTGTTTAGTTAATAGACAAATATAATTATTAACATTAATTTTATTATTATGTTCCTCTGGAGCTGCTTGCATAATATTTTATCAACGTTACATGCTCATATTATTATAGTTAAGGGAAACCTGTAATTAGCTTACTATAAGATTGTACTTTATGTGATATGTTTAGTAAATAAGGCTGTTGGTTTTCTTAATAAACAAAATAAAATAAAAATAAACTTCCCCACTATGGTTCAAGCCTTTTCGTGGCGGTGGGGCTCAATAGCCTAAGGTGGACCCAAACCATCTTGGGCGAAGAAAATTGAGCCGAGGGAGCTGCTCTTTGTACCCCTCTTGTAATAAGAGGGGACAGAAGTGCTGTCCCGACGTTAGGCGAGGTTGTTCTGTGGTGCGAAACAGCCCCTCAGTGGAGGTGGCGTCGGTCCCCTGAAGGGCTGACTAGCCGTCGAGGTGCCCTGTTTATTCAATAGATCCGGGGCACCTCACCAAAGGCATTGGTGGCACTCGCCGAGTGTTAGTGGGTAGAGCTGCGTCCACTTACCATCTTTCGGGCACACATACCCGCCGGAGGAGTCCCCACACCCCCGCGGGATGCCTTACGCATTTCCCGGCGTAAAATTAAAAATAATAATTGTATCTTAAAATAATACATAACTACTAATGAAATAAAGACATATTTACTAGTTACTTACTAAGACAGGGTGGTCTCAAAGCCAGTAATAATACTTTCTGTACGACCTTTCTTTCTGAAGAACAGGTTTTTTGGGAGAAATAAGGCAGGTGGAATCTTTACCGACGTTCGTCGTACTAAAGGTATCTTGCACTGAAACCGTTCCTTTCATGAATATGTTCTTAGTTAGCTTTTGGTGTAAGCTGTGTCTTAATGAACAGACAATGTGAGTAGAGTCTAGTGTGTACGGGCTCGACCTCTTGATTGAGAGAATGAAAAGAATGAAACCACTGAAGATGTGTGAAGTTCACATATATGTTCAAATATGGCCTAACACCGTCCTCGCCTGATTTCGAGGAGGAGACCCGTGCTTAGGGACATATAAGTTGATGATGATAAATGAACAAACAAAAAGTCATATAATGTTTAACTCATGTAGTGGTCAGCTATATTAGGTAGATCCCGGTCCTAGTTATGGTTTGGTCTGCAAATTTCCGCTGCATTAAAAAAAAAAAAAAAAAAAAAAGCTATATTAGGTAGATAGTAGATTTTTTTTTTAAACGTATCAGGAAGTGGTCGACGTCGCCCATGAACATATACTAGTATACTTGGAACAAGCCCAGGCAACTCATTTATGAGTTGCCTATCCTGAGACATAAGATGTTAAGTCTCGGTGCCAATAATTAGACTGCCTGTCTTGCCCTTCTCTCCGAAACACAGCAAAGCTGTTTCACGGGGGAAACAAGCAAGATGGTGGTACCCATGCAGCCGGGAGCGCAGCACAGCGCTTCCCTCCCACCGGCAATATACATTTCTTAACTTTATTATACCATAGAAGTGCAAACGAGCAGTCGAAGCCTTGGCGACTATCGACGCCCATACACATCCGCACAACCAGAGTGTATGCAGATGCGTTGCCCTCCTTTTCCCTATCCACCCCAATGTGCCACCGGAAACTCACAAATCGCACGAAACGCGACAGCATAGCTGTCACTTGTCGCCGGTGTTATGTGAGCGAGAGGTACCAACCACCTCGGTGAATTTCCTACGTCTTAAGGGTCTGGGAAAGATTGTAATAAATAATTAAGAAGTACTCCCCCCAACCCGACGCCAGAAGGCCGTGTGGTCGCAGACTGCACGGTTGGCGGGGGGCAACCCCCTACTTTTACAAACCAAAAGTGAGCCAAATGGGCTCACACTAATCCGATGTAGCATTAGGGCCTTCGGGCCGTTAGCATAGATCCATCCGAAAAAAAGTACTCCCCGTTATACTCAAATACGTATATGGACTTAATCTCATATTCCGACTCAAACAGCATTGTTTTGTAAAAAACAATAAGCAACCGTTAACCGTTGGTCGCGCGGAACCCTAACAATACGTACAAAAAGCCTCTCGTGGTTCCGTTGTGCGCACGAGTGCATTGTTGTACCAACACGCCACCTGGTCACCTTCGCCTCTCGCCGAGTACATTATTGTTGTTAATATAATTACGAGTATTTTATTTCAATATTGTAATTATCGTTTGTATTTCAAACTACATCCGATAGAGTTCAAGTACCTTGTTGTGAAAGATTGAACATATTCGTTTACTTCGATAATTTCATTCATTGTTTTATTTAATACTAGCTGTTGTCCGCAGCTTAGCCCGAATTAACTTAGATTTAAAGCCGTTCTCGGATTTATTACGATTATTCTGTAGCCTAAGTTAGTCCTTATAATACCAGCTATCTACCAGTGAAAGTCCCATTAGAATTAGTCCAGCCGTTTAGCCGAAACAAACAGACAGACAGACAGACGGATAGACAGACAAAAATTGTAAAAATTTGAAAAATTGTAAAAGTTTAATATTACAAACAGACAATCCAATTTTATTTATCTGTATAGAAAGAACATAAGTATTACGAGTAAAAGTTTTAAAGTTAATATACCTCCGCTAGGTACTTATATTAACTTTATGGTAAAAGAGCAATAATATAATGCTGCTCCTTTATGTCATTATAGGGTTCCAAATTTTATTTGCTTTATTTTGTAAGGGCAGTTCAAAATTATCATGTAATTATTTCCCGTTTTGAAGGTTTTAAATTATCATGGTCCCTTTACTATTCTCGTTTCTCGTGGGCCTGTGACCAAGTTTTAAATATTTTTATTATTACCGTTCATTTGGTTTTATTTATTTTAAATAATCTATACTAATATTATAAAGCTGATGGGTTTGTTTGTTTGAACGCGCTAATCTCAGGAACTACTGGTCCGATTTGAAAAATTCTTTTAGTGTTAGATAGCCCATTTATCGAGGAAGGCTATAGGCTGTATAACATCACGATGTGACTAAAAGAAGTTAAGTTGAGTAAGTTAACGCGGGCGAAGCTGCAGGTAACAGCTAGATAACAATATTTTTAAAATAATACGTATATCGCAATCATTCTAAATGACTACCTAGGATCGAGTTGAGGATGTAGAAGTCTTATATATATAGTTTTCAGGTTATATTTACTAAAACAAAATTGTGATTTAAACGTTTAAAAAAGAAAATACACTATTTGATAACTAAAATATTATATACTCTACAATGTATACAACTCTATCACTATAGAATACACCAACCGTTATCACCCGTCCGTTATCTCATCAATCCCCCTCCTCCCTCCTATCAAACCCATCACATTACACTATCTATCATCTCAATATCATAATTGCTACTCATCTCATTTTAAACCGCGTCTTATCCATTACGATCGCATCTAATTTGACTCAGCCTCTTAGCATGAAAGATACGGCACATTTCTCTTCAGAAATTCTATTATCAACTCAAATCTATAGTAATAAAGTTGAAAATTGAACGTTTAATAAAACAATTTCGCGCAGCATCTCTTTTGTTATAATACCCAATAGAAAGTGAACCTTAGGACGTTGGGATGTAATTGTTTTTCGTGTGTTGTATAAACCCTTTAACATACGGACTTCCTCCTTCAAAGGATACTGACACTGATACCGCCCGATGTGTTTTTGATACGTTGATATGAACTTGCAGAATTACCGATAAGTTACTGGTCAAGGCAGACAGTCATATTTTTCTCTATATACATAATTCTTCTGTGTGAGTGTATGTCATTAAATTATTGTTTTTTTTGTGTGTGTTCAAGTGGATTCGAAAATGGTAGATTCACAAAGCGGCCCACTACAATATGCTTTGTTTATCAACTTTTTACTTTTTTTACATGTCCGACGTTTCGGATACTTTAGAGAACCCATCTAGGGATGCCGTTGGATATAGAACTGACTTGTAAAAAAATATGTTCTAGGTATATTTCGAGCTCTGACAGAGTCATACTAAAAAAGATCTGACAGGGTCACAGGTTGTACGCCTGGCTTTCCCATGACCCTGTCCAATAGCAGGAAGGTGGAACGTCGTTGGGTTTTAGTGGGTGCGAGTCCCACATATAACATAACCACCGGGTCCCCCCGGGTCTGGTGGTATGCAAAAGGAATTTCCTAACGTTAAAAAAAAGGTATATTTCGAGCTCATAATGATTATCTAGATTCTAGATAGAAAATAAATAGTATATTCTATACATTCCATTACCCTCCCTTTTATTCAAATTTGATCAACGGTGTGTCAACGGTTTCGGCGTTTAGGTAAATGACATAAAAGTATTGTTTTTATCTAGGTTTTTATTAACGTCTCAGTCTGCAATTATTTTTACGATCATTAAAACATATTTTTATTGATCACTAAATTTAGTTATAAGTTAATATTACTTTCGTCATAAATGCTCTATTACGACTTAACCATCAATGTTACTCAACAAATATACATCAAATCAATTGAAAACAAATTAAAAATTGGAATGAATCAAATAAATGCCAAAAGAATTCTCCATCCCGTGACAAAGGCCCCGACACTTCTGTCATCGCAAGCAGTCATTACAGACGTCATTAGTACGCCACCGTCGCCCGTCATCTGAACACCCTCTTTTATGTATATATGTCCCTTTCTCAATTCTATAATAACGACCAGCGTAAGGTGAGCTCCCGGGATTTGTGGCGCTAAATTCTTATTAAAAACTTACTTACGCTTTAATCGTTGTCACAATTTATAAACAAACCTGTTACGGATCAGTAATTAATTTTATTGTGACTGTGAACACTGACATTACTTTTTACTACTTTTACACTACTTTTTACTTAGTTAATTGCACGGAGGTTAATTGACACTAACATGAAATAGTTAAAGTAGTGTGAGTTATCTCAATATCAAGAAGTTCGATAAAGAATTTATAAAAGAATACGGGCTCTTTAATATCTTAAAGCTGTTTCTTGAGGAATAAAGGTTTCGCATAATAGAAGGCGATGAAAGTCGTAGGGCTTGATTTTTACGGATTTTATTGTACCTAAGAAAATAGATCAATGTCAGTGAAAAATGAAAGTCTTGTTATAAATAACTTAAAAATTTGTTTATAAAATAGATATATTCACCAATTTTTAATGGATTTGTAACATCAGGAATAAAATATTTATACAGATGTAACGCGATAAAATCTCAAAGAACTTGTGTTTTGGGTACGATGCCTACACGGAAATCAATTTAACACATTAACACATCCAATACCTAGGTAGGTATATACTACATCATACAAATAGCCTGCCTTTCGATGGACTCGAACTCGCAACTGCGTTTCAGTCACTTAATCACTACACCATCCATCAAATAGTTTATCACCAAGGGTCAACTTATACTGGCTGTACGATTCATGTAATAGACATATTAATAAGGAGTTAACACTGGGGTGGATTATAGTAAGCTGTAAATTGTTTATTAGCATCGAGAGTGGTTTCCGCGTGTTATTCGTAATAACCAGCTTATTTGTGGATAAATCTAGTGGGAATGGTTATTTATATTTGTGGATAGAAATGTTTGTATTTTTGTAGTATATTAAGGTTAAGCCTATTTTGCCCTTATTCTTAGCAGCGGATTCTTAACTGTGGTAATAACCCTATGCTTTTTGGTTTTTAACTAAAACGCTTTCTATTTTAGTTCGATTGATCGTTTCAGCCTGATTCTTAGTTTTAGGGTTCCATTCCTCAAAATGACAAATCGGAACCCTTATAGGATCACTTTGTTGTCCGTCCGTCTTTTTTTTTTTTTTTTATGTTACTTGGATAGGCAAACTGGCTAACGTGCCACCTGATGGTAAGTGGTCTACGTCGCCCATGAACATAAACCAGTTTACGTGGAACGAGCCCAGGCAACTCATTTATGTGTTGCCTATCCTGAGACATAAGATGTTAAGTCTCGGTGCCAGTAATTACACTGCCTGTCTTGCCCTTCTCTCCGAAACACAGCAAAGCTGTTTCACGGGAGAAACAAGCAAGATGGTGGTACCCATGCAGCCGGGAGCGCGGCACAGCGCTTCCCTCCCACCGTCTGTATGTCAATCGGTCTTCCATTTACATAGAATCATAACATTTTGTAAAAATCTATGTCACGTACTATTATAGTAGGTATGTGACCTAGATTTTTGTTAACCGGTGCGATTATTATTGTAGTAAAG
Source organism: Helleia helle (assembly GCA_963853865.1). Taxonomy (NCBI): domain Eukaryota; kingdom Metazoa; phylum Arthropoda; class Insecta; order Lepidoptera; family Lycaenidae; genus Helleia; species Helleia helle. Next base: position 7,605,145 of record OY971434.1, read on the forward strand.
GAATAAATCTGAAAATCATGATTTTGATGATATACAGCTCCGCCTGCGTTAACTTAAATGTAAGTTAAAATAATCATCATCAATCCGGATACGGTTGTAAATGTACAACCGTATCCGGATTGATGATGATTATTTTTATAGCCTATGTCCTAATCCAAGATATAAGCCATCACCATCTCAACTTTCAGCCAAATCAGTTCAAGCGTTTTGCCGTGAAAGATCAACAAACTTTCGCCTTTATAATATAAGAAAGATTAAAAAACGCGTATTTCGGAAAATTGCGCGAGTCTGGGATTTTAATATAATCGCAAATCCTCAAGATCCAGCTAAAGTAATGGGACAAACATATTTTATTATTGCATGGACACCGGTCTTGATAAGTGTTCAACATTTTCAAATAAATCTAACGTTTTTAATTTCTACAAAATCCACTAGAAAGTTTCTATTTACCTACATATCATACAAAGCTTAATACATACAAGCAAAACTAGAAACTACTAAGTGTCTTAGAAATGTGTCAGGGCCTGCAGGACGCCCCCTAAAATCATGAATATCACAATTTTGACGAGTAAATTTTGCAGTACAATGATTTAGATAAAACTTTTGTTTCTGAAATCTGTGTGCAGAATATTCCCTAGATTTAATTTTTTACCTAAAATTTAATTCATTTTGGTTAAAAAAATAAATCGATTCTTTTTAAATAAATCGATTTCATAAGGATATCATATTTGTAAAATGTTTTCTTTTGCCCTTTTACTTTTACTTTGGCCGATCCCTTACCTACATCAGGCAACATTTGTTTTTCGTTTAAGGCAAAGCCGAAAGGAAGGATTATTAAGGATTTTAACATTCTCTGTTTGTATGTTCGTATGTTCCATCATACTAAACTACTTGTCTGTATAGGCCTCAGAAACATCAATAGGAAAAACACTGCAATACCATAAATGTGCTACACACATTTTCCCGTCACTATGTCATCACGTCGTGTGTTCCTGACGTGTATCCCGCAAATCTATCCCTAATCAGCCTCCCCTCCACTCCCCCTGCTCCATCACCGGAGTGACGTGGAGTGCCCGACCCTCGCCGCGGATATTGTACACACCACTTGATAGTTTGTTGACTATTAACTAATACGATTTGATTGCTTTTGTAAACATGAATTTGACCAAATGTTGGTTAAATGGAATTTGGTTATTATATTGTAGTAATTTGAATTTTATAATACGCGAGTTTAATCAAACTTTTAACTTTGACACAACGATAATTAATTTTCTTACTAACAATATAGACTATTGTCATTAATCAATGCATATTGCATACATTTTTTAAAAGCTAATAATACTACGAATTACGATCTCTCTTACAATAAATACTTCCTAATAATTGGACAGTCAAATGCATAAATAGTTTCTCAAATCTCATGAGCTGATTTGGAGATTAACGGGGACAAACAACAACAGAACTCAAAATTCCAAATCAAATAAAAATAAATGGTAAATGAAACATGGTAAGTGATCCACGTTCGTGCGTTGGTTTCAACAACAATCTTATCCCTTCCCGGTGAGTGGTAGGTGAAAGATATACCTATCTAGCTACGTCCTAATAATTACTTAAAGCACAATATTCTCTCCGCTTTCCATAATTTAAAATTATATAAAATCTAATAACTTAATGTCGCTTTAGTAAAAAATATGTACTTACTACAACCCTTTTACCATTAAACATTTAAAAATATAAAACGGGAACGGCCTCAAAAGATTCATGACATGAAAAAATATTTGCAAATCTAATCGGTCATTAAATCATTATAGAACATCCGCAATTCATTTTTTTTCAATATTCTGATGTCAACCCTAATCAAAATCTGTCACGTCTGATCGAGTGAGTTGTGATGAGGACTGAGGTTGTGATCGAGGAAGTACACCGATTGAATATTGAAGTATTTATTGATATAAATCAACATGTCAATCATATTGTAATTATCTGTCCGATATCACGAATATTTGAAAATTATCTGTGGTTATTGGTAAAAAAAAATGCCACTATAATTCACCTTAGTTTTTTTATGAAACCAGTGGGTAGGTCGGGCTTTGTGTATCTTTTGCGCAATGAAAAGGTTTTCAGTGGTTCGGAAAGAAGGGCAGGGTAAGGGGAGCCCGGATGGTTAACGGGGACTCTCATCGCACTAAACTAAACCCCAGGGTGTTCCTCGCCCACCATGGTTCAGGCCTTGACGTGGCGGTGGGGCTCAGTAGCCTAGGGTGAGCCCAGCACCTTGGGCGAAGCTAATTGAGCCTAGGGGGCTCTTTGTACCCCTCTTATAAGAAGAAGGGGACAAAATAGGAAGGGGAAGGGGGCAAGGTGTGAAGACGGGAACTTCACCCCATTGTACTGTCCCGACGTTGGCAGGGGTTATTCTGTGGTGCGGGACAACCCCTCCGTGGAGGTGGCGTCGGTCCCCTGAGAGACTGACTAGCCGTCGAGGTGCCCTGTTAGCTCAACAGATCCGGGGCACCTCACCAAAGGCGGCATTGGTGGCACTCGCCGGGTTTTAGTGGGTAGAGCTGCGCCCATTTCGGGCGCAGCGAGTCCCACATACCCGCCTGGGGAGACCCAGCGGGATGCATCAGAGCATTTCACAACGTTAAAAAAAGGTGTTCCCCCTCTTCGTGCTGACCCGGCGCGGGTTAAGTGTGCTTGCTCCGCGCCGGCCACCGACTGTGCTCCTCGGCACTCATTTTTGGGCTGCTAAATTATGAAAGAGTTATCTAGACAAGAAAGGTTATTCCTGGCGATTTATGTTAAGGTTACACAAGTCGCTCATCTTTCCATACAAACACAGAACAGTAATTACTACAATGTTTGACGTTGACCATCAAAAACTAAGTATAATATAAATTGATCTTGTCGCTATCTATGTGTGTATGTACCCAAAATCGTAAAAAAAATATACATTTAAAAAATACAAGCTTCTAAACTATTATTTTAACACTGATTTTAGCCCAACTTTGGGCGAAAATAAATAGTACACGGAGCACGAAAGTTTAAAAATAAAGCCCGTACATATATAGTTTAGTTATTCAAAAGTTGAAATAAATTTAATTTTAAAAGATACAATTAATAGATTTTCTATAATAACTGTTTTGCTAAAAGGACATTTTAGGAATATTTTTACGTCAGTTAAACTCTTAAACTCTCTGTCTCCTAAGTCTCCCTCTGTCTTTAAGATTTAAAACACGCAACTCCGTTACTCTAGTATAGAAAGTGCATTATCATTGTCAGAGTTGCCTACCGGTAGACAGGGATCTCTCTCTCGCGGGGGAATCCCGCCAAAGTCACGCTTTCAAGCATACATTATATGGTTTTGGACACACTGTTTGTGTCGAATAAATGTTTCTTTCTTTCTTCTTTCTTTCTATCTATTCCTGTCTATATTACCTTATAATCAAGAAAAAGTATATGTATTCATAAACAAAAACTCAATATCGAAAGCAATATAAAGCTTTCTATTGAAGAAAATATCCGCGTACTTCAATCTCATAAACGGTCTCATACCGTATGATTGATCAATACCTTTGATCGGAATAAATTATGATTTGCGTATTAACAAAATGTTATATTTCGGCATTCTATACAATTCCTCAAAAATTCAAGCAAAGTATGAATCTAAATGTATTCAACGTGAAGGTTACCTATGGAGTATACATACTCTAACATTATAACCTATCGTATCCCAGTCGGTCTACTTCACTTCTACTTGTCAAATAATATTCGGGTCGATCGATTGTCTAGAGTCTAGACTCTAGACCAGGGGTCGGCAACATTTTTAGTTGGAAGAGCCAAAATGTACAATTTATAAAATTTTACAGTTTTTAAGAATCAGTTTTAAGTGACATATTTAAGCATTTTTGGACGTCCGACTTAACACATACAAGTGGCTGAAAGTAGTGGTACCTACTCACTCTTACATCTATTGCACGTTTTTTTAGGTTTTCTTAATAAAATATTTAATATATTGTGCTTATGGAATTAGAGCCGCAACCTCACATCGAAAGAGCCGCATGCGGTATCGAGGCGCGGGTTGCCGATGGTTGCTGATCTAGACAATAAGAACACGCCATCCACCAACCACGCCACACACGTCCAGCTATATAGGTACTACGTAATATTATGAACCGGTAAAACATACGAATCCTTGTTTTTAGGGTTCCGTAGCCAAATAAAAAACGGAACACTTATAGATTCGTCATGTCTGTCGGTCTGTCTGTATGTCTGTCTGTCCGTCCGTATTTCACAGCCACTTTTTTCCGAAACTATAAGAACTATACTATTGAAACTTAGTAAGTAGATGTATTCTGTGAACCGCATTAAGATTTTTACACAAAAAGAGAAAAAAAACTATAAATTTGGGGGTTCTCATACTTAGAACTGAAACTCAAATTTTTTTTTCATCAAACCCATACGTGTGGGGTATTTATGGATAGGTATTCAAAAATAATATTGAGGTTTCTAATAAATTTTTTTTCTAAACTGAATAGTTTGCGCGAGAGACACTTCCAAAGTGGTAAAATGTGTGTCCCCCCCTGTAACTTCTAAAATAAGTGAATGATAAAACTAAAAAAAATATATGATATACATCACCATGCAAACTTCCACCGAAATTGGTTTGAACGATATCTAGTGAGTAGTTTTTTTTTAATACGTCATAAATCGTAAACCGCAATTTACCTTTCATTCAATCAACCCAAATATAAAAAAAAAACATTTAATTTTATAAACATATACAATATTTTTGTTAAAGTTTCTAATGTTGTATATTATGTAATGGTACGGAACCCTTCGTGCGCGAGTCCGACTAGCACTTGGTCGGTTTTTTTTTTATATCATGTATATTCGATGCCATTTCCGTAATATAGATAACTGCGACGGTATAGAAATCTTTGCTGCCTTCACACAGCTTGTGATCGATTTTTTTATAATATTATGAATTATAATAAAAAAAGAATTTTTAAATATTTTTGTTCAGTTAAATAACTTTACTTATTAACTATTAAGTCCCAAATAAGTAAAATAAGTTTCAACAATACTTTCTAAAATGCATTATCTGATTGGAATTTCTAATTCACAACGGAGCTTATTAGGTGCAATGAATGTCTCCACCTTGGTTTAAGCCTTATCGTAGCAGTGGGGCTCAGTAGCCTAAGTTGAACCCAGCGTTGGGCGAAGCTAAGTGGACCGAGGAGGTGATATTAATTTTAAATCATATTTGCCAATGAATCTTAATTTATTTAATTTAACAAAAATTTGAATCATTGTCATCTAAATTGTTTTATTTTGATTCACAAAACAAAGTTCTTGTTGAAAAAACCATATATTTCTATTCTTCTATATAGGTCCTTATATTTCTATTCTTCTATATAGGTCCTTATATTTCTATTCTTCTATATAGGTCCTTATATTTCTATTCTTCTATATAGGTCCTTATATTTCTATTCTTCTATATAGGTCCTTATATTTCTAGTCTTCTATATAGGTCCTTATATTTCTAGTCTTCTATATAGGTCCTTATATTTCTAGTCTTCTATATAGGTCCTTATTCGCTTTTGAGTTTTCAAGTGACACTCTTAAAAAATCACGAAAACACGAAGTAAAATTAATTTTATTAATTGTTGTTTCCTTATATTTACGCGAATTTCACTTAGGTATTCTAATAAAAACAAACTAGGTCATGGTACATTAATAAGATATACGTCAATACTACGCTTTCATACTTTTGATATCCACCTCGATCGTCAGAAAACAATCGCCTCGCCCCCTACTTCACACGTATTTAAGCAAATTCCGTGGACCCGTGTCACCGTCGCTAATCTAATAACGGCTCAGAGGGTATGGGAGGGTCTCGGAGGGTCTGAGAGGGCGTCGGGTCGTTCAGGCTTAGATCAGGTGTGAGGGATCATTAGGGCTTTAATTGATAGTTTTAAAATGAGCCTTTGTACCTGGGTGTCAATTGTAAATTTAAATTCGAGGTGTTCATGCGTGCATATTTATAAATCTCGGCTGTAGGGTTATAGGCGTGGGGCGTTGGTTTTTGTATAGGAATAAAGGAGGTGAGTTCGAATCTTTGATGATATTAATGTTTATTTCAGTTAAATATATTATGTAAATAGATTGCTTACATTAAAACATGCATTGAAGCATCCGAACTAGAGCCAAATTTGTCATAGTAAGGAAACTAAGAGAAATCTAACGATATATGAGCAATGGCTAGTTTTGTAGTTTAAGAACTATAGTTTGGAGATATTAAATAAAACACAGTAACGGATTTCATAACTGGAAAAATATTGCTAGTTGTTACTTAGGCACTTAATTAGACTAGAGATTAAAATAAGACATTCAAATATATTTTTTCATCGGTTTGCCTTGTATCTTTTTTTTCCTTAACGCCGAGAAATGCTCTGAGGCATCGGGCACAGGTATGTGGGACTCGCTGCGACCGAAAGCTGGTAAGTGGACGCAGCTCTGCCCACTAAAACCCGGCGAGTGCCACCAGTGCCGCCTTTGGTGAGGTGCCCCGGATCTGTTAAGCTAACAGCTGGCACCTCGACGGCTAGTCAGTCCTGCAAGGGACCGACCACACCTCCACAGAGGGGTTGTCCCGCACCACAGAACAACCCCTCCCAACGTTGGGACAGCACAATGGGGTGAGGTTCCCATCCTCGCCCTTGCCCCCTGCTCTTTTGTCCCCTCTTCTTAAAATATAATAATGCCTTTTAAATAAATTTAAGGGACTTCTACGTTAAAGGATTTTATTTCGCAACAGCTGCTACACGAATAAGTGCTTGCCCGGCCTATTCCATTCTTTTTTTCGTAATTACCAAAGTTGTGGTCGTAAGATATAAACAAGGACTTTGATACGTATTTTGATTCGGCTTCTGTAGAAACTAATGCTGGTTACTAAGTTTGAATACACTAATAATTAATATTATTAACATAGAAAGTAGAGGAGAGTTTGTTTGTTCGTTGGTTACGAATTAACTCAAAAACTACTCAACCGATTTTAAACAATCTTTCATCATTAAAATGCGACGTTAACACAGGTTATAAATTATCATCTTCAATCCACATACGACTGTAAACCTAAGTTAACGCGGGCGAAGCTGCGGACAGCAAATATTTAATAATCTAATATATACTAACATTATAAAGCTGAAGAGTTTGTTTGTTTGTTTGAACGCACTAATCTCAGGAACTACTGGTCCGATTTGAAAAATTATTTCAGTGTTAGACAGAGCTATAGACAGAGGAAGGCTATAGGCTATAAAACATCACGCTGTGACTTATAGGAGTTGAGTAACGCGGGCGAAGCTGCAGGCAACAGATAGTTACTTATATATGTTTGATGAATTTATATACTGTGGGACCTATGTCAGTGCTTTAAGTTAAAATGTAGGTAGGTAGGTATCTACACTGCACAAGTAAACAACAAACTGCTTAAAATAGGCGTATAATATTGTACGATGTCCCTTAAATACATATAAATCATAAAATACACTTCAGTGTAAATCATAGAACCTTTGCGGATTTTATTGTGGTTTATAAAGAATTTTACATGGCCGATGTTTCGGATACTTTACAGCAATAGGTAGTAAGTGAAAATCGCGAAAACAAGATAGAATATTTATGTTAGCAACCAGATCATACGCGAAACCTCAGCATGTGTCAGAAATTCTTTCTTCAACAAACGTTTTTAAACGAGGTAGATAATAATTGTTATATGAATATTATTGGTCCCGAAATGGTGGAGCAGTTATCAGGGTGAGCTTGGCCGATACACGCAGGGAAAATGAGATTTTCCAATTTTTCTCGTGTTCAAATACTTTTAATGCTATTGACATATTTTGTTAATCTCATTATCAACCCTTAAATGTTGGACACGGTTCTTCTCCTCGAAATCAGGCGAGGAGGGAGTTCGGCCATTCACTGGCCCAATGCGGGTTGGTGAACCTTACACATACAAATATCTTTAATCTCATAACACATGCAGGTTTTTTTTTAATCTCATAAGGAGGCAACCGAGCAGTCGGAGCCTTAAGGTGACTACCGACGCTCATAGACATTCGCACAACCAAAAGTTATGCTGATGCGTTGCCAAGTTTCCTCACGATGTTTTCCTTCACCGGTAAACAAGCGATGTTCTTATGTTGAGGTGAACAGAGAATTGTTTAGAAAAACCCACTTCAGGTCACCCGGTCAGGATCGAACCCAGGATCTCATTCAAGAGGCCGAGCCGCGAGCGTGTACCCACTGACTAGAGTCTCGAGTCTAGGGTCTAGACGTGGTCTAGACCATAGTCGCTATAACACTGTTACTCTTTAATGAGTGTCTATTATCTCTACAAATACCTAACCTAAATTGAAGTATCTGTTTGCAATTTCAAATTAATAGCTTTTCACTAAATACATATGAAAATATATAGGTAGGTAAGGTAGGTATCTCGGAGTTCATTGAGGGAGGCCTATGTTCAGCAGTGGACGGACAGAGGCTGATGATGATGATGATGATGATGAAGGTAGGTACTTATATATTATAAAAAAAACATTATTTTTATTTGTTTCTGACTGTCTGTCTGTTTGTTCCAGCTAATTTCTAAAACGGCTGGGCCGATTTAAACGGGAGTTTCACTGACAGATAGTTGATTATATTAAAGGAGTAACTTAGGCTATAAAAATAATCATCATCAATCCGGGTACGGCTGTAAATGATCTCGGGCGAAGCTGCGGGCAGCTAGTTTGAGATAAAATCTAATTTTGTCGTAATTGTAAATAAAAAAAAAAAACAGAATTTATTACATTTGATACGTGTTTGTATGTGCACGGGTAACTCAAAAACCGAATTTGACATACTGCCAAAAATATAATAAATTACAAAAAAGCGACCCACCTGACATGAACCCTTAACCACTTTCCACCATCACATCACCAAAAGAACATTCGGACGCGCATTGCACACCACACGCAAGATGGCGGACGCGAAATTTGTGACCACGGAAAGGCGCGCGAAAAGTGGCTGTGGCAAACACCCTCCCCCCGGACGCCCCCCGGGCGCCATCCCCTCCCCACCTGCGGCACTCGCAGCCCAAACGACGGTCGACGCCTTCAATTATTCAAGCTAGCCCCTCCCTCTCATCTCTATACACCCAAATGCCTCTGTCTCTTTCTGTTGTGATGCGCATTTCTCTTCTCGTTTCTGTGTTCTCTGTCGTTCGTGTGGAGTGTATGTACGTCCGTCTCATTCGCACTTATCAGGCGGGCCGGTGCGTACATTATGCAGGCTGTTTGGCGAACGTTTTATGAGGTTTGTGCTGGGGATAGAGTAGAGCAGTCACAGAGGTAACATAAAAGCAGACACCTCGAAATATTTTGTACGTTTCTTGAAAAAAAAATGTTATTTTTGTTAATTATATTTATTGCTTGTAGATAACGTTCATTTAAGGTTTAGGCATATGTTATTAGTAAAGACAAGTAAAATTTTTGTTGTTACATATTTGTTAACCAGACTGAACCGATATTACAGTAACGATATAAAATGTGAGAGGACATCTTATCTCGTTACTGTAAGGCTGAAAGATCCTATATTTTTTTATAGCATAGGGGGCAAATGAGCAGTCGAAGCCTTTTGGCGACTTTCGACGCCCATTCACATCTGTACAATCAGAGATTTTGATGCGTTGCCCTCCTTTTCCCTATCCCCCCCCAATGGGTCACCAGAAACTCAAAAACCACACGAAACGCGACAGCATAGCTGTCACTTTACGCCGGTATTATGTGAGCGAGATGCTACAAAGCAGCATGCCACTACCTCTTACAATTTCTAACAATTATCCGGTCCAAGTGTGAAGAGCCAAGGCCAAGTTAGGTAATTGCGACGTGCCTAGATAATATTATCTAGAAGACTTTTCTGAAATCATTGTATTTTATCGATATCTTGAAAATGTAGAAAAGGATAAAAACCACGAAGTCTTCTCAAACTTAGTAATTGATAGAATTCCAGAAGGCTTCGCAAATCAGTGGTTATACGAGCTCGTTTTAGTTGCAGGTTTACGCCCAGCGCTCTCAACTAGTGGTCTCACTATAGGGTGCCGTGACGGACAAAAACTGCGAGATCCTCACACGTGGACTGCCTGTTTAGAGGCTGAAGAGCAAATGTCTTTAACGTTACAGTGCTCCTTACATTGTACTTTTTTACAAGTTACATTCACTTTTTAATTTTAGAACGCCTTTTGTATGTGTGCCATGGGGAATAGACGCGACGTGCTTATAGCTATGCTAGGTCCCTATGTGGTAATTTTCTAGATAATACCTATAGTTACGCCACTGCAACTATCTACCGCTATTGTCTAGATCAGGGTTTCCTAAAATATGGTCCGTGTACCCTGGTCTACAGAGGTTTGTGAATGGAGTTTTGAGGGTCTGTAAGATGTGCGAAAAATTAAATTAGGAATTATAAATATTTCTAACAAGGATGTTTGTTACGGCATATACTAAGTAGGTACGTATAGGATATACGTACCTACTTAGAACATAGATCAATGAATATAATCCACTAAAGTTTAATAGTTCACATATTTTTCAGCAGAAAAACACGAATATCGATATTTTCAATTAAGAAGTGGTGGGAAGACTACAAAAAAAAATTAAGATCCTGTTGCAAAATTTTTGATAAACTTCTGGTCGTGCAGTTTGTTTCTTTTTTTATAATCGAATAACTTTGACGGACGCGGTTTATTAAGTTTTTGCATGTCCGTAATCCGTATTACAAAAACTTTTATCCGTAAAATTTGTTTTAGTTTAATTTTCACTATTTTATTTAGTTATTATATTTTTAGGGACTTAAGTATTCAATTTTAAGGTTTAAAAGTGGAGGCCTTTAACCAGGTGAGAAGACAATCTCCGTGCGGTGGCCGTGTTGGATGCGAGTGGCGAGGGATCGGCCATCTTGGCGTTCATTGAGGGAGGCCTATGTTCAACAGTGGACGGATAGAGGCTGATGATGATGAAGAAGTATTAAAAAATACCTCAAGCTGACTACAAAAAGCTGATTATGATAAATAAAAGCAAAGTAGGTACCTACCTACGTATGTCGAAGTGGACAACATAAGGTGTTGTTGTTGTTTTGTCATATGGACCATATTGTATTCAAAATGCTAGGAGAAGCTATTGCATAGCTTTTATATAAATATTGTGAAAATATATGAGAAATAACTTGTCATATTCTGTCATAATAAGCCGCAGCAAAAAAACTGTAAGTTGATATTATGGTAAAGTAAAAACCGGTAATGTTAATAAAAAACAAAGAGAATGTAGAGTTAAATTTAAGGTAAGGTAATGGAAAAAACAAATTACATTTTGCAGATATATACCATTTGATTAATTCATTATACCTAATGTATAATCGTAAGAAAATGTTATACGGGTTTTGTATAAAAATGAAATTTGAGATATATTAAAACTCTATATTAGTTGCTGTGGCTAAGATATAAGCCAAAATATATTGTAGTAAATTATTCAATACAGTAAAATTATTTTCATGATTAAAAAACTGCGGTTATAATTGAGATATAAACTATCATATCTCTCAAGTTAGATTAAACTGCACACTGTGTGCAAAATTTGGTTAAAATCGGTTCAGTAGTTGAGTTCATCGCGGACAAACAACGTGACACGGACTTTTTATATATAAAGTTATCTAGATGAACAATGATCTCCGTACAGTGTTCGGTACTGCTGCGAGTGGCGGGAATCGGCCGACTACGCGTTCCTGAACATTGGACGGAAAAGGCTGATAATGTTGTGTTATCACCAGCAATTCAATCACCATACATTTATTTTCATCTGCAAATTTCTGAGAGAACTGCCTTGGGTAAATCATATCTGGGACAGTATATTAGAAGTCATCGACTATCTACAAGTGAATGAAAACACACCGTGTTTGCTCTACAATTTTTAACTTATTTTGACAGTTTTTGGTGATTTACAATAAACCATCTTCTCCCGCAGCTTCGCCCGCGTTTACTTAGATTTACGGCCGTATCTGAAGTGATTGTGATCATTTTTGTAGCCTAAGTTACTCCTTATAACATTAGCTATCTGCCAGTGAATGTTCCGTTTAAATCGGTCCAGCCGTTTCAGAGAGAGCCGGAGTAAACACACAGACCAACAGATATTTTTTTTACAAAAAGATTTTTTTTTATGTACGTATGGTACCTATATCCTCACTATGGTTCAAGCCTTGTCGTGGCGGTGGGGCTCGGCAGCCTAAGGTGAACCCAGCACCTTGAACGAAGCAAATTGAACCGAGGTACCTGCTCTTTGTATCCCTCTGATAAGAAGAGGGGACAAAAGAGCAGGGGGGACAAGGTGTGAGAGTGGGAACCTCACCCCATTGTACTGTCCCGACGTTGGGAGGGGTTGTTCTGTGGTGCGGGGCAACCCCTCTGTGGAGGTGGCGTCGGTCCTTTGAGGGACCGTCAAGGTGCCCTGTTAGCTCAATAGATCCGGGGCACCTCACCAAAGGCGGCAACGTGGCAGTCGCCGGGTTTAGCGGGTAGAGCTGCTGTATCCACTTAACATCTTTCAGGCGCAGCCAGTCCCACATACCCGCCGGGAGAGTCCCCGCTCCCCCACGGGTTGCCTCAGAGCATTTCCCGGCGTAAAAAAAGTACCGTATATACTTTCATATACATTTAATTTGTAATTACAAACAGACAAATTTTATTTTATTTATTTGTATAGATATTCCGATGATTGCCGAAACCCGGGATTGAACTATTAGATCTTTAGTCTATCGCTCTCCCTCAATTATTTCGACTATACAGTACGATACAACGATACTATAAAAAAAAATTGCCGAAACCCGGGATTGAACCGGGGACCTTTAGATCTTCAGTCTAACGCTCTCCCAACTGAGCTATTTCGGCTATATAATCGTTCTCTCATTTTACCTTATATGTTCACAACCGACGCTAGGAGGCAGTGTGGTCGCAGACTGCACGGTTGGCGGGGGGCAACCCCCCACTTTTATAAACCAAAAGTGAGCCAAATGGGCTCACACTAATCCGATGTAGCATTAGAGCCTTCGGGCCGTTAGCATAGATTCATCCGAAAAAAAAAACCTTATATGTTGAGATTAATTAAATATAATATCTTTGTCTCATCGAATAGGTTAGCTATTACCCGTAGCTTCGCCAGCGTTAACTTACATTTGCAGCGGTATTCAAAGGGCTGATGATCATTTTGTAGCCTCCGTCACTCAGTGATAACGTAGCATTATATTGATGAAAGATTTTCTCAATCGAATCAGTTATTTTAAAGACTATTTAATGATCCTATCTTACGAATATTACCGTTATATTATAGCAGTAGTTCCCGGATCCATGGGGCTTTTTCAAGATAAAACTATACATCACCTTTTCTGACTCTCAAACTACATATGTATATCTGTCGCAATGAAATGAGGATATCAGTGAGTTCACAAAATCCCTAGGCATTTTTATTTTATTTATTTTTATAGACGTACCCATATCTGTGTTAACAGCATTAAATAAATTAATATTTGAAAAACTTGCTGGACCAGATATTATCTCATTTTAACTTAAATGGGATTCTGCATAGTCGGCAGTTTGGTTTTACTAAGAGTAGGTCGACAACGGATGCGGGAGTTAAACTCATCACCCACGTTTTGGAATCCTGGGAGAGGTTCCAGGATGCCATTGGAATTTTATCAATATTTGTAATCTCTCGAATGCGTTCGACTGCGTCGACCACAACACACTTATCTGTAAACTACACCACTTCGGAATTCGTGGACGAGCTGCTGATCTTGTTCTTTCCTATTTATTATACCGGCAGCAAAAAGTAAATATATATGGGTCGACGTCCTCGGGTCACAAAGTGGGCGTGCCTCAAGGTTCAATTCTAGGTCCTTTTCTATTTCTTGTTTATATTAATGATCTCCCTTATATGATGGTCAAATTATCGGATATAATTCTATATGGTGATGACACTTCGCTAATTTTTAAAACATATAGGAAGGATACGAATGACTTACATGTTAACGAAAGTCTAACTGTTCTCTCGAAATGGATCGCAGCTAATAATCTCTTACTCAATGCAAACAAAACGAAATGTCTAAAGTTTTCTTTACCAATTGGACCACAACGGGATCTAAATTTAAATCTTGGCGTCAATAAACTTGATGTTATAACGGAAACTCGATTCTTAGGGATACTATCGATTTATAATTTTATTTCTATCAATTCAAAACTGAAGTGGGGCGCTCACATTAGAAATATTTCGGGTATGTTTAGCTCAGCTGCATATACAGTGAGGAAAATAAGGCATATTGTTTTCTAATGTTTGCGTGAATTTCACTCATTATAATGAAACAATTTTTACGGATTTTATCGCGGTTTAAATAAGGCAGTTAACTGATGTAGCCTTAGCTAGGGCAGTATACCTACTATGGGTATTTCCACAGTATTGTTTCTTATGGCGTTCTTCTGTGGGGATTAGCAGCAGACGTTGACTCAATTTTCATTCTACAAAAGAGAACAGTGCCTGATCTATGAAATGGGTCCTCGCGAGTTTTATTATTACTTGATAAACTAGACCAGACCTTCGCCGCGTTATTTTCTTAACTCCTATTAGCCTTCCTCGATAAATGGGCTATCTAACACTGAAAGAATTTTTCAAATCGGACCAGTGGTTCTGAGATTAGCACGTTCAAACGAACTCTTCAGCTTTATATTATTAGTATAGATATTTCGTAAAAAAAGTTCTTATATAAATTTCAGTGTTGATTTGTAATCAGTTGGTATGGTGTTCCATAAAATAAAAGGTATTTTGTTGGTCCGTTATCTTTAAAGTTTAGGAATCCCTGAGCAAGACAGACAGATAAAACTTGATGGGAAGTGGTTTAAACTTCGTCAAATAAGAATAATAATTATGTTGACCTGTACTCATGCCGGTCGTTACATTGCCCGGACTATCTATCCGGGACACAGCAAAATTTCTGGACGGATTTAGGAAATTAATATAATACTTATCTATACTAATAATATAAAGCTGAAGAGTTTGTTTGTTTGAACGCGCTAATCTCAGGAACAAAAAGAGTTAAGTTAAGTAAGTAAACCGGGCGAAGCTGCGGGAAACGGCTATTAAATTATAATTATCACCTTCATTAAGAATTAAAATTAAGCTGGCGGCTACCTCGGACAAAGAATTAGTCTAGCAATTCAAAGGGGGAACGCTGCCAGTATCTTCGGGACCTAGCCTAAAGGGACTCCTTTTTATTAATATACTTAAGTTATTATATTATATTTTTTTAAGGTTTTTAGCTTAAGGTTCTTTAAAAAGTGATGATATATATGTTTATAACAAGACCATAATATATAATAATATAAAATTCACACCCGAATACTCAAACGAATCTCAAATTTAAGACGTACTTAAACTCGTGTTGTCCCTCTTTTTTTCTTTGAATCTGACACGTCGTAGCATGAGTTTAAGTACGTCTTACATTTGAGATTCGTTTGAGTATTCGGGCGTAAGAATGTTATCACTAATGTATCTATAGTTTTTTATGAAATTGCAACATAAAGACCAGTAGGATACAATGGTCACAACCGATGCCAGGAGGCCGTGTGGTCGCTGACCGCACGGTAGGTGGGGGGCAACCCCCCACTTTTTAAATCAAAAGTGAGCCGAATGGGCTCACACTAATCCGATGAAGCATTAGGGCCTTCAGGCCATTAGCATAGATCCGTCCGAAAAAAAAAAAAAAGTTTTTTTATGAAATTGCAACATAAAAACCAGTAGGATACAATATTTCGTATTATACAATATAGCCGAAATAGCTCAGTTGGGAGAGCGTTAGACTGAAGATCTAAAGGTCCCCGGTTCAATCCCGGGTTTCGGCAATTCTTTTTTCAAATTGTTTCCTTAACAGATTCTGCACAATTTGAACCTTATCACATTCCCTGTATAAAGGTCAAACCAGTCAAACATACTATCTGATTAGGTAAGCTTTTTTTTATTTCGATTTGCATATTCATGTCAGCTAGGTGTACCTATAATATGTTTTAAATGCAATTTTCGAAACTGTATATTATATACTTTAGATTCTGTTTGTTATTTCTTTGTATAAATTAATATACTGCCACAATTCCTAAGTATGAATGCAAATACAATATAATTGACCTTTTTACAGTTCTTACAATCTGATGTAAGCTGCATTCATCACATCTGTGATCTGAGGGACAGCTTAATGAGATCGCCTCACCATGGTTCAGGCCTTGACGTGGCGGTGGGGCTCAGTAGCCTAGGGTGAGCCGCTGCACTTTGGGCGAAGCTAATTGAGCCGAGGGGGCTCTTTGTACCCCTCTTATAAGAGGGGACAAAAGAGCAGGGGGCAAGAGGCGAGGACGGGAACCTAACCCCATTGTACTGTCCCGACGTTGGGAGGGGTTGTTCTGTGGTGCGGGATTACTCCTCTGTGGAGGTAGCGTCGGTCCTTTGGGGGACTGACTAGCCGACGAGGTGCCGTTTGCTCATTAGATCCGGGGCACCTCACCAAAGGCGGCATTGGTGGCACTCGCCGGGTTTTAGTGGGTAGAGCTACGTCCACTTACCAGCTTTTCGGGCGCAGCGAGTCCCAAATACCCGCGTGGGGAGACCCATTCCCCCGCGGGATGCCTCAGAGCATTTCCCGGCGTTAAAGTAAAAAAAAAATTGCTTAATGAGATCGAGTTGTAGCATAAACAATAAATCACTCACTAAACTCGTATATAACTTGCGTTACGAATATAAGAAATATATTTTTAAGAAATTAATTGTAATACAGTCCTATACAATATAGAACAATACAGAACAGTACAAAAGCTTAGGTTCGAATCCGATACGAGTAGACACAAACCCAGATCGCGCTAACAGCGGTAGCACTACGCTACCGCTAGATTGCTTGATTGATGATAGGTTAAATTCAACCGTAAAAGATTCGTCAACCGTATCGGATTTGACTAGTCCAAATCCTGCTCTCCCGAGCAGCGCGCGCGATGAACGCTATCTGTTCACTTACTGTACCGATTGAGCTTAAAGGCCATCAGGCCGAAAAGTCTGGACTTTCCGAAAAAAAAAAGAACAGTACAATATTAATAATCTGTACATGGCGGGATTCCAACACGCGACCGCTGCGTAGTGTGAACAATAGGCGAGCCGAAAGAAACTTCCACCATGTTGATAAAATAATCGATCCATACTTTGATTGTCGTTTTAGTTATAAAGTAGCACGATTTATTGACCAACTCAAACGTGATCTCTGAGACTGATGTCAGATTGATTAAGAATGTTCTAGATTAATTTTGACGCATGTAGGTAAAGAGTAAAATATATAACTTGGATTCATTGAAGTTAGCTAAGAATGACGTTGTTGCCTGACCAGAAAAATAAAATAATAATAATAATAATATCAACCCTTTTATGTCCCACTGCTGGGCACGGGTCTCCTCCTCGAAATCAGGCGAGGAGGGTTTTGGGCCATAGTTCACCGATGCGCTGGCCCAATGCGGGTTGGTGAACTTCACACACCTTCAAAGACTTTTAATCTTATCAGGCATGCAGGTTTCCTCACGATGTGTCCTTCACCGGTCAATAAAAACCCTCGCCATATTGCGGACAATTTCGGAACTAATTTCTGTATGGACTAGATAATATAGTCCATACAGAAACTATATGTTACCGTGTAAAAAAAACAGTGGTGACACCAATATAAATGTTCCGTAGAAATTCTGTAAAACTAATTTCAATGTGGTCAGGTTAATTGTACGGAAATTATAACTAGGTAGGTACTAAGTCAATAAGAAACTCGGACTTCCTGGTGTTGGCCATTCTTCATATCAATCGAAGCAGGTACAAAAATCTCGTTGTCAGGTCCGTGGATGACTGTCACCACTGACTCATATTTACTTGATTCATATCCGAGCATTCATATTTTCAATTCATTCATTTCTCAGCGCTTCTGGTATCGAAGTATTATTCTTTCAGCCACAGAACGGTAAGGATAAAAAAAAACGGTAGATATTTTAAACCAACTTTATTTTTAGCTAAAATATAATAATTCATACATCAAAGAAGTTTCCTAATTACAGTAATAATACCACAATAATACAAAAAGAAATAATAATGCAAAGTAATAATTAGTAAATAGAAATAAGTAGCTACCTCACTTAATACATAAACGCCTGCATTTTGTGCCAAAACAACATCAGATCTTAAAATTAAAAACAAATTCAAATGGACCATTGGACGGTTGTCGAATGAAACAGATACTCAACAAAAATAAAAACAACTAGGCGTGCGTGCAGGAACGTCGCGGCTCAAAATGAGAACGACCATAAACCTTACCTTAACGCACGTCTCTATTTATAATCTGTTGAATGCGCCGTTTGACAGCTCACATCTGTCACTTTGACATATATGTCAAGAAATCGTCAATACATGGTTCCGATTTATGCAATACTATTAAATTGATGCCACGGCACGGTATGTAAAAATGTAGCAAAAAAATGCAGTGACTTTTTCGTGACAAGTAAAGATCTTGTAGATTTTTACGTTAATTTTAGTCAAATATAAAATCTTGGCTATGCCATTGTAGCGTCAATGTAGTTTAAAATAATATAAATAAACTACGGCACAATAAACAGATTATGTATTACTTATTATTTTGGACTAAGTACTTTCAATGTGGTCAAAATTATTATATTTAGGTCATTACGCATGCAAATGCACGAAGTTTTATACATGTAGTATATAGTCCATGAAGTATATAGTCCAAAATATTAATGATTAAAGGTGAACGCGCATTTGCCCGCATAGTGCATACCGCGGATGTTTCTTGCGCCAAATGTGGGGACAGTGCTCGCAAGTGCGACGTCACCTTTAGCGCCAACTCAATATAATTGCGTGTAAGAGACAGAAGTACACGGTTACACCAATGATTATGTCACAATTGCTTCTTGTTGTCAAGGACTACGCTAATATGGCAAACTAATTTGATATGCAAACCCCAGTTATACAGGATATTTCACAGGATCAGAACCAATAGTTTGAGTTCAATATAATGTTTAATACTTTAAAGAATTAATAATGCCTGTTTTAGGAACTTTTTAGCTTCTACAATCTCTGTACTGTCATCGAAAGTATCATCTGACGTATACTTGCTTGCTTGGAATAGTCAAGAAAATCTTTTTAGAGCTTCAAGTAAGGAAAATTATGTTGAATACGTCAGTTTTGGAATGTCAGAATAGAAAAGCACACTTCACTATCATACGTATGTTACACCTATTTTATATTTTGGAAACAAAATACCTGTGAAATATCCCTAAAGTGCCGGTAGAAATAAAACCTAACTACCGCTAACACATAGCCACTTAGTACCTAAATTGTTAGTAAAAATCTTAACGCATTCAAAATATATATATATATAATTATATATAGTTAGAGCTGATCCTATGTCGCACTGTATAAGTGTATATTATAGTACATCTATATTATTTTATAATTCTGTGCCTAATATACATTTAAGCCGTTTTTTGAGAAGCTCGTAAGGGTAAAAATGGACATTCATTTATTGATAAAAAAATTGTACGTTAAAAAATGCCTAAGTTGTACTATTGTTTAAATGCAGAAACATCGGCGCTGGTACAAAACACGCTCGGGTTGAGAAAAGAAACAAAGTCACGAAGCGTCATAGGTCCAATGCTTTTGAAAGTGGTGGAACAACGAGCGTAGCGAGTTTATTAATCAAAATACTGCATTTTAATATTATATAAATTAAACATCTCATAATAAAAACAGTGATCATTACGAAATCAACGGGTTTTACTTACAACTCCCGTATATCACTTTAGCATTCTCGAAGTCCGGGTGGGCGCAATCGCCGCTGGTATTGTCTCTCCTCCTGCGTCGTAAGCTTGTGTTTTATTTGCTCATAAATCAGCTCTTGCATATCCATCTGCCATTGCTCCAATTAGTGTCCGAAATTTATCTTTTGACGGACAGCTTCGTACAAGCTGTCCGTCTATAGCTGTTCGCTTGCATAAGTTCCACCCTGGTCTTATCCAAAGCAATTTCAAACTTTCTTCCTCTCCATCGCTTCATCTCTCGCCATACGCGCTCTGGTAATAGCTCCGTCATTTTGCTGGCTGGGGAAGCTAGCGTCGTTTAGCAGACGATCTCTTTGTTTGCTGCAGCCTGAAGCTCCATTTTAGACACCGATAGAAGATAAGTCCTAAATCATCTCATTCTTCTCCTCAATTTGTCTTACCCTCTCGAGTGCCCGGCGGGCGTATGCCGCTATTGAGTCGCTCACTCGAGGACCTTCCAGGGTTGCGTAGCCATCGACTGCATCAGCACAGGCGGCGGCCACGGCTTCCCGTCTGAGGGTCTCACCCACATTACCAATGAAGGATGACAAGAATCCGAATGTAAACCTAACTCATCATCATGTCCCGAGAGAGCACGCAGCTGGTTGAACATTTAGATCGCTTCAGTCAAGCATCGCCTTCGTCTTCCGGCTCCGTCTCAACGTGTAAACTGCTTGTGGTGTCATTTGTCCTCTGTATCCGTAGCGTCCACCCTTTCAATGTATTTGCGTCCTTTGCTGTCATCAGATATCAGGTAGCTAGCACCCGAGTGTAGTAAACTCTCAAGACTATGGAGCCTGCCCAGATTATATTATTTTTTCATACTTTTTTATTTGGAAGAATATTTGAAGTAGCCCATCCTGGAGGGTTCCCGTGAGTCTTCTCTCTAGATCCGACTTCTTGTCACTGACCAATGCTAACTCTGCCGTCAAAGATTTCGAACTTCGGACAAATACATTGTATTATATATTATACAATACTGTTGTTATTTTCAATGTTTTTTTTTTTCACATGACAAGCATTATGAATCCCTCCGTATGTATGTATGTATGTAATCTAAATATATAATCGCTAGCGCTTGTCGCTCCGCTACTCTCAAGGTACACCAATTTTATACAATACAAAGTTTTGATCGCTTAATACTAAAATTCCACTTATAACCGACTCCATACGAAATCACAACGACTACTGTTTGATACATAGATACAGTTTTTTCTTATTAGTAAAGAAAGGACTCAAGAGCGATCTCTATGTTCATATCGCTACGTAAGCAAGCGGGATCGTGTTTACGTATAAATTTGATATGATTTTAAGACTTAAACTAATAAAACGTGCACTTAGAAACAATATTCGTCATTAATAAATGAAC
This sequence comes from Helleia helle, assembly GCA_963853865.1. Lineage (NCBI taxonomy): Eukaryota > Metazoa > Arthropoda > Insecta > Lepidoptera > Lycaenidae > Helleia > Helleia helle. The sequence goes on from OY971434.1 coordinate 7,626,492, forward strand.
CTTATTAAGATAGAAATATTTTTTTTATTTTTAAATACTGTTCCTAATTACACGACACTGTCGCGTTCCGTTTAAAATTTGTGCGATACAAAGAGAAACCCGCTTGACATAAGAAGAGCGGACAGCGTTTTTTGATCGCTCGCTATCCGCTCCGCTATGATCAATCGCAGTTTATAAAATTATCACGTAACAACTGTGATCTTAAATCAATTCCATTAAACCAGTGTAAGAAGAGCATTTCGTGCGCACACGTTTTTCGCCCACCCATACATCTTTATTCTGAATACTGCAGAGAGATATTGCAAGCAACTTAAGATATAGTACTAGAACTATATTATATAAATAGATAAAAAATCTAAAACCAAAGCTGTCATTTTAAACTATAAAATAAAAATATTGTAAAGAATATATTCAATACGATTTATAGCTGCCTGTGTAAATAGTCAAGTCTCAAAATGCGGGTAGACGTAAAACGGTGCTAGCGAGATGGCACGTGTGGGAGCAGGAGGGCGACAGTGGTAAGTACAGTGCGAGCGGCCGGGAGCGCATTACATCGTGGTGTTGTCCCACTCCAGCTGACTGATGTTCCTGTACTTGTGCTGCTTGCCCGGCAACACTGGAATTTATCAAAAGTTATTACATTATTAAAAAAAGTTAAACAACCACTTAGGTCCCTATTCTACTGGCGTTTTACGTTGTAACAGCACTAACGTGACTCTGTAGTTGCGCAGAGCAGTAAGTAAAAAGCCAGTGGGAATTAGGGGCCAATGGCCTAATGAAGTTTAAGAAACAACGTACATATTAGAGAAATCTTAATTTTATACAGTTACGTTAAACATATATTTTGTTTATTTTGCGATAGCCATAAGAGTTCTAATTATCTAATAAAGAGTTGTTACAATTTGACAATAATATTTCTGACCGAAAGGTGGCCTTACCTTCTTCGTCGTCGTCGGAGGACTCATTGTGTTCGGAGTCAGAGTCCGAGCAAGATTCTCCGTCGGAGCTGTCCACTGGCGCGGCGCGTCCGGAAGACCCGCCGGACTGTTGACATGGTGGATGTTAGGTATTATATATTCGGGAAAAAAGATGTATACGTAACCTTCCATCGATAAAACATGATCATTATCATCATGACATAAGAATTTTGGGTGACGGTGATACATATCAGGTTCTTCTAGTTGTACATTAACTATCATACTACAAAAAAAGTGCGTGTGTACTAAGTACACATGTCAGAAGTGAAACTTATTTGGCAAACTAATTTTTAAATCTCGTTTATATTTATACTAAATCTAAAGCTTTAAATTTCTGAGACTTGCGATGCGACGTTCGCTCTATCTCACTCTCTCTCTCTCGATCTTTCGAACTCGCTTGCTCCCTACTCTCACTCCATGGCTATGTGCTTCATGCTACATTCACCCTTTCTCACTCTCTCTCAATCGATCTCAATCTCTCTCTCCCTCTTCTTTGACAAAAACGTTGCACATTTTCCTGACGTTTCATCCGTCAAAATTTTACCCTAAGTTTCACTTAAAAATATGCTTATTTTGAAGTCAGTCAAATGTTGCCTTTGTCATCTGGGTTATAATAACTAATTTATTGATATATCATTCGTTAAAATCGGATTTGCTATAGTCTGTGTGTATGTGTGTACCTCATCCATAGGGTTGACGGTGATGGTGAGCGCGGAGTCATCCCAGGCCATCTCGTCATTGGGCAGGCGGGCGGGCGCGCGGGCGGGAGTGCGTGCACGCGCGCGAGCAAGCCCAAGCGCCGCCAGCGCCGCCATCGCGCCGACGCACACCGCGCCGATCAGTAGCGCCACGTTGTCTGAACATACACCAATACAATATAACCTTTAAACTAAATACCGTACGATATGATTTGAAAATAAACAAAAGGCATTTTTTAATTTGTTGAACACAGCACGTGTAGTCCATAAGCAAAGTGGATATGGCTATAAAACACCGTGCTTATCAATTATATTATAATATATACCTAAGCTGATATTTAACATCCAACACTTATAAGAGAAAAGTAAGTATATGTTTTTTCTTAAAATAAACCCTGACATACTTCTAAATCTTTTTCTTGAAATATTGCATTTGAGATTAAGTTTAGTAATTTAAAATATTTATACATGTATACTTTTTAAAAGTTTGTCTCACTCGAGTATATTATTTAGCAAGTAAGTTTCGACTCACTCGAGTATATATTTTAGCAAGTAACTTTGACTCACTCGAGTATATTATTTAGCAAGTAAGTTTGACTCACTCGAGTATATATTTTAGCAAGTAACTTTAAATCACTCGAGTATATTATTTAGCAAGTAAGCTTGACTCACTCGAGTATATTATTTAGCAGGTAAGTTTGTCTCACTCAAGTATATTATTTAGCAGGTAAGTTTGTCTCACTCGAGTGGGGGTCGTGCGTGCGCAGGTCGTGCAGATCTCGCAAGCGCGCGGTGGGCACCTCGGCCGAGTGCAGCGAGTGCTGCGCGTGCGCCGCGAACGCACGCGGCGCGTCCATCGGGTTGGCCCCGCCCTCGTTCGCCTGCCACTACACAAATAATCACATCAGTACCTGTGCTAATTAAACTTATTGAAGTTATACTTCTTTTGGCGCGTTAGGGAAAAATGATGTGAGTAAAATTTTACGATGCGCGCGTACACCGTCACGAAAAACCGACACCCTGAAGTTAGATAGTCAACATTTTTTTATACAACAATATTTTCACATGATGACAGTATAAACGTCAGAAGAAGATATAGTTTTTAACTACGCAATAAGCAAAAAGGTTACAGTGTAATGAAATTGTACTACGTATTTTTCTTTAATTACAATTTTTGAAGTAATATATGAATACAAGTGCTATTAAATACCTTTTTTCTATTGTTAGTGTCGTTTTTTCTACAAACGTAGGATAAGGCGAAAGATAAATTTTTAAAAAAGATTTTTATCTTCTTACGCCAAAGGAGTATAACTTCTAAACGCGTGTACACGCACACTTTTTTATAATGAACTTAAATAATAAAATATTCTTCTATATGAAACTTACCTTCTCACGAGCGACGTCGAGTTTGTCCGCTAGTCCGCTGGGCCGTTGCGCGTGTACGTCGACTGCCGCGCGCGGGTGTTCCACCGTCAGCTACAATATATAGTTATTATTATTAACAGGTAGACAGTTGAGACAACTTAATAATACAGGATACTGGTATTCACTACTGGTGATGTTCTCAATGGTAAGACTATGATTTGTCTAGCAGAATCCAGTTTACTTACAGGCCATCCGGTTTGATACTGATTATTTTTATACCTTCAAAAAATTTTATTTATAAAAACTAATTGTCAATTTTTACATGATCAACAGATCGGGATCGGAACGGAATGAGCTACTTTCGTCCTTATATCACGCATAGACATGTTTTGTTATAATTGAATGATTGAATAATACCAATACTTACAGTCTGCACGTATTCGTTGCTGGTGAATCGTCCATTGAGCTCGGAGCAGGTCAGTTTAAACACGCGGTTCAAGTAGTACGCCGGCTTCTTGTTGCTGTACTCGATTTCACGTAGAACCTGATGATTTCGTACAAGACAAACTTAACCCCATAGCGTAATATAGGAAGCAGAATGCTTTGATATTTAAATGAATTAAGTATATAATAAACATACCAATACGCACATATATGTATTATATTACTTGGGTTTAGCATATTATGTATTTATTTAGTCACTTCATATGGTAAAAATACCATATTATAAAGTTAGATATAGAATAGAATATATACATTATAATCGTCGTGTTTTGCAAACGTATGATAAGGAATATTGTGGTGAGCGTTAGCGAGCGTCGGTGTATGTTGATAAGAGTCGGTGTGTGTTAGTGTACCTACTTTGAGTGAGAGTGTCGGTGTGCAGCAGTGAGCGTCGCTATATGTCGGTGAGCGATGGCATGTGTCGTCAAGGCTTTATAATATTATAAATAGTATGCTGAATTACCGCCTGGTAGTTGGCGACGGAATCAGCGCCAGTGAGGCTGACGCCGTCTCGGGTGAGCGCGGCGCGGATGCCCGTGCGAGGCAGCTCGCCCGCTCCCCGGAGCGCCAGGGCTTCGTGGTCAGGGTTGAGCGCCGGGTACACCGATACCACACATGAGTCCAATTTCTGGCTATCATCGTCTGTAGAATATTTACAATCATTTCAACATATTTCGAAATAGACAAAAAAAAGATGAAAAATATCCATTTTTCTGTCAAAGTGCATCTTTACTAAATTCATACCGCTTGTACCCTGAAACTTCAACATTATGAAACTTCTAAACTATGTTATAATGGCCACGATTGGGTATGCTTTGCTATCTGAGGAGACAGAAATGACGTAATAGTGACTCTCAGGACATGGGGATTAAACATGTTTACTCGCATCGGTTTCTAGTCTTGACTAGACTAGAAACCTAACCTAGAAACCTAATCTCTTTGAAATCTCTCACATATCCACCACATCATTTGCTCGTCTCTGTTACGTAAGGTGTACGTACCGGGGGCGTGGTCAGAGGCGGGCGGCACGACCCGCACGCGCAAGTCAGTGAACACGCGCAGGCCGGCGCGGAAGTGAGCATAGTCGCGCGCCGCGTCCGCAGACCCGTTGAGCAGGATGGTTGGCGTCTGCGGCGCCAGCACCATCACGTACGACTCTGCCCCGCGAGCGTGCAGCACGCGACCGTTGTCGCACCTGCGTGCAAGTAGTTATTTTTAGGTATGGTATAGATTTCTTTTACAAATTGTAAGGATAAAGAGTAATATAGAGGTTGCTAGATGAAAGCTATTTATCCTTATGGGAAATTACATAATAGTTGTTTTTTACATTTTATTATAATCGATTTCATTTGACATGTTACAATTGTTTAAACTTATAATATGAAATTAACATATTTTTACGTGATTTGACTGAAACCCAGTTTATACGTCATAAGGGCTAATAAACGTTAATATATTTCATTCATTTTAATTATTATTTTTGAGATTTTAACATAATATTATGTACTTAGTTATAAAGGCTCCGCAGTAAGGTGCATGCATTATATATTATCCTGTAAATTATTTTTTGTACAATATACTAATTAGAGATAATAATAATTTGTCATGTTATTTATACGCACGTGATCGTAGTCGCAAGGTGAACGTTGCGTCGTCCGGGAGTGGGGAAGGAGCGGGCGTCTCCGTACGCCACGCGCCGCACTAGCGTCTCCACCTCGCCCGCGCTGTCTCCCTCCACAGACACCGATTTCAGATCTAGGGAATATCACGCAAATATAATAACATGACGTATGACGACGACCTCTGTGGCTCAGTGGTAAGCGCGTTGGCGCTCAAGCCGGAGGTTGCGGGTTCGAATCCCGCCAGGGAACAAAAATATTTTCTGTGTTCCTGGGTCATGGATGTGTATTAAATATGTGTATTATATAATAAAAATCTTAAATATATGTATAGTATAAAATTATTAAATATATTTCCGTTGTCTGGTACCCGTAACACAAGTTCTTCGAGAACTTACCACGGGACCAGATTGACGTGGTGTGAAAGCGTCCATAGATATAAAAAAAAAAAAATCTTAAAGATATGTATAGTATAAAAGTATTAAATATATTCTGTTTCCTGGTACCCGTAACACAAGTTCTTCTAGAACTTACCACGGGACCAGATTGACGTGGTGTAAAAGGGTCCATAGATATTATTATTATTATATCCATAAGACTCTTAAATATGTATGCCACTTTTGGGCACATTTTATCGGCTATCGGCTGGTCTTGTGCGTTTTGACAAATTAACACTTCGGATATAAAAAATCCTCATGTTTTACTGCACCCATAAACTAATAATATTACCAAGTTTATATAAGACACAATTGATGAAGTGTCTTTGGGCGTGTAAAACATGCCAATGTAATAAATATGAATTTAGGCCAAAAAGAATGTATTGGATAATCTGATGCATAAAGCTCAATACCGTCACCTATAACGTATACTCACATAGGTCAGGCGCGAGACTGAGTCCCTCCCTGCAGCGCGCGGCGCAGCGGAGGGCGGAGGGCGGTTGCACTCCTCCCACCAACACACCCAGACCCGCCAGCCAGCCGCGCATGTGGTGCTTCATATCGCCCTCAGTACCTGCACATGTTTAAATATTTATCACATTATTTAGCGACGAAATATCAAAATTGACAAGTGAGATTTATGACTGTTTTAGTTCAAGAAAAAGTGGTAGGAAGAGAGAAAGAGAGGGAGATTAAAGAAAGACTTGATGTTGATATGACTCAATCTTTTTGTAAGAGCGTGTGCCCGTACGCCTGAGCATAGGAGACAGAGAAAGTGACTCAACAGCATAGGAGAGGGGAGAAAAGAGACAGAAGGACAAAGATTGGAAATGAGAGACAGAGAGGTAATAGAGAGAGGTTAAGGTTAATACAACTCACCCTGCCAGCAGGCGCCCACCACGAGCGTGGTGTTGATCCCGTGCGCGGGGTGTAGCGGCCAGTCATCGATGACCTCGGGCGTGCGGCCCTCCCCTGCTCGGAACTCCTCCCCGTCCACGAACAGCTCCACGTTGGGGAAGCGCACGTTGATCGCGTAGTGGTGCCATTCGTTGTCGCACACCTGTGACCATTGCATTAGTATACCAGGGACCATACACACATTACGTCACACGAACTTCATGACTTTTTACCCCTCCCTCCATCCCTCCACAGCTGGTTACATTTGTGAGACCCCGCCACTAGTGTAACGAAACATATTTTGCAATATTACATAAAATATTAAATTAAATTACAATTCCAAAATTAGGTTTATTTTCATTACCTAAATTACTTTTCCTTTTTGTTCTCGTCATTAGTTCAAAACTAATTAAGATTTATATTATAGCCTATTCGACTCCATTCAAACAATTTACATTCAAATATATATTATACTAGTGGCCCAGACAGACGTTGTCCTGTACATTTTTTTGGTGAATCAACCATCCTCGAATCCCCTTGAACTCACACAAAAAAATTCATCAAGATCGGTCCAGCCGTCTAGGAGGAGTTCAGTGACATTGATTTGACAAAGATTTTATTTTTGGGGTATCTATTGAGGGTTATATGTGGGTCTATTCGAGTCTTACCTCTGGCAGCTTCCACCTCCACTCAGCAGGTCTGAAGATGTTCAGGTCTCCCTCTCCAAAGTCTCTTCGCAGCAACAGGATTAGGCGACAGTTGCGCACGAAGAGCGCGTAGTGGTGACGGTTCATTTCTGAAAAACATATAACAAGCATTAGTACATTTTTTGCGTTGAATTTCTTTTACTTTTGACCAACTTTTAGTATTGATTTTAGGACGTTCTGAGCTGGTTTTATTCATGCATTTTAACAGTAGCCATGCTTATATTTCTATATACAATATTTCTGATTATGATGCGCATTAATTATTTTAAATGCTATATTTATGAAAGCTAATTGACATTTTAGATGGAGACATTCCCATTATCGATTATATTCCTTTCTTTCTTTTAGACATGTTCCATTAAAATCGGTTCAGGCGTATACATAGGATAACCTTGACATTATTTTTCTATAAAGTATACTTCAACACTATTACTCTACTTACTTTATCGCAAAATATGAAAAAGTTATATGGTTAACGCAAAAACAAAAGAGCAATCTTGAAATCGCTAAAGCTATTTCGATGAAACACGTAGATCGAAAGAAACTAGTACACTCACTATGATCATCGGCCAAGCATAAGACGTGTTCCTTGCGGTGTTTGTCGTGGTCGGGGGGAGGGGCGTGTCGCAGCCAGGTGGACACGGCGAAGGTGCTGCCGATGGAGTGCTTCAGGATCGTCTCTGGCACCACCGCTGATGTGGACTCACCGTCGAACTCGAACATCTGCTCGCCGTCGCGGCCTGGAAAGCATTCAATATTGAACCTTCTTACTGTGTTATATTTTGCGAAAGGGTAGTTGAAAAAAGAAATATACATCTGAAACCACTAATACTATTGTAGAATAAGAATTGATGGACAAATACTAATAATAGTCATTTAATTCAAGTCCAATATATCGTCTTCTATTGGTGTTTAATTCAACTGGTTGCTCCACGGAAATAGAATAATCCATCGAATAAATTTAGTCCTATTTTTAAACACTTCTTTTGATAATGATAACCATATGAAGTACCTATAGGGTCCTGGCATAATCATCATACCGTATTTCGTAATAACATACCTGAATCCGGTTTCAAGGACTTGGCCCATTCGTTGCCCACGCCAGGGCTCGGTAGCAGGTCAATGGTTTTCTGGTCCAAGCCTGTAAAATAGAATAAACTCGTGACTAACTTACAGGACAAAATCTGATTTGTAACTTTCCCAAATTTTTTATAGTCTTTGGACTATGTCATGAAAGAAGGGCAGGATAGGTAGTGAAATAATTGGCAGCGAGACTTATCTTACGTGTCAGGATAGGCAACGCATGACATCTGGGATAATTCCAGATGAACTATGGTCAAGGATGACGCTGACCAATCAGGTGGCGGAGCGCTCATACTCACCGCAGATGGTCCGTTGCGCGTGCAGCGAGTACGTGTCCCGATCGCAGGCGACGCCGGCGCGGGACGCCTGCAGCGTGACGGCGGCCTGGATGCGCGTGACGCCCGGGCAGCGCTCGTCGCTGGAGCACGCCTCCAGGCGGGCCGCGGGGAACAGAGCCAGAGGACCAGTGCCAGGCGCGTAATCCACTCGCTCGGCGATACCTGGTGAAATATAAAGATTAGAATACATAAGCTTATCAAAATAACTCATACAGTATTAGGCCATAAGAATTTAGAATCCTCATCCATGATGAGGATTCTAATTTCTTATTACCGTCCTGTTGCTCATAGTTGACCTTGAAGGTTTAGATAATGAATTCGTATGGTGCATGGAATCAGTCAAGCTCCTGTCTGCGTGGGTACCACACATCCTTACTTCTACCGTCAAACAGCTTTGCTGCGCAAAGAAGAAGACAGACAGTGTATTTAGTTACTGGCACCGAAATCCTACTGTCTTGTGTTTCTACATAGGTAAGGAACCTAGCACAGGGTTATACCGGCGCATACCGTATTGGTGGTCGCCAATTACCTATGTCCTATCCTAATCCTCATTTTCTAGTTCCCAATTTACCACATAAAAACCTATAGGGTAATGTTTATAGCTAACCAATCTATAATTGCGTACTAAAACGAACCTTTTTTTACAATGTATTAGGAATTAATAATGTAGGAAGGCTATGCCCTCCCATTTCATATATTAGTTGAGCTTCTCATTTTCCGTCTAGTCAATCACAAGAGTTTAGAATAGAGGCAGCTGTATAGGAAGGCAAATGGAACTCACCTTTCCAGCCGGCTCTGCAGGGCTTGTTGACCTTGATCGTGACCATGACGGGCGCGGACTGCATCATGCCGCAGTCGTACGCCACCACGGACAGGATGTGGTTGTGCGACTTGTCGTACTCCAGCATCTCCGTGTTGCGGATCACACCTGTAAAACACAACAATAGGGATCAGTGATCGGCACCTATGGTGTATTTAGCATAATTAAACCTAGAACGGTTATTTTGTTATACATTAGTAGGTGTTTATGCATATCATCCATAAACTTGTAAATATCGTGTCATACTTTAGTCGTAGGATGTACACGCAAATACGTACATGCACGCACGATTGTACGCAAGCACGCACGCTTGTACGTACGCATGCACGCTCACACGTACGCATATTGTTAATAGAACCAGACGTTTCTTTGCTGAAATACACGATATGAGATATTTAAGATTTGTGGGGTTCGTGGAATTATTGCTTGAATATATTAAATATACACGCATATTATTCATTACTGAATGGCTTATGTTGGTTGCTAGATTTATACGCATATTCTTCATCAATTCAGTATTTACCTTGGTTGCTAGGTTCAAATACATTGCTGGATGTATATTATGCTATATTAGAATCTATCAAACTAAGTTAGGGTGTAGCCCATACTGACCCTCATTGTTGATGGTAAACGGCTTGGTATCCCCGTCGTCGAGGATCTGGTACTTGCACACGTCCCCGTACCGGGGGGTGCAGTCGCGGTCCGTGGCCTCCACGCGCACTATCTCGTCGTACAACTTCCCCTCGTCCACCGTCCTAATGTACGCCGCCTGACTGAAAACCGGCGCGAACTCGTTCACGTCCGTCACCGTTATGTGGACCGGTACCCTGGAAAACCATGTAAAAAGGTTTTAATTTCGAAACATTGTAGCTCTACATAGCGACGTTTTTTCCGTCTCTGACAGACCTAGTGCGTTAGTCAAGGTGCCATTCCACAATCGTAAACGCTAGTAGTAAAGTAATAAGTGTATGCAAATGACATTTTACATCGATAAATCACGTGGTCTTATATTTAATTTCCATAGATTTATTAGTTTTCTACTGGCGTTTACGATTATAGAGTGACATCTTGGCTAACCCACCTAGTTTCTTAGATCTATGGCGTCTGAGGCCTCATGCTAGCCGGCTAGCCGCGCGGTTGACCCGCGTAGTGCGTATGAGGCCTAAGCGTTCTTAGATGATATTATTTCAAATTCAAGATATAACCAGGATATGAATTTGACTACCACAACACGAAATCATTTCGTACGGGTCTACACCCGTAGATACCCATCTATGTGAACTTACGGGTCTTTTTAATATAGAAGAGGGGGTAATCAGACAGTCGGTTCATATAATGGTAAGTGATCAGCTACACCAGACACCGGAGGATTTGTTGTTGTTGTGAACTTTTCTCGAAGGGACTACTTTCATTCATAGTGATGGGATAGACTTACGTGTTGGAGTAAGACCCGTCACAGCCGACGGCGGCGATGTCGAACTTGTAGTTGCGTCTCTTCTCGCAGTTGAGCGGGAAGCGCACACGCAGCCGCGCCTCGTTCTCGTCTATCACCATGATCTAGAACAATATCGAACGTTAGAAACATACCAAAATTAAAATTAAGGTCGGAACAAGGGCAATGTTTTTGAAGACCGCCTTTTGGGCTAACGAATAAGGGGCCGTCCATAAATTACGTCACACGTTAAGGGGTAGGGGGGCGTCCGACGAAGTGTGACATTATGTGACAAGGGGGTGGGAGGGCTCTCAGATTTTGTGACGTCACATAAGACTAGGTACTATGAACTAATTAAAAAAACGAAATTAAAAACAATTTAAACCAAAATAAAACTAATTTCGGAACAGCTGTTTTGATTTATCAATTTATTTATGTAAAAATTGCAAAATATGTTACGTCACACTAGGGAGGGCATCTGTGACAAGGACGGGGGAGGGGTCCAAATATCATGAAATTCGTGTGACGTAATTTATGGATGGCCTCTAAGGACTATGAAAATCTTCAACTGTGTAATCGAGATTGTTCAATGATCGGATACATTATCGCTGATAAATAAACCTTAATTAACTGCATTTTGGGACATATCGTCTGCTATTATTTGTGAAATTGGAAAATAGAAAAAAATATCTGAATGTGCGCAGGTTTTGAACGCTCTGACAGGGTCATAGGTTGTATGCCTGGCGTTCCCATGACCCTGTCCAATAGTAGGAAGGTGGAACGTCGTTGGGTTTTAGTGGGTGCAAGTCGCACATAACCACCGGGTCCCCCCGGGTCTGGTGGTATGCAAAAGGCATTTCCCAACGTTAAAAAAAAGGTTTTGAACGCTGCGTTTTGAGGGACGCTGTTTGTCAACCCTGGACTAAGGGTGACAATCTTCAGCTTCAGTTCGTTTTCATTAACATGGAGGTTGTTCAGTGATCGGTTACGATTTCATTGGTACAACGGTTAGTTCCCCCCGAGAAAGTCATCCGATAAGCGAACTTCCTGACCTATATCTTTAAATATAATTCGTAACCTGTATTCGATGACTTATTCGTTACTTATATACATCGAGCATATAACCGGATAGAGAGCCATAAAATTCCGAAACTGGTTAGTGATTTGTCACTGACTTAATAGCAATTCAACCAACACTATTTGGCGGTATTTGTTTTCATACAAAACACAAAATAACCGCTCTATTCCGGTTATATGGTCGGTACTTACATATAACAATATTGTGGATATACTTTTACTTTCATCTCACTAGCTTCATCCTACAAATACTTTCATCTAACTAGTTTCATCCTATGGAAGTAGAAAAATTGTCTATAGGTGAAAACTGTCGACCTATCGAATACGTACATAGTACACGTACGTATCACAGGTGATTGTATAGACTATAGATGAAAAGTATTGATTTGTCTCGTCGGTTCGTTTTCTATTTATGTTTCTGGAAGCTACCTGAATTGATTTCTATTACACACGGGTCTACGAGTAACGGCGCTATACATTTATTTGCAGTCTGCATTTATCTACACTAATATTAGTGGATGGTGGACATTGACTTCTTTAAATGAACGCCAATACGTTTAAAAAAACTATTTTTTCTGGGTACCTTTAAGAACTATAAAAGATCAATATATAATGTATTTAAGCTTATTTAATAAAGCTGTAATTGATTGAGGGGAAATGCTCATAGTTGCCACGCTGAGGAGGCGGGTAGCAAGGGATCGGCCATCTTGGCGTTCATTGAAGGAGACCTATTTTCAGCAGTGGGCGGATAGAGGCTGATGATGATGATGAACAAAGCATAAGGGCCTATTTGTTTCAACGCTTTAGTATCCAGAACCACTTGGATTTGAAAATAACTTTTAGCCTTTATAGCGACTACAGATAAAAGTTATGGCCTATTTATTTCAGAAGAAGGATTTTCTATTTCATTTCGACCAATAAAACAATATGCTGCTAGAAGATCCGATGCATACTTTGTTTGGTTTTAAAGATCGACATTGAAGAATTGAGAACATTTTATTTTATCAAAGTGAGTTTTCGAAGACTTATTGCAGAATAAGATCTTTCTTGTATCCTGAAAATGCATTTTTGTATCATAATAGTTTTTTTCATAATAGCTGTTAAATGTAAAATAATAATAAACAATATGAATAATACGCAATATTATTACGCAAATAAGGTAAAGAAAACGGAGCCGTAGTTAAGGAAACTAAGATACGACCTAAAATGCAACAGGAAAATAGTTGTACTTCCCCACCATGGTTCAAGCCTTGTAGTGGCGGTGGGGTTCAGTAGCCTAAGGTGAACCCAACAATAGTCAGTCCCCCTAAGGGACCGACGCCACCTCCACAGAGGGGTTGTCCCGTACCACAGAAGCACCCCTCCCAACGTCGGAACAGTATAATGGGGTGAGGTTCCCGTCCTCACCCCTTGCCCCCTGCTATTTCATCCCCTCTTCTTATAAGAGGGGTACAAAGAGCCCCCCTCGGCTCAATGAGCTTCGCTCAAGGTGCTGGGGCTCAATGAGCTTCCCCCAAGGTGCTGGGCTCACCCTAGGCTACTGAACCCCACCGCCACGATAAGACTTGAACCTCGGTGGGGTAATTATATTTACTTAAGACAACAAAGTATATATAAAAGAAAATTTAATAACGCCCAGGCAATCTGTATAATAAGAAATCAATACAGCGAATTATCAGACAAGACACAGTCTTATCTCCTATTGGAGCTCTCCTATTGGAGCTCTCCTATTGGAGCTCTCCTATTGGAGTTCACCTATTGGAGCTCTCCTATTGGAGCTCTCCTATTTGAGCTCTCCTATTGGAGCTCTCCTATTGGAGCTCTCCTATTGGAGCTTTATTAAAAGTGGGATTCGACTTCAGACGATGACAAACGACTTCCAATACAAAGGGATTAATGCGTTATCTTCGGTAAGACATTGCCTTATAATTGACAATATCTATCCGTCAGGAGAAACTCTAGGTTGTCGGGGTGATTAGTGAAGCAGTTCGGTTCTTGTTGAGGGACCGACCAGTCGCCATGGCGCCTTGTTGTGGACAGTCTCGAGACATTCCATTACAGGCGACCGAAGGCACCCGTGGTTATAAATGTGCTTAGGCCGAGTTCTACTATCGCCCCGCGGAACTAAAAATGCAGAATATGTCTTGTACTGAAAAATTGTTACAGAACATTTTCGTGATCCAGTAACAACCTTCGCAGAAGGCCGATTCGTCTTCATAGCCTGGTTAAGCTTTACCTATCTATTTACCTCTTTGTTTAAACAAAACGATAGTTTTAAAAAGCGACAAACGATGCAGTCCTCTGATCCCACATGAAAAATTCTTATTATAAATTTTTTGTTACTCTTTCACGCAAAAACTACTGAATGGATTTTAATGAAAATTTACAATAATATAGCACAAAAACACATAAACTATATAATTTATCCCTGTACTCCCACGGGTATGGGAAGTACGCGGGTGAAAGGCATGTTCAAGTCCAATATACCTACATACATGAAGATCTATTTTCGCACATTGCGAAACCATCTGTTCCCAACACCATTTCATAATCCGAGAGCGTCAGCAAAATAGGTAATTAAAAAACTGATTATACTTTGGAACGATGTATTAGGAAAGTGCTCCGGAAACTTTATTTCCAATTTCAGCGAGATAAGGGTTAAAAGCAATTTTAAAATCCGTTTGGAGCAAACGCTGGCATTAAAAAAATACATAGACGGACGGAATCAATACAGCAAATTAGAGGGTAGGCGGTGTTTTTTTAATCCAGCTATCAGCTTACTAGGAGAAATATTAAGGCTAACAAGGTAGCCTGATACTCGGTGATCGTAAATTTTTTATCCTCAGTTATAAAAAGCGGAGATCGCCCGGTTTCCTGTTACTTATAAAAAATTAATTTCGCGTTTTACAACATTTTTTATGTTATTTTGACATTGTATTATGAAACGTGCGGTCGAAGTTAAAATCTTTGTACAAATAAAATGCAAGTGAAACTCTTTGTTAGGAACCTGTGTAACGTTTCTAACAAGTTGAACTTTTTAATTAGCATATACACGTTACAACTGCCAACCTTATTTACAATTAAAATGTTTTCAGAGCCCTTCTAAGATCTTACCTTTATAGCATTCATCATCATCATCATCATCAACATTTCATCCACTACTGGACATGGTCTCCTTCAAAGAACTCCAAGACGGCAAATCCCCCGCCAGTGGCATCCAATTAGGATAGCTACACACTTTCTATTATGATAATTGAATTTAGCTTAAATGTCATTTTAAAGACACTTTATTATTGCACATTATGTCAGAGCGATGGTATGGTAGGCCTCGAGGAGGGTCGAGGCGCCATCTTGACGTTCGGTGGACGACAGGAATACAGGATATAGGTGTAGACCTTGAACCCTCTGCTGCCGCTGCTCGTTTGATCAGAGTTATAAGTTATTGTGTAAAAACGTTCAATAAAATGATACAGTGAATAGTGTTTTGTGCTGGCATTTAACCTAATGAAAACGCCTACTAGACCCGCTACCGCTAATAGTAATAACGATGTCGAGAGGACTGATGCTTCTCCGACATATAGCTATTTTTTTCTTTAACGCCGGGAAATGCTCTGAGGCATCCCGCAGGGGAGTGGATCTCCCCACGCGGGTATGTGGGACTTGCTGCGTCCGAAAGGTGGCAAGATGGACGCAGTTCTACCCACTAAAACCCGAAGAGTGCCAGTTTGGTGTGGCGCCCCGGATCTAATGAGCAAACAGGGCACCTCGACGGCTAATCAGTCCCTTAGGGCTTAGGGGACTGACGCCACCGCCAGAGGGGTTGTCCCGCACCACAGAACAACCCCTCCCAACGTCGGGACAGTACAATTGGGTGAGGTTCCCGTCCTCACCCCTTGCACTTTTGTCCCCTCTTCTTATAAGAGGGGTACAAAGAGGTCCTAGGGTGAGCCTAGCTCACCCTTGGCTACTAAGCCCCACCGCAACGTCAAGGCCTGAACCATGGTGGGGCGACATATAGTTATAATATTAAGTCAAGAGAAATCTTTTTACCCCTTAACCTTTGTAGCCACGCCAAGTCCACACGGGCGCAATAGCCTGTTAAATTAGTCATAATAGTTTACATGGAGAAAGTAATGTCGATATCTAATACTTGTGTACAATATAATATGTTACAAATGTAACAAATTGCCCAAATATGTTTCTGCGGTCAGTTATCCGTAACACAAGTTTTACGAACTTATTTGGCTATTCCGAGTTAGTTCGTATAACTTGTGTTGTTCCGTGATGTGATTGTTATATTTATTTATTGTTTAATAATAATCTAACCCGATGAAGGAATAAGTCTGTCAGTTTGTCTATCTTTAGCAATATTTATTTACATATAAAGAACACGGTTCTTGCCGTCAATAAGCCAATATACTACAAAATAATTGAAATTCCAAGCGCATACGAGTGTATTCGTTGCAAGCAAGAATCTGCAGGCGATAGATAAATCGAATAAAAATCAACCGCATCTCACGAGACCAGCCGATACTGCATCGGCAACATTCCGGGCAAACGTCGCCTATCCCCACGTATCAAGGCTCATATTGCATCCCGCAAGTATATCTCACATTCCACAATTTCGCAATAAAATTAGTATAAAACGATTTTTCGTATATTCGATGTACGGAACTACGATGAATACTATGTACCTGAAAAGTGAAAACACTGCTATGTCCTATGAAGTTCCTTTCTCGTCTGGAAGCTTCCACGGACTAATAAATTAAAGAGCTACTTCAATTTGGAGGAGTGTTTCAGAACATAAGTCGGGTTTATTAGACGTTTCTTTTCGGCTTGATCCATGTATTCGAATGTATTACTATAGCCATGGGTAAGTGAATGGAATTGTTACTCCTAATATTATTGGTGCTATACGTTTTTTATGTTAGTTCGATAAAGAAACGGACAGACGAACCACATTATTGTAAGTGGTAAGCGTCGCTCATGAACATAGACAAGTTAACCGGAGATTAGCCCAAACAATTCATGTGTTGCCTATCCTGGACTTACGACGAGACGTATCTATTAGATGTTAAGTCTCTGTGCCAGTTTACACTGCCTGTCCTGTCCTTATCTCCGAAACACAGAAAAGGTGTTTCAGGGAAGAAACAAGCAGGGTGGTGGTACTCAAGCAGACGGGAGCGTGGTACAGCACCCTCCCACCGGTGTGGTGGGGAGAGGGATACGTTTAGATATCGTTCTTAGCTTTACCCGTGTAGAACTCTGATCTAGAAAAGCGCAAAAGAAGATGCAACGAAATCTATATTCAAGTGTGTATTTTCAATGTGGCGTCTTCTATATTTAATACTACTGTATTTTCCCAGGAGAATGAGGTGTTTCTCTGTTTATTTACAAACTAGCTGTTGCCCCCAGCTTCGCCCGCGTCAACTTAGATTTACAGCCGTATACGGATTGATGATGATTATTTTTATAGCCTAAGTCCTAAACCTTATAACATCAGCTATATGTCAGTGAAAGCCCCGTCAAAATCGGCCCAGCCGTTTCAGAGATTAGCCGGGACAAACAAACAGATAGACAAATTGTAAAAAATTCTATTTAGGTATATGTACCGTGTATACATCCATATGCATTTAGTAGAAAGCGGTTATTTTAATATTACAAACAGACACTCCAATTTTATTTATCTGTATAGATGTGTTACTGGTTCTTTAGCGGTAACGGCGCAAAAATTCGAATCGTTCGCTGTTTACGTTGAACGAAAAACAAACACACTTTCACCTGATGAAAAAGAGATTAAGAGAGATTGGAGAAGTAATTAATCAACATTACTTAATAAACAAACATTTTTGCTCATGATATCTGCTTTATTTGTTTAAGGAGTTTCATCTGTTTAATGTTTACCATATTGTTTAATGTCAGTTTGTTTTGATGTATATTACTCTTGTTTGTACGTAGTCGAGTTTGATGACTTGCTAATTAAGTAACACTGCTCAGCAGGAACAGTCGTTGCGTTGTAATTGTCGCTACACATTTTCCAAATAAATCTAGCAAAAACAAAGTACGGTTGAACCTCTATAACATAAAAACCTCTGCAATTTCAAAAACCGATTTCGCCCTTCCCACCAGACTCCAAAATCTCTATAACTTAAAATACACAACCTCTACAATTTAAATTAATAATTTCAGTGTTGATCCTAAATCACTTAAAGAAATTTTTCGAAGGACTCTTTAACTTAAACTTTCTGCCAATTCCAGTATTTTCGAACGGAATGTGCAAAAAAAAAAATGTCGGAATTTGTTTCTGTGTACTCTTTAAAACTAAAGAAAACCACAGACTTTTTCTGTAGACTCGACCATAAATTGTGCTTCCCTTGGATTTTAACTTATCGAGGTTCTACTGTAATATGAATCAATCCACTTTTTACTACATGCATCAGAGAAGTAATTAATAACATCGTTAAAATGGAAAAGCATTGTTAAAGTTTGTTTTTATTACCTGCTTTAATAAGCCGAAATAACTAGGAAATCATAAAAGTAAGTAATTCCGAACAAGAGTTCATCCGGATATATGCATTTTCCCGAATTCACAAACGAACGTAAAAAACTTGGTCCTCTCAAGCCGGATCTGTCGCTGAATATGACTTTGTTCCCGTATGTATCCGATACGTGTATCCCATCAAAACGCAATCAACGGCCCTCCCAGTTTCCATTTATTCGCAGAATACACGATCAGAAAACAATTCTCTCGTCTCTCGTCACATCTAATCCAATATTATTTAATACGTGTATTGTTTTCCAATTTTTACGCACATGTAGATAAATAGAGTTAATAATTCTCCCCTGTGCTCCATTTTTACGTCATTATCGTCACTATTAGAGACATATCTGAGATTGGGTACAAAATAAAATTATATTTGTCATAATTAATCAGTTCAGGCACATTTACTGTTTTTTTACGGACCTAATTATTAGCAAAAGTTTCGCTGTCAGTAATTCCCGCCTACTGGTAGTTTTCTACAATTATTATTGAATTAATACTGTGCTATTTATATTTTTAACTCTTTTCAATACAACATAGGATATAATTTACAAGAAGGTTTTCTTAACATTTTGCGACTAGAGTGATTTCTGAATATATATAAATTACTTAGCAAACGTATTCGTGATATACTGAGCGTTCATCGTTTCTGTCATCGTTTTTTGATTTTTCAACAGCTTTGGTTAAGGCGGGCCTTTCCCGATAAACGGCATTTTGTATTCTGTTTTATTTAGAAACTAAGCCGATTTAAGTTTTGAAAAAAATATATGTTACTTAACACTCCTTCATAATATTTCGGTCGTTCGATACACGATTACTTATATTTTGCTGAATTAAAAAAATTGCAAAGATATGTCAAAATTGAGATGAAAAACCAATTTTATTTGAGTAATATCAGGTTCTGTACAATAAAACTTATACTATATATAATAAAATGTCGTCGTTGTCGGTCGTCATAAATTATTTTTTTATAAATCCCTCCCTTCAATTACATAAATATGTGTTTTCACTCGCTGCCAAAGCGCTCGACGCGGTTTCGAGCTCCATACTAAATTCAGTTCTCGGACAGTCAAAATGAACATGCAATACAATCACATCAATAACTTTGATGCATTATTATTAAGTATAAAAAAAACTACAGAGAGGTGTCAAGGGACACCCGCAGGCTAATTACGTATCTTGAAATTACAAGCAACAGGCAAAAATTGCACAATATCTGCTGTCAAAATCATATTTTGTATTACCTATTAGCAACGCGACAGCAACGCGACAGCAACAAGCTCAAATAATCGACCGCAACGCCATCTGCAAAGCGACAGCGACCGAGGAACTAAAAATGCATTTTTTGGTATGTTTGGCTGACGGTTTGGTATTACGTAAACTATTTAGCAGCCCGCGACAGCAGATTGAAATGTCAAACAGCGATTTTTTAACAACAACTAAAGTAGTGTCTGCAAGCCTGTTGCTATTCGTCTGCTTACTATATAAACTGTTTAAAATACTTGGTTAGTGATCGAAAAAGACTGTTAGAGACATTTTAGGCGTAATATTATCTTGTGTGACTCTTATTGAACTTACCCTATTCGATTTTAAGTGGCAGTGTTATTGAAAAAGAAACTATAATTTTAAAACAATGGCTCGTGCACTTCTTTTGATGGTTGCATTAGAGGCTGAGGAGATAAGACAGGAGACCAGGAGCACAGCCTCACTGAGACGTCGACTACGTGAGGAAGCCAAAGCATTCAACTTGTCCGACTGGGAATTTCAATCTCTTAACAGACATTCAAAGGATTTTAACTTATGAAATTAAATTGATCTAAGTACTATATAAAAGTCAAGAGTTTTGCGACTTAACAGTAGGATTCCTGCCGGCCTACTCTTGACTGCAATTCCAATCTCACAACAATATGAATTCAATCCAGTTCCAGTTCCAATCTGGAGTATATTGGTACTCTTGAACAAATCGAGTTTACGATTAATTTTGAAATCTGAAGCGATGACCGATGTGATGTGTATAATAAAATATAATAACAAAATAAAATTCAACACAATATGATGTTTTATGTTTTTTTTAATTAAAATATGTCTCCAATAATGAATTATTATCTTTTATAATGTACCTAGTTCCTTAAATTAAACCTAAACTTATTTTGTAAAGCATTAAACGGCAAATAAATTATACATTCTTTCATAATGTGTATTGCTGTTATAAAAAAATCTTACGTGCAATTTTGAATAGACATCATATTTCAAAATAGCTCAAAACAAAGTAAACAAGAAAAATTAGAAATCATCTTCTTTCTTAATTTACCAGTAATGCTGGTGCCAAGGCTTTCCAAAATAACATCTCAAGTTCTGACAGACCACATACAAATTATTATTGTTATGTATTTTAGTGATTGGTCTTATTGAAAATGAGGTATTTTACTCATAAACATAGGCTTAATTTGTTTACAGAATACTGTGATTTATTTAAATATTGCTACCTTGGGTTAAAAGATAATAAAAGACTGATTGTTACTAAGTATTTTAGTACTTATTTTTATAATACCGTGATTGTAGGTGTGATTACCATATCAATCAATGACCAAAAATTTAATATACACATGGAAATAAAAACTGTGTTACATTTAAATATTAGAAGCTAAATATTGTGCTTTATTTAAATATTGCTACCTTAGGTTAAAAGAGAATAAAAGGGTTATTGTTAAGTATTTTAGTTAGTTACTTATTTTTATAAATACTGTGATTGTAATATTGATTATATCAATCAATGACCAAAAATATAGAATATAGTTAAAAAAAACAAATAATAGTTTAACAAGAGTTTAATGAAAACATTAAAAACACTTATAGCTATTATAGCAGCATATTATAGCTCACGCACACTAACTCTGGAAGTTCCTGCCTACTTGTTTCCTGGGTGCTGTCTGTGCTACTAAGTAGGTGGTATGGTATCCTCACTGTCTTTTTGACTCAAGCTTGCTTCATTACAAATGTTGTGTAAAACACAACAAGCATTTATAATTCTAATAACTGTGTCCAGATGATAGAGAAGGACCCTGTGGCCTAGGAGACATTGCCACCTATACTTCAGAACACCCATAGTATGCTTTACTGTATAGTGTCCCACACAATTAAATTTGGTGTAGTGTTCTTCAGGTGAGCCAGCCGGAGCATCCAAATATGTTTCATCACAATAGTTCTTTGGGCATAGCCCGAGTCTCCTAAAACATAATAAATAATTATTGCATTATAATATTAATGTATGAAACAAATGCTCACTTTATTATGATTTTAACTTAGACTTAACAAGTGAATAAACAACTTCCCCAAATTTTAAAAAGGAAAGAACACATTCTAAGATTCCTTTATAATTTTTATGTTATTTGCCAATTTAAAGGTATTATGACTTCTTATACTGTGGTATTACTAAAAGAATATTATATCTATTAACATATATAATTAATTTGTTTAAATTGTATAATATATTATATCAATATAATACCTATATACAATTTAAAGGTATTTATAAAACAAAAGGCATTATTAAAACTAACTTATACAATTACAGAATCCAAGAGTCAACTTACATTTAAAACATTTCTTAAGTGAAATCCTTTTCTATTATAAAACCTCTAATTTTGGGCTGGACGTATGAGAGCCATATGAGTACCAACAATAGCACTTACTATGTGATATGGAAGTTTTCATAAAATCTGAAATTAATGCAAATATTATTATGTAGCTCAATAAGTCAAATAGATTATTATAATTAGCACTTATTTTATTTATATTAATAGATAGGTATCACATAATATGAAGAACAATGTAGAACCAATCAATAATAAAATAATTTGAGATATATTTTTCAAGTATCCTACATATGCATTGAACTATTATTACTGTAGTAATTACAACTCACTGTACATAGGCCGTAAATAAAGAGAAAAGATGAACTATAGAAGAGGTTAGATTAATTATATATATTTCTATTGACATACCTTATAACCCGCAGATACTAGATAGTAGATACAAATCCAAATCGCTATGAATAACTTCAAAGCTCCTTGCTGAGGCGATAATATCTCTTAAACTCCTCATCACATTAAATTTCACTGTAATTGTGCGCTATTGTAGCATATTTTCGATCCCAATCCTAAATTTCGATAGGATCGAGTGTCAAGAGTAGGCCGGCAGATCACAGAATAATATTAGCATAGTGTTTATATACTCTTTGAATATTAGTTATTACTTATTAGTTATTACATATGTATGTACCCCATATTTAGTATTTACTATTTAGTTATTTACATTAAAGTATTCGAAGTGTGTAAGTGTTTGACGTTTTGTAGTTCCATCCATTGCTACCTGGCTGCTGGTGGCGCTAGTAAAAGTGCATTAGCGGCTAGTGAGCAGATAGCAGACGATAAACTTAGATAATACGTTTCTTTTTGCAACCTCTCGACCGGTCGCTGTCGCTCTGCTGTTGCGTTGCTATCGCGTGGCTGTCGCGCTGCGGTTGCTTTGAAATACGTAATTAGGGTGCCGGATGGAACGAAGTTCCTTTCGATTAATTAGTGAAGGAATTGTAAGAAAAAAAATATATCTTAAGATTTCATTTTACGTCTACTAAAGATAATTAATTAAAAGGGATAATTAGTAATTAGCATAAATACAAACAAACATAAAATACATAATTAATATTCCTTTGTTACATTGTTACCGAGTCGTGATCACAAAACATATAAGTATTATAATTCAATACTCTTTTTTTATGAACGTACCACCTGATGGTAAGTAGTCGACGTCGCCCATGTACATAAACTAGTTTACCTGGAACGAGCCCAGGCGACTCATTTATGTGTTGCCTATCCTGAGACATAAGATGTAAGGTCTCGGTGCCAGTAATTACACTGCCTGTCTTGCCCTTCTCTCCGAAACACAGCGAAGCTGTTTCACGGGAGAAAAAAGCAAGATGGTGGTACCCATGCAGCCGAGAGCGCGGCACAGCACTTCCCTCCCACCGGTAAACTCCTAAGGGAAACGTAATATTTTTATAATATTATTATGTAACTTTGTGTATCTGAGATGAAGCTAATGATTATTATAACTTTAGCCTTAAGAGGGCGCCCAACGCCAGCAAAAAATATGATTTCACCCGCGCTCCTCAGTTTAAAACAAACAAATGGCGCTGCGATCGCCAATACGCGAAGCGGCCGCACGCGCATATGCATACCTACGTATGCGATATACTCGCAAAAAGTGTCGTTACAATTTTTCGTCTTAATTTTTTCCGTCTAGCCCCCTTTCGCAACGCGCGATAAGGAACTTCGTTCCAATTATACATTATTCATAAAATTGGACATCTTTTTTTTGTTACTCCGTTTTCCGTAATACATATATTGATAAATCATACCTAAAAAGGGTGAAGTTAACCATCATCAAAGTTAGCAATAAGCGTTACTGGCCCATGCTTTGAGTACTTTTAAGTTCAAGATAGACTAGAAAACAGTGTTTTCAATTTTTCTAAACTGAAAAATTCGCGACCCCTTTACAGGTCAAAATTTCTGGCGACCGCCTTGGACCATGGACACAACCAAAAAGTTAGAATTATTGAAAGATATATTATAAAATATATTTTATAAATGAACAAAGTTTTTACTGTAATTGCCGGCGACCCTCCGAGCAATACCCACAAATTGAAAAACGATGGAAAGAAGACTTTAGATTTAAAAAAATAGTCGTCACTCTACATACCAGACATGTTAGTCTTGTATCAGTGTCCATTGTTAAAAGTTGTCTGTTGTTATCAGTAACGCTAATTTAGACTTTGAGGTCGAAAACTGTAACTGACATTGACTGACTAATTGAAAAATTATAAATAGACAAAACCCTTATCAAAACCTTCATCATCAGATAATCGAACCGCAAACAAAACTCTCGGCGATATTGATCATCAAAATGTATTTACCTTAAAGAACACATTACAAACAGACCACAAAAACCAAATTCTTTTTCGTGCCTAAATCAACATTGCAAAAATTGCTTTCACATTTCGATTCTTATTTACAGTACAATATTTATAAGACAAATATTTGTGCAATTAAAATATGCAATATATATTGACAAAGCTGCAATGTAAAATGAAACCATATAATTGTTTTGTTATAAAACTTTACACGTCTCAAATATTGACATACACCTCATCCCTTACACTGAACAGTGTTACACCACCACCAAGCGATAAAAAAATCCTACAAAAGACATGAAGGAATATACTGGTATGAAGAAAAACTGACATCGAACGTCGCCTCGCCATGGTCCTTGTTGAGTATGAGGAAGGAGCAGAACGGGCCAGTTTTTTTAACATGATAAGAAATCATTTCCATCCCCAATAAATCTAGCTGCCGTAGATACGAGCCAGGAACACGTAACAACAGTTTCCCAATCACGAAATAGTCATACTAATGACACGTACCATATGACCTTGTTACCAACTTACAGAAACATAACATTATCTCTTAGCGCTAGCCCCTAAATATTAGGGGTCACCTTGGGACTCAAAACACACTGCGTAATGGGTTCCAACCCACTAGGCTCGCCCACGACGCCGACAAAATTGTATAAATCAAAAAGTTGGACAGTTATGTCACTCCGTATCTCTTAAGTGTTATGGCTGGATTTGGTAACTTGTTTTTATAACCCACTATAGTGACATAGACGAAAACAATCGCGAACATTAAGGCGACGCATTGCTAAATAATAATTCTAATACCGGACACGCGCAAGAGCGTCCTGAGGCTCTCCATACCAGGTAAGCGCGCGCGCTTATAACTAAAGACAAAATGGTTTTTTGTTATGTATAAATTATATTGCGTTAAAAACGATAATTGGACAAATTCCTTCTATTATTTTAAAGAACATGTATAGACTCATCTACGAAGAAAGTTAAAAGGCCGATCCCGTTTGCCCATAAGATGTGAATCTGTTTTTAAAAAGAGGTATGTTAGATATTTTTTCTCTGTTACAAAAGTTACCTAATCATGTTTTGTTAACTAACACAATAAGGTTTTTATCATGAACTATTAGATCACTAACTTATATTTTCATTCGTTTAGGAATAACTGAAATAAATTGAAATTATTGACGCCAAAATTTCCAATGCGTCCTCTTTAGTGGAATCGTGACGCTCTGTGCGTATTATTTCTTACGTCAAAAAACTGTTGTTTTACAAAATGAAGGGCAAGATATTCAAAGTAATCTACTTACCAACTTACGTCTCAGGTTAAGCAACATGAGTTGCCCGGGAGAAGTAAACATGTTTATGTTTATAGGGTGTCATAATATAAAAAAGTAGTTTAACTAAATTCGTTATTAATATCATAATACTGTAAATTAGAGATTCCGATCAACTGTAAGATATATCAATTTATACATTAGGAATACTGATTTTCAACAAATATAGTCCCTGCAAACATTAGAGCAAAGAGCGAAAAGATATGCATGTAGTTGGGTAAAAATATAACCTCATAGAACTATCATATCGCATTTATCAAAACCCTACACAAAACATCAGCTCCTACCAGAAGATATCGATGGGGAATTGGGATAAAATATTAATGAAAGTAATCGGTGGGAGGGAAGCGCTGTGCCGCGCTCCCGGCTGCATGGGTACCACCATCTTGCTTGTTTCTCCCGTGAAACAGCTTTGCTGTGTTTCGGAGAGAAGGGCAAGACAGGCAGTGTAATTACTAGTACCGAGAACTGTCTCAGGATAGGCAACACATAAGGGCGACGTCGACCACTTACCATCAGGTGGCACGTTTGCCAGTTTGCCAGTTTGCCTATCCAACTAACATATAAAAAAAAAGAAAAAAAAGCATTTCGGCCAGCTACGCCTTAACACCATAAAAGCGTGAAAAATCCTACAAGAAATATGAAGGTATATACTTGGATGAAGACTAACTGACCTCGAAAGGCGCCTCCCCATGGTGCTTGTTGTTGAGTATGAGGAAGGAGCAGAGCGGGCCCCGAGCGCGAATGGCGGGGGTCACCTCCACCAGGGTCTCGTTCTCGCGGATCAGCCCGTGGTAGCCCTCGTCCGGCTCCGCTAGCTCCAAGTATGGAATGTCTGGAATAGAGAACACGCATTTTATTACACAATAGGGTATCGACACGATGGTATTCACTAAATGTTATTTAAAACGGGATTTTTATCATGTCCCTAGGTTCGTGAACAAGACATTCGTAGATGTCTGACACTAAAGCGCACATAACATCACGCGCGGACAACACTAGCGGCTACGAATAAATAATAAGTCAGGAAGTCTAATTCAGAACAAATGACACATAAAAAGTGGGCCTACTTCAAACCAAAACGACGTATGATTTAAAATACCAATCACTTTCGAGGTTACAAATAGACGTCTTTGGTGATTTGTTTAATTTCTGAATAAATGCAGGTATTGGTCGGCATGCATGTCAGCATGCGCGCCGACCAATACCTGCGTATTGGTCGGCGCGCATGCTGCAATGTCACCTATGACAGTCGAGTGATAGCTGCGTGGACGATGTCATGCAATAAGTGAACCAAGTCAATAATAAAACAATATTATTTAATGTTTTACAATGATATCTTTAGGCCGAGTCCACTGACGCGCCACAATCGTAACATACTGTTACTGACTCCCTGTGGGCCGTCCGGAACAGGTACTCACCAAAGCAACCATGCCTGGTGAGCACCTGTATCAGACGGAAGGTGAGGGGGTTTGTGCTTATGGCGCATCCAACGCTCGAGGACTGAATGCAAAGCAACCGTTAGGCTTTTGTCATACGGCTGCCGTGCCGGGTCCTCCCCCCACCTCCATATTAACGCTCATCTCGTAAAACGTAAGGTTCTCGCCGGAAGCCCTCCTAACCGAGACATATGAATGTGTCTCGGCAAGAACCTCCGCCACAAATTCCCACGGGGGGTCACCGGCTGGGCCTTATACCTCGCGGTAAGGTGACCCGCCCAAATGGATGCACCATACATCGCCATACTCCGGAGTATAGCTGCCTGCAGGCGGCGCTGGTTCCTTCGAGGTTCGGGAGGAGTCTGCCTAGCGCACTTACCGCCTTCACAACCTTCAATCCCAATATTGACAAATGTGGGCCGAAGGTCCACCCTCCGTCTCCATCCCTTGATCTGGGGGCTCATCCTGACCCTCCCCCCTCGGATCTGGAGGGTAGCTCCCGGAGGGTGTCCTTTACGGCCGGTCCCGCGGAAGAGAAGGACTTTGGTCTTCTCAACTCTGACCCGAAGCCCTAACCTCTCTATGCGGCTGATCACGAGGTCGAGCCCGATTTTGGCCCGCCGCACCGCCTCCTATAGCTAGCTATAGGCTTTTTTTTTTCGGAAGGGCTAGACTTTTCAGCCTGATGGCCTTTAAGCTCAATCGGTACAGTAAGTGAACAGATGGCTCACTTAAGAAATATTCGAAAGGGGGACGCCTCCTTCGCGCCCCGCAGGGGATGAGGTTCATCGCGCGCGCTGCTCGGGAGAGCAGGATTTGGACTAGTCAAATCCGATACGGTTGACGAATCTTTTACGGTTGAATTTAACCTATCATCATGATGGCCGGCCTTCATCCCTCCCTCTGTAGAGGGAGGCGGGCCACGCGCGGTGCCCAAGCAATCTAGCGGTAGCGTAGTGCTACCGCTGTTAGCGCGATCTGGGTTTGTGTCTACTCGTGTCGGATTCGAACCTAAGCTTTCGCGATCGGTCCGGATCGATGTGGTTTCCATGTGTGGGGGTCGACGTCGCTTACGACCCCGAGGCCCAAGCGGTGTGCACGTGTACTTAGCACCGTTTGTTGTGATTCTGTGTATGTTGTGACGTTCGCGTCGCGCTTTTGCGTCGCGCATTAGTTGCTGAGAAATTTCGTCAGCTGGATCTGATAAAACATGCTTAGGTAACTTATGTCTAATTGGAACTGAGCTATCTGGGGAATAGTTTGCCGCGCTCACGATGAGCGGGTTGGGGTGGAGAAGTGCCTTTTCAAAGTGACGTTCTGACGTCATTTTGAAGTGGCCCCTAATGGATTCTAATCTGAAGTCCCTGTGCAGGTCGATGTTTTGGACTATTTGTAGTGCATTGAGTCGACTTTGTGGCACATGCGACCTTATAGGCTCTTCCTCGGGATACTCTTGTCTTTCAAGCTTAATTGAAGCTAACTACTTATTTTGCCGAATTGGATCGGATGGGATACTAAAAGAAAACAAAGCAAGCAAAGTGCACAATCATTTTTAAAATACCTCAATTATATCGATATACTCATTATAATGAAACACTTTTTTACGGATTTTATCGCGGTTTATTAAGATTTTTACAAGCCCGACGTTTCGGATACTTTACAGCAACCATGGTCACAGGAGGACTGAGGTGTCATACGTCCTAATTTTACAAAGTTATTCGAAACTACCCTATGATACATCAATATTTTGGTTAGTCCTATCTACGCAGAAAGTGCTAACTGTATCTTTAATCTGTGACATATTATGCTTGGATTTTGATTTGATAATATTAATAATGGGATCCCAAGCAGGTGGTAAGAGCCAGCCTTCTTCTCTATTGAAATTAGGATGTTTTTTAATTTCAATAGCTTCACGGATCATCCTTGGTTGGAATCGGTGTTCTTTTGCGAGGACTTGTGGTTTATCAAATCTGATATAATGGCGAGCTTTGTCAAGACTATGTTCACAGATGGCAGACTTAGTGTAGCGACGGTGTTTTAAATCAGCTATATGTTCTTTGACGCGAGTTTTAATAGATCTTTTTGTTTGGCCTATATAAGAGAGACCACAGTCGCAATCAAGCTTGTATACTCCTGCATATTGTAAGGGTATATGACACTTGACAGATGGTAATAATTGACCTATCTTTTTTGGCGGCTTGAAAAAGGTTTTGATGGAAGCTCGCTTTAGGATATAGCCAATCTTGTCAGTGACTCCTTTCATAAATGGTAGCACAGCAGGTACTCGCTCAACAGTGGCTGCTTTCACGCGGTCACGGTGATGAAGACGCGGCACCCGAAGCTTGTTGTCTCGCAGTACTTGCTTAACGTGTTGAAGCTCGGTTGCCAGGTGTTTCTCATCACAGATCCCTTGTGCTCTCTGAAACAAAGATTTACCCACGGTAGCTAACTGTGTTGGATGGTGGTGAGATTCGCCGTTTAGGTACTTATCCGTATGAGTATGCTTCCTATACACTGAAAAAAGTGTTTCATTATAATGAGTGAAATTCGCGTAAACATTAGAAAACAATATATCGATATACATTTAAATAATGATAAAAATATAAACATATTAGGTATATTATACATTTCATGAAGAATAAATAAAATACCTTCTACATTGGTGCAAACATTGACTGACTTCATCTTGCATAGTATTGACCATCTCGGTTTGCTTTTTACATTAACGTATTTGAATATAATATAATTTTACTACTATTTACTAGTGAGAAGTAATCCCTGGAGGTTTTGATTTTGTATGGCTCCTGCACCACTTCACTACAAATGATGGCATGATGATTAACATAATGAAAAAACGAAAACGTATGCGTAAGTTTGACGTGTGTTCGCTTGTAAGAAAAATGTCCGACTGATGACGCGTTGGACACGACTTTTAAGCCCCGCCTACTTGGACACGACTTTTGTTGGGTCATTTTTATAACACAGTTACATTTACTGACTTATTATTTATTCGTAGACTAGCGGTGATACAGACACAACTGTATAATAACCGCCCTGACATTAATTTGACCACCTTGTATCACGCGGCTGAAATATGGTCGAGCATATGCGGGTCCCCTGTAATTTGGACCGCAGCCAACATTCGCCAGCGGTTTCGGCACCCGACCGAATTGCCGCCCCACACGCCCAATACGCCCCTTACGCCCTACATATCTACTCATTAAGGGCGAACTACCATACCGCTGTCAGACCTTCCGGATTTATTATTTATAAATATATTTTTTGAGTACGTCGACCTCTAAGTAAAGAGACGATGATCTCTGTTTAGTGGCTGGTCATAATTGGAATGAGGGGCCATCCCGCGAGGGAGTGGGTCTCGCTGCGGCCGAAAGCTGGTAAGTGAACGCAGCTCTACCCACTAAAACCCGGCGAGGGCCACCAATGCCGCCTTTGGTGAGGTGCCCCGGATCTAATGAGCAAACACCACCTACCATGCCACCCCCACAGAGGGGTTGTCCCGCACCAAAGAACAACCCCTCCCAACGTCGGAAGTACAATGGGTTGAGGTTCCCATCCTCGCCTCTTAGGTACAAAGAGCAGCTCCCTCGGCTCAATTTGCTTCGCCCAAGGTGCTGGGCTGACCCTAGGCTACTGAGCCCCACCCCCACGACAAGGCTTGAACCATAGCGGGGAAGGTCAACCTACCCTAGGTTGCAAATGTCCAAAGAAATCCAAATTACGATGCACCAATGGCCTAGTCATAAAAAGTATTACTCAAACGAGTTTTCCGATAGATAAGCCCATCTTTATTCTATAAGCAATATCTTTATATAAAGTTTTATAACTTTAAAAATGAATTTCTCTTCCGAAGTCTCGCATTTTATGTATGAGTACCAATTTTCATAGCCTCTCAAATCTGAGTGGAGTCTTTGAGCTGACAATTTATATTATCAAAAAACTGGAATTACACTTAGCAAGTGGATTTCATTATAATAAATAAGTGGAAAACTCACTGCTGTATATTTCGTGACAAATGTATTTGATTTAGATTACCATAAGATTTTCACGGCGGGTCGGTCGA
Source organism: Helleia helle (assembly GCA_963853865.1). Classification (NCBI taxonomy): domain Eukaryota; kingdom Metazoa; phylum Arthropoda; class Insecta; order Lepidoptera; family Lycaenidae; genus Helleia; species Helleia helle. The sequence goes on from OY971434.1 coordinate 7,657,806, forward strand.
CCTGCATTGGATACGACCTGCGTGCAGTGGCCAGTCCTAGTTAGATATGGGTTACGAGGAACGGCCGTCTTGGCGTTTATTGAAAGAGGCCTATCCAACAGTGGACGGAAAAAGGTTGATAATAATGGTAACATTTTTCTTAGGTCATGTATTGTCAGAATTTTCCTTTTTTATGTCAGTTTAAAAGCATTTTCTTTTATCTAGGATAGGCAAACAGACAGACGACTCATATGATGGTAAGTTTAAGAGCTAGTGCCATGCTGCTTTGCAGCCGAACTGGGCCAGCACGACCAGGGTGGTACCTCTCGCTCACATAACAACGACGTCAAGTGACAGCTATGCTGTCGCGTTTCGTGCGGTTTATGAGTTTCTGGTGGCCCATTGGGGGGGATAGGGAAAAGGAGGGCAACGCATCTGCATAACCTCTGGTTATGTGGATGTGTATGGGCGTCGGTACCATAAGGCTCCGACTGCTCGTTTGCCGCCTTATGACATAAAAAAGTGGTCAGCGTCACCCATGCACATTAACAAGTAAACCTGAAACTAGCCCAAGCTTGCTTCATGTGTTGCTTGCTCCCCGAAATGCATCAAATCTGTTACACGAAAGAAAGAAGTAGGCCGATTATGTCAATGAACAGGCGCATCCCTCCCACCAGTTCTTCTATCCGTTTTTAATTCACATTCGAGAATTTCGCAACTTAAAACTTTTAACAAACAGCATTTCGTTTCAAGATCACCTCGGTCAAACACAAGTCACCTCGGTCAAACACAAGCCCAACTTGCGAAAGATGAAGGTCAAACACTAAACGAAACTAAACCTCCCTTGGTAAGAAGGTTAATCGCTAGAGCGGCACATAAATAAAAAGGCGTAATCAGTATGTAGCAGTAAATATCATCATCATCCCGTTATTGCCCACTGCTCAGCATATACCATCCTTTTTCTGTCAAACTCCTCTGTCCCTTGCAAGTTTTGTCCACCGGCCTTCCAGCATCGGTCCATCTCGCCATAGGACTTCCCGGACATCCCCACCATGGTTCAGGCCTTGACGTGGCGGTGGGGCTCAGTAGCCTAGGGTGAGCCCAAAGCCTTGGGTGAAGCTAATTGAGCCGAGGGGGCTCTTTGTACTCCTCTTATAAGAAGAGGGGACAAAAGAGCATGGGGGCAAGGGGTGAGGATGGGAACCTCACCCCATTGTACTGTCCCGACGTTGGGAGGGGTTGTTCTGTGGTGCGGGACAACCCCTCGTGGAGGTGGCGTCGGTCCCTTGCGGGACTGACTAGCCGTCGAGGTGCCCTGTTTGTTTTCTAGATCCGGGGCACCTCACCAAAGGCGGCATTGGTGGCACTCGCCGGGTTTTAGTGGGTAGAGCTGCGTCCATTTACCAGCTGTCGGGCGCAGCGAGTCCCACATACCCGCGTGGGGAGACCCACTCCCCCGCGGGATGCCTCAGAGCATTTCCCGGCGTTAAAAAATAAATAAATTATATTCTTGTAATTTTGTGCACAATCAACAATTCATTCATTTCAAAGTAACATTGTTATTTTCACAACCAAAACTGTATAAAATAGGATATGTACCATGTTTTTCACGACATTTCCTAAAGCTAGGTAGGTATCTGTACAACATAAATTTTGAAGTTTTAAACACTCTCAATAGACAACAACTCAAGCAATGCACGAATAATACTTCCATATAATGTTTCATCCATCTATTTATCAAAATTATACAACTGCAATTCGTTTGAATTACTTTAAAAGTTTATAATCACACGAGCGGATCCGACACTTGGGCCGAATTGTGACTCCATTCTCGAATCCACTACAACACGCTCACATAAAAATCAAAATCTGTCCAATCGTATAGGTTCAGTGAATAAATATATAAATATAAATATATATCATCCTTGATTATGTTAATTAATCCCTATCCACTGTCACGTCCACTAAACTCAATCAGATCTCATAAAAGTAGCAAAGCTCAGCCCTGATCCTCCCAGTGTACAATTTAATAATCTCAACAGCGACATCCAATGGCCATTACACTAACGGTTTGTATTGGCCTACTCTAGGGCTGTCACATTTATTTTAAACATCAAGCACTAAATATTGTTTTCTAATATCGATACTGAAATAATTTAATGAAACAACTTAGTATCTTAAGCTTTTCACATCTATACTAATACTTTAAAGCTGAAGAGTTTGTTTGTTTGAACGCGCTAATCTCAGGAACTACTGGTTCGATTTGGAAAATTCTTTCAGTGTTAGATAGTCCACTTATCCAGGAAGGCTATAGGCTATATAAAATCACGCTGTGATTAATAGGAGTTAAGTAAATTAACGTGGGCGAAGCTGCGGGCAACAGCTAGTTTTAGATACGACCATGGTCTGTAAAATATTATTTCTTTATAGTAAGTACAGTTCACACATTAGCCGTAACGACTTACATTATAATTAATGTACGCAACAAGATAGATCTGATATTATGCCAAGATTTTAAAATAAAATAAAGAATATAATATAATCAGTGAACGATATTAATACTTATTTTTTTCTGGGAATGGCTCGAAGATGATATTTCAATTAGAACGACAGCTGTCTAACCAATACAACTACTGTCATAACAATACGTGCTCATAGCTAGTGGTGGGCGTTTAAACTATTAATGCTTAAAATAATCTGTTATTCAAAATAAACAAACAACTGCGTTTAAAAATTTAAACCGATTTCATTTAAACGTAGATAGTAACATTAGATTCACAACCTTATTTCTTTACGATTAAGAATCACGACCAAATTGGATTGGTTACGTATTATGCGGCTAAATTATAACGTAGGAGTTTTTAACGTAATATTTGTTTGACTGACAACACTCCGTTCTTGGTAGGTTTATAGGTTTTTTTAGTTTAAATTAGTTATAAATACAAACAAAAATTTAAATTTACGTTTTAAATGTGTTTTCACATTTTAAGTCAGTAAGTTTTATTATTGATTTTTATAACAAAAACTAAAAAATCAACTACCGTTTTAAATGTACAATGTTTTAAATGACCAATGGGCAATGTGTTTTAAACTCAGTACGTTTTTCGCTGTGGATGAGCTTGTTTGTTTGTTTTTACTTTGCGTGCGCCGTGCATATATATGATTTCGATTTACGAACTTAGAGAATTATTGTGTTAATTCTTAAATATTTTGTTTCTTTTGTTATGGGACATTATTGGTGAATATTAATCATAGTTTTAAATTATACATAGTAAAAGAACTTATTAGGTTATAGTATTAAAATTAGTTGTGTAAACTTTCATGGTTATAAATATTAAATTTGTTGTGATTTGTGAATATTGTATAATAATTATTAATTAGTGTAGTGAAGCTGTTAAGAAGCGGCAATGTTTTGGGACTATTTTGAAAGAAATCAAGTTGATAAATTTGCCAATCTGTGTGAAACTTGTAAAAAACAAATATCGTATAAATCAACAACATCCAATCTCAAGCAACATCTAAAACAAAGACATTTGGGTGTTTTTAATGAATTTGTCTCGCGGGTGTCATCACAACCAAACAATAGACAGGCTTCAGCCACACCAGTGGCAGAGACAACTTTATCTCAACGGCAGGGTCGTGACTGTGAGAGTGCTGGTGGTGGTGGGTCTAGTGGAGAAAATGGTGGTGAGAACATTAACAATTAATTAATAATTATTCTACATTAATAACCTCTGTATAAGGTGAAGGTGTTTCTACTTTCAAATAACAAGACCAACACTTTAAATAATGTGTGTTTTTTTTTTTGCTCGTTTTAAGCAAAGTTTTTTTATAACACGTTTAAAAATATAAGCAACACGTTTAAATGTGTTGATAATAAAAAGCCGTTTTTCACATCTCTAGTCATAGCTCCCTTTGCTTAGTCGACTCTCGTTATCGTTAGAATCAAGATATACTTTTATCACATTATGTGTTTCATTTCGTAGTTTTTGTCAATAAATAATTACAAAATAATGTTTCGCTTTTCATAAAATATACCATGTTTTTCAATTTTATTTCGCGAGAGCTTGGTATTTCAGCATCTACAAATACATTGTACACGAGACAAGCGTTTCTAGTTTTACAAGTGTAAATAACAATGTTAGCTTAAATCTACAACGACGAGTCGAGTGATCAGGCTACTGACATTTTACGGAGCGGTCGTGGGTTCGAAACCCGCCAGGCGCAGATAATTTGTATGATGAATATCTGCACCGGGTCTAGGCCGTGTATATATGTACATATTTTATAAATTTGTTAAATTTATTTCCATTCTGAGTACCAGTAACACAAGTTCTTAAGAACTTACCACGGGGCTAGGTTAACGAGGTGTGATTGTGAGTTAATAAAATGAATATTTTTATCGTAAAATTTCAATTGCCAACCCTGGGTCCGTTTGACCGGGATAGTGTTTTGCGGACTTTAATGAAACGTGTTCCGTGTGCCCCGCCGCAGCGGCTATTTCAGGCTCGGATTCTGTAATAATGTTCACAGAAGTTTCAAATTGTCGTTCATTTTTCAAGTAGGCTCGTCAGGCGGCTGTGGTACAAAGGAGCTGTTTTTTGTCCACTTCCCTTATAATATTTAGCACCGCCAGGGAGCCTTATATTACTTTACTTTAACAAAACCAACGTGATATTTCTGTTGTGTCTAATGTTGTATATATACAACAGTACGGAATTCGACTCGCACTTGGCCGGTTTTTATATTTTTGCGAAGCTCAATTTTAAGTCTTTATCTACGATGTTAACTAATATAAGTCAGACAGACAGATATAAGTAATAACTAATAGTTTTAAATGTAATGACTCAGTTGCAGAGATCTTTAATAAAAAAGAACCTTGGGTGGATTTAACTCCGCGACCGCTCGGTACAGGTACCTATATACCTATCACATATTTACCTAACATTTGAATAACACTATTAACACTAGCCAGTTTATGCACTGGTAATCACACCTACATGGCAATCTGCCAAGGAACGAGGCAGTAACAGTATTATATACAATATGTTGATATTTAGTCTCATAGCAAGGGAGTAGAAGATATAAGGAAGGTCACAATCAAAACCTTAAGTGGCAGGTATTGACAGAATTATGCCATCAGGAGTGTAAACGGTCTCGCTGGTAGTATTTACACTGCTTATCCTGGAAAGACAGGAAGGCTGCTTCGTAAAAAAAAAACCCGGACAAACGCGAGTCTAACGCGCGTTCGGAAAGTCGCGTTTTTATGCGATATAAAAACAAATTAACCGTTTTCGGATTTTTTCCTTTATGCAGTGAAACCTAGCTTTTTACCAAATATCATGATTTTATGTCAATGGGAAGTACCTAACCTAAAGGTTTTGGTTTGACCGACCTACAGACAGACAGACAGACATACAGACATAAAGGGATCCTATAACGGTCGTCATGTCCGCCGTCCGTGCCTTCCTCATTATCGTTTTGAGGAACGGAACTATTAAATTGTAATCAATAGCACTGAAACGTTCCGGAGATTTACCTCGCACAAACATCAGTGTAACTAGGGTTGGAAAATTTAAAAAGAGAAACTCCGAACCCTAATTACGTTAATGCTTGTTAAATCTCGGGAACGTTCCATTTGATATAGCACTGAAAGCCCACTAGTGCTCTAGTCGCCGAGGCGAACGGATTAAAAACGTCAAGGAGATGTTAAAGAGTGGGATGGGACGTAATGATGGTTCTTGCCGTGATAAAACAGACAGAACGTAAAAATTATATTATATACTTACAACATACACACATATGTTCTGACCTTTATCCTTTAGCTGCTAGCTGCACATCGGAAACAACTATTATGGCCCCCTATTACTAATATAGTGACTAAATCATTGAAACTTTAAGATAATAATTTGGCATGAAATGAGAGAAGCTAATTTTTTTAACGTAGCAAAAGACGTATAACTGTTAATGAAACTGCGTTATAAAAACTGGTAGACATCATATTGGTATATGGATGGATATACAGCATGTTTTCTTTTCATTGTTTGTCTTATGTTTTTAAAGGGCCTACATATTCTTCCGTTTAAAGCTTTGTTGTTTCGTGACATAGGGTAAAATGGGCAGAGTAACTGGTACTTAGAGTAACCATCTTACGCCTCACTGTACATGAGCTACCTACACTAGAATTTGACTAAAGGAAGGAGTCTGCGTTCGTACACAGTACCGCTTACATAACTCGCCTGCCTTATTTAAAATGTATCATAATATAAATATCAATTACATCGCAACCTCTTATCAACCCTGTCATACAGGATGAAACTGTAAACCTCGCACAAAATAAACATGATGATAAAAATATATCTTATCTGCCATAGACGTGCATAATATATCCGAAGATTTATAGGGCGTGTTCTCGTATTGGAGCCTGACCCAGTCCCGGCATCGAACCGGTTTACGAGCGGTCATAAATAAAGGACGAAGGGTAATGTACAAATATCTAAATCCTAATAAAAACTATATAAAATGCGCCATGAATCAGAAACGCTGATTTGCATATAATATCACTGATTTATTATTGCTGTAAAAAATATATATATTTTACTGTAGTGTTTTCTTCTATTATCTATTTGATATAAGATAAGAACTGATTAGGTATCTCGGGGTTCTCTCTTAACTAAGAGATAAACTGTAAAGGATTAACAAAGCTTATTTCTATTGTATAGTGTTTTAGTTTCCCTCTGAAAGGCTCTGTTTTTCTCGACATTGTTTTATCGCCTTAATCAACCTCTTACTAATAAGACCTCCAAGACTACGTATCAATCTTTTTTGCCCTTTTTTAATATACTCACTCTATTATAATGAACCGCGATAAAATCCATAAAATTGTTTAATTATAATGAGTGAAATTAGCGTTAACATTAGAGAACATTACGCTCACTCTATTGAAGGTCTCGTAAGAAAGATTTTTTTAGCTTAGATTTCTTTACTTCGAGATTATTCTTAATCGTGAATCATGTTACCTTGAAATTATATACCACGGTTTGTTAAATGTTAGTTGGATAGGTAAACGGGCAGATAAGCCACCTGATGGTAAATGGTCAGCGTCGCCCATGAACATACACAAGTTAACCGGAGACTTGCCCATAAACTCATTTATGTGTTGCCTATCCTGCGGCATAAGTAAGTCTCTGTGCCAGTAATTACACTGACTGTCCTTCTGTTCTCCTCGAAATACTTCAAAACTCTTTTAAGAGAAAAAAGCAGGATAGTGTTACCGAAGACGAGAGCGCGGCATAGAGCAATCCTCCCACCGGTATTATCATAGCAATACCGGTGGGAGGGAAGCGATGTGCCGCGCTCTCGGCTGCATGGGTACCACCATCTTGCTTGTTTCTCCCGTGAAACAGCTTTGCTGTGTTTCGGAGAGAAGGGCAAGACAGGCAGTGTAATTACTGGCACCGAGACTTAACATCTTATGTCTCAGGATAGGCAGCAGATAAATGAGTTGCCTGGGCTCGTTCCAGGTATACTAGTTTATGTTTATGGGCGACGTCGACTACTTACCATCAGGTGGTACGTTTGCCAGTTTGCCTATCCAAGTAACATAAAAAAATGTATTTTTCATAGCATAAGTAGATTTAAAAAGAGTAGATTCTATTCCACATTTGCCATAAATATAATTTGCTGCCATTTCTCCAGTTATTCAATTAGTGGCCGCGGAAAGTTTCAACGTGCGACGATAATAAAAAGCTGCGCTTTCCGAGACAGACACCTGAGTCTCGTTTAATTTATTTAAAGGTAATTTCAAGGCAGACATTTTATGAAAGCTCATTAAATAAGGCAGGGCGCAGGTTTTATGTTTTATCATAATTCTGCCTACTTTTAGGTATCAATTTAAGGGAATTTGAGACCAACGCAGTGGCCGACTGGTTCGGTGAGAATATAGATACCATTAGAATAAAAATAGACATAGTTTGAGTGGCCGTGGTCGGCCATATTGGACTTTATTTAAAAAAATATTAACTGTGGACGGAAAAGGTTCATTGATTTTAATGGTGACAGGACCACTGGCATTCCCCAAAGCTACTGTTAACTGTATGTATATAACTATATAAGGAGTGAGAAAGAGTTCTTGTTCAAATCTCCATTGCAGACTTTGGCATGGAGATTTGGCAAGAAACCCTCATTCGTTGTTCATTCAGACAATTTTAACTACTAAAAGCGTTTAAGACGGGATATGCATCGTGTGATACACTTTTATTTCGCGGAGCTCGATATCCGGACAACATCTAGGAACGCCTCGCTCAATCCTTAGACACCAGTTGAGTTTCTTATAAAAGTGAAAACCAGATTCAAACCGTTTCAATAGTAATTTCCCTTATTTAAATACGAATACCTTACATCTTGTACATACAACCAATGTAACTGGACACTGAATCAGCATCATAGAGTGTTCATTCGTTTGGACAGTCCAAGAACTCTTCAGGTGAAATCCATGTTGACGTCTTACCTGCAACAATAAACATAGAACGTCCATATTACGATGTCTAAGTAAATAAGATATTGTATATAAATGTCATGTAGATTTCCATAGCAAACGGTTGTTAGCAATAGCTAAAATAATATAATGTTTTTTTTTTTATGTTAGTTGGATAGGCAAACTGGCAAACGTACCACTTGATGTTAAGTGGTCGACGTCGCCCATGAACATAAACTAGTATACCTGGAACAAGCCCAGGCAACTCATTTATGTGTGTGTTGCCTATCCTGAGACATAAGATGTTAAGTCTCGGTGCCAGTAATTACACTGCCTGTCTTGCCCTTCTCTCCGAAACACAGCAAAGCTGTTTCACGGGAGAAATAAGCAAGATGGTGGTACCCATGCAGCCGGGAGCGCGGCACAGCGCTTCCCTCCCACCGGTAAGTAGAAATATAAGTTAATATTATAATAATGTGTTAATGCTAATAATGATAATCCAAGTTTCAAAGCGATGATTAATTTAAGGGTTTATTTAGAAGTTAAGTATGGCATGTCTTTGTAACCAACTTATTTTTTTAATATGATAACTTTTTTTATAGCATTGGAAGGCAAACGAGCAGTCAGCGCCTCTTGGCGACTATCGACGCCCATACACATCCACACAACCAGAGATCATACAAATGCGTCGCCCTCCATTTCCCTGTTCCCCCCCTGTGGGCCACTAGAAACTCACAAGCCACACGAAACGCGATAGCATAGCTGTCACTTTACACCGGTAATATGTGAGCGAGAGGCACGTACGTAGGTCGTGCCGGCCCAATTTACCTCTTACTAAGTACCTATGTATTTATATAAATTTCTTGAATTGCATTCCTAGTAGGTAACACAAGTTCTTACTTATTATAATGAAACACTTTTTTACGGTTTTTATCGCTATTTATTAAAAAAGTGTTTTATTATAATGAGTGAAATTCGCGTAAACATTAGAAAACAATAAGTTCTTACTTTCAAAGAGCCAAGTTATTGAAAGAAAAATATAGAAGAGTACAATAGAATAACATTTCAGTGTGCGCCGGATCCAAAGCAGGTAAATATATTCATTATGACGTGGAGCCACCTTCCTTCACCCGCATCTCGTAGAGAAAATATAAGTCTCGAGATGCGGGGCTTATTATATAAAATGAAAAACAAACAGTACCCTTGAATAATGTAATTGAGATAAAATCTTATTATTATTATATTACGATATTATAATTTTTTTATTATTTACATACATAATTATTTTGTGCGTACATCACTGGTCTCCTCGTTAATGGATGGACCGATTTTGATGTTATTTTTTCTGTGTGTTCAAATGTATTCGAGAATGGTTTAGATTCACAATTCGGACCACTAATGACCGATTTTAAAAATGCTTTCATCATTAGAATCCTACCTTGATCTCAAAGGACACGCCCTGAAACCGGCCGCTTCCCTCAAAAGGCTTACTTCCTTTTTTTATTTTAAAAATGCTTTCATCATTAGAATCCTACCTTGATCTCAAAGGACACGCCCTGAAACCGGCCGCTTCCTTCAAAAGGCTTACTTCCTTTTTTTATTTTAAAAATGCTTTCATCATTAGAATCCTACCTTGATCTCAAAGGACACGCCCTGAAACCGGCCGCTTCCCTCAAAAGGCTTACTTCCTTTTTTTATTTTAAAAATGCTTTCATCATTAGAATCTTACCTTGATCTCAAAGGACACGCCCTGAAACCGGCCGCTTCCCTCAAAAGGCTTACTTCCTTTTTTTATTTTAAAAATGCTTTCATCATTAGAATCCTACCTTGATCTCAAAGGACACGCCCTGAAACCGGCCGCTTCCCTCAAAAGGCTTACTTCCTTTTTTATTTTAAAAATGCTTTCATCATTAGAATCCTACCTTGATCTCAAAGGACACGCCCTGAAACCGGCCGCTTACCTCAAAAGGCTTACTTCCTTTTTTTATTTTAAAAATGCTTTCATCATTAGAATCCTACCTTGATCTCAAAGGACACGCCCTGAAACCGGCCGCTTCCCTCAAAAGGCTTACTTCCTTTTTTTATTTTAAAAATGCTTTCATCATTAGAATCCTACCTTGATCTCAAAGGACACGCCCTGAAACCGGCCGCTTCCCTCAAAAGGCTTACTTCCTTTTTTTATTTTAAAAATGCTTTCATCATTAGAATCCTACCTTGATCTCAAAGGACACGCCCTGAAACCGGCCGCTTCCCTCAAAAGGCTTACTTCCTTTTTTTATTTTAAAAATGCTTTCATCATTAGAATCCTACCTTGATCTCAAAGGACACGCCCTGAAACCGGCCGCTTCCCTCAAAAGGCTTACTTCCTTTTTTTATTTTAAAAATGCTTTCATCATTAGAATCCTACCTTGATCTCAAAGGACACGCCCTGAAACCGGCCGCTTCCCTCAAAAGGCTTACTTCCTTTTTTTATTTTAAAAATGCTTTCATCATTAGAATCCTACCTTGATCTCAAAGGACACGCCCTGAAACCGGCCGCTTCCCTCAAAAGGCTTACTTCCTTTTTTTATTTTAAAAATGCTTTCATCATTAGAATCCTACCTTGATCTCAAAGGACACGCCCTGAAACCGGCCGCTTCCTTCAAAAGGCTTACTTCCTTTTTTTATTTTAAAAATGCTTTCATCATTAGAATCCTACCTTGATCTCAAAGGACACGCCCTGAAACCGGCCGCTTCCCTCAAAAGGCTTACTTCCTTTTTTTATTTTAAAAATGCTTTCATCATTAGAATCTTACCTTGATCTCAAAGGACACGCCCTGAAACCGGCCGCTTCCCTCAAAAGGCTTACTTCCTTTTTTTATTTTAAAAATGCTTTCATCATTAGAATCCTACCTTGATCTCAAAGGACACGCCCTGAAACCGGCCGCTTCCCTCAAAAGGCTTACTTCCTTTTTTATTTTAAAAATGCTTTCATCATTAGAATCCTACCTTGATCTCAAAGGACACGCCCTGAAACCGGCCGCTTACCTCAAAAGGCTTACTTCCTTTTTTTATTTTAAAAATGCTTTCATCATTAGAATCCTACCTTGATCTCAAAGGACACGCCCTGAAACCGGCCGCTTCCCTCAAAAGGCTTACTTCCTTTTTTTATTTTAAAAATGCTTTCATCATTAGTATCCTACCTTGATCTCAAAGGACACGCCCTGAAACCGGCCGCTTCCCTCAAAAGGCTTACTTCCTTTTTTTATTTTAAAAATGCTTTCATCATTAGAATCCTACCTTGATCTCAAAGGACACGCCCTGAAACCGGCCGCTTCCCTCAAAAGGCTTACTTCCTTTTTTTATTTTAAAAATGCTTTCATCATTAGAATCCTACCTTGATCTCAAAGGACACGCCCTGAAACCGGCCGCTTCCCTCAAAAGGCTTACTTCCTTTTTTTATTTTAAAAATGCTTTCATCATTAGAATCCTTATCTTGATCTCAAAGGACACGCCCTGAAACCGGCCGCTTCCCTCAAAAGGCTTACTTCCTTTTTTTATTTTAAAAATGCTTTCATCATTAGAATCCTACCTTGATCTCAAAGGACACGCCCTGAAACCGGCCGCTTCCCTCAAAAGGCTTACTTCCTTTTTTTATTTTAAAAATGCTTTCATCATTAGAATCCTACCTTGATCTCAAAGGACACGCCCTGAAACCGGCCGCTTCCCTCAAAAGGCTTACTTCCTTTTTTTATTTTAAAAATGCTTTTATCATTAGAATCCTACCTTGATCTCAAAGGACACGCCCTGAAACCGGCCGCTTCCCTCAAAAGGCTTACTTCCTTTTTTTATTTTAAAAATGCTTTCATCATTAGAATCCTACCTTGATCTCAAAGGACACGCCCTGAAACCGGCCGCTTCCCTCAAAAGGCTTACTTCCTTTTTTTATTTTAAAAATGCTTTCATCATTAGAATCCTACCTTGATCTCAAAGGACACGCCCTGAAACCGGCCGCTTCCCTCAAAAGGCTTACTTCCTTTTTTTATTTTAAAAATGCTTTCATCATTAGAATCCTTATCTTGATCTCAAAGGACACGCCCTGAAACCGGCCGCTTCCCTCAAAAGGCTTACTTCCTTTTTTTATTTTAAAAATGCTTTCATCATTAGAATCCTACCTTGATCTCAAAGGACACGCCCTGAAACCGGCCGCTTCCCTCAAAAGGCTTACTTCCTTTTTTTATTTTAAAAATGCTTTCATCATTAGAATCCTACCTTGATCTCAAAGGACACGCCCTGAAACCGGCCGCTTCCCTCAAAAGGCTTACTTCCTTTTTTTATTTTAAAAATGCTTTCATCATTAGAATCCTTATCTTGATCTCAAAGGACACGCCCTGAAACCGGCCGCTTCCCTCAAAAGGCTTACTTCCTTTTTTTATTTTAAAAATGCTTTCATCATTAGAATCCTACCTTGATCTCAAAGGACACGCCCTGAAACCGGCCGCTTCCCTCAAAAGGCTTACTTCCTTTTTTTATTTTAAAAATGCTTTCATCATTAGAATCCTACCTTGATCTCAAAGGACACGCCCTGAAACCGGCCACTTCCTTCAAAAGGCTTACTTCCTTTTTTTATTTTAAAAATGCTTTCATCATTAGAATCCTACCTTGATCTCAAAGGACACGCCCTGAAACCGGCCGCTTCCCTCAAAAGGCTTACTTCCTTTTTTTATTTTGCGCCCGGAAATGCTCTTAGGTATCAAGCGGGGTAGGGGGGACTCTCCAGGGGAACCCACAAAGATCAGCTCTCTCGGTTCAATTGGCTTCGCCCAAGGTGCTGGATTCGCCTTAGGCTACTGAGTCCCACCGCCACAAGGCTTGAACCATGGTGGGGATCGTTAAAATGCTATGTTAACTCTGAGTGACATTGGTTATAAAATAATTTATTTATACTACCGTTACTATAATTTTATTTATAAATCTAAGGTAAAGCAGGCGAAACTGCGAGCAGCAAATATATATAAAATGTTTGCATTTCGTTGTTTTGCTATCAACTCCTAAACTACCGGAATTATTTTATAGAATGTTACAAATAAAGTACCTAATTTTTCAATCTATGTATTGCTTATAAAGTCTGTGAACATCCGTTTCGTTCCTGCCTTATCTGCGTGAATACGAGAACACTAATCAGTTCTAAGAATTTTGCTATCATCGGTTTGACCAGTAAGCTTGGACCGTCCGTACGTTAGGATTCTATTACATTAACAACCTAAATGAATGGTCCTCGCTAATTTATTATTTATAGCCCTATTCTAGAAGAGAAGACGAGAAGAACTTGGGATCAGGAAAGGGATTGAACAAATTAGGTGAAGTGTACAATATAATTGTATTTATCACCATCTCTAAAGGAATTCATAACGACTTACCAATTTTAAAGGCATGGATTTAACATTATCTCGAATAAAATTGACCTAACTTTTTTATCGTTCAGCAAGCAGCACCTTTCAACGCTGGAGACATCTTACCATGACGTCATATAGTTCTCGTCTCTTGAGTCTTGACACCGTCTGAATATAAAACATCGCCCACTTTTCTACGTGACATCTGTTACTCCGTTTCCCAACTTTATATGAGCAATAAAAAATTAGTGCCAACTCAAAATGAATATCTTGATATAAAACTTTAATACGTAATTTATAAAAATCCATAAACATCTAATTGTTTGTTATAATCCTCAAAATATGACGAGTAGGCTGTATTGTGATATTTAGGCCTAAAGTTTAAGAATAGCCCGTGAGTAATAGTTAAAAGGAATAAATTTTGTAAAACGAAAAGGAAAAACAATAAACAATAAAAAAGATTTTGTAATCGAGAAATTCGATTCCAATTATTTCATGTACAATAGCAATGAAACAGAGGACGAGACTCATCTAAATGTAAATTGATATCTCGAAACATGATAGCTGGAAAATTCTTATAAATCTACTACTAGAATTTCTAGTAGATTTAAAATATAAATCTCGCAGTAGAAGCCAGTATTACCGGTCGAAGAGTCAAGAGACGCGCTTGAAATAAACCTTGCTGAGTTTCGAAGAGAAGGGCAGGACAGGCAGATTACTGGCACCGAGACTTAACATCTTATATCTTAGAATAGGCAACACATGAATTAATTGCCTGGGCTATTCCTAGCCCCTAGAACCTAGGGCCAAATGAACTTGTTCATTTTCATGCGCGACATCACGTGGCTGATGGCTCGCCTGTCCGTTTGCCTATCTAAGAAAAAAACCAACAAACGACCATTCGAATGAAATGGTAAAAGCACTTGTAATAAAAGGCGTAGTTAACGCTGTGCGACGGCCGATAACAATAGTCCTGATTCGTTTACTATAAAACGTAAGCGAGCTTTAGTATTATTTGTAAAATAAGAAATAAAAACATTTTACAAAAAATTAAAACCGACTTCAAAAATACTAAACTAAAAAGTAATAAAATAACAGTTTCTTAAATTTTTGTGCTTACAACATATAATCAACTTAATCTTCTACTAATGTACAAACTTTGCGTTTACCACGTCATTATAGTTACTTTTGGAGTCGGTGTCAGCCAAGGTAGGTAGGTAATGTACAGCAACAAATACGACACCGACTCCAAAAGTAACTATAATGACGTGGTAAACGCAAAGTTTGTACATTAGTAGAAGATTAAGTTGATTATATGTTGTAAGCACAAAAATTAAAGAAACTGTTATTTTATTACTTTTTAGTTTAGTATTTTTGAAGTCGGTTTTAATTTTTTGTAAAATGTTTTTATTTCTTAATTTTTAGTGATTCCGAAATTCGTCGTCTTGGCGTTCATTGAAGTAGGCATGTTCAGCAGTGGATGGATAAATGATGATGATGATGGTGATGATGATGATGGTGATGATGATGATGATTACGATGACCGCGACATACGACATACCAAAGCATCCTATACAATTGTTAGTTACATCGACACGTAATAAAATTATCATATCATCAAGATAAACAAAACCAACCAAATAGGCATTATTGGGAATAACTAAAAAACGGCTTGTCAGATCTTAATAAAATTAATATGGGACCAAATTGGAAACACCAGCTTTCAAACAAAAAAATAACCATCGAAATCCATTCACAAACGGCGGAGATATCGTGTCACATACATACAAAAAAAAAAAAAAAAAAAAAAAAAAACATACAGACGAATTGAGAACCTCCTTTTTTTTTGAAGTCGGTTAAAAATCAGCGCTTGAGGGGCTTTTACAGCGGTAGAAGAATAGCTTCAGCACTAGTAGGGCTTTTTCAGCGCTGTTGGGCTTATATCAGCGCTAGGGGAGCTATTTTAGGGCTATAGCAACTGTGCAACTGTTTCAGAGCTAGATGAGCACTTTCAGCGCTACAAAAGCTGTTTCGCACAAAAACGGTGATGCGTTGTCGCGATCATATTGTAAAACACCCAAACTGTGATACTCAAGCTTGGAGAAGCTTAAATTGTGCTCCAGCTATTAGGTTACCTAATTTTAACTGTTTTCGTTTGCTACGCAAGTTGATAGGAGTCAAAACAATGGATATGTTGTCAAAAAATGTTATAGCCAATCATTAACATAAATTGGTATTGTAAATGTATCAAAGACATGAGTTATTAAATAACTCATTTTCATTTTCGATAGTATGACAATAAAACAGGCCGTTCGAAACCTCACATCTCCATCAAGAATTGCTCTCAGATATAATATAATAATAAGTATATTATATTTATCTATATAAAAATTTGATGGGGCAAAATTCAAAAAACGAAATAAAACCGAACGTAAGTTATAAGTAATCCTAATGTAAGAATTTCCACAGATTTTCATTTTCAAATCAAAATGCTGGTCCAATTGTTCATTAGTTATTGAATCTTTCGTTAAACCAGTTCAAAACGCCAGTCACTCCCAATCAATACGGTGTCCATCCGGCGAGCTGAAACCTCACCATGAATAATAGAACCCATTTCAATTCAGTCCATGTATATACAAGTTTATGTTAAAACGACAATTTGGTTCACATTTATGTTTAAAAACTATGTACTAAACACTGTGATTACGAAATTACAACGTAAAAAACTACTCATTTTGTAATGTAGCCTGTAGGGCATAAGGACGAATCGGTTGACGCCTTATTCATCGAAACCAGGTGAATAATTGCTTTGGTGGCTTTTTGGGTTAAAAAAATCAACCAATCACTTGTAAACTATCCATGTGAAACTTAATATAAAAAAACGGCTCTCAACAATATGCCAAGAAAGGGTTCTGGGCTTCTTGGGTCACATTAGCGTTCTCCAAGGCCGAGAAAGTATTTTCTGGAGAGGACGTTCATTTTGGAACAGATGGAAGAAAAACGTGAAAGAGGAAGAACACTAGTGAGATGGTCCGAATATGCTGTGAAGATCAAAGTGGGGGGCAATTTGTACCGGGCAGTCCACTTGAATCATGACCGTGGAAGATCTTACACGGTCACGATCCTTAGCAGTGAGAGAACGAAGAAGAAGAATAAAAAAACAACAGAAATGTCAAAAAGAGCCTAGAATCAACACCTCCAGATTCTACGGCATGCATCGGTTTCAGAAGTTCTCATCTCTTTCAATTGATCGATACGAGAAAGACATCTCGTCTGAGGCTGTTCCCTTTTTATTCCGAAGAAAAGATCTTTCTTGTGAGAGGGTTCCATTCGCAAATGGCGGATTTGGAGCATCCATTGTCTATAAACCGGCCCACTTCGTACTTTTGTTTTTAATTTCTGTCCGGGACGACACAGCCCGGGAACAATGGAGGAAGAAACAAAAGGCGAACACACAAGGCACCATATTGTATAATAAATAATGGCCACTTCCAAAGTATATCATTTTAAAGGGATATTTTTTTATTTTAAAAATGCTTTCATCATTAGAATCCTTATCTTGATCTCAAAGGACACGCCCTGAAACCGGCCGCTTCCCTCAAAAGGCTTACTTCCTTTTTTTATTTTAAAAATGCTTTCATCATTAGAATCCTACCTTGATCTCAAAGGACACGCCCTGAAACCGGCCGCTTCCCTCAAAAGGCTTACTTCCTTTTTTTATTTTAAAAATGCTTTCATCATTAGAATCCTACCTTGATCTCAAAGGACACGCCCTGAAACCGGCCGCTTCCCTCAAAAGGCTTACTTCCTTTTTTTATTTTAAAAATGCTTTCATCATTAGAATCCTTATCTTGATCTCAAAGGACACGCCCTGAAACCGGCCGCTTCCCTCAAAAGGCTTACTTCCTTTTTTTATTTTAAAAATGCTTTCATCATTAGAATCCTACCTTGATCTCAAAGGACACGCCCTGAAACCGGCCGCTTCCCTCAAAAGGCTTACTTCCTTTTTTTATTTTAAAAATGCTTTCATCATTAGAATCCTACCTTGATCTCAAAGGACACGCCCTGAAACCGGCCACTTCCTTCAAAAGGCTTACTTCCTTTTTTTATTTTAAAAATGCTTTCATCATTAGAATCCTACCTTGATCTCAAAGGACACGCCCTGAAACCGGCCGCTTCCCTCAAAAGGCTTACTTCCTTTTTTTATTTTGCGCCCGGAAATGCTCTTAGGTATCAAGCGGGGTAGGGGGGACTCTCCAGGGGAACCCACAAAGATCAGCTCTCTCGGTTCAATTGGCTTCGCCCAAGGTGCTGGATTCGCCTTAGGCTACTGAGTCCCACCGCCACAAGGCTTGAACCATGGTGGGGATCGTTAAAATGCTATGTTAACTCTGAGTGACATTGGTTATAAAATAATTTATTTATACTACCGTTACTATAATTTTATTTATAAATCTAAGGTAAAGCAGGCGAAACTGCGAGCAGCAAATATATATAAAATGTTTGCATTTCGTTGTTTTGCTATCAACTCCTAAACTACCGGAATTATTTTATAGAATGTTACAAATAAAGTACCTAATTTTTCAATCTATGTATTGCTTATAAAGTCTGTGAACATCCGTTTCGTTCCTGCCTTATCTGCGTGAATACGAGAACACTAATCAGTTCTAAGAATTTTGCTATCATCGGTTTGACCAGTAAGCTTGGACCGTCCGTACGTTAGGATTCTATTACATTAACAACCTAAATGAATGGTCCTCGCTAATTTATTATTTATAGCCCTATTCTAGAAGAGAAGACGAGAAGAACTTGGGATCAGGAAAGGGATTGAACAAATTAGGTGAAGTGTACAATATAATTGTATTTATCACCATCTCTAAAGGAATTCATAACGACTTACCAATTTTAAAGGCATGGATTTAACATTATCTCGAATAAAATTGACCTAACTTTTTTATCGTTCAGCAAGCAGCACCTTTCAACGCTGGAGACATCTTACCATGACGTCATATAGTTCTCGTCTCTTGAGTCTTGACACCGTCTGAATATAAAACATCGCCCACTTTTCTACGTGACATCTGTTACTCCGTTTCCCAACTTTATATGAGCAATAAAAAATTAGTGCCAACTCAAAATGAATATCTTGATATAAAACTTTAATACGTAATTTATAAAAATCCATAAACATCTAATTGTTTGTTATAATCCTCAAAATATGACGAGTAGGCTGTATTGTGATATTTAGGCCTAAAGTTTAAGAATAGCCCGTGAGTAATAGTTAAAAGGAATAAATTTTGTAAAACGAAAAGGAAAAACAATAAACAATAAAAAAGATTTTGTAATCGAGAAATTCGATTCCAATTATTTCATGTACAATAGCAATGAAACAGAGGACGAGACTCATCTAAATGTAAATTGATATCTCGAAACATGATAGCTGGAAAATTCTTATAAATCTACTACTAGAATTTCTAGTAGATTTAAAATATAAATCTCGCAGTAGAAGCCAGTATTACCGGTCGAAGAGTCAAGAGACGCGCTTGAAATAAACCTTGCTGAGTTTCGAAGAGAAGGGCAGGACAGGCAGATTACTGGCACCGAGACTTAACATCTTATATCTTAGAATAGGCAACACATGAATTAATTGCCTGGGCTATTCCTAGCCCCTAGAACCTAGGGCCAAATGAACTTGTTCATTTTCATGCGCGACATCACGTGGCTGATGGCTCGCCTGTCCGTTTGCCTATCTAAGAAAAAAACCAACAAACGACCATTCGAATGAAATGGTAAAAGCACTTGTAATAAAAGGCGTAGTTAACGCTGTGCGACGGCCGATAACAATAGTCCTGATTCGTTTACTATAAAACGTAAGCGAGCTTTAGTATTATTTGTAAAATAAGAAATAAAAACATTTTACAAAAAATTAAAACCGACTTCAAAAATACTAAACTAAAAAGTAATAAAATAACAGTTTCTTAAATTTTTGTGCTTACAACATATAATCAACTTAATCTTCTACTAATGTACAAACTTTGCGTTTACCACGTCATTATAGTTACTTTTGGAGTCGGTGTCAGCCAAGGTAGGTAGGTAATGTACAGCAACAAATACGACACCGACTCCAAAAGTAACTATAATGACGTGGTAAACGCAAAGTTTGTACATTAGTAGAAGATTAAGTTGATTATATGTTGTAAGCACAAAAATTAAAGAAACTGTTATTTTATTACTTTTTAAGTTTAGTATTTTTGAAGTCGGTTTTAATTTTTTGTAAAATGTTTTTATTTCTTAATTTTTAGTGATTCCGAAATTCGTCGTCTTGGCGTTCATTGAAGTAGGCATGTTCAGCAGTGGATGGATAAATGATGATGATGATGGTGATGATGATGATGGTGATGATGATGATGATTACGATGACCGCGACATACGACATACCAAAGCATCCTATACAATTGTTAGTTACATCGACACGTAATAAAATTATCATATCATCAAGATAAACAAAACCAACCAAATAGGCATTATTGGGAATAACTAAAAAACGGCTTGTCAGATCTTAATAAAATTAATATGGGACCAAATTGGAAACACCAGCTTTCAAACAAAAAAATAACCATCGAAATCCATTCACAAACGGCGGAGATATCGTGTCACATACATACAAAAAAAAAAAAAAAAAAAAAACATACAGACGAATTGAGAACCTCCTTTTTTTTTGAAGTCGGTTAAAAATCAGCGCTTGAGGGGCTTTTACAGCGGTAGAAGAATAGCTTCAGCACTAGTAGGGCTTTTTCAGCGCTGTTGGGCTTATATCAGCGCTAGGGGAGCTATTTTAGGGCTATAGCAACTGTGCAACTGTTTCAGAGCTAGATGAGCACTTTCAGCGCTACAAAAGCTGTTTCGCACAAAAACGGTGATGCGTTGTCGCGATCATATTGTAAAACACCCAAACTGTGATACTCAAGCTTGGAGAAGCTTAAATTGTGCTCCAGCTATTAGGTTACCTAATTTTAACTGTTTTCGTTTGCTACGCAAGTTGATAGGAGTCAAAACAATGGATATGTTGTCAAAAAATGTTATAGCCAATCATTAACATAAATTGGTATTGTAAATGTATCAAAGACATGAGTTATTAAATAACTCATTTTCATTTTCGATAGTATGACAATAAAACAGGCCGTTCGAAACCTCACATCTCCATCAAGAATTGCTCTCAGATATAATATAATAATAAGTATATTATATTTATCTATATAAAAATTTGATGGGGCAAAATTCAAAAAACGAAATAAAACCGAACGTAAGTTATAAGTAATCCTAATGTAAGAATTTCCACAGATTTTCATTTTCAAATCAAAATGCTGGTCCAATTGTTCATTAGTTATTGAATCTTTCGTTAAACCAGTTCAAAACGCCAGTCACTCCCAATCAATACGGTGTCCATCCGGCGAGCTGAAACCTCACCATGAATAATAGAACCCATTTCAATTCAGTCCATGTATATACAAGTTTATGTTAAAACGACAATTTGGTTCACATTTATGTTTAAAAACTATGTACTAAACACTGTGATTACGAAATTACAACGTAAAAAACTACTCATTTTGTAATGTAGCCTGTAGGGCATAAGGACGAATCGGTTGACGCCTTATTCATCGAAACCAGGTGAATAATTGCTTTGGTGGCTTTTTGGGTTAAAAAAATCAACCAATCACTTGTAAACTATCCATGTGAAACTTAATATAAAAAAACGGCTCTCAACAATATGCCAAGAAAGGGTTCTGGGCTTCTTGGGTCACATTAGCGTTCTCCAAGGCCGAGAAAGTATTTTCTGGAGAGGACGTTCATTTTGGAACAGATGGAAGAAAAACGTGAAAGAGGAAGAACACTAGTGAGATGGTCCGAATATGCTGTGAAGATCAAAGTGGGGGGCAATTTGTACCGGGCAGTCCACTTGAATCATGACCGTGGAAGATCTTACACGGTCACGATCCTTAGCAGTGAGAGAACGAAGAAGAAGAATAAAAAAACAACAGAAATGTCAAAAAGAGCCTAGAATCAACACCTCCAGATTCTACGGCATGCATCGGTTTCAGAAGTTCTCATCTCTTTCAATTGATCGATACGAGAAAGACATCTCGTCTGAGGCTGTTCCCTTTTTATTCCGAAGAAAAGATCTTTCTTGTGAGAGGGTTCCATTCGCAAATGGCGGATTTGGAGCATCCATTGTCTATAAACCGGCCCACTTCGTACTTTTGTTTTTAATTTCTGTCCGGGACGACACAGCCCGGGAACAATGGAGGAAGAAACAAAAGGCGAACACACAAGGCACCATATTGTACAATAAATAATGGCCACTTCCAAAGTATATCATTTTAAAGGGATATTTTAAAGCCTTTTTACTATCACATTAATGTAGATTAAAAATCGTTTTGCTGGAGGACAGAATTTCCAAGACACCTAAAAAAGGTAAGTTTGTTACGAACTCGTTCTAAAAACAGGCTCAGTTTACAAATGCCACAAAATGTATTGTAATTTGTATGTATGTGTAATTTTTTTTCACAAAACTACAAAATGGTATTGATAAAATAAGAAATAAATACGATAAAGAGAATTTGGAACTGAGTTTTGGCCCTATCACTAATTAAGTTAGAACTAACAGTTCTACTACATATTTATGAGTTGTCAGTCTTTCGCCTGTCCAACTCACATATAATAAAACAAAAAATGTTGATTAAGTTGATTTGAAGCGTGTTAGTAAAATATCTTACCAGTCTTATTTAATATTATAAAGGCGAAATTTTGTAAGTTTGGATGTTTGTTGATCTTTCACGGCAAAACGGCTGAACTGATTTGGATGAAAGTTGAGATGGTAATGGCGTATACCTCGGATTAGGACATAGGTTATAAAAATAATCATCATCAATCCGGATACGGTTGTAAATCTAAGTTAACGTAGGCAAAGCTGTGGGCACCAGCTAGTATTGAGAAAGGTGAAAACATGCACTGCTTCATTACATAAAAGTCATTTAAAAAATAAAATAAAGTTGCCAAGCAACAACGCTTACCGCAGTTTTTAATTAACCCTTAACCGTAACAGTTATTTAACTAGCAAAACAAACAAGTACATTCAACTGAACGTGAAAATGTTACCTAAACTAACAAGTAGTATTAAATAATTCTCGCAGTAAATCTAAATAGAATCTTGAATGCTGAAGAACTCGACTGACCCACAAAGGTAATTACAGTAAAAAGAGGGTAGTTTGCAAAACGCCATTTCGCCCGTACTTAGAGCTTTGAAACGTTTCAATTCTTAATCTTAGTTTTTCATTTGTATTGCATGTATATCCTGACCAGAAATATATAAACCCTGCATTGGTGTCGCCACTGTATCTTTAATACGGAAACACATAGTATAGAGACTATAAGTCCATGGATACAGAAATTAGTTCCAAAATTTTCCGCAATATAGCGGGGGCTTTTATTCTTCTGGTCAGACTATAAATAAGAATCTAATAGCGTTTTGTTTGCTTAGATACAGGAACAGTAGCGGATCATTAGTGACATGCATATTAAATGTTTTGTAAATTTTAGCGTAAAATCATTATTACAATTAGGCAATTTGGATACCTCTATAATGAAAACGAAATAATGAGTGCATAATTTTATCTTTCATCAAAAAAAATAGTCTGTTATGCAATTTAAAACATCGCTTACAAACCACTCGTCTAAAAGATAAAAACGAAAGGAAGAGTACTTTAAAAGATTTTGTTTTATTTTCGTCCGTCTTTCTCTATTGTCTCTGTATCGCAAAGTTTTACGAATAAGTAGGGTGAGTCCTATGAAAGGTCTCTATTTGCTTATTCTAAAATAAACAAGCTTGCAAATGGGTACCGCAAAAGACAAACTCACAGCGTCCCTCTTAAACATTACCGACGAATTTAAAAAGGTATGGCAAGAAAATATTTCACCCTCCCTTAAAATGTTGTTTCCATGTTATTGTCATGTGTAAGAAAGTAAATTGTTAACAGGCAGGTTTTACATAGTGTGTATTTGTAGCCTGATAGAATTGCTCTACTAAACAGTTAATGTTTTATATCGAGGAGGATTGCGCTGTGCCGCGTTCCCGTCTGCTTAGGAACCGCTATCCTGCTATTTTCTCCCGTCAAACAGCTTTGCTGTGTTTCGGGTAGAAGGGCAAGACAGTCAGTGTAATTACACCCACAGAGACTTAACATCTTATGTCTCAGGATAGGCAAACACTTGAATGAGTTTCCTGGGTTAGTTCCAGGTAATCCAGGTTATGTTCATGGGCGACGCTGACCACTTACCATCAGGTGGCACGTCTGCCAGTTTACCTATCCAACATAAAAAAATAAGTTGTGTTAGCATTTACAATGGCACATTTGAGTTGTGTTCAAACAAAACATTATGGAACAATAATAATTAATCCATTTAAATATTTAGACCTCATCAAAATGCAGTATCAATAATGTTTACAAACGTAAATGAACAGGTTGTTGGTATATTATTTAAACATTAATTAAAATTAGGAAACGCTTCACCAATAATTTGCATGTAATACAATTACCAATATTATCATGGACCACGAAAATACGAAGTAGTCGTAGAACTAGTATGATCTACGATCCTTTTTCTGTTATACGTGAATTTGCACTTCGGTTACGATTCACTAGCCTGACGATCCCTGGACCCTGACGATGATTCACTAGCCCTCTATATATCTAAGCGGGCCTTAGTAATGCTAAACTTTATTCAACACATAACATACAGATTCCAAAACTTGTAGTTTTGTGAAAAGAAGAATGTAAGAATATGCTTACATTCTTACATTCTACATAGGTTTTCTAAAAAATGGGATTTATTGACGTATTTTTATCGGATTAGGACCCACCACTGGTTCTCAATGCAGCATATAACTATATATAACTCCTGTATAGCCAGGATCGACAGCGGGAACCAAATGACCCTTTGATACAATCTCAGTGAGAGATACGTTACATACTGCCTTGGGACACGCAACGAATTTAATCAGCGTAAATGTATGCATAATAATCTTCTTAACCCATTAGAAGTCACTGTACTCAATTGAGTACAGCGATGTTTATTAATGTAAATTACAAATCTCGCACAATTTACGTGGGGTACCTTTTTATTTTGCTTCATTATAACACTGTTCAATTAAAGTGATTAATAAACTGTGGGGAATTTAGCTTTTTTGAACGAAAAGTGTCAGTTGAAGCTGTAGTACGAAAACACTGTGGCAGTAAGTGAATTATTTTTATTTTTTATAACCCATTACTGTTTGCACGTACTTTTTTTCAGTTCATTCTTATAAAATACATATCAGACTATGTTATAGAAATAAATATAATTAATTATATAAAGCTAACATAAAAATATAGTCATACAAATGTAGCTGTACTCGAATGAGTACACTGACCACATACCTAAGTAAAATAACTGACTTTTTTCAAAATTCTTGAAATGACGAAACGACTATTTACAGCTCTAAACAGCGCCAAGAGGCTTGAAGAAACTATTGCTCAGCCTTTTTACTGGAAAGCGATGATAAGATTCTGACTTGGCTATGGTACCACCTGATCCAAGTGCATTATATGATGACGAGGAAGGTGCCGATGAAGATATGGCAACTAGTTTCATATCACAAGATGTACCGGGTATTATCAAAGTATTGAATGTTAAAAGAGAAAATCACTATTTTGCCGACTATGCCGACAGTGATGATGAACCATCGAAAAGAAGACGAGTAATTACCAGCCCATCCACTCAGGATCTGAACCCAACCTGGCGGAAATGTACCCATTCATATTCTTCAACTTCTCAAGAGTCCTTCCGAAGTTCATGACAGAATGCGTACTGGTCATGATGAATTGTAAGGCTTCAATCCTGTACAAATATTCGATAATGATGTTGTTGACATAAATCATAATATAACAAACTATACGCAAATCAACACAATGGGCATGAGTTTTACCTGGATTCGTCTGATATGAAAAAGTTTATATAGGCCCTGTGCAGGCACAGATTTCGGGATATAGAAAGAAACCTTCATCTTGTGGACAATGACTTAGCAGTCACTTCGATCGAAAAAAATTCAAAATAAGACTATTTGGCCGACATACTTATGTTTTTTTTTTACAATTATATCAAATAAGTAATGAGAAAATGATAAATAATATATTTCTATATATTATTTATCATTTTCTCATTGATAAAATTAAAAATCAGCTGCGTTGCGTGCGTCATTTGCCATTCAAGAGTGCGTTGGTAATGTAAGAAGTGTCTAAAAACACATTGTTTGGAAAAGGCATGTTTAGAAAATAATCATACACAGGCGGTCAGTGTACTCAATTGAGTACACCCCTGTAATTTCATGAAAACTACGATCTTTCATTTTTTTCTTGTAAATTATATTTTTTTGTTCCTATTTCATTATAAAAATAAACATTAATAAAAAAATATATTGCTACTTTTCATTTGACCTTTAATGGGTTAAGTTTGTCAAACAGCTTTGTTTTATTTTAGACTCGCACTTAGGAATGCACCACCCCACTAAACTACCGGCGAGCGCCTTCAGCCGCTTTTCGAGGGTCTCGGATCTGCAGCCAATAGTATATCCTCAGCGACAGGCTGGCCCCGGCGAAGGTCCGACTACTCCTCGTAAGAGGGGACTGCCCAACTGGCACTAAGCACTCCCCGCGACGTCGTGCCTAACTGGGCCAGGTTCCCATCCTGACGCGACACAAGCACAAGGGGCGTTACTGTTACGTTATTAAGTAGCACCTCTTACGCACCCCTGTTCGTCGCTTACGGAAGGAGGCCTCGTCAGCGGCCTCCTCTCTCACCCGCTCGTCGGCCACCTTCTAGGACATTACTCGCAGAAGGATTATTATTATCATTACTTACATTACCGTCCAGGGCTCGTCGTCACTGAGCATCGAGTTTATGACGCTAAGTAGGGACAAGGCAGTGGCTGCCGCCCACCGATACCCCCTAATCACTCCGCGATACGCGATAACCCGCCGCGCCGCGATAAATAAAATAATAAATAATAAAAAAATATTCAATGTTGTACGTCAAGTAGCTTATTGAACGTCAAATGGCTCTACTACCGTTTCCAAAACTAGTCCACTGAGAAGAACCGGCGAAACAAACTCACTGAAACTAATCTTTTCAATATTTTACAATATAGTTACATATAATTATACATAAAAGCCTCGTAGGAAACGCCTTATTCCCAAGGTGTGGTATCTTCAATAAATTATTTTATTTTGTAGTATCCTTTACCACACAATATGATATGATACAGTGACCTACCCAAATAGGTGCACCAAACGTCGCCAGCCTGCAGGCGGTGCTGGGTCCTCCGAGGTTCGGGAGGAGTCTGCCCAGCGCACTTGCCGCCTTCACGGCCTTCGGTCTCATTGTAGTGTGGTGACACCTTCCATCCATATTAAGTATAGCCCACATTAGTTTAAGCTATATATCATATTATCATATCATATTATGTATGTGCATTGTGCGCCCCCAAGGAGTCCAATATACGACGATCTATAGTAAAGACGTGTTTGAATAATATCGAACCTATTGACTTCCCTACATGAGTAATGTGGGCCGAAGGTTCATCCTCCGTCAAGGAAGAGACCCAGATACTTGATATCATCCTGACCTTCCCTCTCCATGAATTATTTGCCTGGACTAATCCCAGATGACTTGTTTATGTTATTCACTGACGCTGACCATCGCTGACATCAGGTTCGTCTGCCCAGACACACACACACTTGCCTGTAGGTACAACTAACATAAAAAAGCCTAAAGAAATAATCTAGATATGTATTATTTTTATTATACACCTCTACATTAATCAATTTCAAATTCGGTCGTTTTATCCGAGGCGATAACAAATATAAAATTGATCTTCTAGATCTTTTGCCTTCTATCGTTTCAGGATATTGATTAACTGTCAAGAAAGCGCGAAGGTCTAGTTACGAAAATAGCTTCAATATAAGCGCTGCGTCCTACCTTGGAGAATATTTTAGAGCATCTAGTTAGGAAACCACAGTTCTGGATGGATGTTACGTGAATACGTAACTTGTTACGTGAAAACGGAACGTGAGAGGACGTAGTGAAAAGTGCTGGCGCACGTTTACTATTTTTACTTTTCTGTTCGCGAGCCCAGAACCCTGAATTGTATCCACGAATACATTTTCCGTTAGTTGTTGAAATATTAAAATCTTTCTAGACTTATTCTTAAGAGAACATATAAGAAACACGCCCTAGCCCTACGAGCCAGGTTCAAGGAACTATACTAGCGCGGACTTTTCATCTCGTAACGACAAGCAACGCAATCCAAGTTTTACAGACTGATTTTAAAATAAAACTCTGACTGACATCAAAGAGTACCAGGAAAACATAACAACACAACCATTTGATTAAACAGAGACTAATAAAAGGACCAAAGCGCAGCTTCTCATAGGTTTCCAACTATATACTCGGATTGAAATTGCCTCTCAGTCGCAGCTAGGGTTGTGCACACAGTTGACGCTCCCAACCCCAAGTGGCAACAGCTAGCGTTAGATAAACATCTCCAGGCAAATCTTGTCAATGGAATTCAAATAAAATAAGAGAATAATGAACTATAACGTAGTACTTAGAATTTATAACTCTTACAGTAGTAGTAGTTATAAGTTCAACATAGAGACAAGCGTTGTTCCTTATTTTATGAGTAAGAGTTACCATTGTGTTGTTAAGTAGTTCCGTGTTAAGTTTAAACATTTTAAACTCAAGTTAACATTTATATAAATTACCCATGGTTCACATACATCGATTATTTACGAATGATCAAAATCGCAAGCAGTCCAAAAAGTTTTAAAAGCAATTTTAAATCCACTCAATCAATTTGAAGACTCCCATGTTTTTATTAAAAACCCATCATAGCGATGTCCCACACTTTTTAAAGGATTTCAACACACCATATTTAATAGCCTATTGATTTTTTGTCTATAGAACAGCGGCAAACTCGACAGTAGGTTCGCTGTGGTAAGTGATTACCATCGAGCATATAATCAATAAAATAAAAATTCCGAAACAGGTCAGTGATTTGTCACTGACGTAATAGCAATTCAACCAACCAGTGATCTGTGTACCTGCGTTCCATCGGCCAATCATCCATCGATGACCATCAGTCGGCCAATCAGAGCGCAGAACAATTTGTTTTCATACAAAACCACGTACAAAGCACTTAACATTACCGCTCTACTCCGGTTATATGCTCGATGGTGATCACTAAGATTCATTGAAACTTACAGGAGGGAAACAAATAACTTGTAAGGATTGTATCGCGGTTTATTAAGATTTATACAAGCCCGACGTTTCGGATCCTTTACAGAAACCATGGTTACGGGGACACCGAGGTGTCAGACGTTCTAATGTTACAAAGTTATTCAGTACTCTATGATACATCAATATTTTAATATTATAATGAGTGCGTAAACATTAGAAAACAATATAGCACAACTAGTGTATACCAAGCCAGAAGGAAGCAATGTATTATGAGAGGGTACGTCGATCTCAGATGCAAACGTAATCTCACGTCCGCCAGATCATGCAGAGCGACACGGGGCTATTCCGACGATATTTGCTTTAGCTCCTCGGTGAGGAGTAGTTTATTAAGCGCTTTGATCTCAAAATTTAATCTACTATAGCAATTTGGATTGTAGTTAGGACTCAACTTGGTATGGTACTTAATACGTTTTTGTTTAAGCAGTTATTTCAATGGATTAACTATAAAGTAGTGATAGTCAAATATGAGAGCTTTATTTGTAAACCAAACAAGATATCAATTAATTAAAATGAAACCAACCAGAGAAAGAGGCTAAGCGTTCTCAAAACAATCCTACTAATATCATAAACGTTAAAGTTTGATAGTATGTACGGATGTGTCTACTCTTTCACGAAAAAACAAATAAAAAAAGGCTAATTAAAGGTTGAATGATTTTATGAAAAAGACGTAAAATATCATCAAAATTGCATGAAGCTACAAAACATAAAAATCAAATAGAATTTTTTAAAACAATATATCACATGACGAACATATCACAGAATGTATTCTACAGAAGTGACTCCGATGGTCGTTATGATTCATCGCTTCAAATCGCGTAAATCTTGCATAACAAATTTTTTGTCCCACTCGACAGATACCGATAGCACTTGCTTGCAAACTTTGCAGCTTATTTACAAGTTGCCTGTACCTGTTGACCTGTTTGTATTGTCGCACGAAGTTGCATCCTGCAACCAGTTACAATTTAGGACCCTTCTGAAATAGAAATTTCTAGAGCGATTATCGATGAGAAGATCTGTGTATTTATCAGAGTTAGGGCGACATTTATTCATATGCCAATATCGTTGAGGATAGATCGTCAGTTGAAGAAATTATATCTTACAACTTAAACATAGCCACAAAAGACAGGAATAAAGAAATTTTCAGTTGACAAAACTGAAGAGATTCAGGGGCTGGAAAAAATATAAAAAGGATGTCAGTTTAAGGTTTTAAATTAAAGTGACATTTTAATGAAACGCCAGTAGTAAGAGAAGTGATTTCATTAATGTAGATTTAAATATAAGTCGAAAACTACGTATTTTGTTTTAGGAACCATCAACCACCCTAGTTTCACGGAAAGTTCTCGAGAAGCCTAGTAAGGACCAACATAATGGTAGTAAACCTAAGAAATGTATATACATAAGCTCATTCATATTCGTTACATAAATGTTTGCCTCTGGCGATTCGAGGCCAGGACCTCTGGGAATACGCAGCCTCAGAAAGGCCGTTGTTAATTTAGTTCAATGTTAGTTTTTGTTTCAGAATGTGTAGCATTATAGCTCCATGCATTATTTATTATCATTAGGTCTGTAATAGATAAAGTAGCGAAAATTATTGCTGAAACGCTTGGTTTCTGCCACAATATTTTAGCATAAAATGATCATATGAGGGCATATGATCATTGTACGTCAAAATCACATCGAAATCAGGCGAGGATATACAATAATGTAATTATTAGATTTTACTTGATTTTCAAAAAGTTTATCGTATAATGAAAACCTGAGTACTATATGAAAATGTTTGGGAAAAAATAGAACTAATGATCTGAAAAAGCATCTACGATAATGCGTGGCATCGATTAAGTGTCTTCCAATAGAGTAACGCCACCCGATAGGAATTTAAGACTCCAAAAGTCATTTCTGGCCCGTCAGTCGGACGGAACGTCGTCAAAGGGCCGAATTAACTTTTATTAGATCGGGATTTTCGGCATCGCCACAAATTGATAACAAGAACAGAACATAATTGAAACAGAAACAGTTGGAACGAATCCTGAGACTAATGTCTTGACATTTATTTAAAGACTTGACGACAAGCATACAGGTGCAGATGATGAATTATTTACACTGCATGCCATGTATTATAAAAATAAGAAAAAAATGTACAATCACCTAGCAGACATACCCAAAAACTATTTCAACAAAAGTAAAAAAGATTTTGCAGTAATATAGCAAGTTGTTTAGTTATATGACATAGTATGGACATGTTTCGTTAAAAGTTACGAAAAATGTAGATTATAAGAGAGGGGAACCCAAAAAAAATATGGTTAGATTCTACGAACACGATATAAATAGAGAAATGGGGACTAGAAACATACCTACTGATAAGTGCTTGAGAGCAGAGCACCAAGGTAGGGGTTTTAAAATTAGCACACAAATTTAGCGTCGGAGTTTAGCAAACTACAAATTATTTAAGATGATAAATCAATATATTGATATTTAATCACATCCTAAGTTTCAATTTAAATTGGTATAATTAAGTTTCAAGTTATTTCAAACTTTTATTTTGACGTCCATCTATAAATCATTTGAAACCCCATAACAATTGAGTCAAACCCCACACAATTTAAAGCCAAGCATTTGTAATACTGAGACCTTTAGAAATCTGGAACATTCTGCTGCTGCGAGATACCCATTAGAGGCAAGTCAACCTCAAACCTAAATCGACGAATGTAATTCGCTAGCGACAGTAATGCCTCACCTAATGGCAAACGTAACAGCGCCGTAAATAATTTCAGATGTGGGGAAATCATGGAAAATGTCGGAAACGGAGGGGTACAAATTGGTTGAAATGTTGACAACGGAGAGAGAAATAATATACGGAATAAAATGTGTCATTTGGTGAAATGTGGAGGTGCTGTCGCGGGCGTACGTTTTATTTGCAAACGAAATGCGTTTTATTCGTGCAAACGATTGTACTACTTTGAATAAAAAAAAATGTTATTGCAAATTATTAGTTCTTGATTTGTCGCTGTTGTGTCGAAAACTGACACCAAAATGAATTCACCAAGATCCAAAGTTATATTATCAAAAAGTTGGATAATTGTAATTTTGAGATACTATTTCATTGTGTTTGAATACTAGTGTAATAATTGTGTCAACCATTGTTGACACGCGATCTTATTTGTTATTACACACAAAATAAGATTGGTACTTAACCATGAGTAAAAACAACAAGGATCGTTCTATGCGCACACATTTCTCTCATTCTATTCTTATTATAGACTTCTAAATGTTTCCTACAAATGCAGAGAAACGAAGAGTGAGTATGAACTGTCATTTCAATCGACCTACTGGTTTACTGATTATTGTATTCTACTGAATAATATGTGAAATAAATACTTCATATCTCATATACTTCATTCAATTATTCTCTACACGTGGAACATTATTATTTCGCTTTTAATCCGGTACACTCCTCAACTCACATTTTCAATTTCGCTCCCCCTAAAGTTCTAAGCAAACGTTGTTCTTTAATAAAAAAATCAGTTTACAAAACATGAAGTAACGATATAACGTATATTGAGGAATATATTAACGCTGATCGTTTACACGCTCCCCTCCGACACAATCTCTTGAGCAACTTTAGCGCGTTTGTGATACATTCAAATATGTATTTGAGAAACATTCTCTGTATCTTTCAGAAGATTTATGTTGTATTTTGCGAATACAATAAACTCCAAGTACGGTAAGTGGCACACAGCTTGCCTTCAACAAAGCGGACCTCGGATGAGACAGACATATGCTTTATCTCCTCGCTTAAGTTTCAGAATCTTAAAATATCCCAAACCAATGCCCGGTTAGGATTCTCGTGTATCCCAATTCTGGTATTGGTATAGATCTTACGCATACTGTGATATTTTAAAATTATCACCGAGTTATATAACAGCGCGGCGGTCTGGCTTCCGTTCAAAAGGATAGATCCGTTCTTTTATTTTTTATTTAACAACATATAAATCAATTTCCTTTCCTATTTTCTGTCGAAATATTTAATTACACCCGTAATCATACAATTTCCGTTGTCTTTGATTAATTGATTAAAATTAAAGTACCTTGAATATTTTCTTTTCAATGGTCGGAATGATGTGAAAATAATTTTTGTTCGTTACACACATACACATGACTCAGATTCGAGTTCTAAACGTTACGGTGAAAACTTGTGTAGGTCAAAAGATACAATTTATCGCTTAAATTGTCCCTGAATCTTATATTTGTCCTCCAATTAGGCTAGAGTGTAGGTCCACTGGCAACCTACACGACGATCCAAAGAATGCAAGATTTTATTATCGGGTATACTATTCACGAAAATGCAAATATCTCGAATGAATTATTAAGCACACGAATTTTTTAAAAGTATTTTCAGTGAATGGTCAACCTTAAACACAAATCTCTTTATAAGTTAAGCACCATCCGGTGAACCTCTTAAGAACTTTTAGAATTCTTTTCATTATTAATGAACCATAAACGAGGAATAAACCAATACTTCCAAATATTAAACTTGACTCGTTTTTTTTCAAACGAATTATTTTGTATGTGCCCCTTGTCCTTGCGAATATTAAAATATTCCATTCTGTTTGTTATAAAACCTCCCCCTGGGGCGGATATTCGACATAAATGGTGCCAACCTGCTAAAGGAAAATTGATTTTGAGGGGACCCGGACGTTATAAAGCGCGAATATAAAGAGTATAATAGGAAAAATAAATTTACGACACTTCCACATCTTGTAAGTCAACTGTGAAATTATTTATCACTGTAGGTGAAATCACTTGAAACATTTATTTATATTCTTCCAAGAGGAGGAAATATAACTATTTCTTAAGCCGGTTGGTTGCTCTTAAAGATAACATATAGGATTTACCAAAGATATCACTTTTTTGTGGATTGAACGGGACAGTCTTATTGTCCCGTTCAATTATTTTACTTATTGTCCCGTGCCTTCCACTAAGAATGTCATAAAAATATGCTGAAATAATTCATATTTTTTTGTAATATGTGACAACACGTTAGTTTTAGTATCCACTTCCATGATAAAACGTAAATGAATATCGAGACAAACCCTTTTAGAATTCCTGTATCACAATTCCCAAATTCTCAAGAGTGAAAGGTTGAATTTTATAAAGAAGGGCAAGAAAAAAAAATCCTCCAGTCAGTCCTTGCACCCAACACGCAGCTATCGTTTGCTAACGTCTGTGCAAGATCAGAATTAATTGCTTCCAAGTTGCTAAGAGCTGTTGCGGGCCAAAGGTACCACGCGCGACTTCCCAACTAATTATCATTCCGGCAAGTTTGCACCAGCGCAACACGCGAAAATTACCTATTAACATTTTAATTACATCACGGCGAATGCACGCGAACACAAGTTATTTTAATATAATGTATACATCACTGAGCCTTCGCTACATCACTTAATGTTATTATTATAGTATAATTATAATTCAAACCTTTTTTTACTAGGAAGGCCTCAAGACTTTTACCTACCTTTAGACGATATAAGCTTCCTTTCAGCTAAAGGCCAAATAGGAAACACAGCTAGAAATGAAGCTGCAAAATAAGAATTTTTCGAATCGGTCCAGCCATCTTCGAGTAACAGGGAAACATACTTGAAAAAAGAATCAAACGAATTGATAACCTCCTCTTTTTGAACTCAGTTAAAAATAGATGTAAGGTTTACCCATCCAAACACAGAGGCTCAGGCGCGGGGACGAGGTTGACATGATTAGAAGTGCAACTTGGGACTGTGAGATAGACATGAAGACAAAAATTTGTAGCAGCATTAAAGGTGCATTTTCCTTACTGTTGCGATTACCCAGCTAGATTAGAGTAACAATTATGAGCAATTTTTTTGATCGAAATCATTAGCACGAACTGGTAGAATTGTTATCGAATATTTTAGTATTTTAGGAGCGGCCCTTGTTCTGCTGATGGTATATGTGGACAAACATTTCTACATTAGCCGAATGACAAACAGTTTCGGAGTTACAAGACGCAATGACACCTTTAAGCTTCACAGTATGTAATAATGCTGACCACGTTGGATAGGTACTAGTTATTCTAAGATAAATTATTAGAGCCCCATAGACTGAAGTTGTAAAATAATTGTATAAAAGCTATTTTATAAATTTTAAAGATATAAATGATCCTAAACAGAAAACTACAACTTCGTCTAAAGCACGACGATTAAGTAAGATGACAGCATTTGTATTAGCCATTGGTGACCTAAATTCGCTCAAGATCGACCGCATTTCGGACAATTCACTGCGGGGTTGTGTAGAGTCCATCTCTATGTGATGTCAAAGGAATCGATCACTGAACTGTATTTGGTAGACTACAAACGCTTTATACTAAAAAAAATAGCTTATACATCAGAATAACAAATAAAAAAATATCCCAATACTCATGGGAATGGGAAGTAAGTGACACCGCGCTGCTAGTAAGTATCTAAATGGAGTATAATATAATCCTTCTGAAATCAAGACAAAATTAGTATAGGTTTTTCATTTTAACCGTACTAATAACGTAGCAATGTGTATTGTGTACTATGTAAGATGAATTTATTAACATGCTGCTGGTGGAAATGCTGCGGCGTAAGAGTATTTTTATCAACGCTAAGATGAGTAAACGAACAAAGAATTATAATTTTTTAAACAGAAGGGTAACGTTCTTATATATACCTTTGCCTATCAAACTATCACATCATAATCTTATATTATAACGGCGAAAGATTGTAAGTTTGGATGTTTGGTTGTTGGTTGATCTTTCACGGCAAAACCGCTGAACTGATTTGGCTTAAAGAAATGGTGATGGCTTATACCTTGGATTAGGACATAGGCTATAAAAATAATCATCATCAATCCGGATACGGTAGTAAATACGCGGGCGAAGCTGCGGGCAACAGCTAGTAAAATATACTTTATAGTACTTATTTTATGGAAAAAAAACCTACTGTTTTAAATATCTATTTATAAATCCGTATGATTTAGTAATGAAAGAGGCAAAGATTTATACAAAATGAATAACATAAAGGTTAAAGGAGTTATAGAGAATCTCTAATATAATTATCTTATAATATTGTAATATTTTATTTTATCTTAGTTTGATTTTCAATATTACAGTGTGGAGTATTCAAAATGTATAGCTTTAAAATTTGCAGTAAATAACATATTCAGAATTTAGTATTGAATTCACATATCCTTTCGGCGACATCCACACTTATAATAAATTCGATCTAACCTAAATCTCCGTATCGAGAGTTTCTCTCCAATGCTATTGGAAGCTACGTTTAGAGTATCTATACTAATATTATAAAGCTGAAGAGTTTGTTTGAACGCGCTAATCTCAGGAACTACTGGTCCGATTTGAAAAATTCTTTCAGTGTTAGATAGCCCATTTATCGAGGAAGGCTATAAGGCTATATAACATCACGTTGTGACTTATAGGAGTTGAGTAACGCGGGCGAAGCTGCAGGCAAGAGCTAGTCTAGTAATAAATCTCTCTAAGGTAACCAGCGCAAATGTTTCTGAGTGAAAAAAAACATGTGTGCAATTCATACGTTTTTTTTATGTGATCAGGGGGCAAACCAGCAGTCGGAGCCTC
Organism: Helleia helle; assembly: GCA_963853865.1. Lineage (NCBI taxonomy): Eukaryota > Metazoa > Arthropoda > Insecta > Lepidoptera > Lycaenidae > Helleia > Helleia helle. The sequence continues at coordinate 7,694,647 of OY971434.1, forward strand.
ACAGCACCGACGCCCACACAAACAAGGCCACGCAGATGCGCCGCCCTCCTTTTCCCTTTCCCCCCCAAAGGGCCACCGGAAACTCACAAACCGCAAGAAACGCGAGTCACTTGACGCCGGTGTTATGTGAGCGAGAGGTATCACCCCGGTCCTGCCGGCCCAATTCGGATGCAAAGCAGCATGGCACTACCGTGGTACAAGTGAAACCTTCAAAGGTCACGAACATAAGAATGCTTCCTATCTCATTCTCTCCCACGTTAAATCCTATGAATTTATGTGTCTGTCCCTTTTTACTGTCGCTTTTTCGTTTCATCGACTTTCAAATCACAACGATGTTAAAGAAGTTTTCACTTCAAAAACATTAAGTTTTCTTATTACCAACGGATGTTTCTTTACAATTGAAACGTGCAATTTTCTCCTAAGTTTCCTGTACTTAGATAAAGTGAATGTACATTTATTTAGTTCAAATTCAGCTGATAACGGGTTTTACTTTCACTTAAATTCTGTTTATTTGTGATGTTGTAAAGCGGTGTACTGTGGATATTTTTGATTAACTAGCAGACTATTTATCTGATAGAAGGTGCCATAGGGATCGGTTGTGTTGGGGTTCATTGAAGGAATTCTCTATTCTATATATCTATATATTATTATCTGTTCAGCAGCACCGTATATACATCCAAGTGCATTTATTAAAAAACAATTATTTTAATATTACAAACAGACACTCCAATTTTATTTATCTGTATAAATACATGTTATGGGTGCCGTTGACCTCTTCCAGAGTTTGCCTATCCAATTAACAAAACAAAAACATCAGTCAGTTGTCTACTTCAGAACAGCAAATCTTTATGAAGCTAGAAACAAGATCGTAATTAGTAATTACCAATAACATTTAGTTTAAAATAAATTTGCTTTAATGAATCCTTGAACTGAAACTCAATTAATTTCAGCAAACTTATTAATGGAAACTAATTAAAACTTAATTTATATCTTACAGGCCATTTACTAATGAACTAGACGTCCATAACTTCTTAATATTTGATAGAGGAAACTTTGTTCGTTTGATACTTTGTTAAATATTCATACCAAAAATGTTATCCTCTTTCTGGATCTTAAGTATTTATGAGGTAGATATTACGCCAATTGAATATTCGGGATCAAATAGGATTTTAGTAAATAATGGGCATAAAAACCAAATTAAATACTATCGCCTTTAATGCAGAAACATAATATAAGATTACAAGACCAACCAAACTTCTTTCATCGAAATACAAGCATACGTAAAATCTTATACTTATCTCTAAACATTCGCAGAAAGTAATAAGTATCAAATAGAAAAAAATAACTAGTTTCGTTACAGTTCTTGTTTAAGAACAAAACTTGGTAATATCTACATAACTGTGTAGAGTAAATTCAAGAGAATTCTCATTTTCGCTGGCAAATGTGTAAATGAATATTAAGATACCTAGTTTCTCTTTTACATTTTTATCTCGTAACAGTATTGTGGTAAGGAACTTCTGGAAAATTCGAGTTTGTATTGCGCCTCGTACACATGTAGGTTTCTTAATTAATTCTGCGTTCTTATGCAGGTGTAGGAACAATTGCTTTGTTGTTTAGCTTGTATTGTAACGTACAGCTTAATTAACATTTAAATTACCTCTACATGTATTATATGAGATATTGTTAACATCCCACCATGGTTCAGGCCTTGACGTGGCGGTGGGGCTCAGTAGCCTAGGGTGAGCCCAGCACTTTGGGCGAAGCTAATTGAACCAGGGGGCTCTTTGTGCCCCTCTTATAAGAAGAGGGCACAAAAGAGCAAGGGGCGAGGATGGGAAGCTCACCCCATTGCACTGTCCCGACGTTGGGAGGGGTTGTTCTGTGGTGCTGGACAAACCCTCTGTGGAGGTTCCCGTCGTCGGTCGCCTGAAGGACTGACTAGCCGTCGATGTGCCCTGTTTGCTTACTAGATCCGGGGCACCTCAGCAAAGGCAGCATTGGTGGCACTCGCCGGGTTTTAGTGGGTAGAGCTGCGTCCACTTACCAGCTTATGGGCGCAGCGAGTCCCACATACCCGCCTGGGGAGACTCACTCCCCAGTGGGATGCCTCAGAGCATTTCCCGGCGTTAAGAAAAAAAAAGAGATATGTTAACATACGTGAATGTAAGAGGTGAATTGGGTCAGCACGTGACAAGTGACAGCCGTGCAGTTTGTGAGTTTCCGATGGCCCATTTGGGGGAAAAGGAGGGCAACGCATCTGCATAACTTTTAGTAGTAAGGATGTCTATGGGCTTTAGTAGTCACCATAAGGCTCCGACTGCCTCTGTTATCTTCTTATGACATAAAAAAAATAACTTAGGACGTGTTTTAAGGGGACAAGACCGATAATATGCCCACAACATCGTGCCCGTTTACGTACATTGCCAAGCAGTGAGCAGGTAAGCAGATCTGATGTGTTCTAGACGATAGTGTAATTATTAACCGAGGCATCTTGCCTCTCAAGACGACCATGATTATGTGAGACAGAAGAAAGAGTGTGAAGTGCGAACCTGTGTTATCTCTCACTTCGTGGATAAACTAACTAAAATAAAATGTTTATGGGTGACGTTGATCATTTATCGGCTCATCTGCATCTATATCTTGTAACTAAATAAATAGGCACGCTACCGACACGTTCCTTCGTTAACCAAAAAAATAAGACAACGCCACTGCGAACACGTAAAATTAACAGCGTAACAATTCAGTTTTTACGTACTAAAGGGTTACACGTAGTAATTACACCTCTGATTATATTTACCAACCGTCTGGTACATTAGCAGGCGACGTTATAAGTGCGTAATGTCTTCAAAAATTCATCACCTTAACGAGCGTAGGGGGCCGTCGCCCATGTGATGGCGTTACTTCTTTATAAGCTGCGCCCAGGGGGTATGTCTATGCATGTATGGAATATGAAGGTGAAAAGCTTGGACAGTTTCCAAACGATATAAAAAAATAGTGATCACAATGACTACCGAAACTAAATCATCAAAATAAAATAAAAAAAATTATAGCGTTCCAAAACAATACAACAGGAACCTAGTCCTCTGGCGTGATATGAACTGTGAAACGTGTTACGGTTGCTAGATAATTTCCTTCGATATTCAAACCCGCGATCACGATTTACCTAAACAATAGATTACAAATAGTCTAGAATCTAGACTGATCTCGTTACCAATCCCCGTCAACTACAAGTTTTAATAAGCTTCATGAATGAATAAGTACGAAAACGTTTTGTTCATTCGAAGCACGCGAGCATAGCACAAAGTGGAAGTTTTCCGCTGACCCTCGTTATAAGAGCATTTGGTTGAATTCAATTGCCCCGGCTCCAAACTATTCAGTTTTGCGTTCGCTTTGTGCAGTGCTTAGCTAACGGAACCGATTCGATTTTAAATCGACGATTGAGCGTTATAAATATTTTATAAACTAGAACCGAGAAAGAAATTTCGGCAATGCACTTTCATTGAGATTTAAATTTGCAAAGTGCGCTAATTCAAACTGCAAAACTTCTAAAATGAAAAAAAGTACTGGAGAAGTAGCAATAACTCCCAGTAAAAATACTAGAGCTATGTGACGAAAGTCGGGGGTGATTTTGTTTGTCATTATTACTACACGTAGTATCAAGTATTTTATAATAAAATACTGACCAAAGAAAATATAAGCAAATTAGCAGATGGTTCGTATAGTAGATGCTATGTGGTCAACGAAGAAACATAGTTCGACCAGCCCTGGAAGCAATGCATCAGCTATCTGGAATTTGGCAATGAGACTGCTAGAACAAGATGGTAGTACTCATGAAGATGGAAATACGCATCCATCACAACTACTAATCAAAGACACTGATAATGATCTAAATCTATTACTTAATAAACCACCTTGATATAACATAGAGAAATCCACCACATAAAATAAACTAAAAGCCAAAAACTAAAATGTTAAAAAAGTTTAAAAGAAAAAAAATGTGTTAAGCAGTTTAAGTGAGAATGAGTTAAAAACTGTAATTACAACAAATTACGGTGGCCAGGAGCTAGAATAGATTCCTACAATGGAACTCTTAAAACAGTTAGCTTTGAAAAGAAAACTGAGGATTAAGCCTCGTTAGGTTTGCGAAGCTTTGGCAGAGAATTCTTCAGTCGAGAAGCTGTGAATGCATAATTTTAGTCTTCAGTGACTTAATAAAAATTCTAGCTTTAATATTATAGAGGAATATTAAAATTACAAACATCAAGCTTAAGTGTCTAAGAAATTTACCAGGAATTTTAATATTAAAATGTTTAAGACACGAGCGCCTTGTACCGAGTACATTTTTGGACGTATTATCTATGTTGATGATAAATTTACATTACAAAAAGGTTATATTGAAAAAAAAAAACACCATTAAAACAGCTGATGACATTAAACCTGTTGAACCGACTTTGATAAGACACGCCTAAGAACCACCGCTAAAAACTCGTTTTAAATAAACAAAAATTGCACCCAAATGTACAAAAGCTAGTGCCACAGATACGGTCTAACTTACAATACCACTCTTTTTGCGTCGGGGGTTAAAAAAAGGCAACCTAAATGCCTCACCGTCCAATATTGACTGGATATTTGCATAGGATGCATAACCATAACTTTTGTACGTAACTACAACACAGACAGACAGAGCTCATGCATTAGCATAACATTTTGAGATTTCCTGCTACAACAATCATTTTAATGCTTGATATGAATATATGAATGATATTTTTCCCGAGTTATGTTTTGTATAAAAATTAAAGATATTGAAGATCCAATTTAGCTTTTTTAAGCTGCAGCTTTTTCCACAAAATATTTCAACTCGACTATCAGCAATAGACTATATATAGAGCTATGAAAAACGCTGCCCCTCTAAATTATTGATCCTCGATCTATATAATTGAATGAAATATAATTAAAAATCAAATTTGTAATACCTATGAAATTAAAAAATATATTTAGTAAATGTAAACTATTTTGTTATTTAAGCTAAAGAAGCCTTTTATTAGAGTAAATAACAATAATTATAGAGCCCGAACAATAAAGTAATAAAAGATTTTTACATTAATGAACTCATAGTCTTGCGATACAGACCAGAGTTAACAAATTTTTTATTCCTATTTAACAATGGTAAGAACGAAATATCTAAGCTCACGTTTTAGCACTGCAATATGATGCCAAAATGGACATTTTATTAATGATTCCTTTCACCAATATCCGAGAGACAACAGCTTTAAACTGGTCCGGGAAAAGCTCATATAAATGGGAATACCGAGTCGATCTTATGCCTGTCCGCTGTAATCCTCTCCCCTCTAATCCCGGGGACTCGGCGCTGTGATATAATCTGGGAGCGCCGATGCTTCAGGTTTAGCGGTTATCGACACAGCGTGGTGTGGAGCGTGGACGTGTTGTGCTCTTTATAACAGGCGATATATTAGACTTCCACGGATTTGGAATATATCCTTACTACTTTGTAATATGTGAAAAAAACTCCTGAAAAATATTACGTACTCCTTCTGAAATATTCTGATTCAAATCCTACAGGCTTCCTGAGATCCTGTTATATCATAGATACTGGAAACAAGCTGTGAGCCTAGACAGATTTTAAAAACTACCGCAGTGCCAGCCCTAAAGATTAATCCTTTAAAAGGTTTTAAGAAACAATACCATATTTCTTAAAACCTTTAAAATGAGGCAATTTAAGCTTAAAATACCAAAAAAAATAAACATTATTCACAGTTTTTTTGATTAGGTAAACGTCGGGATAAAGCTTTTGCGGAATCGTATAACGGTGATATTTGCAATAACATAAATATACATCAACTAATTATACAAATAATAATCAATCACTTAAATGTAGCTAAAATGTAGCATAGATTCTAATTATAAAGCAAATTAATAAGAAGAATCCTTTAAGAAAAACTGGTTGTAGAAAGAAGTCATGGTATCAGAGAATGGACGAGCATCGCGAGCGGGCCGCCGAACTGTTTCATCTCGCGAGAAAAAAGGGAAAATATGGGGAGCTGACTGCCAATCTTCACTAGTTGGAGAGGCACCCCAAGAAGAAGAAGAAGAATATAACCTAAGTATTTATTTTATGGCATGAAATACTATTTTTTTAAATTGGTTTCATCTATTCTGATTAGGGGTAAATAAATACCGGTGGGAGGGAAGCGCTGTGCCGCGCTCCCGGCTGCATGGGTACCACCATCTTGCTTAATTCTCCCGTGAAACAGCTTTGCTGTGTTTCGGAGAGAAGGGCAAGACAGGCAGTGTAATTACTGGCACCGAGACTTAACATCTTATGTCTCAGGAGAGGCAACACATAAATGAGTTGCCTGGGCTCGTTCCAGGTATACTAGTTTATGTACATGGGCGACGTCGACCACTTAACATCAGGTGGTACATTTGCCAGTTTGCCTACCCAACTAACATAAAAAAAAAAAAAAAAATTTCAATGGTACTTTTGAGAATAAAGAACTCGACTTATTTGGGAATAACGGAACGGGACAAGCAAATCGTCCGAACCGTGAAAATTTTGCATTTCACCTTTCCGGTGCTGAAATCCCAATAGATGGAAGAGATGGTAAAATTAAATCCTGATGAATAATAAAACGCGGGAAAACAATCTACGTTATCTATTATAGCCCGAGTATAATTTTGATTCGAACCAGGTTCTGATTTCGTTTGTTTTTCCGAGTTAAATTCAGAGACAGGTACTTTGTTTAAATGTAGACCCCGATCGTATGATCCTATATAAATATTAACACGACGACGCAATCATAAACCTGCCAGTAACTCATTAATTATTAAATTACTACAACCTTTTTTTACATACTAAAATACGTTAATCAACAAAAATTTTTGTTTTTTTACAATAGACGAACAAAATTGAATGTACATCATGGGCATGACAAGTAAATGAACGTTACATGTACATATTGGATATGGGTTTCCAAGTCCCCAAGATTCTCGAAATTAAGCCACATATAAGGCCCGTAGTCCACGTAATAGTTTTTAGGGTAACGCGAATTTCAGTAAATTATAATGATTGATGAAGGATTGACCATGATCCTTCCATAACCATGGTTGCTGTAAAGCAATGTTTTTCAATCTGTGGTGGAGATTTAGGCTAAGCGCATACATACAACTTTTAGATGAACAACTATTTAGTTGTGGTTCCTATGTTTATAGAATTATACTAGCTGTTGCCCGCAGCTTCGCCCGCGTTAACTTAGATTTACAGCCGCACGCGGATTGATGATAATTATTTTTATAGCCTAAGTTACTCCTTATAACATCGGTGAATTAGCCGGAACAAACAGACAAGACAGACAGACAGACAAAAATTGTAAAACATGTCATTTTTGTATATGTACCGTGTATACATCCTTCCAGGTTTAATACCTCATGTGGGTGTTTTTTTAGCGTAGAATGTAGCGTATGAAATATTCCACAGGATAATCTGTCACTGAATAGCCTATATTGTGTAGTCGATGCAAAAGTTGTAAGTATGCGCTAGCCCTTATTCAGGGGGTCACCGGCAAAAGGCGGAGAAAAAGAAAGAAAGGCATGGTTCTGCCTTATAGTAAAAATACGATTACACTAAAGAAATAGCCTTATTTATTTTAAAATATATCATATAGTATTTTAATGAATAATTCTAACTTTTCAACTGGCTAGCTCAGGCCGGGGTGGCCAGACAATTTGAACCTGTAAAGAGGTCGTGTATTAAATGCTCTAAAGCAATATTCGAAACTTTGGCCATCTGAAAATCTTGGTGACTACGACAAAAATTCGTAGAAAGTATTTTCATTACAATAAGTATGTATCTATAGTTACTACCAAAGCATTATGACAACAATATCGACTGTGTTCAAACCAAATGTGTTGACTATGGTAGTCTTAGCTTAACAAATTTAATACTGACCGTATAAAACAAAAACCAAAACACGATGCGAGACTCTTTAAATATAAAAAAACGTCATGGCTAATTGGTTAAGATGCTGTAAGTCCACGCCCAGTTAAAACAGTAACCGTAATCCCACGCCCACAATCCCAGCATCCCACTAAATTGTACATCAAGTGTGCTCATCGCGTTAATACAGGCGTTAAGTAGCTTTAGTAGTTGAAAATAATCCAGGATTTGTCCCGTGATGAGAGTTTAGTTTGAGCAAACGTTGTTCACAAAATTTGCATTCCCCTTTAATAAAGCTGATAATATTCTACCATAAATATTTTAATTTAATGTTTTTAAGTTATAGTATGTTAACACAGCACTATGAATACATCCCCACCATGGTTCAAGCCTTGTCGTGGCGGTGGGGCTCAGTAGACTAAGTTAAACCCAGCATCTTGGGCGAAGCTAATTGAGCTTAGAGAGCTGCTCTTTGTACCCCTCTTATAAGAAGAGGGTACAATAGAGCAGGGGACAAGGGGCGAGGATGGGAACCTCACCCCATTGTACTGTCCCGACGTTGGGAAGGGTTGTACCCTTCTGTGGAGGTGGCGTCGGTTCCTTGATGGACTGACTAGCCGTCGAGGTGCCCTGATGCTCAACAGATCCGGGGCACCTCACCAAAGGCGGCATTGGTGGCACTCGCCGGGTTTTAGTGGGTAGAGCTGCGTTCACCTTACCACCTTTTAGGCGCAGCAAGTCTCACATACCCGTCTGGGGACACCCACTCCCCCGTGGGATAACTCAGAGCATTTTCCGTCGTAAAAGAAAAAAGGACTACGAATACATAATTTATATAATAGTTTATCGTGATCGTTATAAATATTTTCCGTCGACTACTGGACAAACGCTCCTTTAATAAACGCCAAGACCGCCTATTCCCCGCCGGCTGCTACTCACGACCAACAAAAACCAGTGATGCCACCCCATCTCCAAGAATCCAATGATTTTTAGCAATGTCTTCACTGAAATTGAGATCAGTTGTTAGCTAGGTTAGTACATGTTAATATACATATTACATCCAGCGAGGCGGTCGCTTTTAGTATATATTATCTCCTATAAGATGGCAAACCAAGATTTTCAAAATGGCCGTCGTTCGATTAAATAAATCCTACTTTACAGCAAACAAAACTTAATAAAATACTCCGCTATAGCCGAGCTCCAGCGAACTGCAGCCAGTTACCGAGAGTAAATAATTTTGTAACGATATAACGAAAGAGAATGTACAAAGGAGGGTATCTAATAGAAATATTTTATGTGCATCTAGATTCTAGCCATCATCACCACCATCGACATGAGTCCCATTACGCCAGAATATATCGATTTTTTTGGTCCAAAACACAAAAAAGGACATGTAATATTCATATTTAAATGAGTATTATTTCGAATGCTTACCGCGTTTACAGGTTTATTGAGGTCTGACAGTCTCCCCGTGCTCATGGCGATTGTAACATTGCCGAAATATCGGGACCTCAATAAACCTATAAACACGGTAAGCACCCCAAACAATATTGTGTTATAGTGATCGCGTTAATTTAAAACAATATTTTACATATCATTTTTTCACAAAAACCCAACCACGAAAACCTCACAAGGTTTAGAAATAGTTCCGATGTATGATAAATGTCATTTAATGATAAGTGAACTTCAATTGTTCTAGAAATTATTAAGATTCATCAAGCAGGAAGTGGCAGTAGGCTGGTCACACCAAAGACGGCTATCGTAATACACTCAGACGGCGGGACGACTGCGTTTGAAAAGCGACAGAGTTTGATTTTATATTACGTTGGATGCAAAAGGGGAAAGACCGTGTTTATTAGAATAGCCTGGCCTCTACCTTTATCTGGACAAACTTATAGCAGGTTAATTTGATGATACATAATATAGAAATTACCAAATAAAGTTTTATTTATATATTATAAATATACACAGATAAATAAAATTGGAGTGTCTGTCTGTACTATTAAAATAACCGCTTCTTAATAATTGCATATGGATATATATATACACGGTACATAATGTATTTTTTTACAAGTTTTGTCTGTCTGTTTGTTCCGGCTAATCTCTGAAACGGCTGGGCTGATTTTGATAGGGCTTTCATTGGCAAATAGTTGGTATTATAAGGAGTAACTTAGACTATAAAAAAAACATTATAAGTAAATTTAAGTGAACGCGGGCGAGGCTGCGGGTAACAGCTAGTTAGAAATATTTCAGCCGTGTTCTGATTAGTATCAGACCCCTCGCTAACTTAACAATTTTGAAATTAAACATAAATTGAAAAATGATACCTACTTTGAGTTTTATAGTTTCATAGTTTAGGTGGAGATAATCATACCCTGAAAATTTGGTTCCTATAAAATTAACGCCATAACAATCCATTTGTCTTTCCAAAACTGTCCGAAAGCATAGACATAAAGGTTATTTTTAACCGACTCCAAAAAAAGAGGAGGTTCTCAATTCGTCTGTATGTTTTTTTTGTGTGTGACACGTTTACTCCGCCGTTTTTAATTTTATAAAGATCTGACAAGCCGTTTTTGAGTTATTCCCCATAATGCCTATTTGGTTTATTTAGTTTACCTCGATGATGTGCTCATTTTATTACTTGTCGATGTAACAATTGTATATGATGTTTTGGCACACCATAGTATGTCGCGATCATCGTAATCATCGTCATAATCATCAACGTCATCCTTTATCCGTCGTGTTTTTTTCGGAATCACTAAAATTTTAGAAATAAAAAAATTTAAAAAAAAAATTTAAACCAACTTCAAAAAATATTGACGTGGTAAACGCAAAGTTTGTACATTAGTAGAAGATTAAGTTGATTATAAGTTGTAAGAACAAAAATTAAAGAAACAGTTATTTTAATGTTTATACAATTTTATTTTTGAAGTGGGTTTTAAATTTTTGTATTTTTTTTTGTGTTTAGAGATAGGCAAGCTGCCAGACGGCCACTATGGTAGGGTCAACTTCCAATAGACAGAAGAAATTTCATGTGACCCCTTTATAATATTCGCCATAATTTTGTTCTTTTACTTCAAAGGATCTATAAATTATGGAGAATTCTTAAAAGCCTAACTTAAGTTAAAGTAAATATGATCATAAAGTATTTTCGGTTTCCTGATAATTCATTGGACCCGGAAGCGTCTGCTAATGGCGTGCAAGATGGCCGCCGGGTTTCCGCTTAACTATTTGACAAGCTGTACCGACCCAGCTTGCTTTTGCTCGATGTCGATAACTGCTGACCCGATCAAATGAGATTAACATAAAATCAATTGCTGAGATTAATGAGTTTGAATTTTTTTAATTAATTTTGCGATTTCAAAACGCTTTTTGAAATCGCCACATGGTTACATTCTGCACGTAGAGCGCGGATCAGCTTAATTGAGAGTAACTAGTGAGACCCTTGGACAGGCATTCGTAGACGGTACCAAAATCCTACTAATATTATAAACGCAAAAGATTGTAAGAATGTATGGATGTATGTTTGTTAGTCTTTCACGCAAAAGCTACTGAATGGATTTTAATATAACTTTACAATCACAGCTTATACATCAGAATGACATTTAGGCTATAATTTATTTATTCCCACGGGAATGGGAAGTACGCGGGTGACACCGCGGGGCGCTGCTGATATCCATATACAGATTGAAGTCTAAAAAAAATTTACAGTGAAAATAATAATTTTACTATTCCTAATATTTTTAATAAAAATTCTTCTTGTCGAGTCGAGGCATTCGTAGACGGTACCAAAATCCTACTAATATTATAAACGCAAAAGATTGTAAGAATGTATGGATGTATGTTTGTTAGTCTTTCACGCAAAAGCTACTGAATGGATTTTAATATAACTTTACAATCACAGCTTATACATCAGAATGACATTTAGGCTATAATTTATTTATTCCCACGGGAATGGGAAGTACGCGGGTGACACCGCGGGGCGCTGCTGATATCCATATACAGATTGAAGTCTAAAAAAAATTTACAGTGAAAATAATCATTTTACTATTCCTAATATTTTTAATAAAAATTCTTCTTGTCGAGTATTTAGCCAAATTTACCGCCGTATCGGTGGCCTTAAACAGATCCTTCATTATAATATAATATTTTATATTAAAACAACAATTATATATTCATACACAGCTGAAAAATAATTAATGAAATGTACATCCTTACCACAGACTGTATATCAACCCTCTTAACCTTATAATAAATTTTGAGCAGCGACATCGGGGCGAGTGATCCGTGAAATTGCGAATTGTTGTGAGTAACGGGTGGAAACTGCTATTTTCCTCGATGAAAATAAAGAAGGCATTAATTATTATAACAAGACGTCTAATGACGTCAATTTTTTTAGCACAATTCAATTAAGTTTTAATGTATTTGTGATTTTGAATTAATAATTTTTTGAAGTTATACTTCTTTTGGCGCGTTAGGGAAAAATGATGTGAGTTAATTTTTACGATGCTCACCGTCACGAAAAACCGACACCCTGAAGTTAGCTATAGTCAACATTATTTTATACAAAAAAATTCATATAATGACAGTATAGACGTCACAAGAAGATATAATTTTTTACTACACAATAAGCAAAAAGGTTACAGTGTAATGAATTTGTACTAAGTATTTTTCTTTAGGAAGTATAACTTCTTAAAGAAAAATACTTGTAAAAACATGTAGGTACATAAGTACACTTTTTTATATAGATGAGTGGACAATCGGACAGTCGGTTCATCTAGTGGTAAGTGATAACATCCATAGACAACCGCTAGACCAGATAAGCACGTACGTTGCCCCTTAAGGCTAAACTCTGCTGTCTTTATTTACACTTTTAACTTTCAACTAAGCGCGACAAAATCCGAAAAAGAATATGAGTGAAATACGTGTATTAACACGTATTTAAAAATAATGCCTAAACTTTACGATTATCGATTTAGTACTTTAGTAGTTCATCGCGGACAATCGTAGTAATTTTGATATACAATACCAGGTAATGCTTTCTTCAATAACATACTACAATTAACCGATTTGACGAGCTATATATAGAATTGAGGGTAATCGATTTATGAACCTCAGTTCACCTGTCTCTCTCGCACAGTCGTTCTTTTGTTCCATTTAAACCTTGAAGGTCTTATGATATTTAACATCGATTTCCGAAATCCGAAATAACAGACAAATCTAGTTGGACTGTCGAGGATTCCATCTATAGTTATATTATAAAGAGGAAAGATTTGATTTTTTTGTTTCTTTTTTTGTTACGATTTAACTTAATGACTTCTTGAATGATTTAAAAAAAAATCACCATTAGAATACGACGTTAGCACTGAGTAACACAGGCTTTAAAAAAAAAAGATTCCGACGAATTGAGAACCTCCTCCTTTTTGAAGTCGGTTAAAAATAATGAGCATCACTCCGGATACGACTGTAAGTCTAGGTAAACGCGGCCGAAGCTGCGGGCACCAGCTAGTACTCCAAAAATGTTCCTTTTAACGTGATAGCATCTTATAAATAGATGAACGCCGGCTGCACGCACGAAAATGGAAAGTGTCACGTTCCGCCTGAGCCAAACGTGCGAGCGAGAGTGCGGAACAAGCGACAGACATACATATACATAGTCTCCTATGAATTTACTATGATAGAGAGGCACCAATCACGATCGAGCGTTCGGCTTGTGACGCATAATGCCGTTGTCACGTAAAATTACTAACTACTAATTAAGGTAGGCTTTTTAACCTTAAAACAGGCACAGGTTTGCTGCAGATAAGTAACGATATTGTAGGTAAGGTGGTAACAAACGATTCTAGCCATTGTCCATAAGCATTATTTTTTAAAGTCAGTAAACAGTCAGTGACTCCTTTTGAATTTGTAGCTATCTCCTGCTATGGCGGGACGTTGAAAATCTGAGTACGCAGTATTAAAATGCACATTGATGGTCGATGGGCTACTAGTTTTTTTAAGTGGCGACCACATTCCCGACGATCTGTCGATCGACTTCCTACGAAAGACGTGTCGTGCCGTAGCCGTTTCTAACTAGAAACGGCTACGGCACGCTACTGGCAACTGCCAGTGGCGGCAGATCTTGCGTTTATTTAAAGAGGATTATTCGTGAAAAATGTTGATATTAATGTTGTATCCCGATATAAACATTCCTTTTAAACTAAGTCTAATCTATTTTAATACGGCGTGTGTGTGACAGGGGCGTAGAAGGGCGTTTTAATGAAATATAAAATTAAATTATCAATTTGGTATAAATGCGCGCGTGTAGGGACGATACGTTCGTTTAAAATTAATTATAAAGTTACGAGACAACTCGATTACAACTTTATCGATATATAATAAGGTTTACTAGAAACGTTAGTATTGTGACACAATTTAAAATGGATTATTAATCATATACTTAATTTAATGGTATAACAGGTCTATACTTAAATGGGTCTGGGCGGACATCTGCCGGATGACTAAAGAGCTGTAAGCCAAGAAAACAACAGACTGGGTCCCATTAAACCGGATTAGGAGACACCGCAGACCTCGACGATTTTCGAAAAGACTGGCGTAGTGCAGCTCAAGATAGAGACGCGTCCCCACTCCCCACCATGGTTCAGGCCTTGACGTGGCGGTGGGGCTCAGTAGCCTAGGGTGAGCCGCTGCACCTTGGGCGAAGCTAATTGAGCCGAGGGGGCTCTTTGTACCCCTCTCATAAGAAGAGGGGACAAAAGAGAAGGGGGCAAGGGGCGAAAACGGGAACCTCACCCCATTGTCAGTCCCGATGTTGGGAGGGGTTGTTCTGTGGTGCGGGACAACCCCTCTGTGGAGGTGGCGTCAGCCCCTGGGGGGACTGACTAGCCGTCGAGGTGCCCTGTTTGTTCATTAGATCCGGGGCACCTCACCAAAGACGGCATTGGTGGCACTCGCCAGGTTTTACTGGGTAGAGCTGCGTCCACTTACCAGCTTTCAAAGGCAGCGAGTCCCACATACCCTCGTGGGGAGACGTGGGATGCCTCAGAGCATTTCCCGGCGTTAAAAAAAATGTTATTTTAATAGGACAAGTTTTCATCAGGTGGCACACCTACCTAAAACCCGGTCTTCATCTTTTGAGAGATACCACACCTTGGGAATGGTCCGTTCCTCCCGGGGATTTCAGGATAAGATGTAAAGATTGTTATAGAATATATATTATTTGAAAAGATTAGTTCCACTTAGTTTGTTTCACCGGTTCTTCTCGGTGGACTTGCTTTAAAATCGGTAGATTCCACTGAAGTTCAAAGAGGATACATTATTGATACTATTTTGAATGAAAAAAAATTACTTCATTTGAACCACTTACCTAAGAAATAGAAAACGCAATAAGGACAAATAAATAAAACTTAAATAGATAAAAACATTACAGAATTTATAAACATGAAAAAAATTTAATTTAAACTGGATTTAAAACTGCAAGCTGAGGTAACGTGAAGTTCAACAGTTCGGGATACGAATTTGTTGAATAACTTGTATCTGTTATTTAATAGTTACCGTAACGACACAACTTACACAGATATCTTGTTTCATTTTATTTACAAAACTTAACGTGTTTTTTAGGGGAAATGGTTAAGACTAGATAGCATTGAACATTGTAAGAGAGTGAAGCTAGATTACACGAAGAATAACGTTGTCTAATGTTTACGCCAGCGTTTCCCATTTCCCCACCATGGTTCAAGCCTTGCCTCCGCCAAGCGGAGGGGCTCAGTAGTCTAAGGTGAACCCAGCACCTTCGGCGAAGCAAATTGAACCGAGGGAGCTCTTTGTACCCCTCTTATAAGAATAGGGGACAAGGGGCGAGGATGGGAACTTCACCCCATTGTACTGTCCAGACGTTGGGAGGGGTCGTTCTGTGGTGCGGGACAACCCCCCTATGGAGGTGGCGTCGGTCCCTTGAAGGACTGACTAGCCGTCGGGGTGCCCTGTTTGCTCAACAGATCCGGGGCAACTCGTTAAAGGCGGCATTGGTGGCACTCGCCGGATTTTAATCGGTAAGGCTACGTCCACTTACTACCTTTCGGGCGACGCGAGTTCCACATACCCGCGTGGGGAGACCCACTCTCCCGCGAGATCCCTCAGAGTATTTCCCGGCTTAAAAGAAAAAAAAAGCGTTTCCCATTTAGTGGGACGCGACCCGGTACCGGGCCACGATAAACAAAAACCGGGTCGCGTCATTGCCTTCTCATTTTAAGAAAATAGTAAGTCTTTAAACTGACGATTCAAAAATAAGTGGCTTCATACTTCTCACTAATGATTATAATACTTAAGTACAGACATTTATTTGCAATAAATATACTTTTATTTGCAATATATGTGTTTTATTTTATCTGATGATTAAGGGGGTTGAAAAACTTGAGTGGGTCACGAAGGAGTACGAAAACCGAGCCTTAGCAGAACAAAGTTTGGGAAACGCTGGTTTACGATAAATTCACTCATAATGAAACTACTTTTACGGATTTTACTAACATTTTTCCGTTTCGAAGTTTATTTCACATTACTTCTCTATCCGGTTATATGCTCGATGAGTTTATAATAAATATATATATTTTACACCACGACCAAGTCCAGTGGTCTTATATTGTAAACCAGGTACTACTGTTTATGAGAAATAAGTGACTTATCGAAATGCATATATGTATATGACGACGCATCCATTACCTATAGACGCGTTTTTCCATCCGTCCGTCCATTATCAACGAATATAAGAATTTCGCAATTAAAAGAAACAAACACAGAAATTAAATTAAATAAGTTCGCTTTATCGGCACAAGATACACCGATTTACGGAAAAAATCAAAAATCAAAATAATTTTTTTTTATTCAAAATAGTACTAATACAGTATCTTTTTGAACGTCAATTGAATCTACCACCGGTTCCAAGGTAAGCCCACTGAGAAGAACCGGCGAAAAAAACTCAGTGGAACTAATTTTTTCAAATAATATTATATATTCTATAACAATTGTAACACCTTATCCTGAAATAGGGAGGAACGCCTTATTCCCAGGGTGTGGTATCTTCCATAAAATCTTTTATTTTATAATATCTTTTACCACACAAATGCTCTTTGAGATCCTATTGTAAAAGCGTCTACAGTTACCTTTAAAATCATTACTTACTTTTCTAATGTAACGAAAGTCTAATCACTGGTACATCTGACCTGTGTCTATTACGTGTATCCCTACTCTGAATATCACTTTTCTTACAAAACACAACAATATAACGTTTTTATGAAATATTTAGTAATTATTTATAATCAAAGCACACTAACTCCTGAGTACATAGAAACCCTAGGTACTTATCTTCAAACCGTCTGCTGTGTTGGTTGGCTCGTACAAGAGTGCCGACTGCCGATACAGTAAACAGTTCCTGTAGCGCTCCTCCACCACCCCCCACACGTTGGTTTCGTATACATATCACTTTACAGTCACGATCCAGGTTTTTTCTTGTTTTTTTTCTAACCTAACCTAAAACCAAACACTCATTTCGTGTTTTTAGAAAATATACTTAGATACGAATTAGAGCTACCAATAATAGTTTCTCTCACAAAAGAAAAAAACTTGAAAAAAAAGGGACGAACTATCGAATTTTTTCTTACAAAAGAAGGAACTTGAAAAAAAAGGGAAATAATAATCGGACCGGAGAATCGAACCGGGGTCTTTTGGTTCGGAAACCGTCCGATTTCCCACTCGAGCTTATTATAACATAAGTAGTAAGTTCGTAAGAACTTGTGTCACGAGTACTAGGTACGGGAATAAATTTTGTATAAATACACATACACGTCTATGATCCGGAGCAGACATGTATATTTATCATACAAATTACACTTGGCGGGATTCGAACCGCGATCCGCGACCGCTGCGTGCCAGTCTAAGCACCAGCCAGCCAATAAACTAACTATGGTCATTGGTCAAGTTATGTACGTCGCCCTATCGAGGCGTATACAATTATTAATGAGGATATAAAATCTTAAATAAATACCCAATATACTAATACTAAATAATATAATAGTAATAATGCCAATGTTTATATTATTTAAAAACTAACATAAATTTTATGCTTGCTATCAATGTATAGCCTGATCAGAAATATATGAACCCTGCGTGGTGTCGCCACTGTACCTTTTATACGTCAACACATAGTATACTCCATACAGAAATTAATTCCGAAATTTTCCGCAATATGGCGAGGGTTTTGTTTTTCTGGTCAGGATATACATAGATAGCAAGCGTAACATTTATTAGTTTTTAGGCTTTATGCAATGATGGAGTGACGTCGCGCTATCGAGGCACCGATTTATATACATATATGAAAATTAAGAAAACCTGGTACTTACTTTTTTATTCATCATTCTAAGACTTCAACAGTCTAGATCTAAATTCTAAAGTTATACCTTGATGTAGATGTGCTATTTCGAGCAGAAGACTTTGTGTACTGCATTTATTAGTGGATATAATATAATATGACCTATAAGGCCATCTTGACGTTCACCTAAAACTAATGGCGAAATTCTGAGATTTGTAATATTTGATCTCGTTGAGTATCATTTTATAACTGATAAGCCACAGACCGACGAATGCTATCGGATCTTAGTAATGTATATTATTACAGCTATGTCAGCAAATGCCGAGCTAGAGACCGATTTTTGCAATGTCTACAATATATATACACATAAATAAAATTTCCATGTCACAATGTTAGTTACCGTACTCCTCCGAAAGGGCACCTAGCCGTCGAGGTGCCCTGTTTGCTCAATAGATCCGGGGTACCTCACGAAAGGCAGCATTGGTGGCATTTCCCAGCGTAAAAGAAAAAAAGGGGGCAAAATCCTGCTTCTGTTTCATAATTTTACTAGAATATAGTACCTATGTAGTACATGAGAAAGCCTAACTCAGAAGACAATTATTTGTGACATATTTGTCATCATCGTCGTCATGGACCTGATATGTGTGGGACTCCTCGAAATCAGGCTAGGAGGGTGGGCCATCCCTAGTGAGGCGGCGAGTTGAGTGCGGCGTCCCGCAAGGGTCGGTTCTAGGCCCAACCCTATGGAACGTTGGCTACGACTGGGTCCTGCGGAGCGGTCTCCTCCCCGGGATGGATGTCATCTGTTATGCAGATGACACACTCATTCTATCTCGGGGACGGACATACAGGGAGGCTGCGCGGCTGGCTGAGGTGGGAGTATCCCTCGTAGTCAGCCGCATAGAGCGACTGGGGCTTCGGGTCCGTTTCGACAAAACCGAAGCCCTGCTCTTCCGCGGGGCTGGGAGGAAAGGGCCCCCTCAGGTGCACGGCTCCTTATCGGTGAGACGGAGGTCAGGGTGAGCCCCACTATGAAGTATCTTGGGCTCACCCTCGACGGGAGGTGGACCTTCGGCCCCCATTTCCAACAACTGGGGCCGAAGGTCATAAGGGTGGCGTCAGTGCTGGGTCGACTTCTTCCTAATATAGGAGGGCCCAGCGAAGCCTGCAGGCGGCTATACTCCGGAGTCTGCCGGAGTATAGCCACGTACGGAGCCCCAATTTGGGCGGACTCCCTCACCGCTAGGAACAAGGCCCTGCTGCGGAGTATACGGGTGATCAGGGGTTATCGTACGGTCTCCTGGGTGGCAGCCACTGCCCTAGCTGGAGATCCATTGTGGGAGCTCGTGGCGTTGCTGCTCGCTGAGGTGCACCTTTTCTGCTCACAGAGGAGGTTGCTCTTCCGCGAGACACCGACGTGGGAGGAGGTCTCACGTGGGCGGAGGCTAGGGCAAGATTGGTTGCTGCAAAGGTGGGGGGAAATCTTGGCGCAGTCGCCGTACAGCCAACGTACGGCCGAGGCACTGCGTCCAGTCCTGGTGGCGTGGATGCGTCGCCGGAAGAAACCTCTCACATTCCGCCTGACGCAGGTGCTCACCGGACACGGTTGTTTCGGTGCGTACCTGTGTCAGGTGGCCAGGAGGGAGCCGACGCCAGCCTGCCATGAGTGTGGCGCTGAGGAGGACACGGCCCAGCACACCCTAGAGGTGTGCGCTAGATGGGCCGGACAGCGTCATGATCTTGTGTCAGTGCTTGGAGGGGACCTTTCGCTCTCGAGTGTGGTGCGCTGCATGCTCGAGAGCGATGAGGCCTGGCAGGCGGCGGTCACCTTCTGCGAAATGATGATTTCGCAGAAGGAGGCCGCGGAGCGGGACAGAGAGGATGACGCCGCATCCATCCCGCTCCGTCGACGTAGGACGGGAGTGCGGAGGAGGCGCTATGCGCACCTTCTGCCTCCCATCTAACGGGACTCGGGGTAAGGTTGGGTACCTGCCCCGGTAGAGAAGTTCCGGCGTCGGCGGGGGTGCTCCAGGTTGTCGGAGTGCCCCCATAATAAGAGGAAGCCCGGTTAGCCCTTTTGAGGGAACCGGCCGGTCGTGGGGGGTGTCCTGTGTTAGTCAGATCCGGGACACTCCCCTTCAAGCGGCTGAAGGCAACTAGCAGTGATTTTAGTGCGGTATACCGGCGTTTGGTGAGCGTCGGGAGTCCCACATATCCCCGGGGACAACCCATCCCCGGGTGAATGCGCAAAGCATTTCCACTGCGTCAAAAAAAAAAGGAGGGTGGGCCATAGCTTATCTTTGCGCTGGCCTCACACACCTTCAAAAATTTATCCTCATCAGGCATGCAGGGTTCCTCCTTTTTTTTCTTTTTTTTCTTTAACGCCGGGAAATGCTCTGATGCATTCCGCCTGGGGAGTGGGTCTCCCCAGGCGGGTATGTGGGACTCGCTGCGCCCGAAAGATGGTAAATGAACGCAGCTCTACCCACTCAAACCCGGCGAGTGCCACCAATGCCGCCTTGGTGAGGTGCCCCGGATCTGTTAAGCTAACAGGGCACCTCGACGGCTAGTCAGTCCCGCAAGGGACCGACGCCACGTCCACAGAGGGGTTGTCCCGCACCACAGAACCACCCCTCCCAACGTCGGGACAGTGCAATGGGGTGAGGTCCCCATCCTCACCCCTTGCCCCTGCTCTTTTGTCCCCTCTTCTTATAAGAGGGGCACAAAGAGCCCCCTCGGCTCAATTAGCTTCGCCGAAGGTGCTGGGCTCACCCTAGTCTTGTACGCGTCTTGAATTGTGTCACGCCGTAACTAGTTTCACTTATCGTAAATTTTAAACTCTAGTTTATGACTATTCCTAATGTGTAATTAGAAGTTTTCATCGACTGAGTTTATTTAAGTTTAGACTTGAGTAGTCAACCTTCAAGTACTAGTAGGTAGTCAAGCAAAAAAAATTGTAAGAGGTAGAAGTAGGTACCATGCCTACAGCCGATTGGTCCGGCACGACCGGGGTGGTAACTCTCGCTCACATAATACCGTTGTAAAGTAACAGTTATGCTGTCGCGTTTCGTGCGGTTTGTGAGTTTCCGATGGCCCATTGGGGGCGAGGGGATAGGGAAAAGGAGGGCAACGTATCTGCATAATCTCGGCTGTGCGGATGTGTAGGGGCGTCAATAGTCACCAAAAGACTTCAACTGTTCGTTTCCCCTCCTATGCTAAAAACAATTCACCTCTAAGAAGATAGGATGAAGGTATAGTACATATCCTAAGATCCAAAGACCAAGAGGCCTATCGTCTAGACTCTAGGCGATTCTATTTATGTTAGTAAGGTGGTCAAACGAGCCACTTGATCGTAAATGGTCAGAGTCACCTATGAATACAAATTATTACCCGGGATTAGCCCACTTAACATAATGGCAATCAAGAGACCTAAGATAACCCAATGCCACTGATTGCGTTTTTTTTTCGATGCACGGAAAAGTAGCTTCACGCGCGGCACAAGCGCATCCCATCATTGTTAAAATTGTGGCGTTTAGTGGGAGTGGCCATGGACTGAATAACATACCATCAATACGGGCTGGTTGGAAATAGAAACCATATATAGACGTATCGACCGCTGAAATAGGGTAACATTCTTTGGCAACCCGTATGTCAAATCAATTGTGTTGATTTTCCACACATTTGAACACACAGAACAAAGGCTTCGTTAAGGTAAATTGGTAATGAAGTGCGAGAACGTTCATACCGGAAATGAGTTCATCGCCATGTCACAATGGCCGGGCTGCCATCGACGATACACTTCCGGTTATAAAATGCCAAAGTAACAATATTGGTTTTTCACAATTTTGCATCAGATCATCAGCTTTATGTTACACTAGCTGTTGCCCGCAGCTTCACCCGCGTTAACTTAGATTTATAGCCGTACCCGGATTGGTAATGATTATTTTTATAGCTAAGTTACTTCTTATAACATCAGCTATCTGCCAGTGAAAGTCCCATCAAAATCGACCCAGCTATTTCAGAAATAACCGGAACAAACAGACAGACGGACAGACAGACAAAAATTGTGAAAAAGGCTATTTTGGTATACGTACCGTGTATTATGCATTAAATAAAAAGCGTTTCTTTTAAAATTACAAACAGACACTCCAATTTTATTTATCTGTATTGATAAATAAACGCGTGGCACCGACAGACGTTGTCCTGTACAAAATATTTTTTGTGTATTTTTCTCGGATCCACTTGAACACAAAAAAATCATCAAGATCAGTCCAGCCGCTTAGGAGGCGTTCAGTGACACACACGGACAGAAGAATTATATATATTATATAGTATAAGATAATCCTTAATTCACGCAGACTTCCAACTATTTTTGGTCGATTTTATACGGTTTTAATTAAAAGGATGACTCACTGGATTATCTTATCCTTTCCTATTTTATCCTTTATATATTATTCCTTCCTGCTTTCTAAACAAAAAATATTAACCCTAAAATAATAAAATATATAAAAAATGGACGCCCAGCGATATTGATTCATGCAGAAATCATTTATACATTTTAAAGAAATGTTAAGTGTACATAGTTCCTTTAATTTATAATTATAATAATCTATACTAATATTATAAAGCTGAAGAGTTTGTTTGTTTGTTGTCAGGAACTACTGGTCCGATTTGAAAAATTCTTTCAGTGTTAGACAGCCTATTTATCGAGGATGGCTATAGGCTACATAACACCACGACATGTAGGAGTTGAGTAACGCGGGCGAAGCTGCAGGCAACAGCTAGTAATAATATATAATTCTTGCAATATATTTTTATACTCGTTTTCAAGTAAACGTTTCTTGAAACGAACAAACTTCATAAGCGGACTGCACGTACAAACTACGTGTTATGATTAATGGTTTCACTAGCTAGTAGTACTCTTGTAGTTTGTAAATGTAGAAAACCTTTTTCTGAAGTGATAACTTCTTGAGCCGCGTTGAGCACTTTTTTATTGGGCTAGGCCCACCACTCGTCCCCACCGCTGTCACTCTTGTATAGCCAGGACCGACAGTGGTATCCAAATGACCATAATACGATCTCAGGATCCCGAGGGAACTGCATTGGAACCCGCAACGAATTTAATCAGAAGGATTCAGGAGGAGCAAATAACTTAAATAAAAAAAAGAAGTAAACCTTTGTATGACCTGGATTTTAGACGCAAAACGTACCTGAAACAATAAGGAATAAATGGATTAGATTATAATCTATACAAAAACATCTTGTAGTGGAATTGTGAATCTAAACCATTCTCGATTCAACTTCAACACACATAAAAAATTTCATCAAAATCGGTCCAAATTCTGTCCGGGTCCGTTCAGGAGTTCAGTGTCATACACACGCAGACGAACAACTCGTGTGTGTATATTATAAAATACATGAGATCTATAAACTTCTGCACTGATAATTATGAAAATTCACTAAGCAGGTGTTAATACGCTATTTGTGTAACACTACACTAAAACGCGGGCGAAGCTGCGGACAACAGCTATATAATTCTTCTATG
Organism: Helleia helle; assembly: GCA_963853865.1. Lineage (NCBI taxonomy): Eukaryota > Metazoa > Arthropoda > Insecta > Lepidoptera > Lycaenidae > Helleia > Helleia helle. The sequence continues at coordinate 7,718,509 of OY971434.1, forward strand.
CTTAGATAATGATCTCATATAAACCAAGTTTTCGCTAGATGACAAATTGAAGCAATTTAAGGCTGCCTTAGATTATAGTTGCAGTCGGAGCAGACGGTAGTTTCTCCTGGAAGTACTGAATTTGAACTTCAAAGCGCTTTACGCTCGATTTCATCAGATAACTTCCCTTGATCCAGAAACTTGGCCTAATTCTGTAATATGACGTCATTAGTCTCGTTGAAATTCTCACCGCGCAGCATTGGGTCTCGAAAGATATTTGTAATATTTCTGATAACAATAGTCAATAGCTATTATGTTTTTATTATTATAATGAAACAAATTTTTATATATTTTCACGCGGTACATTAAGAATTTTAGATGCCAGTTTCAGATGATTTATAACATGCGACGACAAAATTAAAATAAAAAAATTAAAAATGATGATGGTGATCCTGTTGCCTGCAGATCCGGGACACTCAAAAAGCGGCTGTAGGCGCTCGCAGTGGTTTTAGTTTGTGTATGCACTCCCAGGAGCGAGTCCCACATTGGGTCAGGAACTTACCCGAGGATCCTGGCTACATCCATAAAGGATTTCAGTGCAATATAAAAAAAAAAACTCGACGATCCACCCTAAAGTGAAAATCACAATGGTAGATAATCACAAAGTTGCGTAAAAATATTTTATTTATTCAACATAACAAAAATTGTATACAAAAATATTTAGGCTAGTAGGGCATGGAAAAGTTGGGAATAAAAGGTGCTCCCGGGGGACTGCCACTGAACCAATCGGTGGGTGGATAGTTGATACTATCAATTCCCTGCGAAGGTTGTAACATATTGATACTGTATACTTCAGCGTCAAACGTAGTCGAGAGACGAGAACATACACATAAGGGAACGTATCCCATACGGCCATTTGATCCCAAACTAGACAGAGCCTGTATTATGGCAACCAGACAACTGATACATACTTTTGTATTTGTAAATAAATACACATTATAGATAAATTACATCGACACAGAACAAATGATCATGCTCATCACACAAACATTTGTCCTGGGTGGGGATCGAATTCACGACCTTCTGGTTTAGGAATCGGGTTCACTGACCACTAGACCAACAGGCCAGTCAAATGAGACCGAGTTACACGATATACAGCACCCGTAGGTCAAACGTTGGTTCAAATCCGAATATAACAGATTCGAATCTACGCTATTTTCTTTTGTTTTCAGGTGCTTCCGGGTGAGAAGCTAGTCAATATGGGTGTTGAAAGAAGCCAGACAGACGACCTGATGATGATCAAAGCGGAAAATCTTGCAATAAGTGCACTATGGGACCAATAGGAAAAAAATATATATGATGATAACTATAAGATTTTGTTAGATAGAAATTGATGAATCTTTTATTGTTTATTACAGGTACGTAAACATATATATACGTCTTCAAATAGGCGGGCCCTGTAAGCCCGCCTATTTGAACACGATTCAAAAGTAAAACTTTCCAAAATACAACAACAATACCACCAAATTAAGGTATTTCAGAGAAATATAAGTTATTTGCATGGCGTGTTGAGATTCACCACAATATATATATATATATATATATATATATATATATATATATATATATATATATATATATACATATATATATCTCGGTTAATGTATAAAAAACGGCCTAATATAGATTTTCAAAATTTTCAGCATTTTCCGGCATCTGTGCCCAAGCGAGAAGTCAATAGACGCGGGAGAGCACAATATACCAGATATTGCTATGGACACATCATGTGGAATGGCGTGGACAAGTTATGGTGAAAAAATTGTATATTTTAAGAGTTTGAACGCGCTAATCACGAGAAGTTCTACCGAGACACAGTAATTATAGTACAATAATATTTCCTATACAGACAGGCACAAAATATGTAAATTAGTTGAAACAGGACTTATAACGATTTGTAGGTTGTGGGCATATGTAGCAGTCTGATATTAAGCCAAATATATATAACTATGTAGCTATTGCCCGCAGCTTCGCCCGCGTTAACTTACTCAATTTAATTACTGTTAGTCAAAGCGTGATGTTATAAGCCTATAGCCTTCCTCGATAAATGGGCTCTCTAACACTGAAAGAATTTTTTAAATCGGACCAGCAGTTCCTGAGATTAGCGCGTTCAAACAACATACTTTTTAGCTTTATAATATTAGATAGGACGGTAGGTGCTTACCCAAATTAGTTATTCGATTATCTTTGTAGGACCTTTAAAACGGATACAAGGCATGAGATGACTAATCTTGAACGAACACGATTACGATTTTCATACCAGCCGTTTCAAGTTGAGGTGGCGGTAGATCAGACGTGGCCTTCATCGATAGAGGCCTATGTATTTGAACCGATATAATTTGACGGCATACTGACAATAATGTTATTAATCTATATTTTATTAAACTTTTTAAACAAAACAGTAAAGTTAAATTATTTAATGTGTCTGAGCGCGGCCTTACTATTAAATAATAACGAGGTTTACTCGCATTAAAAGCTATGTTCCCTCGTAAAGTAAAGTGACTACAGTTGGGAGTTTTTATGGCACCCGACGCTGTTTTATTTTTATATATTGCGATGCCATTTTGATGTTTAAGATCTTTCCAGATTGACAATTCACAAATCATTTTAGAAAAAAAAATGGTAAATATAATTTTGGATTCAGCCGGAAAATTAGCGAGAATGAGACCATTTACCGAGCACATCTATAATAGTATATTGGAACAACTCACACACGGCCATCTGATCCCAAACTAGGCAGAGCCTGTATTATGGCAACCAGACAACTGATACATTGTATACTAATGATATTTCTAAATACATACATATTATAGATAAATGACACCCAGACACAGAACAAATGATCATGCTCATCACACAAACATTTGTTCTGCGTGGGAATCGAACCCACGACCTTCTGGTTTTGCAGTCAGGGTCACTAACCGCTAGACCAACAGGCCAGTCAAATCTAGGTGAGTAAGAAGTAGCAAGTAAATATGAATTTAGTATTTGCAGTGATGAATGCTATCTTATGACATCGGCGAGAATAGGGTGCATTGTAGATCCAATTTATTACTGGATATACATTGCCAATGCCATTTTTAGAATCTGAGAGTGCAAGTAAATATGCTACAAAAAATCATCGGCTTGAAAAGAGAAAATTAAATATTATATAAAGATTAAAGACCACCACTATCTCCCATATGCAAGACCAGGATAAAGACAGGAATCATCAAACTTTACAAGACAGAAGATAGGCCAACGGGCAGAGATGCCACCTGATGGTAAATGGTCAGCGTCGCCTACCACGTTGGGGTTAACATGCGCGAGCGAGCGAGGTGGTGTGTTCTGTCAGGCCGAAGCCCACTTGTTATCATTTCAGCTGTTTTATGTATAGCGCCGAACTGAGAAACTTCGATAGCGCGATTCAGGATTGTGGCGCTAATTCGTTCGCCACAAACATAAACTAGTGGTAGTAGTATCTGTAACTAGCCTAGGCAACTCCCCACCATGGTTCAGGCCTTGTCGTGGCGGTGGGGCTCAGTAACCTAGGGTGAACGGTGCACCTTGGGCGAAGCTAATTGGGCCGAGGGAGCCCTTTGTACCCCTCTTATAAGAAGAGGGGACAGAAGAGCAGGGGGCAAGGGGTGAGTATGGGAACCTCACCCCATTGTACTGTGCCGACGTTGGGAGGGGTTGTTCTGTGGTGCGGGACAACCCCTCTGTGGAGGTGGCGTCGGTCCCTTGCGGGACCAGTCGTCCATTTACCAGCTGTGGGGCGCATCGAGTCTCACATACCCGCGTGGGGAGACCCACTCCCCCACGGTATGCCTCAGAGCATTTCCCGGCGTTAAAGAAAAAAGCCTAGGCAACTCATTTACAGTTAAGTCTGTACCAGCAATTACAGCCAGTCCTGTCCCGTTCTACACAGCAAAACTATTCAACGAGAGATTCCTCGTTCCTCCCACCGGACTCAATTTTATCTATCATTATGGCAACTTGAATACTCGATCGACCTCAGCAGACATCAATAGCGCTTTAAAGACGAATTCCTAAATAAAATTGTCCAGGAATCTCTCCCCCTCCACGCCCAGTAATTACTCCCCTGAGGTATTTATTAATCAACGTCGCGGCGAGGTCACCGCACCTCTAATGTTGTCACAAACTTTTGCATAAAGTCCCAAGTTTCTCCGTTCGTTTACTCGAAGAGGTATATTAAAGTTCCGAGTCATTTTTATGTGAGGAAAGGTCAAGTTGCAGATGAGACGATGGAAAATGGACGTCGCCCATGAACATAAATTAATTAATGCAGAACATATTTTATGACGTGATAATGTCTTACAAATTGATGAAGACCGGCAGCGCGCACGAAAAAGCATCTCGTTCCGCTGTCAAACGTGCGTTGGCTTGAAAACCATTATTTATAACAAATGTTAATACGCGACAACGTGATTTGTGTTTATTTCTACTATTTAATTGATTTCTTCCACAATTTTCAGTCCAATTTCATTTCGTTCACATCAATTAACTGTTTTTCTCAAAACAGCGGCAAAAAGGTAATTAATATTTCATCAATGTTCTTTATGACGTTATCACGTAAAACTATCGTCCGTAAACGACTTTACAGACAACCATTATTATTTTATTACACATTGGGCATGCAAGCTGTCACATTGATCTTATCCGTTGGCTATCTGAAGATGGAAATCATTAGTCAAATCAAATCAAATTAAAATACCTTTATTTCGTAGGTAACAACTTGTACACTTAAAATACGTTAAAAAAGTCAATAAAAAGGTGTAGTAAAAAAAACTCGTTTGGCATCAAACTCCCCCATATAGCTACCATGGAAAAGGAATGTTCGTCCACTTATATACTCCACTATAGTGCTAATTATTATTGCAGTTTCAAATCCTACTAAATTCTAAAAAAATCATAGCAAAACTACTTCGGAAACTTATCCTATATGTTTACGCGAATTTCACTTAATGAAACAACTTTTTGTGCATTTTATTGTGGTTTATTAAGATCTCTACATGTCCGACGTTTAGGATACCTTACAAAAATTCCGTCAGGCGTGCCTTTCCCGATAAACGGCATTTTGAATTCTGTTTTATTTAGAAACCAAACAGATTTAAGTTTTGACAAAAATATATGTTATTTAACACTCCTTCATCATAATATTTCGGTCGTTCGATACACAATTAAAAAATTGAAAATGGAGATGAAAAACCAATTTTATTTGAGTAATATCAGGTTCTGTACAATAAACCTTATACCATAATAAACCTTGCAGAAAATGTGATTAAAAACGGTCGTCATAAATTATTTTTTTATAAATCCCTCCCTTCAATTAAATAAATATGTGTTTTCAGTCGCTGCCAAAGCGCTCGACGCGGTTTCGCACTTTCGAGCTCCATACTAAATTCAGTTCTCCGACAGCCCCCAATTGGAATATAATTCTTAAATTAACATAAATACTTTAACTTCTGAAACTATTTAAAAGGGGTTCAGTCTTTATTTTCGCAATATCGAGTACACCGAAATAAAATTGAAAATCATGGTAAATATCCCGTTTTAAATAGTTTTAGAAGTTATAAAATTCCTCCATATTTGCTACACGAAGGTGTTTTCTGCACATGCGACTACAATACTGCTCCATTCCGGAGAAAATGTTCACAAACTGCGATTTGAAAGTTGAACTGACTTCAATGAAACTTCATTTCCTATATATTAATCGTATGGCAATTGTTTTCAAATTATTTATATTTGTGGATACAAAATAATCATTGGATAATAAAATTTCAGTTTGTAAAATTATTATTTACGTTTCATATTAGTATTGTTGGTCGTTAATTATTGTAATTAGTTATTGATAATATGTGAAGTAAGTTTTTTGTAGCGTTCCTGATCGGATTGGATGACGATGGAAAAATCTTTTTACAAGATTATCTTAATCCAAAAATCAAAATCATTTTTTTTTATATGTAACACAAAATGAATACTAGTTAGTATTTATTTATTTTGTGTATGTAGTACCAACAGAGTATCTTTATTACCGCCAATTGACGACCTCTGTGGCTCAGTGGTAAGCGCGTTGGCGCTCAAGCCGGAGGTTGCGGGTTCGAATCCCGCCAGGGAACAAAAATATTTTCTGTGTTCCTGGGTCATGGATGTGTATTAAATATGTGTATTATATAATAAAAATCTTAAATATATGTATTGTATAAAAAGTATTAAATATATTTCCGTTGTCTGGTACCCGTAACACAAGTTCTTCGAGAACTTACCACGGGACCAGATTGACGTGGTGTGAAAGCGTCCATAGATATTATTATTATTATAACAAAGTCTACCACCGGTAGCCCGAGCCCACTGAAAAGAACCGGCGAAAAAAATTCAGTGGAACTTATCTTTTCTCAAACAATTTCTTTAACATCTAAAAAAAAATTTACATGTTGTTATCCTGAAATACCTGGGAGGAACGCCCTATTCCCAAGGTGTGGTATCCATAAAATCTTTTACTTTATAATATCCTTTACTACACAAACGCCCATTAATAACTTTTTTGAATTTTTTAATTGGGAGGTTTCGAACAGCGTATTCAGACAAGTTACCTTTAAAAGAATTGCTTACTTTTGTGAGTCTAATCACTGGTACATCTAGCTTGTGTCCTATTCCTTTTCCCTACTATGAATGTCCTTCCTTTTACGGAATCCCGTTTATTACGTTGGGTAGTAAATAATTTGTAAGAGTTTGTTAGAAAGTTTTATACCCATCATATTATACGTTGTCTTAATAACCACGCCGTTATCAAATTATTATTTTTTAAAGTCGGGACAGCTACAGAACTCGAGGCGACAGTGAAATTTGCTATTGTGATTTCTAAAAACGACTAACACTCAAAGGGGAATCTGAAATCAAAAGACGGAATTAGAGGCACAATACTAGAGATTGATTGCGTTGCATAAATCGAATCTGCGGGGAATGACGTTCTTTGCAATTATGGTAACAATGGAATATATTAACATAAATCTTTCTGAATATTTCGAGAAGCTTCATATATTTAGATATAAGCTGAAGATATGAAAACCATCGAGACAATTAAGTGGTGGATTAAAAAAAACAGATAATAATGATGATCATCAAGCAATGTTCTTCCGTTTCGAATTTAATATTTGGAAAATAATATTTGGAGAACAATACTTTTTGTTTTATTCTTAAACTTATAAGGGCCTTACACACTAATATTTATGCATGACATGAAAACTTAGGCAATTATAATTCATACCAGCACAGTCGGACTTGTGCACGAAGGGTTCCGTACCATTACATAATTTACAACATTAGACACTAACAAAAAATATAGTTTATTTTGATAAAATGTTTTTTTTTTGTATTTGAGTTGATTGAATGAAAGGTAAATTGCGGCTTACGATTTATGACGTATTAAAAAAAACTACTCACTAGATCTCGTTCAAACCAATTTTCGGTGGAATTTACATGGTAATGCACATCATATATTTTTTTAGCTTTATCATTCTCTTATTTTAGAAGTTACAGGGGGGGGGACACATCTTACCACTTTGGAAGTGTCTCTCGCGCAAACTATTCGGTTTAAAAAAAAAATGGTATTAGAAACCTCAATATCATTTATGAAGACCTATCCATAGATATCCCACACGTAGGGTTCGGTGAAAAAAAATTTGAGTTTCAGTTCTAAGTATGGGGACCCCCAAATTTTTTTGTTTTTTTTCTACTTTTGTGTAAAAATCTTAATGCGGTTCACAGAATACATATACATACCCAGTTTCAACAGTATAGATCTTATAGTTTCGGAAAAAAGTGGCTGTGACATATGGACGGACGGACAGACAGACAGACATGACTAATTTATAGGGGTTCGGTTTTTGCCAATTGGCTACGGAACCCTAAAACAACTAGACACGAAATTTTTATATACCAAGATACTGATCATATAATTTTTTCATAATCTACAAAGTTATTTTCACTTTTAAAACTGATTAAAACGGGACCTTTACTTTGTATTATTTCACGAGTCTCGTGAATAAGGAATTCAGAGACAATACAGATATATCAAGCTTCGATGATGTTAACAACTTGGTAAATAATTTATTTAAAACAGTTTTATTGTAATACTACAAAAAACCGGTGGGAGTGAAGCGCTGTGCCGCGCTCCCGGCTGCATGGGTACCACCATCTTGCTTGTTTCTCCCGTGAAACAGCTTTGCTGTGTTTCGGAGAGAAGGGCAAGACAGGCAGTGTAATTACTGGCACCGAGACTTAACATCTTATGTCTCAGGATAGGCAACACATAAATAAGTTGCCTGGGCTCGTTCCAGGTAAACTAATTTATGTTCATGGGCGACGTCGACCACTTTCCATCTGGTGGCACGTTTGCCAGTTTGCATATCCAACTATCATAAAAAAAAAAAAACTTTACCAGTTACCACTGTTATATCTGGACAGCAGGTATCTCGTTTTACATTATATCGACCATCTAAACCTGACACGGACACTCAGCTATTGTGCTTACACAAAGGGTTTGTACGTCACGTTATATGTACATTACATAATACTCATGAGATATTAACTTTGATTCGAATAATTAGCGTATTTAATGTAATGAGAGATAGTCCCAGTGGAAAAAGGATGTAAACACCTAGCTAGGAATGAGCAAAATCAGTCTTTGTCTAGGTTTTTTGTAAGACGAAAATGTAAGGACCAATCTTTGAGTTGGTCTTAAGTAGCTCATCACTAACTATAGACGTGTGCAGATAGCAATAAGATTTCATATTTTCTTACATGTAGCACTAAAAATAGGTCCTCACAATTTCGACACCCACCCTAGTGTCGGTCTTAGACGCCTCGTACTTTAATTTATTATCGAACAAAGTTTAGTCCTCTTCTGTGATTTTAAAATTTATTCGGCCAATAAATTGTGTAGCGTTCCTTGTGGAATTGAGACTGTTTTATTCAGGCTGCATTGTTTTATGAGTTTTGTGGCTTAATAACAATTTTAACATCATTTTCTTTTTACTCTATCATCAAGACAGCAGTTAAGGTTTGATGTGCTTCTCAGATATAGTTCTAGATTTATGTCTAACGTTCCACTATAATCATCAGCCTCTATCCGTCCACTGCTGAACATGGGCCTCCCTCAAAGAACGCCAAGACGACCGATCCCTTTTAACGTTGTAAGATTTTCAATTTTGTTTTATCGACGTAAATCACATACAAAAGTCGAAACGAAACTTTTACGATTATTTCAGTATTGTGAATGTTACACTAGTTACTATCGCGTGACTGAATTCATAAAATCCGAAGCAACCGAATTATAGCAGTGATGGAAATAGTCCGAGGAAATAAATTGATAATAATTTTGATGAAACGTTATAGTATGGCACCCCGAGTAAGAAATAGGGTATCATTAAGCTATTTATTTATAATAGAATACTGCAAATATAAAAATAAAGGAATAAATATTAAACAGTCACGTCCTCTATGAATTACAGTCACTCGTGACTGTAATTCATAAAGGAAAAATGTTCGTAATTGCCACACTGAGCAGGTGGATTGGCAATCGCAGAAGATGATGAATTCGCATGGGCTGGTCACACACTCATGAGAACGGATGGCCGATGGGCCAATAAGGTTCCAGAGTGGAGGCCACGTTTAGGTAGAAGAAGTGTTGGTCGGCCATTGACCAGGTGGGAAGACGATCTCCGGGCGGTGATCGGACCGTGTTGGATGCAAGTGGCAAGGGATCGGCCGTCTTAGCGTTCATTGAGGGAGGAGTATGTTCAGCAGTGGACGGATAGAGGCTGATAAGGATGATGATGATGAATCACACCACGTTAACCTAGCCCCATACTATGTTTGTAAGAACTTGTGTTACAGGTAATAGGAGCGGAAATAAATTTAAGAAATTTATATAAATACACATATATTATATAAATATACATATACACGGACAGGACCCGTTGCAGACATCTATATTCATCACACAAATTATCTGCACCTGCTGGGATTTGAACCCGCGACCGCTGCGTGAAGTGTCCAGTAGCCTGACCACTCGACCAGCCGGCCGACAAACTATTTATTGATTCCACTGATTTTGTTCCGCCGGTTCTTCTCAGAGGGCTCGCCTTGAAACCGGTAGTAGATTCAATAGGCGATCAATAAGTTACGTTATTGGTACTATTTAGAATTAAAAAGCGCACATCCCAGATGGCAGAAGGAATGTGCGCTAAAATATAATCTGAATGCGGTGGCGGAGCCTGCCATCTTGGCGCTTATTGAAACATGCACAAGCAATAACTGAACGCCAAGACGGCTAGACATTGATTCAGCCGTATTGAAAAATTGTTAACGAAGGTGACGACTGATAACAAATTGGTAATAAAATGATGATGATGATGAGTGATAGCGGAATGATTCCTGAAGCCTCAATCGATGGGAGCCCGAATTACTAGTTTCATTTTCAACGGAGCCAGGCACTCGGGCTCACCTGTGGCTCTAATTTATTCACAACAAAGTAGAATTCATCTGCACAATTAAAATCTGAATCCGAAATTTAATAGCGAAGGGACACATTTATTATACATCATCGTCATCAGCCCGTGGTTATTTCCATTTTTTTTTCTTGAAAATTGTAAGCCAAAATACATTGGAAACCGTAAACACTTCATCTAATAGTGCTCAAACTCTTAATAAGTACATGTTTTTTTTTTATTTAACGCCGGGAAATTCTCTGAGGCATCCTGCGGGGGTGTGGGTCTCCCCAGACGGGTATGTGGAACTCGCTGCGCCAGAAAGATGGTAAGTGGACGCAGCTCTACCCACTAAAACCCGGCCAGTGCCACCAATGCCGCCTTCGGTGAGGTGCCCCGGATCTGTTGAGCAAACAGGGCACCTCGACGGTTAGTCAGTCCCTCAGGGGACCGAAGCCACCTCCACAGACGCACCACAGAACAACCCCTCCCAACGTCAGGACAGTACAAAGGGGTTTCCCGTGGTGGGGAAATAAATGTATTTAATAACTCCTATTAAAAATTAAAAAATAAAGTGATAGGTAATTAGGCTAATAACTATTTTTCTTTGTGAGCGCATGACAGTGAATGGTCTTCTAGTGATGGTGATAAAATGGCGTCAAATGAAACAATAAGAACGAAAGCTATCCATCACCCTCACAAAACGAGTCCTACGACATTTAACTTTAGTACTAATGATAATGACTCGGCTGGCGTCATAAATCATATTCGCAATCAAACAAAGTATCATTTTGATTCGTTACTATCACCATGTCACTAATTTTAGGCATTGTCCTTTCAACGCCAAATCTAGCTAAAATCGAATGATGCTAATCTCTAAGTTGCCCTAAAAAGCTAAGAGAGCAAAGACAAAAATGTAGCTTAAGTCACCCGGAACACAATAACCAATAACAACCTCATCTATCAAAATCGAATAGGTATTTAGCGATATGATAGTACATGCGTCAATACACACCATCGAGCAACCAGAATAGAGCGGTAATATGTTATGTATGAAAACATATTCTGCCAAATTTGTGCTGCGACGATACGCCGGTTCTGCGCTCTGATTGGCCGATTGATGTCCATTGATGGATGATTGGCCAATGGGACGTACATACACACAGATCACTTGTTGGTTGAATTACTAATACGTCAGTGACAAATCATTAACCAGTTTCGGAATTTCACGTCTCACATTACTACTCTATCCGGTTATATGCTCGATAATACACACATATGCTGCTTTCCGTTTAGCTTTGCCGAGTAAAAGAGTCCATGGCCATTTTATTGACTTTTTAAAAGAAGCCTGCAAAGCACCTGATAAGTAAGTGACATCCATATACACTCGCTACACCAGAGGATGAGCAGGTGCGTCGACGCTCTTTCAAATATGAGTATACTGAAGGTTCCTAAGTCGTATCGGTTCGGAAATACCGTATGAATATACCGATCACTTTTCTCTTTTTTGCTTTGCTTTTTTTTTTTTTAACGCCGGGAAATGCTCAGAGGCATCCCGCGGGGGAGTGGGTCTCCTCACGCGGGTATGTGGGACTCGCTGCGCCCGACAGCTGGTAAGTGGACGCAGCTCTACCCACTAAAACCCGACGAGTGCCACCAATGTCGCCTTTGGTGAGGTGCCCCGGATCTAATAAACAAACGGGGCACCTCGACGGCTAGTCAGTCCCGCAAGGGACCGACGCCACCTCCACAGAGAGGTTGTCCCGCACCACAGAACAACCCCTACCAATGTCGGGACAGTACAATGTGGTGAGGTTCCCATCCTCACCCCTTACCCCCTGCTCTTATGTCCCCTCTTCTTATAAGAGGGGTACAAAGAGCCCCCACGGACCAATTAGCTTCGCCCATTGTGCAGCGACTCACCCTAGTTTACTGAGCCCCACCGCCACGACAAGGCCTGAACCATGGTGGGGATCACTTGATTAAGCTACCATATAATACCATAATATAAACATTTAGATATAAAATTACTTTATTTCTTCCTTATTCCTAGAAGCAATTTATGAAAAATATTCGTACATTAAAATTTCGTCATAAACTGAGCGTAATAGAACGTCTCAGTTGAGTGTGTCTGCTCCAGTTAACGTGACAAGAGAGATCGTAACTAGGCACCCGTACGTTCAAAGCAATGCATGTACAAAGCTTACATCTACGTAATAATATTATACTTGTTATATAATGTTAGTGGAAAAATGTACATGTCTTTCGGGGCTTCAATTACTTTTAAAAACATCTAGAATCTAGATCAAACTACAAACGCAGTATCCAACTATACTATACTATATATATGCTTGATTCTCGATAAACCACGATTAAATCTGTAAAAGCAAAAACTTATTTAGCATCGTTGTGATTTGAAAGTCGATGAAACGAAAAAGCGACAGTAAAAAGGGACAGACACATAAATTCATAAGATTTAACGTAGGAGAGAATGAGATAGGAAGCATTATAACAGTGTTTCTTATGTTCGTGATTTTCGAAGGTTTTAAATTAATATTTTAAACTAAAATGATTATTTTCACTATTTATATTTAGTTTTTTTAGTGAAAATTAACTATGGTATATATGAAACAAAAGTAATATTTTCGAAACCGGAGAATAAGGCGAATGTTGGCAATGGCGAAATATCTGGTTTCGCGAAATGTAAGTGAAAAACGCTGTAAATATCATAAATAAGTTTAAATTATTATTGAACATGATCATTTCTTCTGTGTCTGGGTGTAGTTTATCTATATTATGTATGTATTTAGAAATATATAAGTATGTATCAGTTGTCTGGTTACCATATTACAGGCCGTGTGTGAGTTGTCCCAACATACTATTTTTTGTTTTATTATATACTAATTCAATTTTGTAATTTTGAACTTAATTTGTATATATGTATTACTATCTCTCTATCTCGCATCCTAAATCTCTCGACTCTTGTTCTCTGTGTCCTTTTTTGTGTCGCTTTTTCGTTTCATAAAGTTTAAAATCATATCAATGCTACAGAATCAGAATTAATCTTGACTCTATTGCATTGGCTTATATTACTGTAAAATTAATTAAATCCACAAAATCTAAGAATGTAAATCAGGCGGACAGTGCCTGTTAATTCGGTGGTCAGATTGTTAAATTACAATAAAAACCAATCCGGGTGTCGTAAACCCGGACAGTGCGGCTGCCCCCCTCCCCGGATCCCCCACATAAACACGTAACACACTTTATCCGTCCGCCGCAGCCGGTTATCCGGCAACCAATGACCTGAATACGACCCTCATATAAACCCCTTTAAACGAATGTCGAATGAACATTACATGTCAAGTTCAACATAAATAATATTAAAACTCCGAGGTAAATAATATATTAATAACTTCAAGGATTACACGGACGGGTATATCAAGTAATAGTTCTGCCTCTTCCAGTTAAGCACACGAGATTACTCGTCGACCGTATCGGATTTGACTAATCCAAATCCTGCTCTCCCGAGCAGCGCGCGCGATGAACCGCGCCCTCTGCGGGGCGCGGAGGGGAGCGTCCCCCTTCCGAAATTTCTTAAGTGAGCCATCTGCTCATTTACTGTACCGATTGAGCTTAAAGGCCATCAGGCCGAAAAGCCTAGCCCTTCCGAAAAAAAAAGAAAAGAAAACACGAGATCAATGTATTAAGGTTTTTTAATGTCATGTATACGCTATGTGTTATATTTTTGTTGATTTTGACAACCCTTAATTTTTATTCTCGTTTTTCCTAATAAGAAGAGCCTGCATTCCAAACGAGCTTATTTACCTACCTTTTTTGACGTATTTCAAGTGTACAAGTTGTTACCTACGAAATAAAGATATTTTGATTTGATTTGATGACTTTACCGCCGCGCCGGTGTAAAGGGTCTCTTATAGGTGTTTTTATCTTATTTTATTTAGGGCTTTGATTCGTAAGAATATACCAACCCCATTGAAGCCAGTCTTGAATAGATCAGGTTTTTTCTGATAAAAGTCGATTCGATTGGTAGTAAGTGACCAGCGATGTCCATAGGGCATGGATGATACATCATTTTAATACATCTTGATTATAATAGGCATGCATCCGATACCGATACTCGAAGTTTGCCTATATCGGCGTCATATTTTTATAGCCCATTCACCGATACTTTTTGATCTTGGTTTGATCTGAAAAACTTAAGAATATTTTTTAACAAAAAAATTCATCAATGTTAATATTAAATACTAAAACTATTTACTAATCTCAACCTGTCTATAGTTTTAAACGGTTTTATTTAGTTTGTCTTGTTATTTGTTCTTTGTATAATAATTTTAAAAATAACCTGACTTGTGTTTTATTTATTTTACCTTCTATTTTGAATTCAATTGGCGTATCACTATCGTATCGACAAAAAAGTGTAACGAGGCATCCCTACATTATACTCATTTGCATAAAAAGTAGTTTGTTATAAGATTCTTACGCTCCGTCAGCAAAAAGTTCTTAGTTGTTGAAACTCACACAACTATTAGAAAACAATAGATTAAGAAAATTGTTTTACAGTTAAACAAACTGTTAATTGAAACAACAAGCGTGGGTGTATTTCATTTTGCACACGAAGTCCGACATCGTTGTTATCAACATCTAACTTATAAACAGTCTACTTAGTTTCAGGAACCGATTTGTTGAGGATGAACGAACGAACGAGGATGTTATGATCATATTTTATATTGCCAATAAAACGCATGTAAGCGTATTTGTAATCAGAAACTATTATGATAAATTGTTCGTGTTTAAGCGAATTTGATATGATAATGATAATGAGATGTACATTATAATGAAACAAGCCCTCCTCCTTTGACCTCTAGTGGCATCCCCGTGACCATGGTTGTTGTAAAATTCTTAAAAATCCGTAAAAATTGTTTCACTACGACTATCAGCGTCCCGCGATATCATCGCACTATTCCCATTCCCGTGGGAGTACAGGGATAAATTATAGCCTATGTGTTATTCTGATGTATAAGCTATGTTATTGTAAAGTTTTACTAGAATCCATAAAAAACTTTCGCGTTTACAATAATATGTTAGTAGAAAGTAGGATGTTTTAGCTTCCCCACTATGGTTCAGGCCTTGACGTGGCGGTGGGGCTCAATAGCCTAGGGTGAGCCCAGCACCTTGGGCGAAGCTAATTGAGCCGAGGGGGCTCTTTGTACCCCTCTTATAAGAAGAGGGGACAAAAGAGCAGGGGGCAAGGGGCGAAGATGGAAACCTCACCCCATTGTACTGTCCCGACGTTGGGAGGGGTTGTTCTGTGGTGCAGGACAACCCCTTTGTGGAAGTGGCGTTGGTCCCTTGCGGGACTGACTAGTCGTCGATGTGCCCTGTTTGCTCATTAGATCCGAGGCACCTCACCAAAGGCGACATTGGTGGCACTCGCTGGGTTTTAGTGGGTAGAGCTGCGTCCACTTACCAGCTTTCGGGCGAAGCGAGTCCCACCTACCCGCGTGGGGAGACCCACTCCCCCGCGGGATGCCGGGAAATGCTCTGACATTTCCCGGCGTAAAAGAAAAAATAAATAAAAAGGATGTTTTGCTTATATTATGATGATATTGGCAATTGTAGACTTAAGGCTAGTTTATCATAAAAAGCTCGATACCGAGTATTGTAAACAATAAGTTAACATTATCGTCGTCAACTCGTGTCCACCCACAGCTGTCATAGTCCTCCCTAAGACGTATTCCCCATCGTCATCTTTGTTGATCATTATCATCTTCTTCTTGTCTCTTCCGAAAGTCTTCAACCAATCCGTTCTCCCCGTGATGACGGGGCTGAAAAGTGGCCTCTTTTACGACTGGTCCGTAAGTTTGCCGTAGCTCAACGTGCTATGGCGCATGCTATGCTGGGTGTTTCTTTGACAGATAGGATACGAAACGAAGACATCCGCCAGAGAACTAAGGTAACCGATATCACGCGAAGAATAAGCTCGTTGTCCTTGTTATTACACAAAAAATTCTAGATATAAGTAGATAGCATTTAATATATGTAATAACATTTTTAACTTTTATCATATTTTGTGCAACAAGCGGTTTTTGAAAAAATGAAAACCTCCACAAAATGGCAAGCAACTATAATTGCATCATTTACAGAAGTTGAAAAAGTTATTAATGATAATGAAGATAAAAACGTTTTTCGTCATTACTGTACAGTTTATTTAAAATAAAAAAAGAACCTGTCAATTTGTCTTTCACATTATAATATAATTGCGTCGATAATTAATTAAATTTCGGCGAGGTCCATGTAATATTGCAGTGACAGTTTGACGTTCCGTCGGAAACGCCAACTCCTATCGACGAAATAGGTCAAACTTCGTGCTTTATCTATTTCTATTTTACTTGCATGATGATATAAAAATTTAGCAATTTTAATTTAATTCTAAATATCTGTGACAAGGACGGGGGAAGGGTTGAAATGTCATAAAATTAGTGTCACGTAATTTATTGATGAACCCCTACTATAACAAACATCTAACTCTAGAACCTCAGGTCGTCAAAGCCACCATCAAGATAAGTTTTCCGCAAATTTAAAGCAGTTAGAGCTTCTAATATCATAATTATCGAGACATCGGTGGACATATATATGCATTTTGAAAGAAAACCAAAATGGATTTTTGCACTATTTTGAACTATTACTTGCATTAAAATTCGACGACCTCTGTGGCTCAATGGTGAGCGCATTAGCGCTCAAGCCGGTAGCAGGTTCGAATCCCGCCAGAGAACAAAAAGTTTTCTGTGTCTCTGGGTCATAGATTTGTATTAAATATATAATGTATTATATAATAAAAATATATGTATAGTATAAAAGTATTAAATATATTTCCGTTGTCTGGTACCCGTAACACAAGTTTTTCGAGAACTTACCACGGGATCAGATTGACGTGGTGCGAAATCGTCCTTAGATATTATTAAAAGAGATTGGCTGTTTTGGCGTTCGCTAACTTTTTTAACAAATAGTAAAAAGGCTACAGAACTATCCCATATTAAGGCATAACAGCGGATCCATTCAAAAAGTTATAGAAAACCCACAATATGCCGGAACAAAGGAAGTCGGAATCGCACAAGTTTTTATACCCTACCGATTTGGACCTTATGTTTTTGTTAGTACGAATTTATGGACCCTCTTCACAGATTGTGAATGTTCTCATTATTCATTTGGGCCGAGATAAGAATTATTCATTACTCTCTGTTTCCACACATTATGACTGTTATAAATAACTTGACTTTAGTATTAAGGATCGTTTTTCTAATGAAAAGATAAGTGCTTGTGTATCTTTGTATAATTTTAGCAATATAATCAATCATAACAATTTAAACTAATATTTTTTACCATTAAAAATGTTTAAACCTTCTTTTTCTTCGCGGTACACGATACTTGTTACTTGTTACTTGAGGTCAGGCTGGTTTCCGCAACTCGACGCTTTTGCGCCTATTTTGCGTGCTGTGAGCCTGAAGCACTTCCTACTGCCAGTTAAGCTCCCGCAAGAATTCTAGCAGTCTCTTGACATCGGCGCAGATCTCCGGGAGCGTTCTCGGGCATCCGAGATGGGCAGCCCGTAGCGGTGCTACTTCCGTGCACTCCAGTAGTACATGGGCTGCTGTTTCTTCCTCCGCTACGCAGGCTCTGCATAGCGGACTGTCTGTAACACCTATAGTGAAAAGATGCTTGTTATAGTGACCATGTCCTGTTATGGTGCCTGTTATCAGGCGCAGTTCTGATCGTTTTAAGAGCATTAATTGACGAGAGACGCGTGGGTTGCCTATTGGCATCGCTTCCCTTGCTTGTCTGCAATCGTCTCTGCTCGTCCAGAGCTCTCTGTGTCGTGTGTTTGCGTGCGGTACACGATATTTTTACCCAACCCGACGCCAGGAAACCGTGTGGTCGCAGACAGCACGGTTGGCGGGGGGCAACCCCCCATTTTTACAAACCAAAAGTGAACCACTTCCTCGCGGTATGCCTAAGAGCATTTCCCGGCGCAAAAGAAAAAAAGGCATGTAACTTAAACGAAAGGGCCTAATCGTCTTCCTTCCCCTTCTCAATCATAACTAAGATATTTTCACCAAAAGGCCCAGGATCATACGATGCCGTAATCAATATCACTTCCGGCTTATGGGACAATCCCGGGAACTTCCGGGATATTGGAACGCGATATTTTCTTGTCGTATAAGGAATTTTAAATGAAACTTAATTAAAACATACATCGCACGGAACGTGGAGACTTGGCGAGATTCGAACCCGCGACCGTGGCGTGAAGAGTCTATAAGCCTGACCCTTCGACCAGCCGGCTGTCGAGAAGAACATGTCCCCGTTTTGTTTTCGACATGACAGCAATCCATTTTTTATGTTAGTTGGATGGACAGACTTGTACAAGCCACCTCATGGATTACCTAATGAGTGGTCGGCGTCACCCATGAACATGAGGTAACATGAGACTGCACGTCTGCGAGGTTTCCTATCTGGTAAAAATATATCAAAAGCCATTATTATCATCATCGGCCTTTATCCGTCCACTGCTAAACATAGGCTTCCTTCAATGTACGCCAAGACGACCGATGGCGATCCCTTACCACTGGCACCCATACCAGTTACTGCACGGAGATCGTCTTCCCACCTGGCTAATGGCCGACCAACACCTTATCTACTTAAACGCGGCCTCTACTCTTGAACTTTATTAACCCATCGGCCATCCGTTCTCCTGAGTGTGTCCAGCCCACTGCCACTTCAACGAGCTTAATCTCCGCGTGATATCGATAGCTTTAGTTCGATTTATAAAAAGTTTAATAAAAAAATAACAAATGCGTACAATAATCATTGATAACGTAAAAACGGTAAATTCATTTACGTTTATAACACAATGAATTGTCGAAATCAAAATGTCATGTCAAATAAAAATCGGATTACATGTAAATCAGTCATTAAAAGACCACAAGGGTCTCGTTACAAATTCGAAGTTACAAATAACAAACCTTAATCGGCGTTTTTCACGAGTACCTTAATTATTACGAGGCTTACCTGAAAATAAAACGGACTATTATTACAATGGGACATTTACATTTAGGAACGCGGAGGGTAATTGATCGTTTCTTTTGCGAGTGACATGGATCGGCCGTCTTGGCGTTCATTGGAAGAGGCTTATCTCCAACTGTGAACGCTGATGATGATCGCATCTACTCACTACTAACATAAAACATTTAACTTAGTTTTCTATGGTTTTATAATGATAACTTTCTATGTTAGTTGGATAGGTAAATGAGGGGCGTTGATGAAGATGATGGGGGGATGATGGGGAGGGATCCTGGTATTCGCCAACTGCCAAGGCAACTCATTCGTGGGTTATCCTGAGATAGGGCTGTGTGGAATGTGAACGTAACATAAAATGAATATTTATCACCAAATTAGATGAAAAAAAAAAATGTACAGAACCAATACCTAGATTTATATAGTAGTATAGATCATATTATGGAGAACGGATGGGCGATGGGCCAAGCTTCAAGGGTGGAGGCCACGTTTAGGTCGACCATTAGTCGGCCATATCCCAGGTGGGAAGATGATCTCCGTGCAGTGACCGGTCCGTGTTGGATGCGAGTGGCAAGGGATCTGCCGTCTTGACGTTCATTGAGGTAGGCATTCAGCAGCATGGACAGGGGCTGATGACGATAGATCATATTGTTCAAAACAATAATCTTGTTATGTTAATCAGAATGAAACACGAGATAGAACCGATATAAACTCAGACCCGAATGGCTGCCTCGGAGTGCCTGCGGTTGGAAAGCTCCAGCGCTCGAGCTTTTTGACTGACATTAAGACTGAGCTTAAAATATTATTGCCGAATATTTCGTTCATCCGATTACATCTTTAATACTCTTCATCTGAACGTGTTTTGGAGTTACTTTAAGCGTGCATTCAAATACGTCTACTATGTTAACTGAAGACAGAAATAATACAAAGAAACACTTTATTTTTTAAAAAAAGCTCTTGAAAAATGCATAAAAAAATTAAATATACAAGTTTCAAAAGCTATATTTTATATTTCATTGCATATTTGTCTGCTTTGTTTGTTTAAAGCCAAAAAACTGTTTTGGATATCAAAGTTAGTATATAGATATAAGCAGAAGATTTTTAAAACGGATAAAGACTTTTATACAGAGGATAAAAATAACTTAATATATTTAAACACTTTATTACCACCAGTTTAGACACTGGTGGTAGAACTGGTAGATGCGCAGGCGCAGCGCGGAGGGAGCGAGAAAAGTACATCCTAGCAGGCGGTCCGCGTGATGATGAAGTTCTATTGCATTTGAGCTTGCAGTTAATTTGCAGTCAGTTATTGACACACATCGTGACATCGGATCGACGGTTAAAAATTAAATTTGGGTTTATTTTGTGCTAGGTCCCTTTGAATAACTTATACTGTATATATAAGTAACTTATACTATATATAAACGCTTACCGTGTCACACGTGTAGGGTTGACACTAAAAAGATTCATAATTAATTTTACGACTGACGTTCGCGTCTGTGTACACTTGTAGTGTAAGCAATGGTCAGGTTTTTAGGAGTCCGTCCGTATTTTATAGAATCATATCTATGTCGGTCTGTCTGTCAATCAAACCAAAACCTATAGGGTATTTTCCATTGACATACAACCATTAAATTTGGTAAGAAGCTATGCCTCACAACACAGATAAAAAAAAAATCTGAAATCCGTAAATTTGTTGTAATATTACATAAAAAATAAGTACAATGCTACGTTATCACTGGAACATAGCGCGAGCGTAGCTGCGAGCAACAGCCAGTATACATTGAACTATTGGTTGTACGTACTCGTCCCATAGGAACATATCATCACTTTGTTGACGCTATAACGTATTATAAATCGATGAACGCCGGCTGCACGCACGAAAAAGTGTCAGGTTCCGATAAATGTTAATCCAATAAAAAATTGAAAATAATTTAAAATTGTTAAAAAGATTGGCAATTATAGGGACTCCCGATGGCGATAAAAGTGAAACTAATAAATAATCCCCTCTTCTATAAAAAATAGATAGGCATACAGGCAGATGTGCCACCTAGTGGTAAGTGGGCAGCGTCGCCCAAGAACATAAACTAGTTTACCTGGAACGAGCCCAGGCAACTCATGTATGTGTTGCCTATCCTGAGACATAAGACGTTAAGTCTCGGTGCCAGTAATTACACTGCCTGTCTTGCCCTTCTCTCCGAAACACAGCAAAGCTGTTTCACGGGAGAAACAAGCAGGGTAGTGGTATCCATGCAGACGGGAGCGCGGCACAGCGCACCTCTTCCACCGGTAAATGTGAACAGTTTTGTCTGCACTTGGGGCTAATGAATAAACCAGAATATACAAAAATTTTATTTTCTGTATTATAATGGTCGTAGGACGCCGTCAAAAGAAGATATAAAATGTGTAATTTATAATGATAATTTTCCAAACGAATGACGTATTGAATATAAAAAATAAAACTACAACAAAAAAAAAACTTCGTGGTTAATTATTTACAGAAACAAAAGGTGTATGCGCTTGAACCAAATGGATAAATTAGAATAGAATAGAATAGAATAAAACTTTATTCAGCAAACCAGACATTGCACCACAATACAGATGTGCATTATAAATAAATAAGTGTAGGTAAAGAAAAAAAAAGAAAAAAACGTTTACATAATAAAATAGGAAATTATGGTATCATACGTCGCCAAGTTGGACAAATTCTTCTTGTTCAGAAGAGACTAGTTTATATAATGACGAAATACGACACCACTATTAACGTGCAGCCAACATCAAGTACAATGTCGAGGATATCGCGTTATACAATCAAGACTAGCTCCGATAGCTGCGCATCATTAAAAACAAAGTTTTAATTGGAAGCCGTTTATATTACATTCCTGTAAAGGCTCTGGGGAGATATATAAAAGCTTTTATCATAATGGTGTAATAAATTAATGTCACTATGAATATTTTCGGGAGACAATGTAATGACTCATTTTTATATAGTTCTATGGGCAAACGGACAGACGGTGCCTGATGGTAAGGGGTCAGCGTTACCCATTGACATAATCAAGTTCACCTGGGGCAAGTACAGGCATCTCATTTACCCTCCACCATGGTTCAAGCCTTGTCGTGGCGGTAAGGCTCAGTAGGCTAAGGGAAACCCAGCACCTCGGGCGAAGCCGAGGGATTGCAGAGCAATCAAAAGGAGCTGCTCTTTATAGTTGTTTGTCTGTCTTATAAGAAGAGGGGATAAAAGAGCAGAGGGGGAAGGGTCTAGGATGGGAAACTTACCCCATTGCACTGTCCGGACGTTAGGATTTAGACGTTAGGTTGTTATGTGGTGCAGAACAACCCCACAGAGGCGGCGTTGATGGCATTCGCCAGATTTCAGTGGGTAGAACTACGTCGTACCTTACCCTCTTTCAGGCGCAGCGAGTCACACTCGCCTGGGGGAGGGGTCCCCCCTCCCTCCTCATCTTATTTAGTTTGTGTTGCCTATCCTGAGACATAAGATGTTAAGTCTCTGTGTAAGTAATTGCACTGCCTCTTAGCCCCTTTTTTCCAAAACGCATCTTTTTACTTTATTGAAGCTATAAGTGAAGCTCACTATAATAAATTAACTTTACTTAATTGTCCATTAAATTATATTAAGTTATAAAAATGAAACTATACTTCTTCACTTTAATTATTCCACATTTTATGAAGCCTAACGCAATAAAGTACATATTTCTTTTAAAATTACGAGTCCTTACTTAATTAGAAATTCTTTAGATAGCAGGAAAATATTGATAAAGATGCCATGCTAATACTTTACAACTAGTTGAGATGCTTTTAGAAAGAGGTAGTGCCATGCCATACTGCATTGCAGCCGAATTCGGCCGGCACGACCGGGGTGGTACCTCTCGCTCACATAACACCGGCGTCAAGTAACAGCTGTGCTGTCGCGTTACGTGTGGTTTGTGAGTTTCCGGTGGCCCATTGGGGGGATAGGGAAACACATGTGCGTAATCTCTGGTTGCGTAGATGTGTATGGACGTCGGTAGTCTAAAGCTTCGACTGCTCGTTCGCCCTCCTATGCTATAAATACAAACGTTACATCAGAATATCGGTGACGCGACCCCATATGATTTTCCCTACCAAAAAGTGCTCAACGCGGCTAATGAAGTTATCACATCAACTAAAAAAAATCCCGTTTTAAGTAGTTGTTTTAGTGGAAGAAGAAAAGTGGTTGCCAGTTGCGATGTACAAATAGCAAAAACTCTACAAGAATTATGTATTGAGCCTGTGGAATAGGCGTAGAGAATCCTTCTGCGAGGCAGTAATGTCCCAGAAGTAGGCCGACAAACCCATTGACGAGAAGAGGTGAGAGAGGAGGCCGCCGACGAGGCCTCCCCCCGCGGGCTACGAACGGGGGTGCGTAGGAGGCGCTACTTAATGCGCCTCCAGTAACGCCCCTGTGTTCGTGTCGGGTTCAGGACGGAAACCGGTTTTAGATAGGGTGGGCACTCCCGGGTGCGAGTCCCACATTGGGTCAAGATCTACCCAAAGATCCTGGCTGCATCCATAAAGATTTCCCTGCGGTAAAAAAAGACGTAGAGAATACAATATGCTAACAACCTACGTAATTGAAACTTAGGCCCTAACTGGCGAAATATATTAATCTGTCCGCATTTGTTAAAATAATACAAATTGGTTAAGTAACAAGGGTATGAGCCGTTGATATCCTACCCAATTTCCAGTTATTATACAGATCTGTCAACAATCATTAGTCTCCCTTTCGGGGAAATTTCGACGGTCCTTAAATATTTTACACTCAGAGAAAGTTTACGTTAAATTTACAGCAAATTGTTATTATTTCTGAAAAAGTCGATACAAAATCCGTATAATAAAACAAAATTTGAAATATACTTACAAATAGTAAGGGTTTACGTATAATCCTGCAAATATACATGTTCATCCTAATATATTAGACAATTTAACGAAACACGATTCGAGAAACATGTCAGAAACATGTTGAAAAAAATTCCAAAGATGATTCGATGTTAACAAAAAAAAAGTGTTTTATTTAACAATAATTAGAATATAAAAAAATGTTGTGAGTGTACTCAACTCAACCAAACTCCATATTCGATCAAGTAAATATGTCTCACCGTGACTCTGGCATGTAGTTGCAGATGAACTAACTATATAAATTAGCCCTCTGTGCTTCATGCGACCTACAAAACCTTTACGAGCTGAGGATCGAACTCGGAACTTTCAGGCGCACCTGACACCACTGGGCCAGCAACGACGATGTCAGTAGAACGAAATTATTGATCATATTATAGCCTTGAGGAATCTATTGTTGGATACTAAGTTTGATTATTATTAATGTAACGCTACTCATGTTACTAAATACGAAATAGCAGTGAGCTATTATAGTGGTCAGGTATATATATATATATATATATATATGCACTCAGATTTTTTGCGAATTTCATCAGATAGATAATTTGTATGAGGAAAGTAGAAGTCTGTAGGTCATAATATATGTACCAACGTTATGTTAGAGGTAGTGCCATGCTGCTTTGCAGCCGAATTGGGCCGGCACGACCGGGGTGGTACCTCTCGCTCACAAAACACCGGCGTCAAGTGTCAGATATTATGTTGTCGCGTTTCGTGCGGTTTGGTTTCCGGGGGATAGGGAAAAGGAGGGTAACGCATCTGCATAATTTTTGGTGGTGCGGATGTTTATGGGTGTCGGTAGTCACCATAGGGGTCCGACTGCTCGGTTGCCCCCTAGTGGCATAAAAAAATACGTATTTAAACACATTGCCCATTCTAACAAGCTTGCTGCGGCACTAATTTAAAGCAGTGGGGATTTTACAAAAACATTAGTTTTTGGACAAGGAGACTAAGTTATACACACAAATCAACTTACTGAAGGAATCAACTCTATTTACAGCGCTCACAATGTCAAAGCCACATTAACGTTGCCCAAATGAAAAAGCAATTTGCCGCAATTCGTCAACTCGAGAGAGCACAAGATAAACTCTTGTACGTGAGCCCGAGGGTCCTTCCAGGGACTTCAGGATTCCCGAGAGGCCAATTATCTGAAGACATCTTATCATCGCACTACCATTGACAAAAGTAAAAATATGGGCCTTTTGATTGAAGTTTAGTATTTTTAAATAAATTTTCCGGTAAAAGAAAATATCGTGAGCAAACCTGCATTTGATTCAAAGATTACAAGTCTTTGAAGGTGTGTGAAGTTCACCAACCCGCACCACGCACAAGCGCAGCCCAGCGCTTGGAAGTGCCCATATTTTTTATATTTTGGTTTTATTGACAGACAGACAGACATATGAACAAGAGAGTGATCATAGAAGGGTTAATAAGCTTTTAAAATGGGAGGAACGGAGCCTTAATTAGTGAAACCAATATCATAACAAACGCGATCCGCGAATGATAAAACTGCCTTAACGGCCTAACTTCCTTATCCCTAATGTTATCTGACCACAAGGGTTCATCTAATAGCCCGCTCGCATCTCGAGCGTGTCTTGCGGTCTCAAACTTACTCGCACTTACTCTTTATAATTAATGGGCTAGCTATGAGACCCCTATTCGTGTCAGGTTTGGGGCTTTTACTAAATTTGATCAAATAATACGTACAAATATTATGAGTACATATTATTTATAATGAAACACTTTTTTACGGATTTTATCGCGGTTTATTAAGATTTTTACAAGCCCGACGTTTCGGATACTTTACAGCAACCATGGTCACGGGAGGACTCCCGTGCTGTAAAGTATCCGAAACGTCGGGCTTGTAAAAATCTTAATAAACCGCGATAAAATCCGTAAAAAAGTGTTTCATTATAATGAGTGAAATTCGCGTAAACATTAGAAAACAATATACATATTATTTGATCAAAATAAATACTTACAAATTGAATACAGGAAGATCGTATAAGAAACTAAGTAAGGTTTTGGTTGATATAACAATCCCCCGGACATAAAAAAGTATAACGAACCATAATTATACCCTGGGAGGGAAGCGCTGTGCCGCGCTCCCGGCTGCATGGGTACCACCATCTCGCTTGTTTCTCCCGTGAAACAGCTTTGCTGTGTTTCGGAGAGAATGGCAAGACAAGCAGTGTAATTACCGGCACCGAGATTTACCATTTTACGTATCGGGACAGGCAACTCGTGAACATTGCCTGGGCGAGTCTGAAGTTAACAGTTAACTATTTGATGTTCATGGGCGACGCTGACCACTTACCATAATGTGGCTCGTCTGCCCGTTTACCTATCCAACTAACATTTACAAAAAAACCCACACCCAATACATAACCACTCCGCCAGGAGTGTACGACTGAGAAGAAAAATATGAATAAAAATTTTTTTTTTTAGAAAGGCAATATCTTCACTAAACCGCAGCACTAGCTTAGAAATATGTAACGTATTCTTAAATCAATATTACAATAAGTGATTTTAAATCATCAGATAATTAACAATTAATTAAAAATTAACGAGGTGTTGGACGTCCAAATTCCGAGATTAATTTCAAGTGTCCGTAGAATCATCAATACTATAATTAGTCCAATCTACTGTTATTTAATTGATCAGTATCTGGAAATCGTGCTTAGATTGGTACAGGGTAATTAAGAGAAATACCTGAATCTTTGGTCAGAGTATATAATATATTTATATATGGGTGATTCTATTTTAGATGGAATTTTCAACGGCTCTTCGTATTTTGTACATTTTTTATTATTTTATCACTTTAATTCGTAACCAAGCCTGAAAACCTAACTTTTTTATTATTTCTGACTGAGATTGAACCAGGATACTGAGACATTCCATTTTTGAAGGACCCACACACAACTGTTACTGCACACAGTAGTTGTGTATTTTAAACAAAATCATTTTGCACTGTGTCGAACATTCTATCACATAACTTTTATGCAATACGGGCTTATCTAAGGCCAATTCTGGATGAATTACCAACAAACGTTGTAAATGTGTAGTGCCTAAGTGACGGGCCAGGTACACAGTATAGAAATTTGCTGATGTTCTATGTTTTAGCCTGCAAAATTTCAGAACTATGCCCCCTATTTACTGGACGTGGAACTACTCAAAAGCCAACCATGGAAAAGTTGCGGCAGATGGGATTGTAGCAGTTTTTTTGCAAGAGAACTGCTGACAATATCGTATCCTGCGGAGGTCATATATCAAATATCTACGAGTTTGTAGAGCAATTCAAAGCAGATGTCCTAATATAACTCTATAAAATCTTCGATTTGGCTCATTCCAAAGGATCAGAAATCAATGACTGATCTAATGTAATTTGCTCGTCTTTTTTTTTTTTTATGTTAGTTGGATAGGCAAACTGGCAAACGTGCCACCTGATGGTAAGTGGTCTACGTCGCCCATGAACATAAACTAGTTTACCTGGAACGAGCCCAGGCAACTCATTTATGTGTTGCCTATCCTGAGACATAAGATGTTAAGTCTCGGTGCCAGTAATTACACTGCCTGTCTTGCCCTTCTCTCCGAAACACAGCAAAGCTGTTTCACGGAAGAAATAAGCAAGATGGTGGTACCCATGCAGCCGGGAGCGCGGCACAGCGCTTCCCTCCCACCGGTAAACGTCGTCACAACAGATCGGTCATCTTGAAATTCCAGAAGTATCTGACGTACCGGACATAGATAAGACCCCAGTATTTTCTTTATAAATGATACTGTTACTAACAGCTAGGCAAGGCAGGCAAACTATAGATCAGACTTCTGAGTAAGCTATTTATACTTTTGATGAATCGACGATGAACATTCGTAAAAGGAAAAATAGTATAAAAAATCTTCAGATCTTTTAAAGTCAAAGAAAACGAAGATACATATAATATGTAATGAAAGAAAATTGTAAAGGCATCAAATTAAGAGCAAGCCAAATTGAAAATTCAACTACTAAAGGAGTAGGTACGGCAAAGGCTACGAAAACTGGAAAAGGAAAGAGTAGTTGTAGTTACAA
Source organism: Helleia helle (assembly GCA_963853865.1). NCBI lineage: Eukaryota > Metazoa > Arthropoda > Insecta > Lepidoptera > Lycaenidae > Helleia > Helleia helle. The sequence goes on from OY971434.1 coordinate 7,747,123, forward strand.
GAGAAAAGAGAGATAAGGAATCAGATGATTGTTTTATTCTGATCTGTGGTGCATCATATAATAAAGACACCACAGGAAAAGTTTGGGTCCAATGTATAGTCTGTAATCAAAAGAGACCTCATCTCTTTTACATGTCCGGTGCTTGTGGTAGTGTGCTTCAAAGACTGCTACTGCAGATAATTTTCATGAAGGCTGGGCATTTAAGACAAAGAAGAAGACTGGGCATTATACCTATAAGATAAATATTAGAGAAGAGTGAATAATAATACCTCTGCCTATTAATAATATACCTATATAATACTCAATAATAATTAATATTATTACTTAAAGGGCTGTGAAAAAGTTATTAGAAGTTTCGAGTTTCTGTTTATTTTGGCGTATGTGTTATGTTCACAGCTTATTTTAAATGATTCTTCATTACGTTAAAATTGTAATTACTTAGTTTTTTTTACTATGACTTCTTTATATGAAATCTCAGTTCCCTGTTCCCAGCCTGTCTCCTGGACACTAATATTTTTCTAAAGGCAATAAATAATAATCACATAGTTTGTTTTTTTGACTGGCTCGTTTTAGATCAATATAGACACAATCTAAGCTATAGTTCAAGCTTCTTGCTTTAATTTTCTAAAATTAACGTATTGTGTAACTTTGCTTTATTATATCATCTTCAGCCTCTATCCGTCCACTGCTAAACATAGTTTTCAATGAACGCCAAGACGACCGATATTATACATATACTAATTAATTATTAAATAGAGATTCAAGGTAGTTTCCACAACCAAATTGTTTCAGGCTGGTAATCGATATAACCCCTGATAAGCCTATATTTCATCTCGCTATCTCCTTAATGGTCCATGAATAAATAACAATAAGAAGCTATAACGTAGATTACAAGTACGTGCTAAGTATTTAATAATTATTAATAAGTATTTGCGAATCTCACCACAATTACCTAAACTCGTAAGAACGTGATAAGAGTACTGGGAACGGTAATTAAACGATGAATAAGTTTTATACGTGCACATCTAGGTTCCACTTACCTAAGATAGCTGTGTTTCGGAGAGAAGGGCAAGACAGGCAGTGTAATTACTGGCACCGAGACTTAACATCTTATGTCTCAGGATAGGCAACACATAGATGAGTTGCCTGGGCTCGTTCCTGGTAAATGGTTTATGTTCATGGGCGACGTCGACCACTTACCATCAGGTGGGACGTTTGCCAGTTTGCCTACCCAACTAACATAAAAAAAAATATAAAAAAAAAGATCTATACCAATCAAGAATATTAGAAATCAATAAACTAGAACATCATCATCAGTCGACAGTTAGTTTTAGGCTGACCTAAAATAATCACAGAGGCAACAAAAATTCTTTTCGCATATACGTCAATACTTGACACTTTAATAACGCCTGTAGTAAATGAATAGCAAAGATGCAGTGCGTAGGTTACAATTTCTACAGGCGTATGTTTAAAAGAACACGTATTGACATTATAATCACGATCAGACGATTGAGACGCAAACATATCCTACTTTCTACTAATATTATAAACGCGAAAGTTTGTATAGATATACATTTGTCGATCTTTTATGCAAAAACTACTGAATGGATTTTGATAAAACTTTACAATTACATAACTATATATACATTAGAATAACATATAGGCTATAATTTATACTTGTACGTGAAGTACGCGGCTAAAACCGCGGGGCGCTGCTAATGTTCCATAATCATCAAATCTCCACCTTTAACAGTTCATACGTGTATAATTATAATTATTATTAATTGTCATGTAAAACTTTATCACGTTTCTCGACTTGCGACGTTTGCCTCCTAATTAAGTTAAAGCGAAGCTTTTAAAACGTTGGCCTGGTGATTATCGTTAACGCAAATTAATTTTCATAGACAACAAAGTGGTGTTCTGTGTACAATCTAGTCTTGTATAAATTATAAATACATACATATTATAAGAATGTTACCTATTTCTTCCGAATATCTAAGTCTACGAGAGTAAAACTGTTGGATTAGCAATATAGGTTTTAGATTGAATAAGATTGTAGGTACGCTGGTCTAGTGATTCTGGAATCCACACGCATTGGGAGTCCCACCTAGTGTAGATAAATTGAATGATAAATATATCTGCCATGGTGTATTTACATATATCTGGTCATGGTACATGTACCTACTTACATAATAATATCATAGTTCGACTGGCATGTTGGTCTAGTGGTTAGTGACTCAGAGTTCTGACTGCTAAACCATACAAACAACAGGACAAATATTTTTGTGATGAACATTTGTTCAGTGCCCGGGTATCATTTATCTATAATATGTATTTATTTAAAAAAATCATTAGTATGTATCAGTTGTTTGGTTGCCATAATACAGGCTCTGCCTGTTTGGGATCAGATGGCCGTGTGTGAGTTGTCCCATCATCATCATCAGCCCCACTAGCTACGCACCCCCATTCGTCGCCTGCGGGAGGAGGCCTCGTCGGCGGCCTCCTCTCTTACCCGCTCGTCGGCCTCCTCCCGTCGGACATTACTGCCTCGCAGAAGGAGACCATCGCCGTCCAGGACTCGTCATCACTCCGATGACTGATGTCAGACTATGACGCAGCGCCGCCCATCTCGGGCACACCTCGAGTGTGTGCTGGGCCGAGTCCACCGCCGCGCCACAGTTGTGACACACTGTCAACGGCTCCCTGCGGGCCGTCCGGCACAGGTACTCACCAAAGCAACCATGCCCGGTGAGCACCTGTGTCAGACGGAAGGTGAGGGGTTTGCGCTTACGGCGCATCCACCGCTCAAGGACCGGACGCAGAGCAACGTCAGGTTTTTGCCATACGGCTGCTGCGCCAGGTCCTCCGCATTAACAGCTCTTTGGTCTCCTGTGATGTCGACTAACCTGTTGATATTTCCTTAAAAAGCCTCACAGCGCTAGAACCATTTATTTTTAAGGTTTTTAGTTTATGGTACTTTGTACCTTATTATTATTATTATAATTCTTACCGTTCCTAATACCGTAGTACAATTCTTACGAGCTAAAACATAACATAACGTCACGTGATTGTCAGTTAATTATTATATCATTATTATTAATTATAATTATGTTATATCACACTATTTCCTCTTATTTATAAACACTAATCCATTTTCGAGGAGACCGTCCGCTTCTCAAACTATTACGCATATGTCCGACTGCCAGTACAGATAACCCTTGGCAATTATTAATTAACTTAATGCGGCCAGGTTACGAGGCAGATTAATTACGGGCAGATGCCCCACTAACTATCACTACTTACCTTAAGGGTCGCTTTATATACAGTCCTTGGAAATAAAAACAGTTCTAGTACAAATAAAAGTTTTTAATGGTATGTAAAAGTTGAACGATAAAACGTACTCGTGCGAAACTGTCGTAAAGGCTGAGAGGAATACTGACGAGAACATCCCAAAACCCCAATATGCATACCTACACCTGGATGTAAACAAATTAAAAACTAAAATTAAGTATTTTCAGAAACACATTAAGCCATCCGCATTGTAAGTGTGACAACGAATTTTTTCCCCTCCGTAAAAATTTCCTAAATCCGTGAATCAACTAATCAAAAAGATCGATATCTCCACTCTGCATCAGTGGAAACAGTGTGAATGACGGTTCTTTTCGATTAGCTCTACTTCAGAGGTAATGATTGTAAGTTCGAACCATCGAGCATATAACCGGATAGAGTAGTAATGCGAGCCTTAAAATTCCGAAACTGATCAGTGATTTGTCACTGACGTAATAGCAATTCAACCAACCGTTGATCTGTACGTTCCAGCGGCCAATCAGAGCGCAGAATCGACGCAGCGTCGCGTCACAAATTTGGCGGGTACCTCTGCAAGTAAACGCAGGCGCAGCTGCGGGTAACAGATAGTATATTGATAAAGGATATATAGGATAAGGATATAGCTTACCTCATTTATGACGAATTTCTGTTACTTAATTATAAATAGGGTGACTACCTCTATAAAGTTAATATGAGTTGAAAGACCTGAACAGCCACTGTTTACCTGAGATAAGGCTTCTATTACACAACAATTGTAGAACGAATGACCCACCGTTTACATTATAGTTAAATTACAGACGGAACCACTAACCAAAGGTCAATAATCTCATGATCAATGATGACGCGAATTTCGCTAATAATGAAACTACTTTTTGAAGTTATACTTCATAAGGCGCGTTCGGGGAAAATTATGAGAGTAAATTTTCACGACGCGCGCGCACATCGTCACGAAAAAAACCGACACCATGAAGTTAGCAATAGAACAATTTTCACATAATGACAGTATAGACGTCAGAAGAAGATATAGTTTTTAACTACATAATAAGCAAAAAGGTTACAGTGTAATGAAATTGTACTATGTATTTTTCTTTAAGGAGTATAACTTCTAACGCGTGAACATAAGTACACACACTCTTTTTTTATCATTTTATCGAGGTTTACTAAGATTTTTCAAAGCCCGACGTTTCGAAGACTCCACAGCGCTGGTTTCGCATAGTCGCGGTTGAAAAAATCGGTTGTCTGTAAAGTCGGTTTACTGGCGATAGTTGAACGTGACAACATCATAAGAAAATGGAACGCCTCAGAGCGAGGTAACGCCGCATACGTCATGTTTTTTCGTTCTTGCAGCCGGCTCCATCGAATTATAAGACGTTGTCACGTCAAAACCCTTTTAACAGATCCAGCAGACGAAATCTCTCAACTACTAATGCGCGACGCAACAGCGCGACGCGAACGTCACAGCGTATACAGACACACACACGGTGCTAGGTACACCTGCACACCGCTTGGGCCTCGGGGTCGTAAGCGACGTCGAACCCTACACATGGAAACCACATCGATCCGGATCGATCGCGGAAGCTTAGGTTCGAATCCGATACGAGTAGACACAAACCCAGACCGCGCAAACAGCGCTAGCACTACGCTACCGCTAGATTGCTTGGGCACCGCGCAGGACCCGCCTTCCTCTCCAGAGGGAGGGATGAGGGCCGGCCCTCATGATTGTAGGTTAAATTCAACCGTAAAAGATTCGTCGACCGTATCGGATTTGACTAGTCTAAATCCTGCTCTCCCGAGCAGCGCGCGCGATGAACCGCGCCCTTGGGGGGCGTCCCCCTTTTGAATATTTCTTAAGTGAGCCATCTGCTCACTTACTGTACCGAATGAGATTTAAGGCCATCAGGCCGAAAAGTCTAGCCCTTCCGAAAAAAAAAAAACGTCAAAACCCGTACCTACTGTTTCATTAAAGTGATCATTTTGTTTTTGTTAAGACAAAAATGGTAAGTAGATTTCACTTTTTGGCACTAACTTTCATTTATATTGGAATATAATTATATACCGATACATATAGACATAAGACAATACCAATAATTAGAATAAAAAGGCGTTAGGTTAGACTAGATGATGATCTCCGTACAGTCGCCAGTTCTGTACGACTCGCCGGGGATTGAAGTCCTATTCCAGCAGTGGACGGTAAATGACTGATAATAACAATAATAATTAAAGAAATAATCATCCGTACTGTCAAATCATTATATCTCGGAACCCACGGATCAAACAAACTTAAAATTGACACAACTCGTCCACTGAGTCTGCCAAGTTCTTTAAGTACAGTATCAAGCATCTTAGAATTGTTTTTATTTATATAGTAACAATCAAAAGTTGCGTTAAAGTCTTAGATGGATATAGAGCGTAGCATATGATTGTACACTAACAAGCAAATTAATTTTAATATACCCTTGAAACAGGAGATTATTATAAATAATCACCATTATTATCAATCTTTTTCCGCCTACTGCTGGACAAAGACTTAAACGAACGCCACGACGCCCGATATTATTAACAACTTAAAATACAATACATGTAGATTAAAGCTAGTTTCGACAGCTAAATTGTTTCAGTACCCCGCTTAAAAACACTCTTTTCTGTCGGATTTTTTAAAACGATACAAGATTTAAAGTAAATCCAAAAGTTCGACTCGTTATTTTGAGGCCAGAATATTTTTTCTGACTCGAGGCCTGACATAAACTTGAAATTGAATTTGGGAGCTCGTCATGGTATCGTTGCGACGCCATATTGGGGGAGAGATTGCGAAAGGTTTGCGAAACGTTCGCCAAAATATTTGTACGGAATACGATATTTATTTATTGTAACGTGTGCAAATTCGAAAGTTCTGAACAAATACAGAGAAACTAGTATATAGACAGGAGATTTGTAATGCTTGTTTATGTAATTTGACTGACCTTGTCTATAGGGTTACCTTTATAAGGCATTAGGCCTTAAGGGCCCCTTCTCCCAAAACTATAGGTATTTAACGCACCGAATCGCTTTGCACTTGCGTTGCGCGGGAGATGTCTTTATATGAACTCCGGTGACCTACCACGGCCGGCAAGCACGCCACAGTATACGAATATGCAGTAGATTGACTATGCTCGAATTATTCTTAGATGTGATAATTGATAATTATGCATAACAAAATCTTGTTGTTGTTATAGTTATCTAGTTTTGGATTTATAGAAATACTAGCTGGTACCAGCGACTTCGTCTGCGCAGGATACAATAGTTTTATTTCTTCACTAATTAATCGATGGATCGAAAGGAACTTCGATCCATCCGGGTGTCCCTTGACACCTCTCTTTAGTTTTTTTTTTATAAAAAGTATCCTATGTTACTTCTAATACCTCCAAGAATATGTGTACAAAGTTTCATGATGATCGGTTAAGTAGTTTTCGCGTGAAAGCGTAATAAACATCCATGCTTTCGCATTTATAATATTAGTAAGGATTAGGAAGGATGAATTAGCTACATAGGTCTAAAAGGTAGTGCCATGCTGCTTGCAGCCGAATTGGGCCGGCACGACCGTAGGGGTACCTCTCGTTCACATGATAATGGCGTCAAGTGACACCTATGCTGTCGCGTTTCTTGCGGTGTATGAGTTTCCGGTGTCCCATGGCATGGGATGGGATGGGGTAAAGGAGGGTAATGCATCTGCATTATCTCTTGTGTGGATGTTTACGAGGACGACCTCTGTGGTTCAATGGTTAGCGCGTTAGCGATCAAGCCGGAGGTTGCGGGTTCGAATCCCGCCAGGGAACAAAAAGTTTTCTGTGTTCCTGGTTCATGGATGTGTATTAAATATGTGTATTATAAATAAAAAACCTTAAATATGTGTATAGTATAAAATATTAAATATATTTCCATTGTCTGGTACTCGTAACACAAGTTCTTCGAGAACTTACCACGGGACCAGATTGACGTGGTGCAAAAAGCGTCCTTAGATATTATTATTATTATGGGAGTCGGTAGTCATCTAAGGCTCCGAATGCTCGTTTGTCCCCCTAAGGCCTAAGCTATAAAAAAAATCAATCAATCTAAGAATGCTTGTTAAGTTGATGTTAAGTGAAGTGAAGGAGATTAAAAAATTGTAGACAAACATATTCTTTTATACTATATTAATAATTGTTTTAATTGTTTTAAAATTCAACAAAATTTAGTTGTCGTATGCTAGGTCCAGGTTCATTTTCATCGACCCATACATCATCGATTAATGTTAGACACGGGTCTCCTCTGAGAAGAGGGTCAAGGCCATAGTCCTCACGACACTGCCCTGTGGGTAGGGGGCTAGGAAATGATTGCAAATCAGAAATATTTTGTGATGAAGGTTCCTCATTTTCTTTATTGTCGGATAATTTGAATTCTTCAAGTGTAGCGGAAGAAGACATCACTACATAGTATAAACTATAAAGCAAAGTCGCTTCCCGCGTCTGACTGTATGTATGCTTACATCTTTAAAACTACACAACGGATTTTGATGCGGTTTTTTTTAATAGATAGAATGATTCAAGAGGAAGGTAATAGGTACATGCATAATATAGTAGATAAACACTGATAATTTTAGAAGTTTCTGATGTGATGTCATAAATAAACACATTTTTTGCACTTACATTGCAAACGCTGGATGAACCCTAACAGATAGATCAAAATAATGTACTACATTATTGTACACATTAGCCGGGCCCGGTTCAGAATTAATTATTATTGTATCAATGTATGGTAGAATTGTGTATCCTAAATATGCATACTGAAAAGTCCGCGATGGCATAATATGTCTACATTAGTTAAATATAACATACTACCTATATCCATTTTAATACTTAAAAAATTGCCAATTATAAAGCGGTAATGTAAAAGCTATTCACAAAAATACGGTTTAATCACTACATATTATAAAATAAATTCCTACGCCCGTCCATAGATAAATAATTATCATCAATGCGTATATGGCTGTATATCTAAGTTAACGCGGGCGAAGCTGCGGGCAACAGCTAGTTTGTGATAAAACTGTATTAAGATTCTTTTTCTTATTTTACTTTTTTTATTCGCCATTTCAATTAAATAACTAGGTACTACACAAACTCAAGTATCTATTTATTTACCCTAATTAAAGGTTTTGTAGTACAAACTAATTACAACTAAGAACAACAATTGTTAGTAAGTATTAATATAGCTATATTATTTACACTGTGTCGTCTTATTTATTTCAAGGTAATAATTTGATATGCGCGGAAACAACGTTGTCACGAGCAAAAGTGGCACAGGTCCTACTTCGATGACGCCCGACTGGGCTCTGGCGGGACGTGGTGCGATGCGAGAGAGCCTTCTTATCGTTTTTTATTTTTCAAAAATTTTTGAAGTGACATAATAAAAATCTATCCAATCATTTCCCCGTCATCCCCGTTTAGCAATTTAAACGTAAAAGTTTCATTAAAATTGAGTTACCCGAAGTCTTATACTACTCAAACTGCTTTTAAAATCGACGTTACTTTAGAATTTTTTTTGATCATGTAAAATGTTAAATATTGTATTTTTATCCAAAAAAATCCCTAGATCAAAGATGTATCTATACCATATTTTTTTATTATTATTTTAAAATGACGACTTCTATGAAAACACCTCGATCTAGAAACAACAATTTGGGATAAGGGGCCCTTAAAAGGGCTACCGCCATGGTACAACCCTTGTCGTGGTGATGGGGCTCAGTAGACAAAGATGAGCCCAGCACCTTGCGCAAAACTAATAGTGACGAGGGAGCTGCTCTTTGTTCCCCTCTTATAAGAAGAGGGGACAAAAGAGCAGGGGGATAAGGGGCGAGGATGGGAATCTCACCCAATTGTACTGTGCCGAAGTTGGTAGGGGTTGTTCTGTGGTGCGTGACCACCGCTCTTTGGAGGTGGCGTCGGTCACTTGAGGAACTGACTATTCGTTGAGGTGCCCTGTTTGCTCATTAGATCCGAGGCATCTCACCAAAGGCGGCATTGGTGGCACTCGCCGGGTTTTAGTGGGAAGAGCTGTGTCCACCTTACCACCTTTTTGGCGCAGCGAGTCCCACGTACCCGCCTCGCGAGGCCAACTCCCCCGCGGGATGCCTCAGAGCATTTCCCGGCGTTTAAGAAAAAAAAGGCCTTAAGAGGGGTGATATTTGTGAGTTTGGATAAGGGAGGTTCAATCAAAACAACTAATTCGATTTAAAAAAACCAGTAGCACGCTACTTTAAAAGTGTGTAAAAGCAAAGTAAACGCGGGCGAAGCTGCGGGCAACAGATAGTACAGTAAAACCATTTTATAACCTAATGAGTTTCGCGTCTATTCTGAAGCCATCAAACCCCACAGTGCAATTACCTGAAACAAAAATAAATTTAATTATGTATAATTCGTTAATAAAAACCAACTTGTCTGGAGTCGCACTGAAGGTTGTATATTTTTCTTATTAAAACAAGTTAATGACAAAATTAATTAAATTTGCTCGTGTAAAATAAAAACGATTTTTCATATCGAATTGTTTTAGATTAATTTCAAGCGCAGAATAAAGGGAGGTAATCTTATGGTGGCATTCACCTCCAATATTGGCTTTAAGCCAAGACAATGTCATACAAAATTAGAAAAAAAAATAAAGGTTCCTAAAAACGTGTTTAAAAAGAAAACTTAATTAAAATAATATCAAACGCACTAGTCGCTCCTATTATTTTCAAAAGTTCCCCTCGATTTCTCTGGGATGCCATCATTAGATCCTGGTTTCCTTATCATGGGACCACCTCGAAAGTTTTCTATTTTTATGTCATCAGGAGCCTCACGGCGCCGACGCCCACACACATCCGCACAACCAAATTCACGCAGATGCACCGCCCTCCTTTTCGCTATCCCCCTAATGGGCCACCGGAAACTCACAAACCGCACGAAACGCGACAGCATAGCTGTCACTTGACGCCGGTGTTATGTGAGCGAGAGGTCGCCCCCAGTCGTGCCGGCCCAGTTTGGCTGCAATGCAGCATGGCTCTACCTCGTTAGGCTTTTTTATTTTGTGAGATGGCAACCCTAATCGCAAGTTTCGGAAATTGAAAAGCTATTAGTATAAAAATCCATAAAAATGTTACATTATATACGGTTCTTAAAATATAATGGAAATAATGAGAGCTATTTTCGTCAACACTGAAAAAAGCTTCCACGCCGCGATGGCTGGAAATCAATTTCGGTGACACACCTGTCACTTTTTGTTGAGGAAATAAAAATATATTGGCACCGAAGTTTTATACTGGCAACATGAAAACGGTTAAATAACGGGACTTTACCATGTTTTTTAGCCTTTACATCTCGGAACTCGATGTTTCGACACTGCCAACGAATGCCTTCAATTCTTGAATTTTAATAGTGAAAAAAAGAAACATGTTAAAATCTTATACTGGCATAAGAGATAGGTAAACGCTGCGAATAAAAATAAAGGACCTCCAGAAAATCAATATGGTATTAAGTCCGCCCTCACCCCCCCCCCCACTTAAAGTCGAGGCCGTTTACACTTGAAAGTAAAAGATAACCTTTGATTGATATCGATTTTGCACAAATATCAAAACTAAATATCGTAAATAAAATTTTGAATGCGAATGTGACCGTTTTTTTTGTTACGCTTTCACTCCGAAACCAATAAGCAGATATTTAAAATTCCTTCACTAATGGAACGCTCCATTATCAGCGAGTAATATAGACTTCATTTTATCCCCGTATTACAAACTGGAACTTTACGAGTGACACCGAGCGGCTCTCTAGTATTCATATACAAAAGACGACGCGCAACGAATGAGTGCAACAAAAAGATCCTCATACAAACTTTACAATCACATAATAATAATAATAAAAATAAGTGCGCACATATTATAAAATTACCAAATTAGACACATGCAAAGTAGGATACTTAGACACATTATACGATCATTTTATTACAAAATTTCCCAATTTTGATGTAACTAGACAGCGACTTGGAGATCAATTTAGGGCTATTATAAGAAATAAAATGATACCACAAGAAATACTAGATCAGATAAAAAACGAAGTATCTAGTGGCTTGAACTCAGTCCAACCACTAACACAAAGCAATATTACAACACAAACCGTCAACACATGCGATGGTTGACCGAACATAATGAAACAATAATGAGATATGAGAACTATAGAATAACAGAATTAGAAACTAATTTAATAGGATACAGAACAGCTTTACATAAAAATTTTATACAATGTTTTCCAAACTTAAATCACGTTAGTGAACAAAGAGTTGCTGATCAAAGAAGAGTTATTGTACAAAACAAGTATATTTCTGATGACAGGCTGCAAGAATTAAGAAATGAAGTACAAAATGAAATAAACAACAGTAATAGAACTCCCCAAATAAATAATAATATAACTCCAACAAATAATAATTCTCAAGCTGATGAATCTTTCATTGATGACATAAACTTAAGCATCCATACAGATTATAATATGCATGCAAGTCTAGATCAAAGACACGAACAAGGCCAAACAATGAACATTGAGCAGAGTAGTAATTTAATTGGAGACACTTTATCAGAACAAATTCAAAATACATTTAGTTTAGCATTAGAATATTACAAAAATACCACACCTGTACAACGTAACTATATACCAAAACAAAAAACATCAAGGAAACTAGCTTTAATTGTTCAATATATAAATACTTACATTCTTCCAGCAAATATAAACATAGACACTGACTTTACTTTCCTACAGACAGTATTATATTGTGCAGCTTGGTCAGCTGCAAAAGTTAATGGAGCTAAGATCAATATTCCTAAAACGTCAGAACACTACATCAGAAAAGAAATACATAAACCAAGGTGGCAAATCCGATTGGAAAAAAAGGTAGATGATCTGCGCTCAAAAATTTCACGTTTAATTCATTACAGCAATGGACACAGAAGTAGTAATTTGGAAAGACACGTGCAAACAATTCTACATAATTACAAAATTCACAGTACATTTGAAGATCCAAATTCAGAAATTTCTCAATTCATAGATACACTCCAACAAAAACTTACAGTGGCCAGCAGTCGCCTAAAACGGTACAAAGCCTGCACACTGCGCAAGGAACAAAACAACCAATTTAAATGGAATGAGAAACAGTTTTCCCGTAATTTAGTTTCAGCATCTAGCAATCAAACCAATGAAAACGACTATACGCACTCAACTGATGTTCAATTACGTTTATTCTGGTCACAAATATGGGAAAATCCATTGACGCACAACAATCAAGCAAAATGGATAGTTCAAGAGGAAGAGAGATATTCAAACATTCCAGCAATGGAGTTTAATTTTGTTCCAGTCGAAGTATTTCAGTCCGTCATATCAAAATTACATAATTGGAAGTCCCCAGGTTCCGATTACTTACATAACTACTGGTACAAAAAGTTTACATTTTTGCATCCTTTCCTACATAACCATATTAATAGATTCATTAAAGACCCACAAAGTTTACCGGAATATTTTACGAACGGTGTAACATATATGCTATGTAAAGACAAATCGGAATCCAGCAATCCGGAAAAATATAGACCTATAACATGCTTGCAATCTATTTACAAAATTATGACATCTTGCCTTAGTCACTTAATTTACACTCACACAGATGAGAATAAAATTTTTGCTGAACAACAAAAGGGCTGTAGAAAATTCACTCAAGGATGCAAGGAACAACTCACCATAGACACTATAATCCTGAAACAAGTTAATCAAAAAAAGAAAGATTTATTTACAATGTATATAGATTATAAAGAAGGCTTTTGATTCTGTTCCTCATTCTTGGCTCAATCTTATGGTGGCATTCACCTCCAATATTGGCTTTAAGCCAAGACAATGTCATACAAAATTAGAAAAAAAAATAAAGGTTCCTAAAAACGTGTTTAAAAAGAAAACTTAATTAAAATAATATCAAACGCACTAGTCGCTCCTATTATTTTCAAAAGTTCCCCTCGATTTCTCTGGGATGCCATCATTAGATCCTGGTTTCCTTATCATGGGACCACCTCGAAAGTTTTCTATTTTTATGTCATCAGGAGCCTCACGGCGCCGACGCCCACACACATCCGCACAACCAAATTCACGCAGATGCACCGCCCTCCTTTTCGCTATCCCCCTAATGGGCCACCGGAAACTCACAAACCGCACGAAACGCGACAGCATAGCTGTCACTTGACGCCGGTGTTATGTGAGCGAGAGGTCGCCCCCAGTCGTGCCGGCCCAGTTTGGCTGCAATGCAGCATGGCTCTACCTCGTTAGGCTTTTTTATTTTGTGAGATGGCAACCCTAATCGCAAGTTTCGGAAATTGAAAAGCTATTAGTATAAAAATCCATAAAAATGTTACATTATATACGGTTCTTAAAATATAATGGAAATAATGAGAGCTATTTTCGTCAACACTGAAAAAAGCTTCCACGCCGCGATGGCTGGAAATCAATTTCGGTGACACACCTGTCACTTTTTGTTGAGGAAATAAAAATATATTGGCACCGAAGTTTTATACTGGCAACATGAAAACGGTTAAATAACGGGACTTTACCATGTTTTTTAGCCTTTACATCTCGGAACTCGATGTTTCGACACTGCCAACGAATGCCTTCAATTCTTGAATTTTAATAGTGAAAAAAAGAAACATGTTAAAATCTTATACTGGCATAAGAGATAGGTAAACGCTGCGAATAAAAATAAAGGACCTCCAGAAAATCAATATGGTATTAAGTCCGCCCTCACCCCCCCCCCCCCACTTAAAGTCGAGGCCGTTTACACTTGAAAGTAAAAGATAACCTTTGATTGATATCGATTTTGCACAAATATCAAAACTAAATATCGTAAATAAAATTTTGAATGCGAATGTGACCGTTTTTTTTGTTACGCTTTCACTCCGAAACCAATAAGCAGATATTTAAAATTCCTTCACTAATGGAACGCTCCATTATCAGCGAGTAATATAGACTTCATTTTATCCCCGTATTACAAACTGGAACTTTACGAGTGACACCGAGCGGCTCTCTAGTATTCATATACAAAAGACGACGCGCAACGAATGAGTGCAACAAAAAGATCCTCATACAAACTTTACAATCACATAATAATAATAATAAAAATAAGTGCGCACATATTATAAAATTACCAAATTAGACACATGCAAAGTAGGATACTTAGACACATTATACGATCATTTTATTACAAAATTTCCCAATTTTGATGTAACTAGACAGCGACTTGGAGATCAATTTAGGGCTATTATAAGAAATAAAATGATACCACAAGAAATACTAGATCAGATAAAAAACGAAGTATCTAGTGGCTTGAACTCAGTCCAACCACTAACACAAAGCAATATTACAACACAAACCGTCAACACATGCGATGGTTGACCGAACATAATGAAACAATAATGAGATATGAGAACTATAGAATAACAGAATTAGAAACTAATTTAATAGGATACAGAACAGCTTTACATAAAAATTTTATACAATGTTTTCCAAACTTAAATCACGTTAGTGAACAAAGAGTTGCTGATCAAAGAAGAGTTATTGTACAAAACAAGTATATTTCTGATGACAGGCTGCAAGAATTAAGAAATGAAGTACAAAATGAAATAAACAACAGTAATAGAACTCCCCAAATAAATAATAATATAACTCCAACAAATAATAATTCTCAAGCTGATGAATCTTTCATTGATGACATAAACTTAAGCATCCATACAGATTATAATATGCATGCAAGTCTAGATCAAAGACACGAACAAGGCCAAACAATGAACATTGAGCAGAGTAGTAATTTAATTGGAGACACTTTATCAGAACAAATTCAAAATACATTTAGTTTAGCATTAGAATATTACAAAAATACCACACCTGTACAACGTAACTATATACCAAAACAAAAAACATCAAGGAAACTAGCTTTAATTGTTCAATATATAAATACTTACATTCTTCCAGCAAATATAAACATAGACACTGACTTTACTTTCCTACAGACAGTATTATATTGTGCAGCTTGGTCAGCTGCAAAAGTTAATGGAGCTAAGATCAATATTCCTAAAACGTCAGAACACTACATCAGAAAAGAAATACATAAACCAAGGTGGCAAATCCGATTGGAAAAAAAGGTAGATGATCTGCGCTCAAAAATTTCACGTTTAATTCATTACAGCAATGGACACAGAAGTAGTAATTTGGAAAGACACGTGCAAACAATTCTACATAATTACAAAATTCACAGTACATTTGAAGATCCAAATTCAGAAATTTCTCAATTCATAGATACACTCCAACAAAAACTTACAGTGGCCAGCAGTCGCCTAAAACGGTACAAAGCCTGCACACTGCGCAAGGAACAAAACAACCAATTTAAATGGAATGAGAAACAGTTTTCCCGTAATTTAGTTTCAGCATCTAGCAATCAAACCAATGAAAACGACTATACGCACTCAACTGATGTTCAATTACGTTTATTCTGGTCACAAATATGGGAAAATCCATTGACGCACAACAATCAAGCAAAATGGATAGTTCAAGAGGAAGAGAGATATTCAAACATTCCAGCAATGGAGTTTAATTTTGTTCCAGTCGAAGTATTTCAGTCCGTCATATCAAAATTACATAATTGGAAGTCCCCAGGTTCCGATTACTTACATAACTACTGGTACAAAAAGTTTACATTTTTGCATCCTTTCCTACATAACCATATTAATAGATTCATTAAAGACCCACAAAGTTTACCGGAATATTTTACGAACGGTGTAACATATATGCTATGTAAAGACAAATCGGAATCCAGCAATCCGGAAAAATATAGACCTATAACATGCTTGCAATCTATTTACAAAATTATGACATCTTGCCTTAGTCACTTAATTTACACTCACACAGATGAGAATAAAATTTTTGCTGAACAACAAAAGGGCTGTAGAAAATTCACTCAAGGATGCAAGGAACAACTCACCATAGACACTATAATCCTGAAACAAGTTAATCAAAAAAAGAAAGATTTATTTACAATGTATATAGATTATAAAGAAGGCTTTTGATTCTGTTCCTCATTCTTGGCTCAATCTTATGGTGGCATTCACCTCCAATATTGGCTTTAAGCCAAGACAATGTCATACAAAATTAGAAAAAAAAATAAAGGTTCCTAAAAACGTGTTTAAAAAGAAAACTTAATTAAAATAATATCAAACGCACTAGTCGCTCCTATTATTTTCAAAAGTTCCCCTCGATTTCTCTGGGATGCCATCATTAGATCCTGGTTTCCTTATCATGGGACCACCTCGAAAGTTTTCTATTTTTATGTCATCAGGAGCCTCACGGCGCCGACGCCCACACACATCCGCACAACCAAATTCACGCAGATGCACCGCCCTCCTTTTCGCTATCCCCCTAATGGGCCACCGGAAACTCACAAACCGCACGAAACGCGACAGCATAGCTGTCACTTGACGCCGGTGTTATGTGAGCGAGAGGTCGCCCCCAGTCGTGCCGGCCCAGTTTGGCTGCAATGCAGCATGGCTCTACCTCGTTAGGCTTTTTTATTTTGTGAGATGGCAACCCTAATCGCAAGTTTCGGAAATTGAAAAGCTATTAGTATAAAAATCCATAAAAATGTTACATTATATACGGTTCTTAAAATATAATGGAAATAATGAGAGCTATTTTCGTCAACACTGAAAAAAGCTTCCACGCCGCGATGGCTGGAAATCAATTTCGGTGACACACCTGTCACTTTTTGTTGAGGAAATAAAAATATATTGGCACCGAAGTTTTATACTGGCAACATGAAAACGGTTAAATAACGGGACTTTACCATGTTTTTTAGCCTTTACATCTCGGAACTCGATGTTTCGACACTGCCAACGAATGCCTTCAATTCTTGAATTTTAATAGTGAAAAAAAGAAACATGTTAAAATCTTATACTGGCATAAGAGATAGGTAAACGCTGCGAATAAAAATAAAGGACCTCCAGAAAATCAATATGGTATTAAGTCCGCCCTCACCCCCCCCCCCCACTTAAAGTCGAGGCCGTTTACACTTGAAAGTAAAAGATAACCTTTGATTGATATCGATTTTGCACAAATATCAAAACTAAATATCGTAAATAAAATTTTGAATGCGAATGTGACCGTTTTTTTTGTTACGCTTTCACTCCGAAACCAATAAGCAGATATTTAAAATTCCTTCACTAATGGAACGCTCCATTATCAGCGAGTAATATAGACTTCATTTTATCCCCGTATTACAAACTGGAACTTTACGAGTGACACCGAGCGGCTCTCTAGTATTCATATACAAAAGACGACGCGCAACGAATGAGTGCAACAAAAAGATCCTCATACAAACTTTACAATCACATAATAATAATAATAAAAATAAGTGCGCACATATTATAAAATTACCAAATTAGACACATGCAAAGTAGGATACTTAGACACATTATACGATCATTTTATTACAAAATTTCCCAATTTTGATGTAACTAGACAGCGACTTGGAGATCAATTTAGGGCTATTATAAGAAATAAAATGATACCACAAGAAATACTAGATCAGATAAAAAACGAAGTATCTAGTGGCTTGAACTCAGTCCAACCACTAACACAAAGCAATATTACAACACAAACCGTCAACACATGCGATGGTTGACCGAACATAATGAAACAATAATGAGATATGAGAACTATAGAATAACAGAATTAGAAACTAATTTAATAGGATACAGAACAGCTTTACATAAAAATTTTATACAATGTTTTCCAAACTTAAATCACGTTAGTGAACAAAGAGTTGCTGATCAAAGAAGAGTTATTGTACAAAACAAGTATATTTCTGATGACAGGCTGCAAGAATTAAGAAATGAAGTACAAAATGAAATAAACAACAGTAATAGAACTCCCCAAATAAATAATAATATAACTCCAACAAATAATAATTCTCAAGCTGATGAATCTTTCATTGATGACATAAACTTAAGCATCCATACAGATTATAATATGCATGCAAGTCTAGATCAAAGACACGAACAAGGCCAAACAATGAACATTGAGCAGAGTAGTAATTTAATTGGAGACACTTTATCAGAACAAATTCAAAATACATTTAGTTTAGCATTAGAATATTACAAAAATACCACACCTGTACAACGTAACTATATACCAAAACAAAAAACATCAAGGAAACTAGCTTTAATTGTTCAATATATAAATACTTACATTCTTCCAGCAAATATAAACATAGACACTGACTTTACTTTCCTACAGACAGTATTATATTGTGCAGCTTGGTCAGCTGCAAAAGTTAATGGAGCTAAGATCAATATTCCTAAAACGTCAGAACACTACATCAGAAAAGAAATACATAAACCAAGGTGGCAAATCCGATTGGAAAAAAAGGTAGATGATCTGCGCTCAAAAATTTCACGTTTAATTCATTACAGCAATGGACACAGAAGTAGTAATTTGGAAAGACACGTGCAAACAATTCTACATAATTACAAAATTCACAGTACATTTGAAGATCCAAATTCAGAAATTTCTCAATTCATAGATACACTCCAACAAAAACTTACAGTGGCCAGCAGTCGCCTAAAACGGTACAAAGCCTGCACACTGCGCAAGGAACAAAACAACCAATTTAAATGGAATGAGAAACAGTTTTCCCGTAATTTAGTTTCAGCATCTAGCAATCAAACCAATGAAAACGACTATACGCACTCAACTGATGTTCAATTACGTTTATTCTGGTCACAAATATGGGAAAATCCATTGACGCACAACAATCAAGCAAAATGGATAGTTCAAGAGGAAGAGAGATATTCAAACATTCCAGCAATGGAGTTTAATTTTGTTCCAGTCGAAGTATTTCAGTCCGTCATATCAAAATTACATAATTGGAAGTCCCCAGGTTCCGATTACTTACATAACTACTGGTACAAAAAGTTTACATTTTTGCATCCTTTCCTACATAACCATATTAATAGATTCATTAAAGACCCACAAAGTTTACCGGAATATTTTACGAACGGTGTAACATATATGCTATGTAAAGACAAATCGGAATCCAGCAATCCGGAAAAATATAGACCTATAACATGCTTGCAATCTATTTACAAAATTATGACATCTTGCCTTAGTCACTTAATTTACACTCACACAGATGAGAATAAAATTTTTGCTGAACAACAAAAGGGCTGTAGAAAATTCACTCAAGGATGCAAGGAACAACTCACCATAGACACTATAATCCTGAAACAAGTTAATCAAAAAAAGAAAGATTTATTTACAATGTATATAGATTATAAAGAAGGCTTTTGATTCTGTTCCTCATTCTTGGCTATTAAAGGTATTAGATATATATAAAATTCACCCACAAATAATAAGTTTTCTAGAAAATATAATGTCAAAATGGACCACTAAATTAAAACTGTCTTCCTCTAATAATATAATAGAAACTAAATTAATTAATATACAAAGGTGTATTTTTCAAGGAGATACGCTAAGCCCTTTATGGTTTTGCCTTGCACTTAACTCTCTTAGTAATCTTCTTAATGACTCAAATACAGGAAATACTTTTGAAAACCTTTGCCATAGAAGAAACGAAGAATCTGATCAACAAGAATATACCCTGAATCACCTTCTGTATATGGATGATATCAAACTATATGCATCCACCCAACACGATCTCGAAAAATTAGCCGAAATAACAGAAAACTTTTCACAAGATATTAACATGAAATTTGGCATAAATAAGTGCAAGATAAATTCTGTCCGCTCCGGTGTAATTTTCCAACATAATTATGATTGTAGCACAGGGGAACGCATAGAATCTCTCAATGAGCAAGAAACATATAAATATCTAGGTTATATGCAATCAAAATATTTACACAACAAAGAAATAAAATCAGCACTTAAAATAAAATTCACACACAGATTAAATTCTATCCTAAAATCCCATCTTGACGCCGGTAATACAACTAAAGCAATTAACACATATGCCATACCAATTTTAACATACTCCTTTGGAATTATTAACTGGACCAAGTCAGACCTAAAATCCCTACAACGTTTAATAAATACAAGCATGACTTATCATAGAAAACATCACCCTCGATCTTGTAGTCAAAGGCTGACGTTGGCTAGGAACGACGGAGGCAGAGGTCTTATTGATATAATTAATCTACACAATAAACAAATTAACAAACTACGATCGTACTTCCATCAATCTAACTCTACACTACACTATGCATTAATAGCTAATGACCACAAACTCACACCACTCAATTTGCAAGACCCAACTACACAAAACAACGAATCACAGACTGACAGACAAACCAAGTTGTACGAGTGGTCCCAGAAATCTCTCCACGGCAGACACTATCACGACCTGAATATGCCCTACGTCGATAAAAATGCGTCGAACGATTGGCTCAGGCGAGGACAGCTGTTTCCCGAGACGGAAGGGTTTATGCTTGCCATTCAAGACCAGGTCATAGAAACCAGAAATTATAGAAAGCATATCTTAAAATCCCCAGTACACAAGATCTATGTCGACGATGTAGCAGCAGCTCGGAAACTATCCAACATATTACTGGAGCGTGTAAGGCAATCGTACAGACAGACTACAAACATCGCCACGACCAGGTAGCTAACATAATTCACCAACAACTCGCACTCAAATATAACTTAATCCCACAACCTGCTACACCATATTATAAATATATACCTCACAATGTTTTAGATAACTCTCACTACAAGTTATACTTTGATAGAGCCATTTTAACAGACAAAACCGTACACCACAACAGACCGGACATCACACTAGTCGATAAACCGATTAAAAAAAATAGGACCGCTTTTATTATAGACATCGCGGTTCCAAACACACACAATCTACAGAGCACTATAGCAGAAAAACTCAGTAAATACGTAGACCTTAAGGAAGAAATTACACGTCTTTGGAATCTCCGTCAAGTAACAATAGTACCAATAGTAGTATCAACAACGGGTATCATACCGAAATCCTTGCATCAATCTATTAGAACCCTAAATTTACAAAATTCAACATATTGCAACATACAAAAAGCCATCATTTTAAACACGTGCCGGATAGTCCGAAAGTTTCTTCACAATGACACCAGAACATCCAGAACAGAAACAATAACTGAACAAGATGTAGACTTGGCTTAGGCCCGTGGACATCTTTAGCTCGGTCGTAAGACCAGAACTTAAAAAGTTAAAAAATAAATAACAATAATAATAATAATAATCATTTATTTGCTAGAATGTAGTACAGTTGTTTACATTAGTTTAGGTTCTCTTACATTCTACTTCCTAGAAGTGTGCAAATATTACATTTTAGTTTTGTGTTTACAAAATATACATATACCAATGATTTAGTAACAAGTCTATTCATATGTCATCATAATAATAAAATCAAATATCAATACACAATATAAATTAATAAAATCTAGTTTGCGCCCAATGCTCAATTTCATACACTTCAATTATATTAATTGACTATCATTTAAGAATTCATTTACACTATAATAGCTTTTTTTGATTTAATTTTTTTCTTTTAAATACTATAAAATTTTCATCTTTGTACTGTTGTGGTAATTTATTAAACAATGTAATAGCCATACAAAATGCACTGTTTGAATAGATTTGAAGTTTTTTAATTACACACACATAGCTTAACATATCGTATATAATTTATCCCTCTACTCCCACGGGAATGGGAAGTACGCAGGTGAAACTGCGGGGCGCTGCTAGTTATTAATACAGAGACAGCGCGGAAACTCAATTTAATAAATTAATATTTTCTACTATTTTAGGGAAAATTCATATTTTTTTTAACGTAGACCGTACATCTCCCACACACATAAAGTATACCAAAAAAATAACTTCGATTACTTCAAACTGTCATCCATCAGGTGCCAGGTAAAATTGCCACTGCCAGTCGTGTAAGCGAAGCACACAACTACATCAATTCCTTTACCAGAGCTAGTAATTTGATAAGTTTCCTACATTTTAGGAGCGTTGTGAACTGAACAAATTGCAGCAAGTTCGGAACAATTCACAAAGTTACGGTTATCGCCGATGCACTTTATTATGATTTTTATGAAATTTTAAAGTTTACACTTTTACAAATATAAACTAAAATAACAGGTACTCACTATCTTGCAGAAACAGAAACTTGACAATGTTATATATATATAATAATTAAAACTATATTTTTTTTTACATATCGACGTTTTTTTTCAATTTTCCAGGAAACAAAAAAAATCTTTTGATAATTTGACTCCATTGAAACTTTTTATGTATGTACGTCTATTATCTATACTAATATTATAAAGCTGAACAGTTTGTTTGTTTGTTTCAACGCGCTAATCTCAGGAACAAAAAGAGTTAAGTAAGTTAACCGGGCGAAGCTGCGGGAAACGGCTATTAAATTATAATTATCACCTTCATTAAGAATTAAAATTAAGCTGGCAGCTACCTCGGACAAATAATTAGTCTAGCAATTCAAAGGGGGAACGCTGCCAGTATCTTCGGGACCTAGCCTAAAGGGACTCCTTTTTATTAATATACTTAAGTTATTATATTATATTTTTTTAAGGTTATCGACTATCTACATTCCTATAAGTTTAAGAACTCCATCGAAAGGCGCTTCTCGAGGTCCCAAGATTCGGGGTTAGCTATCATTTTCTTAAATGAAACAAAATATGGAATAGAAATCTATACTAATATTATAAAGCTGAAGAGTTTGTTTGTTTGTTTGAACGCGCTAATCTCAGGAACTACTGGTCCGATTTGAAAAATTATTTCAGTGTTAGTTAGATAACATCACGCTGTGACTTATAGGAGTTGGGTAACGCGGGCGAAGCTGCAGGCAACAGCTAGTAAGTTATAACATGAAGTGTTATTCTTTAACATTGGACTCGAGAATGTTCCATTAGTTTCAAATCGACATTTTAATTTTATTATAATTTAAGTATTTTTTCAGTCCGATTTCTGTCAGTAAATAATTTATGAATCATAAATATGATAAAAGCTTCGTCCTGTTGAGTGGGATTTTGGCAATTTAAAAAATAATTTTTGGACAAAAAATAATTGGGGTCGGCGACATTAGTCAAAGGTGAGGGTTCTTTGATATGCTCAGATTAAAAACGTTTTTACATTTTTGCCAACGCAGCATATTGTTTTTAGGGTTACTCATATCGGATAAACGGGATTCCGTGCTTCTAGAGTTTCAACCTTGTACGATAAAAAGTTAAGTCTACGCTTTTAGTATTAACTAGCTGTTTCCTGCAGCTTCGCCCGCGTTACTCAACTCCCAATAGTCACAGAGATGTTATATAGCCTATAGCAGTGGTTCTTAACCGGTGGTCCGCGGACCACTCGTGGTCCCTGGAGGCATTCCAGGTGGTCCGCGAAGACATCTGTCGACGCTTTTGATTTTTGAAAACAAGCATCGTTTATTAAACAACCCTTCATTCATTCACATTAATTAGTAAATGCTATAGTTAGTCTGGCCATAATATTGTTACAACAAAAAATATCAAGATAAGTATTACATTTGAATTTGGAATCTGTCATTTTTATATTGTTCAATGAATCTCTTAGCCAAGTCGGCGAACCCGCAGGATCCCGTCCAACGTAAGGCACATACCAAGAGATCTCCTATCCAAGACATAGGATTGCGTTTCGGCAAGAACCTCCGCCACGAGTCCCCACGGGAGGCCACCTGGCTAGGCAGTAGGCTAGGGCAGTAGCTCTGTGGGAGCTAGGGGTGGATGAGGCGACGGACTGGATCTGCGATGCGTTAACCGCGGTCTGCAGAGCGGCCATGCCACCCGCAAGACGTCCACCCCGCGGCGGGCGCTCTGCTGGTGGTCGGCCGAGTTTGCCGCTCTCCGAGCTGCCTGCAACGGGGCAAGGAGGCTGTACACCCGGAGCAGGCGGAGACGCCCCCAGGACGTCGACAGGGACGACAGGCTGCGCAGGGTCTACGTGGAGAAGCGTAAGATCCTACAGCAGGCCATTTGCCGAGCTAAGGACGAGCCCTGGCTGGAGCTGGTGGAGGGTTTCAACGGAGACCCCTGGGGCCAACCGTATAAATGGGCGCGGAACAAACTCCGCGCTCAGTCGGCCCCAATCAACGAAATGGTCCAGGCGGACCAACTGGGGAGGTTCGTCGGGGAACTCTTCCTCGACACACCCGTGGGCTAAACGCCCCCAGGATGGCTCGGCAGACGCCGGACGAGGAGGGTGTTCCGCCACCCGTCACGGAGGCTGAAATGGATGCGGTTCTCTCCCGCCTCCAGAGTAAGAAGAGGGCGCCGGGTCCAGTCGGAAGGGTCCTCGCGATCTCTCTCATGCACCTCGGCGATAGCCTTCGGGAGCTGTTCGACCGCTGCCTGCGGTTCTGCAAGGAGGGTCGGCTCTGCCTGCTACCAAAAGCAGGGCGGATCCCGGACTCGGCTTCGGTGGTGCGACCGGTGGCGCTGCTGAGCGAAGCTGGGAAGGCTTTGGAGAGGATAGTGGCCACCCGGCTCGCTCAACACCTGGAGGAGGGCCAGGGACCGGGACTCTCAGAGTCCCAATTTGGTTTCCGAGCACACCGGTCGACCGTCGACGCCCTCAAACGTCTTCGGGCGGTGACGGGTGAGGCGGAACACAGAGAAGAGGTGGTGGTCGCGGTGTCCTTGGACATCGCGAACGCCTTCAACAGCCAGTTAGTTATCACAGTGTGATACAGGAGGCACGTGTGTGAATTTCTTCGGAGTGCCCCTGTACCTAAGGAGGCTGTTGGAGGCGTACCTCTCCGACAGGAGGGTAGCCTGCGAGAACCGGTGTGGGTCCGTAGAGTGGTGGCGAGTCGGGTGCGGTGTCCCACAGGGATCGGTTCTTGGTCCGATCTTGTGGGACATCGGCTACGACTGGGTCCTGCAAGGCCACTTCCTTCCCGGGATGGGTGTCATATGCTACGCGGATGATACCCTCGTATATGCCCGGGGACGATGCTATAAGGAGGCGGCGCGGCTGGCCGAGGTCGGGATCGACCTTGTGATCAGACGCATAGAGAGGCTTCGGATCAGACCTGAGAAGACCTTCTTCTCTTCTGCGGGACTGGGCGGAAAGGACCGCCATCGGGGGCTGCCCTCCAGTTCGGAGGGGTGAGGGTCAGGATTAGCCCCCATATCAAATATCTGGGGCTCATTTGCTTGCTCATGGACTTGCTCACCGGGCATGGTTGCTTTAGTGAGTATCTGTGCCGGACGGCCCGCAGGGAGCCATTGACAGTTTGTCACAATTATGGCGCGGCAGTGGACTCGGTCCAGCACACCCTTGAGGTGTGCCAGAGATGGGCGGCGCTGTGTTATGATCTGACATCGGTCATCGGAGTCCTGGACGGCGATGGTTTCTTTCTACGAGGCAGTAATGTCCCAGAAGTGTCCCAGGCTGGGCGACGAACGGAGGTGCGCAGGAGGCGCTACTTAATGCGCCTCCAGTAACGCCCCTGTGCTCGTGTCGGGTTCAGGACAGACAGTCCCCCCTTAAGAGGAGTAGTCTGGCCTTCGTCGGGGCCAGCCTGTCGCTGAGGTGATCCTGTTGCCTACAGACCCCGGACTCGCAAAATGCGGCTGAAGGAGCTGGCATTGGTTTTAGTTTACGGATAGGGCACTCCCAGGTGCGAGTCCCACATAGGGTCAGGATCTAGCCGAGATCCTGGCTACATAAGTACATTTTGTTATCGCAGGAAAAGCATTTTCCTGCGATAACAAAAAGAAGCCTATAATAAACCAGCAGGGTGGTACCCGGCAAGTTAAATATTAGGTAAAATGGTCCCTCACGGGCTAAAGGTTAAGAACCACTGGCCTATAGCCTTCCTCGATAAATGGGATGTCTAACACTGAAATAATTTTTCAAATCGGACCAGTAGTTCCTGGGATTAGCGCGTTCGAACAAACAAACTCTTCAGCTTTATATTATTAGTATAGATTAAGGGCTCTAAGTGTTCCGCGTTCGGGAATCGACGGCGAAGTTTGCAGTGACAAACTAATAACTTTGTGAACGTGTCGGTTGTGCCCGCACCCAACTTTTATGAACCTCTAACAACCAACACAGGGAACAACCGCTAGTTTGTAAGCGTTCTCCGGTTGTCTTCACATCTATTAACATATGCATGCTAGAGACTGATTTGGGAAGACTTCTAATCTGTGACACTCTGTATGTCACAATATATCAATCAATGTAAATATCAAACGATAAAACTGTACGATGCTGATCATTCGACATTGTTCAATTTGAAAAAACAATTTTAAACAAGATTCAAACTGTTATATTTCATTTACAGCAAAAAAGCGCAAACACGGCCGTCAACAATTTGGACGTGTGCTCTCTAATTAGTAAAGTTGGCCAGGCATCCGTGTTTCTATTCATTACACCGTGTAACAGAGTTACCGTTGTTCCCGCTGTGATATGAGTGCATGTAGGGCCCCGGAGTATTCCCTTTTAATAACGTTTCTGTTGTCTCTGGCTTCATACATGTGATATTTACTTATAGTTTTTAATTTTTCAGTTACCTTTTCTTTCTTTAACGCCGGGAAATGTTCTGAAGCATCCCGCGGGGCGACTGGGTCTCCCCACACGGGTATGTGGGACTCGTTGCGCCCGAAAGCTGGTAAGTGGACGCAGCTCAACCCACTAAAACCCGGCGAGTGCCACCAATGCCCCTTTGGTGAGGTGCCACAGATCTAATGAGCAAACAGGCCACCCCGACGACTAGTCAGTCCCTCAGGGGACCGACACCACCTCCACAGAGAGGTTATCCCGCACCACAGAACAACTCCTCCCAACATCGGGACAGTCCAAATGTGTGATGTTCCCGTCCTCGCCCCTTGCCCCCTGCTCTTTTGTCCCCTATTCTTATAAAAGGGGACAAAAGAGCTCCTGAGTTCAATTGGATTCGCCCCAGGTGCTGGGTTCACCTTAGGCTACTGAGCTCCACCGCCACGACAAGGCTTAAACCATGGTGGGGAGTTTTTCAGTTACCCACACAAGTAATATTTATTTAGAAAGCCATGTATTTCTCTGGAATTATCAAACAAACGTTTTTTATTTAATTTTATAAGTTTTGTGCTTAGAGCGACTATAAAATTACAAACAAAAAAGTGTTAATACAGTTTGAATTGTCTCAATTCTCTAACCCTAGGGAATGAGCCTAAGAAACAAATACTTATAATACTTGACCTAAGATGGTATGGTATACCATGAGACCAAACTCTATCGTTCCTCAAGAAAAAACATCTGATGCTGGCGAACTGAGCGAGTAACATCCATTGTACCGGTACTAAACAATTCCCAACGCTTAATTGTTTAATCAATTACTCCATTATTCTCTTGAGAAGAAATATTTTATTTTACCATCACGTGGTGTTACGTAACATAGACAAGACGACAACGCCCTCGGTTATTTACAACCAATGAAGGTATTATGTATGTCCCCACCATGGTTCAGGCCTTGTCGTGGCGGTGGGGCTCAGTAAACTAAGGTGAGCGGTGCACCTTGGGCGAAGCTAATTGGGCCGTGGGTGGCTCTTTGTACCCCTATTATAAGAAGACGGGACAGAAGAGCAGGGGGTAAGGGGTGAGGATGGGAACCTCACCCCATTGTACTGTCCCGACGTTGGGAGGGGTTGTTCTGTGGTGCGGGACAACCCCTCTGTGGAGGTGGCGTGACTTGCGGGACTGACTAGCCGTCGAGGTGCCCTGTTTGTTTTCTAGATCCGGGGCACCTCACCAAAGGCGGCATTGGTGGCACTCGCCGGGTTTTAGTGGGTAGAGCTGCGTCCATTTACCAGCTGTCGGGCGCAGCGAGTCCCACATACCCGCGTGGGGAGTGGGTCTCCCCACGCGGGTACGTTTGTTACGGATTACGGATTGTTCCGGTGGCCCATTGGTCGATAGGGAATAGGAGGGCAACGTATATCTGCAAACTTTTGGTTGTGCTCTATGGGCGTCGGCAGTCACCCTAAGGTACCGACTGTTCGGTTGCCTCCTTATGACATAAAAAAAAACCTATAACCAGATAAAACCAAGATCTCCGTGCAGATACCACTCCCAGTTAGATGCGAATCGCGGGAGATCGCCGTTCTCGACGACCATAGAAAGAGGTCTAAGTGGAATAATTAAGATCCTGATTTGCTCAATCTAAAGAACGATGGAACGATCCGGACGAATACTAGCGGTTAGTTTATCTAACATCCTCATACTGTACCTAAGCTGTATGTATATTTTACAACTCGGAATAAACACTATTGTATATAATAGGCAGCGCAGTACAGTAGCGCAGGACGAGATATGTTTGTGTCAGTCCGCAGCGACCGCAGTGGGACAAATGGATAGAGCAATCGAGCCTGATTTATTACTCGATGTCCGAAAGAAACGTTTATCGTATTAGTAACATAGGTAAAGTACCAGCTCCCCACCATGGTTCAGGCATTGATGTGGCGGTTTGGCTCAGTAGTAGGGTGAGCCAGGCACCTTGGGCGAAGCTAATTGAGCCGAGGGGGCTCTTTGTACCCCTCTTATAAGACGAGGGGACAAAAGAGCAGGGGGCAAGGGGCGAGGACGGGAACCTCACCCCATTGTACTGTCCCGACGTTGGAAGGGGTTGTTCTGTGGTGCGGGACGACCTCTCTGTGGCGGTGGCGTCGGTCCCTTGGGGGACTGACTAGCCGTCGAGGTACCCTGTTGCTCAACAGATCCAGGGCACCTCACTAAAGGCGACATTGGTGGCACTCATACAGTACATATTCGGCACAGAGATGTGTCGCGAGTCCCACACACCATCGGACCCCACCCAGAGCCGTTAACGGCGCATAAAGGCGTTTCCCCGTGTTAACAAAAAAAAAACACTGCCCGTCCTACCGCTTTTCCTATGTTTTTGCTTATTTTATTTATCTTGAAAATCATCATGGCCACAGCCCACAGCCTTACAAACGCAAAATTATTTGACTCTGAAGTCTATCCTATCTCTATGTACCTCTGATCTATCCGTCGTCTTACGTAGAAGTGATAGAAGCAAATATTCAGAACTTACTGTTAAGATAATACAAATCTTAAGCCAAGTTTCATTGTATTTCAATTTACTTTCTTTTTGATTTCTATCTTAAATCATAATGCAAAAAAAGGCGTAACATTCTCTAACATTTTTAAAATCAATACGTAGGTACCTACATCTTCAACTATCTTACACATCTTCGACTATCTTTTCAAAATCGGTCACAATCCGTACACGTATAAGGAACCCTCTCGAAGGTTCTATATTCGCGGCTAATTGTACAAAACAATTTCCTCTCCAATTTCAACCGATATACAAGTGGTTTCAGGGTACGTGGGCGAATGAGTGGGGGTTCACTCAGTGATTGACTCACCTACGCTGTAAGTACACGATAAGTAAGTAGATTAAAGTGCTATTGTTTTCTCTCGTTCTTCTATCTCTCTCTGAAGGATTACGCTCAATAACTGATAAACCTACGCTTACCTACTGAAAGTACAAGAGAGATAAGTAAACAAAATGGGCGCTTTTGTTACGTCACTCCTGGTTTTTGGCAGACGAATGCCCTCTTTGTCAAGCTGGGGTTTTAACATATAAATGATATGACTAGTAATAAGGTCGTAGGAGTGTCATGGTGTTAAAGCGGGGCTGTCCGAGAACTGAATTTAGTATGGAGCTCGAAACCGCGTCGGGCGCTTTGGCAGCGAGTGAAACCACATATTTATTTAATTGAAGGGAGGGATTTAAGAAACAAATAATTTATGACGACCGACAACGACGACATTTTCTACAAGATTTATTATGGTATAAGTTGTATTGTACAGAACCTGATATTACTCAAACGAAATGCTTTTTCATCTTAATTTTGACCTATCTTTGCAATTTTTTTAATGCAGCAACATATAAGTAATCCTGTATCGAACGACCGAAATATTATGATGAAGGAGTGTTAAATAACATTTTTTTTTTCAAACTTAAATCGTCTTAGTTTCTAAATAAAACAGAATTCAAAATTCCGTTTATCGGGAAAGGCCCGCCGTAATATGTCGGCAATATCATATAATTTCAATGTCGCTAAATAATATTAACAAACTCTTAGATAAAGATGGCCATGTAGACCTGTGCATGACCAAATTCATTGTTAAACCGCATTAACTTACAATTTTGTATAATAATAATGTTTTCGCATCTTTAAGAGATACAAAAATAATTAAAGTCTTCAATAAAACCGAATTCGTCGTATAATATTTTAGCTGAAACAATCTTTCACAAAGAGGCTATGAGGTTAAATGTAGTATACCTACCCTTACAGCCCTTACAGACTCCAAAGAAGTCAAAGAAAGGATTTTAAATAATAAGGCAAGTACATATTCTGCGAGGTCTGTGTTACTTTCTTATTTGCTAAAAGCAAATGTTCAGTAACAATATTTCTTTGTTTAAATGAAATGTTTCTTCTATCTAGAATAATAAAAAAAGATTTTGTTGTATTATTTACTATGAGGTATATAGAGCAATACTCTATATAAGTACTTTACATATCTAATTTTATGCGTATAAATGAAAAAAAAATGGTATCTGCTTTCGCGCGTTATTCTCCCTACTAGGATTGTGCAAAAATTTGTATACGTATGTGGGTCAAAGGTTAGCGCGTTGGCGTTTATGCCGGAGGTAGCGGGTTCGAATCTCGCCAGGTAACAAAAAAGTTTTCTGTGTTCCTGGGTTATGGATGTGTATTAAATACGTGTATTTTATAATAAAAATCTTAAATATATGCATAGGTAGTAAAAAAATATTAATATTTCCGTTGTCTGGTACCCGTAACACAAGTTCTTCGAGAACTTAACACGGGTGTAAAAGAGTCCATAGATATAAAAAAAATACATATAAATTCAACTAATATTATTTCCACATAAGAAACTGAATCATGTATTAATACCATTAGAGAATTAAAATCTCATGCAACCCAACCAAATGGACAAGTGAAACCGGCGGAAGTTGAATAAACATGCAATCTCCATGATTACCAGAATATAACACAAAAGCGGGATGGAATTGCGAGCGTAGCAAGAGTGCAACATGGCAACATGAAAAGTGGTAAGTCGAGGAACACAGACACCGCCTTTGTCACTATTTGACAAAAGAATATTGCACTACTATTTCTGGACATACATTTATTTTTGGGTATATCAGAATCGTATTTTTTGTTTTATTGGAGTGCGAGTTTTTTTTCTGATGAAAAACAATTGGGGCGTATTTTTACGTACGCTCTATGGAAGGCCTTTAATGCCTAGTTACTGTGTTGCATCTAGATGAACCTTTTGTGTTTTAGTTTGTACCAATGAATTTTTTGCAACATTCTATCTTTGTGAAGCACAACCGTGTTTCATTTTATTCAGCCTATGATTTTTTTTTTTGAGAATAAGCCTTTACAAACGCAAAGTCGATTAAACTCTTTACAATACTTT
Organism: Helleia helle; assembly: GCA_963853865.1. Taxonomy (NCBI): domain Eukaryota; kingdom Metazoa; phylum Arthropoda; class Insecta; order Lepidoptera; family Lycaenidae; genus Helleia; species Helleia helle. The sequence goes on from OY971434.1 coordinate 7,779,066, forward strand.
TCATTTGCAAATGAAAATGTTATTGTAGCTATTGCGACCACGAAATCTGTTTTCATTTGAATATTATTTAACGTTGTATTGTCCGTAACAATCATCAATCAAATTCAATACACGAACACAAATTGCACAAAAATTCTTCACACAAGTGTCGTTAAAATTCATATATATTTTAAAGGAACGAAGGGATAACTTCCTAAAATTTATATAAAGGAACAGCAATTGCAAATATTAAAATCATCTCTAAAACCATAAAACACGAGAAAGATAACCACTGCAGGATAAAGCTTAAACAAACCAGATTCCTAGTTCTTAATTGTATTGGAGTATTTCAAAGTACAAAAACGGATTGTTGAAACCGACGATGAAATTTACAAATCGTCTGAAAGCGATATCCCCTTGTCGGGCAAGCAACACTGCCCACTTCCCAATTGAATGTCCGCTATACAGCCAAGTACAATACAAGTACCAATGCCTCACATTTCTCACTTTATTCTAATATTTAACCATGGCTCCTAAAACATCTAGCTTTCCGTGTTTTATTAGCAATGAATATATTATAGCAGAAACTGCTGGATTAATTTTCTTTAACTAAAATCGCATATTAAAAAACGCGAATTAAAAAATTTGCTTTTGTTTATTAACCTTTACTTTTCTTAGATATATGTAAGAATGCTTAAATTGGTTTCTGTTCCAAGATTTTTTCCATTTTGGACTAAATACGACATTTAAAAAAAATCTTAGGGGAACGTACGAACGAGTTAAAACTACTGTAGTAACCCTAGATTTGCCCTATCTTCTCAAATTCCATGCAAAATCGTGCAACATTTTACACATTGTTCTCTAATGTTTACGCGAATTTCACTTATTATAATGGAGGTACTCCCGTACCCATACATTTTACACATTGTTCTCTAATGTTTACGCGAATTTCACTTATTATAATGGAGGTACTCCCGTACCCATGGATGTGGTTAAGTATCCGAAACGTCGGACTTGTAAAAAACTTATTATACCGCGATATATTTACCGGTGGGAGGGAAGCGCTGTGCCGCGCTCCCGGCTGCATGGGTACCACTATCTTGTTTGTTTCTGTGAAACAGCTTTGCTGTGTTTCGGAGAGAAGGGCAAGACAGGCAGTGTAATTACTGGCACCGAGACTTAACATCTTATTTCTCAGGATAGGCAACACATAAATGAGTTGCCTGGGCTCGTTCCAGGTAAACTGGTTTATGTTCATGGGCGACGTCGACCACTTACCATCAGGTGGTACGTTTGCCAGTTTGCCTATCCAACTAACATAAAAAAAGATAAAATCCGTAAAAGTATTTTCATTAAAACAGTTAACACGTAAAATACTTCCAAATTCAATAAAGTCAAAATGCCATCAAACAAGTAGTACAAGGGATAAAAATTGAAAGTTAAAATCGGGGTACTTTTGGATGGAGACAAATTGAAAGGAAGATTACACGGCGAGTCGGTAGCTAACGTCAATTTGCTCTGGATAAGGACATTCGTCTGAGGATCAGGGGATCGATGGGCTTTTACAGCGATTAGGTTCGCTTTAGGCCCAGGAATTGTAATTTAACCGAGATTAACATTTTGCCATTCCGAATATAGATTACGGTTTTGAGGATGGATATTTTTTAAAGATTATTTCTCTTAGAATTATATAGAACAGGTTATTATTATAATCCCCACCATGGTTCAGGCCTTGTCGTGGCGGTGGGGCTCAGTAACCTAGGGTGAGCGGTGCACCTTGGGCGAAGCTAATTGGGCCGAGGGGGCTCTTTGTACCCCTCTTATAAGAAGAGGGGACAGAAGAGCAGGGGGCAGGGGGTGAGGATGGGAACCTCACCCCATTATACTGTCCTGACGTTGGGAGGGGTTGTTCTGTGGTGCGGGACAACCCCTCTGTGGAGGTGGCGTCGGTCCCTTGCGGGACTGACTTGCCGTCGAGGTGCCCTGTTTGTTTTCTAGATCTGGGGCACCTCACAAAGGCGACATTGGTGGCACTCGCCGGGTTTTAGTGGGTAGAGCTGCGTCCATTTACCAGCTGTCGGGCGCAGCGAGTCACATACCCGCGTGGGGAGACCCACTCCCCCGCGGGATGCCTCAGAGCATTTCCCGGCGTTAAAGAAAAAAAAAAAGCTTATTATTATAATGTAGATGCAGACGTCTAGTATAAATAAATAATCAAAGACGGCCATGTAATTATAAGACGGTCATTATTCTTAACTGTAACAGGGTTGTAACATTTAAGAATAATGACCGAATTTTCACAATTAAAAACGTAAACACGGGTAGGTACCAGTGTTTACGTTTTTAATTATTTAAATATTACAACATATATTTATTAGGTATCTCTCGTCTTCATTAACATTAAAACAATGCAATTCAATTCGTTTCTTTCATCTCAATTTGTGCATACAAATTTCCCTATTTTAAAAGTAAAAAGTTGTAACTGGGTATCCTCGTACACGCACACAAATACAGCCGACGCGAGTGTACAACATGTCTTCACGCACACAAGGTTATAAAAGTTACGCCGTTCAAATGACATCCCTGTCAAGGCGACACGGTATCTAGACGTATATATAATCAAAGCTATTTGTATGAATGTTAAACACAAAAACCTAAAATACTTTTATTCGTGTTAAATCAGGCTCAACCAGTCCTCATATACATTTCCAAAAAGAAGTCTCCAAATGGAAGGGAGGGGGGGGGGGGGGAACAATAGGTCATTAGTTAATTCCGTAAGCGCGCGGCCGCGTCGCACCGTATATGGCGAGATGACATCAGCAACAGCCAGTGACCATACAAGCGGACCACACCGGAATACTTTTAAAATCGATGATCGTGAAATACCTGTCTAAAATCAAACTATACTACTAATTTCATTATTAAAAGGCGTTCTTTGAAACGTGCATGTCCAGTAATAAATAGATTTTTTATATTAGTCGGGAAGGCAACCAGACAGATGAGCCATGATGATAAATAGTCACCCATCAACTTAACCGGGATAAGCCAGGTAACTCATTCATGCGTTGTATATGACGTTAGACGGTCAAGTCTCTGTGCCAATAATTACACTTTTTTATGTCATAAGGAGGCAATCGAGCAGTCGGAGCCTCATGGTGACTAGCGATGCCCATAGACAACCAAAAAGTTACGCAGATGCGTTGCCCTCCATTTCCTCTCTCTCCCCCCCGCCCCCCCAATGGAAACTTGCAAACCGCACAAAACGCGACAGCATAGGTTCTTGACACCGGTGTTATGTGAGCGAGAGGTACCACCTTGGTCGTGCCGGCCCAATACGGCTGCAAAGCAGCATGGCACTACCTCTTACATTGCCAACTGAAAACGGATTTTAAGTTTATATTATATTAAAAAGCGGTAAACTTTTGTATTTTATTGTTACATATGATCCGCCTAGTGTAGAATCAATCGAGATAAAAACCTAAAACGACCTCCGATAGCAGAATGGACGAATGATTCTCCGTACAGGATTCCAATCGGATGCAAGAGAGATTTAGCCGTCGAAATCATTGCAAGAGGCCTACAGCAGACGGTGAATTTTGACAGATAATAATGATTACCAAGTCATTCATCGAACACAATATCATTAATCTTACTACCTAAGTCTAAATGTAATATATCATACAGAACACAACAAGCGTGAACATTTTCAAAGATGGATATAAGCATTTCAACTTTAATCACGTTAGGCACCAAAGGAATTCCTAGGCAATGCTTTAAAGCTCACACTTGAGTGCCTAGGGCTCGGTTGCATAATCCGCCGAGGTAACAGGTCACCCAAGGAGAACAGCCTCGTATGAATTCACAATGAGAATGCGTTTTACAGTTTCACATTTAAATATTACTTGAGAATGCAAACCTTTAAAAATGTTTGAACGGGTAGTTTCATATTGTTTTCTAATGTTTACGCGAATTTGATTCATTATGAACCTCCACCTCAGGCCTTCTGTGACAATGGTTGCTGTAGAGTCGAGCTACGTTTTTTTTTTTATTGTAAGTTGGATAGTACCTCCCACCGGTAAGTTTCGGATAAATCTCAATAAACCACGAAAACATCATTAAAAGTTTTTTAAAAGTTGTTTTAAAACGGGTATTTCCCTTAAATATTCTCAAAAACAAATAATCATGTTAGTACATATGATTTTATTTTATTTAGCCTTGAGCTAGTGACATCGAAATAGTTATTATACTGCCCCAAGATACTGAATTTCGCAATATTGTAATAAACAATATACTAAAAATTTAAATATATTCAGTTTGTAGCGATGGGTCATATTCATGATCTGAGAATTTTTATAAAAAATTACATAAATTATTATTATTATTAAAAAAATATTATGAACAAAGCACTCGTAGACAATGCTGAACTATAGAGCGAAGAAACATGAAAAAAAAAATTTAATTTTCCATTTTAAATAGTTTTATTAACCATGATCAGTATATATACAGTATACACGCTATTTCAATACTTCATTATTCGTACTCAACTCGGATAACCTTATTTCATCGAGCATATAACCGAAATAGAGCGGTAATGTTATGTGTTTTGTATGAATACGAATTCCGCCTAATTGGTGCTGCGACGCTGCGCCGGTTCAGCGTTCTGATTGGCCAACTGCTGGCCATTGATGAATGATTAGCCGATGGGACGTACATACAGATCACTGGCTGGTTGAATTTCTATTACGTCAGTGACAAATCAATGACCAGTTACGGACATTTATGTCTCACATTACTACTCTTTCCAGTTATATGCTCCATACCTTATTTACACCTATTAAATATACATACAGCATTGAGAGACCTTCAATAATATACGTTGAACACTTTACTAAACTTGGTAGCCAGGATTATTTCCTCGTACTCGTCGAGTGCATGTGTTGTCATAATAACCGGACTTCGCACACTTGCACTCAATTATCCTACAATTTCACCTCCATGATCTCACGGGATAACTTCTTATATTAATAATAATATCTATGTACGCTCTTCGAATGGAAGAAGATTAGCTTTCATTGAGGGAGGCCTATATTCAGCACCCCACCATGGTTCAGGCCTTGACGTGGCGGTGGAGCTCAGTAGCCTAAGGTGAACCTAGCATCTTGGGCGAAGCTAATTTTTTTTTTATATAGAAGAGGGGGCAAACGGACAGTCGGTTCACATGATGGTAAGTGATAGCGACATCCACTGACACCCGCTACACCAGAGGATTAGCAGGTGCGTTGCCGGCCTTTCAAATGGGAGTATGCTCTTTTCTTGAAGGTCCCTAAGTCTTAAGGTCCCTAAATCGTAAGTGAGCCGAGGGGGCTCTTTGTAGTTTCTACCCCTCTTATAAGAGTAGGGGACAAAAGAGCAGGGGGCAAGGGGCGAGGATGGGAACCTCATCCCATTGTACTGTCCCGACGCGGACAGTACAGACATTGTGCGGGACAACCCCTCTGTGGAGGTGGCGTCGGTCCCTTGGGGGACTGACTAGCCGTCGAGGTGCCCTGTTAGCTCATTAGATCCGGAGCCTCACCAAAGGCGGCATTGGTGGCACTCGCCGGGTTTTAGTGGGTAGAGCTGCGTCCACTTACCAGATTTCGGGCGCAGCGAGTCCCACATACGCGCCTGGAGAGACCCACTCCCCCGCGAGATGCCCCAGAGCATTTCCCGGCGTTAAAGAAAAAAAAGGCCTATGTTCAGCAGTGGACGGATAGAGGCTGATGATGATGATGGAAGCTTACACCACATCAATCTGGTCCCGTGGTAAGTTAAATAACGTGTATGTGTGATGAGATTGAGACAAATTCGGATTTAAATACAATGTTATTTATCGAGTTTGAATAGAATAGTTGCGTTTTTTAGATTTTTTGAGAAAAAAAAAACAGGAATACCTTCTTAATACCATTATACCGTATAGGTCCTTTTAATGTATGTGAAGTTTGCTAACCTACATGACCTAAATTTAGCCAGTGTAATATGCCGAATTATGGTCTAATACCCTCGTCATGTGATTTCGAGGATGAGACCCTTGCCCAGTGGGACATACGGGGGTCGCTTATGTTTTACGCTAGGATAATTTCGCAAAATTATATCTTCAATTATGATAAGGTTTAAACATTCATATTTATAATGGGTTTGATTAGAATATAGATTGTGGATATCTTTAGTCATTCTGAATTATTATGGCCTAAAATCCTAGATTACCATTACATATTCAAAGTGGACGACCTATAATGTTTCATTTCGGAAAAATGTATTCCTGGTATAGTCTTGTTACAAAAAAAATAACATTTGTTACCTGCAAAATATCTGCTAAAGTATTGGACAACGAAAATAATAAGTATTGCCTTGAATATTTAAAAAAAAAATGTTCCTAATTATGTTAAGAAAATAATATATATTTTGAATATTTAGGTAGGTACTACAGAAAAAATAATCACGAATAACCCCAATAATATCCGAAACAATGCTAATATTGTGAGTTGAGACTTTAAAAAAAGCCTTCCAAATGTGAAAATCCAAAAACTAGAACCTTGGCAAAATTTATGGAAATCCATTTAGTGGAGGAGCTGTTCTGACGTCATCGGCCCGTTCAACCACACCCAATGCGACAGAATGCGGCAGAACTTGGTAGTATTCATAAACGTCTTATCAAACTGAAATGATGCCGAGGACCATAAGCCACTAGAACTGCTCGTTCATCAAGTGCCCTTGTTGTACAACCACAACAAGTTGCGCAGAAGTTGGCGCCTTATTTCAGTTCAGGATCTTGCAGACAAAAGTACTTATGGTACTTTTGAATGCAGTTCGTATTCGTTAGCGCCAGTTCTGTTCCGTCAAATTGAAAAATTAGGACAGCATACATGAACGTTAAATAAATTACTGTTATTTGAAGATAATGTATTTCACAGCACAAATGTGACGAAATTTCACTGAGATACTTTTTATTCAAATATTTTACTTGTCGTAGACACGTCGCGTCATGTAGACTCTATGCGCTCACTGAAAAAGGTATGTGAGTGTGGACGACTCACAAGAGTGGACGGAATTGGATTAATTGTGATGTAAATATTGATGAAGTGGAGTAAATGTTGATGATGATGGTAATGATGACGGTGATGGCAAAATTTGTCTCTGCGTTATTCACATTCGAAAAACTTAAATCTAAATCAAAATACTGCTAATAATTCCATCGGCTTCTCTTTTTCTACGTGCCCTAATGGACAAATGACGAAACCTCTCCCCGTTGCAAGTACAAAAGTATTTTCTGCCGAGATTGAACCCTATTGCGTATTCATACGAAACTTACATAGTTTAATACAAAACACTAAAACCATTACCTAGGTATTCATGCATAAATTACCTCACTCAAATCAGGAGACTCTATTTCCATACAATATATGGGTGAAGGTAATTGCAGAGTTTCAACCGCGCCTTTACGAGCAAAATTTTAGTTCAAGGCAAACGATTTTATGTACCGAACTCAGGTCAAGTCGCAGGGTGGCATAAAACACGCACAGCACCGAATCAACAGGAAAATTAATAATAAAAGAAACAAAAATACTTTTGCTGCATTACTTAATGCAATAAACTTCGTCTCGGCGTCAAACTGAGTCATGTCCCCCAGAAGAAAGCTTCTTGTTTCGTAACAGGAGTGAGAACTGCTCTTACCTGCTTACCTTCGAAAGAGGAGGGTAGGTTGACTTCCAATTACCTAGATGAAACGACGAACTCCGTGCCAAAACTACATAGTTAGATGTAAGTGGCATGTGATCGGCCGTCTTAGCGTTCATAAAAAAGGCGTATGAGCATAAAAAATTTAAGAATATTTAAAGAATATATATATTATATCTTCAAGAACGACATCTGTATATCGGGTAGACGTACTGCCTCTACTTTTCCTTCCATTTACCTATCTTATTAGTATCAATTTATAGTCTCAAGTTATCAGCATGGCGAAAATCTCTAAGCAGATTGCAACTGTAACATCTAAATTGACTATTATTCGCAAATATATTTGAAATTACATTTCCCACATTAACTACGTAGGTAAATATTAAGCGCTCGTAATATATCTGTATTAGTTGCATGATTACACTTCATTGTGGCAAGTCCCTTCATCCCCGCAGGCGTCGAACGGGGGTGCGTAGGAGGCGCTACTTAATGCGCCTCGAGTAACGCCTCTGTGTTCGTGTCGGGCTCAGGATGGGAACCTGGGCCTAGTATGATACGACGTCGCGGGGACTGCTTAGTAGCGGCCGGGGAGTCCCCCCTTACGAGGAGTAGTCTGGCCTTCGCCGGGGCTAGCCTGTCGCTGAGGTGATCCTGTCTGTTGCCTGCATATCCGGGACCCTCAAAAAGCGGCTGAAGGCGCTCGCAGTGGTTTTAGTTAGGGTGGGCACTCCCAGGTGCGAGTCCCACATTGGGTCAGGATCTACCCGAAGATCCTGGCTGCATCCATAAGGATTTCCCTGCGAAATAAAAAAGTCGCTTCATGAGCACTTATTTCAGGAGCACTCAATAGGCGAGTCTGTGGATTCTAACCTATCCATCGAGCATATAACTATAGATATTATGTGTTTTTTATGACAACAAATTCCGCCAAATTTATGCTGCGACGCTGCGCCGGTTCTACGCTCTGATTGGCCGATGGGACCTGCAGACAGATTACTGGTTGTTGCTATTACGTCAGTGACAAATCAGTGAACAGTTTCGGAATTTTATGGCTCACATTACTACTCTATCAAATCCTGCCTTTTTTTTTCTTTTACGCCAGGAAATGCTCTGAGGCATCCCGCGGAGGAGTGGGTCTGCCCACGCGGGTATGTGGGACTCGCTGCGCCCGACAGCTGGTAAATGGACGCAGCTCTACCCACTAAAACCCGGCGAGTGCCACCAGTGCCGCCTTTGGTGAGGTGCCCCGGATCTGTTAAGCTAACAGGGCACCTCGACGGCTAGTCAGTCTCGCAAGGGACCGACGCCACCTCCACAGAGGGGTTGTCTCGCACCAGAAAACAAGCCCTCCCAACGTCGGGACAGTATAATGGGGTGAGGTTCCCATCCTCGCCCCTTGCCCCCTGCTCTTTTGTCCCCTCTTCTTATAAGAGGGGGTACAAAGAGCCCCCTCTGCTCAATGAGCTTCGCCCAAGGTGCTGGACTCACCCTAGGCTACTGTGCCCCACCGCCACGTCAAGGCCTGAACCATGGTGGGGATCAAATCCTGCCTGGGCTATTCCCCCGTTAACTTTTATATTCAAGGCCGACGTTCACCACTTACCATAACGTTCTCCAGTTTGCATTTTCAACTATTATTAAAATATGAAGGTATAACCTTTGAGAAAGTGAAATCGTTAAAGAAGATAATCTCGAGTAGCGAGCACCAAGTGTTAGAAATGTTGACGGGTGTACAAACTGGAATACAGTTAGCTGTTCATTTACTTAGAATTGACTCAGAAACGGATAGAGACTGATGATGATGATGATGAACTTAGAAATAGTGTCTTGAATTCTAGTCTTGATTCCAATAATGTTACATGTTGTTATCTATAACTTAACGATGATAAAGGCAAACTGAAATGTAGTTGTTTTTTACAATTTCAAGATCACGTGTTGTGTCATAGAAGAAACTTTCCTAAACGATATTACTTCTGGCGTTCGTCCAGAATACTATTACAGCGGTAAGTAAAAAGCATATTAAGGCAGTAAGTTGATCTTCATTCTAGACGTATTTTCATTTAGTTGAAGCACAAAACTCATACATAGAACCTCTACTAAAACAAAACTTACAGCAAATTGTTTTTGTAGTGTTTCTGCGTGAGCACTAAAATATCCCAAGTAAATTGATGCCTCGAGGAGCACCATACCCCCCCCCCCCCTAAATGCCGAAGTATATTAAAGTCGGAGTTCTTATGTTCCAGTGTTCTTGTTGGAACTTATTTCGTAAAGGGCAGCTATTGGAACCATTCAGATGCGATAGGAATCGAGATAAAAATCAGGACGGAATGTTGGGTATATTTTTCGGTTCGATATAATGACTGGACTTTTTCTGCGAATAACACGCGATGTTGATGGAACCCATATTGCTACTCAATATTTCTTAAATTACATTGCTTATGAAGCGTTTACTTGGATAATAAACATTGTAATAATGTAAGTAATGTACACTAAATATTGTACCCACTCTACAAAATATTAACCAAATTATGAATCTCAAATTCGCTTAGAATCCCAAAAAGGAAGAATTTTCAAATGAAAATTTCATTAAATCCAATGATCTATTGACAATTAAAACATCATACAACGATTCCGATAAAATGATTCTTTTAATGAAGCCGGCCGGGCTTTAAATGTAGCTCGTCAAGTTTATGGCGAAATTTTCATTATGGGTCAAAAGATGTAGATAAATCCGACAGTTATGGATAGGCCATCCCTGGGCTGTTCCCGGGTATTTTAAACCGCGTTCATTTAGAATTAAGCTTCGGGTTTAAGCCCGAACATAGAGCCTGGACCGGCCGCAAGCGAAAATGAGTTTTTTGGTCCAATTTTCTTAGTAGGTCATTACTTACGCCGGAATGAGGGTAGTCGTATAAATTGCATACCTGCAAAAAAAAAAGACTCTTATAAGATAACACGTTTAACATTTATATAACAAAACATTTAATTAGAATCCGCAATTTGACTGAGGATTAACGAGACACTGTAAATTTTGTATTTGTAATTAAAACAGGAAAGCAAGTTTGGTGTTGTATGAGTAAATTTTATGTCTCAGATTTTTTATTCCCTTGTTTATCTCTGTATTTTCATCTGCACCTTAAACAGCTGTGGCCAGAAGGCTAATAGTTCTAAAGTGGAGGTCACGTTCGAAATGACAAGCGGACGATAATCCCCGTGCGGTATAGGTCGGATATAAGTGGTGGAGATCAGCTGTCTTGGCGTTCATTGATAGAGCGTTTTATGATGACGTCGATGTATATATACGATTGATGATCGCGTAATCATCGCAAACAAACCATTATTTTTATCACATACTCGTGTAGCTAAATATTGATTTTCAGATATATCATTAGCGAGTGTGTCGTGCTAAATGCGTAAATCATGCCATTGTCAATGACAAATTACAATGTGCTAAGTGAATATTAAATTGGTGAAACATTCGCACATTTTTAAGCGGCTGTAAAGTGAGTTGGCTATATTTATTTTGTGGCAAATCTTGTGCTGCCACTTGGGTTGGACCTCATTTGTAATTTATAATGGTTCTTCTAAACAGAAGTTTAGCCGGGACAAGGTCAAGCATCTTATTAAGAAGACGTAAGATCGCAACCGCCATGAGAAGTCTCGGTGCCAGACGCCAGTAATAGTTGACCTGTACGTCACGTTAGTAAGAGGTGCCATGCTGCTTTGCAGACGAATTGGGCCGGCACTACCGAGGCGGTACCTCCCGCTCACATAACACACGCGTCAAGTGACAGCTATGCTGTTGCATTTCGTGCGGTTGGTGATTTTCCGGTGGCCCATTGGGGGATAGGGAAAAGGAGGGCAACGCGACTGCATAACTTTTGGCTGTGCGGATGTCTATGGGCGTCGGTAGTCACCATGAGGCTCCGATTGCGTGCAATTTACTTTCTCGTTGAAAGTTGGTAGCGGTGAAATGGTCAAGATCAAGCGTCCGACCGCCTGCAAATTTCATAAGCCCGCATCGAGCTAAGCCACCTTAATTTTAAAAATGGGACCCTTAACTAGCTCCACTTGATCCTATGTCTCGATATTTACACAGGACCCGACAGACGTTCCACTGTTATTAAATTAGACTTTTTACTAACACTTTACACTTACTTAAACTAATAAAATAAAAAGGAAAAATATAGTAGGTAATGTTTTGCGTTTCACTCGCAAATTCTAGAATATTTTTTATTCAAAATACTACCCAACAAAGTAAATCATTGAACCTCAACTGAATCTTCCATCGTTTCCAAGGCGAGTCCACTGGAAAGATAATCTTTTATTTTGTTATTGCCATGTCACGTATCAAAAAGTAACAATTAATGGAAAATATTGCAACTAGGGGACAGAAATAACTTATCAGACTTAACAGAATCGTTAGGAAAAACAGTTTTTATGAATACGTGACCACCACGCCATCTACCGGTAGACTGTCCTATTGTATTTTGATCCACGAAAATGTTTACAAATCCTAATCGGTCTAGCCGCTAAGGAGTACAGAAGAAAGAAAGAAAGAATCATTTATTCGCCACAAACAGGAGACACACAGAGACATAAAGAGATACACCGAAAAAACATTTTGATTGTACGAAACTAAAAATAAGACAAAAAAAAATTATGACAATTATTGCAAACAAAAATTTGAAATAATAAAGTGTGTGTGACTCACGTATGGGTCAAAATGGTCCAGTTCAGCATTGTGTCAGGAAAACGTTTCTTGAAGCGAATAACATGAAAATTCGATCGTTCGCTTAAAATTTTAACCTAACCACGACTGAATACATTACATTATGCGAATAAATTAAATTCGTATACTCAAATAACATGTTCATAATGTCCGTTAGTTCCCCATATTATACAACTGCCTGGTTTGCGGTGGTTTAGATACACAAAGCAGAATATGTTTGGTGCATTGAAGCTTTTAGCTCAGTCCACGAAGCTAGATAAATATTACTCATTTTAATATGAAATGGAACTAAAACACTACAAAATAGAATTTACCAAAAAAAACACTCAACTGTGTGGGGAAATGGAAATCCGCCATTATTGAAATGAAACTTCTTTGCGCGCATGAGGGTAATTTTTTTACGGATGAAACGTGACGAAAATGTGCAACGTTTTTGTTCAAGAAGAAGGTGAGAGTGATTGAGACCGATTGAGAGAGAGTAAGAAAGGGAAAACGTAGCATGAAGCACATAGCCATGGAGTGAGAGAAGGGAGCATGTGAGTGAGAAAGATCAAGAGAGAGAGTGAGTTAGAATGAACGTCGCATCGCAAGTCTCGGAAATTTAAAGCTTTGTATTAGTATAAATATAAACGAGATTTAAAAATTTGTTTGCCAAATAAGATTCACTTCTGACAATATGTGTACTTTGTAGGCACGCACTTTTTTAAAATTTTGATATACCAAGGGTCACTCATACCTAGCCCCCCATTATGAAATCCCTCAAGCCGTTATTGCCAAGTGTGTCACAAAAATACAAATACACACTCGAAAAGCATAATCCTAATTCTGCAGTCGGGTTAATAGCGAATTTATTCAGGTCCCCATCAATTTTTCTCCTTTACTGCTGCGTAGGTCTTTTTTGATGAACGCTAAGACCGGCATTTACTATATTCTGATATAATATCAAATTGCAAGTAACTATACTCTATTACTAAAGAGTTTGATCTCTATTATTGACGTCACAAAGTTGGTAAGCACGGGGTTTATGTCTATATATCAGATACTAAATGTCTCTTTAGTTCATATTTACTTTCAAAGTTTTCATTGGCTCATAACCCTGGAAGCTAAACTTTGCTAGTTTTGAAATATCATTCGATGTATTACATATTTAAGACTAGACATTTCTCATGAAATCCTCTTCTGATGAAAGTTTAGTGATGTTTCGTGACCGTGTAGGAGTCGAAATTCAAACGAAATTTTATAGAATTTATAGATTTTGTTATTTTTGTATATCTTTCGTCATTATCATTAACAAAGTTTTTCCGTCTCTAACGAACGCCAAGTCGGCCAATTTTCATGACATGAATTTTAATCATTACCAAATTTCAAACCGGTAGAAATATTATTTACAAAGATACATTCTGATGCTGATGATGACGTAACATTTATTCTAATGCAACACTTAGGCCATATACAGTGCGTCACGGACATCCCGCCTCCGTGGCAGACGATCCTCGTCGCGCTGTACCTATAGCGCCTTCGATTAGTAGTTTGTGTATAAGAACGAGCTAGATCTAACTAGCCATCAATGAACCTTCAAATGGATCTCGATAATAAATGGCTTATATTTTACGCCCTCTGTTTTGTTACAGGGAAAACGATCTCCGATATTTTATCAAACCAAAAATATCTGATTCAGCGGTTGAACAAGGGTTACATCAATTTTCGAAATATAAACTATTTCGGATTTTGTCGCGGTTTATTATGATTTTTAAATATCCGACGTTTTGGATACTTTAAACTTTACAGTAACCATGGTCACGTTAAGTTGTATAATTATGAGTGAAATTCGCGTAAATATTAGAAAAGAATCTGTACTTATATAATAATTTTATCTCGTAAAATTCTTGTTTTGAATAATTATAAATCAAACCTAAATTATACGTTTAGATCTGAAAAAGAATCGCCCGTAGTGTTTCAATAGATACATTTTAAAGTTTATTACGAATACGAAGACCGTTTAAAACCAGACTCACCATTAAATTCACATTGAAGTTATCCCTAGTATGGTCATACAACGAAAATGAGCAAAATCAAATGACGTACATTTTTGGAGTTTACTCCTTAAGAAACGATTTGAGTTATACGGCCCGGTACGGAAATTTTATGAGGAGTAAAATCAAGTGTAATACAAAAGTTGAGGCGTTACGTAGAAAGAGAAAAACATATAAATCTGTATGATTGAACGTGTTAAAGAATGAGATGGAATACATTACACAGCGTATCTTAAAATAATGCCGCCAACGCCATCTAACACGATATTACAGCACTAAAAGTCAATCACACGACCATTATATATGCAATATTATAAGATATTTAAACAATTTTAGCTAATGATGAAAAAAAATGGGAATAATACTTTATTCCGTTGCAATGATTTGCAAGACAAATAAGTATCCCTATAGCTAAAATTGACGTGACGTTATTATGTAGGATTTTAAATAAAACAATGTGTAGGTATGTACTAATTATTATTTTATTTTTTCGTCTATTATTAAAATATTGACTAGGTAAATTTTTACTGTATCACTATCACTGTGTCTTTTCTGCGTCCACTTAATATATTATTTATATCTTTGCACCACTAATGTATGTGAAAAAATTACTAACCAAATTGCATATGAAATCACAATTTTGATTTTTATGTAATTGGCATTGTATTAATTTCCGTATAGAAAACTGTCTTCATGTAATTTCTTACGTTATCATAGTCACAACTCACAATGGTTTTTTAAAACATGAGTGGATAAGAAAATAAAACAACTACAGCACATTCAAGATTGAATAATTAAAAACACAAACTAGGAAATACTACGTAATAACAAAAATGAATTCAAAATTGAGAAATGTAGCACAGACTTAATATAAATAATCCGAATAATTACTGATATATGTTTGTTTCTCTTATCATTTTAGCAGATGCGTTCATTTACCCTTTTTTTCTACTCCATATATATAATTATCGTTCGTAAGGAGTAAACTCCAATCGTGCGTCGGAGCTGACACACACACACTTTTTGGTTTTTTTTTTTAAGTATTTTTATATGATCAGACATGATCACAGACAAAATCGTTCCTTACAGTTTTTTAAGCGTTTAAACTCTTTGCGCGAGCCCTATAATATATTATGCCTCTCTCGTTAACATTGCATGACTATGTAAAGTAATTAATTATTCAAAATAGTTGCAGTAAGCATACGTGAAGCGAGTTGAGGATTAACCGCTTATCGAAAAAAGCCTAAGCCCAGTTTACTGAAAGGGTATGATAATGATGAAACATACATGATAAAAAGTAATAAAAGTACAAAATAGTACCTACACATAAAACTAGACTAAACTACCGAAAACGCGAGCAAAAAGTTCTTATATATCGTACATCAAAGGAAAAGTTATTATAAAGCCAAAATATTAGGACTAACATTTGGCAGCACGATGAAAAAAAAAAAACAGTCAAGCGAGACGGATTCGCACTTGACTGTTTTTGGATTGGACTCCTGAAGGTACCATACAAACTAGTATATGAGTAACGTACAACTTTAGCTTTCAAGTTATTTTGAACTAGCTGTTGCCTGTAGCTTCACCCGCGTTAACTTACTTTACTTAACTCTTATTAGTCACAGCATGATGTTATATAGCCTATAATAGCCTTCTTCGATAAATGGGCTATCTAACACTGAAAGAATTTTTCAAATCGGACCAGTAGTTCCTGAGATTAGCGCGTTCAAACAAACTCTTCAGCTTTATATTATTATTAAAGCTCTATGTATATATACTATATATTATACTCTTCAGCTTTATATATATATATACCCCATGCGGGACTCGCTGCGCGCGAAAGATGATAAGGTGGACGCAACTCTACCCACTAAAACAAGGCGATAGCCACCAATGCCGCCTTTGGTGAGGTGCCCCGGATCTATTGAGAAAACAGGGCACCTCGAAGGCTAGTGCAGAGGGGTTATCCCGTACCACTGAACAACCCTTCCCAACGTCAGGACAGTGCAATGGGATGAGGAGCAGCTCCGTGTTTCAATTGGCAAACCGTGCTGGCAAGGCTCGAATCATGGTGGGGATTTAATTATTATCGATATTGTGTAGTTAAACCTCTTTAGAATTTATAATTTTGGATGATGCCCTGCCCTATGTGACATAATTTTACGAACTGTATTTATTGATTCCCTTGCAAGTTGAAATATTTATAACTACTTAAGCGGCTGTAGTTTTTACAGAAACCATTACTTTTAATCTCATATTACATATATAAACATGATAACCAAATGTAACAAAAGAGACACACAAACGGAAACTCAAGTGATTTTAATCGTTTTATAGTCAACGATCCGGAATCCTAAAAAACGTATTCCTAAAAAGCTAATTAGGTACAGAGTGATCATAAAACGAGGAACCTTGCCTACTGTATAAAAACGACCCCAATTAGCGGAGACCTTGAACCCTGCATGTTACATATGTTCACTACAATGCGACATTCAGAGGTTACCTAACATGAGGTGGGGCGCTGTGTAATCATCGTTGGTTGATATATCTTTGTTTAAATGTGTATCTAATGATAACAACGTTAGTTTTTTTAGTGCTTGATAATGGAAGGAATACTTAAAAGGCCACTCTAAAGTACCTAACAATGAGGTAAATGTCACTATAGTTATAAATTATAATTAAAATTACTTTTACGGATTTAATCGTGGTTCACGGGAGGAGTCCTGACGTGACCATGGTATAAAGTATTCGAAACGTCTGGCATGTAAAAATCTTACCTAACCGCGATAAAATCCGTAAATGTAGTTCCATTATAATGAGTGAAATTCGCATAAATATCTACTACTTAGCTACTTTCCTAGACGCTTACGCTTACGCTGGTTCCTTACCATTCTTGGGCCGGCAATTGCCCATCTAGTTTGAAAAACCTTCCGAATAACATGTCATTTGATAAAAATCAACCAATCTGTAGATTTCTAGAATTATTTGAAACGGGATATTTACCATGTTTTTCACTTTTATTTCGCGGAGCTCGATATTTCGACATTATCTACGAGCGTTTGTTAACGAGACTCAAGGCAAGTATTTCCCGTTTTAAATAATCTAAAAATGAAAAAAACCATGTTAACTTAAAATCTTACAAACAAACTGTAGATATAGATATCTCTACAAAAAACAAATCACCTGACCTACTTCTTTCAACCTGAATTGGCATAAATCTGACCAAGATATCGGACTGATTATCACGCTTCCGACTAACACGCCGTGACCTGGGAACGTGACTTTCATTCCAGAACCGAAGAAATAAGGTAAAAAGAAAATTAAAAGATAGCTCTCCATAACATGACGTTTTAAGAACCTATATTCGTAATCGCTTTTTAACGTAAGCGTCCATATTTATCTACGCATAGCATGCAACGCATAATACGGATTCTAGTCTTCTTTGTATAGTTTGTGGCACTTGAGTGCGATCTGTACAGTGCGGATCAGTGGACGCACTTGTATGACTTTCTATACAAAGTATATAAATGCAGACATGTGGACGGTTTTCATTAAGACGCCTGCTTCACTACGCTTTAAATTCTCAAAATCTAAGTCTTTACCTTTAAAACTTTTTACACGACTGCGGCGAAACCACAAGTTAGATTTTAGCAGTCTGATGTATGTGTTCCAACGTAGCGCCTTAATCGGGTATACCATTTTTAGGAATGAGAGCGATGCGCTGTGCCACGCTCCCGTCTGCATGGGTACCACCATCTTGCTTGTTTCTCCACTCAAACAGCTTTGCTGTGTTTCGGAGAGATATGTGTAATTACTGGCACCGAAACTATCCTACGTCTCAGGATGGGTAACACATAAATGAGTTGCCTGGGCTCGTTCCAGGTAAACTAGGTTATGTCCATGGGCGCGAACGAACATAAAACATAAAGTCAGTCGGGTCGTCGGTTCGTCATCATGGTTCGGGTGACTAAAGTCTAAACAACCTTTATTTTCATAGCCGGGTCATAGATTTAAACTTTTTACTTCTGACGGATTAAATCATAGTTCATTATATTCCTCCCCACCATGGTTCAGTGATGTGGCGGTGGGGCTCAGTAGCCTAGGGTGAGCCGCTGCCGGGGCATTTCACCAAAGGCGGCATTGGTGACACTCGCAGGGTTTTAGTGGGTAGAGCTGTCCACTTACCAGCTTTCGGGCGCAGCGAGTCCCGCATACCTGCGTGGGGAGACCCACTCCCCCGCGGGATGCCTCAGAGGTTCATTATATTCCTGACTTTTCGCATACTTAACGCGTATAAATCTTACTCTCTACGTCTGGCTAGCGCGTACAATCTGCCATAAATGATGTCTTAACACGTATTAAATGCTTAATAGCCCCACAGCTGCGATATCGGATGAAAAGCTTTTCCCGAGGGAAATTAAGCCGCGATCGAAAAACTTCATCATAATACCTTGTTAAAACGTAATAAATTGAAACGTTGTCTTCGCAAAGTTAATTCCATTCTATTTATTTATTTATTTATTTAATAATTTATGTACACTGAGAAACATACATAATGAAATATTGATAACAAACACTGGTACAACGGTAATACTTATTCCATACTATTTATTCTATTTAGCCAGTAAAATCTAATCTCCGCATAGGACACCCTAGGTCAGAGGTGGCGAACGTTTATGCACAAACAAAAAATGTTTAACGAAGCCATAGCCACGTACCTTCGTGATTATTGGGATAATAATAATTCTACAATCAACTCAAAACTCTTAATTCTCCACAAAAAATAGATTATTACATAGTCCTCTTCCCATCAATGATACATTTTCTAGCGCCTAATGTGTGGTAAAAGTGTATGCAATAAGTCTCTAACTAATACTCCATAGTGGCGTGCCCAAAACATTGGGTCGAGTGCCATAAGGGTTAGCTTGCCACTGGTTCGCCATCCCTGGACTAGGATATTCGCTTGTTTGTGGGCAAACGCGATCACGTTTATTTATTTTATTTAAACCAAACATAAATAAAAACATTATAATGAGAAACATCTATTGGTGCCCCTTAGCAATAAAAACGACTCCAATGCCGTGATGGCAAGACGACAAATAGCATGACGATAATTTCTTTATTTTGTTTCATCTTTCGTTCCCGATTTTTATTGAATATCAATTTTGTCTCTTGTTATTTTTTCCTACATAACGTTCCGTACGGTAGTATTAATTAATTTATATAGTGACATAGGTATCATCCCAAATTAGATATGCCACAAACAGGTAATCCCCGTTCAATACAGTCGGGATCTCGTCTAATCCCTACAATGGAGGCCGAGGCTCGATGGCAATAATCGGGATACTTTGACTGTGTATATTCCCTATTCATGAGAAATATCATTCGAAGATTTCATCATACCTTAATCATATATTGTATGGATAGTTCATTAATTACTTATTTCTATAGCAACCTGATATTTATTAAAAAAGTTGATTTCTTTCAGGAAAAAGGAGCAACGTCCTAGATAGAATATAATATTTCCTAATAATAATATTTTAATATGTTGGGACAACTCTCACGCGGGCATCTAATCCCAAACTAGGCAGAACCTGTTCTTATGGCAACCAGACACCCGATATATACTTATAATTCTAAATACATACATACTATAAATATATTACAACCAGACGCATAACAAATGATCATGCTCATCACACAAACATTTGTCCTGGGTGGTGATCGAACCCAAGACCTTCTCTTTTAGCAGTTACGGTCACTAACCACTAGACCAACAAGCCAGTCAAAGATGAGATGACGATCTCCATGCAGTGGCCGGAACTAGTTAGATGCCAGAAGGTTTAGGTGTTAGTCGTGGCGTTCATTGAAGGAGGCCTAGATACGGAAATGGGTTAACGGTGAAGATGAACAATATTTATCATTTTAAATTACTTATTAAGTACTAAACTTGATAACAACTGGATTAGTCTTCGCGTTCATTGAAGGAGGCCTATGTTCTATAATCTATGTCCAGCAGGTAACGGATAGAGGAAGATAACGATAATGAAACTTGACAACGTAAGTCATTTCTTTTCTAGAATAAACCAACCACCGTCATACAGCATATCTAGTACATTTACAAAACACCCATATCAGTAGATATGATCTAGTAATACTCTAAGGGTTCCTTTTGTACCTAGATAACCTAGATATGATATCCGTGTACAGAATAGCCGTATCTTGACCGTGTTATTAGATGGAGAAAATTGCAATGTCATACATGCTACGTATAGAAATCTTTTCCGAGCTCACACAATGATATTTGAAATAAACTTTTATGCGACTGTGACTATATTGTTACCACACGTATGGCTTGGGGTCTTGTACTATAAAACGACAAGTGTTCTTGAACATTCTGTCACACTATAATAGAAGAACTTGTGTTACGGGTACCAGACAACGGAAATATATTTAATACTTTTATACTATACATATATTTAAGAGTTTTATTATATAATACACATATTTAATACACATCCACGACTCAGGAACACAGAAAACATTATTGTTCCCTGGCGTGATTCGAACCCGCTACCTCCGGCTTGAGCGCCAACGCGCTAACCATTGAGCCACAGAGGTCGTCATAAGATTTATAACATTACGTTAGTATCATACTTTATTCGTAATGAAAGAAGCAGAAATACTTGACTGTGTCAACTTAGCAACAACCGAAACGGAAGGTGGAGATTCGTCGACCGTATCGGATTTGACTAGTCCAAATCCTGCTCTCCCGAGCAGCGCGCGCGATGATCCGCGCCCTCTACGAGGCGCGGAGGGGGGGGGGGGGCGTCCCCCTTTCGAATATTTCTTAAGTGAGCCATCTTAAGAAATATTCGAAAGCCAGCTCACTTACTGTACCGATTGAACTTAAAGACCATCAGGCCGAAAAGTCTAGCCCTTCCGAATTAAAAACGGAAGGTGCAAGTTTTATACCAGAAGAATTTACTTTTCTGTTTTTGCTTAGGCAATCTGGCAGACGTTATTTAAAATAACTCAGACAGTAATTAAACTGTCTCCGGCTTAACTAGTTTTTCTTTTTTCTTTTACAATCACGTATAAAAAATATTCCTTTATCCTGAAAGTCTCACCTTGCCAGTCCAGTCTCAACATTATCGTGGAATGTAAAAACGAAAACTAAATCTAAAAAACCAAGCTTTTATTTAAATTCACTAAAAAATAAAATAAAGTTTTCCTTTAAAACTTATACATTTACTTACAACGTCATTACACAATTTAAATGATATAATATGTAAAAATTTCACCTCAATCGATTGAATATAGATACATTGCAAGTTAAATAAAAGCTTGTAAAAATTATTTTGTATATAACAAAATGCTATAATGGAGTGCAGGAGAAAAATCTAGAAACTACGCTCAGAGGAAACGCATCACAAGTAATGAACGTCTCACGCGAGTACTTAAGAGTAACGTACCGGCTACCGACCGTAGTGATGGGACATAACGAGCTGGTACACCCGTACCTACGCTTGCACTTACATAAAACTAGTAATCAGGTCAAAATGCCGTATGAAAAATCGTGTGATAGAGGATAATGAGGGATGGTTAAGGTGAATATGCTTTAGAGATATAGATGTAATATATAATGTTGAGATTTGTTTGGTTTGATGTGCTTTCGATGTTATCTCTCAGTTGCAGATTGCAGTCGAGTGATAATAAAGATCAAAACGTACTGAAACTGGCCTTATAATATGATGAATATTAAGATAATTAGTACAAAAAAGGGTAAAGGAGGACTATGCATCTGCATAACCTCTGGTTGTGAGGATGTGTATGAGCGTCGGTAGTCACCATAAGGTCCTGACAGCTCGTTTGCTTCCTCATACCATAAAAAATGTCTCGCATGGACCTGAATGATATTATATTCGAATCTATCTCTGTCTTATTGTTCATTACCTACATTAGACTACCATGAAAGTCATCCGCTGGTAGATCTGTATCGTAACAAGACTTACCAAGACACCATACACATCCCTACCGCACCTTGTTTGACTACACCGCTGGTCCTGTACTATACCTTGTTATGGTACCATCTGTACCATAAACATTCGTACCCAGACCTCACATCCCTACCACACCTTGTTTGAATTCCAATTAACTCATCCGCTGATCCTGTATGGTACAGAATTAGCGGATGAGTTAATTGGCAGTACAAGCAGCACACTGGCAGAACGAGGTATAATAATAATAATAATAATAATATCTATGGAGGCTTTCACACCACGTCAATCTGGTCCCGTGGTAAGTTCTTGAAGACTTGTGTTACGGGTACCAGACAACGGAAATATATTTAATACTTTTATACTATACATATATTTAAGATTTTTATTATATAATATGTGCCATGACCCAGGAACACAGAAAATATTTTTGTTCCCTGGCGGGATTCGAACCCGCAACCTCCGGCTCGAGCGCCAACACGCTTACCACTGAGCCACAGAGGCCGTCGACGGTATGGACCTTGTCATGGTACCATCTGTACCAAAAGAATTCGTACTAAGACACCCACCATACAAATCACACCTTGTTAGACCAGTAAACACTGTACCATAACCATCCGAACCAAGACACACATCCCTACCAGGATCATTAACATTCACGCCGCGACTGTATGTACGCCCATTGTTCCTCATCACGGTAGAGACATCCGTGTGTATAAATTGGCTATAACTTTAAAGTTCGCAACAATTCAATTTACACCGGCTGGAAATGAGGTAATCATATTTAGTACTTACTGCTAGTACTCGAGGGTTCTTTTTTTAGAAGGGGTTTATGTGCTTTTATGCTTTTGGCCTTGAGCAGCATTGGTACTGTAGGTGAGCGGATGGCTCATATAATATATCTATATATTGTACATGGGAAGACCTTCGTGCAGTGGCCGGTCCAAGTAACGAGATCGGCGGAGTGATCGGCTGAGGAGGGCCAGTAGTGGTCGGTAAAAGGTTTAATAATAATGATATGTATTCGTAAATTCAGACTAAATTAGTATATTGCTAGTCAGAACCTAAAAACTAGACTCTCTCTCCAATGTTTGACTCTTCATCCAAATGCTAGACCGCTCTTTGGCTTTTTTCATACAAATACTATCAGTTATTCCACGGACGTCGTTTTTATCCTGCCTGAAGCTAATCATTCGTCTCCAAGGGAATCTCTACACAAGCTATTATAGGTTCTACGACAAGTGAGCCCACATGAGCTAACTAAGCATATAGATTTTAGGTTACTTTTCTGACAACCTTATTGTAATTTGATACTTTACAGAAAAAAGCCAAGGCGGTGGACGAATACATCGTTCATAAAATTCAAAAGTCAAACAGATTTCTAGAAATTTCAACAATAAAATACCTTTCATTTATACAGTACAAAATATGAGAATATTTGTACGTTCATTTTTACGCTGTGTTAGTTCCTATTGTATGGGTCAGTTAGTTTCAACCATTGTATGGGTAAAGGTACAAGTTTCGACGCCTGGAATTTATTACTTAAAACTACCATTCAGAATTCCATAATTTTATAACACTGGTTCTTTTTTTAAATCTAGTTTTATTTAGGGGTTTTAACTTAAGAATATGCAAACTCCATTGTACCCCTAACTTTTAGCCTCAAAGACAGAGAGAGACCATCCGACATAATATGGCCTCTGTTGTTGACCATCACTAAAAGAAGCACCTTCACAACACCAGCGAGTGCTCGTGGTCCATTCAGCTAATATATCGTCGGTTTCTTTATCCGCGATGAGTATAATGCCAACCGCCTAAGACAATTGTATAATATGTTTGTTCCCTTCACTCAGCTCAACATGTTTCTAATCAACGTCGACCATAAGCTGTGTACTTAGGCTTTTCTTATCAAGAAACATAAACCCTTCTTCGATATCAAACCTTCATACTGGGCCACAAATCGTATACACTTATAATTGCTTTATTAAAGACACTGCTCATAATATGCATCGCATAAAACGTATATCCGGGTATTCAAAGCGTCGATCACCTAATACCGATAATGAACTTCGCATATTAAGCCGGATAATCCGTTTGTACTCGAATCGAACAGATTTAACAATCATATGACCGTTTCAAAACCTATACCCACCGTATAGCGGTCATTTTGGGTTGCGCGTCAAAATCTGGATCGGTTAGTGCCGCCTCGCTGCACAATAGGATTAGCTATGAATATGGCGAATGAATTTGTTGCGAGGCATATAGATATGGTTATTTTAATACTTATGACATGACAGTAAGTTTAATTAACTTTGAAGGTACAGTGCATAGTTATGGCGACGCATTGTTAAACAATAATTCTAATACCGGACACTCGCCAGAGGGGACTGAGCGTCCTGAGCGAGGCTCTCCATACGCGCGCGAGCTTATAACTAAAGGACGTAAACGACAGAATGGTTTTTTCTTATTTTATTGCGTTGAAACGATAATTGGAGTGATTCCTTCTAGAATTTTAAAGGACATGACGTATAAACTCATCTACGAAGAAAGTTAAGAGGCTTATCCCGCTTGCCCATAAGATGTGAATCTCTTTTAAAAAAAGAGATATGTTTGATATTTTTTTCTCTGTTACAAAAGTTACCTAATCATGTGCTGAAAACTAACAAAATAAGGTTTTTATCATAAACTATTAGGTCACCAACTTATATTTTCATTCGTTTTGGAATTACTGAAATAAATTGAAATTATTGACGCCAAAATTTCCATTGCGTCCTCTTAATGGTATCAGCATTACTTTGCGGAAATGAACACTGCATATGCATGCATCACCACCACACACCACAATAAATACCAGACTTACTCGATCAGCGCACGATTGCTAATCGTAGTCTACATCCTGAGCAACCCTCGGTCTCGGGGCGAAACGTACGTTGATTGTGTGGTTGTAGTTTTTACTGTGGTGTACGTACGCATATGCAGTGTGGAAAAGGAGGGAGGTGCTATATGCATGTATATGCACCCACACATTTGCTGTAAAGACTGCGTGATGCGCGAAATTATTGTAAATATATAAACGAGCGACGATGGCCTAGTGGGTATGGGTTCGGCCTCTTGAGTGAGAGCCGAAAGGTCCGGGTTCGAACCTGACCCCCCCCCCTGTGATGCCTAAAAATTGGTTTTTTCTTAATTTCTACGTGCATCTGAACATGAGACCACCGCTTGCTCACCGGTGAAGGAAACATCGTGAGGAAACCTGCATGCCTGATAGGATTAAAAGGTCTTTGAAGGTGTGTGAAGTTCACCATCCCCCTTTGGGCCGGCGCATCGGTGAACTATGGCCCAAAACCCTCCTCGCCTGATTTCGAGGAGGAGACCCGTGCCCAGCAGTGGGACATAAAAGGGTTGATATTATTATATAATTCAATATCTCACACACTGTATCATCATTGTAGGCAAACTGATTGAATACTTGGTCAGCGTCGCCCATGAACATAAGCTAGTTTACCTGGAACTAGCTCAGGCATCTTATTTATGTCTTGCCTATCCTGAGACATAAGATGTTAAGTCTCGGTGCCAGTAATTACACTGCCTGTCTTGCCCTTCTCTCCGAAACACAGCAAAGCTGTTTCACGGGAGAAGCAAGCTGGGGGAAGGAAAGTTTATGTTTTTATTTATTTATTAATTTGTTTTCCGTAGGTAGATTGTGAATATGTGAAAATCATGCGCGTAGCGGGGATCGTCCTTTGTCATTGAGGAAGACCTTTTTTTCTTTTACGCCGGAAAATGCTCTAATGCATCCCGCGGGGCAGTGGGTCTCCCCAGGCGGGTATGTGGGACTCGCTGCGCCCAAAAGGTGGCAAAGGGACACAGCTCTACCCACTAAAACCCACCACCAATCCCGTCTTTGCTGAGATGCCCCGGATCTGTTGAGCAAACAGAGCACTTCGACGGCTAGTCAGTCCCTCAAGGGACCGACGCCACCTTCACAGAGGGGTTGTCCCGCACCACAGAACAAGTCCCTCCCAACGTTGGGACAGTACAATGGGGTGAGGTTCCCATCCTCGTCTCTTGTCCCCTCTTCCTATAAGAGGGGTACAAAGAGCAGTTCCCCCGGCTCAATTTGCTTCGCCCAAGGTGCTGGGTTCACCTTAGGCTATTGTGCCCCACCGCCACGACAAGTCTTGAACCATGGTGGGGTCATTGAAGAAGGCCTTGTCTATCAGTGGATTGTTCCACCTGATGGTGATATAAAAAGGTGTTTAGATTATATTGCCCTGCGTGCTCATATATCAAGCGATAAACTGCCTGGGACAATCACTTTACGAGAGTATGTTACGTACTTGAGATTTATAGGTTCCCATTTCCTTGGTAATCTCACCTTAATCATCCTTTAACTGCATTAGTTATTTCTTTTATAGAAGAGGGGGCGAACTGTCGACTTACCTGGCGATAAGTGAACAGCAACATACAGACACCATGTACACCGACGTACAGCAGAGGATTAGCAGGTGCTTTGCCTTTTAAATATGAGTTGATTCGCTTTTATCCTCCTTGTATCCAATCTGAACCGGGAACTACTTATGTACACTGGACTCTATCGGATTTATAAAAAAAAAACACATAATTTGTTTCCTTGTTCCTGAGTAAAGACTATACTTTATCCCCGTGGACCCGATAGAAAACGGGGATAAAAAGATATGACTCTTATTGTAAATACTCATCTGTCGGGACATTCTGCCAGCGCTTTAATAGTAAAAATAAAATAAAAAATGTAAAAACTTAGAGCAGCTTTTTTATCTGATAAGTTTATTTTATGTTTTGTTAAAATGTTGTATTTGTTGTTTTAATATTATGGCAAAAAGTGATCGTTGGCGTTGGTGCGACCGTGCTGTCACCCAGCGGCTCAAGCGGAAGATCGGCGCTGACAGCAATGCCAGCAAATGCCGAGCTTGAGACCGGGTTTGCAATGTCCTCACTTGTATCCAAGATTGTTTTATATTTTAAGTTTTTTATTAATTGTGGGCTTTGCAAATAAAAAGTATTATTATTATTATTGTTTTCTAATGTTTACGCGAATTTCACTTATTATAATGAAACAACTTTTACGGATTATATCTTTACAAGACCGACGTTTCGGACACTTTATGGCAACCTTGGTCACGGGAGGACCTTGTCTATCTTACTCGTTGATTATATTAGTTTTTCATTAGCAAAAAAAAAAAACGCTTTAGTAGTTTAGACGTGAAAGCGTAACAAACAAAATTCTTCTTCATTCGCATTATAACATTAGTTTCAGTATCTACTGACGCTTAACACATAGGTTATTGTTTCCCCACCATGGTTCAGGCCCTGTCGTGGCGGTGGGGCTCACTAACCTAGGGTGAGCGGTGCACCTTGTGCACCGCTAGCGGCTAGGTGGCACTCGCCGGGTTTTAGTGGGTAGAGCTGCGTCCATTTACCAGCCGTCGGGCGCAGCGAGTCCCACATAACCGCGTGGGGAGACCCACACCCCCGCGGGATGCCTCAGAGCATTTGCCGGCGTTAAAGAAAAAAAATAGGTTATCGTTTACATCGATTTTTTATCGATACAAATTATATCATACAAAAACAATATCGAAATTCTCGATTCTCTATCGTACATATAAATCTTTAGTATAGCTGTGGTATAGCCCTGCAAAACTAATGATAATAAATTTAAAAAGCACGCCTCAGACGCGACACTAGACAGAATTATAATATCGCACGATGATAAGCGTATTCCGCACAAACAAAATATCTAAGTCACGCCCAAACAAAAGAGTAAAAAAGCTCGTAAAAGAGAGTTAAACAAAAGATATAAAACGTGCCAACGAATTTTAGAGCGCTTTAAGCTTTATTGGGAAATAAAAACGGCTTTAACAATTATTTGATTTAACTGCGTGCCTTATTCGATTGTCGATATTATTATTACCTCCGTTTTAGGTCTAGCAAATGATGAAGCTGGACGACTTAACATCTTATGTCTCTGGATAGGCAACACATAAATGAGTTGCCTGGGCTCGTTCCAGGTAACTAGTTTATGTTCATGGGCGACGTTGCCCATCAGGTGGCACATCTGCCATTTTTCCTATCCAACTACCATAAAAAACACAGACCAGCGTCGCGTCGCCCTGAAATTAAACGGGTTTATCTGGGATTAGTACAGATATGCATGCATCCCCACCATGGTTCAGGCCTTGTCGCGGCGGTGGGGCTCAGTAGCCTAGGGTAAGCCCAGCACCTTGGGCGAAGCCAATTGAGCCGAGGGGGCTCTTTGTACCCCTCTTACAAGAAGAGGAGACAAAAGAGCAGGGGGCAAGGGGTGAGGATGGGAACCTCACCCCATTGTACTGTCCCGACGTTGGGAGGGGTTGTTCTGTGGTGCGGGACAATCCCTCTGTGGATGTGGCGTCGGTTCCTTGCGGGCTGACTAGCCGTCGAGGTGCCCTGTTTGTTTTCTAGATCTGGGGCACCTCACCAAAGGCGGCATTGGTGGCACTCGCCGGGTTTTAGTGGGTAGAGCTGCGTCCATTTACCATCTTTCGGGCGCAGCGAGTCCCACATACCCACCTGGGGAGACCCACTCCCCAGGCGGGATGCCTCAGAGCATTTCCTGGCGTAAAAGAAAAAAAAGAATGAAAAAAAAGGAAATAAAAAAATATGCATGCATGGATATGCATGCCTTATTCATGCGTTCCCTATTCTGAGACGTAAGATGATAAGTCTCGGTGCCAGGAATTTATACTGCCTGTCCTGCCCAACCCCACCAGAGGAACAACAACAGACTGTATGGGTGGTAGCATACACCCCCCACCGGTTAAAACCAAGCATTCAATGAGCATTGTATTCGTCAACTATCACATAAAATGACATACCTACCTGTACTAAATATTGGCACAACATTTTTACACTTATGTAATATGTTGTAGGTGTGTGTGTCCGTGTGTGCGTAATGATGAGTATTTGATGACACTCACTGATGGTCTAACGTAAATAAACGCTTTTCCTTCAGTATAAGAGAGGGTGACAAGCAGTCCTCAGAGAGCGGTGACAGATTTGAATGTTTAAAATTCCTAAAAATTGTATTTCCATTAAAAAGAACGTGCATTGAAACAAAGCTAGATTTAATAAATTGTTTTTTTTATAGCATAGGAGCGCAAACGAGCAGTCAAAGCCTTTTGGACTATCGACGTCCAGACACATCCGCACAACTAGAGATTACGCAGATGCGCTGCACTCCTTTACCATATCCACCCCATGGGCCACCGGTAACTCAAAAACCACACGAAACGCGACAGCATAGCTGTAGCTTGACGCCGGTGTCATGTGAGCGAGAGGTACCACTGCAGTCATGCTGGCCCAATTCGGCTGCAAAACAACATGGCACTACCTCTAAAAAAGTAGAGTTTGCTAAATCCTTTGCTTACAGAGTGAATATCATTATTGTCTCTCTAAAATACGTAGATATGCAGCGAGATAAGAAACTGACGAGAATCACGAGATGAACAGATGACGTGGGACATCTGGTGCATTAAACATGTATGAAACATTCACGTACAGAGGCGATTGACAGATAAAAAGGAGGCCTACGCTGTGGATATGATGGCAGAAAAAAGGTCGACGTCGCCCATGAACATGAACTAGTTCACCCGGCACTAGTCCAAGAAACTCATTTATGTGTCTGAGGTGATCCTAAGCAACAGGATCCAACCAGGACCCTCAAAAAGTAAGAAGGAAAGAAACATTTATTCTACACAAACAGGAGGCACACAGAAACATAAGGAGATACACATTTTTAATCGCACAAACCTAAAAATAAGACATAAAAAATTTAAAACAATTATTACAAAAAAAAAATTTAAAAGCGGCTGAAGGCGCTCGCAGTGATTTTAGCTTGGGTAGGGTAGAGGCTGATGATATTGAAAAAGATTATAAATCCTTGCTTAAAAAGCTTATACTAATCTAAATGTATATTTAAACTATTTCCCAGTTGTGTATCACTAACTCTACAATGTTAGGACACTTCAGAAACTATAACACTCCTTGTCGTGTGATTAACTGATAAGCCCAGTCGTCAGCCCGGTCCATCCTGTTTTGTAAAGCGATAAGGATAAGGGCAAAGGACAAGAACATATACGGGTTTCCCTTTAGATCTTTGGCACTGGTTCTTAGCAT
This sequence comes from Helleia helle, assembly GCA_963853865.1. Lineage (NCBI taxonomy): Eukaryota > Metazoa > Arthropoda > Insecta > Lepidoptera > Lycaenidae > Helleia > Helleia helle. Next base: position 7,809,719 of record OY971434.1, read on the forward strand.
GAATTTGATAAGATTTAAAATTTAGATTTTGGACAATTCACACAATATCTTGATAAATTAAGGTCTATGTGTTATTCTGATGTATAAGCTACATTATGATAACATTTCATTAAAATCCATTCAGTAGTTTTTGTGTAAAAGAGTAACAAACATCCATACATACAAACTTTCGCGTGTATCATATTGTAGGATATACAAAATTTCAGCTTAATCGGTTAAAGATCTCTGCTACAAAATTAAGTTGCAATGTTCCACCCGAATAAACATACCTACATAAATTGCAAGTCAATTTTTTAATATAGCATAGGAGGACAAAACCTCTGTTACTGCTATAATGGATATTACGAGTTACGACATCACCTCAAAATGTATAAGGAATGATATGATTTTCTTCATAACCTCTGGTCCTTGGATACAACTTTTTACAGATTTATAGCGGTTTATTAAGATTTTTTCATTCCTGACGTTTCGGATACTTTCCAGCAACAGGATCCTGAACAATTATAATTAGTGAAATTCGCATTCGTAATCAATATACATCGTAAGCTGTAAAATTAACGAGATGAAAAATTGGAATACGTTTGATGTGAGATTTTGAACAAACAATTTTATTGACTTCATGTCGAGTCCCACGCATAAACCTAAAATTAACAAATAGGCTTTGACACGCATTATTAATCTTTCTTTAAACTGTCTGTCGTTTTGTCAGATTGTATATGTGCCAATATTAGTACCTACTTGTTTTTTTATATTATTTCTATTAATTAATTTTAGCATGCTGAGTTCATTTATAAGTGATTGTTATGCGTTGGACTTATTCTATGGTGCATGTATTTTATAGAATTGTACTACGTGTATACAATTATTGATGAACCAAATAAATAAATGTTTAATTGAATCTCAGAGGGGCCTATAGCACACTCCTGGTCTAGCTAGACAGATTCCTCTTTAGATAAAATACAATAATGAAAAATTGCAAAAAAATATTAAAGTATTATAGGTAGAAAGCCTATTTGATTTAGTATGTGTTATTGGAACCAGCAACTTACGCTGAGGGCTTTCGTCCACAGTCTAAACATATATTAAACGCTGATAATATAAATCACAAAACAAAAAACTTAACAAGCAAAAAACGCATTTACAAAAATCACAATTTTACTAGAATTCAAGTACACTCGAGGAACCCTCCACGATCGAACGAAATATACAAAGACTCGTGATAACGATTCGAATTGAATTCTCATTTAATATTCAGAAAATCGATTTTCATGTTCACTCGAGCATCGAGAGATTGCCAACCAATAAACGGCCGTAGGTACTGGCTATGTAGCCGGGCAGGCGAGCTTAATCCATAACTTTCACCTATATATTATTGTGCAAGAGATATGCTTCAGCTTTCCCCGGCTCCGCTTCCATGTACAATTTAATATTATATTTATCCTCGATTTCAGTTTACTGAAAGATTCCCACCATGGTTCAAGCCTTTTTACCCACTAAAAACCTCCTCGGTGATCTTCCTAAGCGCTTACTGGGGAGTCCTGGAATCTCGGTAAGAACAACGCCAGGACTCCCATAAATCGAGGGAGCCGCTCTTTGTTTTTTTTATGTCATCAGGGGGCAAACGAGCAGTAGGAGCCTCCCAATCCCCCACCGGAAACTCACAAACCGCACGAAACACGACAGCATTACTGTCACTTTACGCCGGTGTTATGTGAGTGAGAGGTACCACCCCGGTCGTGCCGGCCAAGTTCGGCTGCAAAGCAGCATGGCACTACCTCTTACTACTTGTGAGTACAAGTCGGAGTCGCTTATATTAGAAACGGGGTCAAAAGAGCAGGAGGAGGATGGGAACCTCAGCCCATTGCACCGTCCCGGCGTCGGAAGGGGTTGCTCTGTGGGGCGGGACAACACCTGTGAAGGTGGCGTCGTCCCTTGGGGGACTGACTAGCCATCGAGGTGCCCATACACTTAAGGTTGAACGCAAGACGGTCATTAGTAAAAACACCTATCCCTTACAATGTAGTCCCAAAATGTATCCGCAATTCGACGAATAAAAGACAAAACCCAATTTATTATGTAGGTATCCCTTTCATTAAATCCTCAGGAAATACGTTTCCAGCGACACCCAACAAAAGGAAACCCTTGTACATAAATCTCCCGGGGAGATCTCCACGTCACGTCACTGGAACTCTCTGGGACATTCTGAAATACGGGAGGGGATCGTTTTAATTTCAACACTCCACGTAGCGAGACAAAAGTTTAAGGCATTGTCTCAATATTGAACTTCAGTAATATATGTTATTAATGTGCCAACTGGAAATTAAGGAATATATATACTCATTGTTTTATTCACGTATGTAATTTTAATCATAAATTCGTCTTATATCATCTATACAGATATATAAAATTGGAGTGTCTCTTTGTAATATTAAAATAACCACTTTTTACTAAATGCGTATAGATGTATGTACGGTATATATACCAAAATATATTTTTGTCTGTCTGTCTGTTTGTTCCGGCTAATCTCTGAAACGGCTAGGCCGATTTTGATGGGACTTTCAATTTAAAAAAAAAAACATCATCAATCCGGGTACGGCTGTAAATCTAAGTTAACGCGGGCGAAGCTGCGGGTAACAGCTAGTTTAATATAAATAGCAAGATACATAATGTACCAGTAGGTATTAAAGCATTCGAATGAGATTCGAGTACATGGCACGATTCCGTCAAAATCTTCAAAAAGCTGTATTTTATTCGGCGATAAGGATTACGACAAGCAAAGCAAAAGACCAAGGTTTGGAACTGGGAATATTTGCTAATCGTGAGAAATATTGACCTTTTATTATAAGAGATTTGATGGTAAAGCCTATTTGTAGTATTTACTTATTTTGTTATGGATCCCAGAAACCTAAGTATAGCTTTATACCTTAGAGTATACATAATATATAGAGCGCGCGTCACTAAGTATTAAGGTTCCACACAAACGCAGAACAGTAATTACTACAATCTTTGACGTTGACCATGAAAAACTGAGTATAATATAAATTGATCTCGTCGTTATCTGTGTGTGTCGTGTATGTACCCAAAATCGTAAAAAAATACAAGCTTCTAAACTTTCGTATTTCAACACTGATTTTAGCCCAACTTTGGGCGTAAATAAATAGTATACCGAGCACGAAAGCTCAAAAATAAAGCCCGTTCAGATATAGTTTAGTTATTCAAAGGATAAAATAAATTTATTTTGAAAAGACACACTTATTAGTTTTTCTATAATAACTATTTTGCTAAAAGGACATTTTCGGAATGAATCAGTGTGCATTTCATTCTAGCACGCATGTTCGCGCACTATGTCAGGTGAGATAGCAAAGAAAAGAAATATTGTTAGAGTTCGCGCCACCGACTAGTTCAACCTTAACTGTAAGCACAGGTATGTATTACATAGACAAAACCATTGTCTCGGAAACGTTCAAACAGTTTCAAAACAACACGCGCTTTTCACCATATTTGTTTTTATGTTAAAACGGTGAAATACGAAGTGCCAATTTGTAAGAATGATTCCTGGAAGCAAAATAAAAGAAAGCAATAACATTCAAAGTCTTGGCGTTCATTGAGGGGTGCCTGTGTTCAGCAGTGGATGGATAGAGGCTGATGGTGTTGATGATCATGATGAATGTCTTAATTTAAAATATACATATTTTTTGAATGCATTACGCATGGAATGTCACTCTTACAGCGCTTTACTATAGATAAATATCTTTATAACGCATCTGCTTACGATCGGCACAATGAAGCGGCGTGACAGTAGCACTCTATATATTATATACACTCTAAGCTTTATACACATTAATATTGGAAAGTATTAAAAATAACCTAAGAGATAATAAAGAGCGTAGTAGATAAACATGAGTAATATCTATTTACACTTACTCTAACAGAAAATCCAATTTGAATGAAGAAATAAAAATGCTCAAAGAATAGTATGTGAAGTTGTTTTTATGTTTATTAACACCTGTTCGCTATAAAAAACAAGGTTTGCATAAATAACCTCGTTAAGGCCCGCTTGTACTTTACTTATTCTTGACTCTATGCAAATTCGAGCCGTACCTGATTACCATAGTCTTGCATCACTAATTAATTATCTTTAATTAATTTTATCTGCATGCATAAAATCCATGCACCGTACATGTTGGAAAGTTTAATCAAGATATAATAGTTATGTAGGGGTTTTCCTATCCACGCCATGGTTCAAGCCTGGTCGTGGCGGTGGGGCTCAGTAGCCTAAGTAGAACCCAGAGGGAGCGGGTTTTTGTACCTTTCTTCTCGAAAAGGGAATCTCACCCCATTGTACTGTCCCGACGTTGGGAGGGGTTGTTCTGTGGTGCGGGACAACCCCTTCGTGGAGGTGGCGTCGGTCCCTTGGGGGACTGACTAGCCGTAGAGGTGCCCTGTTTGCTCATTAGTTCCGGGGCACCTCGGGCACTCGCCGGGTTTTAGTGGGTAGAGCTGCGTCTACTTACCAACATAGTCCCACATACCCGCCTTGGGAGACCCACTCCCCCGCGGGATGCCTTAAAGTATTTCCCGGCGTTAAAGAAAAAAACGCTTCGCTTATGAAGCGTGCTTTTGCCAGTAACCACACTAGCATTGTTCGAAGTAATTTCGTTTCATAGCAACGAATATCATACAATATTATTAGACCAATTTGACATAGACTGCGCTAGTTTTATATTATCGATCTAGGGTACGCAATATAGCCTGCCCTCCATCGTCAAACTTTAGTTTACGATCATAACACGCAGCGGAGCGTTCGGTACCCCGACCTGAATGGCAAGTTACATATTTCATAGCCTTTTAGTATTCGAATGGAAGAATATAATAATAAAAACTAAAAAAAAAAAAAAAACAAATCGATCAATCAAAATGTTGAACAATAGGAAAGTGGATGGACGAAGTAAATAAAAAATACTAATATAAAGATTTTGTTTGTTTGAACGTGCTAGTCAAATACAAAACATATATTTTTGCAATTAATATAATATCAATTATGAGGGTGGTATTATAGGTTTATAATTTTAAAGAATAGTTATTCTTTCAATATTGAGACAGGTGAAACTGCAGTAAATATAATATTATTATTATTGTTAATAATTATGTTAATAGCATTTAAAATATTATTCCAATATAAGCGCAAAATATTCCAAATGCAAAGGCTAGTTTTTAAACTGAAATAAAATACCAAAAATGCGTTTTAAACAATAAAACGCATAAAAAAACTTTTAGCGCCGCTATCCCGTGCACCTGTTTTTTTATTCGTCACCTGCTGAATTGCTGATCTGAACAAACAAAATCCCATTTGATTTCGAAATATCACCTCCACTCAAAGTTAGCCTTAGAATGTATACCACTACTCGCGGCTTTGAATGCGTCGATTTGAAATCGATCGTTATTATTACCTAGTGGTTGATTAGGGGCTTCATAATCATTTAATATTGGTTAGTTACGGACTGATATTGGGGGTAATCGTCTTTTAATTATTGCTTACGTTATGTAATATATAATAATTAATTGACGACCTTTGTAGCTCAATCGTTAGCGCGATGGCGCTCAAGCCGGAGGTAGCAGGTTCGAATCCCGCCAGGGAAAAAAGTTTTCTATGTTCATGGATGTGTATTAAATATTTGTATAAACAATAATATTTATATATATGGTATAAAAGTATTACCTAAATAAATTTCCGTTGTCTGGTACCCGTGACACAAGTTCTTCGAGAACTTACCACAGGACCAGATTGACGCGGTGTAAAAAGCGTCCATAGATATTATTATTATTATATTATTATTTTAAAAACCCTGTAAAGTTTTATCACAGTTATTAATTGACAACAATAACGAATATATAAATCAAAACTTACAATATTATTTTCTCCCGTGATTGCTGTAAAGTATCCCAAACGTCGGGCACGAATTAAACGGCGATAAAATCCGTAATTTGTTACAAAACTTACATTTTTTGAATTCATAATACTATTACATTCAAAAAAATCACATTGCTATTTTTTATCCGCATTTTTGTTAACATACTCTTACAAATTGTAATAGTTGAATCGTAGTTATAAAACTATAAAATTTCCTTATAACTTTTATAGACGTTGAACCTCCACATAATCAGCATTCGCATTTATGTACACATACCAAAGCCTAACTACGACATGCGGTTACAAATTTAAATAAATCATAAAACGCACTATAATACTATTTTGTAGTTTTATTGTCATAAGGAGGTAACTGAGCAGTCGGAGCCTTATGGTGACTGTCGACGCCCATAGACATCAGCAAAACCAAAAGTTATGCAGTTGCGTTGCCCTCCTTTTCCCCATCCCCCCAACGGGCCACTGGAAATTCACAAACCGCACGAAACGCGAGAGAAAAATCAAAAATGCCGTCTATATAAAAGTCCTTACAAACTGGCATCCATTTTACCATCGTAATGAATAAATCCAATCACACCCGTCCTTGGAATCCCATAGACAATAGAGGCTGTTGATGATACAATTAATGTTTAATAAAAGAACTCGTTATTTCTTGCTATAATAACTTACAGTAATATAAACATGAAACAACTCAGGCTACCGGACAGAAATAATGTTCTAAGGCCATAGACTTTCTCTGTCCCCTTTCAAGCCTTAAAGGGAAAGAGTCTGGTGAATTGAAGACCTAATTATGCCAAGGGCTAAGATTTAGCACATTCAACTACCACAATGTACAATGATTTTGTGGTGGACCAAATGGCGCCAATCCTGAATCGCGCTATCGAAGTTTCACAGTTCGGCGCTATATATACAACAGCTGAAATGATAACAATTGAGCTGCGGCCTGACCGAGCATACCATCTCGCTCGGTGGAGATTTTGGGATATAAAGCCTCGGCTCGTTAGTCATCAGCTGTCATTCATATCATTATATGCATCTGTTGAACTCTACTTCTAAATACACTGAAACTCCATAATTATATTCAAAACTGGATGCAACAGTGACTTACGGATTCTGCAGAATGTTTTAATCAGAAATTTGTTCCGCTGTTTTATCAATGGCTATTAAATAGTGTGATTAAAAAGCTGGTCCGATGGCCTCTTATCGCGAACAAAGAAACTCGTACCATTAATCATGTTTAGCTCGTTATTTGCATCGCCATCGTGGTGGCGTTTGACAAATCGTCTCGTCTCTACACTGTGTCGCCAAAGTCTATTGTTGTAATTAAAATTTAAAATCATCTTTGCTTTTTTTCTATCATTTAGGGGTTTCCTCAATAGTCCATATTAGCTTGTTTTTAAGGAGTTTGTATGGCGTCAATTGTTTAGATATTTGTATTTATTTGTCGTCTATAGTATGTTATAGTCATGTTTGAAAATCCGGCTAGTAGATTTGACTGTCATGGCCGCGTGTGGGCTACTTTTGACGTTATAAAAATAATGCTTTGCATTTACAATAAACACGGAATACAATACATTTTTTGTGTTTGATATTCCTCATTTCAATGTTATTTCGATTCAATACTGAACATACTTTCAATGAATTTCTGATATTGTTAGAAAACTCGTACTTCGAAAAGAACTTGATAGAACACATCAAAAAGACACCAGCAATTTTTTTTATAGTATAGGAGGGCAAACGAGTAGTCGAAGCCTTTCGGCAACTATCCTCACATCCGACAGACATCTGCACAGCCGCAAAACATAGCTGTCACTTTACGCCGGTGTCATGTGAGCGAGAGGTACCACCCCAGTCGTACCGGCCCAATTCGGCTGCAAAGCAGCGTAGCACTTCCTCTTAGAAATGCCAATACACAAGATCTACCTCACTTTAATATCGTCTGTGTAATCCATTATCTCTTACTCGCGAAATTTTCGCCACACTCTTTTATTAACAGCGTAAAAATAGGTAATTAGTTGACCCATTTTTTGTACCAGGTTTGGCAAGTTACCAGCGTGCGATGAGATAAACACCACGGGAGAATGTAGCTAGTGTGTCAATGTTAGTGTACCTAGTTTTATAGACAAAGGGCTTGTATCCAGCTCTTAATAAATTAAAAAAACAGTTTTCATTAAAACATTGGCGGACACAAGATTGTTTGCTATAGTATAGCCTGGCGATATACTAAGTGGAATCTAGCGATATAATTTTATTTACTTTTGACATGGATATAAGAAGTATTGACTATACTCTAAAGAATTCTTAGTCCAGAACAACTCAGAAGCAGAGACAAGAGAAGCAGATCTGGACGGAATAATATTAGGTAACCATATAACCAACAACCACCACTGGGATGTTCCAATTTGACCTTCGATTATCTGACTAAAAGTCACAACCTGTCTGATTGACCATTTGAGCAACCACGGGCGGGTCAGTACTCCTGCGACCATGGTATCCGAAACGTCATGTAAAAAACTTAATAAACCGCAATAAAACCCGTAAAATTGTTTCATTATACATAATAATAAAAATATCCATATTATATTAAATGAAAATATAAAATCTTTTTCATTTCGACTGCTCATTGCCCTACTATGCCATAAAAAATAAAAAAAAATACGGAGCGTTCATCGAAATTCATAAACATTTCACGACTTATATTTTACTAAAAACAATAACAGGCTCTCGTTTTTATTGCAGTCATATCGAATTACATCGATCATAAAAAAATGGCTCTTAAGAATAAATGTGTTCGAAATTATGCATAATAAAAATAAGAATTGCCTTTTGTGTTAATAAAAAAAGCATACATATTTTGGAAATTGAAAGAGCAAAGCAAAAACGTCAAAGGGATATAACGATCTCTATTTTCTAAATCAAGAACATTAATATACTGTGATGATGATGATGATGATGGTTGTACTATAAAGAAATTTTATATTTCACAAGCCAAATCGTGTTTTGTTGAAACTGAGTCAGAGGCGGATGAGATCATATTTTGTAAGCAATAGCTTTCCACGAATAGAAACGTTTTATAAATAATAATTTACAACTAATTATATATAAATAAAGTAACGAAATAAGACCCCAACTTGATTCAAGCCTTGTCGTGGCGGTGGGGCTCAGTAGCCTAAGGTGAACCCAGCACCTTGGGCGAAGCCAAGTGAACCAAGCGGCTGCTCTATGTACCCCTCTTAAAAGAAGAGGGGACAAAAGAGTAAGCGGGACAAGCGGCGAGGATGGGATTGCACTCTCCCGACGTTGGGAGGGGTTGTTCTGTGGTGCGGGACAACTCTTATGTGGAGATGGCGTTGGATCCTTGGGGGACTGCGTAACCGTCGAGGTGCCCTGTTGCTCACCAGATACGGGGCACCTCACCAAATTCATCATTGGTGGCGGCACGTCCACTTACCATCTTTCGGGCGCGTGAGTCCTACACACCCGCCTGGAGGGTACCCCTCCCCCGCGGGATGCCTTAGAGGATTTCCCGGCGGAAAAAAACGAAATAATAAGACAGGTTAATAACCTAAATAAAAGTTCTACAATCTTATAATGTAAGTTTATTCGTACGCAACTACATAACTACCGCCAGTATGATTCTTTTTAGTTCAGCCAAAAAGCTTTGCTGTGACTCAAAGAAAACGTAATAAGTATGTTAGAGGTGTCCAATATATGTATTTACGCGGCAGAATTAAGGGCCCCTTCTCCCAAAACTATAGGTATTTAACGCACCGAATCGGTTTGCACTTGCGTTGCGCGGGAGATGTCTTTATATGAACTCCGGTGACCTACCACGGCCGGCAAGCACGCCACAGTATACGAATAAGCAGTAGATTGACTATGCTCGAATTATTCTTAGATGTGATAATTAATAATTATGCATAACAAAATCTTGTTGTTGTTATAGTTATCTAGTTTTGGATTTATAGAAATACTAGCTGGTGCCAGCGACTTCGTCTGCGCAGGATAAGATAGTTTTATTTCTTCACAAATTAATCGAAAGGAACTTCGATCCATCCGGGTGTCCCTTGACACCTCTCTTTAGTTTTTTTTTTTTTATAAAAAGTATCCTATGTTACTTCTAATAGGTACCTCCAAAAATATGTGTACAAAGTTTCATGATGATCGGTTAAGTAGTTTTCGCGTGAAAGCGTAACAAACATCCATGCTTTCACATTTATAATATTAGTAAGGATTAGGAAGGATGAATTAGCTAATAGTGTGCGGTTCGCTGCCGTTTAGTACGGTCGCGTGTCAGATGAACTGTGCACTGTGCAGGCTCGATCGCGTGTTTATACCGAAGTGTGGGAGAATTGTGTCAGTGGTGACAGTCGCCGAGATAAACCAACACAGGTTTTGACCGTGCGGTCCCGGTGTTGTGGTGTCTGGGTGAGTGTATAGGCGTTTTTGTTTTGTTTAGGTGTTATTGTTTTTGTGGGCGTGTCCGCCTGTTGTTAGATTAGGTTCCGAGCTATTTATAGCGAGGGACGAAAATCTGAGGGTAGGCGGATTGTTCTGTTGTGTAGGCGTTTTTGTGTTGTTCAGGTGTTTTTGTTTATTTTGTGGGCGTGTCCGCCTATTGTTAGACTAGGTTCCGAGCTATTTATAGCGAGGGACGAAAATCTGAGGTTAGGCGGATTGTTTTGTTCTGTTTTGTTCTGTGTTGTCGGGTTGTTTTCTCTCGTAGAAAATGGCAGGGGGAGATAGTTTTAGGGGGGTGGGACGAGTAGGACGAGGGAGAAGGCGGGCGGGGGTCGCCCAAGGGGGATGTCAATGTCTTGGAGGACATTACCATAACCTCATTGTCTGAGTCGGAGTTGGGGCAGAAGCGCCTCTTCTCCGAGGTGTCGGGGGGCTCCGGTTCAGAAACCGAGACGGGGGGGAGACGCAAGCAGGCCAAGGCAGCCAATTGCGAAAAGAGGAAAGGCGCTCTCGCTGTCCCGTGCGCGAGCTGCGCTGAGGGAGAGGGCGGAGCGCGATAAAGAGGAGGCGTTCGAACTGGCCCTAGAAAAGCGGGCGTTCAGGAAACCGAAGGTAGGGTCGGGGGAGTTGGAGGTGACCCCTCTCTCATTACAAGATCTCGACACTGAGAGAATGGGGGCTGAAGATCTGAGGCTGGCATGCGAGGAACATCTCAATATGATCCTCGGCCTGACCGGAAAATCAGTCAATTTGAGAGATGAGATGATTGAAAAGGTGGCCGAGGGTAAGGGGTTCGGATTCACGCCGGACCAAATGAAGGAGGTCGCTCAGATGGTCGGCAATATGCTGGATGGCCGTCTGGCGGCCCTGCAGCTTCCGGCGGCTCCTCCCATGCGTCCCCCACTGGCGGGGGACGGAAAGGAATTGGCAAGGGCCACGAGAGCTGCCATTGCTGCGGGCAAGGAGTCGGCGGCAATTGCCGTCGCCTCAGACAAGGTGATGGGACCGGATCCGGTCGAGTTCCCAGCCCTGTCCCAAGCCTCGAAAGGGAAAGGCAAGGGCAAAGGAAAAAAGACGCAGGAATGGACCGCGTTCGGGCCCACCACCTCCAAGGAGTCTGCCCTGAAAAAGAGGGCTGAAGAGGAGGCCGCTGTGGAAGAGCCGGCGGCGACCTGGACGGAGGTCGTCCGTCGGAAAGCGGCGGGCAAAAAACCGACGGCTGCAGCGCCGTCGGGGAAGAAACCGGTGGCGGTTGCGCCACCGGTTTACACGTAAAGTTACGCCCGGAGGCAGCGGCAAGGGGTGTGACATATGGCTCGGTCTTACGAAAGGCCGAGCAACAAGTGAATATTGAGGAGCTGGGCCTCGGTCCGCTTCGGTTCCGCCAGTCAGCGACCGGAGCGCGCCTCATCGAAGTGCCCGGCTCCTCGAGCGGCGAGAAGGCGGATGCACTCGCCGCTCGATTGAAGGAGGCGCTAGCCGAGGAGGTGGAGGTGGTCAGGCCCGAGAAGAAGGCGGAAATAAGAATCTCGGGCCTGAGCGATGCGGTCGACGCGGAGCGCCTAAGCACCGCGTTGGCAAAAGAAGGGGGATGCAACCCGGGCCAAGTCCATGTGCGGAACATACGTACTGGACAATCGGGCCCGGGCACTGCTCATGTTGAGATCCCGGTGGCGGCGGCGAAGAAGCTGTTGGAGAGTGGTAGCGTGGCCGTGGGATGGTGCCGTGCACGCATCCACCTCCTGCAGGCGCGCCCCGGACACTGTTTCCGGTGCCTGGGAATGGGGCACGTTGTCGGGGTCTGTGCGTGCGAGGTTGACCGCAGCAACCTCTGCTACCGCTGCGGTCAGCCTGGCCACAAGGCTGCCGGGTGCTCGGCCGCCGCACGCTGTGCAGTGTGTGCCGATGCAGGAAGGCCGGCAGGCCACGTGATGGGGGGCATAGCGTGCAAGCCCCCATCCACCCGCGGGAAGTTCCCCACACAAAAGAATGGGAACAATGTGGTGTCGGCAGACGCTGAGATGGCCGAATAATGTCTAGGCATCTCAGCGTCCTTCAGGCGAACGTCAACCACTGCCCCGGGGCTCAGGACGTTTTCCTGCAGTCCATGGCGGAGTGGGGTATTGACGTCGCGATCGTTGCCGAGCCTTACGCTGTGCCTTCCAGCCCACACTGGGCAGGGGACACCGACGACTCGGTGGCGATCGTGGTGAGGCCCGGAGCCGCCCCCCCCCCTCGCTATCAAAGCGAGGGGCCGCGGGTACGTGGCGGCGGTTCGGGGAGAGGTGGCTTTCGTCGGAGTCTACTTCTCACCGAACCACGATTTGGCGGCCCTGGAACGGTTTCTCGACGTTCTGGGGCCGCAAGTGGGGCAGCTAGCTCCCCTACAGGTGTTCGTGGCAGGTGACCTCAACGCCAAGTCCACGACTTGGGGTAACCCAGTCACGAACCCGAAAGGGAGGGAAGTGGAGGAGTGGGCGCTAGCTGCCGGACTGTCCCTGCTCAACAGAGGGGTAGTCCAGACGTGCGTGCGTTGGTCGGGAGGTTCCGTGGTGGACGTCACTTTCGCCACGCCAGCCATCGCACGCAGAGTGGAGGGGTGGAGGGTGGAGACGGGGGTGGAGACTCTCTCGGACCATCGCTACATAAGGTTCGAGGTGTCTCCAGCTCCCGTCCGTCCGGCGTCGTCGTCGTCGCCGTCGTCAACGGGGCAAAGCCAGTTTCCGCGTTGGGCACTCACGAAGCTCGACCGGCAACTGGCAGAGGAGGCGGCTATTGTCTGCCGGTGGAGCCTCCCGCCGCTATCGGAGCTGGGGGTGGACGAGGCGGCTGACGCGTTCACCGCGGTCAGCAGAGCGGCCATGCCGCGTCTGAAACGTTCGACCCGCGGCGGGCGCTCTACTGGTGGTCGGCCGAATTAGCCGACCTTCGGGCCGCCTGTAACCGGGCAAGGCGGCAGTATACCCGGAGCAGGCGGCGACGCCTCCAGGACGTCGACAGGGACGAACGCCTGCACAGGGTCTACATAGACAAAGAGACAAGACAAGACAAGACCCTAAAGCAGGCCATTTGCCGAGCCAAAGAGGAGGCCTGGCTGGAGCTCGTTGAAGGTCTCGATCGAGACCCCTGGGGCCGACCGTACATATGGGCGCGGAACAAGCTCCGCGCCCAGTCGGCTCCTATCAACGAGACGCTCCAGCCGGACCAACTGAGGAGGATTGTCGGGGAACTCTTCCCCGACACACCTGGGGACTTCACGCCCCCAAGGATGGCTCGGCAGACGCCGGACGAGGAGGGTGTTCCGCCACCCGTCACGGAGGCTGAAATGGAGGCGGTTCTGTCCCGCCTCCAGAGTAAGAAGAGGGCACCGGGTCCAGACGGGATGCACGGGAAGGTTTTGGCCATCTCCCTCGAGCACCTTGGTGATAGCCTTCGGGAGCTGTTCGATCGCTGCCTGCGGTCCGGACAGTTCCGACAGACAGTTTTAGAAGTTTCTGATGTGATGTCATAAATAAACACATTTTTTGCACTTACATTGCAAACGCTGGATGAACCCTAACAGATAGATCAAAATAATGTACTACATTATTATACACCTTAGCCGGGCCCGGTTCAGAATTAATTATTATTGTATCAATGTATGGTAGAATTGTGTATCCTAAATATGCATACTGAAAAGTCCGCGATGGCATAATATGTCTACATTAGTTAAATATATACTACCTATATCCATTTTAATACTTTAAAAAATTGCCAATTATAAAGCGGTAATGTAAGACGCAAAACGACAAAACCATGATCAGCAAGAAAACGAACTCCAAAATTCTTTACTGCATTTCGTCAGCAACTTACCTGAAATAGAAAAAATATATATGAACACCTTATGTAATACATAATAGAGGAGTAGTAATTATTTATTATAGATAAGGAAGAGATATGCTTCCTTGATATGTAAAATTCTCACAACCGACGCCAGGAAGCCGTGTGGTCGGAGACTGCACGGTTGGCGGGGGGCAACCCCCCACTTTTTAAACCAAAAGTGAGCCGAATGGGCTCACACTAATCCGATGTAGCATTAGGGCCTTCGGGCCGTTAGCATAGATCCATCCGAAAAAAAAAAAAAAGATATGTAAAAATTCTGTTGCTTTTAGTATTAAGAAATTTCAAATGCACACACGTTTTTGGTACACACTTTGGAAGATAATGTGAAACGTAAGATGTTGGTAAGGTTAACACACACTAAGATCGCGGATTTGAATTCCGCCAAACAAAGCAGTATAAGGATTTTGTACGGAGAAAACAAACAGTACCGAATCATAGGTGTTTGTCCTACTAATATTATAAACTGAAACTTGTAAGAACGTATGGATGTATGTTTGTTGCTCTCACGCAAAAACTACTCAATTGATTTTGATGAAACTTTACAATGATATAGCTTACACATCAGATTATAGGCTATAATTTACCCTTGTACTCCCACGGAAATGGGAAGTACGCGAGTGAAACTGCGGGGCGCTGCTAGTATATAAATTTTTACTTTACTTTTGAACCAGATATATTACAACATTAACAGTATTGGTGTAGTGTGCTCGTTTATAAAAATATTTATTGTTTAGTCTATAAATACAACTACAATTATACAAATCGCATTAGTACCTAACTGAACTCAGATAGCCTAGTTAATGTGTACGCTATCAGCTTATCGTCGCCTTTCACATCTTATCACATACCTCACGATGTTTGCACATGTATACACCTAGCCTTATTCGTAATAAACGTCATCATCAAATACTTAAAAGTGCATCCATTGTTAAAGATAGGCTCATAGCTTAACCCCACTATGGTTCAGGCCTTGTCGTGGCGGTGGGGCTCAGTAACCTAGGGTGAGCGGTGCAGCTTGGGCGAAGCTAATTGGGCCGAGGGGGCTCTTTGTACCCCTCTTATAAAAAGAGGGGACAGAAGAGCAGGGGGCAAGGGGTGAGGAAGGGAACCTCACCCCATTGTACTGTCCCGACGTTGGGAGGGGTTGTTCTGTGGTGCGGGACAACCCCTCTGTGGAGGTGGCGTCGGTCCCTTGCGGGACTGACTAGCCGTCGAGGTGCCCTGTTTGTTTTCTAGATCCGGGGCATCTCACCAAAGGCGGCATTGCTGGCACTCGCTGGGTTTTAGTGTTTAGAGCTACGTCCATTTACCAGCTGTCGGGCGCAGCGAGTCCCACACACCCGCGTGAGGAGACCCACTCTCCCGCGGGATGCATCAGAGCATTTCCCGGCGTTAAAGAAAAAAAAAACTCATCGCTTAAGAGGGCAAACGAGCAGTCGAAGCCTTGGCGACTATCGACGCCCATACACATCCGCACAACCAGATTATGCAGATGCGCTGCCCTTCTTTTCCCTATCCCCCAATGGGCCACCGGAAACTCACAAACCGCACGAAACGCGACAGCATAGCTGTCACTTTACGCTGTTATTATTTGAGCGAGAGGTACTACCGCGGCCGTGCCAGCCCAACTCAGATACAAAGCAGCATGACACTACCTCTTACGATATCTCGCTTAAGGAATGCTGAATGGTAAGTAGTATATATTGAGAACTCAGATGAAGTAAAAAAAGGTAGATAGCGCACTTGGAACAAGAAAGTGAAGCCACTTTTTTAAGTATGTGTGAGTGAATGAAGGGTTGCCATTTTTTAAAATATCCCTTAAAATTGTATATTAATAAAAATAGGTAATAAGTGAATGCGACAGTGAATATTTTTATAAAATACAATAATATTACGAATATGTAGGAGGCGTGTAGGATCACTTTATAAACTGTCTCAATAGATATGTTATTGACACAATTGTTTTATTTATTTATTTATTCCCATGAATGTAGTAAATACATAGGTGATATTAAAAAAAAAAAACAAGTTCTATACATTCTACCATAACATGGTGTGTGAAAATAAAACTTTACATAAATAAACAATTAATATAAATTAACAGGAAAAAATAGTTACAATTAAATAAACTTGATAAATACAACATGTCCTTAAAATCATTGTCAGAGAATAACAGTTTCAAAATAATTGATTATAATAGTAATTAGAAAGTCACATTTTATCAATACACAATTTAAATTAAATACATAATATGTCGTTTTCCATTTAAAAAAAAACATTTAAATTATAAAAACATTTCTCTGCAAGCCACACTGTTACATTTTTTTTAATTTATTAAATGGTAAATCTTTGAATTTATAAATAATTAAATACATAGTCCTGCTGTGGGTACGTGAGTCCCAAAAAAAATACAACATAGGTTATACGAGGTCATTTCGATTCAGTCATATAGCGATCAAATAATAAAATAATAATTATGTCACCTCTGTACTTAATTATTTTGCTATGGCTTTGCCTGCAATTGACTTACCCACTATTGGGCTATTAGAAATACCTACTAACTTCTGGCAACACTCTTCCGATACGTCATTTCGGGGCAATAATATTATTTATGTTGATTAACCTCAAAATAGTGTTAAAATATCTTAAAAGAATATAGTATTGTGTTTATTTATGTGTGAAACGATATTTCTTTAGACTCTTTGGTCACTTTTGTATTGTTTTTACTCCATTTAATTACACAGAACGGTATTTTTTTGGCAAACTTACTGCACGACGACTCGTAAGATACTAACAAAAATGAGCTTAGTTTTGGTGTATCTGTGTGCGTGAGCGCGTGTATTTACATGAAGGAGCTTAGTTTTGTGGCTTCAGTATTAGCAAAGGCCGTGCGTCATCTACCTTTTTTTACTTCATCTGAGATTGAGAACTTATTTTTATATTGTAGCCACTATGCTGACCCCCACCTTACCTCATCATATTCATCAACACCATCTGTGGCAAATCCCAAGGAGAATGAATCAAATTGATATATGAGGTAAGTTTCCATTCTGGGATGGCCAGGCATTTGACAAGCTCAATATAACTTTAAAAGCATTATAAGAATCGTGTAATTTTTCTTATTTTTTTCTCAGTAAAAACTGTAGTAGTAGTAAAAACTGAAAATACACAGACGTACTAAATGTGATAATTTGTTTTAAACTTTACTACAGAATAAATAATAGTACTTTACAGGAAACAACTAGTAATTAAAACTAATCAAGTTAGAACACGGAATTTCGTTAAGACTTTAAAAGTCACAACTTTTATATTCAGTCCATCTGGGCGCTCGCTCTTGGGCGGTTTTGTTAATCCACTACTCTTGTAACAAGCACTTTGACATGTAAAATTACTGAACAAAATAGGTAATTTAAAACAAATAAAATAAAAAAGCCATTTCGAAATTTTTTTTTCCACTCACCGGCACCGCCACGGCAACGGCACGGGCGCCGCCGTTTTATGTTAGTTGGCTAGGCAAACTGGCAGGCGTCGCCACAAATTTATTTATATTTATGTCATACATTACACTACCATTACAGCTTAACCAATTCAATAGTGTCATAAAAATATATAAATTAAACTAAGACAATTCATAGTCAGAAATGTTAAAATATAGATACATAAAATAACTCGTTAAAAATATGATAAACTATTTTACCTGGAACTAGCCCAGGCAACTTAGATAAGTTGCCTATCCTGAGACAAGATGTTAACACATAGATATGTGTTGCCTATCCTGAGACAAGATGTTAACTCTCTGTGCCAGTAATTACACTGCCTGTCTTGCCCTTATCTCCAAAACACAGCAAAGCTGTTTGACGGGAGAAACAAGCAAGATACCTAAGCAGCCGGGAGCGCGGCACAACGCATTCTCCCATCCTCCCACCGGTAATTTTTGCGCCATTCGCATCCAACTTGTACCTAGTTGGATTCTAGTGGCGAGTAATCTGCCGTCTTGGGATGCTGTCATGCACTGGCCTCACCAGCAGTGGACAGAACAGACAGTTGATAATGTCCATGATGCAGCATTTCGTACAAAATTTCACAAACCAAATTTAAATATCGAAATAGAATAAATAAGGAATTAACGCAAACGATTGATAACTGGCAACACTATTAACACAAATTGTTATAAAGATAACTCGATTCGATTACGCTCAATCGATTCGAGTCGCATCCCGGAAAATATTAATGAACATAAATTGTCCGATTAATACAAGTTTCGACGAGCACGCATTCAATAATATTGAGCAAATATTTATATTTGCATATGCCGGCTAAATTGCTAAATCAATAGACAATCCCTTGGCGCAAACAATGAGGAGATTGTGTGCGTTGATTTTTAGGGTTAAGCTTGTCCTTGTGTAATTTAAATAAATAAAAATGATTCTTTTTTTTATGTTAGTTGGATAGGCAAACTGGCAAACGTGCCACCTGATGGTAAGTGGTCTACGTCGCCCATGAACATGAACAAACCAGTTTACCTGGAACGAGCCCCGGCAACTCATTTATGTGTTGCCTATCCTGAGACAAGATGTTGAGTTTGGGTGCCAGTAATTACACTGCCTGTCTTGCCCTTGTCTCCGAAACACAGCAAACCTGTTTCATGGGAGAAATAAGCAAGATGGTGGTATCCATGCAGCCGGGAGCGCGGCACAACGCTTCCCTCCCACCGGTAATTCGCCCAAATTTACGTACACACATAGCTTTAGAACCACTACACCATTAGATAATTCTTTTTTGTTGTTTTGGTTATCATCAGGACAAAGTTGGTATAAAAAATAACTTCCTGTAAGGCTATTTCGGGTAATAGACCAGTGCCGATGCCTTTGAAAATGATAAAAAGTGGAACAAAATTACAGTAGGATGAAACCCATTAGAAAAGGAGGGGAATATGATCAAAATGAAAGGAAAAATAAATTACGGTGAAAACTTACCTTATTATGTCCCAAATACACTCTAATTTATTTGATTTAAAATATTTATTTTTTCGCCTTATTTTAACTTAATATAAAAAAAGCACCCTAATTTTCAATCGAAAATTCTGACGTCAAAATATCAGCTTTTTTCAAAAAAAATATGTGCTTTCTGTTCTTTGAAATCTCTTCTTTCCGATGGTGTAAAAAAAAGGATATATCACTACAGTAAATGATCTCAGAAAATGCAATAAAACCAGTACGATACGAGAGAGAATAAAGCCCAGGCCGTCCTAGCCTCTACTAAATTATATTATGCCTAGATGCCTATTTCTTGCTTTTGTAAGATAAGTTATGTACCTGAGTAACCTACGGAAAATTTTAGCCCATCAAAATGTATTTTATAGTGAAGTGGGGAAGGGGCTAAGAGGATCTGGGCTTTATTTTCTCACGTATCATATTTGTTTTATTGCATTTTCTAAGATCATTTACTATAGTGATACATCCTTTTTTTTACACCATCGGAAAGAAGAGATTTCAAAGAACAGAAATCACATATATTTTTTTAAAAAAGCTGATATTTTGACGTCAGAATTTTCGATTGAAAATTAGGGTGCTTTTGTTTTGTTTAGCTTTGATATTAAGTTAAAATAAGGCGAAAAATTTAATATTTTAAATCAAATAAATTACCGTGTATTTGGGACATAATAAGATAAGTTTTCACCAAATTTCGTAGAAAAAAAATAATTTTTGAAAAAGATATAAATAAAAAACCAAAAGCTCGGTTATTTGAATTTTTCACCTAAATTTTGAGGTTATGTGAAAAAATTGCAAATACAAAAGTTGTAGATCTTTTTATTACCTACAACTTTGCCTTTTAACTTTTTTCCATAGGACTTGTAGTTTTGCCGGAAATCGAGATAAACCGTTTTTTTTACCTTTACCCTCCCCTTCCACTTTCCCGCCCTCAGATCGACCGTAATTTATTTTTCCTTTCATTTTGATCATATTCCCCTCCTTTTCTAATGGGTTTCATCCTACTGTAATTTTTTTTGGTTTCAAAAATTATCGACCCTGGTCTATAAGGGCAGGACAACGTTTGTGGGATTCACTTTGTTATTAATAGTTTTCTTTTATTATCTAATTAATAAACTATAATGATGTAGTTTTACTGAAATTCGTTGTAGTTAAGATAATTGAGTAGCAAACGTTTAATTACCCATCCATTATCTTGTTACCTTTACTCATGTATTTACGGGGACCGAAATATGCAAGGAGATGCAAGAGTTTCCATGTCAATTATCACTGGCCTCAAAATAAAGCTATAGGCGATCTCGTGACTCAGGTATAAGCTATGCAACGCAGTAATAGCTTACCATATCGTGAGCACGCTAACCTAACCCACAAAACAAACTTCATAAAATAAAAAAGTCATAGCAGCGTTTAGGTCGTGACTAATGTAAAATAGAACCCTTCCACAGGTGACAGAATCAGCAAAAGCGATTAAAAAGTTACCGCCAGAGATTAAATTAGCGAGACGAGAGTCATGGGAACCGTCGCACATCAATTCTCATTAACGAATAATAAGCTCAGGCCTTCGAGTTTTTGACGCGCACTCCCAAACCGAATTAGTTGTGAAGTTTGTTTCAAAATTTCCAGAAAGATATTATTTATGAAACAACGTATTATATAGCTCGTTTTTAATGAAATTGTCAAGAAATTGTGGACAAATACCTAAATGCTTCACCAACGTCATTGCTTCAGCAAACTAAATACAAATTCAGCTTGGCCTGACGTTGCTGCAAAATATCCGCTACGTCGGGCATGTAAAAATATACCTTAGGCTTTAGGTATATCTTAGGCTCTAGGTAGATCTTGCTTTAGGTATACCTTAGGCTCTAGGTGCTCAATTTACTTTTAGCATAGACATTCACTAACTTATAAAAGTAAAACCTTAAAATCAAAGCCTTAAAAATAGCAAATGACGCACTTCAACGTTTTTGTTAACATTACTTAAAACTTTACTTAACAAATAAGGTTTTTATATCTCGGCAGACGTTTTTCTTTATGTTTTTGTTTATGTAACGCATAAATTAATAAGGCAGCATTGTGTCTATTTACTGATATTATGTGCAATTTTGCGATTGTATAATTGACATTGTATTTAATTTTGCAAATAAAATCTTTCCTTTCATGAAGTAAATACTGTATTCCATTTACAAATACTTTACTTGATAAGTCTACAATATGGATCAATTCCGCAGCACGGATGTCCGATTAACACAATTGAGTCTCCTTGTTCGCAATGTAATCCGGCAGAGTAACGTCCTTCTCAAAATATACTGGTAGAATGCCCCGCAACACCACCATCGGCGTCCTTTTATACTAAACTGACAACAGACAAACCAACAACTACCAATACCCACAAAATCGGTATTAATATAAATAATTCAAACTAGGTACTGAAAATCGTGACGCATAAAATCGATATTAATATAAATACTACTGAAAATCATAACACTTTTGTTTCGTTACTAAATTTTAATGGATTCCGTAAACGATCGGAAGCATATAAATTTCAATCCGTAAGCTATTATGTACTTTTCCATTTCTAAATTCTAAAAAGCCATTTAGCAGAAGACATAGGGTGGGTGACCATAAATCTGTAACCATATTATTATTTAAGAATATTTTAACATGATTATGACATAGTTACAAATTATTCTTCACCTTTCACTTTCTTCGTCATAATTTCAAACATGACTATGCCAGGAGTTTTCTGCCAAACGTCTGGCGTGTTTGGACGATAAATCACATTTTAGCACTTTTTGTCACGTCTTCCCGGCGTCTGATTTCACGCTGTCTATTTTCGTTAAGTGCAAATTCGATGACAAATTGACGCCCCATTTGGTGCGGTTATATGATCGATGGCTTGTTGCTCTCTTCATTATAAATTGAAGCTTAATGACAAAAAGTCCATGTAAAATGATCTGGTTATGAGATTACGGGCGTATGGTGGACAAAAGAGACTAGAAATAGAGACTTATGTATATTTGGACAAATAAGTATCGTTCTCCTATGGTACACTGATTTTTTTTATAGAAGAGGGGGCAAACGGACAGTAAAAAAAACTGATGCGGTAAAATAGTCAAATATATCTTTTTCTAAATTAAAATTAGATTTTTATTTGTTAATAAATTTATACAGGTGTTACTAAGACAAATCTACACTGAGTTCAGGCACTCTGAATTTCCTAAAAATGCTTCTCAATGTTCGATGCGAATTTTCTACTTATGGAAGTAGATCATAGCTGACGCTATATAAACGCGTGATAAACATAGCTAGTTTTGGTTATAGGCTCACAGGAAATATTCATTAAGTTTCAGGCAGCACTAGCAATTGGAGACCTAAGTAGATCAAATAGAACCGACACGACTTGGAGTGTACCATTAACATAGTAGTATGTGGTATTATTATGTCTGTTACCTCTTGTCTTGCTTTTCTCACGATTGAATGACAAAGGGTGTGTTGAGTATTACGACATTTTAAAGACGAACCACATAAATATATTAAGACATTTCTGTTCAGTTCTGTTTTTAACACCCGGTTTTTTTTGCAAGCACAATTTTGTTATTGAAATTTCAATATTGTATTAGATTTCTTTTTATCAAAAATCGGTCCAGTCATTTCATTGCGTTTGGGATTTTTTAATTTACAATTTAATTAATTTTCTTTGTTGTTTTCATTGCAATGCGTTTGGCCATAATAATTATTATAATTTACTCGTCACCTTTATTTAATGTCCTGCCAATAGCCAGGTTAATGTTAAAAGCTAAAGGTTTTGATTCCTGTCATATTACAAGCGACTACGGCTACGATACGTATCTATCGGCTATGATACAGATACGGAGTCAAGTGTCATTACGTTGATGGGCTCCCACATGACTAGCATAGCCTACCTGGGCTCGAAAGGTAAGTGAGCACCTTTTTTTATTTTACGCCGGGAAATGCTCTGAAGCATCCCGCGTGAGAGTGGGTCTCCCTAGGCGAGCATGTGGGACTCGCTGCGCCTGAAAGGTGGACGCAGCTCTACCACCAATGCCGCCTTTGTTGAGTTGCCCCGAATCTATTGAAAAAACAGGGCACCTCGACGGCTAGTCACTCACTCAAGGGACCGACGCGACCTCCACAGAGGGGTTGTCCCGCACCACAGAACAACCCCTCCCAACGTCGGGACAGTACAATGGGATGAGGTTCCCATCCTCGCCCCTCTTCTTATAAGAGGAGTACAAAGAGCCGAGGGAGCTCGGCTAAAAGGGCTGGGCTCACCCTAGACTACTGAGCCCCACGGCCACGACAAGGCTTGAATCATGGTGGAGAGGTACGTGAGCACTGTTACATGAGAAAACTAATAAAGTAGTTGTACGGAACATTTAAAGGCAATATATATAGTATATCAAATGCAAACCGTATTTGATGTACTCCTTTGCACCAGATCGCGCCGTTGATTATCTTATAAAGTATCTGAAAGATACTTGTGGACGTACGTCCTTTACTAAGTATTTCAATTAAAATTTAGAGGGTGGCTAAATATGATATTAAAACTGTATATTATAATGGAGCTTGTATCGCTTGGGTTGAGCTATGCAATAACCAAAGCACGCCATCTAAAGCATTCTTTGATCTCATTTCTTTGAAAGCCACTTACATCGATATTATATTTCATATGCACAATATATATAGCCACAAAAATACCCCATCATACATAGTAAATAGAAAGCTATAAACAAAAGTATTCTCATGCTAAAAGCAATTTCAATAAACATCCACTCCGTCCGCTTCTGGCTGCTTAAATATTAAGGAGCATATTTGTTACTACAAAAAATAAGTATTTCTGTATTGTTCTACTTTTTATTGGAAATACGAGACAAACGTATTCACGTAATCGTGGTAAAAACGAGGCTTCTAGGAAATAATATAATAATGCTAGGTTTCTTGTAATCGCAAGCCTTATATCTTTTTTTTTCCTTTTACGCCGGGAAATGCTCTGAGGCATCCCGCCTGGGGAGCGGGTTTCCCCAGGTGGGTATGTGGGACTCTCTGCGCCCGAAAGATGATAAATGGACGCAGCTCTACCCACTAAAACCCGGCGAGTGCCACCAGTGCCGCCTTGGTGTGGTGCCCCGGATCTGTTAAGCTGACAGGGCCTCGACGGCTAGTCAGTCCCGCAAGGGACCGACGTCTCCTGCACAGAGAGGTTGTCCCGCATCACAGAACAACCCCTCCCAACGTCGGGACAGTACAATCCTCACCCCTCGCCCCCTGCTCTTTTGTCCCCTCTTCTTATAAGAGGAGTCAAAGAGCCCCCTCGGCTCAATTAGCTTCACCCAAGGTGTTGGGCTCACCCTAGGCTACTGAGCCCCACCGCCACGTCGAGGCCTGAACCATGGTGGGGAAGCCTTACATCTTAGGCTGGCAGGCATTTATTTATTATGAGGGTATTCTTAACTTTATTTCCGTTGCTTAGCTTGGCAATATACTAAATAATTTCTTAAGTGTTTTTACAGTGATATAGTTGAATTTTATATAGCAAGACACACAGACATGTCGAAGGTTTCAAACGAAGAGAGTAATGATTAAGAGTGGGGTAGAAAAATATAATTTCCTTTTTTATGTCCGGTAGAACAAAATAAGCATTTCTTGCTACTTCATTTCACAGGCGTTAATAATAATACTTATATAAAGTAAACAATACCTAAGCAGTTACTTCAAATAAAAACTAGCAAAGTATTAAACACCGATCGCAATTTTTTCAAAACTACAATGAGACAAAAATCTCATAAACATATTAAAGAGCAGCGTCATTAATTTAGTTAATTGATGGAAAAGTATCTAAAGGTTTAATGCTGCAACACCGAGCATTTCAGTTTCTTGTAAACATATTAATGTGAGTGCAGTCTTGATGCAAAATGGAAGCTGAATCGTCTGTGGCGTGCCAAGTATATGTATTTATATCAAATTATGGAATTTATAAAAAACCTATACGCTTTTATAATTATTATAATCATCACATATAAGTACTAGTTGAGGAAGGGTTTCCTCCTAGAAATTAGGCGAGTAGTGTATCGAGTCTGAGACGAACACATTTTAAAATACTCCCTTTTCTATATTGTGTAAATTATAATGATTTTAAAATACTAAACACATTTATTTAAATGTTTCATCCTGTTTTTCTGGTCCACATTGGAATATGGATAGCGCGGTTGGCAAACCTGTTGTCTTAACTCAATCGAAATATGATAAATATTTGCTCGTGCTATTACGTATTTACGGAGAAGATCCAGGGATTCATAAAACAGAGTGATGAAATATAAATTTATAAATAAACTAGTTGGTACCCACAGCTTTGCCTGCGTTAACTTAGATTTACAACCGTATCCGGATTGATGACGATTATTTCTATACCCTATGTCCTAATCCAAGTTATAAGCCATCACCATTTCAACTTTCAGCCAAATCTTTTTTTGCCGCTAAAGATCAACAAACATCCAACCTTTCGCCTTTATAATATCAGTAAGATAGCTTTTGTTGTTTCAGACATATTTAAGTATCTGTTGAAAAACGAGCACTCTCAAGAATGCAAAACTTTCATATACTTATTTTTCTCTTTAAGAAATAAGACTATAAAATGCTTCGTGAATCCCCCCCCCCCCCCCCCCAACTCCTATCATAGTATAATTATTATGTATATTGTAAGTAAATCCAGTAATCCGAGAACGAATTAATTGGCTTTATGAGGCTAGTTTTGTTTGAGGCTTCCGTAATAAAATGATTACCACCAGGTAAACCACACCTTTCCCCTCCTCAAAGTAAAATGAATGTTCTGGAATGGACGTAAACTTATACGCTGACTTTGAAAATCTGCATTTGTCAGTTTTCCAATTGATCTTTTCCTTCAGGGTTAAATAGTTCCACTTTATTTAATACTCGAGGCCGTCACACTCTTATTCCTTTTTATAGATAAAATATGTAATTAACGTATCACCTATCTAATGTAGGTGTCACAAAATTAACATTACTCCCGAGTTTCGAGTTTTCGAATCGAATCAAATCCACTCATTCAAGACTAGTCTCTACAACTTGTCTCTTTTCTCAATCCCTATTCTCTATTTCGTAAAATAGTTTTTTTTTCCGGATGGATCTATGCTAACGGACCGAAGGCCCTAATGTTACATCGGATGAGTGTGAGCCCGTTCGGCTCACTTTTGATTTATAAAGTGGGGGGTTGCCCCCCGCCTACCGTGCAGTCTGCGACCACACGGCCTCCTGGCGTCGGTTGTGGACGTAAAATAGTGTATACAGCATGTTTATATAAACACTACACCGGTCCTTGTCCACTAATTTGCTTGTTCCTCGTTGCTCTTTGTGGCGCAACACTTACCGCAATGGAGCCTTTAAGTTCACTTAAACAGACTACTATTCTGTAATTAATGCCCTCTGGCTAATATACCTATATTGGTACGTACTACACCGATCTAGACATAATGTTATAAGTACAATCTAGAATAATTAGTTTGAACAAGCAATTTTTTATTCAGAGCAAAAACTTCGTTTTGTAGGTTATCTTTATATCGACGTATGGGTTAAATCATAATATAGGAGTGCTAAAACAATATCCGTTACACTTTCCGACGCCATCTTGAAAATATTGTCACATTTTCTGTCACTTTGGACTGTCACGGCCTAGTCACGGCGCCGTGCATGTTTACTTAAATTGAGGAGTGAATTACAAAGAAATATTTGAATGATAACAAGTTATATAATTGTTTAGACTTATTGAAATCCAATTTTAGTTATTTATGCTACATGTGGTAGTAGTAAACAACAATATTTTTTACAACTACTGCTCGTCGCTGTAGACCCGTGGCATGGCCCACCTGAATAGGCATGACCATCCTGAATGCATCGCCTGATCGACTATATAAATAATACTCAATATCTAATATGTCATATAAAAGTTTTACTTCATACGAATCACACGACGTGTCACGTACGTTAATACACCACACACCACACGCGCACACTCGTTCACATACAAGCGTGCACACACAAACACAAAATTATAAATTAATACTCGGTTTTGCTGTCACTCTTTCAAAAGATTTGTAGTTTTCCATTAAATTTCCATACACCAGATGTTCATATTTTTGCAGTGCAACACACCTCACGCAGTCATCGCTTGTAACACGAGCCTGCGTTACACAATCGAACGCGTTTTGCTGACCACAGGTGTAATGTTCCAGGCAGATTAAAAGTGGATCACAATTCACATTATCAATAAATATATGAATATCAACATCATCAATATATAGTAGATATCTTTTTGATAGAAGTCGGGAGAAATGGACAGCCGCGCCAGCTCACCTGGTAGTTAGTGATCAGCTACATCCATAGACACCCGCTACACAAGAGTCTTAGCAGTTTTAGTTACCTATGCCTTTTTCTGACAAGTCCGCAGTGGAATGTCCGCAAGTCGTAATTGTTTGGAAATACCGGTGGCATCTATGACGTGGAATCCATATTATACACTAGCTTTTTTTTTTGTTTCCGCTGGGGAATGCTCTTAAGCATACCACCGGGCCCGGGGGAGCCCGGGGGTTATGTGGAACTCTCTGCGCCCGAAAAGATGGTAAAGTGAGCGCAGGCTCTACCCACTAAACCCCAGCGGTGTTCTCTTCGTCTGGGTGACCCGGCGAGGGAGCTGTGGACGTCCTCACCGGGCCAGATATTATACACTAGCTGTTGCCTGCAGCTTCGCCCGCGTTACTCAACTCCTATAAGTCACAGCGTGATGTTATATAGCCTATACTATAGCCCATTTATCGAGGAAGGCTATAGGCCCTATAGCCTTCCTCGATAAATGGGCTATCTAACACTAAAATAATTTTTCAAATCGGACCAGTAGTTCCTGAGATTAGCGCGTTCAAACAAACAAACAAACTCTTCAGCTTTATAATATTAGTATAGATTTGAATATAACAGTTTCCGTCTATCCGTGTACTTGTCTATTCCATTTTCGGCTACGAGGTAAATTACCTTGATTCTATCAAAGTACATTTACAAACACAAGCATGGCTCACCCGCTTTCGTGAAATAAAACATCTATACCTACCTGTAGATAAAAAAGCCTAAACAAAATAGCGTACTTAAGCATTAGTTTGGCCCTACGTCAATAGAACCCCAGAACCCACCTTGTTATCCCATTCATCCATTTTTTTATCCTACGCTTACGATCCCGTTTTTCCACGTTTGTTTCAAATCCCCAAACAAAAGGGACGATGCTGAGAGAGAAATCAAAATTACTAATATCTTGTTTTATATATTTGTTGCAATTTTTTATTTTGAATATACGAACCTAATGAACACCAGTTTTTACATTGCTAGATGAAGTAGAAGTCATGCATGATGATGACGAATCAATGTGACCTTCACCGTCGCATTAATAAATATATTTCTGCATTCAACTCAAAGTTTTTTTTCCTAGCTCTCTCTTTTCCATACATCTCTATCTTTAACTGCACTAGACCCGTCTTTTTGAAAAGCGTCGAGGACATCTCCGTCGATGTCTGCCGCGTCTCCGAACCCTGTTAAATGGGACCCAGTCAGTAGTTTTCTTGGTCCACAACTCATTAGGCATCTGGCAGATGTCCGGCCAGTTCCATTTAAGCTTAGCCGCTGCCAGGGCTACCTCGGCTACTTTAGTTTTGGAGCGCAAGATGGAGTTTTTAATCTAAATGGATGGAGTTATTAATTTACCGGTGGGAAGCGCTGTGCCGTGCTCCCGGCTGCATATGTACCACCATCTTGCTTGTTTCTCCCGTGAAACAGCTTTGCTGTGTTTCGGAGAGAAGGACAAGACAGGTAGTGTAATTACTGGCACCGAGACTTAACATTTTATGTCTCAGGATAGGCAACATTTATGTAAGTTGCCTAGGCTCGTTCCAGGTAAACTGGTTTATGTTCATGGGCGACGTTTAGACCACTTACCATCTGATGCCTAAATTAAAATTCAGCGCTTCATCGCGCGTTGGTGACTGACCAAGACTGTGCGCCGTAGGTCCATAAGTTTAAAAAAGTTTATAGACAAATTATTTCACTTTTTTATAATTTTGGGACATAAAACGAAACTACGGGGAACAGTTTGTATCTATTTATATAAATCTAGAATAAGAGAACTCTTCATGAGCGCTCATACAACAATACCTTAATAAAAATAAATAAGCTTGTTTAAAATTAAATTTTCTTAGAATTACCGTTCTTTGAATAAAGAATGAAATAAGTCGCCGAAATTTTTGTGACCGGTTCTGTGAATCACTTTTGGATTAATTCGAAATCTGTTTTTTAATCGAGTCCATTCTTAGGAATATATAAATTAGATTGAAAATCTTCATGTTAAAACCCGAAGAGAAGATTGTCCCTTAATCAAACATATTACGGGTACTTAGAAATATCTAATATATTATGTACTATATTCCTTTAATTTATCTGGAATAAGAATGTATAACGATAAAAAAGCGCTCGAAATATCGAATATTCAGATGTAAAATCATCAATATAAATTAAACACTGCTATCTAAATCAAAATATAACTTTTTATCTGCGGCGGTACCATTTTCTACTTATTCCAATAATAACAATAAAACGTTATATTCGAGTTACCAGGGTACCGCCGCTAATTCTCAGAACCGGCCAGGTATCCGCTGTTATTTATTTTTCACCGACTTTGTTTGCCTTTTGCGAGCGGACGCGGGCTCAAATATTTCCCGCCCCGACTATAATTTACATAATTTTAGCATAACTTACCATCTTAAATGGCGAATTGCTTAATTTTTCACAAATCGCTGCGTTTTTTCATGAATAAATATGTGGATATCTTTTTGTGTACGTACCGGAGCGAGCAATTAGATTTTTCTTTGACGAACTTAAGTTAAATATTGAAAAATAAATTTACATTAGTAATTTGTGTGATTAGGCAAATTCATAATTTATCGATATTATATAATAATGTTTATTAATTATCAACATTGCAATTACTTTTCACAGAAGTTTTACAATATGAATTATTATTACTGAGTAAGCAAAATATATCACGTATCCAATGGTCGACGTCGCCTATGATGAACAAGAAAAAGTTCGGGACTGACCCATTTAGCACTAAACCCCGAACCCGAAATATTCGCTGGTGCATTTCGTACCTTACTTCCGTGGCAGTAGGTACTTAAGGTTACACAAGTCGCTCATATTTCCATACAAACGCAGAACAGTAATTACTACAATGTATGACGTTGATCATGAAAAACTAAGTATAATATAAATTGATCTCGTCGTTATCTATGTGTATATGTACCCAAAATCGTAAAAGAAAATTACATTTAAAAAATACAAGCTTCTAAACTTTCGTATTTCAACACTGATTTTAGCCCAACTTTGGGCGTAAATAAATAGTATACCGAGCACGAAAGCTAAAAAATAAAACCCGTACAGATATAGTTTAGTTATTCAAAAGATAAAATAAATTTATTTTGAAAAGATACACTTATTAGTTTTTCTATAATAACTGTTTTACTAAAAGGACATTTTCGGAATGAATCATTGTGCAATCATTTTGTTAGAGTTCGCGGCATCGACTAGTTCAACCTTAATACCTCACCCTTCTATCCGGAACTTTGAAAACAACATTAAAATGCTCAACATCTTCACGCGAAACTTTAGTCATGAATAGCAATTACATAACACAAAAAGCATCGTTAAATTAAAAATGGCCAAAAGAGAAAATAACGTTGCACAAGTCCTGATAGCGTGAGAAGTTGTAATTTTCAATGAAATATAGTTTGGCCGGCGACCAAGTGGTCGTCTTCGAATCGGGTCGTTAATGATTCATTCACTAAGCGGTACGAAACGATATTTTTACAACGTTCGACTACCCACATGTTACGTAACAGGTCCACTGGTGTTCGCGTCCGTATTGTGTCAATTGATAATATGTAAACATCGAACATAAGTCGGATAGAGTAGTAATGCGAGCCATAAAAATCCAAATCGAAACTGATCATTGATTCGTCACTGATGTAATAGCAATTCAACAAACCAGTGCTCTGTGTGTACGTTCCATCGGCCAATCACCCATCAATAGCCATCATTCGGTCAGAGCGCAGAACCGGCGCAGCACTGACGGTATTTGATTTCATACAAAACACAATATAACATTGTAGCTCTATTCCTTGCTCGATGTGTGTATCGTAACAATTATAATATCATAACACCGCATACGTTTAGGATGGCTACTACTCAACTAGTTATAGACTATTGTTCAGCACGGGTCTCCATGATTCCAGCCAGGAAGATATAACCTAATGGTAATAGTCCTAATACACGCATTTCTTATGAAAGTTAACTAACTTGTATAACTAAACTAAACTGTGGGTTTAACTCACAAAATACTTTAATTAACACCACTAGCATGGGATGGTTACGTCATATGCATGTAGACCTTTTGGAACCCTACCATGGTTCAGGCCTTGACGTGGCAGTGGGGCTCAGTAGCCTAGGATGAGCCCAGCACCTTGGGCGAAACTAATTGAGCCGAGGGGGCTCTTTGTACACCTCTTATAAGAAGAGGGGACAAACGCAGACTTTTACTTTAAGACTCAGCCTATATCAATTAGATTATCGACGCTCACAACGAAAAAATAAAATCTATGTAAATGTTGAGAGTCCACATGACGTCCCAGTTGGAAACTAAGACCTCTGGAAGAAAAGAAAAGAATTTTAAAACGGTGCAAACTTTACACTGAACCATTTAAAGGAAAAGAACTTTCTTACAAGTAAAGTAACTTTAGTTTCTCGAGGATATTTAAAACACAAAAAGATGGAAATGGATTACCAATGGAATGCCCGAGAGATATAATACTGTTCCATATTTTCAAAGGGAATGACGGCTAATGCTGCAAGTGCTTACGTAACAGTGATTTCAATGCTCCTCCAAATAATTATAGGGCGATTACGCAATGTATCAGACTGGAATCCGTGAAAAATTTAATGACGGAAACGGACTATTGTGTATAAAAATGTTAAACTGCTACTTCCGAACCATTTTGTAGGACTCGTATCGGATGCAGTACGCCCTGTGGTCCGAAACCTCAGAAACATAAGAAATAATTAAGACACAATAAAACCCGGCAAGTAGTTTTATTACAATAGATGTGTCTAAGAGACGATGATTCATCGATTGCTCGCAAATGATTCAGCTCCTTGTTCTAGGAGAATTTCCTACGTATTTTTTGATTAATTTAAGTTATTAGTTTAGTACTTCTGACTGAAATTCTAACCTCATCTAATTAATATGGGCTTGGTGCCCTGGCCATTTGCCTGCCTTACCTTAGTATTCTTTTCAAAGGCAAACGTTAAGATTTTTGGGATTCGGTAGAAAATTTGACATAGTTTGGAACTACACAATAGTAAAAAAAGTGAGAAGTTCTTGGTCGCTAGTAAAGTGCGTATATTTAAAAAGCATGTGTTTTACACCTACAGCCTGTTTCTTGCACTATATTTACATCCAATCGCTCATTATAGGTCAGGCACACGTAACGAGTAACGACCCAGAAAAATAACAACCACAACCGCCAATACTTTTACTCCCAATTACTGCTACTTTCACAAAACTTGACAATTTACCAGCCGACGGTATATGCTTTGATGAGTTTCATACTCTTGCATTAATTTTACAACTAGGTACATTGTCGCGGATATGTCAACGTCAACTCGAAAAAAACTACACTATTAGGCCTTAATGTGCAATGTAGTCGTAAACATCCAATTTCCACTCTTCTTTTTTTGCAAACAGAGGCGATGCTGCTTAGGATAAAAGGAAATACATTTTTGTCCTCATTTTAAAACCAAAGTTTCGTGATTCGCGTCCTAGATCGTGGTAAAGTAATCCAACATTTATATTAAATTTAATAACAACGATTCTAATAATATTGCTCTAAGATTACTTACCTGCGATCTCTATACGGGCTAAATTGTAGCTATATTTTTAAGCGAACAAAGTAAATAGAGCAGTACAACATAACTTCTCGTATAATTAAATCATCCATAAACTGGTTCTACAGCCACATTATATTTAATTGACGTTTGATTACAAACATTCTAGATATGTGTCATAGATATTAGAAATCCTAGATTACTTGCAGGTTTAATTCTACACTATTACCAGTTCGTCGGTCTTTGGAGGAAATAAGTATCTTGAAACACAGATGAGTTTGGAGTATTTTCAGTTATTCGCAGTAGCCATTTCCATACCCGCTACTCCTCTCTATTTACTGTTTCTCGCGCCATCTCTGTTCTCTGATAGGTATATCTCAATTTAAAACCACCAAACAAACAACGTATCTTTATTAGATTCCTATGTTACATGGCATGTTTCAATCCTGACGAAATTCGTTCCCTTATCCAGATGTTAAGATCGATCAAGTCCTCACATGCTCGACTTCAATTATGAATATAATCGGGGTATTTTAGATGGGCCATAAACATAAATAGTGCTAGTTAAATAAATATACCGAAATGAAAATACTATTAAACATTGTGCACAGAACAAAATCATGTTGGAAATAATTTAAAAACCGCAGTAAATCATGAAAATATCCTACAATAGGGAAGTAACCCATTAACGGTACACGCAATAAAAAGATTTATCACGCATTTAAATTATTCATAACATTAATCATACGGCTCAAATATATTTACATAAAATACTTTCGTATGTTATAACTTTATAAAAGCTTTATTTTCATCATCATTAAGTTGGAATCTACTTATATAACTTAAACTATCGAACTGCTATTCATTAAGTTGGAATCTACGAATATAAATTAAACTATCGAACTGCTAAGAACAAGCGTAAGTTTTCGTACATAATAACAAAATATACTAAAACAGTAAACAGGTTACATGATAGATAAGACAGATTAGTATGAAAAATCATGTGGGTAAAAATAAACTCTAGAAAGTATTAAGCAGAAACAAAAGGCAAATTTGTACGTAGAGTGTCTCAGATACACATAAAGGCAAGAAAAAAGTGGAAGAAGACGTAAGACATTATGTTGCATTTCTGCGGTATAACCATGATAGGCATTTAAAAGTGCTATTGAAGAAATGGTGGTGTCTATTCTTTTTTTTTCTTCTTTTTTATTGATATCGCAGGGAAATCCTTTATGAATGTAGCCAGGATCTTCGGGTAGATTTTGATCCTATGTGGGGCATCTCGCAACGCCTTACCCTAAACTAAAACCACTGCGAGTGCTTTCAGCCGCTTTCTGAGGGTCCCGGATCTGCAGGCAACAGAATCAGTTTATTCTGAGTCTAAGGCTCTAATCATCAAAGTATTGAAGGAAATGCCTACGTTGGCACTTATGATCATATACCAGTGATCACCGCTGTTGATTACTCATATCATCAACATCATTAGCCTCTATATATCCAATGCTGGACGTAGACCTCCTTCAATAAACGCCAAGACGAGCGATCTTCCGCCACCCGCCAACCAGGACCAAACACCCCACATGACTAATGCACCCCTTATGTATTACGTATAAAGATCCACTTCTATATTTCACACGGATCCACACTAAATCTTCTATAGTTCCAATATGAATTGGACTTTATGATTCATAGCTTGGATTTTCAAATAAAACTTTTCAAACTTATAAAGTACCTAAGATGTAAGTCTTGTCTTTTTTGAATTTGCATGCACGACGGCCATAAATCCTCTAGTCCAAGTACCCAAACTTGGCCTTTTCGCAAACACTATTCATACTCCGATGCGTCCTCCCATAAATTTCCTAAGCGGGTAGATCGATAACACTAACGGACACAAATAAGAAGTAAACTGAAAGGTTCGTAATTCGAAACTTTTTCGTTTGTTTACTTCAATTCATCATCATCATCTTATCTTCCTGCTGCTGAATGTATGTACATTTAGAGTTCGTACCCAAAGGGTAAAAACTTTACTGAGACTTCGCTGACCGTCCGTCTGTTACCATCTATCTCGAGAACGGTGATAGATAAACAGTTGAAATTTTCACAGATGATTTTCTATTGCCGCTATAACAAATACTAAAAATAAAATAAAACTATATGTTTTATTTTATTTTTTTTTATACGGAACTCTTCGTGCGCGAGTACCACTCGCAATTGGCCTTTTTTATAAATTAAATGGATAAAATATTACATTCACGTTATGACGTTTGTCTTTCGATTGATTTCCAATACTTACGAAATGATAAGTTTTATGTGGTATAAATATACAATCTTTTATCAACCGCTCTGCTACGATTCGGTCAATTCGGTTCAGTGGCAATTAGTGGAGAATCTCTTGCAATAATAATACATGGTTTATGCCACTTCTATTCAGCTGTATCAGTGTAAATATTAATCTACATAATAACTAACTAATATTGAGACATGTATCTTAAACCTGCTCAAACATAAGTAAGTTAACCTTATTAAAGTATTAGTTAAATGACACCTCAGCGTAATTCATACTTAAACATCACTCGTATCCTTCCACCGCTCACCGCAGCATAAGTTCCTGTTATGTAATACGATTATTAGTTACGTTAATGAAATCTTACCTACATTTCAAATAACCACATTTTAACTCGTTACTGAATCCCGTACATTAAATATTTAATACTGGATTTTATTTGTACGTTCTCGTGAAAACAATAAACCACTCCTAAATCGTACCTACTTGAATCTGTATAAAATCTACTTATCAACGTTTCAACAGCCACATTTCAAGTAGTAGCAGAATCATCAGTAATTTAAAATAGTGATTTCTGGTACGTTCTCAAAAAAACAATAAACTACTACTAAATCATATTTAGAATCTGCATGAAATATAAATGTAACTTGCAAAGGTCTAACTTTCCGGTTTAGTGAGGTTTTGTTTTTACTGTAGTGTACCTGGACTTTCCTTTTTCCTCTCTATCTTTTGCCGGTGACGGTAGGATAACTATTACGAAACACTAAACACCTAAAAATAGATAATTGTTTCGTTCCCAGCATGCCCGCAGTTCCGCCCACTCCAATGACTACAACTTTAGGCATCATAAAACATTTAACGACTGGCAATTAAATTGCAAAGATACTCTAAGTACCGGGTTCAAATCCCGTCGAGTAATTTGTATGTAGAATATAAATCTTATTAATAGAAGTGTATTTATTATTGCTAAGTTTAATTCGTCTTCATACTAATTGGATCTCACTTTATTTTTTATTTTTTTATTTTTTATTTTTTATTTTTTTTTTACAATTTATATCAACATTTACAACGTAATCATTTCTTTAATAAATATTTAAAACACAAAAAAAATACAAATAGTTTTGTTTGTTCTTTGAATACATACAAAAATATACATTACAGCAAAAAATAATAAAACAATAAATATATCTTTGTAATCAAAAAGTTAATTAAGATGAATAAGGATATTCTCGGAAGGATATCGGATAATTAACTCCAAGGAGAAAGGCAATCCGACTAAGACCGAATGCTATTCATGCCGCGATATCGGATACCTACTCTACTAGCGATCACTCCACTAGATATCCAACACTTACCAGATTAAATTCTAGTAAATAACACTTTTCGTAGCGAAGGGTTTTATAAGCGGGGACAAACAGACAGTCGTTTCACCTGGTGGTAAGTGAAAAGCGACATCCATAGACACCCTACATCAGGTGCGTTGTTGGCCTTTCAAATATATTATGAGTATGCTCTTTTCTTGAAGGTGCCTAGGTCGTCGCCCGTCGGGTAGTTTGAGCGGTTTTAAAGTTGCATAAATAAAAAAACCTGCACGGTTTTCCGAATTTCTCCTTCTCTTGTGCTTTGCTAAAGCTAGCCCCTTGAAAATTTCATGATTTCTATGTTAATAGGAAGAGTTATCCTATATGGGTTCGATTTTTGTTTTGTCATTTTAAGATTAACTGAATCCAAAAAGATACAAACAGACGAACATAGTACCTCCTCCTTTTTGGAAGTCAGTATAAATAATATTGGTCGATATGTAGACAAAAAATATAATTTTAGTAAATTTTAATATTTACGAGACGTTTGAAAATAATTTTCTAGATTTGATTCTAAATGGGTATAATAAGAATTTCATTGCAAATTTTAAAATGAACGAGAAAGATTTTATTCAATAGAATTATATTAAACTCATTCCTTTGATGAAATAAATTTTATGAAGATTTTTATAATGTAAAGAAATCTACTGATGGGCTAAATATTTTACTTAGGTATAGTTTATACGAATATATAATAAATTATTTAATTTGAATAAAAGACGAATATGAAAAAAAAACAATAAAACCACTTTTTACGAATGTATCGTTGTTTTTTTTTACACATTTTTGCATTCCCGTAATTCCGGATATTTCACAGTCACAAGAGAACTGAGGTATCAGACGTAATAAACCCTATATCACAAAGTATTTTAACGACCAGTAGATTCTTGATATAAAATCATAATCCGACCAACGCCTGAAGTGCCGTAAAAAGTAGTTTTATTGGATAAATTCGCGTAAATATAAGAAAGGATGGGTACCATAAAATCCAATACATTAATACGTAGTCTGTGCTTCTTCGTCTATTACAGCCATTTCGCAGGTGCGTAACTGCAAAGGTACAGAGATCCGATTTTAAGAATTCATCTCACGATTCGGAGAATAATTATTGTCTCTATACTCTATGTGAATGTACTTAAAGGTAGGTAATGAATCTAAATTAAGGGCAAGGTAAAACTTTGGATCCTTTACGTCTCATTTTAAACTGGTCCTCCAAATCCAGTCGCTCTCTAGGTTAGTTATCTTCACATTCCGACACTTTTATTAAGCACGAATTTAAGGACATCTGAAATTTGAAAAACAACTTAATACCCATTTTAGTTAATAAGTAATAACAATTAACATGTCTACTTCTCTATGTGTAATCACGACTTCTTGATAAGGTTCCTTTCCTCAAAATAAAAAAGTAACCCTTAGTTAAAGGATTACTTTGTTGCCCCTCTGTCTATCTGTCTGTCTGTCTGTCTGTCTGTCTATCTGTCTGTCTGTCTGTCTGTCTGTCTGTCTGTCTATATGTCTGTCTGTCTGTCTGTCTGTCTGTCTGTCTGTCAAAGCAAAATCTTTAGGATACATCCCATTAACAATACAATCATGAAAGGCAAGAAACTGGGTTTCACTATTAAATATGTAAAGGAATAAATGTGAAAACGGTTAACTTGTTGTGGCATAAAAACGCGTTTTTCGTAACCCTCATCGTGCGAGTAACAATTATTTTATACCTGAAAAACAAATAAGGGGGCCACAGGAGAAGGTGGTAGACTTCCTCTATTTATTGTGTATGTATTTAATGTACATGTCTATATTGAACATAGGCCTCCCTCAAAACGACTGATCCCTTGCATCCAGCACGGACCGGCCACCGCACGGAGATCGTCTTCCCACCTGGTTAATGGCCGACCCACACTTGTTCATCAGTGGGCGGATAGAAGCTGATGATGACGATGATGATGAAGATTATATATTTAATCTTTAAATGACGGAGTATCCCACAAAACTTTCAAGGTTTTGCAGGAAGAAATCTCTAATAGAGGTAAGTACACCTTGTTTATATTCTATCCATTACTATTGTTGTGGTAATGTTAACAAAAGAATAAATAAATAAAATTTATTACAGGAGTCAACCATTATAAAACCGCTATACAGCTTTTCCCACCAGTGACGTCACAGAGTAGTCTTATACCGTGTATCTAAGTGGTAACTAGTGGCTAGCGGCTAGTGGCTAGACCAAACCGACGAGTCCGGAAGTAGGTCATACCGGTACCATATCAGGCGAATCAATAATCAAACCACTGGAAGCCAATCTTTCACAACTTTTTCCATTACCTGCACTTAGTTCAGTTGGATTACTGGTGAACCACGAAACGGGATTGTGTACTCAATGTACGCGAATTGCGAAGGAACGAAAGTTTTTTGATTATTTACTTTATAACATAGTACAGATAATGAAATTGGCGTTGAATCGCACAACTGTGTACTTTTAGACTAAATACGATATTGCTGAAAACAAATCCAATTATACGGAGACAATGTAGGTTTATTTTTCATTTTCGGATAGATGAAGAGACAGAAGACGTAAAACCGACTAAATTTAGTAGTAAGTAAATTACTAATTAGTAATAGTCTATATTCTATTAGCAATTACTAATAGAATTAAGTTAGCAAGAGAATGTCAGTAACCGTACATAATATACGAGAGGACCCGAATATATACGAGTGGACCCGAATATATACGAGTGAACCCGAAAATATATGAGAAAACCCGATCGCAGTCCTATAAAAAGCATAGGTCGATGCTGAAATATCTAAAAGTCCACTAACCAAATAATTAGGCTAAATTGCTTCATTCTGTATGGAAATAATAATTATTGGGTGAATATTTGGTATTTATTTGCAAGCACCTGAACGGTTGAAACATGAAAAGCGCTTGATGGAAAGCAATTAACGGATATGGATGTCCGGACATTGATTGACTGATTCAACTGTTATTAATGCCTCTTTGGAAAGGCATTAAATTTTATAAAAAAGACCGATTCATGCGTAAAATCAGAGTAAATTGGTTTTTTCTTTGTTGATACCTATTTTGTCAAATATTTACGATCAAACACACCGATTTCTGGTCCTTATCTATACTAATATTATAAAGCTGAAGAGTTTGTTTGTTTGTTTGAACGCGCTAATCTCAGGAACTACTGGTCTGATTTGAAAAATTCTTTCAGTATTAGACAGCCCATTTATCGAGGAAGGCTATATATAGGCTATATAACATCACGCTGTTACATGTAGGAGTTGAGTACCGCGGACGAAGCTGCAGGCAACAGCTAGTTAGTTATATGGGTAAAAATAAATAAATAAATCTGAGCCATGAAAATCACTCGAGAAAGAAGAATAATCTATGTATGATATTATAATATTTCGAGACAGAAATTTTTGGTAAGTACCTACCTAACAGTAGTGTAGTGCATGGCACACTTTATCTACAAAGCTATAGTTACCAATCGTCAAAATCTTTATTGACCTCATAGGGGCGCGGGTACTCCACTACTTGTAACCACTGGTTTGCTGTGTAATTTATCGCAGCATTTTTAGCATCGAGCATACAACCTGATAGAGTAGTAATATGAGCCATAAAATTCCGAAATTGGTCAGTGATTTGTCTCTGACGTAATAGCAATTCAACCAACCAGTGATCAGTATATACGTCCAATCGGCCAATCATCTGTCAATACCCTTCAGTCGGTCAATTAGAGCACAGAATCGGCGCAGCATCACAGCACAAAATTGGCGGAATTTGTTTTTATACAAAACACAAGATTCCGGTTATATGCTCGACATTCTCAGGGCAGACACCGTATTGACGTATAACCCTGATACATCAGATACAGTCCCAGGAGTCTCATCGATATTAAGTTGGAGTTAACAACGTTCACGCATATGAACAAGTGTGAGCTCTACTACCAGAAATAAAATATTATTTAATAGATATAAGATAGGTATACGATTCTACCTATAATAGTTAGACCTTGTGCCGAACTTTAACATCATCAATATTAAGACGCGAAATCATAAGGCATTCGAAAAACAGACTGGTTATTTCCGGTTTTGTGACGGAATTCGTATAGGACGAGAGTACGCGAGCGTGTAAAGAACATACCAGCTACTAAAATTTAATTAACTTTGTTTAATTTCCAAGTAATGAGCCCATTTAATTAAATCCAAACTTTCGCTTGGATACACGTAAATAAGTCTAAGAATTCGAAATTAATCTAAGCCCAAACATTCGCCAGTCTTCGCCAGTCAAAAAAAAAAAGTCATGCTGAATAAGCGAAGTACAATAGGTTCAAGAAATATGATATTTAACGTATAATACAGTTTACGAGCTTAGAATTTATAAACTTATATATAAAATTCATTAATATTACGTTTCAGTCTATTATTAATACTTGATTATTAAATAAAGGACGATGAGGACAATGAGATTGGGATGATTCATGCCCAAGAATAGAAGACTCCAATATGCATATACATACCTAGCTGGCTATGCATATCATTAAGGTTGAACAAGTCGACGGCGCGAACTCTAACAAAATGATTGCTATCTCACCTAAGATAGTGCACGAACAAGTGTGCAAGAATGAAATGCACAATGATTCATTCCGAAAATTGCCTTTTAGCAAAACGGTTATTATAGAAAAACTATTAAATGTGTCTTTTTAAAATAAATTTATTTCAACTTTTGAATAACTAAACTATGGGCTTGCTATATATGTACGGGCTTTATTTTTGGGCTTTCGTGCTCCGTATCCTAATTAATTTCGCCCAAAGTTGGGCTAAAATCAGTGTTGAAATACGAAAGTTTAGAAACTTGTATTTTTTAAATGTATAATCTTTTTAAGATTTTGGGTACATACACACATAGATAACGACAAGATCAATTTATATTATCCTTCATTTTGGATGGTCAACGTCAAGCATCTTAGTAATTACTGTTCTGCGTTTGTATGGAAAGATGAGCGACTTGTGCAACCTTAAAGGCGATAGTTGAATGACTCGGAGCAAACCGAGCCCAGCGGGCTTACTCTTGATAATCGATCCTATTTGAAATTCAGGATTGGGATCGAGAACTTGTCAATCGGTACTATTGTACGCTACACTAGCGCACGATGTGACTCGATTACAGTATGTAACTAATTGAAATTGGGATTTCTCAATCTCGTACATTTTTCGTACATAATTTAAACTATAGTACCTGGATGACCAAGCTTTGCTCGGTATTTTTTTTTTTTAAATAAAATGACATTTTCTAAAAACGATTCCCAGCTAGATCGATTTATCGCCCCCGAAACCTGTATCCCAAATTTCATGAAAATCGTTGGAGCCGATTCCGAGATTCCAATTATATATATATATATATATATATATATATATATATACAAGAATTGCTCATTTATAGATATAAGATAAGATTTAAAAATCGATACGACGCGTCAACATATTGTCAAGAGTGCGAAAAATGTACGAGATTGAGAAATCCCAACTTCGATTAGTTACATAAAATTCCAC
Source organism: Helleia helle (assembly GCA_963853865.1). Lineage (NCBI taxonomy): Eukaryota > Metazoa > Arthropoda > Insecta > Lepidoptera > Lycaenidae > Helleia > Helleia helle. The sequence continues at coordinate 7,852,190 of OY971434.1, forward strand.
TGTAATCAAGTCCAATCGTGCGCTATTGTAGCGTACAAGAGTACCGATTGACAAGTTCTCGATCCCGATCCTAATTTTCTAATAGGATCGAGTGTCAAGAGTAATCCCGCAGGTGCCCCGATTGACTGCTGATCTATACTAACGTATATCAACTTTTTTACATTCACTCGACTGTGAACTCTTATCTAATGTCTCGTTTTTTATCTACCTTAAATTAAGTACATATAACTTTTTCTGACTCTCCTTTTATAAGTTCATTATGCACTAATTAATAATATAAAACTTTAATGGGATGGAGGATTTAAAAAAGGTAATTATTCCAAGTATGTATTTACAATTATATTATATATGTGTCTATATGTGTATATATGTGTCTTAGGCAGGTTAACTTTACTTTCAGAACTTGTACCAACTCCCACTATATCTAACTCCAAATAAAGCAAAGTTGAAACAAAAACTCTGATATTGGCAACTCCGCGGGGGAACTATTTCAAGAATAATAATAATATAATTTTTTTCTTATAAATATAAAGATATATTTTGTCATAACTTTTATAGGTTTAAAATCCTACCGAACTGGTTACAATAGCATAACGGTCCACTTCCATAACGCTAATCCACAATGTTCCCGTCCTTGTCACACTCTACCTCGCTCTTTCTATGATGATATTGTAGGAAAGTACAACCTATCTGATTGTACCGCAAAACAGTGATATAATGCAATACTATAAATTAGTACTTAAAAACTATTTAAGACGGTATTTTACCATGTTTGTCACTTTAGTTTCGCTGAGCTCGATAGGTATTAGACATTATCTAGTATCTACTAATGTATTGTTCACGAGAATGAACAAGAAATGAAAAATATAGCTAATAATAATAGGTCATAAATAGTTTTAATAGTGCTAAAACAATCTTAATATTAAATGTTATAACGTAATAAGTCCCGTTGCCTATAATATTGTAAATGCATGAATAATTTTCCATCTTTCCAAAGCTTTGCTTCGCGGAATATTGCTTACAAATATTTTATTACATGTGAAGAAATTCCGTTCAGACACGGCGACAATCGCGCGGTTTCAGAACTCTACATTCAAATTCGACATGTAATCGTGCGATTCCCGCGTGTCTGAACACGCCCAAAATAAATATCTACATTTATATATGTAAGACCCGCGCGGTACCCACGCGATTCTGAAATCGCGCGATTGTCGCCGTGTCTAAACAAGCCCTTATGGTTCTATTGACTTCGCTTTTATCTAGTGATAAAAACATCATAATTATTTCTAGTTCTTTTCTAAAATTCTAATTGTAGTCTAAAAGTTCATTTTAACGAGTTCCAAGACTAAGAAATAATTGTAAATGCAAAAGCGTACCTATATTAATTGTTTGTCCTTCACAAAAAACGACTGAAGATATAATTGAAATTTGTCAAAAAGACAGCTTACGTCGTAAGAATGCTATAAAAATCAGCCCCGAAAGCAGTATATAGCAGTGTAAAGTTACGGACAAAGCTGTGGGTAAAAGCTAGTACCAATTAGAATTTCTCTAGCCATATTTAACATGTATAAGAACAAACGTAAGGTAACGTTAATTACTGACGGTCTTACTTATAAAAATCTCGCTAAGCAATAGGTAGCCATCTCTTAGTTAATCAACTCTTAAGCTATAAATCAATGATTAACTTTTGTTTACTTATAAACATTAATTAGCCGTTGCTTGGTTAAGAAACGAACAGAGAACGATAGGTAGATGGTTGGCACAGATTATTTCCAAAATAATCGACTAGATAGAGAAATTGAACGAACAAAATTGTCAATAGTTCGATTTTTTTCTTATATCATCTGTGACAGTGTAGTGAATTTGACAAATTATTTTAAAATTTTCTATTTAAAAATAATAAAATTTGTAAATAGTTTCAATACTTAATGAAAATTATAATATTTTAGTAAAATTATAATAAACTAGTTTGATTTTTTCCATATAATATCATCTATGACAGTGTCGTGAATTTGACAGATTATTTTAAATAGAAAATTATAAAATAATAACATTTGTAAATAGTTTAAATATTTAATGAAAATGTAATATAATAAAAATTTGCAAATCATGAAGATTTTCCAATCCATCAATGTTTTAAGCACAAATTAAAAAAATTGGAAATATGGATAGGCGGAAAAAATCGTGGCATGCGATTGTGTTTTTTGGTTTCCTGTTAGTAAATTTTTATTTTGTATTTTGTGCATTCGTTTTTTCGAAGCGGTTTTCTATAGTGTCTGTTTTAAAAACCTGTTTAATAATAAATCTTAATTGGTTGGGGAATATTGTGGTGGACAGTTCTGGGTGGGTGGAGACTAGAGTGGGAAGTGATAGTTGATTGATGGGGAGTAGAGGTGCTAAGCCGCACACCTTGGAGTTTCTCATTTTTACACACATTACAGACTAAATAATACAACAGACTAGGCAGCATAGCCTTTGGTCTTAACTGATTCCAACACCAACAAAAAAAGTCAGTAAGAAATAAACGTCAAACTATAGACCAGTTGTCAATAGAACAGCTGATTTATGTAAAATCAACCATTTTGCTTCTTAGCAAGGCTTAAACCATGTCACGGCAGTGTTTAATTTTGACGGCTATTTAAGCATTACTCAAAGAATTTTTAACGCTAAATAGTGTTTATAAGTGAGGTTTTTGCTAATAAGTTGTTAATCAATTGATTAAATATTAAGAAAGGTTTATAAGTAAGGCCGTGAGTGTCAAGTCCTTAAGACATACGGCTGGGAGAAGCGAGTGATCTCTGGGGATCCCTAATCATCCCTTTGTACACGGGCGTGAAGCATGTAACCCGTTTTGTTAAGGCCAGGTGAAACCAGGCAGGATATCCGCTTACTTCTGTTACTGTTTCGTTCATTTATTCTCTCACGTCCACGGCCTATTTATAACCAGAAGTATTTAACATACCATTATAATCTTGCACTTGGAAAAACTGTTGCTGTCTTCCTATCTTTAAATGTATATAATATAATTCTTCTGTGCGTGTGCCTGAGTCCTCGTAAACGGCTGGACGTAGATAACTTTTGTACAGGACGTCTGTCAGGTCCACTAGTGTTATTTTAAAAGTTTATAACATTAGTTACAAACTTTAAATATAGTATCCCTTGAGTAAACATGTTAGCCTTTATATAACTATAAGGAAGACAAATATTTGCAAGGTAGGTAATGAACCTAAGAAGGTACCTAAGATGAATAAGAACAAAGCCTACTTAACTACAGTTCTCGGATAAAAATATCATTAATAATAGACAACGGCATTCTGATACAATAAATAATTATATCATTTTTACGCCCACCTCGTAATATCGAAAAATAGCTATTTTCTAATGTTTACGCGAAAACCACTCATTATAATGAAATAACTCTTAGGTACGGATTTTATGGCGGTTTACTAGTTTTACTAGTTTTAGACGAGCATGTAAAATATTAAGTCATCGATAAAATTCATAAAGCTGTTTCATGACCTACAATTTCATGGCAATACAAGCATATAATGTTAAAACAAATGATTGCGGTTTAATAATAATAGCTGTTGCCCGCAGCTTCGCCCGCGTTAACTTAGATTTATAGCCGTACCCGGATTGATGATGATTATTTTTATAGCTAAGTTACTTCTTATAACATAAGCTATCTTCCAGTGAAAGTCCCGACAAAATCGGCCCAGCCGTTTCCAAGATTAGTCTGAACAAACAGACAGACAGACAGACCGACAGACAAAAATTGTAAAAAATGCCATTTTGGTATATATACCGTGTATACGTGTATATGTATTTAATAAAAATTATAGTTTAAAAAAAACTAAAAAACACGCATTAATAGCAAATCCAACAAAAAATTTGAAAATAATTTTTAATGGATGAATTAAATGGGTTAACAAAATCACTTATTGTAAAAAAGTGTGGTGCTTGTAACTAAGTTTTTATATTAACACCACTTTTAAGAAATAGATACCGATGAAATATTGAGCACCTCACGCTTTTTTACAATAAGTAATTTTGTTAACCCATTTAATTCATCTATTAAAAATTATTTTCAAATTTTTAGTTTGATTTGCTATTAATGCGTGTTTTTTAGTTTTTTTTACTATAATTTATTTTTTACTTTTTAGTGTCGATTTTTTTAATTAAAGATTTTATTAATTTATAGTACTCAACTAATAACAATCACTTTAGAAAAGAGTGAGACTAAAAACAACACAAGCGATGTAGGTAACTTGCTCGCCTTACGCCTTCCTAGCATGTGCTATCTTGATTATCCTGATCAGGATATTGGAATAGTTTTATCAAATTATTGTATTGTCATTAGTCCTCGATAAATCTACAAAGTTTGAACAAAATCTGGTCGTTAGAAGTGAGTCAAAATCAAGTCTAAAGGAGTCGGTTACAAACATACAAACATACAAACATACAAGCGTGTAAAAAGCGGTTATTTTAATATTACAAACAGACAGTCCAATTTTATTTATCTGTATAGATAATTTTACATTGCCGAGATTTCGGATACTTTAATTCAATCTTTTTCTCGTTCGTTTACTTCATTTCTGAAGGTCGTGTGCTATTAAAAGCAACAAATACAATTAAATCAATAAATTAAAAATAATTCTATTTTTTAAACAAGCTTTTATTTAGATGGGCTAAAACAATAAAATAGACTTTTCGTTTAAAACTTTTACCATCAACTTATTAATTTAGACTTAAGCACTCGTATGTACCTACCTACTTAGTTTGATTTTTTTTAGTTTAATATCAATCAAATCAAGTTATTTACTTTACTTGTTTATAAACACAGTTAAATCACGCGACAATCTTTAGTAGTTGTCAGTTGATCGTAAAGTTTTAAAGTAAAAATTTATATTAATCATGTAGGACATTTAAATAAAAGCTTGCTTTTTTAACATGTTTACTCTTTGACTTATTTTTTACTTTTCACTTATCGCTGGACCTGTTACTCAGGCTGTACAACTCATTCAAGGTACAAACTCGAAAAATTCCACAACATTATCGTGATCGAGAACTTTAAAACCCAAGCAGCTAAACCAAAATTTCAGATGGACTGGAGCAACAAACACAAACACAAAACGCACGAAACGCGATAGCATAGCTGTCACTTGACGCCGGTGTTATGTGAGCGAGAGGTACCACCCCGGTCGTGCCGGCCCAGTTCGGCTGCAATGCAGCATGGAAAAAATGCATGTATGGCATAAGCTGATCAACAGTCTTTACAAATGACAAAAGACTATCTGTATCAGGTTGCTACAAAAACCCGCATCCGTGACGTGTTCTATGACCATGTGCACGTTTTTTGCAACCACTCAGCCAAATCAAGCGAAAATAACTCTTAACATTCGGAAATACGTTATACGAATTGGTGATTCGAGAATATATTGAGCATGGAACAGGTGGCTTTTTTAAAACATCTGCACGATTTCGCCGAGTGACATTATCCTTCTCGGTTTTGCAATCGATGACAGGTAATATAAATAATAGCTATAACTATTTTCATTCAGACTACTGAATAAAACTATTACTAATGAATTAGCCAGTGTTTAATGTGTTATCTATTTTGGCAAAAATAAGTGTGTTTATTTGATAATTACAGGTGATGATTGTACATACGGTTTTGTATAGCACTTCTTTTTGTAGTTACACCTATACCCGTGGTCTCCACGAAACAAAGAGAAGAAAACATTTGAAAATCAGTCTTAATCACAATTTCAACGATTGCCTATTACTTATAAAACTAGCAGCGCCCCGCGGATTTACCCGCATACTTCCCATCCTCTTGGAAGTACAGGGATAAATATATCATTATAGCCTATAATTACTAAAGCCTATATGTTATTCCTATGTATGTCTATGTTCAACAGTGGACGGATACAGGCTGATGATGATGATATGTTATTCTGATGTATAAGCAATGTTATTGTAAAGTTTCATTAAAATCCATTCATAAGTTTTTGCGTGAAAGAGTAACAAACATACATCCATACATTCTTACAAACTTTCGTTTTTATAATATTAGTAGGAATATCAGGCATATGAGATATTCATAAATATCAAAATACTTCTAATATGTATACATAAGTCACCAAATTTATTATACTCCATCAGGGTCACACCTTCATTCCTGTATAATCAATTGCTATGAATTAGATACGCTCTATAGTTGACTCATACAAGACAGGATGAAGTCATTTGTATGAAAATGAGACGTACATCTCGCAAACACGTCGTGTCTACTATTTTAGCACGGCCAATCAGAAATATGACTTGATGGTAAGTTTAAAATGCGCTGTGCGGCGCTCCCGTAGCATGGGTTCCACCATCTTGCTTATTTGTCCCGTCAAACAGCATTGCTGCGTTTATGAAAGGACAGACATTGTAATTCTGGCACCATCAGGATAGGCACCACATAACCTCTGGGATAATCCCAGAGGAATTTCTTCGTCATTGGCATAGGTAGGTAACATAAAAAGTGCCGCTTCAGTATTTTTTATTAAATAGAACCTTATGTTCTATCTATTATCGGTACCGATAAATAGAAAATTCGCTAATAAGAAATTTTCTTTAGGAAATATAGAAATGTGCGGAATTAATTTTTCCTGTCTTGACAGGATACAGGCTACGTGGTCTTTGTGTGTTAACATTTTAGCGGAATCAATTTTCCAATTTCGTAATTTCACTACAGCAACATTTATAATATTAATATATTATTTCACATATTATAAGGGATCTTTTTTTTCTTTTACGTCAGGAAAGGCTCTGAGGCATCTCGCGGGGAGTGGGTCTCCCCAGGCGGGTATGTGGGACTCGCTAAGCCCGAAAAGTGGTAAGGTGGACACAGCTCTACCCACTAAAACCCAGCGAGTGCCACCAATGCCACCTTTAGTGAGCTCCTCGGATCTGTTAAGCAAACACGGAACCTCGACGGCTAGTCAGTCGCTCAAGGGACCGAGGCCACCTCCGCAGAGGGGTTGTTCCGCACTACAGAACAACCCCTCCCAACGTCAGGACAGTACAATGGAGTGAGGTTCCCATCTTTGCCCTTTGTCCCCCTGCTCTTTTGTCCCCTCTTCTTATAAGAGGAGTACAAAGAGCAGCTCCCTCGACTCAATTAGCTTCGCCCACGTACCCGCCAGGGGGGAAACCCACTACGCCACGGGATGCCTCAAAGCATTTTCCGAAAGAAAAAAAGGCTACGAGTTCTAATTGGGGACCTAAATAATAAGACCTATTAGACCAAGTTAACCTACTCCTTTGCTAGCCTCACTAGTATTCTACTTGTGTATAACCATACCCAAGATTTAATTCTTTTTTTTCTTTTGTTCACATTCACGACCCTAGGGTATATATTATACTATATTATGTTGTCAACTTAACCGCAACGCCAGAGACCGTTACTTAAGACCGTTTTTAATCCCTACAAAAACATAGTTAATGTAATCTCGTTCTATAAATTCCAACCTGCTACGTTACGTTGACATGTTTATTAACATCTGAGGATTTCTGAAGGAAGTTCCCACTTTGGAGATGTTAAATATAACTTTAACGAGTCTGGCGCAGTGGTCAAGTAACTTGCCTCCATCCAATAGTATTTACTTTAAACATCGGAATAGCGAAGATGGTAATAGGAATAAGGTAATAAGACTTACTTATCTACACTTAAAGAGGAATGATTTGTATTTTTGTATGTAACGAAGATATTCAAAAATTATTTTGCCATTAGAAAGGTACATTATCATTGACTAACATAATCATAGGCTATAAAAATAATCATCATCAATCCGGATACGGCTGTAAATCTAAGTTAACGAGGGCGAAGCTGCAGACTTTTTTTTCGGAGGGATCTATGCTAATGGCCCAAAGGCCCTAATGCTTTCGTCCAAAAACGCATTAGTGTGAGCCCATTTGGCTCACTATTGGTTAGTTAAAGTAGGGGGTTGTCCCCCGCCAACCGTGCAGTCTGCGACCACACGGCCTCCTGGCGTCGGGTTGGGTAGCCGCGGACACGAGCTAATAAGTTATAACAACTACCTTTTAAAAGCAGTTTCGCTGGCGTCACCGTAGCCGTATCCGAACTGATGATGATTACTTTTATAGATCCCATGCAAAAATTATATATATATATATATATATATATATATATAAGATATGAATAAATCATTTCATCCCTTGTCGTCTGTCGGTACATTGTAAACGACACTTATAATAATAAAACAGACCATTGGCGCCAGTTGGTCAATCGGTGCCTGTAATTACAATGCCACCACTGTTCCCTTTTGCAAAAATAAACCTGAGACTACCATCATGTTTAATTCTTCTACTGGTCTTGCTGTATATAAGAAAGGACAGCACAGGCTTATCAGCTCGGAGTCATACCGATTTGCATCTTAAGGTAGGCCATACACAATAAATTAGTCCTTGAGAGCTTGTTAACATTCATGGGCTATGCCAGTCTGTTGGTTTCTTAAGCCAACTAAACTGTAAAACCCCTAAACATTTAGTTTTCCTTTCAAATCAGTGACCATGTTATCAGCCATCTTAGTCTATTAAAAGAAGCCTATACCAAGTGTATATATGGGCTTCAAGCATATAATCGGATAGAGTAGTACTTAATATGAGCCATAAAATTCTGAAACTGGTTAGTGATTCGTCATTGACATAATGGCAATTCAACCAACCAGTGACCTGTATGTATGTCCCATCAACTAATCATCCATCAATTGCCATGAGTCTGCCAATCAGAGCACTAAACCAATGCAGCGTCGCTGCAAAAAATTGGCAGAATTTTTTCCGGTTATATATACTTGATGATATGGGCTGATAAAGAAGGAAAATATTAAATCAATATAATTAAAATTTCTTACCATAAAAATGATCAGTGAGGTCAATGAAACTATTTCATATAATCAATATAATGTAATCATTTTAATAATTATCCAATCATCATTATTTCGAAATGAGTGACTAACATACCATATATACCTAGTTACCCTTTATAGCAATGTAATCATCAATTTAATGATTATATTGCATACCCTTTGTTTTATACTACATTAGCAAATATCAGTACACATTAAATACAAGCATCTTACAGTGAATATAAAGTTTAGATTCCGCTTGACCCAACCACTATGAAGAATCACCATTTAACAAAACAAAGACATTAAATTATGTCTCATTGATTAAGCTTATTATAAACAAGCTAAACTGGCAAATGTTGTCAGCCCTTACCCAAAAATAATAAGCGTCTTTTTTTTTTAAAACGTCGTCACTTTTTTCGTCGACGTTTTTACGTCGTCACTTTTTTTTACAACTAACCTAACCAACACACCAAAAAAAGAATTATCGATTTTGGTGCAATGGTTCTGAAGTTAATTGCAAACATAATATATTTTGGAAATTAATTTTTATTTGTATAAATTAGTGAGTAAATCTTGAGTAACAGTACATAATATGATTAAAAAATAAGAAAGCAAGTACTTATTTTAACAAAAGTCTATGTCTGTGATAAGAACAATTTTACACTACTTGTGATCATCAATCATCAATATTTTATGAAAACCTAATTGTTGCCAGAAACTTTGCATATGTAAACATAGCTTTTATGAGCTAGGTAATAAATGAAATCATTGGGTGGGGACCAGCTTGTCTAACAATATACAGTACGCAAAGGGACCTTGGACCAGTGTGTAGGTAAACTTTGGTCCTTTACCTTGCTCGCCTCATTCTGAGGCAAAGACCCGTGGCCAGTAATGTGATTTATAAGGCTTGGTTATGGGATTTATAAGTTAATAATCATTATTCTCATAGCCAATGTCGATCCTAAAAATATAATCTATTTCACTTGTAAAGAAATCTAATCAGCATGAAGGGGCAAGACTTTTACATGTGCCCGTGGCACAAGTAAAAGATCTACTTCACTTACATTTATAATCATATGCTTTAATAGTCTCAAAAGAAGTTCATATTTCTCAAAAATTATTTATTTGCTATGGCAAAGAAACTACTACCAATTTAAATTTGTACCAAGTAAATAACAGGTTGGTAATTTTAAAAAGAATGCGAGCTAAGATTTAATTTTGAAAGAATGTTCTAATTTATTATGTTTCTTGTAACATAAATCTTAAGAATTTTGGGCATTAAAACTGCAGGATCTCCAGACTTATTTTCTTATTTTTTTTTTTTTAATAAGTGCAAAGGTAACATCAAATTAAGAAACAATCGAGTCAACTTTGAAATCCAGATGAACGCCCACATAGGTCACAAAGGCGCGTGTGTGCAATGCAAGAAGTGGTTCGTCCGGTTTTCTTTACACCCACACGACGAGTTCTTGCACCGAAAGACCCAACAAAATCACACCATAGAATATGAATAAAGTAACAACATTTAAAGCATTTTATGCTAAAAAATAAACTAGCCAAAATTACCACAACATCAATAAGTGCCGCTCTTTTGCCACTCAAAACAAGAAAGGCTCATTTATATTTTAATAATTAGTATAAACCACAGTTGAACACCGAAAAATAATAAAAATCCAGACGAAAATATATTTTCTAAATTTAGTTTAAATATAAAACAAAATAAATAAGTGCATGCACTAATCACCTTCGTTGTCGTTGTTTCCCTCGCCGTTGTGTGCTGAAGCCACCAAAACCCCAACGCACAAAATGCTCAAAAATCTCACAATCATTTTAACTGTTTCAACTTTCAAAGATCACACTAAGTTCACAGTTTTATTGATAATAACAATTCAAACACTCGACATAGTAGTTCCGATGACACTTGCGCTGCTGAGCAGCGATCAGCCTTTCTTTGGCAAATGGCGGCGGATGACGGATGTGCTCATCGATTGCAGTCGAGTCTGCGCATTCGTGGAACGGGTTACTATAAAAATATTTATAACTGGCAATACCAGCAGTATTTAAAACTATCAATTATGTCAAATTTTATTACGTAGTTAGGTACTTAATTTAATAACATTTACATGAAGGGGTTTGGGAATAACATTTTGGGTAAAATTTCACAATAGTATGTAGGTGTTTAAAGTTTTAATACCTTGGATAATACTATTATGAAAAGTGACTTTCGGCTGTTTTTTTTAAAATTACGTGTACTTTTCTCAAGTTTTGTATTTTTTCTTTACAATAAAATATTGAATTATACTTAAAACTGAATAATCAATAATTAACTAATATAAAATAAATAGCTTCATATCACAGAAAATAAGTTCAATATTTGTCTTCGTAAATGTTCAAAACCAATAAAAAAATAATAAAAAAAGTACTTTTCAGTCATGGTAACATTGCAGTTTCGAAAGTTCAATTTCGCATGGCGGACGTGCAAATGAACACTGTTATTTGTTGGTGATTATTTCAATTATTCTGTCTTCAAGAATCCTTATGGAAAGGCAAATTCTCTTGTTGCTTTTTCTTTGTGGACGTGCTTTATTTATTCCTTAACGTTAGATAATGGTAAAGTGTTAGTTAAAGTTTATACTGTGAGAACTGCATAGGTTTTTCTCAAAAATGGGAAAATGTGACGAAGCTAATGTCGAAGTTAATATGGGGGACTCGGCGTCCCCCATGAAACCTGATAATTTTACGTTTACTGTGCCTCCGGAGGCTCCAGTCTTCGAGCCAACCGTTGAAGAGTTCCAGGATCCCTTGGCGTACATCAACAAAATAAGGCACATCGCGGAAAAGTCGGGTATATGCAAGATAAAACCCCCTGCAGTAAGTGTTTTTCGGTTACTAAGTGCTTTAGTTTATCGTCTAACTTCTTATGAATCACTTTTTCATGTAGTTTTAAACATAATATAGTCTTCTAACCCCTAAAATGGCATGGTTAAAATGCCTTGTGATGCAACCATTGTATTTAGATTGATGCAATTATGCATAATTTTACATTTGATACACTCCCATTATCCCCAAATAAACGTAATCGAGTATACTTTGAAAATAAATTTGACATGAAAACGCATTTGAAAATCGACAAATGCATTCGCATATTGTTGGAGTAGGCTGGTTGCCATTTTGTGTCGTGCCCTCTGCCTACGATAATTTAGATAATAAAATAAATGTTTCTAATTTTTGGATATAGAAATCCCTGTATGACGTTTATAAAACAGAGCAAATTAATAATTAAACGAATCATAAAGTAATGATTACTTAATTCCTAAAATATCGTTTTTTTTTTTTTCACAATTATTTATTTAAAGTTATATTTGCATTGATTATTTTAATGCATTGAAAGTATCTATAGAAAGTACCTTATATTTTCCACAATTTTCATATTCATTTATCAGAGTGACCTACATCTGTTTCCTATTGTGTGACATCAACAAGCCCAATCCCCTTTTTAATAAACCTAGAAAGTAGAAATACTTAAATTATAGATAATGTGACAAATCCGGACTATTTTTTTTATACTCTAAGTTTACAATTTTCTTAAGAACAATATTATCTAAATAAACAGATAAGCATTGAATAATAATTGTGTATTATTAATAATCAGTCTAAAATAAATGAATAAACAAATGATCAGCTCATAATATAAAATATAGCCACCATTTTCCTTTGTGTTTGTCATGACACTTCATTGTTACATATATGTTAATTTCATAATTAAAACAAAATAAAAGAAACTAAAGAAGACACATTTACTTACTACTTGTAGAATGAATGTCATCAAACTTGAAAGAATAGAGATTTTAGAATTTGCTAATTAATGATGATATTTTTCAATGGTATTAATTTTTAATATCTGTTTAACATTTTATTTATAATATATATATATTTCATCATAATATTATATTGAATGTCAATTACTATAATAATTAAATGCTAATAATATTTTAAAACCATGGCTAATCTTTTCTCGAATTTGACTCTTTATCTTCAGCCATGATATTAGTTTAGATTACAATAATATAAAAATATAATAATAAGTAATAAGTATTATATTATATGGCAAAGGATTCTTTAACAGAAACAATTTTAGAAGGTAAAGTTTTAAAGATGACATAGCATTTTTTCTAGATAATTTGTTATTTAACTCATTCGGAAGCATTGTCTATTTTAATATTAAAAATCATTATTTCTTAAATAATATACTAATCTATACAGATAAATAAAATTGACACTCCAGTTTGTAATATCGAAATCACCACTTTTTATTCAATGCATATGGATGTATACACGGGACATATACCAAAATAGCCTTTAGCTATGCGGCTAACGGCTATATGCGCCGGAAAATGCACAACAGTGTAATATAACTCCTCAAAAGGTAACCACTCGGTTGTGTGATTGTGGTATCCGGAGAAACCACAATCCTGATGTTATGTGGTCCCAAAGAGTTATTCTTTGAGAAATCAAAATTAAAATATATATATATCTTGTAATAATAACAAGTTAAACCTATATTCTGTTCAGCACTAGTGAAATTTAATATGTGTTCTTTACACTGTCTTTAAATGTCCTCGTGCTAGAAAATGTTCTTTATACAAATATTCATTTCATGTCAGGTATATTATTAATATATAATATTTAATTCTAATTTTTTTTCCCTCATTACATATTATAATACTGTTACAAAATTTATAGTGTTAATATTTTTTAAATTATCTTTACTAATAATATAAAGATTGTTTGTTTGAATGTGTACTGTCACCTTTATCATGTGAATAAGAGTTAGTTTTACCTTGTGAATTGTATAAGTAAGTAAAGTATCTTTGAAACATTACAAAATTATTACTGCACAATAATTCATAGTGAAGTATACACAACAAACTAGCTTTATAGTCATAATGAATAAAATCATAAACTTATTGTTTATATACCTATGTACTTATTTAATTGAGAGGTCTAGAGAACTAGAAAGTAGAGTCTTGGAATTTACTTGTAGTTAACACAGGTGAAGGTAATAACTAGTGTATCAATATAACTACAATATCAATAAACAGGCAAAAGAAATTGTTGATGCATGAAATAAAAATCTACAAACACAAAATACACAGCTGTGTGATCAAAATGATTTAAAAATTTGGTAAGTAATATATACCTTGACAATCTCTGTGGCTCAATTGTTAGCATGTTGGTGCTTAAGCCGGAGGTAGCGGGTTTGAATCCTCCTCGGAAACAAAAAGTTGTCTGTGTCCCTAGGTCATGGTTGTGTCTTATATAATAAATATGTAAATTATAAAAGATTAAATATATTTCTGTTGTCTGGTACCCGGAACTTACCACGGGACCACATTGATGTGGTGTAATAAAGTGTCCATAGATATTATTATTATTTATTATAGGTATATTGATTTTTTCAACATTTTACTCATATATGGCATATTTGCATATAATTAAGATTTTTTGAAGTTGTCCTACATGAACTAACAACTTTGGATGGTCTCATAAACAAAAGGCTCCATTCTTCATAAAACTATCCAGATCAGTCTCTTATTTGACAAAAGAGTTTTAATTACATATTATAAATTTCCTTTGACATTCATCATTCTCCTTTAAATACATACTAACTTATAGAATGAACACAGCCCATTATGCTTCAGGTTATAACTCACTAGTTATAGCTATAGTTTTAATCGAGCAATAATATTCAGTATTGGATATGAGATATGATGATAAATTCATTTTGTGTCATTACGTGAGAGAGAGTAAACAATAAAACAATTGCATTCAACAGTTGTTGCAGAATATATTCTTTATCAGTAATTATGACCTCTTCTTGTTACATTGAGTTACAAATTATTTTTCTTACAAATGCCTTTTGATGTGACCTAATAAAACAAATTATTTCTCAACCAAAAAAGTATACTTAAAATGGTTTAAGATAACAATATTAGGATACTTGAAATGACAAAACATAACTGTTATAGGATGACCATTGTCAGTTTGTCCGTCAGTCAAACCAATATGTCCTGACAACATACATAATATAATGAAATTTGTTAGTAAGCTACGTCTTGCAACACGAGTGAAGTATAAAATTTGAAAACTGTTTTGAAATTTGTTGTTATATTACATAAAATAATGTTTTTGTAACCCTCAGCACCCAAATAAATCACTTGCATGGGTGTATCCTACTAATATTATAAATGCAAAAGTTTGTAAAGATGTTTGTTACTCTTTCACACAATCTCTTCACTAACATAACCTTGTATTTGTAGATGTTAATGGAAATAAGTATATAAATATATGTAAATACATATTATGCACATGTCCATGACCCTGGTATGGATTTATATTCATCGTACAAATGTCCTGCCCTCTAGTGGGATTTTAGCTTGTACATCTGCATTTACTTACGTAGAGTAAGTATCATACAGTCCCAAAATACAATATGTTAAGTACATTTTTAATAACATTAATTAATAAACTAAAATAAAAATTGTGAAATTGACAATAATGTAGTACATATGAGCTTTGAAATTTCAAGATTTAAACTCGAAGCAATTTCTATTACCTACTTTTTGTATTTAAGTAAAAAATAAATAGATGTTTTTATTATGAATATGGAATTGGGCAATTAAAAGTCAAAAGTTTTTTTTAATGTCATAAGGAGGCAACCAAGCAGTCGCAGCCTTATGGTGACTACCGACGCCAATAAACAACTGCACAGCCAAAAGTTATGCAAATGCGTTGCCCTCCTTCTCCCCCCCAATGTAAACTCCCCCCACTGTAAACTCACAAACCTCACGAAACGCGACTTCATAGCTGTCACTTTACGCCGGTATTATGTGAGCCAGAGGTACCAACCCAGTCGTGCCGGCCTAATTCGGCTACAAAGCAGCATGGCACTACCTCTACTACTAAACTATTATATTAGACTTGATTATAAAAAATATAAAATTCAATTAAACAAGTGTAAATAAATAACACAAATTTTGGCTATAATAATAGGCACACTTCAAACTATACAATTATACATAAAAACAGCAGGACGCCTAGACATACTATACATGATACATAATATGCTATGAATATTACTAAAACATTACCATACAGCAGAAAACACATAAATATTAACTTATTACAATGTATTGCTATACAGGGATCTAATAAAACTACAAACTTACTGGCGTTATCAGCCGTGTAATAATTCTTATAATAAGTGTGTATGTCTGTTCATAAGAATTTATCTTAAAGAGCATTCTCAATAAATGTAACGTACAACTTTTTAACCTACATAAAATCTTTTGAGCTAGCTTACACAAAGCTTAGAGTTTATTTTATGAATAGGTAGTTTGTTTTAAAAAAAATGCTATTGTTGATTCTATTTTAGGGAAAACCAAGGATATAAAATGAAGTATTTATGTTAAACTTAATAAATGTAAAATTTTGTCCTGTTACAGCACTGGCAACCACCATTTGCAGTTGATGTTGATCGTTTACGATTTACGCCTAGGATACAGAGATTGAATGAACTTGAGGTAAAAAGCTTTAATTGTTCATAATTAGTAAAACTCCTTTTTTTGGAAATGTAGCTTTATCTTAATATGAGTGTGAGTGGAAACACAAGAGTCGACTTATAGCAATCGGCAAAAATCCTCTTAATTTGGGGCGAAATATATTTTTATATAAAATATATTTTTGACATTAAAATAACAATGAAAACAGTTATTCTAACAATTTACGAAATTTTATATGTTTGTGGGAATATAATAACAGGTTTAAATAATTTTTGACGTGACAACGGCTGCACGCACGAAAAAACATGACTCATGAGGCGTTACCTCGCTCTGAGGCGTTCCATTTTCTTATGACGTTGTCACGTTCAACTATCGTCAGTAAACCGACTTTACAGACAACCGATTTTTTAATGAAACCTTGGGTGGATGTTTTTAGGAATATAAATTATTGTCCGACCAATATATGTTTTAAGATCTTTATTTAATTAATTTGAAATTGTATAATTTTCTTGTGAGTATATAAGATTTGCTTGTCATTAATGTAAAATATATTTGTATACAGGCAATAACAAGGGTGAAGCTGAACTTTCTAGATCAAATCATCAAATTTTGGGAACTACAGGGTTCAGTTTTGAAAATACCCACAGTAGAACGCAAACCACTAGATTTGTATGCGCTGCACAAGCTTGTGAAGGAAGCTGGTAAGTTATTTGCTAATTGATTTATAATTTAGATGAAGATAATGTACATACCTAAAGTATGATGTATTGTAATGGAGGATGATGATCTATGACAGTGTTTTTCAATCTTTCTAAATACGCGACACCTTTACAGGTCAAAATTTCTGGCGACCCCCTTGGACCATACATAGCCAATAATTTAAAGTTAGAATTATTGAAAGATT
The DNA here is from genome assembly GCA_963853865.1 of Helleia helle. Classification (NCBI taxonomy): domain Eukaryota; kingdom Metazoa; phylum Arthropoda; class Insecta; order Lepidoptera; family Lycaenidae; genus Helleia; species Helleia helle. The sequence continues at coordinate 7,869,574 of OY971434.1, forward strand.
ATAGGTATGATATATATTTTAAAATAAACAAGGCATTAACTTAAACTTTAATTGTTGCACTGTACTGCAGAACCACGCCTTTCTTTCTTTATTCGCGACCCACAGATTGAAAAACACTGATATTCGACACGAGATTGGAATAATATTCATATCTTATAATATCTGAGTGCATAGAAAGTACCTAGTAAGTTATTATTAATCTATATATTAAGGTGAGACACTAAGCAAGAAACCTATGCTTTATAACATTTTTAGAGCAACAAGTAGAAATTATTTTTTTTTCGCTCATAACTATATAATATAATAGAATAAAAATTATATTTTAATGTGTAGGTATATGTATTTTGTGTTACATTCGCATTATGCCCTTATACTAATATTATTATTTATTTATAATTTAGTCTTTCATATGGAATATTCTCTGTATTCGGCTAAGTTGTCTATTGTTCTAGTTTCCCTTACAAAATAAAACAGGTTTTTTCCAATATAAGCATAAGTCATAAAAGTAGTGTCATAAGACTTATTATTATTTAAGGGGTGGGGACACCAGCAAGGCCAGACGGGTGATCAGTCCTCATTAACGGGACCATTTCACCCAACTCATAAGACTTAGGATAATATTAATAATCAAACTATATAATATATTACTATCATTTGGGATGGAATATTCTTTAAAAATATTTTGGTATTGGCTTCTCTATTACTCAAGTTCTCACTTGTAAATAGCTAACGTGTGTACAGGTGGTTTCGAAGTGTGCTCAGCGGAACGAAAATGGTCGAAAATAGCGCGGCGGTTGGGCCATCCCCAAGGGAAGGGGGTCGGCTCCATACTGAAGAGCCATTACGAGAGGATCCTGTACCCTTACGATGTGTTCAAGAACAATGGAGTGGTCACCGATAGTAAAGAAACTGTAAGACGTTTATATTGTTGTGTTTTAGTGTAGGTAATAATAAAAAATTGTGCGTGTAAGCCTGAGTTCCCTCTAGTTGCGCCTAAAGAAGTTATACTTCACGAAATGAATATTTTCGTTTTTTATAGGTCAAATCAATATCAGGTTCTTGGTTTTTTCTTTTATTTTAAAACTTTTGAATGTCATATATGGGTCCGTTATAAAAGGTTTATAGCTGACTATCAATTTAAATGTCTAGGGGCATATACCAAGAGGACTGTTTTTTTATTTGGATAGGCAAACTGGCAAACGTGCCATCTGATTGAAAGTGGTCGACGTCGCCCATGAACATAAACTAGTATACCTGGAACGAGCCCAGGCTTATTTATGTGTTGCCTATCCTGAGACATAAGATGTTAAGTCTCGGTGCCAGTAATTACACTGGCATACATACATAAATTAAAACATTACTAATGTTATGAAATAGAAAATCGAAGTGAAGAACGAGCAGACCCCCGAGAAGGTGGGTCGTCGGTCGAGCAGCAAGCCGCCGGCCGCGACGCCGTCGCCGGCGCGCCGCTATAAGAGCGCGGAGCCCGAGCCGGCGGAGGGCTCTCACACGGAGGGTGCACTGCCCGCGGACCAGAGAACGCCTGTCAAGGACGAGCCCGGCGAGACGCGCAGGAGTAAGTCACGATTGCGTATCTATTTGACGCGTTTGGCGCACGACGTATTTTGCGCGTAACCGGTACTCTGCTTTAGTCTCTAATTTTTCCACCTTGACACTTGACCAGACTGAAGTAATTTAATGAAAGTTATATCGCAAACCGATTTTTTCTATACAAAAGGCGTTACGGGTAGGCTCGTAAATGTGTAGAAGTAACTTCAATACGGTTAAGTAAAGTACACGTGCATTTTTGATGATTCTCATGCGATCATTATTTTATAACGTAAAAAATTGTCATCGAAAAATTCAGACTATAGGTTAAATATTTCATGGTAATTTTTTATGTGAAATATCTATTGGTGCGCCTTGACATTGAAATCGATTCGAATGTAGTGATGGCAGGTGGCGCGACATTCATATCGCGTTGTTTTTTTATTATCTTTGTATCTTAATGTTAACATAGGTGCCTTATCTGTCGGGCGTCCCGTGCTGGCGAACCTGTTATTATGCTTACGCTAATATTGTACCAGGTCCGAGAGAGAACAAATGGATGTCATCCGCCGGTAGCTGCGGGGCGCGCGCCCGAGTGCTGCGCTCCACACGTCTGCGGGAACACCGCCTCAGCAACATGACCGTGTCCGTTACACCCGCGCCGCCGGTTCTGCACCCCGACGACCCGGTGAGCATCACCCACCACTCACCACCTACCATATACCACATAACATTAGTGGCGGATCCAGGACTTGCTATGAGCAAAAGCATCCGTGTTCTCCTGTGACAAATCTTAAATTATACTATTTATAGGCAGTAGTAAATAATATATTATACAAAACCAACAATAACAAAAGAGATTTGATATAAAAGAATTTTGATATAATATTTCTAAAAACCACCACTAGAAAGCTTGCTATTAATTTAAAAAAAAAACCGCATCTAAATCGGGTCACATTTAAAAGCGACAGACAGGCACAAATAGATTTCAAACTTGTAACCCACCCTTTTTGTGTTGGGGCTTAAAACGCAAATAGTCAGTAAACACCCTTATCAACTAAAATTCTGTATCCGCCACTGCGATTATCATCTGTCATCAATCACAATCATTTCACCGGTGGTAGAGCTTCGTGCGGTAAAAAGCTTTTACCTAAATTTTACTTTTTTACTTTTACCTGTTTTGGGTATAGTTTAAGATAAAATATATTATGTCCCTAAAATGATTTAGACTGTCAGTCTCGTAAACAAGATTTTCGTAGATAATTTCGAAATATCGAGCTCCGCGAAATAAAAGTGAAAAACATGGTAAATATCCCGTTTTAAATAATTTTAGTAGTGAAAATAACCATGTCAACATAGAATCAAATATATGTCCCTGTTAAATAAGACATAACACTGTGGTCTCCAGACAAATTCATACACCAACTATATTAAAACACTGCTACTTTTATTACTAATTTTGGTTATTACTTTCAATGTCAATTTCTTCTATTATAATTGTTATATCTATTTATATATATATATATATATATATATATATATATATATATCCTCTTTAATAATATAGTTAATACACTATCAATAGCTTTAGTAGCATAGATAAAAAATAATAAAAATGCTTTTCATTTAAACAAAAACGATTACAATGTCACTCTCAATAATAAAAACTCATAACTCTTGGTTGGCCATTAAAAATACATTTTAATAACATTTACTATAGCTAGTTACTTCCTAGTTTTAAGCATGAATGATTTTAGTGACTAATTTTATTACTATTTGTTAGTAGTTAGTAGGATATTTTTGTGATAATAAGTACAGATTTTTTATTCTAATTTTTGAAAAGGCCTTATTAAATTACAGAAATAAATAAAATTAACGTAAAATCATTAGTCAATTGACAACAGATTTTGACACAAATTTTAGTATTATGTTATTGTGAAAACTATTATTTTTCATTATGTTGTTAATTTACTTTATATTTTTTGTGATACCAACTGGAAAATTTATTTGGCGTTATTGTACCCTAGCTACTACCGGCCTATAAAAATGACATGGAGCCGGCGCCGCTGCCGCGCCCTCATGACGATCCGGTGAGACATCCTCATTACTGACCACTAGCATCACCACCGCCATCGCTACCATCAACATCACCATCACCATCACTACCACCATCCCATCACACGTTCATTTATAAATTCAAGTTGTCAGGTGTCGGTATGGTGAACATAATATTGTATATTATACAATTGACAACATTTTAAAATTATGAAGTCGCTAAAATAGAAATAACATTTCCTTATATTCAATCCTTTTAAAGTTTTTTCGTTTCTCAATACTGGAGAAAAAATATTAAATGAAAAAACGTGTAATGACGTCACTTGTACGGTATGATAACGTTTTTATAAGTTTAAAAAGTATAATGACAATGTCATCATAAGATAATAAATTATGTCAAATATGTCATTTCACTTAACCTCTCCGTGTTATTTGTGTTAGAATATTATCTCATACCGGCTTCAGCAACTTCACTCTGCTCTATTTGTAATCGACACCTGAATTTATTTAATATTTAGAAAGTTAAAAAGAAATATCAAAATGAATGAATCTCGAGAAAAAAAAAATATGGGTAACCTATTTTTCAATCTAGTTTCAGTGAAAAATATAATATAGGGGTGTTGCAAAAATTAAATATTGTCAATTGTATTTTTAAACTGTACATATTTTGTACACTATGTAATAAACCTAAACAAACCTTCAATCAAATGTAATGATATAGTTTTATATGGAATTTTATATTATCATCATCTTTTATATATTAGCAAATTTGAATACAGTATACACATTAGAATTGAGAAATTATACTTTCTTCGGAGTTAAATCTCAAAAGCTAACATGAATGCAAAACTACTACTTTCACTAACGTTCCTAATTTTCTTTCCAATCAAAATCACTTAGTGCATCATCAATAAGCACTGTAGAAAATCACTTAATTTAATAATGCATAGGTTTCACTGAGTTTTTTGATTCCTTTTATTTTACCTATCCGTTTATAGCATTTATGTTACATTATTTTAATTTGCTTTTGTCTATGATAAGTAAAAAGAGTTTAAAGTCGTTATACAAATGCAAGCTACTTAACATAGCAAGCTTTTGATGACGGGAAGATTCGTTGCTTTTATCCTACTCCATTCAGTTCAGGAAGATTGTCATCAAATGTCTACATTATTAAAAGACAGAAAATCTTAATTGTTTATTGAGCGTAATAGGATTGATTGATTTTAAATATCTGGTGAAATTAGGGTAGGCTATAATTAAGCCAGAACTTGAATAAGAATTAAAACCTGAGCTGTTTTTTAGTTTAGAAAGTATTTTCATTTTAAAATTTCCCATATAGTTCCAGAATAATGGTTGTATTATATTATTATACTAGCTGTTGCCCGCAGCTCCGGCCGTGTTAACTTAGATTTACAGCCGTATCCGTATTGATGATGTTTATTTTATAGCCTAAGTTACTCCTTATAACATCAGCTATCTGCCAGTGAAAGCCCCGTTAAAATCGATCCAGTCGTTTCAGAAATTAGCCGGAACAAACAGACAGACAGGAAAAAAATTTATTTGATTTAAGTACTCTATATACTTTCATATTTAATGAAATTAAAAAGCACAAAGAGACACTTCAATTTTATTTATCTGTATAGATTAGACCAGTATTGATAAATAGTAACTTTTATCTATTCCCAAAATTGTATTTATGTTTTTTATCAGTAGAATAAGATACATGCTTTCTTGCCGTCATAATCTATACTAAAAGCTGAAGAGTTTGTTTGTTTGTTTGAACTCGCTAATCTCAGGAACTACTGATCCGATTTGAAAAATTCTTTCGGTGTTAGACTGCTTATTTATCGAGGAAGGCTATAGGCTATAAAACATTACACTGTGACTTATAGGAGTTGGGAAAACGCGGGCGAAGCTGCAGGCAACAGCTAGTAAGTAAATAAATCGAAAACTGCTAATACATTTTAATACAGTTAAAAACTTACTTGTCTTTCCGTTATGGTATTTGTTTTAGGAATATGTAGCTTATGTGCTGCTTCCATCTATGATTACAGAACATAAATTATTAATTCGGTTTTGTAGAGTTTATACCGAATAGTTAAGACGTTACGACGTAAAATGAAAATAAAATGACAACAATTTGAGGAAAGTACACAATTAGTAATACACTGAAAAGGTTACCAAACTATGATTCCGAATATTCGATTGAAATTTGTAATACATACATATAACATACTAGGAACAGAATGTTCAGTATGCGTCATTCAACTTGATAGAAGTTTTACATAAATTTAAGCATGCGCGTCGAGTTCTTTGCATAGAAAAAAATACTAAGTAGCAATATTTTCACATTTATGAATCAATATGATTAAATCATTGGGCATGTTTGATTGAAATTTTGAATATAGAACAGGAAGTTCATTATGTTCAATTTAATGTCGGAACGTCCTCTGTGATTTTAAAGGATGTATTCTGATTTTGAATATTTTGTAGCTGGCCAAGTACATGTGCCACGTGTGCGGGCGCGGCGACGTGGAGGAGCAGATGTTGCTGTGTGACGGCTGCGACGACTCCTATCACACGTTCTGCCTGGTGCCCCCGCTCGCGGACGTGCCCAAGGGTGACTGGAGGTGCCCCGTCTGCCTCGCCGAGGAGGTGAGTGGGTTTGGGGTTGCCTTGGCTAGTTTCAGATGAAATCAGAGGTGATGCTTCATTCTAGATTCTCTTTCGAATTAATAAACTATTAAAAATATTTTAGTATGACCTGATAAATTGATAACTAGTTTCTATTCATACAATAACTACGATAATATTCTATACTTAATGGATTTTGATGAAAATTTGTCACTCTTCAGATAACATTTTATTTATTTTATATCATGGATATATAAAAACCTGCTGCAAAAGCTGACATTGATTCTCAAAAAAAAACCCATAGAAATCGTTCCTTTACAATATTGCGTATGATTGATTGAAATGTACACATAATTGGTGCATAAATGTGGTTTTCCTGATTTTAATGAGAGCGATGTTATAACTTTACTGGTGGGAGGGTTGCGCTGTGCCGCGCTCCCGGCTGCATGGGTACCACCATCTTGCTTGTTTCTCCCGTGAAACAGCGTTGCTCTGTTTGGGAGAGAAGGGCAAGACAGGCAGAGTAATTACTAGCACCGAGACTTAACATCTTATGTCTCAGGATTGACAAAACATTAATAAGATGCCTGAGCTAATTACAGGTTAACTTGTTTATGTTATCACATGGCTCGTCTGCCCGTTTGCCATTCAACTACCATAAAAAAGTAATGGGAGAAAATTATTTAGATTAGCAGATATCAATATAACATTATATGTACTAGGTATCCAAGCCGGCTGAGGCATTTGGATTTGAGCAAGCGAGCCGTGAGTACACCCTGCAACAGTTCGGAGAAATGGCAGATCAGTTTAAATCAGACTACTTCAACATGCCTGTACATGTAAGTTAAGATATTATATGTAAATATTTTAATAAAGACATAATTGTATTTTATAAAAGCATTAAAAAATCTGAACTGTTAAAATTTGTAATATTTATTAATAGTATAATAAGAACAAATACAACATAATTGTTTATGATATACATATGACATACAATTGTTTTATAATTAACTATTTAGATTGTAACTTTTTTTTTTGTCTCAGATGGTTCCAACATCCGCTGTAGAACGAGAGTTTTGGCGAGTTGTTTCTTCAATAGATGAAGATGTGACGGTAGAATATGGTGCGGACCTGCATTCTATGGATCATGGTTCAGGTATGTGTAATATACATTCTTTTACCTTTGTCAAATAAATTAGTCTTTCATGGTTTAATATGTTATTATTTTATGCTCAGGTTTCCCAACGAAGTCAAGTGCTCATCTATATCCCGGTGAGCAGCAGTATGCAGAGTCGAGCTGGAATTTGAACAACCTGCCCGTTCTAGAAGGCTCTGTACTGGGACATATCAATGCGGACATATCGGGCATGAAGGTACTTGTATTGCTAATGTTAATAAAATGTTTTTTGTTACTAATTTATTATTAAACAATCTTCAACGTGTTAATTGACGTGTTTCAAGCGTACAAACAAATGTTACATATGAAATAAGAATAATTTTGTTTCATCATCATCATCATCATCAGCCTCTTTCCGTCCACTGCTGAACATAGGCCTCCTTCAATGAACGTCAAGACGGCCGATCCCTTGCTACTCGCATCCAACATGGACCGGCCACCGCATTTAATTTTGTTTGCACTTGTTTTTTATTTGATACTGTAACACTTAAAATAATTATGTTATTTCAGATCCCATGGCTGTATGTGGGCATGTGTTTTGCCACATTCTGCTGGCACAATGAGGACCACTGGAGCTATTCTATCAATTACCTGCATTGGGGAGAGCCAAAGACTTGGTAAGAGATAATCAATATCTGTTCATCCAAATATGCATATCAATGACGTTATTTGTATTTGGACTTTTAATCAAACTATTTGTCATATTCTTTTTAGAGGATGTCAAAAAAATATAAATAATAAATATTTATTGTTTTTACAATATAACTGTTAAGAAGTCGGTAATACATACACTACAAATGAAAAGTTATGACTATGACACAACTGCAAATTTAAATTAGCTGACATTATGGTTGAAATATATTTTTGCACACAGGTATGGAGTTCCCAGTTCAAAAGCAGAGCAGTTTGAGGCTACAATGAAGGCGGAAGCCCCAGAACTGTTCCAGCTACAACCGGATCTCTTGCATCAGTTGGTAACAATCATGAACCCCAATGTGCTTATGAAGGCTGGGGTACCTGTCTACAGGTATGTCTCGCGATATTCTACAATTCCGTTGCCTATATTATATGTAAAAATTATGACATAGCGTGATTAAAATTCCAGGAAAGGCATGTGTAATTTGCTGCGAAACCATTTTCTCTATCTCTATAAATAGTTGCTTGAATTTGATTTTGTTTGACAGGACGGACCAAAATGCTGGGGAATTCGTCATAACGTTCCCTCGAGCTTATCACGCTGGATTTAATCAAGGTTACAACTTTGCTGAGGCGGTCAACTTTACTCCCGCCGACTGGGTAAGTCTCAAATTGTTTAGATTCAAGTTTTATTACCACTCTTGGGAATCTCTACGAATTTTATCGAAGTCGCCCGACGCTCTGGAAACTTACAGTGACAATGGTAATGGGAGGTCTTCCGTTTTGGTACTCTGGAGACATGTAAAAATATTAATAAACCGCGATAAAATCCGTAGCAAAATTGTTTTATTGTAATGAGTAAAATTAGAAAACAAACAAGCATTAAAAAGCATTTTTTATCAAACTTTTAAATTACCTTTATCTTATTAATTATTAGCTGAAAATGGGCCGCGAGTGCATCGCTCACTACTCGACGCTGAGACGCTATTGCGTGTTCTCGCACGACGAGCTGGTGTGCAAGATGGCGCTGGAAGCGGAGTCGCTCTCGCTCACCGTGGCGCTGGCCGCCTACCGCGACATGCGCACCATGCTGCACGACGAGCGCAAACTCCGGAAGGCGCTGCTTTATTGGGTGAGATCTATGATATTTATTAATAGGGGTGTTGACAGTATTCATATAAAAATATAATTTTGATGTTAATTGGTAGTTTATATGATAGAATTCTGAAAAAATACAATATTTTCCCTTATTTTTATTTGATTAAATTAATATTTTTTTAATAAAATGTAACAAAATTTAAAATAGGTCACGTGATAACAAACGGAAATGACGTCACTTGTTCTTATTTAGCGGAAGCGGAAGAATATTGAGGTACTTCTATACACCATTTTCCGTACGCAGTACATATAGTGAAACAAAATTTCAGGCGTTTTCACAGTTTACACACACATGAGCACCGTACAACACTTATAAAACATAGAAGCCATTTTTTATTAACGACAACTAGAATCATTTTATCACTATTACGATGTTTAACAACATATGACGTCACGTGACAAGTGTTAGCGTTTTGGAACGAAATTTAAATTGCATTATAAAATGCAAGATTTTATAGGCATAAGACGTATTTAAGCAAAAGTTAATAATATTTAGGCCTCCATTAGATATTTATAAATGATTTAAAAACATTTCTGAAAATGTCAACATCCCTATTGTCAAGGTGTCTTTGATAATAAGAAATGTACAGTGCCACATACTTTTCTTGGCCGGCGGCTGAAATTGGTACTAATTTTGAAATGTCAGCAGTCAGACTGACATTGTCAGTTAGCTTTCAAATACAACTTGCTGAGTCCTTTGTATTTTGTGGTATTTATGAACATCAAACATGCCTGGAGCATCGAAAAGCGATGGCAGAAGCATTGTTTTACGCGTTCTTTCTTTCATGAAGGAAGAAAAACGCATCAAACGCCAATTATACCATTATAAAAAGTATATGAACGAGTTCCTGCCGCTACAGGTTAGTGTTACCAGCATAGATGGGGGTGAATTTACGTATTAATGAAACGGAAACTTATTTACTTTTTTTATTAAAGGCGTTAGTGAAAGGTCAGTGCGACGAATTGTAAATGAAAAGAAACGGGCCGATGAAACAGGGACAAAAGTTTCTACTCCGGGGAAAAAAAGAAAAAGAACAACAGGAAAGATAGAAGTCGACAACTTTGATCTCGGTGTCATTAGAAGGAAAGTTCACGAATTTTACTCAGTTAAAAAAGAAATTCCCACTTTACCGAAGTTATGTTCTTCGAGAATAAATTGATTTTAAGGGGAGCCGAGAGACCCTACGGCAAATATTACATACAAACTAGGATTTCGACACAAATTTAAAAAAATGGGTCGCTGACAAGTTGCTTCCAAATTTGGATCAGGAGTTATTAATCATAATGGATAATGGTCCATACCACAGCATTTACACGAACAAGTGTCCAAATTCAAATTATAAAAAAGTGGACATGCAACAATGGCTAACTGAAAAGAACGTGGAATTCCACGAAAGCTATACAAAACCTGAGCTTTATGAACTAATTAAAAGACACAAACCGGCACCAGAATACGAAATTGATAAATTGATAAAAGATAGTGGACACACGGTGTTAAGATTGCCACCATATCATTGCGATCTTAATGCAATAGAAATGATCTGGAGTTCAATGAAACGGAATGTAGCAGAGAAGAACCTTCGGAAATCAAGTACTGAAATGCCACAGTTAAGTGCAGAAGCCTTCGACAGAATATCTGTTGCAGAATGGAAAAAACATTGCGATCATGTAAAAAAAATTGAAAACAAATACAGATAAAAAGATGCGTTTTTAGATGAACCGTTCATTATTAGTTTGGGCAGCGATAGTGAAAGCGAAAGCAGTGATTCTGAAGATGAACATTTTGTTTTGTTTGATCATAATTATTGTATCAAAATATAGAGGCAAAACACGTGTAGAGTGCTTCAAATGATTTATTAATAATGCTTTTAGCAATAAGCCCGCAATTTGTACTGTTTTGTAATGTTTGTGTTTATTTTCTTTCTTCGTGCATACAATAAATAATTTTACTATCCACCAACACCTAATAAAAATCCAACTAAAATGTATTTATTTTTATTTCTTGCATTATTAATTACAATGGCAAAGTTTTAATTATCGAACGGTTCTGATTGCTAGGTATCTTAAAAGATATTATATTACTAGTACAGGTAACAAAACCTATCATATCAGTATTGTTCCTAAGTTCATGTCACATTTATTTTCCTAGAACTGTATTTTCTAGATATTAGTATACATTGTTTTAAGATAGTTAATAGATTATAATTTATTCTTATACATTGTTTTATTAAGACACTTCAATAAATGGAAGGAAGCCTGCATGACTTCTATTTTTTCCCCATATAATGGTTAATTTTTATTTACTAGCAATACTAATATCCATGACAGCGACGCTCTTACCGGCCAAGAAAAGTATGTGGCACTATATATATGTGATGTTACTTAAAAGTAAGTACAAAAAATAGTTGACCGCCCCGGAACGCCCGGTAAGTATAAAAGTTCCTTTAACAAACATTTAAATTCGTATTAAAGGGTGTGTTGGAGGCGGAGCGAGAGGCGTTCGAGTTGCTGCCCGATGACGAGCGGCAATGCCACGAGTGCAAGACCACGTGTTTCCTGTCGTGCGTCACGTGCTCGTGCACGCCGCACGTGGCATGTCTGCGCCACTATCACACTCTGTGCTCTTGCCAGCCGGCCGCACACAAGCTGAGGTAGGCCCCCATAGTTGCCCCGCCCAAGTACTAACTTAAAGGGAGCGAGTGAGAGTGAGATTAGCAAATAAATTTTTATAATTATTCTATAAAATATCTATTTAAAGTGAATCAAAGTGCATTATGAACAAAAAGTAAAGGTAAGAAAAAGGTGGTGTAAAAGCGTCCAGATATTATTATTATGGCAAATTAACAAGAAGCTAAAAACATAAAATTAGTATGAAATTTACTTAGGCTAGTGCACTAAGACAATAATTATTTATATGACAAATTTACTCAATGTCTCTTTACGTCACATTTTTTTACCAGATATCGATATACTCTGGATGAGCTACCTGCGATGCTGGACAAGTTGAAACGCAAATCAGATCTATTCCGCGAGTGGGCGGAGGCGGTACAGAACGCGCTCGACCCGGACACGCCCAAGACCTGCGATCTTGATGGATTGCGGGTACATCTGAAGCGAGCCCACGATCTGAAGGTAAATTAACCGACGATTGAAACCTAACTTCAATTAATAAACCGCGATAAAATCCGTAAAAATTGTTTCATTATAACTTAACTTCAAATTTTTATTTTAGTTTTTTAGCGACGAAATATAAATCTGACTTGTCTTATTCTAGATGCATAAAACTGAATTAGTCCGTGCGTTGGAGACGGCCATCGAGGACGCAGAGAAGTGCGCCACGGTGATACAGCAGCTAGACCTCAACAAGATGCGCACGCGCACTCGCCAACACGACCCGAAGTACCGCCTCACCGTGCACGAGCTAACCCTCTTTGCCGCTGAGATCGACGGGCTAGCCTGCGTTTTACCAGAGGGTATGTTGAAGTCACATAGAATGTCATAATATATGTACCAATATTGTCTTTTCGTTTTATTGCTTCAATATTATTGATATTTGAAATGTTCATCAGGTTCAGCTGTAAAAGAAGTTCTCCGACAGACGGAAGAGTTTGAAGACCGAGCTACTGATTTGCTTAGTAAAGACCTGGATGAGACAGATGCAACATATGTTAAAGATTTAGAAGAGGTATGTGTAAAAAGCACCTGAATCTGCCATAAATACTATTATTGCTTTTAATTAACTTGCTTACCAATGAAAGAAAACTTCGTGAAGAACCATGATCGTCTTTTGAACAAGTGTTTACAGTTTGAAGAACATCACACCATTTAGAAATTACCTTGATAGAAATACCCTTCTAATACCCTCATGACACGATTTTGAGGAAGAGGGGAGGAGATGTGAACCTTGTGCAAAGTAGCATGTGTGTACTGATGTACGTATCGTGTAGGTGTGTGACCTCGGCGGGCGCCTGTGCATCGTGCTACCGCAGCTGACGGCGCTGACGGCGCGGCTGGCGCAGGCCCGCTGGCTGCTGGAGGCGCGCGACGCCCGCGCCGCCGCCCCCGCACCCGCGCTACTCGAGCGCCTGCTGCGGGACGCCGCCGCGCTCGTGCCGCATGCGCGCCTCGAGCCCGAGAGGGCTGCACTGCAGCGGTTGTTATGTGAGTACCCATACATATAACCAACCATTGCTTAATAGGTATATTGAAATATATATAAACTAGCTGTGACCCGCAACTTCGCTCGCGTTAACTTAGATATGGAGCCGTATCCGGATTGATGATAATTATTTTTAGTCTACTATAAAAAATATTCCACAAAATTAAAATATTATTTTTAAAGATTGACTCGTACTTCAATATTGATAGTTCATATAACATTTTTGTTATATAATATTTATATGGAAGAGTCAAAAGGTAGAGGAGCAATTTGGAAATCAACCAATTATTACTAGTTTGCCAGATCAACTAAAAACGTGTGCTCTAATAAAATATAAAAGATTTATTTTTCTTTCTTAAATAAATATTTACTTAATACATCATCATCATCAGCCTCTATCCGTCCACTGCTGAACATAGGCTTTCCTTAAAGAACGCCAAGACGACCGATCCCTTAATACATAATATACTTAAAATAAATATCTCATGTTTTAGTGCAAATCGAAGATTGGGAGAGTCGAGTGAAAGCTGTTCTCATCGATCCCAATGCGCCCAAGCCCGAGGAGTCCGACGATCCCACAGCGGAGCCGCAACACACGACCATGACGGAGCTGGAGGCGCTGCTCGCGGAGGGAGACGACATCGAGGCTACGTTGCCGTCGCACCATGCCCTGCACACCGCCATCACACACGCCAAGGACTGGCTATCGAAGGTAAAAAAAAGATTCCGACGAATTGAGAAATAAGAACCTCAAATTTTTGAAGTCGATTAAAAATTATAGAGTTAGTTCTATGGAACCATCGATAAATTATGTCACACGTTAAGGGGGGAGAGAGGGGGTCGCCAATGTGTGACATTGCTTGACAAGGAGTACCCGGCTGCATGGGTGGTACCACCATCTTGTTTGTTTCTCCCGTGAAACAGCTTTGCTGTGTTTCGGAGAGAAGGACAAGACAGGTAGTGTAATTACTGGCACCGAGATTTAACATCTTATGTCTCAGGATAGGCAACACATAAATGAGTTGTTTGGGCTCGTTCCAGTTAAATTAGTTTATGTTCATGGGCGACGTCGACCACTTACCATCAGGTGGCACGTTTGCCAGTTTGCCTATCCAACTAACATAAAAAAAGGGGTAGGAGGGCTCCTAGATTTTGTGACGTCACATTTCCACATCGTAAGTTTTTAAAACACGAATAAACTTATAGAGAAAAATAAATTAAAAAATATTTACAACAGGTATGTAAAAATTGCAAAATATATGACGTCACACTAAAGAGGGGATCTCACAATTTTGACCAACTGTGACGAGGACGGGCTCAAAATATCATGAAATGTGTCACGTAATTTATGGATGGCCCCTAAGACCTGGTTGCCGAGGGGTTGAAATGAATTGAAAAGTTGAGGATAAAAAGCTATACTGATTTTTAAATTGATAACTCTAAAGCCATTCTACAAATGATACCTACTAAACACGAAACAAATAGGTTCTAAACTGCATTTTCTTTTCGCATTTAAATATGTAGTATCCGGATGACCGAGCTTCGCTCGGTTTTTTTTTTTTTTTTTTAAATAAAATAACATTTTCTAAAAATGATTCCTAGCTAGATCGATTTATCGCCCCCGAAACCCCCTATATACTAAATTTCATGAAAATCGTTGGAGCCGATTCCGAGATTCCAATTATATATATATATATATATATATATATATATATCAAGAATTGCTCATTTGAAGATATAAGATATCAAAATCAGGTGTAAAGTTTTGGAAGCTTTATATTTATATTTGATTTTTTTTTATTTTATATAAATGCCCCGGTATTAATTGTGGCTGTTGGTATAGGTGGAGGAGATGCAGTCAAAGGAGCTGTACCCGTACATGCATAGCGTTGAGGCGCTGGTGCGGCGCGGCGCTCAGATACCGCTCGCGCTTTACGAGAAGGACCAGCTCGCGGCGGCGCTGCACTCGGCGCACGAGTGGCGGCGCGGGGCCGCAGACATGTTCCTCAAAAAGGTTAGTAACCTCAACCTTTTTATATAGTAAATATATTATGCGGCGCTTGCGGCTTCGTCCTCGTTATATTTTATATACAGCCAGTTCATGATGATTATTTAATTTCCCCAAGCCCTGTCCTAGGATATATAATCTGTCCGACCTCTGTTGCTGAAAGATCCGAAGGACATCAAGTATGATGACCGATAGCATGAGCGGATCGTTAGTGGCCAAAAGCAATCAGACCCAAAGCCGAGTCCTACACAACCGCCAGTTTTCACCCGATTTTTTAGAAAGGATAAGAAGTTACAAAAGGAATATAACAATGCGTGTCATATTATATAAGCCTTGTATTATAGTGCATTTACTTATAAATAAATGACAGCTGGCGGATATTGTGATCAAGTTAGTAACTTTTAGCTGGTTTCAATTTCACTCTTGACATTTTAAACCAATAACTGTTGTAGTACCCTCAATATTTTTTTTAGTACAGGAATGACAAAAAATATTTTTGTATTTAAATTCCCCAGAACTGGTCACATTCACTGCTCGAAGCACTATCACCACGCGCGGGCCCAGTGGAGGGTGCGGGGCGGCGGCGCGGGCGTGCGGAGGGCTCAGCCGCCCTCCTCGAACACTTCAGCGAAGACGCCTCCCCCACGGAGATTGTGGCCGCCTTTAAGAGCGCCGAGCAGAAGGAACTGGCTTACGTCAAGGAACTCAGGTACTGTGATTAAATTATAGACATTTTAATATAATTACATGCTGCATTTTTTTTGCCTGTAATAAATCACAACATACCTATGTCACTAGCAGCGTATATCACATAACTTTACTCTTTTCATTCACTAATAATTTCATAATAACTTTATTAGAAAGTAACATTGCCAGTTGTAACATAGATAGTTCACGGAAAACTTACATTTGCGAAATGTTCAATTTCTAGTGTTATTTGCAATATTGTTCATTAAAGTGTCATAATATATTATGTGTATTCTTAAATGTTCTTCTTGAATAAAATTAATATTTATTGTTGGTTTGCAGAGCCCGTAATATGCGTAAAGAGGTGCGTGCTCCACCCACTGCCGGACTCACGTTTTGTATCTGCCAGAAAAGGCTGTATGGAGTTATGTCACAATGTGAAATATGCAAAGACTGGTTCCATGGTACGTATCAGTATAAAATAGATTTTTATAAAAAAATCTCTACTTGTTACTTGTATGTATGTATGTACATTGTACAACTTTATCTAATAACATAAACATTGAATCGAAATCTGATCAGTTTTAGGGGTAAAAAGAGAAATAGAAGGACAGAGTTAATTTTAAGATTGTAACTTAAGGTATATTATGAAGTATATAAATTATCTTATATTGCTACAGCGTCGTGTGTAGCCGGTGCTAAGGAAGAAGATCCCGAGGGGGCTGATTCTCCAGAGCGCACGGAGCCGCCGCCCTGCGAGTCAAAGTTCCTGTGCCCGGACTGCACACGCACCAAGCGGCCACGCCTACATCGCATACTCGCACTGCTGGTGAGACTCATAACTTGACTTACAGAGACTATTACAAGTTGCATAAGTACCTATTTCTTGCTGTCGTAAGACATGATTTCCTTTTGTAATTGTCAATTGTAATGATGAAAACATGAGTAGTGTTTACATAGTCATGCAGAAAATTAATATTTAGGAAAAATGTTTTATATGAAAACCTAATTTATTTTCCATTTCATTTGACATTATAATCATATATTTTAATGAGGATATTTATACTTACACACACAATAGAATTTGAATAGTTGTGGTCGAATATTTGACCCTTGTAGTACTATACTCCAGCCAAACTGGATTTGGAATGTTTGTAAATAATAACAGATGACTTAGGGTGGTCACTTCACCATTTTTCATAATTTCACCCTTTTTTAACATAAAATATTATTACATTTTTGTTTATGATAATTTGTCATAGTTTCAAATGTTAACATCCCTAATGCATTCTTCATTTTTTGAAGAAGTTGAGAACCTTTTTCCATTTTTGTATTATATCATGTTGTAAAAAATCCAGAAGAATTCTACAGAATTCAAATAATGGGTGCATTCTATTTTGGTTATATTAATGAACTGACCTTGAACAAATGACCGGCGTCATGTGGAGACAGTAAATCGATGAATTAAAAAAAATTAAGTGATTGAGGTTAAGGTTTGACAGGATAAATTAATGCATTATTAACTATTATAAAACATTTAATAAATTTCATTACGTTTTTTACATTAGAAAAAAATATTATGTATTTTTTTCTAATTAGAAAAAAATACATAATATTAATTATGTATTTTATATATATATATATATATACATAATATATATTAAATTAGAAAAAAATGTTATATATGATGAAATAAATGATTGATTGATTGATATATTGAAACTCGATAAATGGAATTGATATTATATCGAATCAGTAAAATAAAACTTTTTTTTACAATATTACACTGTAGGTTTCTTAGTTTCTGTACTGTAGGTTTATTATATTCATAATAAAAGATTACACTCATTTAGCTTTTTTAAAAATCAACATTTAATAAAGTGTTTTCTACCCCTGCTGTCTGACCGCTGCCTAGCAATGCTTTGTCATTAAACATTATACATCGAGTTTGACTGGAGTATAGTTTCGATTACCACAAGTATGTATGTATTGTACAGGTGTGGCTTCAAAAGCTACCGGTGCGGCTCGCTGAAGGAGAAGCTTTGCAGTGCGTAACCGAACGCGCAATGGCGTGGCAGGACGCGGCGCGCGCGCAATTGTCCGCTCTGCCGTCACGCGCGCCCAGCAAGGACACGCACGTTGCTAGGTATGTACAGCGTTGCTACAATAGTATTTACAACAGTTTGCTGTTATAACAATATATATTGTAATGTTATAAAGTAAATGAAAACATAAACTTGATTTGCCAGCCATTTTGCTGTTACAAACATGTTTCGGCATGTTGATTAATTGTGCCTAAAAGTAAACTTTAAGTATCGTAAGTATTATAACGTTTTTAAATACGTTTTCAAGTGATAGTGTTTTAAAACATAATTTAAACGAGAAAACCATAATTGACTGTAATTTATAATTTTTAAGGTAACATATGTTATATTGTTGCTCTTTAAAGAATCATTTTATTATATTGTAGATCGTCAGCGAACTTAGAACATGCGTATAGCGCAACGCCGCGATCGCCAAGCGCTCGCGTAAGTCCCGGGATGTTACAGAAATTAGAAGACCTTATGCTGGAGGGTGATCTTTTGGAGGTGGGTGTGATGCGAATCGAATTATATCTTAGTGTACAGTCGTATAATCATGATTAAGTATATAAATGTATTTTGAACCGTAGATGACAAATCACAAATGAAATGTGGCAATGGATAAATCTAATATAATGTCCAACCAACATACCATCACCACGACAAAACTGTAAGCAACCCTTCAATATGGTAAAAGATCAATTCCTTGGTTACGAATGAATATTGTCTTCTGGAATATTCAGTTCAAATGAGAAATGTGGAATTTAATTAATCATTGAAAACAAACCAGTAATGCACCTTGCAAATGAAGAAAAATGCGAAACTATGATATTGTTACAAATGATTTTATATTTGTTTTTTTTTGTTTGTTTTTGATAATGTTACTATGTATGTGTTTAATATTAATTAATGAGTAATAAATATGACTGGTGTCTAACCTTTTTTAATAGATTATGAATCATATTTTATCATATTTCGAATATGTCGTAGGTTCGTCTAGAGGAGCAGGCTGGTGTATGGAGTGCGGTGTGTGCGGCGCGAGCGGTGGAGGGGCGTGGCGCACGCGTTCTCGACGCAGGCCGCCGCAAGCGCGCACAGCGCACGCCACGTCCGCACCGACAGCTGAAGCGGACACGCCCACATCATCACCACGGTCAGTGTATTAGCAGTATTTGTAGTATACGGGTGGTCTGTACTGTCTTATGTTTGTTATGTTGGTGATAAGCTGATAAGTGTAAAAAATACATATTATAATCTCAAATATATAATCTTGTAACTATGCCAATTCTACTTATATTTTTTTCGACGAAATCATTAACACATAAATAATAATTAATACCCTACGTTTTACATAATCTTAAAACCAGAAACACAATCTAAACATACAAAACCCTTTTGTTACAGGTGCAGCTGCAACAAAGACAACAATAAAACGTGGTTCTGGAACTACTACAAACTATCTCAACAGGAAACAAGTAAGTAAACTTAGAAAATATATGGGTATTTTGTATTATGGTGTATCATCACTGTATATATAGCTTAAGCTAAAAATAGGTCATTATCATCATCGCTAATTGCAAAATTTTAATAACTTCACGTATTTCAAGAGAATGATTTGTGAAAGTCAAAAACGATAAATATATGAAGGAGTAATTTATAAACGTCAACTAAATTTAACCTTATTTTGCATTAATTTGTGCAATAGCACAACAACAATAGTTAACAAGTAATTTTGTGCAGGGTCTAAACTCTGGGTCTGGTCTCATGATGCGAAAACATTACATGGCGCGTCAGGAGCGACGGAAGAGAGGCCTACCCACGACAAGAGGCAAGCTCGCGCGACATACACGACCAGGTATGTTTAAATTAAAATATAACGTTTTTCACTTTTGTTTCGCGGATATTAATATTTCCCGTTTTAAATTATTTTAAAATTAAAAGTAACCTTATTTGTTGTTAGCTTATTGTAGTTAACTTATTTTGAAATTAAATTTAGTAAAAAGCTCTCAATGTAAAAATATTTTAGCATAAAAAATATGTTATTAGAAAAATCTTATCTTATGTATGTGTATTGAGTTTAGTTATTGTTGCATGTCCTGTTACTAGTTTCATGTATCTAATATTGTTTAAACCATTTGTAGTGGGCCAAGCTCGGGCAACAGCGGCGCGTCCGGGGCCCAGCCGGCGTGCCTCCAGCTCGTCGTCAGAGTCATCTGCCGAGGACGATGAGGACTGCGCCGCCGACTCGTGCCTTCGTCCTACAGGTATTGTTTCACTCACCTGCCTAATATGAAGTCACACAATACAGATCTTACTATGGAGATAGAAAGTTTAATTAACGGAAAAGTAATATAAATTCGAATATAAAATATTTCATTTATCAACAAGTTTACACATACTTAATATATTTAAATAGGAAAAGTTGATTGGGTGCAATGCGACGGTGGTTGCGACCAGTGGTTCCACATGCACTGTGTGGGCTTAAGTCGTGGTGCGCTTCGGGAGGACGACGACTACGTCTGTGGCGCCTGCGCGCAGCCGCCACGGTCCGCCCAGTCAGCTCGCCCCGCTCACTCTGCACGCCTCGCCTCTGCGTCGCGCCCGAGCCCCACGTCTCGCCCCTCCCCCGCGACTCGCCCCGCCCCCGCTTCCCTCGCGAACTGACTGTGATTGGCCAAGTGATGCTGAGTGCGACCAAAGTATGCTATCTTTAAATAATCGATGCCCGGTATCGAATGGTGATTGTATAAATATGTGATGCTAAGTTCTACCAAGTGATGATAAGATAGGCGATTGATTCCTGCTTACCTGGTGCTGTCAAACTGACCTGTCACAATTTTACCCTACGAAATCGGACTGCTCTGGTTTTGTCACTATCCTGATTGTTATTTTTTCATAGCATAGGTTGATAGAAATGTAATTAATTTTATATATTCTATTGTATAATTTACATGAATGATTTATATTTCATAGGAATATTTACATAAACTGTTGTATTCCAGAAGTTTTAATATATTATAATAACTTGTCTCCAAAATACATATAGTAAATTATATTGGATTTATTTCTTAAGTTTGGAACTGTGAATACAAAAATATTGTAGTTCAATTGTTTACATGAAAATAAAATAAAACAAATAATATAAAGGTATGAACAAAAATTTTATTTTTTGTAAATGTTGAAAAAATTGAGTCACACCTTTCTCAAGAGAACAATATTATAACTGTGGAAATAAAAACAAAAGTACTGGTTGATGCTAATTTTTTAATGTTTTTTTTAGTATAAACTTACAGATTATCATAATATTCCTGAGTTAACATTGTTACTTCTTATTCTGTTTCATATATCACAGTCACTTATTTGTAATTGACAACAATCTGAACAATCTTTCTAGTAAGGAAGGAACCGATAAGACTGATCCAACTGTACAGCAAGTAGATCTATGAAAATAATTCGAGCAACATCTTTAGGCAGCAAAGTAATTATAAATGTATCTCATAATGATTACCTGCGGTGAACCTAGCATTTACATGATCATCAAACATCTAAACAGGTTATTGTCTATGATATGATTTTGCTAAATAGCATACATTCTGTCATTTACTAAACTCTCAAACAACCAAATAAAAATACACTTTAAATGCGTTTCTGATATGCCAGTAATTTGAAAGCCCATGCAGTCTGTCTGCTCCCTTTATTTTATATGCTTATGCCTTTTTTACTTCTATGCATCCTGCATTAAATATTATATAAAGTTTAATAGAATATAAAATGTCTGTTAATTATATTCATGTTTGTGTCCACAGATTAATATAAAACAGATCAATGTTAAATCAATGTTGTTGTAGATTTTATCGACATTTTTTCTTTTGCAGCGACAAAAATATCTGATAATAAATATTTGGCCCATTGTTGCCCGTGTGGGAAGTAACCGATATACAAAAACGTTTTTTGAATGACTCATTCAGATATTTTTGCTTCTGACTGTACCTGATGCGAATAAATGGGTGTAATACATAAATGTAATCATATCGATGAGTGTGAATTAAATGTTATAAAAGTAAAGACTTGTGTAAAGTAACAAACTTTGTAAATGTGATTTCAGACAAGTTTACTTTCTTTTTTTTTCCTCATTTTAATGATTTTTTTAAATATTTTTTAATACATTTGCTTTATATGAACCGACAATGACACAGAGTCACTAAAGAGGATTCGATATCTGAACTAAATCTTTGAGAGTGTGAGATAGTTTTTGTAAATATTTTTTTAAGGTGAATAGATGAAATTTTTTAAAAATATTTTAGAGTTTGACAAGCAATTTGATAATGTATGTATTTGTAAGGAGAGCGAATGGTGTATGTACCTTCATTTTGTATGTAGTCACCGGAACTGCATATACCAATAGTTATGTATTATAGTTTCTGTCGCACACCTTCCGTGCCTCGTATTCTCTGTGTATAGTACGTACGAGGAGACCCGTTAAATTACCAGTTGTATAGACGTTGTAATTACTTTACTTTTAGATAATATTTAATAAATTTCTTTTATCAGACTGCCTTTTTTACTAGTTACTTATTCCTAATAAAAGTGAGTAACAACTTTTGAGTATCCAAAGTTACAATTTCACAAAAGTGTAGAAGAACCTTTATAAATTACATCACATCTTTATGTCATATTATTAGGTATTTAAGTTGAGATATAAAATGCATTCATTTCTTATATATCTTAATCTAATCCAGCAATTAGCTAGGTCTGGATGATATTTGGTCAATATCCTGATTGGAACGTAGTGATTTCATCTCTTCAACGTCTCTTTGTGATTTGCCACTAAACCCATCTTCTATTTCCTGAAGAGTTTTTCCTTTTGTCTCAGGTAACAGCAGCCATATTATTGACAAATTGACTAATAACACTACAGCGTACAAGCCATATGTTCCGTGTAAACCCATGTTGTCGATCAACGTTGGGAATGTCTTGAGTATGACGAACATGAACACACTCCCTGACAATATACTGATCATGCCGCCGATGCCTCTATATGCTAACGGGAACACTTCCCCCGCTATCACATTTGGCATAGGGACCATGCCCGTAGCCACAGAAAACATTTGCATATTGATCAGAATGGCAGGTATCCACAGAGTGTGTGTGGCTTGACTGTTTGCCCAGTAAACATACCCAGCCATCGCTGCTTGACTAAGGATACAAATCATTGTGGTTGAGAAGACCATTATTCGTCTTTTGACTCGACTTATGATATAAACGGCTGCAGCATTCGAGATGATCCTCTGAAAGTCCAAAAAGACCATCCAGAAGTGGGTGTTAGCTTCAGGACCCATAAGGTGAGAGAGAACGAGCATCGAGTAAGCAGCCATGGTAGTTCCACCAGCGAGATGCATCATCACGTTAAAATGGAAGACTATAAGAATCGGTTTGAAGAATTCATTTCTTCGTACAATGTTGAAGATTCTTTTTATTTGACTCCCTTCTTTTTCCTCGTCTTTTGCGGTTTCGAAAGCGAGTCGAGCCTTTATCATGCTTTCTAACTCTTCCTTCTCTTCCGGACCTCTCAACCACATGAATACTCTCCTACATTCCTCCTGTTTTCCTTTCGTTAACAACCAACTGGGCGATTCTGGTGTGTAGATTATCATTATAAGACTTCCAAATGAAAAGAAGACAGAGATCAGCGCAGTCTTTTGCCAGCTCAGTAGAGATCCTAAGAGGTGGACAAGAAATATGCCAAAAGCTTGAGACAGGGATATTGTCATGAGGAAGGCTCCACGATATTTTGGACTCGTGTACTCGCCGATGAGGATTGAGCGCAGAATATTCATAATACCTCCAGATATTCCTTGTAAAATTCTGCCAATGAGAAGTACCTGAAACAGGGTATCTTTTAAAGATGTATTCTTTATATAGATGGATTCGCCGGTGGGAGGGATGCGCTGTGCCGCGTTCCTGGCTACATTGGTACCACCATCGTGCTTGTTTCTCCCGTGAAACAGCTTTGCTCTTTCGGAGAGAAAGGCAAGACAGGCAGTGTAATTACTGGCACAGAGACTTAATATCTTATGTCTCAGGATAGACAACACAGTTCCATGTTCATGGGCGACGTTGACCACTTATATACCATCTGGTGGCACCTCTGCCATATTGCCTATCCAACTAACATGAAAAAGGGGGCTTTGAAAAAAATTTACAATAGAGTGAGTTCTGCAAGCTATGTCTATGATTCAGGTGGAGAACAAATCTATGTATATTTATGGTCCATGTTTCGATACAAAAATATTAGGATCCATAAAAAATCTTGCGGTTAGTCAATTTAGTTAGGTTTTTAGAAGAATAAAACAGGTCACAAGCCAAACAAATATTAATTGTTACAAATCTTATGCTGAATCCATTAACTATGTTCACTTGTATAGCGCATCTTGTTCAAATGTTGCTCATTCTGAGACGTAATAAGTCTACTTTATGTGATCGTAATTAGACTATATTTCCTGCCCTTCTTCTCCAAAAACACAAGCTGTATGAAAGAAATAAGCTGGATGGTAATACCCCTGGAGACCTGAGCGAGGCACAAGCACATGCCTTTATCCGGTGGTGTTGAGATAGAACTTTACACACACACCAAAAATAATTGGCAGCTATAGGGACTGCCGATAGAAGTACAAACTTGTAATTTAAAATTTTGACATTACATACGAAATTTCAAAATAAAATACTAAACTTTGAAATTTCATAATGACGTCAAAACATCACGAAACGTCACGAAAGCGTTCAGTGGCGATGACACGAGTTGCATGATTTTTGATCACCCAACAAGTGCTCAACGGGCAAGAAGTTTTCACTTCAAAAGATTGGATCCGGAAGTAAATGTGGATGCGTTGGGCACATCCTATGGTTTTTTTTATGTGATTACTGAGGTAGTACGTAGTAAGGATAATTACCTCGACACTCGTAGCCAGTGTTATCATAATCCACCCACTGAGCATAAACGTGGTAGTCGCGTAGTTCGCCACTTTACGTCCAAATCGCTCCATGATGAATGGAGTGGAAGCATTCCCAACCAGCGATAACAACGGGAAAACCGCAGCTGAAATATTTTTTATTATAGATATCAGAAGAATTCGTGGTAACGTTGTTAAAACTAAGGTAATTCTGCACGTTCCCTTAGAATTGTTGATGCAATGTTTTATACTGCGAATAAATTAACATTATTCTTACGGCGAATCGCCGAGACTGGCGGGGTAGTAAGCGTCATGACGTTTTCTAAAAACGTTAGGTAGCATTAAAGTTTTGAGATAAATTTATCTGTAGTATTGAAAAAACATTTAAAAAAAAATTAAAACCGACTTCAAAAATACTAAACGAAAAAGTAACAAAATAACAGTTTATTTAATTTTTGTGCTTACAACATAATATAATCAACTTATTATTCTACTAATGTACAAACTTTGCGTTTACCACGTCGGTCGGGAGTCGGTGTCGTATTTGTTGCTGTACATTACCTACCTACCTACCTTGGCTGACACCAGCGAAATCCATGCACAAACGGCGGAGTAATCGTGTCACATACATACAAAAAAAATACATACAGACGAATTGAGAACCTCCTTTTTTTTTTGAAGTCGGTTAAAAATTAAATGTTTCCATATAAAATGATGTGCAAACTTTCATATTTTTTAGTAAATTATTCGTTTTAGTTTATATTTTAAACTGTTTTCAGGATTTTTTATGATCGAGTCAAGTAAGAAAGAATGAAACATTTATTTGACACAAACAAGAGACACACAGAGACATAAAGATTCTGAGGGTGTGATGAGGGCTGGCCCTCATGATGATAGAGTAAATCAACCGATAAAGATTCATCCGTCGATTTGACTAGGTACAGTTTGACTAGTCTAAATACTACTTTCCCGAGCTCTCTTCGGCCCTCACCAACCCCCCCCCCCCTCCTTTGCAGAGGGAGGCGGGTCATGTGCGGTGCCCAAGCAATCTAGCGGTAGCGTAGTGCTATTAGTCGTAACAGGCTGTTATATAATATATAGCACATGGGCCTTTCTCGATAAACGGACTATTCAACACAAAAAAAAAATCAATTCGAACCAGTAGTTCCTGAGATTATCGCGTTCAACCAAACAAACTCTTCAGCTTTATAATATTACCTAGTATATACTTAATAGATTAATAATAATATTTATTTATTTACCTATCCATGATTCCATTTCTTTGACGATACGAATTGTCGAAGCGTCATGTTTCAGTTGTGGTAGAAGTACTGCAGGGAATCCGACGCAACATCCAAATGAAATGATGTTGAAGCACACAGCCGCAGTGATGAAACACTGAAATATAATGGTCTAATAATGAGCATTTTTATCGGTGAAATGCGCTTCTGCCGCGCTCCCATCTGCATGGATACTACCATCCTGCTTATTTCTCCCGTGAAACAGCTTTGCTGTGTTTCGGGTAGAGGGGCAGGACAGGCAGTGTAATTATATACTGGCACCGAGACTTAACATCTTATGTCTCATAATAGGCAACGCATTCGGTGGGTGTCCTGTGTTAGTCAGATCCTGGACAAGTAGCTGAAGGAAACTCGCAGTGGTTTTAATGCGGTATACAGGCGAGGCTATCGGCCAGCGCCGGGAGTCACACTTATCCCGGGGTTATCCCCGGGGTAATTACCGGGTCGTGGTCATCCACGGGTGAATGCGCAAAGCATTTCCACTACAACAAAAAGGATAGAGAACACATGATTGATTTGCCTGTGCTAGTCCCAGGTGATTTCCTTTATGTTCATTGGCAACGTTGAGCACTTACCACCAAGTGGCACGTGTGCTACTTTGCCTATCCGACGAACATAAAAAAAGCTTAATAGTCCCTGGGTTAATGCGTTTAGACCCCCACCATGGTTCAGGCCTTGACGTGGTGGTGGGGCTCAGTAGCCTAGGGTGATCCCAGCACCTTGGGCGAAGCTAATTGAGCCGAGGGGGATATTCTCTTTGTACCCTCTTATAAGAAGAAGGGACAAAAGAGCAGGGGGCAAGGGGCATGGGAACCTCACCCCATTGTACTGTCCCGACGTTGGGAGGGGTTGTTCTGTGGCGCGGGACAACCCCTCTCTGGAGGTGGCGTCGGTCCCTTGCAGGACTGACTAGTCGTCGAGGTGCCCTGTTAGTTTAACAGATCCGGGGCACTTCACCAAAGGCGGCACTGGTGCCACTAGCCGGGTTTTATTGGGTAGAGCTGCGTCCACCTTACCATCTTTCGGGCGCAGTGAGTCCCACATACCCGCCTGGGGAGACCCGCTCCCCCGCGGGATGCCTCAGAGCATTTACCGGCGTTAAAGAAAAAAAAAATGCGTTTAGATGCTTCCGTAACAATCGTTCGTCATCATACAGCGATTTTAATTATAGTTTATTTTTAAATATAAGAATAGAAAATATACTAGTTGAGATTTGGCAAGCGTAAGTGCAGGGCTGGCATATTTACAATACCCGTTAACCCGTAAGTGCCGATATGCATTTACGCAACCAGAACAGTAATTGTGAAATTGTAAGCGGACACATGTCGCAGATACAGCAAAAGGCATTCAACATTCCAGATCGCATTTAGTACGCTAAAATATAATTCCGACAGTTTTTCGTAATTCATGAAATGCTTCTGAGATTATTAATGAAACAACTTTACTACAGTTCATTATGATCTTTACATGCCTGACGTTTCGGATGCTTTACAGCAACTATAGATATATATATATTCCTTCCCTCCCACCGGTGCGCGAGAGTGCGTGAACATTAGAAAAGAATATGCTTCAGAGACTTATGACATGAAGCTCCATAAAGATCAGT
The DNA here is from genome assembly GCA_963853865.1 of Helleia helle. NCBI lineage: Eukaryota > Metazoa > Arthropoda > Insecta > Lepidoptera > Lycaenidae > Helleia > Helleia helle. The sequence continues at coordinate 7,897,574 of OY971434.1, forward strand.
TGCGGGTCCGTGGGTGGGTGCGGTAGCTAGAAAGAAGTTCGAGTATTTTACAAATCATCGTTTGGGAGGAAGTTGGTCATGAACATTTGGCGCGTGGACTAAATTGAATCTCTCTTACGCCTCATCGGCACCATACCGACACTTTATTTTGTGACATCGAGCCATTGTCGCGTCTTAGTTTTGTCAGTCTATGAAAACAGTCGGTCAACGGACACGTCTAGACAGAGCAATCGTGCGGGATTTGCGGGGTGAGAGAGTGTAGCGAGCCCAAGCTGCCACACACTCGCTTGGGACACGTTAGCCAGGGCTGTCACTTTTTATTTTGATTAAGTGTTTCATTTGAATTGTATTTATTTATAATGCTTTATACTACATGTGCTGTGAGAGACTGCATGAGACATTGTTGGAAATAGTATTGGAAGTTAGCAACATCAACATTAAAGAACATTAATTTTAATAACCATACGTCTGCTTCCCTTCTGAATTTTTATTAAAATTGTTTTTACCGTGGTTTTTACGTATGATAATTTACTACATTGTCAAATTCAATTATCGCAATCCGAAAACTAGTAATGTTGTAAATCCATTTTTTTTTCTGGTACTCTACATACATAAAATACGAATAAACAAGTGTAGAGCCGATGATATAAAACATATGTAGATATTGTGACAACCCTACAGCAACGACGAATCCCTACACAAGAGCGGCATTTCGCGTGACTTCAAACGCGTTGTCCCACTGTATGTTTTTTACTCTGTGGTTTTATTGTGATAAATATGTAAGTAATGATGTAGCGGATGTCTATGGATGTCGCACACTTACCACCAGGTGAAACGACTGTGTGTTTGGCCCCTCTTTCATAAATAAGTAAGATTTTTGATAGTATTTTTTTTGAACTTTCGGACTCACTGAATATTATATTATATGTGAACTAAATTGAACATAATAATAATGAGTCTAATATATCAATCTTCAACTCACGATATCTGCGACCTCTACTAATTACCGACTAACTTACGCCCTTGATTACATATATTATTTTTTGGACAAGGTTAACAGTAGTTTCTGAGCTCCTAAAATAGCTTGTAAGGCTCATTGACATTGACAGAAAGTAGCATTTAAATCATGGAATTATTAAATACTTTCTATATAAAGACTTTCTATCTGTACTAATTGATTTCATTGATTGTCGATTTTATTATTATATAATATCAATATTTATTTTAGATGTACATAAAAAATATTAAAAAATTACACATACAGACCTGTCGAAGTAACGGTTTCATCGTAAGAGCTCCAACTAAACTTCATAAGAAGTCACAATATTAACAATATTAACACTAATATGTATTTAGCCTTCGTACTATAAACGTAGGACTGATTTATCTTGTGCAACATTGTAATCTCTATCTACTATTTATCTGTTGTGTAAAATCTAATCATATTTTATTATTAGTTTTTCCTCTCTACTACTTCGAAAAAAGTTCACTTAAGTACCTGTCTCCTGCAACAATTGGGCTGACTGGTTTTGCAACGCGTACTCACTTTCTCACCGACATAACTGTTAAAATGTATGTCCAAATTATGTAGCGTAAAACAAAGATCATTTAAATACCAAAAGCGATACGAGTGCATATTATAAAAAATGTAGAAATACTTTAGAAGTAAGGAAAAAATAGCGTAAATTTTTAGCTGTATACAACTGGCGCCGATGTAAACACAGAGTATGAAAATATAGCAGTTTTAGATGAATTGAATGTAATGTATCTATAGCTGCGTTCCATTTCATGTCATTTAAAAATTAACTCTTGCTACTGTGGCGCCACCAATTATTAACGCTTTTCGACGGACACTTGTGTATGAAACACAGAGATGGTAGCCTAACTGATATACTCCGTATTATAGTTTTATGTCAATAATTGGTATAATAGTGAAACACTAGTATGCCAATAGTATGCACATATAAGAAGACTATCGCGGACGTTTTTTGTAAAAGATAAAACAAATAATTTCATATTCGAGTAACTCTTACAGTTTTTGTAGCGCGTTAACGCGTTCCTGATGTACCCTTTTTTTCTTTTCTTTAACGCCGGGAAATACTCTGAGGCATCCCGATGCCATCCCGGGGAGTGGGTTTCCCCACGCGGGTATGGGACTCGCTGCGCCCGAAAGCTAGTAAGTGAACGCAGCTCTACCCACTAAAACCCGGCGAGTGCCCCTAATGCCGCCTTTGGTGAGGTGCCCCGGATCTAATAAGCAAACAGGGCACCTCGACCGGTTAGTCAGTCCCCCAAGGGACCGATACCACCTCCACATGCAGAGGGGTTGTCCCGTTCGACAACAACCTCTCTCAACGTCAGGACAGTACAATGGAGTCAGGTTCCCGTCCTCACCCCTTGCCCCCTGCTCCTTTGTCCCCTCTTCTTATAAGAGGGATGCAAAGAGCCCCCTCGGCTCAATTAGCTTCACCCAAGGTGCTGGGCTCACCCTAAGCTTCTGAGCCCCACCGCCACGTCAAGGCCTGAAGGGGTTCCGGATATACCCCCCCCCCCCCCAATTTAATTAAAAATATTACATTTCATATCATACATAGGTATTCAAGATATAATTTTATAATACAAATCATTCAGATTCCAAGTTTTCACTTTGAACAAATGACGTATAAATTTTCTGCGTGTACCTACGTCCCATTGGCCAATCATACAACAATGGCCATCAATCGGCCAATAGAGCGCAGAACCGGCGCTGCGACGCTGCACCAGTTTGGTGAAATTTGTTTTTATACGAAATACCGCTGTATTCCGGTTACATGTTCGATGGTTTGAAGTTTGAACGTACATGCACATGAGCAGCAATGACCTAGCTATCATCAACATTACGTCGCAGGCCCACTGCATCGTACACGTGCTTATCGCTTGTGAAGGAAGCACAGTTGGCTAAACAAGAGAACATGGGAGAAATACTATTTTCAGATATAAGCCGTGGAAAATCCATGACCGCAAGTCTTTAGCAATGGGAATACTTGACTCATCTTGCAGTTGTAGTAAAAACAGGGCAGGGAAACCGACGCAACCTACGAAAGAGAATTCAGCAAACAGCAGCAATAACGAGACACTGGAACAATACACTTTTAACATTTAAAGTATCACATAATAATAGAATACTAGGCCCCTAAGATCAATCTTCCCGGATGATAGCGATTGAAACATTTCAAAATATCGGACCTTAATAAAACTATAAACGAGGTAAACACCCGTAAAAAATATATATAGCTCTAAGAAGAACGGAAATGAATATAACTAACTAGCTGTTTCCCGCAGCTTCGCCCGCGTTAACTTACTCAACTTAACTACTATTAGTCACAGCGTGATGTTATATAGCCTATTATAGCCTTCCTCGATAAATGGCTGTCTAACACTGAAATAATTTTTCAAATCGGACCAGTAGTACCTGAGATTAGCGCGTTCAAACAAACAATCTCTGCAGCTTTATAATAATATTAGTATAGATTTTATACATAATCTCGTATCACAAGTCTCGTGAACAAGGCTTTCGTAGACGCAATGTAGAGCTCCGCGATTAAAGTGAAAAAATCGGTTGTCTGTAAAGTCGGTTTACTGACGATAGTTGAACGTGACAACGTCATAACAAAATGGAACGCCTCACAGCGAGGTAACGCCGCATGCGTCATGTTTTTTCGTACGTGCAGCCGGATCCATCGAATTATAAAACGTTGTCACGTCAAAAACTCCGGTTATACTGTAAAGTAATTACTGATCGAGATAATGCAACAATGTAACGTTTATCTCCACTATCTGTCAGTTACTAATAATAAATTTCTACATATTCATTATTTGCCACGTGTAAGATACTCTCGTGATTTCTGTTTACTTATAAATGTAAGATAAATGACCTAAAAATCTGATTGTATACTGAACGTTGTCGTGTAAAAAACATTTCATAGTGGACAGAATGGTGGATATACACTATTCTCGAATCCACTTCAATATACAAAAAATACATCATCAAAATCGGGACAGCCGTTTAGGATTTCCGTGACATACACGCCCACAGAAGAATTATATCTATCTTACTTCTTACTATATATAAAGGTGAAAGTTTGTCAGTTTGTATGTTTGGATGTTTGTTGACCTTTCACGGCAAAATGGTTGAACTGATTTGGCTTAAAGAAATGGTAATGGCTTATACCTGGGATTAGGACAAAGGCTATAAAAATAATCATCATCAATCTGGATACGGTTGTAAATTTAAGTTAATGCGGGCGAAGCTGTGGGCTCTACCATGGTTCAAGCCTTGTCGTAGCGGTGAGGCTCAGTAGTCTAAGGTAAACCCAGCACCTAGGAGAAGCCAATTGAACCGAGGGGGCTGCACATTGTACCCCTCTTATAATAAGAGGGGCAAAAGAGTTGGGGGGACAAGGGGTGAGGATGGGAACCTCACCCCATTACACTGCCCCGACGTTGGGAGGGGTTGTTCTGTGGTGCGGGACAACCCTTCTGTGGAGGTGGCTTCGTATCCGGTGTTTGCTCAACAGATCCAGGGCACCTCAACAAAGGCGGCATTGGCGGCACTCGGCGGGTTTTAGGGAGTAGAGCTGCGTCCTCCTTACCATCTTTCAGGTGCAGCGAGTCCCACATACCCCCCTGGGGAGTCCCCCCTTCCCCGCGGGATGCCTAAGAGCATTTTCCGGTGGAAAAGAAAAAAAAGATAAAGAACCTACAAGGATTTTTATCTGAGAGTCATAGGGACTGCCGATAGAAGTGAGAAGAGCAGCTGACTGTATCTCTCTCGCTCGGGCACACTCGGTGGTCCCGAGCTCACCCGAACGAGCCTTTCACCTCCGAGCGTGACGGATCAGCCTCACTTCATAAACGAAAAAGTTAAGTTAGTTTAGAACGTCATGATGAGACAAGTAGGTATATTATATCTCAAAACATTCACCCCACGTAACGCTAAATAAAAGCTAGCTTTAGTAGCATGCACTGAAACTGAAATATCAATCAAATCAAAATCAATTTCTTTGATTCAAAATAGTAGATACTAATACAGTATATTTTTGAACGTCACTTGACCGGTTCCAAGGTAAGCTCACTGAGAAGAACCGGTGAAACAAACTCAGTGGAACTAATCTTTTCAAATAATATATATTATATAACAATTTTAACATGTTAACCTGAAATGTCTGGGAGGATAATGCCTTATTCCCAGGGTGTGGTATCTTCCATGAAATCTTTTACTTTAAAATTTCCTTTACCAAACAAATGCTCTTTAACAACATTTTTGATTTTTTTAATGGAGAGTTTTTGAACGTTTTCTGGGATCCTATTGTAAAAGCGTATACAGTTGCCTTTAAAAGAATTGCTTACTTTTGAAAGTCTAATCACTGGTATGACCCTATCAGTCAAATCTAGAAGAAGTAATTGTCAACCAGTTCTCTACATTCAAGTGTAGGAATGAAGATGAGCGTATATTAGGGCGAGGAACATGAAGTATCATCATAAATATACTTCGGCATGCCTAGAGTTCCTGTAATAAAAAATCACAAAAGCCGTGGAGTCGCTAAATATTATTTAAGTATATTTTTTTCTTTATTCAAATTTTTGACAATTGTTTTCTAGTATTAGGTTATTGTTATTTTCTATTTTAGTTTGAAAATGATTTTAGCTACTTTTTATTAATTAGACAAAATTTCAACCCCTATTTTATTGGTTTTTCTTGAAGATTCCCGCGTTATAAAAGAGCTTTTTTTCTTTTGATTTGCGACAATTTTAATTGACTCTCATTATTTAAAGTCTTACAAATTTGTTACTTGCAAAATAAAAATGTTTTGATTTTTTTTAATTTAATATTATTTAAAAATTGTAATATAGACATAAAAAAAAAACAAAAAAGAATCGCCGGGTTTTAGTAGGTAGAACTGCGTCCACTTACCAGCTTTCGGGCGCAGCGAGTCTCACATACCCGCGTGGGGAGACCCACTCCCCCGCGGAATGCCTCAGAGCATTTCTCGGCGAGAAAAAAAACCTCTGATAAGTCACATTTTTAATTCCATGCGATTGATATTTTATGTTTATGTACATACTATGCTAAAAATGAAAAATGCATATAAATGACCGCTACACTTACATAATTATCGATGTAAATAAAAAAAATCATAAATATTGACCAACACTCACATCAAGTTAACCTATCCCCGTAAGAGAGAAGTATGATGAAAATCTGAAAAATAAATAAAATTCGTCACACACACATATAAGAAAAGTGTCAGGAGTAATAGATGCGTTAAACTACTCAAAGAAACTAAAATGACGGTGGTCAGGCCATGTAGCGAGAATGAGTGACGACAGATGGTCAACTCGGCTGACATCGTGGACAGGTCCTACGGGAAAAAGAAAAATAGGGAGACCTATTGTTTTCTAATGTTTACGCGAATTTCACTCATTATTATAAAACAATTTTTTACGGATTTTATCGCGGTTTATTGAGATTTTTACAAGCCCGACGTTTCGGATACTTTACAGCAACCATGGTCACGGGAGGACTGAGGTGTCATACGTCCTATCATTACAAAGTTATTCGAAACTACCCTATGATACATCAATATTTTGGTCAGTCCTATCTACGCAGAAAGTGCTAACTGTATCTTTAATCTGTGACATATTATGCTTGGATTTTGATTTGATAATTTTAATAATGGGATCCCAAGCAGGTGGTAGAAGCCAGCCATCTTCTCTATTGAAATTAGGATGTTTTTTAATTTCAATAGCCTCACGGATCATCCTTGGTTGGAATCTGTGTTCTTTTGCGAGGACTTGTGGTTTATCAAATCTGATATAATGGCGAGCAATACCTTAAGCCATACAGTGTATAGGAAGCATACCCATACGGATAAGTACCTAAACGGCGAATCTCACCACCATCCAACACAGTTAGCTACCGTGGGTAAATCTTTATTTCAGAGAGCACAAGGGATCTGTGATGAGCAACACCTGGAGACCGAACTTCAATATGTCAAGCAAGTACTGCGTGACAACAAGCTTCGGGTACCCCGTCTCTGTCACAGTGAACGTGTGAAACCAGCCACCGTCGAGCGAGTACCTGCAGTTCTACCGTTTATTAAAGGCGTCACTGAAAAGATTGGCTTCATCCTAAAGCGAGCTTCTATAAAAACTTATTTCAAGCCGCCAAAAAAGATAAGTCAATTCTTACCATCTGTCAAGTGTCATATACCCTTACAAGATGCAGGAGTATACAAGCTTGATTGTGACTGTGGTCTCTCCTATATAGGCCAAACTAAAAGATCTATTAAAACTCGCGTGAAAGAACATATAGCTGATTTAAAACACCGTCGCTACACTAAGTCTGCCATCTGTGAACATAGTCTTGACAAAGCTCGCCATTATATCAGATTTGATAAACCACAAGTCCTCGCAAAAGAACACAGATTCCAACCAAGGATGATCCGTGAGGCTATTGAAATTAAAAAACATCCTAATTTCAATAGAGAAGATGGCTGGCTTCTACCACCTGCTTGGGATCCCATTATTAAAATTATCAAATCAAAATCCAAACATAATATGTCACAGATTAAATATACAGTTAGCACTTTCTGCGTAGATAGGACTGACCAAAATATTGATGTATCATAGGGTAGTTTCGAATAACTTTGTAATGATAGGGACGTATGACACCTCAGTCCTCCCGTGACCATGGTTGCTGTAAAGTATCCGAAACGTCGGGCTTGTAAAAATCTTAATGAACCGCGATAAAATCCGTAAAAAAATTGTTTTATTATAAATAGGGAGACCTGCTAGATGGATTAGAAAAATACAGTACAGTAATATACCTACATATACACGTCCATGACCCAGTGCAGATACTAATCAATAATACTACAAATTACCTGAACTTGGCGGGATGAGAACCCACGACCGCTGCGTAGTCTGGTAGTCTGACCACTCGCCCAGTCGGCCATCGATATGCTAGTCTATAGACACTGCAGAAAACCTACAAATGATTTATATTTAATACCAGCTGTTACCCGCAGCTTCGCCCACGTAACTTACTCAAATTAATTACTGTTAGTCACAGCTGATTTTATATTATAGCCTATATATATATCCTTTCTCGATGTGGCTATCTAACACTGAAAGAATTTTTCAAATCGGACCAGTAGTTTCTGAGATTAGCGCGTTCAAACTAACAAACTCTTCGGCTTTATAATATTAGTATAGATAATAGTGGAGTTGCATTTTTATTATATTCTGTCTCAGTTGAAACTATTAATCTTAAGCCAGGAACCTTAATAGCGCATCAAAAATATAGTTTCAATTTTTGAATCTGTCGCAACCTTGAATTAGAGTTACAAGTATTTAATTGAAAAATTAACAAACAATACTGGGCCCCACTCCATGCCACTTTATAACTATAAGGCGCGTCTTCACGGATCAGTAGCACCAGTAGAGTAGGAAAACTGGCGAGCGGCGACCGTACCGAGCAGTCCCGAGACCATGTCCTTAGTTGAAGGTGCCTCTGACACGGAACACAGACAGGACGACGAGAAGAACTGTAAGAAGACGGACAAGAATCGAGGATCGGTAAGACAATTCATCTAAGCTCACATATTTTTTTGATAAGAAGTTCTTTTATAAAACTGATTTCTGGCAGAAGTAGACTTTACGTGCACCCATCATGACAATGTGTTTTCTACATACAGGGATCAAAGATATTTTTAAGCGCTGTGCCGCGCTTGTTTCTCCCGTGAAACAGCTTTGCTGTGTTTCGGAGAGAAGGGCAAGACAGGCAGTGTAATTACTGGCACCGAGACTTAACATCTTATGTCTCAGGATAGGCAACGTATAAATGAGTTGCCTGGGCTCGTTCCAGGTAAACTAGTTTATGTTCATGGGCGACGTCGACCACTTACCATCAGGTGGCACGTTTGCCAGTTTGCCTATCCAACTAACATAAAAAAAATAAGAAAAGTATGCGAAATGCAAAAGTGTCTAATAGAAAGTATATCGCACGTTTTAAGTAGAATGCGTCAGTAGATAAAAGGTTCTCCCGAAAATAGCAATTTGGGTTCGGAACTGGACTACTCCAAGTAATTTCATTCTAATTCTTTTCTTCTTTTGTTACAATTGTGCAGTAAATTGTTTCTATTTGTAATAAAGTGCCTATAATAGGGCGAGCGTTAGGGACTCGAAAGTCCCCACCATGGTTCAGGCCTTGTCGTGGCGGTGGGGCTCAGTAGCCTAGGGTGAGTCGGCACTCTGGGCGAAGCTAATTGAGCCGAGGGGGCTCTTTGTACCCCTCTTATAAGAAGAGGGGACAAAAGAGCAGGGGGCAAGGGGCGAGGATGGGAACCTCACCCCATTGTACCGTCCCGACGTTGGGAGGGGTTGTTCTGTGGTGCGGGACTACCCCTCTGTGGAGGTGGCGTCGGTCCCTTGCAGGACTGACTAGCCGTCGAGGTGCCCTGTTAGCTTAACAGATCCGGGGCACCTCACCAAGGCGCACTGGTGGCACTCGCCGGGTTTTAGTGGGTAAAGCTGCTTCCACTTACCATCTTTCGGGTGCAGCGGTCCCACATACCCGCCTGGGGAGTGGGTCTCCCCAGGCGGGTATGTGGGATGCCTCAGAGCATTTCCCGGCCTTAAAGGATAAAAAAAAGGGACTCGAAAGTTCTCTCTCTATTTTCTCCATCTATTTTATATTTATATAATCTTACATTTAGAGTTACCAAAATATGGACCAGAATATACCCGTTGGTAATATCTACCATGCTTCACATGGTAACATAGCGGGCAAACTTCGGCGGATTTGGTGATAATTGATAAACCATCTAGCACAAGGTTCTTTGTTCTTTCATGCAGAAAAGAAGTATGATACTCAAGGAATATCTCGCCTATGGGCTATTTATTTTTATTAGCTTTATAGCTCATTTTCACTCATCGCTAAACATCCATTCATGTGTTAGTCTAAACATAATTTCTCATTTGTAATATTAATAGAAAATAATCTCTTACCCTAATAAAAATATCTTTTTTTTTCGGAATGATCTATGCTAACGGCCCGAAGGCCCTAATGCTACATCGGATTAGTGTGAGCCCATTTGGCCCACTTTTGGTTTGTGTGGAGTTTCCCCCCGCCAACCGTGTGGTCTGCGACCGTACGGCCTCCTGGCGTCGGGTTGGAAAAATATCTTAATCTAGCAATCTAATATATAAAATTCTCGTGTCACGGTGTTTGTAATTAAACTCCTCCGAAATGGCTCGGCCGATACTCATGAAATTTTGTGTGCATATCGGGTGGGTCTGAGAATCGGTTAACATTTATTTTTCATCTCCATAAATGTTAAGTGTGGTCACCCCTTAATTTTCATTTTTAATTTTTAGATAAAAAAATTGATAACGATATGGCTGTAAATCTAAACTAACGTAAGCGAAGCTGCGGGCAAGAGCTAGTTATTTTACATTATTAGTAGTTTGCAGCTTAAATTTTCAAAATCAAGAGATGGAAACATATTATGGTCTATGTTTTAGTGTGTTTTTATAAATTGTTTCATCATCATCATCGTCAGCCTCTATCTGTTCACTGTTGGACAAAGGCCTCCCTCAATGAACGCCAAGACGGCCGATCCCTTACCAAAAATTGTTTAGTTCTTTGTATTAATACGAAAAGTAGCTGAAATACAAAAGCTAAAGATGTATTTAGTACTAGTAGTTTAGCCTTTTGTCGATCCTCTATATTATAGTCTAAAAATAAAATATCATAAGAGTTATTGGCCGAGATAGAAAAACCGGTTCATTAAATGGGCCATTAATCGTAAGCAGTAAGTTTTACAAAAAAGTTGACATGAAATAAAAGACGCAAAATTTTTGTGTCTACTTTTTTATATGTATATTTTTTTGGGTCCTAGTGACTTTTGCCCTAAAGTGCATGGTTTCCGAGATGTGTATAGTTTCCGAGATACAGTCAAAAACTTTTTCCAAGATGGTGCTTAAAACTCCGCCTGGATCTGTCAGCATTTTGTGATTTTATTCTCAGTAAGTGACCCTAAACCTTATAAGAAATTGGATCCTAAGTTTGTGCCAGATATTCAAATTAGTTAGTCTTAAAGTGCTCATTGTTGATCGTAAATAATCTATACTAATATTATAAAGCTGAAGAGTTTGTTTGTTTGTTTGAACGCGCTAATATCAGGAACTACTGGTCCGATTTGAAAAATTCTTTCAGTGTTAGACAGCTTATTTATCGAGGAAGGATATAGGCTATAAAACATCACGCTGTGAGTTATAGGAGTAACGCGGGCAAAACTGCAGGCAACAGCTAGTATTTAATACGGGGAAACCCCGCAAGTCATTATCTATACTATACTAGTGGCACCACAGAAACCGACAGACGTTGTCCTGTACATTTTTTTTTTATTGTGAATCTAAACCATCCTCGAATCCCCTTGAACTCACACAAAAAATTTCATCAATATCGGTCCAGCCGTCTAGGAGGAGTTCAGTGACATACACACGCAGACAAGAAATATTACAAAATATCATTCAAAGAAAAGGGATTGCCCGAATTTGTCAGAGAATAAGTAATGACAAATACCTACCGTGCTCTTTTGAATCGGTCCGAATTTGTAGTTGTGATAAAAATATGTAATGGTTCAAATATTTTTATTATTATTTTGCCGCCTCTTAAAAAGTACTGCCCGGGGAGGGCCGCCCCTGCTGCCCTCACTACGCTACACCACTGCCGCCTAGGTAAATGAAATGTACAAAACAATGCGGGTTCAAACACACGGTTCGACCTCTCTCTTGTCTTGCCATTTATTTGTTTGGTTATCTTTTTTAATACTGATAAATTATTTATATTATAGGTAATTGGATAAATGTCTTTTTATTGGATAGAATCCTTTATTACAGACACATTATATTTATTTCGCAATATTTTAACTTCAGTAAGTATAGAACATGTACGCATTGCTGAGCTAAAATTACAGTACCTACATTGTAAAAAGTTAGTTTCATTCTGAATAGTAGTTGTCTATCGTAGATCTTATATTTTCCAGCTGTATATTGAGTCGAGGAGATTTCCGCAGATTTTATTACAAAAAAATCCTTTTTTTAGTATCTTCGACCATTTAATCCATTTTAATTGTAACCTTAACAAGATCGACACAGAAATGGTTGAAGTTTTACCTAGTATAGAAGTATTTAAAACAGCATGCCCACGCTAGACAGTTCTAAGATCACTTGATCCTTAATTTGATCCAAATATGGTTTTATAGATGTGCGAGAATCGATGTGCGGTAATAGAGTCCACCCACCATACAATTATATGTAATAAATTACTATTACTTGCTTGTAATTTAATGGCGGCCAATTGTCTTGTTAAATTCAATTAAAATTTAGTTTTAATTGATCCTTAGATGCAATAAAAACGACCTTCTTTAAGCTATTAATTTTCTTCTTCACACTAAGTTAAAACGTATTGATGTAAAAATTAAAAGAGCAAAATGTATATTTAGTTACAGTATATTTGCCATTAGTTTATTTTATGAAATGTTTAATCGGCATGATAAAGTTCCTCCATTAAGTAACTGAACAGCAGAAATAAAGACAGACATTTTCAGATTAAAGAAGAAATAATTAGACATGAGATCATATTATGTAGTCACTACACAAAAGGAGACGGTCCAAAATTGTATGGGACGTTGGTCTACTTTTGTACATGTAATGAGATAAAGAAAAAAATATTGAAACAGTTTTGATTTGTTTATATCAATGAATTCATCTCAATTTCAGCGGTAGAATAATTTAATGTTTCCAAGATTTGCAACACTACGTGTATAAAACAATGGCGTAAGGCGTATATTCTGTGGCGTTATCTGTCAAATATAAGGAATTATGTCATTGTTCGTTATGCATCTCTCATCCTTCGGTTTGTCATTAATTGTCAGAAATGATATTTAGTAAGTAATAATCATCTATCTGAAGGGCGCCATCTTCAATAAGACTTGCCAACAAGTTAAAAAACTTAAAATATATTTTTTGCATGTAAATTAGTTTCATATACTAATTTATTTTATTTTTAATGAAATCTATGTATTTTTCTCTATTTATGGTATACTGTACAAGACCAGACCTAAAATGGACCGTCTCCTTTCTTGCTACCACAAATGTTCTGCTTCAGCATTATTCATAATGGCACCATGTAGTAGATGCTGCAGAAGAAAGAATCAAGCATCAGGCAGTTTAGTTAGTTTGACATGATAATACATACTTAATCATCCATGATCTATTTCCTGCTGATCTAATTTTTTTTTCAACGGATGCTGACACAATACAGAGACAAACGCGCGTAATGAGCCGGAACAGACATTACGAATCTTAAATATTCATCTATTGTTTTTATGTTCCTCCAGAGAAGTTTCTTGTGTACCCATTACTATTTTTAAATGAACATAATTAAATGCATACTTGAATTTGCATACAAAATGATACCATAAAACTTTTTATTGTAGGTATAGCCTGACCAGAAAAATAAAAACCCTCGCCGTATTGCGGAAAATTGCGGAACTAATTTCTGTATGGACCATACTAAGTGTTGACCACCGTGTTGACGTAACAAAGATACAGTGGCGACACCACTCAGGGTTTATATATTTCTGGTCAGGCTATATATATCATCATCGTTTTAAACAATATACATACATAATATTATGTGCGTGTGTGTGATGCAGAATTCTTTTTCGCTATTTATTAAAAGACCATATTATTATCTTACAATAAATACAAATGTATATAAACGACGTTGACAGAACAAAATAGTGTTCCGTTAGTGATTAAAACTATGTAGTACTTGAAAATATCGTTAATATTTATAACCTTAGTGGTGTTCCGCAAGGTTCTCTATTAGGACCATAACATTACCCTATATGTTAACGATATCAAATAAAATAATTTATCGTTACCAGATGTCAGATTCATACATGTGGAAGGAGCAGATCCACACGATGATGAAGGGGGACAGCGAGTCTGACATATCAGACTCTGAACACTTCCTCACCAAAGGGGCATTCCTGATAACTCCATCACACGGACTTAGTATGGAAAAGGCTTCGGCTATTTGCGAGAAAATGGAATTTAAAGGATGCTTCTCGTTAACTAAAACAGCTACTGGAATTCTCTTCAAATTCTCCAGCGTTGATGATTATCAAATGGTTTTCAAAAAGGGATTCCACAAAGTTACTGGATCGCGTTTTTACAGGAAGGTAAGGCCTTATAGATTTTTATGAAAACCTTAAATTGCATGTCGATTATACCGATAACAATACACTGCAATACTATATAGGTATGTCCTTTCCATGGCTGGACATTAATCTTAATAGCCACAAAATTAGTAAATTCAAAACTTAAAAAAATATTATTATAAAATCACCCACCCTCATCCTATCTAGAATATAGAGAATTGATTTACTTTCTCTCTAGTAGTAAGAGACAATCAGATAGTAAGATTAAATTACTGTAAATGACCTATATTACAGAGTATTAATTTACACGAAAAAAGATTTTTTATGTTAGTTGTATAGGCCAACTGGCAGACATGTCACTAGATGGTAGATAAGTGTTAGACCTCTACACATAAATAAGTTTACCTGGAACTAGCCCAGGCAACTTATTTATGGGGGGAGGACCTGGCGCGGCAGCCGTATGGCAAAAACATGACGGCTGGTCTGCGTCCGGTCCTTGAGCGGTGGATGCGCCGTCTGTTGCCTGCATATCCGGGACTCTCAAAAAGCGGCTGAAGGCGCTCGCAGTGGTTTTAGTTAGGGTGGGCACTCCCAGGTGCGAGTCCCACATTGGGTCAGGATCTACCCGAAGGTCCTGGTTGCATCCATAAGGATTTCCCTGCGAAAAAAAAGGCAAGTTATTTATGTGTTGCCTATCCTGACTCCTGAGACATAAATTGTTAAGTTTCGGTGCCAGTAATTACACTGCCTGTCTTGCCCTTCTCTCCGCACACAGCAAAGCTGTTTGAAGGAAGAAACAAGCAAGATGGTGGTACCCATGCAGCCGGGAGCGCGGAACAGCGCATCCCTTCCACATCCCAATAGTGGCATTGGGAAATAATATTAAATAACAATTTATACGTATGGAGTTATCAGGATACCTGATGTAAGATGCATTGAAAAGTGTGTCGAGTGGCTGTCGAGTAAATTAAATTCGAGACTTAATTCAATTTCAATTATAATTGTGTACATTTTGTATCATTTAGTAGTTGTATTACATTTATCATAATAATATATAAAACTGAAGAATAAATAAATACAAATAATACCTGAAGTTGAGTCTGAAGTAACACTTGAATATTTTTTTTTGTCAAAAGGAGGTAAACGGAGCCATATGATGACTACCGACGCCCATACACATATCTGCACAACCAAAGGAAATGCAAATGCATTGGCCTTCTTTTCCCAATCCCCCCCAATGGGCCACCGGAAACTCACAAACCGCACGAAACGCTACAGCATAGCTGTCACTTGACGACGGTGTTATGTGAGCGAGAAGTACCACCCCGGTCGTGCCGGCCCAATTCTGCTGCAAAGCAGCATGGCATCTCTTACAACTACTATATCAATTATTTTGTAAAAGTTTTTTCTTCTGTAGCATTTGCTATGACTATAATATGTTCACAGCTTTACGCTTTATATTTTGTAACGAATTGCGACTGTTAGGAAACTTAAAAACATGATATTATACTTAAATAAAAGAAATATTTTCTAGATATTTGCAATATTGAATTCTTTGTAATATTTAGTTCTTTGCAATATTTAATTCTTTGTAATATTTAATTCTTTGTTATATTGAATTCTTTGTCCATAATTTAACGCCTTTTCATAATTTCAAACTACACTTATTCCAGATCGCGATACCTTGCCGCCCACAGAAGACATTTACGGTGTACGTTTTTGACATTCCCGATGAAATTCCCGAGGAAGACGTCCGTCATGCTTTGTACAAATTCAACTCCGTCGTCGAAGTTGTACGAATGCATCTTGCTGGTTCACCACGTGAAGGCAACACTGGTAAAGAATTTATTTTAACTTTTTAACTTGTTGAGGCTGCTAAGAAATTAGCAATAAGTAACTATGTGAAAAACATTACCTGTCAAAGATGACCTGTTTTTGTTTGATAGAAAAAAGGGTAAATATATTTTCTGAAGTAGTAATGAACTTAAAAAGGTAAGTAATAGTCTCAGAGAAAGGTGAGGAAAAGGCTGAAGTAATTCTGTGTAAAATATATCATCAATGATTACTTTTAACAATGATCTTAAAGATGTCTTGTCCTTACTTAATATTCCAAAGTAGTAATGAACTTAGAAATTCTATAGTCCCAGAGAAGTTTTTGGTCAGTCAGTGAAAAATGTTCACAGATATTTTACGATTTTCAGTCTTTCAAGTAGTCAGTAAATACAACAAAGTGTATGTAATTTCTTTATGATGTATAAAAGTTGAACAATATATGCAATTGTATTGAAATGTGTCTGTGCATTTGAACAAAACGAAGAAAACTTTAGACAAATCGTCTGGCCCTGTTACCGCTATCTAGATGATAGCACCTCGAAGGCTAGTCAGTCCATTAAAGGTCAACGCCACCGCCATAGAGGGGCTATCCCGCACCACAGAACAACCCCCCAAACGTCGTGACAGTGAGATTCCCATCCTAGCCTACTATTACTCTTTTGACCCCTGTTCTTATAAGAGAGGCAGCTACCTCGGTTCAATTAGCTTCGCCCAAAGTGCTAGGTACACCTTAGGCTACCGAGCACCACCGCCACGACAAAGCTTGATCCAGATCTCAGCCTCTTATCTTAGATTATTAGCAATACTTCCTTCATATATTTTCCCCCCGACGCAAAAAAAAGACGTTTTAAGCTTGATCGCTAAGTCTGTTAGTCTATACTGGGCCTGTAGACAAAGTGACATCGCTTTGTAGCCGAAATTCGTTATCGTCTTTGAGATAACGATAATAATTTTCTAGCCAATGATCAATCAAAGATCGTGACAGTGCAACGACAACAACTGTCAAGTGTCAACAAAGTTCGACAAGAAGTGTCAAATCGGACCAAAAAATTAAAATAAATATCTATGTAAATAGACTTCATACACACCATAACTCATAAAAATTGTGAAAATGTTGCCCTCCATGGCCCACGCCCACGGATAACGTATCAATATCAATAATAAAATAACATAAGTTTGACATAAGTGTTCGATAACCAATTGACAGTTTATGATTTTGTTACGAATTTTAACATTGTCTACCAACTTGCGATAACGATAACGAGTGACTTAATTGACGACGGCTTATGTCAATCCCATACATTTTATTCTTTTCGAACTTCGTTATCGTTTTTTTAATGTTACTTTGTCTAAGGCCTCTGTATCTGTAGCACCGTAGTTCTCAAACGGGTAAACCAATTTAGAGACAGTCATTTTTATTTGAAAATAGGTTTTGAAGCGGTGGTTCCCAGACATATTTTGATAAAGTGTGTCAGACGTTTCAAGGTCATCAGCTCTTTTTTTAGTACGTATTTTTCTGTAAAACCTTTTAGTATTATATTATATTTTGTATAATAAAGGTACCTCAACACCGAAACCAACGGATAAAACTTCACCTCGAGCTATGACGACCATTGACGGCGAGCTGGTCAGCAGCATGGTTCCGAAAGAAGCTTCTAGCATTATCCGAGTCACACTCGCGAATATAGAAGAAGCTAATATTCTTCTCCAAAACGGGTTTGATTTCTACGGAGCAACATACTTCCCTACTGAATTGGCAACACCTGCCCAAGCAGCAAAGCTGATAAAACCAAGCAGGTAACTTCCAATAGCTATCACAATTACCTATAAATGTATTTAGATAATGATTCTGATTATCATAAAAGCACTGTATAGTAGATAAATTAATCAATTATGCAATAGATATATTACAGATAATTCTATTTAGCCTTATTAATTCGCACGGTAACATCAAACTACATCGACACGTATTTTTGAGAGAAAACAAAGAAAAAAAAAAACATCGTGGTTGAGGCTGTGTCAGACAAGTTCGTTCATCGTGTGTGACATTGTCTTGAATTTCTTAATCTATATGGAACGAGAATTATATGACGCAGCAAAACGATCTCAAAGTAAAGGCGTCGCCTTACGTCGTGGTTTTATGGTGCTGATCGACGAGCGAGCAAAACAGTCGTGCGACTGTAGTTTGACGTCACGGTTTAGTATCTAGTAGAGTCAAAAATTAAATCGACTTAATCTAAATGTGTTCGGAGTCTGAAGGTTTGTGTTACCTCACTATAGCATACCATGAAATTATATTAAAGAAGCGAAAACGCCCTAGATTTTGGGTTAAAAGTTGGATTGACTAAAGGCAACACAGTCGTCGAGTACCCATTTGATCCTTGCGTTATCAGCAGAACCACTTGATGACAGAAATTATCTGAGAATGTCCCAGATGTATGGCGAATTGTTATCTTTAGTAGTCACTAATTGTTATCTTTAGTAGTCACTAATTGTTATCTTTAGTAGTCACTAATTGTTATCTTTAGTAGTCACTAGTTGTTATCTTTAGTAGTCACTAAAGATAACAATTCGCCATGATAACAAAACACATGGGAGTCCCCATGATACAAAACAAAACACAACAATGCGAGAAGCTATTTCTCCGAACGTTTAATAATAGTAATACCACGACTTTGGGTGATATGATTCTTCAATTCCTGAGAACTAATGAACACCGGTTCATGCTTGCTTATGTCGTTATTCCTGTGGGTAGCTCGCAATGACCAATTTTTTTTTCGATTATAAAAAATATCAACTAATTCAGTTCATATTTTTTAGCGACGTCTAATAGTTGTGTGTATGCGGTAAGCCGAATTACTTTGTTTTTATAATCTGGCAATGTTGTCTTCCATAAACAAGGACAGTCTCGCAAGAAATTTATTAATTCTAATATAAAGTCGTGACTTTGAGTACAATAATGGCGGAGACATCCGTCCCACATGAGCACTGACACGCAATACTGGCGAGTACCGGCTCGGCTCGTCATCCGAGATCGACACGCGGTATTGCGCGGCGAGCCGAGTAAAAATTAAAACAATACTGACGAGCCGCGAGCCAGGCTTGTCGGTATGTAAAACCACGGTTTTATAATGATACACGGGTGAACTTTACCGACGAGCCATAAACCCGTGATAAAGCTTGCCTGTCGATCAGGGCCTTAATATGAAACTATTCCCGATATTGAAATTATCCTGATAATTTGAAAAAAAAAATCTCCTCCTTGACCTACACACGTGTTGTATGCTGCATTGCAGCCGAATTACCTCTCGCTCACATGATACCGGCGTACAGTGACAGCTACGCTGTCGAGTTTTGTGCGGTTCGTGAGTTTCCAGTGGCCTATTAAGGGGTGAGGGGGGGGGGGGTAGGGAAAATGAGGGCAATGCAGATGCATAAATCTTTGGTTGTGCGGATGTGTATGAACATAGTCACCATAAAGCTCCGACTGCTCATTTGCTTCTTTATACCATAAAAAGTATATATTATCTTGACACGTTTTGTCTTAATCTGCATGCATTTAATGGTAGTTACCAGCACGTTGCACATAAAAACCACAAAACTTTTTGTTCACAGAGCCTATGTTTCTAGGGTGACTGGAGGAACGCTTTCAGCAAGGGTACGAGATTTGCTTCCAGTTTTCGACCAGCAAGGATTCACCAAATTTGCCCCACCAGCATCCCGACTTCTAAAACCACGTGCTAAATAAAATCCCAAATTTTAATAATATTTATTGTATATGCAACATCGAGCATATAATCGGAATAGAGTGGTACTGTTATCTGTTTTGTATTAAAAGGAATTCCGTCAATTTTGTGCCGCGACGCTGCGCCGGTTCTGCGCTCCGATTGGCCGACTGATGGCCATTGATAAATGATTGGCTAATGGGACGTGTATACAGAACACTGGTTGGTAGAATTGATATTACGTCAGTGAAAAATCACTGACCAGTTTCGAAATTTTATGGCTCACATTACTACACTATCAGGTTATATGCTCGATGATATGCAACTAATACAGGTACTTAATAAATTTAAATATTTACAAAAGTATTTAACAAAATGTATTGTTATATAGGTAATATGATACAGCTTTCTTACGACTAAACTTATATATTTATATGTTTGGATATTAATATTTACTATGATACCTTATTTGATTATTAATAATAATATTTATTAATAAATGCGAAGTAAATCCATCCTTATTTTATATTCGATGTGAGCAGTATCGAATTTTAGGCGACTGCTCGGAGATCGTTCAACCGAAAGCAGAATTACTATTACTTAGATATATCTTAAAAACATTAAGTGTTTGATGTGATAAATCTACGCGTCTTGGCAGTAAAACCGACCCAAATTCGTGACGGCAAACGGCATGACACTCTCATTTCTTTATTTTATCTTTATTATTTCTTATATTAACACACATGTTTACGGGGTTCTTAAGTGTGAAATTTTTACAAGATCGTTCGAAAAATATCCTTGAGATGAACACCTCATGTCCTCGTGTACGTATGTCCATAGTTATTAGCTTATCGACTGTGTCACACTTTATCTACAAAATAATCTTATTCTAAATTTGCAGTTATATAACATTTCCACTGATAAAGGTTATCTATCACAATTGCAACAGTCGTCATGACCTTGTCAAAATGTATTGCCAATATAACCATAAATGTTTAATGCTTGCTTTTATATGGTTCATGTTAAAATGGACAGGATGAAGACAATAATATGTGCCATACAATGTGTATTTTATGCAATCGAATCATAAACTCGTAATTAGTTTTTAGAAGATGTACCGTAATGCATTTCTTCTATCATAGTTTATTTGTTAATAAAATTAATTATAATCACAACCAAGATGATCACTTTAATTAACTTAAAGCTTGGAAAAAGTTTAAAAAATGTTTATTTTATCGTTATAATAAATGTAATATTATAAACCAATAATTTTAAGCTTTTATAATTTGTAATATGTTAATATTGTCAATAACGAAACTAATTGTGAATAAAATATTTTACGTTTTTTTGCTTTTTACTAATAACCCGCGGTTTTTCAATTAAGCGTTTGAGCTTATTTCTAGCCTCCGTCTATAAAGGACATTATTTAGAATATTTCCGCTGATATAATTGTTACGAAACTACTTTAAACGTATTTTCAGATCCTTTACAAAACGTTGATCTAAATGAAACGTCAAAGCCGTAAATAATTCTAAAACAGTACATTGCACTTTTGCAATATGCACCTAGCATTGTATGCATAATAAGGAAATAATCGACATTCAGCTATTTAAACCTATTTTGGCATGAAATATCGTACTGCTAGCAATTATGCAAAATATCCTTCAGAAATAAGTTGAATGTATGACTGGTTTTGGTCTCAATTCATATTTTAAATATTGCGTACATAGTCAATGTCTCTAAAGAAAATTTAGTTACAAAAATATTTTTATGTTTATAAAATTTAACAATAATTATCATCAAACTAATTAATCATGGAGTACTTAGTCTTTTCTTCTTGAATATCGATTCGATTTCCAATAAACTCTTACCTCTTGTCTCTGGTAATATTAAGAACAATATACCCGTTCCAACTAACGCCACCGTACCGTAAAAAGAAAAAGTGAACACTTGTCCGAAATCTAACAACATTCCCGGTGCAGTCTTTACTACGATAAATATGGAAGCGTAGCCAACGGCTGATGCAATACCAGCACCGAAACTACGAACATTGGCAGGAAAAATCTCCCCAATAATTATCAAAGGTAGAGGCATGAGACCAATATTTACAGCAATTATGAATGCTGATAAGAGACAGAGAGGTACAGCGGTTAAATGTGCTGGAATATCATCTTTATAAAAGTAAAGGAAAACAGAGAGGCCAAGCATGGATAATGTTGTTAAACTACCACTTATCATACAAAGAGTCCTTCGTGGACAGTTTCTGCTCGTCAAAAATGTTATTAAGGTAGTGATCACTCTTAAAGCGTCGATTGTTAACATGGCTACATAGCGATCTATACCCCCACCTACAGATTTTTCAATAATATCAACAGAATAAAACGTAATCGTATGAACACCAGAATAGTGACAGGTCAAATAGAATGTTATAGTGATAAAGAGAGGCTTGAAGAATTCTGGTGAAATATATTTCTCCAAGTTTTCCCTCCAAGTTCTACTTTCTCCAGTAGGTAAGGTTTCAGCACATTTAAATTTTTCTATCATGGCCTTTAATTCGTCCTTCGCTTCATCATCATGTCCTCTCAACCAGTAAAAAGACTTAATACCTTCATTTATTTTACCTTTAGAAAGAAGCCATACGGGACTTTCGGGAACGAATAATAAGAGAGTAGCAGAAATAAGAGGAAAAATTGAACTAATTATTGCCGTCCACTGCCATGATATCCACGTTCCAATTAAATGTGAGATAAAAATACCAAAGGCAAAAGAAAATGAAAGAAATGCTAAAAACATACCCCTTAGTTCCGGACTAGTTGACTCACTGATAAACACAGACATACAAGGGTTGACTAGACCTATAGAAGCTCCATTTAAAAACCTCCCCATTATCATTTGGGTGAAGTTAGAGGCACATGAAATTATAATCCAACCGATAAAAAAAGGTATGCTTAAGCTACGAAGAGTTTGTCGTCTTCCAATTGTTTCCATTAGCCAACCTCCAATAAAGCAACATGGAGCCATTGGTAGAACTGCAACGGAGGCTGCAAGAAATATATCATATTATGAACCTTTTAGTTTTGATAATGGTAATTATTGCTTTAATTAGGTTTATCAACGATTGCCAATTGTTTAGGCCTTATATCAGTCGGTCAGTAACGTGTCGATATTCCAATGATATACTGATATTTGTTCTTTACATAAATGATGATAAAGGAACAAATTAAAATAATTACGACTAAAAAATGAATGGAAAAGTACCAATCCAAGACGCGGCGTTTGGACTAGAGAGAATTACACTCTCCTCTTCTTTAAGATGAGGCAGTAAAGTTGCTGAATATCCCGAAGACAGACCGAATGCGAAAATCATTATAATTGCTCCCATTGCGGAGGTGAACTGAAATAAGGGAAACATAATATCTCAATATTACAATTGGACGCACTAGAATTAGTTCAATTAGGATATAAGAAACTTAATAATAAAAAAGGAACTATTATTATATTACAAAAAGTTATTGTTAACGAATTCATCCTCTGTACATTATTATTAATTATGTTAAAAAGTTAATCGATCTGCTTAAAAAATATCAAATATCTTAAAAAAACAACGTTTCTTATTAAATATCTTAAAAAAACTTAACGTTTTAACGTTGCACTTACTATCGAAATCATAATGAATAAATAATATCAACAGGAAGAAATAATATTATTTCACTTATAAAAAAAATAACAAAAAAAATTGTATAAATTCTCTCTCTATTACGCTTCATAAATAAGTTTTTCTTTTCTTTAAATGCTCTGAGGCATCACGCGGGGGGAGTGGGTCTTCCCACGCGGGTATGTGGGACTCGCTGTGCCCGAAAGCTGGTAAGTGGACGCAGCACTACCCACTAAAAAACGGCGAGTGCCACCAATGCCGCCTTTGGTATGGTTCCCCAGATCTATTGAACAAATAGGGTACCTCAACGGCTAGTCAGTCTCCCAGGGGATTGACGCCACCTCCACAGAGGGGTTGTCCCGCACCACATAACAACCCCTCCCAACGTCGGGACAGTACAATGGGGTGAGGAAGCTATAGAGAGGCACGATCAGCCTAAGCTTTCGGATTTTGTATAATTATAGTCCGTAAACCGGATTATAAGATAACAGATTAATAAATTATTTTTGACAAGATATTTTATATCATCTAGATTTTAGATATTAAATATCTAGAAAGTCAATTTCATCCCATTAAATGGAATACCCAAGAAGAGATTGAAAGCGAAATGAAAATTTTAGGTTAAAATAATTATATTGTCAATAGCCATGGTCTGTTTACATACTAATGAAGAGACTTCCTTCATATTTTCACTATGAATTGAATTGTGACATGTTATACCTGTTTCCATTTTGGTGAGAATCTTGCAACTGTTCTTGATTCTGTGATGAGATCGGTTTCACAAAAATCCTTACTATTTCTATATTTAACACTAACACTTATAGTTCTTGCATTTGTTTTATTATTTTCTTCTTTATTATCACCTAAATTATTTTTTCCATTAAAAACTTCATTGCTTTCTTCTTTATGTTCAGCGACACTCGGACTATTTTCAGTTTCTTTATATTCTTGAATAAGAGATTCATCTTGAGAACGATCAAACTCGTTTTCTTCTGTTGTTGATTGTTTGTTTATTTTATATTGTGTTTGCTTTGGAGTATTACTTTCATCATCATTAATATTATTGCTACTTGAGAGTTTATAATTTTTATCAGCGTTACTTATATCCTTCTTTTCCATTTTATAAAAAAATGTGTCACTATTTATTCCTAACTTAGGTATGTGTTTGCCAGAATATAGCTATATGTAACATGGCAATTGACAGTACAATGTTGGAAAGATAAGATGTAAGACTAATAAATAAAGGATCTGAAAGTAAGCGACTCCGATTTCGATAAGATTAGATTAAATTAAATTTGCTTAACTAGCAACATTACATGGCATGGTTTGGATCGTTTTGGTACATAAATAATGAGGAATCAATAAAGACTTGCATCGGACCATAATATATAAACTATCTATAGTTTGTTTGAACGCGCCCATATCCAATTTACATATCGGATTTATAAAATATATTTTTGTATAATTATTATTTATTCCTTTTTTATTTAACCCAATTATTGAGGATTTAATAAGTTGTTTATTGTTTTAATACAAATTTAGTATGAAACATTATTTATTTTAGAAAAGCATTAAGCATATCTTACTCACTGATATATTTCTTGTTAGTGATAACAAGAAATTGATTATTTATCGCATAATAAAAAAAATGCTGATGAGTTGCGGTTACAGTCTTTCCAAATATTATCTGATTGTAAAGTGTTGCAGACTATCTTGGGTTTTTTCCCTGGTCATCCAAAGTCGAGTTCAAAGCAAAAAGAGAGCCTAGAAGATCGGCCTTCTTCTTCGTGGAGTGGGCCAACAAGTCATCCCTCATATGTAGTGATGGTAGGGATGGCTAACAAAAATTCCCTTGAACAGCCTTGTCTAGAGACCAGAATGCACGAGTTCCCGAAGGAAGTTGAATCAATTTTTCATCAATTCTGCTCACGTACTCCAGTTTTGTCTCAGCAATAACTCTTTTGGAGGACCTGGAGGCCTGATGAATTGCCTGGGACAGTCCCCGGTGAATACATTTATGTACATGGGTAACGCTGACTGCATTATCTGGCAATCTTTTTGTCCAAGTAAGCTAGTTTTGATAATAGGAACTATAATGGTTCGTATTTTAAATATGAAATGACTTTCTTAAGTGTTTATTTTTATTTTTAAATAAACTTTTACAACAGCTGTACTTAAACTACTATATATTATAATTATTAATCGAAATTCAAGGCTCACTTATGAGCTTGCCTCTTTTGAATATCGCTTCAATTTCCAACAAACTTTTGTCTTTTGTTTCTGGTAAAATGAAATACAAGATAACAGTCCCGACCATGGAGACAATACCGTAGAACATGAATGTGGCCACTTCACCTAAATCCGCCATCATTCCTGGTGCAGTTTTTACTACTATAAAAGTAGAAAAAAATCCAACAGCTGACGCGACGCCGGCTCCAACACTTCGAACTTTGGCTGGAAATATTTCACCAACAATAATCCAAGGCAATGGCATGAGTCCAATATTTACAGCTATTATAAAAGCTGATAAGAAACAGAGAGGTATAGGGGTTAAGTGAGGTGGAATATTATTGTTGTAAAAATAGAGGAACATAGAAAGACCAATCATCGACATTGTAGTCAAACTACCGCTAATCATGCATAAAATTCTCCGAGGAAATCTCCTACTTGTCAAACTAGCGATCAGAGCTGTTATTACTCTTATAGAGTCGATAGTTAACATAACCACATAATTATCAATGCCTTTTCCCACAGACTTTTCGATAATATCGATGGAATAAAATGTAATTGCATGAACACCGGAATACTGACATGTTAAATATATTATTATCATAAGAAAAAGGGGTTTCCAAAACTCAGGTGTATAATAGCTTGTTAGTTTTTCTTTCCATGGTAGAATTGACGATTTTTCAACAGTTCTGAACTTATCAACCATCGCTTTCAATTCAGTTTTTACATCGTCCTCGTACCCCCTTAACCAGTAAAATGATTTGATCCCATCTTCGGTTTTACCTTTCGTAAGTAGCCATACAGGACTCTCAGGAATGAATGATATTAAAGCAGCAGAACACAAAGGGAAAAATGCACAAATGCCTGCAGTCCATCGCCATGACATATATGTCCCAATCACATGCGAAACAAAAATACCAACCGCCAAGGAAAACGAGAGGAATGCAAGGAACATGCCTCTTAGTTCTGGACTGGATGATTCACTGATAAATACAGACATAGGTGGGGCTAACAGGCCAATGGAGATGCCGTTTAATAATCTACCCACAAGCATGAGGGTTAAATTTGGTGCGGTTGCTATAAGAATCCAGCCTAAGAAAAAAGGTATACTTAAAATACGTAGAGCATATCGTCTTCCCAATATTTCCATTAACCATCCTCCAATGATGCATCCTGGAGCCATCGGTAGAGCCGTCATGGATGCTGTAAAATCAATATTATTCATATTAAAATACAACTCTTATATAATAAAATGTATACAATAAATAATATGTCTCGTCTCGCGTTTTCTCTTCCCAAATGCCGCTTGAATATTAAACTTAATAATACTATGATAAAACATTCTAAGCGGTCTAATATCTGACAAAGATTACCAAATAAAGGTGACCAAACTAAATATTTCCTGACAAGGTTATCCATTATAATCAGTATTGCCTGTAGAATTGACTTAGTTGCTGCTATTGCTAGTTTGCTCATCCGCAGCGTAAGGGTGTTACAATATTTAACATGTTCGTCCGCCTCGGGTATTCCTCCTCAAAGCGCATATTACACACCTTAGCGAAGAATCATAATAAAATACAATAAATTTGAATATTCTTATATGTTTTATTATCTCATTATCATCGGTGTCCCAATTCAACATTATTTAGTCAAATGAGCGTAACAACTCGCAGCACGGATGTCTAATTAACACAATTGTATCTTCTCGATCACAATATAATTCAGCAGAATAACATCGCTCACAAAGTGAAGTGAACTCAAGAGAACGCCAATGGCGGTCTTGCAGGGCATTCTACATACTGGTAGAAGAAGACCGCCATTAGCGTTCTCTTATACCAAACTGATAGAGCCAATAGACAACTATTTGTTTACCAATAATTATTATAAATATCGCCATAATATTATATATTATTATTGTAAATACATTATTAATTTTTAGCATCATTAATAATGCATATCATGATTTATCAATTTTATACTCCAATTATTAATCAACATTATCTTCAAGTCTATAATATTAATTACTTTAATTGATGCACCTATATGTAAACGGCGTTACACCCGGCTGCTACTGGCAGTGGTTTGTACCATAAGGTATAAAAATGCTTGAAGATTCAAACTGTATTTTATAATTCGTAAAGTACGATAGTTAATTAACGTTACTGTTATCTTAAAGTTAAGATTGCACTTAAATAATTATGTATTTAGGCTCTCTGAAAGACACGTCACACCTCGTTTCGAGTAAATTCTATATTCATCCACGTAGTGATTACATTCTCTTGGATTCATCCGACTTTAGTGTCAAATTTTTCTTAAAAGTATTTTATAAGTCAAATTACTTTATATTTATTTATTAACCGACTTCAAAAAAAAGGAGGTGTATGTGACACGATATCTCCGCCGTTTGTGAATGGATTTCGATGGTTATTTTTTGTTTGAAAGCTGGTGTTTCCAATTTGGTCTCATATTAATTTTATTAAGATCTGACAAGCCGTTTTTTAGTTATTCCCAATAATGCCTATTTGGTTGGTTTTGTTTACCTTGATTAAATTACGTTTATTATTTTATTATTCATTTTATTACGTGTCGATGTAACAATTGTATAGGATCCTTTGCTAGCACACCATAGTATGTCGCGGTCATCGTAATCATCATCATCATCACTATCACCATCATCATCATCATCATCATCATCCTTTATCCATCCACTGCTGAACATGCCTCCTTCAATGAACGCCAAGACGACGAATTTCGGAATTACTAAAAATTAAGAAATAAAAACACTACAAAAAATTAAAACCGACTTCAAAAATACTAAACTAAAAAGTAATAAAATAACAGTTTCTTTAATGTTTGTGCTTACAACATATAATCAACTTAATCTTCTACTAATGTACAAATTTTGCGTTTACCACGTCATTATACTTACTTTTGGAGTCGGTGTCGTATTTGTTGCTGTACATTACCTACCTACCTTTTCTTTTTTTTTTTTTGTTCTGCAGCGGAAATTTGCAGCCCAAACCATAGCTAGGACCGGGGTTGGTTTTAAACCTAGCTGTGTGTGGGGTTCGCACTTGGGCAGTGTCGTTACCCACTAAAACCGCTGCAAGCGCCCTCCGCCGCCTTTTGAGTGTCCCAGATCTTGCAACAACACAGGACCCTCGACGACAGGCTGGCCCCGGCGAGAGGCCAGACTCCTCCTCGAAAGGGGGGACTGCTCGGCTGTTCGTTTTCACGATACTTTTAGCAGTCCCCGACGACGTTGTGCCTATCTGGACCCAGGTTAACCCCAACCTCGGCCCGACACGAGCACAGGGGCGTTACTGGAGGCGCATTAAGTAGCGCCTCCTACGCACCCCTATTCGTCGCCTGCGGGAGGAGGCCTCGTCGGAGGCCTCCTCTCTCACCCACTCATCGGCCTCCTTCTGGGACATTACTGCCTCACAGAAGGAGACCATCGCCGTCCAGGACTCGTCATTGCGGAGCATCGCAGTGATGATGCTCGGCAAAGAGAAGTCCCCTCCGACAACTGACGTCAGATCGCGACGCAGCGCCGCCCATATCGGGCACACCTCTAGAGTGTGCTGGGTCGAGTCCACCGCCGCGCCACAATCGTGACATACAGTTGTCGGCTCCTTCTGGGCCGTCCGGCACAGGTACTCACCGAAGCAGCCATGCCCGGTGAGCACCTGTGTTAGACGGAAGGTGAGGGGTTTGCGTTTACGACGCATCCACCACTCTAGGATCGGACGCAGGACAACCGTTAGGCGTTTGCCATACGGCTCCCACGCCAGATCCTCTCCCCACCTCAGCATTAACGCCTCTTGCCCTAGTCGGCGGACCCGCAGGATCCCGTCCAGCGTCAGGCTCTCGCCGAGAGACCTCCTATCCGAGACATAGGGGTGCACCTCAGCAAGAACTTCCGCCACGAGTTCCCACGGGGAGTCGCCGGCTAGGGCAGTTGCTGCTGCCCACGATATCGTACTGTTAGCCCGGGAAATAAAAGTCACTTTTTAAAAAAAGAAAATAATTATTTGAAAAGAAAGAATACACTTAGTTATGAACTTATTTTTAGACAACCGCTCAATTCGAGAGTAAAACGTAGACTGACTTGAGAAAGAGTGTATGAATAAATGAATCAATGATAAAATGCTGACTGGACTATTGATAGTCTGGGGTTGGCATTAACCCTTACATTTCTGGGCTATAACACCTCCCCCTTTAAGAAGAGACTTTGGGGTCCTTCCAAAGTTTCGTTATACTCTGGTTCTAAGTGGGGCGGAAGGACTAATTATTTCAATGTCAATGTCCGGTCTGTCCGTCATTTCTATGATTTCAGGGTTGGTTTGAGTTATTGGTGGATTTTTATTACATTTAAGCTGAAGTGGGCGGTTGTTCAATTTGTTACAAATTATCTTAATAGCTACATATAATATGGATATAACAATAAACAAAAGTATTACATTAATAAGAATTGAGTACTGTGTCCCATATTCCACAATATGCGGTTGTTTTCGTGTTTCGATTTTATGTAAATTATTTAAAATAGATTTTAACTTATTTCCCGAATGAAATTCATCTAGATCAATATTGTGTAAATGAATAGGAGACACATTACCTATTTCAACATTTACTTTATCTAAGTTACAACAAGTATCATTAATTAGGTTAAAATCTGGAGTTTGGTTAATCGGTGAAGTAATCTGTAAAATATTATGTTTCGGTACAAATGTGGCGCTATTACAATATCCAATACAATCTTTTGGAATGTTAAGAATTCCTGTACCTAGAATATTAGTCTCGTACAATTTTGAATTAATACAATCAACAGATACTTTTTGGGGTTCGGACTGCACATACAACCAATTGTTATTTGTCAAAGATTTCCATATATCTAAACTTCCGTATATGATTTTCGTTTCACACTGTAACGGTTTTTCACTTATCACTTTAGCTAATAGCTCACTTTCACAAGTGGGTCTTGCATCAGTGGAATATACACTTTCAAGGTCACAGATGAAGTTTCCTGGGTCTATTGATTGACAAACTCCGAGGTCATTAAATGTGCAGTAATGTGATTTATCTATGGTCATTGCTATATACTTATTATCAGGAATAATTAACGTAAACGAATTAGGTTCTTTAGGCTTATGCGGCATCGGGATAGCTATATTATGGAATAGTACATATTCTTTTATGTTAACTAGAGGTACTTGTAACACAAATACAATCTTATCCTTAATATAAAAACAAACAATTTTAGATATACTTAAAATTAAATGTATAGAATTAATATTTAATGCTAAAGGTAACTCTAAATCATTAGACAAATGTCTGTAATTATCGGCAAGCTCTTGGTACACCTGCCCAGGGGTCATTATTGCTGGGTGGAGGATATTTTGGCTGCTAAACATAATGGCATTAGTGACATCTTCCAATTGAAAGGATAGATTAAGTATCGCAGTTTCTATTGCATTGAACACCTCATTGACATTTACGAGGATCTGCAGTCCGTTAGTTAATTTACTAATGTTTCTAATATTCAGTGAGAGCTTGTCGATAGCTACACCAAGATTATTCTCATTTTCTCTAATTTTGTATAAACTTTCATTATATGACCTTAAAATAGAAGTAGTTACTAGGATATTTTCCTTCATTAAAGTGGCTAATTGTTTTTCGCTATCTTGCAAAGACGATATAGCTTAGTCATATCTTATACCATCATTTTCGTCCAATGAACCAAATATCTGTTTCATGGCCGATCCTATGACACCTACCCAGGCACCACGTTTGGTTCTATTGTCGAGGAGATGTGAGATGGCAGAGAACTCTTTTCTCATGTCTTGGAACCGCGCTGTTATCGGCTGTAGTAAATTATAACATTCCAGTTCTATTTCTACGATCCTGGTTTTGTTACAAAGGTGTTTCAAGGTTCTTAAAGTAGTTTCAATGTTATCAATGTGTGGTTTGAAATGTGCAATATCTACTGGGATTACTACTTGTAGATGAACATTATTAATTTTAAGTTTTCCTAAGTAATCATAATAGAGCCCCGAGCTTGTAGTAATCGGCTGGACGAAATTCCGCTGGGGTTCTCCCCGTGTACAACTGTGAACAAT
Source organism: Helleia helle (assembly GCA_963853865.1). NCBI lineage: Eukaryota > Metazoa > Arthropoda > Insecta > Lepidoptera > Lycaenidae > Helleia > Helleia helle. The sequence goes on from OY971434.1 coordinate 7,929,411, forward strand.
GGTTGCCAAGGCTAATGTAAGTAACTATTTATTTTTATTCTAATCCTATAAAGTAAGGTAAGTTATTTCTATATTTAATTATTATTTAATTTTATATGTATTAATTCTAATTTTATGTTACAGGTTTCCGAATATTCTCATGAACGAAGATCACACACTACACTACATACTATACGCTTACTGCTACTATTGAATATTTATTTACAGGTTGTTTCCGGTAGCTTCGGCCAGTTTCACCTGGTCAAAGTGGTGCGTTACATGACGCCTGTTGATGAGAAGTGTAAGCGTATTATTACCATTGATTTTAACAACCTTATAGGGACCCTTCCAAACTGGTGAGAGTGCCTTGCGCATCCTTAAGTGGTTTTTTAAGTAAACATAGTCTCCTGCTTTATACTTAACCGGTCGACTATGACTATCATAATAGGATTTTGATGATTCTTTTGATTTTCTAATGCTATCTAGGGCTTTATCTCTTGAGTATTTTAATCGGCTCTGAAGCATTCGAACATAGTCCGGGTAAGTAGCTCCCGGAGTTTCTTCGTATATAGAATTTGGAATTACAGGTTTGCTTCCGAACATAAGTTCGAAAGGTGTGTAATTAGTTGTGGAGTGGACGGATGTATTGTAAGTAAGCATGGCAGTATAGACGTAGCGAGGCCAATTTGTTTGGTCTTCGTCTACAAAGGATCTTAAGTATTCCTTAAGTGTCGAATGGCTTCGTTCCAGGGCACCCTGAGTCTGCGGATGGTATGGAGAGGACCATAGGTTCTTGATTTTTAAAAGTTTACACGTTTCTCTAAACAATTCTGAGGTGAAGTTGGTACCCTGATCAGTAAGGATGGTTTTAGGAATACCGAATATCGAAATATAATGGAGCAGACATTCGCTAGTTTCCTCAGCTGTTGTACTACGTATCGGATAAGCAGAGGAGAATTTAGTGAGGTCGTCCTGGACCGTTAATATGTACTTAAGTTTTGCTGGGCCAGATTCCGGTAATGGCCCGACGATGTCTAGTGAAATTCTTTGGCAGGGTTCCGTTGAAGTACTGGTTATCTGCATGGGTGCACGGTTAATTTGTCTAAGAGATTTATTGAGTTGACACTGGGAACATCTCTTAATAAAATTCTCTACATCACTACGCATGTTCTTCCAGTAAAATACTTCCTGAATTCTCTTAAGCATTCGACTACTGCCAAGGTGTCCAGCGATCGGAATATCATGGTTCTCCTTCAATATCTTAGGGATTTCTGACAGAGTTGGGTAAATTATCTTATCTCTATATATATGAACGGTAATATCTGAATGATTAAAAAGGAAAAGGATCATATTGTATATTTTGACAAATTGATGTGTATCGAAGGGATTTTTGAATTCCGTTATAGCAATTTGAGTATTTGAATTATCATCTAGATTTATGACTAACTCATTCCTAATATTTTTGAGGCTATTATAGATATCTACGTAGGAAGATTTATCAAAATGATAAACTTTGAAAAAGAGAAAGTAATACTTTTTGCCTGCATGTTCGAAAGATATAAAGGAGTTTAGAGTTCTTTCTTTATTTGTGATTTCTGAATTATCAGGAATGGAATCAAGGATATTCTGAACAAATGGATTAGATTCATCGAGGTCGATGGAAGTAGGTAAGATTATTATTTTGTATTTTGATTTAGATATATCTTCATTATGTTCCAGGATTTTTGTATTAAATGTTGTTTTACCATTAGCCATTATCCTTAGGAATGCGGGATAATCATCATCAGGTAAGTTTAGACCTGGGGAAGCGCTTGTAGACGGAATGGGCTCTGCTATAGGATCAGGTGGTTGTTCTAGAAGGTCTAGAGGGTCTACAACTAGCTCATCGGGATTGAAAGTAGGTGATGATACTGATGAGTTCAGGTCATTTGGAGAGGAGCTTGTGAGTGGAATAGGTTCTACTACAGGATCGGATGATTGCGCTATCTCGGCGGTATCGTTTTCAACGGGATCTCGAAAATCTACAGCTAACTCATCGGGATTGAAAGAAGGTGGTGATACCAGTAAGTCCATGAGATCCTTATCCAACTCGGGATCATCTTCAGGTTGGATTGGATTTATTGGGAACCGAGACAGAGCGTCAGCATTGGTGTTAATTTTGCCCTTTTTGTATTTGATATCGTATTCAAATTCCTCTAACTTCAAACGCCACCGGATTAACCGCGACCCTGGATCTTTACATTTAAATAGCCATTCAAGTGGTTTGTGGTCCGTCAGTACGGTGAAACGGTGCCCATACAGATAGGGCCTGAAAACCTTAGTGCCAAAGATTACGGCGAGACATTCCTTTTCGGTGACACTATAATTGCACTCGGCCCGGTTTAGAGTGCGAGAGGCGAAAGCAATAGGGCGATCTTGGCCTATATTTCCTTGAGATAGGATAGCCGATATGGCGAAATTAGAAGCGTCACAGGTTAAGAGGAATGGTCGAGAGAAATCCGGATATGCCAGAATTGGAGCGGAAACAAGTTTATTCTTTAGGCTTTCAAATGATAGTTGTTGGGTATTTTCCCATAAGAAAGGTATATCCTTTTTTAGAAGGTTAGTTAGAGGTTTAGCCAATTTCGAAAAATCGTGTATGAAACGTCTGTAATAAGAGACAAGCCCTAAGAATGATTTGACGTCTTTAGGAGACTTAGGTGTAGGGAAGTCTGTAACGGCCTTGACCTTGTCTGGATTGGGTTGAACGCCATTTTGGCTGATTATGTGCCCTAGGTAAGTGACTTCTTTCCTCAGAAATTCGCATTTCTCTGGCTGGAGTTTCAGATTAAAATTACGAATTCTCTGGAATACTGATTTTAGGTTATTAACGTGTTGGGACAGATCAAAGGAGTAAACTACGATGTCATCAAGGTAAACAAAACATCTAGTACCCTGAAGACCTGTAAGACAGTTGTTCATTAGTTTCTGAAAAGTTGAGGGTGCGTTTTTTAGTCCGAATGGCATACGGTTGAACTGAAAATGGCCTTGAGGTACGGAAAAGGCAGTTTTTGGTGCGTCATCTCGAGATATTAAGATTTGGTGAAAACCGGAAGTGAGATCTAAAGTACTAAAATATTTGCTCTTACCTAGCTGGTCGAGAATTTCAGCAATCTGTGGAATCGGATAAGTCTCGCCTATTGTAATATCATTTAATTTACGGTAATCTATGACAATGCGCCATTTACGATGACCTTGTGAGTCTGCTTTTTTGGGTACTACCCAAATCGGTGAGCTCCAGGGTGAAGATGAGGGCTCTATGATATTTTGGTCGAGCATTTTATTAATTTGTGTTTCCACCTCTTTCTTATGACACTCCGGAAATCTGTACGACTTAGTATGAATGGGAATGTCGCTACTAGTCTTGATGCTATGCTCAATAGCAGATGTGTAAGTGAGTTGGTCATCGGGTAGGTAAAAGATATCCGAAAATTGGGAACAAAGCTCTACAAGGACATCTCTCTCTTCACTGTTCAAATGTTCTGTTCTTAATGAATTAATAATTTCGTCAGTTCGTTTAGACGTTTCAGGGTTAGACATATTAACTGGATATGAAGTTGAATGTATAGGTTCCACGTGAAGTATTAAGTTAGTTTCAATATTTATAAAGCGCTCGGATGTGTTAGCTACTGTAATATTAACGCGGTTATTATCTTTTATTTTTACAATACAATTGGATATGAAAGTATCTTCAGAAAGATGTTGATCTATAATTAATCCTTCCTTTAAATCTGTCTTTTGAACAGAGCATTCTATTACAGCTTCGGTTCGAGGTGGGATGACAAAGAATGGTTTAGAGAACAGTAGTTTGATTTCGTGTTTACCTATCTTTAGAATATCGTGGGTGTAATCTATTTTACATCCAAATTCAGTTAAAAAGTCTGTTCCAATAATTCCATCATAAGGTAAGTTAATATCCCGAACAACGTGAAATTTAAAAGAAAGATGTCTATTGTTTCCTAATTTCAGTTTTAATTGAAAGTGTCCGGTGGTAGGAGTTGGCTCATCGCCAGGGTCTATACCCTTGAGTTTGATTGATTCTTTAACTAATTTTTGACTAGCTCGGACACTTGATTCCTTGATGAGACATATGGCAGAACCTGAATCGACTAGTAGAGATAGAGGAATATCTGACGCTTGGGATTCTAACAGAACATGCGGTAAGAGCCGCTTGGTTGTGTCTATATGTACTTCGTATACTTCTTTAGGGTGAGCGAGAGTTTGGGGCTGTTTACCCTGTTCGTGGCTCAATGACTTAGAGAGGGTGTGAGTTTGGGGCTGGTTACCCTGTTCGTGACCCTTAAACGATTTAGAATGAGCGAGAGTTTGGGGCTGTTTACCCTGTTCGTGGCTCAATGACTTAGATAGGATGTGAGTTTGGGGCTGGTTACCCTGTTCGTGACCCTTAAACGATTTAGAATGAGCGAGAGTTTGGGGCTGTTTACCCTGTTCGTGGCTCAATGACTTAGAAGGATGCGAGTTTGGGGCTGGTTACCCTGTTCGTGACCCTCAATATTAAGTTTGGTGCCTGCTTCAGTATTTTGTCTCGAGTGGCACCGGGACGAGACCTCTATGCGTTTAAATTATGTTGAGATTGATCTACTCCATCGACTTCGTCGTAACCGGTTTCCTCATTAGGCGGCTCGACAAAGTTAACTCGCGGGGGGTTCCTATTTTGATAACTATGGGCTCTAGAATTGTTATATTCGCGTTTTCTACACGTTGAGATTTCATGACCGTTCATTTTGCAGTAGCGGCAAAATAGGGTCGAATTATTATTAAATGGTCTCTGCGGGGTTGAACTGGAAGCCACTCTCTGAGAAGGGGTGAAATTCAAACTTGGTCGTTCAGATTGTGAAAAATTGGAGTTTGGCCTAGAATTACCCCTAAATCTGTTATTATTATTATTGCTGCTGGACCTTTGTTCAACCTGTGGTCGCCTATAAAGAGTTTGCTGTATCCGTTCCTCTGAAACGGCGAAATTAATAGCCTCATTTAGTGTTCTCGGTGATTTACACCTTACTATATTAGAAATACGGGGTTGAAGACCCATAAGGAAGTGATGTAGTGCGAGATCTTCCATGGCGGCCGTTCGGCCAGGAATTTCTTTTAATTTTGAAGTAGAGAGCGATATTTCAGTGAGTAATTGTGAGAGGTATGTTTCCATTCGTAATGAGTATTGACTAACATTTTCTTGCGGGCCCTGCCTGCTCTCCTGAAGTTCCATTAATAAGTGAGAGTAATGTTTCCTCTCGCTGAATTGGGTCTTAAGGAATTCTTTAAGTTGTTCCCAATTCGTGAATTCCTTAATGGAACAGGCAACTTCCGCTTTCCCATTAAGTTGTGCAAGTATGAATTTAAATAGGATTGATTTCTGAGCATCAGATGCGAGTTCAAATGCATTGTCGCAATTCACTAGAAATGAGTTCAGAGTTTCTCTATTGCCATCGTAAGATTTGACGAATTTAAATAAAATATTGAGGTCTAATTCAGCCATAGCGATAGTGGCGGTAGTTCGCCTTGTGATACGAGAAGAATTTGTAGGGGATTTACTAGAAATGTCACTAACACCTTGGTCTAAATCTGGGATTTCTACTTGAAGTTTGCCGTCTTCCGATTTCGGCACCTTTGGCATAGTTAAATTCCGACACAATATAATAAAACAATTTTAAAGTTACAATACACAATAATGTCATGCACAAACACGGATTTAAATGGTTTATCGGATGTAACACAAAGAACCCTAATTCGTTAGACAAAACAATGACCAGAGACTTACTGCATAAGCGCGTGGGCGGCCGATAAGAACACGACGAAGCTTGGCGAGAACATTTCGATAACGCCTGGCTTTGGCTGGCTGTAGATACACGCACGGCGTTAAGTTGACGCAATGATATTTCACAGGTACAATATGCCGGGTCCCAGGACACACGCGGGATACACGTTGAATGATGTGACGAAGTAAGTATTGATGTAGGTCTCCCTTTTCAGGTAGGGGTATGGCACTCGTTCCGCACAATTAGGGCTGAAGAGATTTTGGGCACTATACACTCTGCCGCACAGGTTTGTTTAAGGATATAGATTTGTATTAGCACTTTTACGTTTTTTAGCACTGGATATACGATGCACTGAAAGTTCGTAAACTTATAGGATACGGGCGAGTCTACTGAGCGGTGTCTGGCACTGGGGAATTTCCGTATCCCACCGCTGCCACCAAAATGTTAGCCCGGGAAATAAAAGTCACTTTTTAAAAAAAGAAAATAATTATTTGAAAAGAAAGAATACACTTAGTTATGAACTTATTTTTAGACAACCGCTCAATTCGAGAGTAAAACGTAGACTGACTTGAGAAAGAGTGTATGAATAAATGAATCAATGATAAAATGCTGACTGGACTATTGATAGTCTGGGGTTGGCATTAACCCTTACATTTCTGGGCTATAACAGTACGATACCCCCGAATCACTCTTACCGCGATGACCCGCTGCGCCGAGCGCAACTGGGCCCTACTCCGTGCGGTAAGGTGACGCGCCCAAATGGGAGCACCGTATGTCGCCATACTCCGGCAGACACCGGAGTATAGCTGCCTGCAGGCGGCGCTGGGTCCTCCGAGGTTCGGGAGGAGTCTGCCCAACGCACTCGCCGCCTTTACGACCTTCGGACCCAACTGTGCGAAGTGTGGGCCGAAGGTCCATCCTCCGTCAAGGATGAGCCCCAGATATTTAATATTGGGGCTCATCCTGATCCTCACCCCTCCGATCTGGAGGGCAGCCCCCGGTGGGGGTCCTTTCCGCCCGGTCCCGCGGAAGAGAAGGGCTTCGGTCTTCTCAGGTCTGACCCGAAGCCCTAATCTCTCTATGCGGCTGATCACGAGGTCAACCCCGACCTCGGCCAGCCGCGCCGCCTCCTTGTAGTCTCGTCCCCGGGCGTAGACGAGGGTGTCATCCGCATAGCAGATGACACCCATCCCGGGGAGGAGACGGCCTCGCAGGACCCAGTCATACCCGATGTCCCACAGGATCGGACCAAGAACCGATCCCTGCGGGACACCGCAGCTGACTCGCCACCATTCTACGGACCCACACCGGTTCTCGCAGCCCACCCTCCTGTCGGAAAGGTACGCCTCCAACAGCCTCCTGAGATATCCCTATCTCAGGAGGCTGTTGGACACACCAACAAATTAACTACCTACCTACCTTGGCTGACACCGACTCCAAAAGTAACTATAATGACGTGGTAAACCCAAAGTTTGTACATTAGTAGAAGATTAAGTTGATTATATGTTGTAAGCACAAACATTAAAGAAACTGTTATTTTATTACTTTTTAGTTTAGTATTTTTGAAGTCGGTTTTAATTTTTTGTAAAATGTTTTTATTTTTTATATTCTAATTACCTGTTCATATAATCTAATTACCATTTTAATTTATAATTACCATTTTAAGATTCAGGTTCTCACAACCATTGTGCCAAACATTTTCAAGCCCTCTATATCTTTATTTTAAGTCCTATCAAGGGTTATATTATAGAAAGCAAAAGTAAATAGATCTATTATTATGGAAAAAAACGCATAAATACATGCACGAATGTAAAGAAATGCCCAGACCGGTGAAAGAAAACATAGTAATTAGGAAACTTGCATGATGAGACTAAAAAAATTTGAAGGGGTGTGAATTTTACCAACCCGCATTGGGCCAGTGTATGTAGGCGCCTAATTTTGAGAAGAAGATCCAGCAGTAGAATATATAATTGGTAAGAGACACACATAACACCGGCGTTAAGTGGCAGCTATGCTGTCGCGTTTCGTGCGGCTTGTCATTTTCCGGTGGCACATTGGGGGGATAGGGAAAAGGAGGGCAACACATCTGTTTAACCTGTGCAAATGTGTATGAGTGTCGGTAGTACCTTAAGGCTCAGAAAAAAAGTCGATGTAGATGACACAAAATAGTACGTTAATAATGAGGACGCATACCAATCCACGATGGCGATTGTGTGTTGGAGATTATCACACTCTGTTCTTCTTTTAATTGAGGTAATAAAATTGCAGAGTAACCAGACGAGATACCAGCTGAAAAAATCATTAGAATGGGTCCCATTGCCGCCGTAAACTGAAAAAATATAACACAAATTATAAGAACACAAAAATACAGGTTCTAGTAATTGAAATTCGGCCTTGCGTCATGGAATTTTAATTACTGTTGATATTTATTGAGTTGAAGTAAGTAATAAAAAAATGATAAAAAACTGTCAATAAAAATCATCGGCATTAGGAGGTAAGGAAAAGACAGTTAAAGTTACAAAGTTATTTTTTTTAAATAAATTTACTGTCTTGTATTTTTTTTATTTATCGCCCTGGTTTGGAAATCTAGAGATAGTACACTGGTCTTGTAGAGCTGCTAAAGTGTCTAAAGAATCTTGAGTTAGGATACGCATTATGAGATATTTTAACTATGTCTAACGGTAAATTTTAATTATCTAAAAGAAGTTCAAATTACTATGTAAAAAATAAGAAGAATGTAGTAATTATAAAAAGCTTGCTTTTATTATACCTGTTTCCACTTTGGTGAGAATCTGATAACGGTTTTGGAATTCAGGATGAGATTATTTTCCCTGAAACCATAATTTCTTTCTGAATTCACAATGAGACTATTTTCATTCAAATTTCCGTTATGTGGTTCACTTATTATTATTTCTTTGGTCTCTGCTTTGTCGTTCTCTTTTTGTTGTACAATTTCTTCTAACTCAGAGTTTTTACTATTTAGTTTCTCTGTCCTGTCTCTAATATTAAATTCTAGTTTAATTTGTGTTTTCTCATTAGTATTTTTTGGAGATTGTTTTTCCTCTGTAGGAGTTATAAAATCGTCTGTTTGTTGACGTATTAAATTAGTTTCTTCTATTGAATATTTTTTTAATAAATCAATGTTATCGTTCACACCAAGTTTTGAGTCCTCTAAATGCTTATTCTCCATCATCTCCATTATTATTTTAATAAAATGATTAGAACACCTTTCCGCATTTAGGACTTATCTTATCTGTAAAAATAATCTTTTTAGAATATATAACTGCTCTGTTGATATGGGTTACTGCTGTCTGATATGTGTTAAACTACAGTTAAACAAAATTTTAAAGTTAAACAAACGTATATTTTTTAAGGCGAGTTGATTTTTATTTTGTTTAGAGATTTGCCCGTACTTAAGTAAAAAAACTTTTCCAATTATAAGTTCCATCTTTTTAAGTTCGTTATAACTTAATACTTGCAATAAAAAATCTAAAAAATAAGACAATATTAAAATTAAGTTATAACTAATAAAAATCACAAAATAGCAGCTAAACAAATCAATGGAAAAGTTTTAATAATTTTTTATTAATTAATAATTAGGTCGTACATTTTTGTTTATAATTTTTAGATTATTAAAGATTAAAACAAATACAAACCGGCTGATGTCCACGCATACACAATTTAAAAATAAATAAATATATAGTATTGGTTATAAACAGACACAAGCAGACAAGACCCTCAGTTATTGCCCCCAACATCACCCATAACTCACAAGAGGTAGCATGCGACTGCCATATCACACGGAAGGCTTAGCTAACCTGTTCCAGAGAAGTTTAGCTTTACGTATTCCATCAGATGATTATGTAAACAACACGATTACGTCTTAACTATGTAAGCGTTCAGGGATACCTCAGGGTTCTAACGTGAGGCCAATGTTCTTTTTGAACTGCGAAAATAATGTACCCGACATTTTTAAGGCACAGCATGTTTTTTAATGTTCGTTGGATTGGCAAACTGGCAGACGTGCCACCAAATGAAAAAATAGTCAGCGTCGCCCAGGAACATAAGCGGTTTGATCTGCAACCAGCCCAGGCACCTCATTCATGCGTTGCCTATCTTGTGACGTAAGATAGAAAGACTCGGTGCCAGTCCAGTCGATCCACTACTTGTGCTTCTTTCCGAAAGACAGAAAGCTGTTACAGAAGAATTAACCAGGATGGTAGTACTCGTGCAGACAGGCACGTGCCACAGCGCATCCCTTTACCGGTATAATGTTTTGTTGGTACACTGGTTAGTAAATATGGAGGTCACCTACATTTTAAATCACATCGCCAATTAGTCAATATCTAATGTTACCTTGTTTACGAGTTAAACCAGTTTTCAATTTTATTCTTATCAAAAGAAATAAACACAAAACTCTTTTGAGTGTTACTTTTGATAATTTCTGGCAGTGATTAGCCATTTTTGCTAGAATTTTACAATTATTATTAAGTGATAATTGTTTTGAAAATTACAATTTTGTAAGTAATTAGTGCCAAGGTCCTAGCAATGAAACATATTTTATATATTTTTTCTAATGCCTTCGCATGATCCAGGTTTACCTTGGGTAAGGCTCCTGGACCTATGTGGAGAATCACACTTGGGTATGCACTACCTCAACTACCTGCGAGCGCCTTCAGCTCTGATCTGCAGGCAACACGATCACCTCAGCGACAGGCTGGCCCTGGCGAAGACTACTCCTCGTAAGGGGGGACTGCCTGGCCGCCACTAAGCAGTCCTTGCGACGTCGTGTCATACTGGGCCCAGGTTCACATCCTGAACCCGACACGATCACATGGGAGTTACTGAAGGCGCATGACTAAAGGGGACAAAAGAGCAGAAGGCAAGGGGTGAGGACGGGAACCTTACCCCATTGTACTGTCCCGACGTTGGCAGGGGCTGATATGTGGTGCGGGACAACCCCTCTGTGGAGGAGGCGTCGGTCCCCTGAGAGACTGGCTGAGTGGGTAGAGAGTCTGAGGCATCCCGCTGCGTACACTTACCAGCGGGATGCCTCAGAGCATTTCCCGGCGTTAAAGAAAAAAAAAAGGCCTATGTTCAGCAGTGGACGGATAGAGGCTGATGATGATGAAGATGATGATAATATAGATATATTTGTTATAATTTAATTTTTTTTTATTATTGTAATTAACATACACAAAATAAAACACACAGACGAATTGAGAACCTTCTTTTTTTTTTAAGTCGGTTAAAAATTGGCGTTCATTGAAGGAGGCCTTTGTTCACCAGTGGGCGGATATTAAAAGGCTGATGATGATGATGAAGGCATTAAAAAGAAAAAAACTTAAATTATTCTAAACAAAAATATTAAAATAACTTAATTAAATTCTATTAGGAGGATTCCGGAAGGAAGGAATGTCACATTTTTTCTATTTGCAGCCGATTAAAGCAATTACGTAGAAATAAATCTGTGGCAAAATTAACTTTTGCTAATTATCACGTGACAATAATTTATCTAATAATTGTTGAATTACACGCTATCTTGTGTAAATAATGATTGTTGGGGAAAGAATGATTAGAACAGCCAGAGTTTCGACTTCTAACACACCTAGATTTTCTTTGATTTGTGTCTCGTTTAAAGTAAGTACTACAAAGCATTTTATTAACGATCGATAGAATACTTTTGGTATAAACCATTTTAAGTAAAATTGCGATATATTTTATTAAACACGGACATAAAATTTTATAAATAATATTAGAAATATTTATTTAGGTCAGAATTAAAACCCTTTCTAAATTAGGTACCTACTTCCTCAACACGCAGCTCATAATTTTAATTTAAAGTTAAATGTATCTTTGGCTCATGTGTTCATAAAATTAGACTTTATTCGATTTGTCAAGTACGTTGCAAATGACCTAGTTAGTTTAAAACTAGTGTAGTAATAACTCTTGTAGACTCTAGACAACTAAAAGAAAAATGCACTGATACTGAAATAATATCTAATGATAGTGGATGTTACTCAATAAAGCAAATTAGGATTGGCTGTCATGGCGCATCCTGAAACGTTTTCTATTCGGATTTGGATAGTAAATGATGATGATGACAAAAGGAACTTAGCAATTATTTAATAATAATAATAATAGTATGTTGGGACAACTCACACCGGTGGGAGGGAAGCGCTGTGCCGCGCTCCCGGCTGCATGGGTACCACCATCTTGCTTATTTTCTCCCGTGAAACAGCTTTGCTGTGTTTCGGAGAGAAGGGCAAGACAGGCAGTGTAATTACTGGCACCGAGACTTAACATCTTATGTCTCAGGATAGGCAACACATAAATGAGTTGGCTGGGCTCGTTCCAGGTCTACTAGTTTATGTTCATGGGCGACGTCGACCACTTAACATCAGGTGGTACGTTTGCCAGTTTGCCTATCCAACTAACATAAAAAAAAAACACGGCCATCTGATCCCGAACTAGGCATAGCCTGTATATACATAATATATTTCTAAATACATACACAGAACAAATGATCATGCTCATCACACAAACATTTGTCCTGGGTGGGAATCAAACCCACGACCTTCTGGTTTTTAAATCAGGGTCACTAACCAGTAACCACTAGTAACTAGACCATTACAGACCAGTCATTCTGCCTGTAGTGCGTAAAATCGTTTTGGTATGGATAGTTGAAACATACTTTTAAACGAGATATGAGTAGTAGAGTACTTAACTAGGAAACCCGACCACGCGTTGCTGTGTATAAGATATATGTATATGTCGAAATATATTGTAGTAAACTATTCAATACAGTAAAATTATTATTTATGAATTAAAAAACTGCGGTTAAAAATTGAGATATAAACTATCATATCTCTAAATTTGGATCAACTTACACACTGTGCAAAATTTGGTTAAAATCGGTTCAGTAGTTGAGGAGTTCATCGCGGACAAACAACGTGACACGTAATTTTTATATATAAAGATGTTTGTTGACCTAGACTTTTTAATTAACAATGTTCGCGATTCTTATCTTCAGATTAATGTCATTTATATAATCAAAACCAATGTACAGTATTTAGTATTAAAGTGATATGAAATGTGTCTTCAACAGTCGTATAATTAATCTAAATTATATATATTATATATTATAATTTCATCTTCGTAAGATCGGTAAGCTTTCTTTTTAATTATTTTCTTACTTTACTTTTTGGGCGTGGACCCTGATGCATCCTGCGGGGAGTGGGTCTCCCTAGTCGGGTATGTGGGACTCACTGCGTCCGAAAGGTGGTAAGGTGGACGAAGCTCTACCCAATAAAACCCGGCGAGTGCTACCAATGCCGCCTTTGGTGAGGTGCCCCGGATTTGTTGAGCAAACGACGACTAGTCAGTCTTTCCCACCTGCCACCTCCATAGAGGGGTTTGAAATTGAATTTGAAAAAAATCAAATACGTTTTACAGTAGCCGTAGATTACAAATTGTCTATGCAGATGCAGTGCGTAACCACCCTGTAGGCATTTACATGTTAAACCGCGCCTAGCTTTCTGCAAGAAAATTTGATCATGATTTCTAATTTCTTATCATTTTTCCTTTGGAATCGGTGGTCAATTCAACTGTTAAATGGGCTATTTTGTAACAAACCTGTTGCATGTACTGTCATCTGTGTCACTATATAAATCTGTAGTCTGTCTGTACAAACAATTGTTTGTCAAATTTCAATATACTATGACTCACCGGGTTGCGTTGTGTGCATGTCCATGGCACCGTAGCTCTGAAACGGGTACACCGATTTCAATGCGGTTTTTTACTTTACATCTATGGATACAATTATCATAATTGTATAAAACCCATAATTTACAATTATGCATATAAATGAAAATGTATCAAGAAATTAAATCAATAGCTTTCACTTACTCAAAAGGGGTAATCTAACTTAAAATAGGATTTAAACTAGCGCAGGTTGGTTCATTAAAAAATTCGTTGAATTGTGAGGTTCGGCCAAACAAGAGTTTTCGACCGAAAATTCGGTTGGAAACGACCTAACCGAATTTCCGCCACATCATTAGGTGCTACTAGTTTACGATAGTTTATATCTTCCTCGCTTAATTTCGAGTATCCTTGTCCAATAGTGGAACGTTTTATTATTTATTATTATGGTACTATTTATCTTCGGACACAGTTTAAGATTCAAGAGAGGAGGCCGCGCTTAGGTAGACGAAGTGTTGGTCGGCCATTGACCAGGTTGGATTTGAGTGGCGAGGGAAACGCTGTGCCGCGCTCCCGGCTGCATGGGTACCACCATCTTGCTTGTTTCTTCAGTGAAACTGCTTTACTGTGTTTCGGAGAGAAGGGCAAGACAGGCAGTATAATTACTGGCTCCGAGACTTAACATCTTATGTCTCAGGATAGACAACACATAAATGAGTTGCCTGGGCTCGTTCCAGGTATACTAGTTTATGTTCATGGGCGACGTCAACCACTTACCTTAATGGTACGTTTGCCAGTTTGCCTATCCAACTAACATAAAATATCTGTCATCTTGGCGTTCATTGAGGGAGGCCTATGTTCCTGTGGATGGATATAGACCTATGATGTTCCCCACCATGGTTCAAGCCTTGTCGTGGCGGTGGGGCTCAGTAGCCTAGGGTGAGCCCAGCACCTTGGGCGAAGCTAATTGAGCCGAGGGGGCTCTCTGTACCCCTCTTATAAGAAGAGGGGACAAAAGATCAGGGGGCAAGGGGTGAGGATGGGAACCTCACCTCATTGTACTGTCCTGACGTTGGGAGGGGTTGTTCTGTGGTTCTGTGGTAGGTGGCGTCGGTCCCTTGCGGGGCTGACTAGCCGTCGAGGTGCCCTGTTAGCTTAACAGATCCGGGGCACCTCACCAAGGCGGCACTGGTGGCACTCGCCGGGTTTTAGTGGGTAGAGCTGCGTCCATTTACCATCTTTCGGACACAGCGAGTCCCACATACCCACCTGGGGAGACTCACTCCCCAGGCGGGATGCCTCAGAGCATTTCCCGGCGTAAAAGAGAGAGAAAAAAAAAGAGGCCTATAATGTTGATGACCTACAGTTTAATGTACCCACTTATTATTACACGGGCCATTGACTTATTGAAGACTTTTATAGATTAGTTCACTACAATATATACAAGTGGTGAGGTTAAGAGAGCGACTATCGCTTAGGGTTCCTACATATGCTACGCTATGTTTTTTTATGTAAGCCATGTGGTGACTACCGAAAAAAAGTTATGCAGATGCGTTGCCCTCCTTTTCCCTTTTCGGGGGGGATCGGCCACCGGTAACTGACAAACCGCACGAAACGCGACATCATAGCTGTCACTTGATGAACTATGAGAAAGATCTGCAGGGGTTCGTGCCTGACCCCTGGTAGGATAACATACTAGAAAGTATTAAATTTAAGGTTGTGAGAAGTTCCTCCTAGCCTTATTTTTCGTCCTTTTAATCGGAGTGAGAAAGGCTAGGTACATTTTAGGTAAATTGAAAAAAGAGGGGTTAAGGTTTTTTTTCTGTGTGGGTTAAGGGTAATCATTGTTCCATCCCTACCATGGTTAAAGCCTTGTCGTGGCCGTGGGGCTCAGTAGCCTAAGGTGAACCCAGAATATTGGACGAAGCAAATTGAACCGAGCCAATTAAAGAAAAGAGCAGCGGGAACAACCTTGGAGGATTGACAGTAGCCGTCGTGGTGCCCTGTTGCTCAACAGATCGGGGGCACCTCCATAAACGCGGCATTGGTGGCACTCGCCGGTTCTTAGAAGTTAGAGCTGCGTCCACCTTCCCATCTTTCGGGCACACCGAGTCCCACATACCCGCTTGGGGAGTCCCCCCTCCCCCGCGGGATGCTTAAGAGCTTTTCTCGGTACAAAAAATATAGAAAATCATAGTTCCACACTTATTTCAAGAGGTCGTGCCATGCTGTTTTGCAGCCGAATTAGGCCAGCAAGATCGGAGTAGTACCTCTCACTCACATAATACCGGCGTAAAGTGATAGCTATGCTGTCGCGTTTTGTGCGGTTTGTGAGTTTTCGGTGGATAGGGAAAAGGAGAACATCTGCATAATCTCTAGATGTGCGGATGTGTGTGGGCGTCGATACTCGCCAAAAGGCTTCGACTGCTCGTTTGCCCTCCTGGGCTATAAAAAAAAACTTCTTTTTTATTTATTATATTTATTACTTATTTATTTATTATCATAAGTACATTGTATTTATCGTATCATGTAATAAACCTTAAAAATTAATAAAAGCAGAGCTGACGTAAAATACAAATAAATGTCGTCACGTGGAAGACCTTACGACTTTCCTTCCGTGACCACGATTGCTGCGTATCTGAAACACAGGAAACAGAATTTTTCTTAATAACCGACATCTTCTTGTCACGCATATTTGTACTTTATGTCTTTCGTATTTGAGACGATACATACAGCAACAAATGTTAAGGTTAAATAACTATTCAAAATCAAAATTGCCACAGATCGAACAAGTTTTCCTTTCCTTATGTAAAACTAAGTAGGCGAGAGGGAGGCAGAGAACCTGTTATGAAGGACTATAGTCCTTTGATACCTGAAATACCTAATTATTATCATTCTTGAATCAAAAGTGTTATCGTGTGCCTTATTGTGAGTAAATTAAAATAGTATTTGATTTGTTTTATTTATTTTTATTAAGTGGACTAAGCATATTATATATTATACTAGCAGACCCGGCCACGCGTTGTTGTGACTAAGATAAACGTTAAATTTATTGAAGTAAACTATTCAATGCAGTAAAATTATTTTTATGAATAAAAAATTGCGATTAAAATTGACATATAAAACTATCCTATCTCTCAAGTTGGATCAAACTGCACACTGTGGCAAAATTTGGTTAAAATCGGTTCAGTAGTTGTGGAGTTCATCGCGGACAAACAACGTGACATGCAATTTTTATAATGAGAGACCCGATGTAGACCCTTATAAATCTTATAAATTATGTAGATTTTGGGATTGGATGGGATGGGATTCAAACCTACGACCGCTGCGTTTTGTGTTCAGCTTGACCACCCACCAGATGTTCACTGCCTATAAAACAATAGACGCAGGTAATTACTGGGGTTTTGAACTGAAATATTTGATTTTGTAGAACTGTCATGAAATATTTTACATTTCAGAAACCAAAGAAAAAACTGCAAATAAATAAACATGAGCATATGTACAGAAGATGAAAATGAACCACCAGGAGATAAACAAGTAACCGATAATAATAACAGCGTACCCAAGAGGAACAATGATTATCAAACTAAACATAATGGAAATGGAAATAATGACAATACAAATATGGAAAAACTAGTACCAGATTCTAAGACTGTCGTAAAATTTTCGCCATTATGGCGGCAGGTATGAAACAATACTTATTTAATTATATTAACTTGTAATGTTATTTGGTACATCATAGCAGTATATACAACATTTATCTAACATGTATAGCGTTATAGATAGTGCAATATACGATTTTTATCAAATACAATTTTGTGAAATGTTAATGGTGAATTATGAAATCACTAGATCGAGGACTCATAATATTTCGAAGATGAGAAAAAAACGAGCTCGAATAAAAATTATATCAGCAGCATGCATGTAGGTATGCTACAAACATGCTGTAAACAGATATTCAGTAAAAATATTTAACAGTAATCATTTTAATTGTAATAGGCAATGAATAAATAAATTCAAGGGAATATTGATTGATTATTCGGTGCTTTGGTTGTTTATCTATTTAACATAAAATATAGCCCGTAACAAAGAACTTTAAATCCATATATCCATACAGATAAATAAAATTGGAGTATTTGTAATATTAAAATAACCGCTTTTTAATACGCTTTTATTAGCTTCAGACGTATGTATGTTAGTATGTAACGGAATCTTTGAACATGATTTTGACCCACTTCTAACGACCAGATTTCGTTCAAACTTTGTAGATTTAACGAGGACCGATGACAATACAATAATTTTATAAAACTACTCCAATATCCTGATCAGGATAATCAGGATAGCACATGCTAGGATGGCATAAGGCCCTCCCACCATGGTTCAGGCCTTGACGTGGCGATGGGGCTCAGTAGCCTAGGGTGATCGCCCATCACCTGGGGCGAAGCTAATTGAGCCGAGGGGGCTCTTTGTACCCCTCTTATAAGAAGAGGGGACAAAAGAGCAGGGGGCAAGGGGCGAGGATGGGAACCTCACCCCATCCCCATTGTACTGTCCCGACGTTGGTAGGGGTTGTGCGGGACAACCCCTCTGTGGATTTGGCGTCGACTGACTAGCCGTCGAGGTGCCCTGTTTGTTTATTAGATGTAAAAAAAGCGTGGTGCTTGTAACTAAGTTTTATACTAACTTCACTTCTTAGAAATACAAGAGACTGGTGAAATATTTTTAACAATGAATATCGAGCACCTCACGCTGTTTTACAATAAGTAATATCATTTATTTATTTTGTTAACCCATTTAATTATTTAAAATAAAAAAATATTTTCATATTTTAGTTCGGTTTGATATTAAAGCGTGTTTTTTAGTTTTTTTTTAAATTATAATTTATTACTAAATGCTGTCTGTTTGTTCTGATGCCTGATCTCTAAAACGGCTGGGCTGATTTTGGGACTTTCACTGGTAGATAGCTGATATGAGTAACTTGGGCTATAAAAATAATCATCATCATTCCGTATACGGCTGTAAATCTAAGTTGACGCGGGCGAACCTACGGGCAACCGCTAGTGTTTCGATACAGGTACGTCTCTATACATGCACATTCTGCTCCCTTTCGGTTAATCGAGACATTTTGTCTTGTTTACATTTAGTCTGGCTACAATCAGAGTTGTTATTGTTGCCTTATTCGTTAGCAGCTAGATAAGAATCTGTTTATATTTCAATGAATATGTTGCTATCATATATTACATGTTCAGTCACACAGACCGAAATGATGGTTGATAGTCTAATAGAGTTCTGGAATGAAGGTCACATTATGCAAGATTTTTTATGCCAAAAGGAGGCAATCGTAGAGCTGCGTCCACCTTCCCATCTTTCGGGCGCAGCGAGTCCCACATACCCGCCTGGGGAGACCCACTCCCCCGCGGGATGCCTCAGAGCATTTCCCGGCTTAAAGAAAAAAAAGGACTTTTCTGGGTGGGTTGAGTGGGAACTTATAGATGATTGATGGGGACTAAGGAAACGAACCTGCGCTCCTTGGGGTTTCCCGCCGTTTCTCCATATTACAGACTAAATATTGTTATTTTGTATGGCTAATAGCTTAGTAGCTAATGCCTTTAAATAAATTAAAAAATAAATAAATAATAATAAATACAATATGTTGTTACAGGCTCTATCATCAGTAGGACCAATAGCTATGACGATAGCAGGGGGTTTGACCATAGGGTATTCGGCTACCTTGTTACCACAGCTCAAAGAAAATAAAAGCGATATTGATATCAATGAAGAATCGTCATCATGGATAGGTACCTACATATTTTCTGTTATTTTCTATACAGCTGATAAATAAAATTGAAGTGTATGTTTGTAATATTAAAATAACCACAGTACGAGGTAGTGCCATGCTGCATTGCATCCAAATTGGGCTGGCACGACCTGGGGGGTACCTCTCGCTCACATAACACCGGCGTCAAGAAGCAGCTATGATGTCGCGTTTCGTGCGGTTTGTGAGTTTCCGGTGGCCCATTTAGGGAGAGATAGGGAAAAGGGGGGCAACGTATTTGCGTAGCTTTTGATTGTGCGAATGTCTATGGGCGTCGGTAGTCACCATAAGGCTGCGACTGCTCGGTTGCCTCCTTGTGACATAAATAAACCGCTTTTTATTGAATGCATATGGATGTAAGGTACGAAGTGCATATACCAAAATAGCCTTTTCTTAATTTTTGTCTGTCGGTTTGTTCAGGCTAATCTCTGAAACGGCTGGGCCGATTTTGATGTGACTTTCACTGGCAGATAGCTGATGTTAGAAGGAGTAACTTAGGCTATAAAAATAATCATTCTCAATTCGCGTACGGCTGTAAATCTAAGTTAACGGGGCCGAAGCTGCAGGCAACAACTAGTTTATAAATATTAGTCATAACACAATACAATTTATTATCAGTTAAATTTTAAAAAATAGTTTTGTTATAAAAAGACTCTGAACGACGACAGTCTAGTTAATAGTTAGTATAAGCTCGACTAGGAATTAAAGGTCTGGTTTCAAATAAATAAATCTTTATTTTCAGGCTGCATAGGCACATAGGTAAATACCTTAACCTAAGCATACATAATTATAAAACATGGTTGTTTGTAAATAAAACTATGTTAGTAACACTACACTTGCACTTAAGTTTTAGTGCGTTCCGGTGGTACTTGTCCGCGGAAGAGGCGGAACACCACGACCTGTGGCCTGAAGTCCTCCTGCTGGATGAGGAGCAGAAAATATGTTTGTACTCACACCACGAACGCCTTGTGGCGTGATTCCTGTAGCTGCACTATATCTGTGTACTTGACCCTCTGACGCACGTACTCCACGATGTCTTTCGCCTCAGAGGAAGTTCAAGCCTAACTACCTAGGATGCACCTTTGAAATATGGTTTTATTTTACCGTGCTTCTGATATGCTTTACATCACTTGCTCAGCATCACACATCACACACATCACATTGTGAGGACATTTGCATGTTCAGTAAGAAATATTTGATGGTGTAAAAAAGCGCGCCGACCAACATTAAATGAACTCGAATGTTTTCGAGGATCGACGATTCGGGCAATCGACGACGACGATCGGACGAAGGACACGTATATAATACTAGCTGTTGTCACTCACGTTTACTGCCGTATCCGGATTGATGGTGATTATTAACGTGACAACGTCTTATAATTCGATGGAGCCGGCTGCAAGAACGAAAAAACATGACGCATGCGGTGTTACCTCGCTGTGAGGCGTTCCATTTTCTTATGACGTTGTCACGTTCAACTATCGTCAGTAAACCTACTTTACAGACAACCGATTTTTTATAGCCTTAGTTACTCCTTATAACATCAGCTATCTGCCAGTGAAATACCCGTCAAAATCGTCTCAGCCGTTTCAGAGTTTAGCTGGAAGGAACAGGCAGACAGATAGAAAGACAGACAAAAGTTTTAAAAATAGAATTTTTAAAAGTTAGTACCGTATATATTTTCAAATATACATTTAGTGAAAAGCTGTTAATTTGAAGTTACAAACAGACACTTCAATTTAATTTATTTGTATAGATAAACTGACTTGCACATTTAATATGGTTCGCGTATTAGAAGCTTATAACCTTACGTTGGGGTCGGGTTGTTGTAAATACTTCATAAATTAGTAAAAAAAAATCATCATCATCATCACCAGGCTCTATCCGTCCATTGCTGAACATAGGCCTCTCTCAATGAACGCTTAGACGGCCGATCCCTTGCCACTCGCATCCAACACGAATAATATATCATTATTATTACATATTTAGTTGCTTAAATTCTCTATATTTTATTTACAGCGTCGATATCAGCGTTGGCAATGGTTCCCGCGTGTCTACTGGGTGGATGGGTGATGGAAAAGTTTGGAAGACGGAACTCTCATTATATAATTGCTGTACCATTCTTCGTGGGTTGGATCCTTATTGCCACGGCTAATAATCTGGCTCTTATCATCTTGGGTCGACTCATCACCGGCGGTTGCACTGGATTTAACGGACCCTCAGGGCCAGTATTCATCAGTGAGACCACAGAACCAAAATTTAGGGGACTATTTTTGGCACTCATAACTTTAGCTATCGCTACGGGTATTTTCATAACACATTGTATTGGGACATGGATACACTGGCAATGGGCAGCAGTAATTTGCAGTACGGTTCCTATCTTATCAGCATTATCGCTAGCCTTCGTACCAGAGAGCCCAGTTTGGCTTTTATCAAAGGGTAAAACTGAAGAGGGTGTTAAAGCATTTCATTGGTTTAGAGGTTACGGTGAAGACGCTACGTTAGAATTGAATAATATTCTTGAAAAATATAACAAAACTCCCGCTGAAAAAGTACGAACAAGCTACATTGAAATGTGGAAATCAGTGGAATTTTTGAAACCCTTGATTGTCATATTTGTATTTTTCATAACATGTCATTTTGCAGGAACAAACGTGTTTGCCTTTTACTCTGTGGAAATTATAGAAAAAGCAGTTGGTAAAGGCATAGATAAGTACTTAGCTATGATTATAATTGATATAATTCGTTTGATAATGTCAACCATAGCTTGTTTTGCAACTAAAAGGTTCAATCGTCGAACTTTATGTATGATCAGTGGAATACTTACTGGAATTTCGATGCTTTTGTTGTCTTTGTACCTGAAATTTGCTGGTGATCGGACTGACTTAGCTTGGATCCCTCTGGGATGTTTGTTGTTATATATATGCAGTTTAGCAATCGGCCTCATTCCTTTACCATGGATTATGTGCGCCGAAATATTCCCGACTAAATATCGTGGACAAGGTTCAGGAATTAGTGCTGCCTTAGGTTTTGCAGCTGCATTTATTGTAATCAAAATAGCACCATCCATGTTTGCGAATTTGGGTAGCGTAATGACGTTCTTTTTCTACGGCATTACAGCTCTAATTGGCACTGGAATATTGTTTTTCATATTGCCAGAAACAAATAAAAAGACGTTACAAGAAATAGAAGAACGTTTTGAAAACAAACCAAATCAAGTACAAATAGTAACTAAATGTTGAGTTATAAAATTATCTATCCTGTGATCCTGGATTTGAACTTTCTCCTGCATACGCCAAAGTACACAAATATTCGTCAGATTTGTTAATACTGTGTTGTTAACCTAACCAAATAAAAATCACTGTTATTGACACATATAGAGACAATAGAATAAGTAGTTTGTAAGGTATCGCACTTTATGATATGCTCCAATCTAAGAAGATCGATTCGATCTTAGATTATTATTTTTCAGCAAACATTTCCGGTAAACCTTCAGTTCCAGTACAAGAAACACTTCAGCCACAAGGAAGTTAGTTAAACAAAGTTTTGAGCGTGCGCACAATGTCTTCGCGAATATAATTTTGCGTCGCAACTCAGTTTGTTTAATTTTAATTGTACTTTACTAGTCTCTAACAACTAGTAGCGCAGCGCTCCACCGTAGCACACGCAGAGGCTACACATGTAGGTATGTTTTTATTTTGTTAAAATGACAATTAATGCGTGGGTTGCAGTAGAAACCATAGACTTATAATATACTGTGGTGGAAACAATCACATATATTTTCTTGCAAAGTGAAACTTGACACACGCGAATACCCTCTCCGAGCGCCGCGGTGACGTATTCTTATCAACGCTAGGCTCTAGCGAGCCAATAAGTATAATTTCAATTTGGTTTTAAAAGACATTACTATTTATGACAGTAAAAACATATTTTAATGTTTCCAAAGATACAAATTGACTGCAGAATGACTTGAACTGACTTTAAATAAATTAGAAAATATTTTAAATGTATAAATATTATGTTCAATTAAGCTAAATATGTTTTATATTAAGCAGTATAAATAATAATTGTTTATGGATTTTTATTTTAAAGTTATGTATTAGGAACGTCAAAGCCTAATATTATATGAGCTGCAGCCTGACCAGACATATAAACATTTTTAGAAAATATATATATTTTTTTTTCTTTAACGCCGGGAAATGCTCTGAGGCATCCCACGGGGGAGTGGGTCTCCCCACGCGGGTATGTGGGACTTGCTGCGCCCGACAGCTGGTAAATAGACGCAGCTCTACCCACTAAAACCCGGCGAGTGTCACCAATGCCGCCTTTGGTGAGGTGCCCTGGATCTAGAAAACAAACAGGGCACCTCGACGGCTAGTCAGTCCCACAAGGGACCGACGCCACCTCCACAGAGGGGTTGTCCCGCACCACAGAACAACCAATCCCAACGTCGGGACAGTACTATGGGGTGAGGTTCCCATCCCCATCCCTTGCCCCCTGCTCTTCTGTCCCCTCTTCTTATAAGAGGGGTACAAAGAGCCCCCTCGGCCCAATTAACTTCGCCCAAGGTGCACCGCTCACCCTAGGTTACTGAGCCCCACCGCCACGACAAGGCCTGAACCATGGTGGGGAGACATAAAAACCCTGCGTGGGTGTCGCCATTGTATCTTTTATTCGGTAACACCTTCCTTACACTATATTCCATACAGAAATTAGTTCAGAATTTTTCCGCAATATGGCGAGGGCTTTTGAAGTGAAACTCTTTGACTGCATGAGGGCAAAATTTTTACGGAAATGTCAAGAAAATGTGCAACGTTTTTGTCCAAGAAGAGGGAGCGACCGATTGAGAGAGAGTGAAAAAAGGCGAACGTAGCATGAAGCACATAGCCATGGAGTGAGAGTAGGGAGCAAGCGAGTGAGGAAGATTGAGAGAGAGATAGCGAGAGAGTGCGATAGAGCTCGCATCGCAAGCCTCGGAAATTTAAAGCTTTAGATTAGTAAATAATAAACGAGATTTAGAAAATTGTTTGCCAAATAAGTTTCACTTCTGATAATGTGTACTTTGTACGCATGCACTTTTTATTTTTCTGGTCAGACTATACAAACCCACGCTAGTAAAAATGTCATTTTCTATGAATATGTTATATTATAGACATTATAACCATCATTTATGTAGAGTATGGAGGATAGAGACAAGGAGGACCATCTCTGTGTATTGTATGAAAAGTGTAAAAACTACTGAAGTCATTACAACAACTATGCTCATATCGTAGTTATTCCGTTATTCGGACGCCAGCGCTCTTTACTATTGTGGTAGGTACTAGAAATAAATACACTATAAAACCACCGATTATTTAAAAAAAAAACACACTAATAAAACTACGTTTTCTGTCTGCAGTATTTTGGTTATATAATTTACTAAAACATTCACGATTACGTTTTAGTCATTATAACAACTATGTTCATATCGTTGTTTTTCCGTTATTCGGAACGGGACACTTTTTCAACTTTCGCCCCATATGAGATGGTTCTCCTTGTCTCTACCCTCCATAATATAGATCATATAATATACAAAAGACTGAAAGAGAGAGAAAGGCCGAGTTTTCCTATTTCACTCTCTCACAATCAACAGGTCAATAGGTCTGCCACGTTTTATGATTTGTCGTTAAAAGGCAAACGTGTGATAAGACTGTTTTTTTTTCAGGAAAAGAGAGGCAAACGGACAGTCAGTTTGTAAGTTTAAGTGTAGTTTTAAGATTTCTGGTGGTTAGTGAAAGCGACACCCACAGCCATGAGACACCTGCTACACCAGAGGATTAGCGTTGGTTGGTGCGTTACCAACCTTGGCTTTTAAATTTGTTAAGAATATTATTTTTGGTTAGTAATAATCTCACTTCGTAGTTCGTACAACCTTAATGATTTTTTATTCTTATTTGAGATTTTATTGTGGTTTATTTAGATTACAGCATAGTAACAAAATTATAGCAATTCTGGTTACCTAGAGGATAGCACAGAAGAGCGGTCTTTCCCTGATCATGGTTGTTCTTAACTTTATAATTAAGTAGGTAGTATCCTAAACGTCGAGCGTGAAAATTATAAAACGCGATGAAATCCTACTTTTACTACAATATTGTAAGAGTGTTTTTTAAGTGCTAGTGCTATGTGTGGTGTGGTGTATTTAACGGTGGGAGGGAAGCGCTGTGCCGCGCTCCCGGCTGCATGGATACCACC
This sequence comes from Helleia helle, assembly GCA_963853865.1. Classification (NCBI taxonomy): domain Eukaryota; kingdom Metazoa; phylum Arthropoda; class Insecta; order Lepidoptera; family Lycaenidae; genus Helleia; species Helleia helle. The sequence continues at coordinate 7,954,950 of OY971434.1, forward strand.
ATCTTGCTTGTTTCTCCCGTAAAACAGCTATGCTGTGTTTCGGAGAGAAGAGCAAGACACGCAGTGTAATTACTGGCACCGAGACATAACATCTTATGTCTCAGGATAGGTAACACATAGATGAGCAGTTGCCTGGGCTCGTTCCAGATAAACTAGTTTATGTTCATGGGCGACGTCGACCACTTACCATCAGGTGGCACGTTTGCCAGTTTGCCTATCCAACTAACATAAAAAAATGTGACATTCATTGTAAATAATATAATATTAACGATTAATAGTGTTGTCAGCGGCGTGGCAACTTAAGACGTTTGTCAAGTTTCGCTTTACAATAAAATCGTTTCCACTGAACCCACGGACACGCTACGTATTAAATATTAATTGACATTTTCTTGCAATTGACATTTTAACACACGTGCGTAGTCTCTGCGTGCGCCGCGGTGGAGCCGCGCCTTTATGCAAATGATCCTTTGGTACCTTATGCCTGGACTGGGTCCCCTTACTGTTTTATTATCTTATTCGGTGCGAAAACATAATAGACATACAGACGCAGTTACTCCTGCATTTATAATATTAAGTATGAATAAAAAACTAGAAATAAAAATATTATATGTACATATTTATAGAATTAATTATACTAACTGTACGAAAATAAATAAATAAATAAACATGAAATATTTAAAAAATGTTATTTTTTAAATCTCCAATTCAATATAAAAATATAAATTATTTTAAAAATTTCGCTCGCGTTAATATGTGACGGATAGAGTATTTTTAAGACACTTATATTTACGCCCTTCGTTGGATTGGTTCAACGTCCAAAACCTGACGGACTTGAGTCTGCTGCTCAGATTTTTGGTTTCTAGCAGCCTTAGCTGTATTGGATTGACTCCTGCGAGGCATTTAATACTTTATTATACTCTTATTACTTATATATTATATACTCCTGCGAGGATTATTTTATGACGACCTCCGTGGTAAGCGCGTTGGCGCTCAAGCCGGAGGTTGCGGGTTCAAATCCCGCCAGGGAACAAAAATATTTTCTGTGTTCCTGGATCATGGATGTGTATTAAATAGGTGTATTATATAATAAAAATCTTAAATATATGTATAGTATAAAAGTATTAAATATGTTTCCGTTGTCTGGTACCCGTAACACAAGTTCTTCGAGAACTTACCACGGGACCAGATTGTCGTGGTGTGAAGCGTCCATAGATATTATTATTATTATTATGAAGCAACCTTTACCTTTTATTAAGTTTTGTTACATGCCTGATATTTAAGATACTTTATAGTCTATAGCCATAATGGTCACCACTTTCGCCATTGCGTGTACAAACTAGAGCACATACACGGGATTCATACCACTTTGCTAATGAGGTCAAACACCTACACGTCACAGCGACAATGAAACTATGGTTAGTTTTGATGTGCAATCACTCTTTACATGCTGTTGAAGATTGCATTAGTATTGTATCAAGAGAGCCAAGAGAGAATGACATACCAATAGAATATTATGCTGAATTTCTAAGAGGTTATTGCCGAGATGCACTCCTATGTCTCGGATAGGAGGTGTCTCGGTGAGAGCCTTACGCTGGACGGGATCCTGCGGGTTCGCCGACTAGGGCACGAGGCGTTAATGCGGAGGTGGGGGGAGGACCTGGCGCAGCAGCCGTATGGCAAAAACCTGACGGTTGCTCTGCGTCCGGTCCTTGAGCGGTGGATGCGCCGTAAGCGCAAACCCCTCACCTTCCGTCTGACACAGGTGCTCACCGGGCATGGTTGCTTTGGTGAGTACCTGTGCCGGACGGCCCGCAGGGAGCCTTTGACAGTGTGTCACGATTGTGGCGCGGCGGTGGACTCGGCCCAGCACACTCTTGAGGTGTGCCCGAGATGGGCGGCGCTGCGTCACAGTCTGACATCAGTCATCGGAGGAGACTTGTCTCTGCCGAGCGTCATCACCGCGATGCTCGGTGACGATGAGTCCTGGACGGCGATGGTCTCCTTCTGCGAGACAGTAATGTCCCAGAAGGAGGCCGACGAGCGGGTGAGAGAGGAGGCCGCCGACGAGGCCTCCTCCCGCGGGCGACGAACGGGGGTGCGTAGGAGGCGTTGTTTAATGCGCCTCCAGTAACGCCCCTGTGTTCGTGTCGGGCTCAGGATGGGAACCTGGGTCTGTATGGCACGACGTCGTCGGGACTGCTTAGTAGCGGCCGGGCAGTCCCCAATTATGAGAAGTAGTCTGGTCTTCGCCGGGGCCAGCCTGTCGCTGAGGTGATCCTGTTTGTTGCCTGCATATCCGGGACCCTCAAGAAGCGGCTGAAGGCGCTCGCAGTGGTTTTAGTTAGGGTGGGCACTCCCAGGTGCGAGTCCCACATTGGGTCAGGATCTACCCAAAGATCCTGGCTGCATCCATAAGGATTTCCCTGCGAAAAAAAAAAAAAAAAAAGAAATGCTGAATTTCTAAAGCATTCCGTGACATCTGGCTACATGTTGTGGAATAATAGTTCTACAAGCAAGTAGATGGTGATAGCCATGTGCTCACTAGTATCCTGTAGTACCCGTTGTTGCCGACATATTGATGTCTGCCATAAATATGTCGACAACAACGGGTACTTCGAGGAGACTGCTCTGCATACTGCACATAGCACCCAGGTTTTACAAGCGGTATGTAGATGATACTTTCACAATATTACCATCTGATAAAATAACCATATTCTTAAGCCATCTCCATTCCATCAATACTAAAATTCAATTCACAATGGAGTTGGAATCGCAATAAAACTTTAAGCCACATATGTATTTAGTGTAGGTATAGGAAGCATACCCATACAGATAGGTACTTAAACGGCGTATCTCACCACCATCCAACAAAGTTAGCTACCGCGGGTATATCTTTGTTTCAGAGAGCGCAAGGGATCTGTGACGAGCAACACCTGGAGACGGACGTTCGACATGTCAAGCAAGTACTGTGTGACAACAAGCTTCGGGTACCACGTTTCCGTCACAGTGAATGTGTGAAACCAGCCACCGTCGATCGAGTACCTGCTGTGCTGTCGTTTATGAAAGACGTCACTGAAAAGATTGGGTTCATCCTAAAGCGAGCTTATATAAAAACTTATTTCAAGCCGCCAAAATTTAGATGTTTACCATCTGACAAATGTCATAATATACCCTTACAAGATTCAGGAGTATACAAGCTTGATTATGACTGTGGTATAGGTCAAACCAAAATATGCATGCGTATTATTACAATTTTTGTTACCTTTTTTTTTGTGAAGCTCGATATTTCGACATTGTGTCGGTATACCTTATTCCTGACTCGAAATAAAAATGAGAAACTTTGTGTATAGCACTTTTCTAAATACTTGAATTTTTAATCAATGTGTTATTGTAGATGGTGTTTATATTGTGGTATTCTGATTTATTAGCTTAAAATAAAAGAACGAGTAATTAAATATCTAAATATAAATTTGTTTATTTTAAGTTCAAGTTTAAGTTATCTGACAAATGTCATAATATACCCTTACAAGATTCAGGAGTATACAAGCTTGATTATGACTGTGGTATAGGTCAAACCAAAATATGCATGCGTATTATTACAATTTTTGTTACCTTTTTTTTGTGAAGCTCGATATTTCGACATTGTGTCGGTATACCTTATTCCTGACTCGAAATAAAAATGAGAAACTTTGTGTATAGCACTTTTCTAAATACTTGAATTTTTAATCAATGTGTTATTGTAGATGGTGTTTATATTGTGGTATTCTGATTTATTAGCTTAAAATAAAAGAACGAGTAATTAAATATCTAAATATAAATTTGTTTATTTTAACAGACATAATATCACAGATATTGAACATTTACACTTAAATATAATACAGAATGGAAATCCTAAATTTTATTCTAACTAGGCTATACTTATTTTACCACTTCGAAATTTCTCTTCTATTTCCTGTAAACTCTTACCCTTAGTTTCTGGTAATATAAAGTACAAAATTATTATACCTACTAATGCTACAAGACCATAAATGAGGAATGTAAATACTTCGCCTAAATTGGTCATCATGCCAGGAGCAGTCTTTACCACGACAAAGAAAGCTGTGAATGATGTTGCTGAACTTATTCCCGAACCTATACCTCGAACATTCGTAGGGAATAATTCCCCACACATCATCCAAGGTAAAGGCACCAATCCTATTGATATAGCACAAATATACGTAATCAAACATGTCAATGGTATCCAAGTCATGTTCGTTGGCTTACTATCCGTTAAGTACAAAAATAATGCTAAGCCTACCATTGATATAGCAGTGAAAACACCACTTATCATACACAGAGGTCGTCTACCAAATCTCTTACAAACAATACAAGCAATAACAGACATAACTAATCTCACTGAATCAATTAGCATCATAGCGACATAATGATTGAGTCCTTTTCCAACAGCTTTCTGTATAATTTCTATTGAGTAAAATGCCACGGCATTCACACCAGAAAACTGGCAAGTTAAGAAGAATACAATCATAATAAAGAGGGGTTTTAATAATTCCGGTGATTTTAAGCATCTAATTTTATCTTTCAATGTAGGCTCTGGTTCTAAATCCGCAGTTTTACGCTTTTCAATGATGCCTTTTAGTTCAGCCTTAGCTTCTTCACTGTGGCCTTTCAACCACCCAAAAGCCTTGATGCCATCCTCAACTTCACCTTTCGATATAAGCCATACAGGGCTTTCTGGGACTATGCTTAGTAATAGTACTGAAATAATTGGGAATGCGCTGCAAATTATTGCAGTCCACTGCCAATGTACCCAGGTACCTATAATGTGTGCAACGAAAATGCCTACAGCAATAGCTAAAGATATTCCAGCGAGGAATATTCCTCTATATTGAGGACTTGTGGTTTCTCCTATGAATACTGGTCCTAATGGTCCCAGCAGTCCGACACAAAGTCCAGTGAAGAATCTTCCTAGAAGTATCAGAGCTAAATTATTTGCACAGGCGATAAGAATCCAACCAAGCAGGAACGGTGCACACACTATATAATGAGCGTTTCGTCTGCCAAACTTTTCCATCAGCCATCCAGAAATTAGACATCCTGGTGCCATGGGAAGAGCTGCCATAGCGGCTGTAAAAGATAAAAAATACTTTTAGTTACATTTTGCAAAAAAAATGTCATGTACTTAAGTATTTTTTTTTTACAAAAAAAGTTCGAGTTGTGAATTAAGTTTCTCCTTCAAATTCAAATAACTTGAGTGTTTAATTTCATAGGCTATTTAAATCAAGACTATGTTTACTCGTTTTTTTCTATTTCAATAAAGAGTGGCGCGGCGTATTATCTCGATGCAAAAAATCATGATTTCTTGAAAAAAAAAAATATGTTGGCTAATACGCGAATGAATGGACAACATAAAATACGTTTGTATGATAATGAAAATTTACAAATAAAAACTAACCAATCCAAGAAGCTGTACTCTCATCACATGGAATGTTACTGGATTCCTTGAGTTGTGGTAGAAGAATTGCGGAGTAACCAGAAGTAAGTCCAGCAGTGAAGGTCAATAGGATGGATCCCATAGCAGCCAAGGTCTGGAATTAGATTTGGTGGTGATATTGAAACAGTTATCATGTGCAAACTATTTATTTATTAGGTGATGAAAATATTAAACATCCTCGGGCGAATTCATAGGGCTAGCACCGCCTCGTGGTTTCGCCCGCATACTTCCCGTTCCCGTGGGTGTAGGGGGATAAATTATAGTCAATGTGTTGTTTTGATATCTAAGCTATATTATTGTAAAGTTTCATTAAAATTAATTCAGAAGTTTTTGTGTGTGGAGTAACAGACATCCATACATACAAACTTTTGCGTTTATAATATTAGTAAGATTATAATTTCCCTTCGTACATTGATTTGATTCAATTAAAAGTGGAAAGTGAATTTTATGTATGGTATTTTTAATGAATAACCTTAATATATGAATATTTATTATAGAAATACAAATATTTGCTTGTACTTGCTGTCTAAACTCTATATGAGTTTTAATATTTAAAGTGCCTCAAATTATAAAATAGCAAATGTTAGAATGCAACAATTCCTTACTAATACATAATATTATCTATTAAATTCGTATTAAGTTAAAACATAGAGCCAAAAGCGGCTACCCTTAATTTGGATTTAAAGTAATTTATTTTTTGGACTTAAGTACTTACGTCATTTGTCTGGTTTGTGGAGAAGCTTCTTTAAATTTTAATTGTCTAAATTTTTTTTGGCATTTATAAAATTGGCAAATTTAAAGAATTATGGCGGTTTATTTGTTTAAGTACTAAAGTAGAGTACTTTAACGGGCTATTGTGCATAACGTGACGTTTTAACATACCTGTTTCCACAGCGGTGAAAATCTGACCACAGTTTTTGAATCTACTAAAAGAGCTCCATCTTTGGTTTCTTCCTTGTATTCTTCTATGTTTGTTGATGAATTTTTAATACTTTGTATATGATTCGATTTCTCACTGTCGCGATTTCTTATTTCATTATCTGAATATTTTATTGCCATTTCTTTTACTTTCTCCATGTCCGTATTTTCTTCGTGTGTTTCTTGTTCATTTATTTCGGGTGTTTCGGTATCACTTGCTTCTACTGTTGATTCTTCTTTAATATTACCTTCATTTTGATCGTCCCCCATTCTTATCTGAAAAGATAGAAAGTATTATTCTATAAAAAATATTTAGCATCGCATCATAGCTTTAAGGCACAACAAACTTAAGCCTTCTATCCGTTGACTATCTTAAGACGCAAGATAGGTCTCGTTAATAAGTCCTGAAGCCGGAAAATACCAAAACTACTTTAGAGGAGAATAATTAAGCACGCAAAATATATCTTAAATTTTCAGTCGGAGTCATCACGATTTACAAACAGTTTCCATTTTAAATTCATAATTTATGGAACGTTTGAAAAAATGGTAAATAAGAGGCCACAATTTATTATAATTATAACTAGCCACTGCTGGACAAAGGCCTCTACTCTCTTCCATGCATCACGATCTTTCGCCACCGCCGGCCAGTCAGCCTGGTATGAATCTAACATGTCACGCCATCTTTTTCGGGGCCGGCCTCGGCGACGTCGTCCATCTTCTGGCACCTAAAATGTAGTGATATTTGCCCAGCGGTCGGAGTGCATTCGGCTGACGTGACCTGCCCAGTCCCACTTCAGCTTAGCAGTTTTCATGCCCACGGCATGCCCGTTAATGAGCGCAGTCTGGTGTTTCGCACTCTGTCTGTTCTTTTTATGCCCAAGATACTGCGCTCCAATTACATATCACGTAATTATTACACAACGTTTGCGAATCGCGTGATGAATTTTAGACTAGAATAGAATTTTAGTATGGAGGAATTATGTATCTTAAATAGGTCTACAGAAAAATACGTGATGGCATAATATCTATGTCTATCTCGGATAACATACTATATGCATTTTGATACTTAAAAAAATAAGGCGGTAAATGGAAAGCTATTTATACAAATACAGTATTAATCCTTATAATATATTATATAACAAAGTCATCCGCCGCGTCTGTCGGTCTGTATGTCTGTACGCGATAAACTCAAAAACTACTTGATGGATTTCCATGCTGTTTTCAACATGAGATACGGAAATTCCTCAAGCGGTTTATAGTACATAATTTACTAAGATTTTGTTTAAATTGGTAAATAATATAACGATAATTATTGATGACTCTTAGTCAGAAAAATTTAAGGCGCTAAACATTGAAAACGCTGCTTTTATTTCCTTTAGAGATTTAACAATAAAATAAAGTAGAAAAATGATCATCATCAGTCTGGATACGTCCGTAAATATAAGTTAACGCGGACGAAGCTACGGGCACGGCTAGTATGGAATATGGCCTCATACTCCTCGCTTGAATTTGAGCTTGTTACTAGCTGTGATGACGATGAAAAATTGTTAAGCAATAGTATTTTATGTGTACATTGAAATACAATATGGTGTAATGTTAGCTCATGTTGAGGTCGGTTTATTTCAAGTCTGGAGTTATAATACCTAAGTCTTATATATTATCTAGATATAGAATCGGTATTTCTGTCATAGCTCATTGATAATTGACGCCCAAATTGTAGTCATAAAAAATTAAATAAAGTTAACACAAGTAAACAGAAGCGTGAAAAAATTTGTCTACTTTTCGATTCTGATTATTTTCTACTTAAACTTGTTTAGATTTTTTGCCTAAACGAGTAAGTATATAATTTTCCATAGGGATTAAATAATTATAATTAGCATCAAGTGCCTAAACAAAAGATATTAAGAGACGATTGAATAAAGTTATGAGACATCTTAGATCCGATCTTACCATTCCTAATTGAACGCATCTCATTGGTCAATCTGTTGAAGCAAATCTCAGATTAGGCACTTATTATCTGAGTTCAAAACTCCAAATTGGATTTTACCAATGCAAACTGATCTTGATTAGAGCTTGAACTCGTTTAATTTCCGAACGCCCAATTTTGGACGTTCAACGCGTTAATCATGATTTTTTTTATTTTGTATTCTTCTTTAGTTAACAATTATTTGTCTCTTATTGTTTCAATTAATCGCGAGTTTACATTCTATATTACCGTAAACTTAGTTTTTATGAACGCAATCAAAATGTAGTCGGTGAAATCCGTCTGTAATTGAACCGAGATCAAACGCGATCAATTTGAACTTAGTTTTATCGAACATGGAACTGATAAAATCGGGCCTTAGATGCATTCAATGTTTAACGTACATGGAAAAATCCTTTTCAAAGTTACTACTCAAGATGACCATACTCAAGAATCAATATTGATGGAGATAAGATAGGGTATAGAATGATGTGCTATATAATATTTGTTAATTATTGCCAGTATTGCCAGTAACATGATATCCTTGGAGCAAGTGGAACACGCGAGCAGATAATTATTCAAGTATTTGCACATAAATAGGCTATTGTGGTCGTTTTTTATGTGACTATAATGTTTCCATTAATTGCATTTATGAAAATTGGGGAGACACTGAAATTACTTTACTGAATACAGAATATATATTTTTTTAAGAAATCAAAGACAAATAAATGTTTTCTAATGTTTACGTGAATTTCATTCTTTAACGGATTTTATTTTATTTTACGTCAGGCATGTAAAGACCTTCTTCTTCTTCTTCAACTTTAGCTTCCTCAAGGATTTGCCAATGATGTAAAGAACTTAATAAATCACGATAAAATCCGTAAAAGTGGTTTCATTATAAAGACAAATGTTTTAGACAGACACGCAGCGGTGACAGGTAGAAACTAGTCCCCCCAAGTGAAGTTAATTTGTGTGTTGATTTTGTCAGAATGGTTTTGTATGTGAATGTCTGTCACAGTACATGTGTATGTATGTGAATATATCTTATGTAACTTTCTTAAATTATTTTCATCCCTAATACAAATGCTCACGACCTTACAAGGGGACTCGGTTTGGTTTCATGTTAGGTAATTGTTTTTGTAAAAAAAAATGTAATCTTTAAGTGGATTATGGGCGATTCCTCGTATTTTTAATTGTTAATTTTTAAGCCTTATATTTTAAAATCCTCGAGCTTTAGCTATCATTTTGATTGTTTACGGAAAATGATCCTGGTTGTACAGGATTTGCAGAAACATGTAACTTAGTGAGTCAATTTCTATAAATATCGTGTCTTAAGCTAAATCGAAGTCATCAATTCAATTGTCTTTATTAAAATCTTCCGTCGCTCCTTTGTTCTGATATAATTGGATATTGTCTTCGTATTCTTATCATATTAATTATAATATGTGTAAATAACAGCTTAGATTTTAGTTTTGTTTTATATAAGCTCATAATCGTTATTTTTTCTTGTTGTAACTCTTAATTTTAATATAAACAATTGTTAAAATTATATTTGATAGGCATTGTAACCATAAATTTGTATATTTTATGTGAATAAAGTAACGCACGCACACACATACACACACATGCGTACTATACACGTCTGCCTTAAATTTTGCGATGAACGCCAGCGCGCTCGCTCCTGATTGGTCGAGCGCTCGCAAAATCACACCGGCCCGCCTTCGCACAACGCTAATGTGATTCCAATAAGAATCTCGCGCTCGGCGGGCTAAAGCACTATTCTACTATTCTGCTCGACTAACTAGTATCACAAGGTGTCACTCTACCCGTGACCCCTCCGACACTCTACCATTGCATTGTTTAATTGAAAAGTTGTGTTCTTATTGTACCTAACCCCTAAGAATGTATATATACAGTCCACTGCTCTAAGAAGGCCGAAGGCGCATGCCCCGCTGGGCGCTGCCCCTTTCAATATGGTATATCATAATATAGTATATTATATTTTATATGATAAGACTAATTTTTTCTTGGTTCACTTTTTTAAGTAAACGAAAAATACGCTAATATTATTTAAGTAAGTATAATATCTAGTTACTTATTTCTTTTAATATTATATTAATTATTCGAAGAAAGGCATAATACGCTTCGTAAAACAAAGACTCGCAAATATCGTTTTATAAGTTTTACAAGATAAGTCTAGTGACTTATCTTGTAAAACTTATTGTATGTAATAATAAAAATAAAAACTTGTTAAATACAAATCGAAAAAAATCGTGTGTATTTATTATGTTCCATGCCTCCCATAAGTATACTATATAAAGACTTATTTCCAGCTGTGGACGGTAATCCTACTATGTAATATTATAAACGCGAAAATTTGTATGGATGTTTGTTACTCTATCACGCAAAAACTACTGAATGGATTTTAATGATATTTTTATAGCATAAGAGGGCAAACGGGCAGTCGAAGCCTTTTGACGCCCATACACATCCGCACAAACAGAGATTACGCAGCCTCATGCCATCCCCATCCCCCCCAACGCGCCAAAGGAGACCCACAAACCGCATGAAACGCGACAGATCAGTTATATCACTATTTCCACCCCGGTCGTGCGGGCCCAATTCGGCTGCATAACATATTATAGGCTATAATTTATCGCCGTACTCCCACGGGAATGGGAAGTACGCAGGTGAAAACGCGGGGCGCAAAGTGATGATGATGATCAAGAGACCGAACCTGCGGTCAATAGCTTGTACTCGTCATTATAATTTGTATGCAGTCAAGCAGACCTACGATTTATATTTTTAAATAAGCCTTAAATCACTGCGATAACTATTGAAGGTTGGAACATGAATTATTCAATGCCGAACCTACCTCAGGAGTTACGTTTGATTAGGTTTTTTATGTAAGTGGGATAGGCAAACAGGCAGACGTGCCACCTGATGGTAAGTGGTCGACGTCGCCCATGAACATAAACTAGTTTACCTGGAACTAGCCCAGGCAACTCATTCATGTGTTGCCTATCCTGAGACATAAGATCTCAAGTCTCGGAGCCAGTAATTATACTGCCTGTCCTGCCCTTCTCTCTGAAACATAGCAAAGCCGTTTCACGGAGAGCAGAGAGGCTTCCCTCCCACCTCTAAATACGTTCTATAATGACTTACAATTTAAAATAGTATATCTATTACATGCATTTTTTTCATGCTATTCTGACAAATAAAGATTATCAGATAGTATTGTTTTTGGATATAGACCGTATTTTTTTAAAGTTAACTTAAGTTGATATTCAATAAGCGTAAAAAAGATCAAAAATGTATGTGTCAAATATTTTATAACTTTTATCGAATTGAGTGGTTACCTGTAGGGCTAGCATGCGCGCAAGGCAAAATTTTGTCTACCCCTTTTCTCGTATTATTTCATACAGTTAACACGAGAAAAGAGGCAGACAAAATTATGTCGTGCGCGCATGCTAGCCCTACTGGAGAGTAATTGTTGTAAAGGGACCAACCTTTTTAATAAGGAAAGGAAGTAAAAGCAGTTGAACTGCTAAGTGACGCAACTGATGCATATTGTAAGTGTGATCGTGTACGGATTTTTTTTCTTTAACCCCGGGAAATGCTCTGAGACATCCCGCGGGGGAGTGGGTCTCCCCACGCGGGTATGTGGGACTCGCTGCGCCCGAAAGCTGGTAAGTGGACGCAGCTCTACCGACTAAAACCCGGCGAGTGCCACCGATAAATAAACAAACAGGGCACCTCGACGGCTAGTCAGCCCCCCAAGGGACCGACGCCACCTCCACAGAGGGGTTGTCCCGTACCACAGAACAACCCCTCCCAACGTCGGGACAATGGGGTGAGGTTCCCGTCCTCGCCCCCTGATCTTTTGTCCCCTAATCTTATAAGAGGGGTACAAAGAGCCCCCTCGGCTCAATTAGCTTCGCCCAAGATGCTGGGCTCACCCTAGGCTCCCACCGCCACGTCAAGGCCTTGACCATGGTGGGGATCGTGTACGGATGTTTTAGTCTTGCACCTCACTCTACCAACCCGTCCTGATTAATGGTCAACGTCACACGTATGACCTGGGTTCACCCAGGACTCAATACACCTGACCTACCACCTATAGACCTACCTATTTTTTACTTACGGGTAGATATGATGCCTATTGGCTCACAAACAAAACCTTACCTCACACGTATTTATCTCTTTCATATTATATGTCCTATAAGTGGACGATAAAATGTAAATGCATAATTATGATGATGATGATGATGATCTGGTTATTGTATCATCATATAATGATGATGATGATCTGGTTATTGTATCATAATATAATGCCTGTCAGACATTGTATGTAGCGTATCAAAGACGCGTATCTACATCGCGCAAAACTTCCATCGAAAACAACTTTTTATACATTTTGGAACGTAGTTTCCCTTTCGGGGGACGGACGACCTAACGAAAAAAATTAAGACGAAAAGTTGTCACGACGCTTATTGCTATAGTGTGTGTGTTTATTATAAAAGTTTGAAACCTTATCGAATAACATCATGTCACCAATAGCGCGATGCAATTACTAAACAACGCTATCTATTGGTAAATTCACGGAAACGTTTAATAATTACATATAAATGTACCACGCCATCTATTGGCAGTTTTATGTAAAATTTAAATAATTATACATATGTACCACGTCATCTAATGGCAGATTTACATAAATGCTTTAAGAATTATACAATTTAAACATGTTTGAAAAATTAGATATGTAAGTAGTTTTCATTATAACACATTCCACGTACCTACAGTTGACTTAATTTGACTTGCAAACATTGTTGGTAATGTGTTTTATTAATAGTTTTTTTACCTGTTTTTGGTTTTTATTACAATTCCTTCACTAATTAATCGAAAGGAACTTCGTTCCATCAGGGTGTCCCTTGACACCTCTCTTTAGTTTTTTTTTACTTTATTTATTTTGAAAATAATGCAGATTGACTAGTCAATTTACTTGGCCCCTAGACTTTATTGTGCCAAGCCCTATTGACTAAGGATCTCTGCCTTGACATGAATGTTTGTAGGTCTCGGTTCTAGTAATCACAGTTCTTGGGAACCTAACAAATATTTCATAACTTTTATTATAACTGGCCTGTTGGTCTAGTGGTTAGTGACCATGACTGCTAAACCAGAAGGTGTTGGGTTCGATTCCAACCCAGGACAAATGTTTGTATGATGAGCATGATCGTTTGTTCTGTGTCGATGTGTAATTTATCTATAATAGGTATGTATTTAGAATATTATGCATATATCAGTTGACAGGTAATACCATAAGTAGGTACAGGCTCTGCCTAGTTTGGGATCAGATGGTGTGTGAGTTGTCCCAACATATTAATATTATTAAATACGAAAAACACAACCCTAATTCTGCTCTTTACATAATCACATTATAAATAAAAAAAATATTAAAACATATTTTTCTATAGAAGAATCTGTTAGTAGCAAACTCTACGTATACGTAGAGTTTTTGTCCGAGAGGAAGCTCCGATGTGTGGTCCTGTAATGAATTTGAAACTAGCGATAGTCCTAAGGAAAGGAAGAAAAAATAAGTAAAAAAACAACTAACGAACACAATAGTGATAGTATGAATAATCGTAAGAAGAACAAAACAATTAATAGAAGAAAGCAACAAAGCAGCAGAGGTAAAAGCTACAAAACAGAAAGGAGAAAAGTTTCAACAATGACACACTAACCACGAGCTTTGATCTGCAAAAGGTGCTAACCACACCTCATGGAGATATCTGTAACCTGCCTTTATGGGGCATAATTTTAAAGTTAAATAAAGTTGAGACGGACGATAACTTAACAGTTAACTTTGAGCTCATTGATTGTTCTTAGCCATAGTATTGTTATTATATGTTTAAAATACAGTAAAATATTTGCTAAAATTGTTGCAACGATACAGGAACTCTGTCACTGTCTATCGTATCATTAAAGTTATTTTCTTTTACTTGAATTAAAACACCCTGATTGAACAAAAAATGTTTTATTATGTACTTTGTTTTAAGTGAATTCATCGTTTAAAAAATACTTTGATTGGTTTTTGTTACCCAAGATTACATTATACATGAATATTATTATAGTGATCATACTTACGACTATCAATATTCGAAATGTATTGATCATACGACTTTCTTTATTATTATTAGTATTTAGTATTATGTTAGTGGTTTTTAAGCTTAATATAACGACTGACATCTAGTTACGACTCATTACAATTTAACAACTCAAATAATTATATGGTGTATAAACCATTAAAAAAAATTATTGGTCGTAAATCCACGCTAACTTCTAAACTAAGAGACTGACCATAATATAAGGTTTTCCATTGCAAAGAACATTAAAAATTTACAAATCTTCCAAAATTGGGTCAATATGTGCAAATTTGTTTTTAAAATTTTGTTTCTTGCTCGTCCTGTAAAGTAGGGTTTATGGCATAGAAATATTAAGAACAAATATCTGTGGTTTATGGCTTTTACGACTTTTTTACCCCAAGGTAGCGATATTATGTATATATTAGCTGTCTGGTTACCATAAGTATAGGCTCGGCCTAGTTTGGGATCAGATGGCCCTGTGTGAGTTGTCCCAACATATTATTATTATTAAATACCAAAAAACAACCCTAATTCTGCTCTTTACATAATCACATTATAAATAAAAAAAAATATTTTTGTATAGAAGAATCGCAATAAAATGGATTCCAATCTGCAACCTGAGTACATATATACGACATTTTATTTTCTAAAATGTATAGCGATGAAAAATTTGTAGTTCTGAAGTAATAATATATTGAAAAAACGGCGCAGATGATAAACACTTTCGTTTTTATAATATTACTTATATTACTTTTAATTTATTTATACTACAAAAGGGGCAGAAGTCGTCTTGCTACGGACAACAACGCCACCTTTTTTTTTCTTTAACTCCGGAAAATGCTTTGAAGCATCCCGCGGGCTTGGGTCTCCCCGAAAGGTTGCAGCTCCAGCTACTAAAACCCGGTGAGTGCCACCAATTCAGCCTTTGGTGAGGTGCCCCGGATCTGTTGAACAAACAAGGCACCTCGACGGCTACAAAGAGTAATCGGGGTATAAAGAGCTCCCTCGGCTCAATTCGCTTCGCCCAAGGTGCTGGGCTTATCCTAGGCTACTGAACCATTGGGCAACAACGCCACCAATCTTGTCCTAAACTATCCTATCTTAAATTGGATCAAATTACAATAAAAGAGCATACTTATAAGTATTTTGTTTTCTAATGTTTAGGCGAATTTCAGTCTTTATAATAAAACAATTTCTACCGGTTTATTAAGATTTTTACAAGCCCGTCGTTTCGGATACTTTACAGCACCATGGTCACGGGAGGACTGGTGTATTTATAAGTATTTGAGAGGCCGGTAACGCTCCTGCTAATGATGTAGCGGGTGTCTGTGGATGTCGCTTATCACTCACCATCAGGTGAAACGATTGTCCGTTTACCCCCTCTTCTATAAAAAAACAGTGTGTATATATAAGCAACATTGGTTCAGTAGTTGAGGACTTCGGCAAACAACTTGACACTGATTTCATCAGCTTTTCTTGTAGGAAAAACTGAAACGAGTGACGTAAAATATGCAAAATATTATTGTAACTGCAAAGGTCAGAAGCATTGCATAAACTACGTCATGTTATCAACTGTTGCAAAACCAAGGCTTACTTGATGTTACGTCTTCGGGCTAGGTTACGATGAACTATTTATAGAAAACCTGCTACATTGCAGGCTTTTAAACTAGTTAGTGTTTGTCACTACTGTTTTCGCTACTAACAGAATAGAGATAAAAAAAGTGCGTGCGTACAAACTTATTTGGCAAACTAATTTTTTAAATCTCGTTTATATTTACATATACTAATCTAAAGCTTTAAATTTCCGAGACTTGCGATGCAACGTTCGCTCTATCTCACTCTCTCTCTAGATCTTTCTCACTCGCTTGCTCTACTCTCACTCCATGGCTACGTGCTTCATGCTATGTTCGCCCTTTCTCACTCTCTCTCAATCGGTCTCAATCATTTTCTCCCTCTTCTTGGACAAAAACGTTGCACATTTTCGTGACTCTCGTCTTCATGGGTACCACCATCCTGCTTGTTTCTTACGTGAAACAGCTTTAATGTGTTTTGTAGAGAAGGACAGGACAGTGTATTTACTGGCACCGAGATTTAACATCTTATGTCCAACACACGAATAGGATAGGCAACACACGAATGAGTTGCCTGGGCTCGTTCCAGGTAAACTAGTTTATGTTCGTGGTCGACGTCGACCACTTACCATCAGGTGGCACGTCTACCAGTTTGCATATCCAACTAACATAAAAATGTAAGTTTTACAAAATACGTGAACTGAAATTAAGTTTATTTATTATTATTATAAGTATTATATATATATATATATATATATATATATTTATAAGTATTAATGAAGACTGATTGTTTAAGTATGATTTATTCATACAAAATAAACTAACCTCAATCCGAAATATAAATCCTTAAAATAAAATAATGTGAAGTGAAGGTTTGTTCTTAATTCAACTCGTGCTGGACACAGACCTTTCAAAAACCACGCAGCTAAGCGCTAAGGTCTTTTTAGCCTATGACTGTCATTGCCAAAATTTGGCTCTTCATAAATACTCTCTCTTCATACCAAGATTGAAACAGTTTCGCACAAAATTTTCTTTTCACGCTTGGGCAATAGTTTTATTTCGATGGCGTTACATGTAAACAATATCATTTACCTATCGAGCGCTAGATGGCGTTGTTAAAAAAGATTTTGAATTGCACAAGTCTAATATATAAGTACTAGATTTTAGGCTAAATTAAATATTAAAATTATATAAATATTATCAAATCAACAAAATATTTACTTACTTACTTCACATGTATGAAGTTGGCAAAGTCTAATTATTTCATCATCAAAAGGGATATAAAATATAAGGATATAAGGCTAGAATTACTAAGTAAAAAATTACTAAGGAATAAACAAAAAAACTGTCTGTGAGCGGAATAATCTACGGATTTCTAATTAACACACTACGGACTTCCAATTAACGTTCAACGGACTTTTAATTAACGTACTACGGAATTACGGACTTTCTACGGACTTAAAAATTACTAGTTGCATAGTAAGTACGCTTGCCACACAATTACACATACAAGTTCAAATGGATCAAATCGTTTTTACCAAGTGACTGGCTAGAGGCTACCTTGAGACGATAGATGTAGCTTTCGGTGCCGGTAATCAACCTGTCCTGCTTTTGTTTGTACATACTTTAATGCCTTTTTCTCTTTTATGACTGTGTCTTTAGATGTTTTAACTTTTACATCCTGACTGATTCCGATAACATAATATATCATTGAATAGCAGCGCCCCGCGGTTTCGCGGTGGGAGTACAGGGATGATTTATATCCTATATATTATTCTGATGTGTAAGCTATACTATTGTTAAGTTTCATTAAAATCCATTCATTAGTTTTTACGTGAAAGAGTAACATACATCCATATATACAAACTTTCGCGTTTATATATATATATTACCGGTGGGAGGTGGGAGTTATAAAATATATATATATTTTACCGGTGGGAGGGAAGCGCTGTGCCGCGCTCCCGGCTGCATGGGTACCACCATCTTGCTTGTTTCTCCCGTGAAACAGCTTTGCTGTGTTTCGGAGAGAAGGGCAAGACAGGCAGTGTAATGACTGGCACCGAGACTGAACATCTTATGTCTCAGGATAGGCAACACATAGATGAGTTGCCTGGGCTAGTTCCAGGTAAACTAGTTTATGTTCATGGGCGACGTTGACCACTTACCATCAGGTGGCACGTTTGCCAGTTTGCTTATCCAAGTAACATAAAAAAAAAAAAAAAAATGTTAGTAGGGTCTTGAACATCATTATCAACCGTTTTCACTTCTGGAGTAGATGGGACAACGTTCTCCATGCAGTGGCCTAGCTAGCTGTGGCAGGGGACCGACTAGACTTGGATTGAAAAAGGCCTTTAATATTATTTGAATAACCAATCATTGACCTGTATTTACGTCCTATCGGCCAATCATCCATCAATGGCCAATCAGAGCGCAGAACCTGCGCAGCGTTGCAGCACGTTGTCGGAATTTGTTTTCATACAAAACACATAACATTACCGCTCCATTCCGGTTATATGCTCGATGGTGTAACATAATATTTTTTTGCAATATCTCATAGGTACAGTGTTTATTTAATTCGCACTAAATGTCGTGATTTTTATATTATTTTATATATATATATATACAGCCGCCATATGCAACTGTTAGTATATATATATATATATATACTAACAGTTGCATATGGCGGCTGTTGTTGTATAGACTAAGGTTTATCGTATATTATAGTAGTAACAGTAGTAGGACAGTCCCCACCAAGGAGGCGAGGCGGTGGGGCTCAATAGCTCAAGCTGAACTCAGCACCTTGGGCGAAGCAAGTTGAACTGAGGAAGCTGCTCTATGAACCCCTCTTATAAGAAGAGGGGACTAAAGAGTAGGGGGGACAAGGGGCGAGGATGGGAACCTCACCCCATTGCACTGTCCAGACATTGGGAGGGGTTGTTCTGTAGTGCGAGACAGCCCCTCTGTGGACGTGGCGTCGGTCTCTTGAGGGACCGACTAGCCGTCGAGGTGCCCTGTTTGCCCAACAGATCCGGGGAATTTCACCAAAGGCGTTAATCCGCGGGGCCACGGTCGGAGGGGTAGACCTAGAAATGTTGGCTTGATGTCGTCACGGAAGATATGCGTGTATATGGTCTCACAATACAGGATGCAAAAGACCGTGCTAAGAGGAGGAATAAAAGCCGGAAAGCGGACCTCGGGCTCCGACGCAGTAGCTGAGGATGCAACCGGGATAAGACTCAGATGAGAGAGAGAAGGAGCGAGATCTTAATATCATTTAAAATGTCTTTCTGGGATTCGAACTTGAGACCGACCTGAAGAGACATTGACTGACAATAAAAACTAGTGATTTCCAGTTCCTATAACACAAAGTTCAATACATGATTATGTTTTAAGGGCAAACTATGTTACTGAGACGTAAAGGGCAGGCTAACCGGTTAGAAAGAGATATGATAGGTGGCTTGTGGGACTTGAAGATCGGGAACCATCATTATCATGATCAAGGCTCAATAAAGGCCAAGGCCGACGCCTCATTATCATCATTATCACCTTTTCTTTCGCTGCTACACCCATGCCTCTTACCGAACGCCAAAACGATCGATTTCCGAAAAATTCGGGATTATCGATCATGCAAAAAGCGAACAGCCTATAGAAAATTTGAAAGACTAGAACCGTGACTTGATGAAAAATTCATCTCACTGGTGCGGGTTCAAATATTGCCCAAAGATGACGTTTTGTATGAAGTGGATGTAAAGAACAAGTATTCTAAATTAATTGTTGTTATAAGATCAGTGTAACTCAAGTTTCGAATTGAGATGAAAGAAAATATATACATACGTAACGTATTGTTCAATCTTTATATATATAATTCTTCTGTGTGTATGTCACTGAACTCCTAACCGGCTGGACCAATCTTGATGAATTTTTTTCAGTATGTTTAAGTGGATTCGAGAATGGTTTAGATTCACAAAAAAAATTGTTTAGGACAACGTTGTCGGTGCCACTCGTTTAATATATATTCTTTTATTATGTCTCGTAAATAAAGAATAACGTTAAGAAGGCTTTAGAACGAAATTAATATAGTTTCGTATAAAATATTTAAAAAAAAATACTGTAACTTTCCTTACTTGTGTCCTTTTAATAATTTAATAATAATTGAGTATGCTTTTATCTACTCTTAATATATATTTTAAATAAATATATTATATTATGTGAAATGATTATAATGAATACAAGAAGAACGTGTTGAAAAAATAATTCAAAATAAACAATATGTGCATTAATTTAATATCTATTAAAGAGAATATTATTTATGTCAAATAATACAGTTTCAAATATTTACTAGCCGCTGCCCGCTCTTTCGCCGCAGATTTTCAGGCGAATCCGGACTGCCGGCGTTTTTGTTAATTCGATGGAGCCGGCTGCAAGAACGAAAAAACATGACGCATGCGGCGTTACCTAGCTCTGGGCGTTCCATTTTCTTATGACGTTGTCACGTTCGACTATCGTCAGTAAATCGACTTTACAGACAACCGATTTTTTTAAAAATTGGATGAGTTCCGAATACAACATCATACATCTAAACTAGCAAACATTACATTCAAATAAATATTACTAATTGTTTTATGAAAATTTTCTCATTTTAATCATTTAAATATAATTGTCAATTTTTATTTTTTTAATCCAAAAATGTATTATAGCAATTGTTATGAATTTTATTTAACCGTTTTAACGTTAGCGAAAATATTTTAAATATCTGCAGTAGTTCGCATGTTTACTATGAAGAGTTATATTTATTATTGATTATAGAAGTAATCAAACAAAAATATTGTATTTTTAAAAGACCTGATGGCTGGATCTAGTCTTCCTTAAACTATGTATTTAATTTAAATTATTTATTCATTTTAAGTTTAAATGTCACATATAAAATCAAAATATTTAAAGTTGTTATTCACATGATTGGTAATAGAAATGGTAATTCAATAACAGTATTTTTAAATACAACACTTAGCCAATAAAAAAAATAGGACACAAAATTGGATTTGTATGTCCTTTGTAAAAAGTTCTTGAAAATATTCTAACAATTTTCTTTAAAAAGTATCCTTATCGAAACTCATCTAAAATTTTATGTCTAAAGAAAATATTTAGTATGTAAAAATATCTTTAATTGATCATCTAGAACTGATACAATCACGTGTATACATGTATATTATTATTGCTTACTTTGTCACTATATAATTAAATTTAATAAACAATGACTTTAATTGAAGTTATTAACATAGGTACATATTTGTAACGTTTTATTTACAACATACGTACCACAAACAAAATACCACACATTGTTGTCATTATTGATGACATCAATTTATTTTATTATTATTATTAAATGTTAAAAACAATGATAAATAAAAAATATTACTGAAACATCATAATATCCGTAACTACTAACAATATTCTATTCAAAATATAAATAATAAATATATATGTAAGCAAAAAAATATATTTACCTTTTTACAATTATCGTAAAGTCACAACACTAGAATAATATTTTCAACTATCACACACGTTACGTTCGTCGGACAACAGACAATTAACTGAGTGCGAGCAATCGTTTAGTACGACTACATGCTAAGTGCGGTCGCAAATATAGTGAGGAGCTGTACCTTATCGATACTAAATATTTATTAGTTTGTACAAGCATTATATTGTGCAAATATTCTCGTTTAAGACTACAGATACATATTTAACTCGGTTACCTTGTATATGCATATACCCTATATATGACTTGATACTTATGTAATTTTAAGACCTTATTGTCTTTACTAAAGTTTTATTTTTATACATATTGGTAAGATTTTCTTAACCTTGTCATTTGAATTTATGGTCTGAGCTAACAGATTATCTGTAGACGAACTGACATTGTCGAATTCGTTAGGTGATATGACCCAATCATTTATTTTGCTATTCATTATTATTTATGTCGTTTGTCATCATCAGACCAGTTCGCTGGTTCGATATGCCTCTTCTTTAACATGTTTTCTTTGTTTGATTTTTATGTACGATACGACTTTAAGCACCTATACCACCTATACAGAAACAAATTTGCCGTAAAAACGTTTAGTTTAAAAAATGCAAAAAAAATCTAACGCTCCTTTCTGCGTAAAGCATCATAACAAGGCTATAGCTAGTTATAATGTATTGGTTGCATTATGTACTGTATGATATATTATTGAGACTTCCAGATATATCACTGTATTTGTTCAGAAAAGGCTTGTAAGACAACAGTGTAAGTTAAGCAAGAGTTTCAGGGGCAAACGGACAGTCGTTTCACCTGGCGATAGATGATTCGCGACATTCATAAGCAGCCGATACACTAAAGGTGCGTTCGTTAGCAGATCCGTTGCCGACCTTTCAAATATGAGTATGCTCTTTTTTTGAAGGTCTCTAAGTCGTATTGGTTTGGAAATACCGTAGATGTGACTGATGTGAAGTAAACGTGAGTCTAGGGTACATGACATGAGATTGGTATACTGAATGTAATCATTTGAATTATCTTTTAATTCTGGTACTCAAATGTGGCCAAAAAGATTCAAGACCAGGTTTTAGGATCTATAAAAACATCACTTCCCATTAAAATGATATGTACCACCTATTTTATTTTGTAAAATAGCATATGGCGGGTAGATTTAGGAAGAAAGATAGCTGTACCCATGATTGATACGGGAGACGTGCAAAGCGCATTTCTTCTATGAAAGCAGCTGTATATTAAAACAAAATATACATTATAATAAACCGACAAGAAATGCATGCATTATGCATTGCCTTCTTTAACATATCGGGGGCCCTGGGCATAGGATAATAATGGGTCCCCGACGAAAACAACAATTAAGAAGATCTGTTTGCCTGATTTTTGGACTAAAGAAACTACCTAGTAATTAGGGCACTACTAGGTATTTTAGTCAGCAGTCATTGATTGATTTCCCTAAAATTATCACTCAATCATATTCTAATAGAAATAATGGAGCCCCATGGATCGCGGGGCCCTGGTCCTGCCCAGAGTGTACAATGGGAAAGACGGGTCTGATATTATGAATGGCTGCGTCATATAGGTCGAGCACTATCCGTTCTCCGGTGAACTCA
The DNA here is from genome assembly GCA_963853865.1 of Helleia helle. Classification (NCBI taxonomy): domain Eukaryota; kingdom Metazoa; phylum Arthropoda; class Insecta; order Lepidoptera; family Lycaenidae; genus Helleia; species Helleia helle. The sequence goes on from OY971434.1 coordinate 7,978,173, forward strand.
TATTTTTGGATGACGTTGACCTTCATGGGACTCGTCTGCGGGATGACCTCCTCAAACTCCACAAAAAAGGAACAATGAATAAATAATATAATCAAAAAAGCTTTTTTTATAAAATCTGGATTTATCGCGGTATAAAAAAAAATATTTTCAAGAATTTCAGAAATATTTGAATTCTTGGAACAAAATCACGTGTCATTGAACCTATTTGTTACAATTTATTCTCGTAACAAACAAAATATCACCTTTTGTTTGTTTCTATTGCAAATGTTTGTTTCTTGATATGTAACTTCAATGTCTTCACATTGATTACACTGATAGTAGCAGTTTTGATAACAAATAATCTTGTGTTATTAAAATAGTTACAGAAGTGATGAAATGACGTACAGCTATTTTTATTGTAACTATGTGACTATTACATAAATTTGGCGTAGTGACAATTTTTGGTAGTGGGTTCGAATCCCAAAGTCATTTTATAGGTTTTATCGCTATTTATTAAGATTTATACATGATTGACGTTTCGTATACCTTACAGCAACCATGACCAGTCATAGAACAACTCTTTGATTTGTTATATAATAGAGTTAGAGTTCTTCTAGTTGGTTGGTTGGTATAAAGTTAACAGTGATCGAATCGCCTTCCACAACCAGCAGGGCGTAACGTTGTCACGCTTCCGTCAACTTATAATATGCGTAATTGATATGTTGTGAGCGACGATGGTATAGTGGGTACGAGCTCGGCTTCTTGAGAGAGAGATCCGGGTTCGATTCTGAATGAGTGCCCTGAAATGATTTTTTCTAAATTTCGTGCACCTAAATACTATAATCGCTTGCTCACCGGTCATGCCTGATGACTTTAAATCTCATCAACAAGTCTTAGAAGGTGTGAGAAGTTCACCAACCAGCATTGGGCCTGCGCATCGGGCCCAACACCCTCCTCGCCTGATTTCGAGGAGGAGACCCGTGCCCAGCAGTGGGACATAGAGGGCTGATGATGATGTTTCAAACTAGCTTCGTCCGATGATTTTTATGTCTTGAAGACTTCCAAAAAAGTACTTTCAGTACGACAAAAGGCTTATTGCCAGGTTTTGTCATAAACTGATCAGTGGGACATGAGAGTCATATATCTGCACATTTACTTTTGACCTTAACCCTTGACCTTGACCTTAAAGGCCATCAGGCCGAAAAGTCTAGCCCTTCCGAAAAAAAAAAGATCATAAATTCTTAGTTATTATATTATGTTTTGTCATATTAGTGCCATCAAGTCAAATTCACCTGTGGAAAGGATGCGCTGTACCGCGCTCCCGGCTGCATGGGTACCACCATCTTGCTTGTTTCTCCCGTGAAACAGCTTTGCTTTTTTCGGAGAGAAGGCCAAGACAAGCAGTGTTACTGGCACCGAGACTTAACATCTTATGTCTCAGGATAGGCAACACGTGAATGAGTTACCTGGGCCAGTTTGAGCTTGGGGAGCAAATAGCTGTCCTTCTAATATTGAATCACAGAAAACCTTTTATCTGCCTACCTATTCTTAGAAAGGCTAATTGGAAATCCCATCAAATCAGCAGCGACGTCGACCAATTACCATCAGGTGGCAGATCTGCTAGTTTGCCTGTCCATGTAATATAAAATAAATAAATCAATAATCATTCAGTAATATATAAATTAAAATTGTAAGAACTAGAGCCATGCTGCTTTGCTTCCGAATTGGGCCGGCACGAACCGGGTGGTACCTCTCGCTCACATAGCACCGGCGTCAAGTGACAGCTATGCTGTCGCAGTGTGTGAGTTTCCGGTGGCCTATTGGGGGATAGGGAGAAGGAGAGTAACGCATCTATCTATGGGCGTCGGTAGTCACCATAACGCACCGACTGCTCGGTTGGCTCCTAATCACATTAAAAAAAAAAAAAAAAAATCACACTGATTTCTATTCGAAGTGCCTCTATTTCAATTCATAGATCTTTCACGCTTTAATACTGAACTGAAAAAAATGCTATTCCTTTAGTAATTGTTAGTCGTGACTCGTGAACACAAACTTGGTGTATTTTTAGCTTCTATCGCGTTTTTTCATGATAAAATGCTGCAGGCTTATGGTATGTACTTATGATAAACACTTGTTTAAAAATGGCGTGCTTAATGTAGATTTTCGTAATGTAATGTTAAATAATATTCAGTAGGTTTTTTTTCTTTTATGCCGGTAAATACTCTGAGGCATCCCGCGGGGGTGTGGATCTCCCCAGGACTCGCTACGCCCGAACTCGTCTCTCAAGGAACCGTCCTGACGTTGGGAAGGGTTGTTCTGTGGTGGGGGACAACCCTTCTGTGAAGATGGCGTCTGTCCCTTGACGAACTAGCCGTCGAGGTGCCCTGTTTGCTCAACAGATCCGGACACGGGGTAGTGCTACGTCCACCTTACCACCTTTCGGGCGCAGCGAGTCCCACATACCCGCCTGGGGAAACCCACTCCGCCGTGGAATGCCTCAGAGCATTTCCCGACAAAAAGAAAAAAAGGTAGGCTATCTGCCTACCTTTTTTTCTCCCCAATAAATTATAATTGTTTTCTCCCCAATCTGTATTAATTTTTGAGTTGGAAGTAGCGCAGGCAACTTATTCATGTGTTGCCTATCTGAGACATAAGATGTTAAGTCTCGGTGCCAGTAATTACACTGCCTGTCTTGCCCTTCTCTCCGAAACACAGCAAAGCTGTTTCACGGGAGAAACAAGCAAGATGGTGGTACCCATGTAGCCAGGAACGTGACACAGCGCATCCCTCCCACCGAAAATGTATGTCATGTATCAGCCCTGTGTAACATATACCATTGTATATAGTAGTTTATAGATATTCCATTTTATAAAACGTGTCTTTTGTGTGTAAAACGCATTGCAATTAAAAATCCTTTTTTGTGGCAGTCAGAATCGAACTCGCACCATTAGTACAAGAGGAACCACCGGGCTATCGCCGCTTAAAGTTTACATAATTTAAAATGTCAACAATCAAATGTGAACACTGTTTGTCATCTTACTGAAACTAAAGTAAACTTAAAAGATACATTTTTCTCAGTGGAAAAGTTCTTATTTTACTTTAGTTTGTATAATGATATGAAGATACCCCCTGTGAATAGATGTTAAAGGTGACATCCGTTTTAGAGACCCGTATGTAATAGTTAAAATTGAATGCGAGTAGAGAGATTAGCCGCCTAGTCCAGTCGGGGCAGAGATAAAACTAGCCTGAAATAGAAAAAAATCCGGGGAGTGATTTTATTATTTTAAACGTCGGGGGGGATGGTTGGAAGTATAAATCTCGATTTTCTAACTAATCCGGGTAAAGGGTTCGCCACCATCTTGTTTTAAAGTACAATTTTTTCGTTTTTGTGAAATAACTCGTTAATTTTCAACTTTATGGCAAAAATGGCAGTATCCAAAGTTGTTGGAAATTTAATTTCGCACAAGTTTGGTTATTATAATTTTTACGCTAGGATCAATATCGTAAACCATAAAATTCCGAAACTGGTCAGTGATTTGTAAGTACGACCCATCAATGGCCATCAGTCCGCCAATCAGAGCGCAGAACCGGCGCAGCGTCGCAGCATTTTGGCGGAATTGGTTTTCATACAAAACATAAACATTACCGCTCTGTTCTGGTTATATAATATATGCTCCATGGGCGAGTGGACAAAGGCAGCGAGGTGGACAACCTTAATACCGGTGGGAGGGTTGCCGCCCTCTCGTCTGCATGACTCACCATCTTTTTTTTTGATATCGCAGGGACATCATTTTCTCTCCGAGGCCTCATACCCAGACCATCGCCGCTCTAGCTTTACTAAAATATAATGTATCGACTTCCGAGTAACAGCACATGCCTATCGCACAATCATTGACATATTAATTGGCGTCATGTTTTGGCCTGCCCTGACCTTTAATTAGGCCAAAACGTCATTGATGATGGTGGCCTGATGTAGGCTTAAATCATAGCCAATATCAATAACAATGTTCGTCCGCAGCTGATGTGTCAAACTGCTTGTTTAACACGCTTTCAACATGGGCTGGTTAGGTCTTAAATGATCTTTAGACTTCATAATCCTGCTTGTCAAGGATTTCCAACTCTGAAGGTCAAAAGTAGGTATTGTGGGGGATATGTAAAAGGAGGGCAATGTATCTGCTCTCAGGTTGTGCGGATGTGTATGGGCGTCGATAGTCGCTAAAAGGCTTCGACTGCTCGTTTACTCTCCTATGCTATAAAAAAAGTTGGAAACAAGGTCATAGCATCCTTTAGGAATAGCTGACAGTAAATTAGAAACCACACTATTTCAAGATATGGAGTGGAGATTTCGAAAACTATGATTGTCTATTTCTCGGTCCACTTCCTCCAGCTTAGCATAAGGGCGGCGGTACTGAGTATGGCATAGAAATGTAGAGCAGGCACTGTTCTATGTATTTGTGTTATTTGAGCGGGAAGGATGTAGGAGACAGAATCTACTTGAGTTCATTCCTAGGTACATGTAGAGATCGAGTATAGAGTACTAGTGATTGAGTACAACCAGCCTTATCGGTAACAGTTCCAATTAGCTTTGGTAATAGAGACGCCATATCTAATAACCAATGACTAAGAACTATTTATTATATAGTTCAACACATACATTAAACTAGATATAGTAATGTGTATGGCCTTACTTTACTTCGAAGAAGCCTTTAATAAATATTAGTTTGTTATCTATATATCTGTACAGATAAATAAAATCGGAGTGTCTGTTTGTAATATTAAAATAACAGTTTTTTATTAAATGCATATAGATGTATACACGGTACATAATAATATACAAAAATATTTTTTTTACATTTTTTGCCTGTATGTCTGTTTGTCCGGCTAATCTCTGAGACGGCTGGGCCGATTTTAATGAGACTTTGACTGACAGATAGCTGCTGTTATAAGGAGTAACTAAGGCTATAAAAATAATCATCATCAATCTACGTACGGCTGCAAATCTATGTTAAGTTAAGAAACATCATTATTTTTTTATCGAAGGTCATCAATTTTATCTTAAAGGCACAGGCATGACTGAGACTATCAAGTCTCCAGTTTCAACTGGACATATCTGTGTCCATGGTAACGTTGGTCACATACCATCAGGTGCCTCATATTCTGATAATCTCAGCATTCTTCTCCAGAACTCATTGAGCACGTGAATCCCTTTTTCGTTTCACTACCTTCATGCTTCTACGGGATATACATACAAGTATAATTTCATGAACGCCAAAGTCTGTTTGTTTGTCTTTGTTACATGCTGTTATAAATTTTACAATTTATCAGATTATTTTAAAGGACATGTTACCAAAATAATCAGCAGGAGCTCCCATGCAACAGTAAATCTATATAAAAGTAGGCGTAGCCACAGGAAATAGCTAGTCAGATCAGGTTCAGACTTGTCTAATTAATAATCAATGATAGATGCCTAGACGCTGATCGAATATAAAATGATACAAAAACCTTGCATCAATACATTGCCATAGAGACAATCTATAAATAATCGACGTGAACTCTAACTAAATGGTACGATATATAACTCTAGACTCAGTGATATGTAATATAATTTAATATATACCTGTAAAAAGAATTCAAAATAAAAACCTTGATAGAAATTAAAAAATAAAATAAATAAAAAAAAAATCTTCTGTATTGTATTTTTTATTTGGTAGTAAAAAAAAAAAAAAATATGTTATCAACGCAGTTTCTATTTTATTACTAGAATCATTTTACCGGAATACCGGAAATTCTTTTTGACACGTCTGTCTCATATTTAATTTAAAAATATTATTCAGAGGATCTCATTGTGATAGCTAATGTATCTAAACAGCAGGTCAAAATGAGATTTGTACTTAGGATAAAATTCCCAAATAACAAGATTTTTTGTTTATTATTATAGTAGTTGATTATGCAAACGAGTGATGTTAGATGGTCAACGTCGCCCATGAACATATACGAGTTCACCTAGAATTAGCCATGACTAGTATCGGAAACTTTATGTCGCTTCTCTTTTCGGAACAAAACTGAAAGCTTTTTCTTTAATAAGCAGAAAAAAACATCACTACCTCTGTAGACCGTACGGGACAAAATTCCTCAAAAGTGTAAATAAAATGTATTGTTAAATGAATATTGATCTAGATTATAATATATCAATCACTATTTACATAGCGAATTTTTAAACATGCATGATGAAATTGTTGTATCAAATGAGTGATAATTCTTTGCAGGGGTTTTTCGATAAACAAGTGCGTAATTCAGATAGTAGGTTTATAAATAGAGGCAATCTTTGCTTCTTCTTAGAAACAGGCTACTGCTATTATCACGTCTCTACTACTCTACTCTACTTAATGTGCCAACCAGCTGGCTTAGCTTGGCAAATACGAGCCAGCTTCTATAAAGCAAGGAGTATAAAGTGAAAACTTCCGATGAGACCAGATATTGCTGTCCGTGGACGGAGGTCCGTGATCAGCAGAGGAAGAAGAAATTTAAAAATTATGTTGATGTTGGCTTAGCTAAAGCTTACACACTAAAGAGAACGGATGGCCAATGGGACAATAATGTTCAAGAGTGGAGGCCACGTTAAGGTAGACGAAGTGTTGGTTGGCCATTAACCAGGTGGGTAGACGATCTCCGTGCAGTTGCCTCCGTGTTGGATGCGAGTGGCGAGGGAGCGGCCGTCTTGGCGTTCATTGAGGGAGGCTTATGTTCAGCAGTAGAGGGATAGAGGCTGATGATGATGATGATGAAGGCTTAGCAGTATTATGACGGTAGTGGCTGAGGCTCAGAATAAGTTTAGTAAAGGCAACGCTCCTCCTATCCTCTGGTGTAGCGGGTGTCTGTGGATGTCGCTTTTCACTTAACATCAGGTGAACCGACTGTTCGTTTGCCCCTTTTTTATAAAAAAGTATCCAATAACGATACGAACGATTAAAGACGATATTGTGACAGATTTGTCTCATAACATTGAGATAAACCCAAAGACTCCTTTTTTTTTTCTTTTACGCCGGGAAATGCTCTGAGGCATCCCGCCTGGGGAGTGGGTCTCCCCAGGTGGGTATGTAGGACTCGCTGCGCCCGAAAGATGGTAAATGGACGCAGCTCTACCCATTAAAACCCGGCGAGTGCCACCAGTGCCGCCTTGGTGAGGTGCCCCGGATCTGTTAAGCTAACAGGGAACCTCGACGGCTAGTCAGCCCCGCAAGGGACCGACGCCACCACAGAGGGGTTGTCCAGCACCACAGAACAACCTCTCCCAACGTCGGGACAGTACAATGGGGTGAGGATCCCATCCTCACCCCTTGCCCCCTGCTCTTTTGTCCCCTCTTCTTATGAGAGGGGTACAAAGAGCCCCCTCGGCTCAATTGCCTTCGCCCAAAGTGCTGGGCTCACCCTAGGCTACTGAGCCCCACCGCCACGACAAAGCCTGAACCGTGGTGGGGAACCCAAAGACTCCTAGTATCACAGAAGTTTTAGGATAAAAACAAGAAATGATGCGATATGGCAAGTCGGTATCATTTACTTCATTGGTGTAGTGATGTGACGAAATTCTTCTATAGTCATCGACAAAACAAATACAAACGAACACGCACAGCGTTGTCAAAACACGCCAAAGCGTTCGTAGGAACAGACCACTCAGTAGCGGACGACAACAGGATGATAATGACAAATAAATATTTACTCATAAATCCCCCTCGTTAACCCACTTCTGCGGTAATCTCGTTATAACTGATGCTATGTGTACCAGATAACAAAAATAAACTTACATATTTGTATTATTCATATCAACCTGGATTACATACATCCATTACTTTTGTCTTCCTTCTTATTTCCCGGATTCTTTCACTAAGCCTGATTCCCAATATGCTTCTTTCCATTTATCTTTCTCTTTTGGCAAGTTTTTCTTGTTTTTCCATGAATGTCCATGTCTCGCAGCCGTATGTCATGCAACACCTACGTCTGAGACCCGGTGGACAGCGTTCTGAAGTAGAGGCCATGTTCGGGAAGACGGTTGTTCTAGATGTTTCAAAGACTTATGTACAGTCTTCTTTATGTTAGTTGAAAAGGCAAATTGGTAGACTTGCCACACGATTGTAAATGGTCAGCGTCACCCATGTAGGTACACTTATACAAATAAATAAAATGGAAGTGTCTGTTTCTAATTTCAAATTAACAGCTTTTCAGTAAATGTATAATATGAAAGTATAATACGGTTCTTACATCAAAAAAATTTTTGAACTGTTTGTCTGTCTGTATGTTTGTTCCGGGTAATTCTGAAACGGCTGGACCTATTGTGACGGAATTTTCACTGGCAGATAGTTGATGATATTTAGGTTCTCCCTATAACATCAACTATCTGCCGGTGAAAGTTAGGCTTAAAATAATTAATATTAATCCGGATACAGCTGTAAATCTAAATTAACGTGAGGGAAGCTGCGGGCAATAGACAGTAAACAAGTAAACCTGAAACTAGCCCAGGCAACTCATTCATATTTCCCCACCATGGTACAGGCCTTGTCGTGACGGTGGGTCTCAGTATCCTAGGGTGAGCACAGCACCTCGGGTGAAGATAATTGAGCCGAGTGGGCTCTTTGTACCCCTCTTATAAGAAGAGGGGACGAAAGAGCGGGGAGAAAGGGTCGAGGACGAGAACCTCACCCTATTGTTCTGTCCCGACGTTGGGAGGGGATGTTCTGTGGTGCGGGACAGCCCCTCTGTGAAAGTACCCGCGTGGAGAGACCCACTCCCCCGCGGGATGCCTCAGAGCATTTCCCGGCGTTAAAGGAAAAAAGGAAACTCATTCATGTGCTCACGTTTGTCAAACCATACCGAATCTGTTCCACTAAAGCAACAACAGGATAGTGGTACCCATGCAGATAGGAGAGCGGCATTGCGCATCCCTCACGCCGTCTTGGTGTTCATTTAAAAGGCCTAAAACCCAGCAGTGGGGTGCTGATGATGGTGATCTCTTATCTGATTCTTTGTGTTTCCAAGAAGTCGGGTTCAAGAGGCGTAGACACAAACATGCTTATTTTTTACGTTTTTTTTCGTACACAGATATAACTGCGTATGTTTTCATCATTGTTTTTGTTATAGTGATATGACGTATAATAAGTTACAATAATAGATACGACTTTACTTTTGAGAGATCATAGTTTATTTCCAATTCATATCTTTAGCAATATAAAACTTAACCAGTCCACATAATTATAACTCTTGTCACTTACGGGCTACATCGTTTGTTATCCCTTTCGCACTACAGGTATTTATATATAGGTCCTTCTTTTTTGTAAGTAAACATAGCGACACAGCACTCAGCAGTGAACAGCAGCTGACTGTATCTTTCTCGCTCGGGCACACTCGGCGGTCCCGAGTTCGCCCGATCGAACCGTTCACCTCTGAGCGTGACGGATCAGCCTCTCACAGCCTACAAAAGTCTGTGTGCGGTGCGCCAAAAGAAGTTTTCACTTCAATAAAAAATGAAGACTTTGAATCTTCTAATCTCCGTAACTATACTTCGACTTTTTGCATTCAATAGTCCAATTACTGGGAATATTTATGGGCTATTTATTTGGGTCTTTCGTTCTTTGGTTTACAAAATAGCGAGCGACTATAAAAATGGTTATTCTGCGATTCATACCGTGGCAGAAATAGCTCGAGAAATGAAGAAATACAGAGAAACGACATTTAAAGTTTACTTGCAGCGCGCCACGGCTTCGTCCCCATACTTCCCATTCCCGTGGGAATACGGAGAAAAATTATAGTCCATGTGCTATTCTGATATACCTAGGTAACACTGAAAATGTTTAGAAAATGAAAAACGGCTTAATGTAGAAAGTTGCCAATACTTTTATTGTTTTTCGAAGTAATCTCCGTTTCTTTCTACACATCGTCGCATTCGATGGAACCAATGAGAAAAGCAGTGGGCCCATTCTTCCTTAGGAGTCTCTTCTATGGCATTTTCGTACGCTTTCACCGCATCTTCAGGGCTCGTAAAGCGAATACCTCGAATTTTATCTTTAGTTCTTGGGAATAAATGAAAGTCGCAGGGTGCCAGGTCAGGACTGTAAGGCGGATGACTCATTATCTCGACACCTGCCATAGTCAAATATTCAACAGTCCGTTTTGCGGAGTGCGCTGAAGCATTTTCGTGGTGAAGGAGGATCCTGCTTCGAGGGCGCTGCTGTCGAATTTTTTCCAAGACAACAGACAAACAGCGATTGACATACCAGTCTGCAGTAACTGTCCTTCCATCTTCTAGCACAACTGTCGCGAAATGACCTTTCCGACCAAAGAATGAGGCAATCATCTTTTTTCCTTGACTTCTTCCTTTCTTTACCTTAGTAGGCCGATCCTCGAAAGGAAACACCCACTGAGCTGATTGCCTTTTAGTTTCGGGTTCGTAGCAATATATCCAGCTTTCAACACCTGTGATGATGTCAAATACAGCATTTGAGTTACCGCCGTTGAACTTATTTAACATTTGGCGACACCAGTCCATGCGGAGGCTTTTCTGGTCGTCGGTTAAAGTATGGGGAATCCATCTGGTACAAAGCTTCCTGACGCCTAAATGTTCGTGTAATATTTTTTGAACTCATACCAATGCCTAGGCTTGCCCGTATCTGCTGATAGGTCACTCTCTTATCTTCCTCTATCATGCGTCGCACAGCACTGATGTTATCTTCAATAGTCGCTGTTAAAGGACGTCCCTCACGCGGATCATCACTGAGATTGCTACGTCCACGCTTAAACTCGTTAAACCAATTGTAAATAGTGGCACGAGATGGGGCTTCATTAAAAAATACTAAACGCAGCCTATCATAGCTTTGTTGTTGAGTAAGTCCACAACGAAAGTCATAATAAATCATTGACCGAAAATTTTCTCGCGTTATGTTCATTTTCACGTGTAACAAGAGTTTTTAGTTAGATTTGCCGCCAATTCACAAAAACAAATGACAAATGAATGCAATATACTACATTAGGTAACCAAAGAGTTCTAAAATTGAAATTCAAAAAATTTTTCATTTTCAATGTTTCCACGTATAAGCTATATTATTGTAAAGTTTCATTAAAATCATTAAAAAGTAGTTTTTGCGTGAAAGAGTAACAAACATCCAAACAAACTTTCACGTTTTATTAGGATTCGAGGCTTTGTCAATTAAGCTTGCGGTACTACTATTTTATTTAAATCACTGAATTAATCAATGTAAATTTTACCTAAAATCGCTTTTTAAATCCATCGTAATATAATTTATCTGCGCTTTATAAGATTCAACTTCACGATGCATTATGATTATTCCACATTCGCTAAGCGGTTTTACGAGATTGAACAATATAGAGAGAGTATTTAATGAAACTTCAATATTGAAGCCAACTGATAAGATTTGATATCATTATCAGCGCGTATCCGTCTAGAGTCTAGACTCTAGACGATTATCTCTTCTACGCAGGCATAATTGACAGTATATGTAGATGACTAATACTTGAATACGCAAAAGCATGACGCTTCTGACGTTACCAGTGCCAACAACAATATTTTAAACCCATTGTTATTGAAAACATACTAGAATGATTCTTCATCATTAACACCCCGCACCCAGTTGTCATAAGTATGTGGCATCAACAGAACTGGTTCCCAATTTTGCGGTAACTAATGCTTCGAAATATGCTAGGATTTTGGTACAAGATTTTGGCTTTGTAATCCTACTAATACTATAAACGTGAAAGTTTGTATGTATAGATGTTTGTCGCTCTTTCAAGCAAAAACTACTGAATGGATTTTAATGAAACTTTACAGTAATATAGCTTATACATCTGAATAACATATAGGCTATAATTTATCCATGTACTCCCATGGGAATGGGAAGTACGCGAATGAAACCACGGGGCGCTGCTAGTAAGTCATAAATAATGTATCCACCACCACCGCCACCGCCATCAGACCACCGCCTTGCAATGCATATGGAAGAACTCGCTTCTTATAGTTTAACCCAACCCGACGCCAGGAGGCCGTGTGGTCGCAGACTGCACGGTTGGCGGGGGGCAACCCCCCACTTTTACAAACCAAAAGTGAGCCAAATGAGCTCACACTAATCCGATGTAGCATTAGGGCCTTCGGGCCGTTAGCATAGATCCATCCGAAAAAGAAAAAAAAAGCTTCTTATAGTTTCTAATCCTACCCGCACTGTAGACCATTATATTTTTTTATTGTAAATTGTTCTCATATAAGTGACTGATGTCTTTATAAGAATAAAGATCTTAAAACCTATCTCATACACTGAAGAGCTGTTGGTTGATGGTCTCTTGTTTTCTATAGATATAACTAGGTAGAGATTACTTTGGGAACACCGGTCTACGACTAATATCTTTACTATTACAATTAATGTGAATATGAATTTGTATTTATATATATTGTAATTATTTCCCTAATAGAAAGCTACATTATCAGTGAATGTCATAGGTTATACTTTGTCCCCACTGCAATGGGAACTACGCGGGTTTTCTTTTTTTTTTTTTTTTTTTTTTTCGCAGGGAAATCCTTATGGATGCAGCCAGGACCTTCGGGTAGATCCTGACCCAATGTGGGACTCGCACCTGGGAGTGCCCACCCTAACTAAAACCACTGCGAGCGCCTTCAGCCGCTTTTTGAGGGTCCCGGATATGCAGGCAACGGACAGGATCACCTCAGCGACAGGCTGGCCCCGGCGAAGGCCAGACTACTCCTCGTAGGGGGGGACTGCCCGGCCGCTACTAAGCAGTCCCCACGACGTCGTGCCATACAGACCCAGGTTCCCATCTTGGGCCCGACACGAACACAGGGGCGTTACTGGAGGCGCATTAAATAGCGCCTCCTACGCACCCCCGTTCGTCGCCTGCGGGAGGAGGCCTCGTCGGCGGCCTCCTCTCTCACCCACGCGGGTGAGACAACTAGTATTATATAACATATAGAGATACATTGTATAATAGATAACTCTTCCCGTCGTCAATTCACTTTGGATGCGAGTGAATCGGCTCTCATGGCGTTAATTTACCTTTTTAACGAAACAACCGTGGTCAAATGTTGAATTGTTACATCGCGGTAACGTGTTTGTTACAAAGAAGAGATTTTAATAAAAATATCTTCACTCTGTATACAAATTGTTATTTTCGAACTTAAGACCTTGACCACTATACTAGCCTTTTTTGCAGGGAAATCCTTTATGAATGTAGCCAGGATCTTCGGGTAGATCCTGACTCTATGTGGGACTTGCACCTGGGAGTACCCTTAACTCTACTCTTAACTAACTTAACTAAAGACACCGCGAGCGCCTTCAACCGCTTTTAAGAGTCCCGGATTTGTCATTTGCAGGCAACAAGACCTCAGTGACAGGCTGGCCACGGCGAAGGTAAATGACTCCTCGTAAGGGTAAGGTAAATGACTGCTCGGCCACACTAGCCTGCTGCTACTGGTGATGATATTTTAATTTAATCCTAGTTAACTATCTTGATCATCTGAAAATTAGGGCATGTGAAATGATAAAATCCTTAAAAAGATGTTTCATTCGTGAAATTCGCGTAAAAATTTAAAAACATTGTATACGTTATCTACCCAGTACTGTCATGACACAAACCGTTGAATGATGTAATTATCTTATGGCCTAGATTTCAAATCCTGACGCCGCGAGGTGGACTTTGTCCAGGCCACAGGGTGATTGACACCAGATACATAAATGTGTCAGCCTGTGTAACGATTATACAATTGATACAAAGAAAATACTTAGATCCGAGATAAAAAGAAAAAACAGAACTAAGACTTATAAGAAATGACCTAGATCTGGAATTATAGCATTGTTATGTATCCGTTCTTTTTTTTTCTTTAACGCCGAGATATGCTCTGAGGCATCCCGCGGGGATTGGGTCTCCCCAGGTGGGTATGTGAGGCTCACTGCGCCCGAAAACTGCTAATCGGAGGCAGTTCTACCCACTAAAACCCGGCGAGTGCCACCAATGCCACTTTTGGCGTGGTGCCCCGGATCTAGTCAGTCCCTCAGGGGACCGACGCCAAACTGCATATGATATCTTAAAAATATAGTCGGGTCTTGAAAGACTAAAATATTCCATACAAAATAATTGACTATTAGTACCTACCTACTTTGCACAATATTCTTAAAACACGGAAGCCTTATGTAATGACAATCAAAATATTGATTATATATATATTTCCTTATAGAAAAATATAAAGTAAGTTTTTATATGGTTGGTGGTATACGAATGTATCTTTCAGGGTCATGCTATTTGCAAATGTTCAATTTGAATTATAAATCGTAACGTGATTGCAAATAACTGGGTGAAGACGTTACGACATTAATTAATTTAAAATGAAGAAGTTGAATAAAATAAAATAACAAGTACAAAATAATTAAAAAATCAATGTGTGTCGGACACACGACGTGAAGTGAAACTTCTTTTGGAAAAATATGGAAGAATATAACAACTCTATCTAAAGTTGTCGCGATCAGCTGTGTGAACGCATGAGCCAGCTTTTTTTTGGTTTCTAGCTTTAGCTAGGCCGAGGCGAAAAGACCCGAGGAGAGCCGATCGTGTCACTTGAAGAGCGTTTCACTTTGACGCCTATGCTTAAAGAAGTTTCACTTAAAAATCGAAAAGGTTACATGTGACATACAGATGGAGGGGTGTTTGAGAAGTTATTAATAGTCTAACAGCTGATCGTGTTGGAAACAGGAAATCTTCATTTTAAAATGTATCATATAAATAAACAAAGTAATATATCAAAGAAACAGGAACGCGTATTTATGTGGATTGTACCTATAATTATAATTATGTTCTTCACTTAAACATAACCCATAAATAATTTATACTAGACAAAAGGTATTGTGTACTAGTTTTTTGCTCAATTTATGAATTAATCCTTATTTATACTACGAGGATGCGCTGTGCCGCGGCCGCGCTCCCGTCTGCATGGGTGCCACCAGTTTGGGAAGGAGAGTGGACAGGCAGTGAAATTATTGGCCAAGACATACCTAACCATATTATGACATTTCTCGTGATTTTATAGTCGTGAACCCCACTACGTATAACCAGGGGGAAAGGAGGGCTAAACGTCACGTTTTTGCGGACGACATCTACTCAAATAAAATAAATTAAAAAAAAGTCTGCAGAAAGAAAGAATAAAACAACTCCTTTTTTTCTTTTACGCCGGGAAATGCTCTGAGGCATTCCAGGGGGGAGTGCCACCAATGCCGCCTTTGGTGAGGTACCCCGGATCTGTTGAGCTAACAGGGCACATCGATGGCAAATCAGTCCCTCAAGGGACAGGGGTACCTCTTACTAAACTTGTTTGATTGAAATATTAGGATAATTTGTCCGTCTGTAAGTTTAAACGTAAACGGAATTTAAAAATCTTAAGCAGCCACAAAATCCGTGAAAACGAATTTGTTCAAAGATTTTTTTTATTGTTATTATAATAGGTTTACATAATTTATGAATAATAAATAGTAGGTATGCAATGTAACGTATGTTACACATTTTCTAATTACTTAAAAAAAGTCATAGAAAAACAAGATGGCGTCTTGCCAACGTTCCGTCAACAGCTGTTCCCGCTAAAACTGTAAATGAACTAAAGTATAATCTGGATGTACTCAATAGGTACATTGAGTTATTGCACGATTTATGTAATAAAAATATAATGTAAATGCATTGTAAATATATAATAAATATAAAGTATATCTAAGTGTAAGTTATTAAGGGTGCTTTGACCATTTTTATGTAAGTTGTCAAGGTTATGGCCATCCAAAACTTACTCTTCGGAAGTAACGAGAGTAGACAAACTAGCAGATGGGTCACCCGATGGTAAGTGATCAATGTCGCCCATGAATATAAATGAATTCACTTGGAGGCTGGAGCCCTCTAACCCGACGCTAGGAGGCCGTGTGGTCGTAGACTTCACGGTTGGCAGGGGGCAACCCCCCACTAATAATCAATCTTAAGTGAGCCAAATCGGCTCACAATAGTCCGACGAAGCATTAGGCAAGTCATATAGGGCCTTTTGGCCGTTAGCATAGACCCATCCGAAAAAAAAACTTGGAGCCCTTATTGAGTTGGGCCCGTATCAACTTGTTGCGTTCTAATTGAGATACAAGATGAAACATATGGTATGTTTCATCTCGCAGCAAAAAGTCCGTATTATTATTTTATACTTATTAAGGTACTTACTTTAACATTATAAATACTAAACTGTGTCATTGTCTGACTGTTTGCTGTTTAACGTCAAAATCGGCAATGGGATTTCGACCATCGATTTCGATTAAAATTGTCAACAAGAAATGTTACAACACAAGGACATAGGCTACGAAAATAATTATCAAAAGCAAAGCTGTGGGCAGCTGCGCCTTGACACTGTACCTGATGTTGGATGCGAGTGGCAGGGGATCAGCCGTCTTGATTTGCATTGATTGAGGCCACAGTGGATGGACAAAGGTTGATAGTGATAATGACCCAACTCCAATAAACATATAAATAGGTTTGGTAAAGTCTGTGACGAAATTATTGCGTCGATAGGTTCGTTTAATTATTTTGTTGTTATTTTTATTGGCGTTTGAAAGGAATTTTCTATTTACAGCTGTCTACGGCCAGCCTGCTCGATATTTTTACAATCGTATGCCAGTGAAGTCAGTATATATTGATAAATAGTGATACATATTAAGGTCCCTGACCTCACCATGGCCTTGCCGTGGCCATGGTGCTTAGTAGCCTAAGGGGAACCCAGCGTCTTGGGCGAAGCCAATTGAACCGAGGCAGCTGCTCTTTGTACGCCTCTTATAAGAAGAGGGGATTTAAGAGTAGGGGGGACAAGGGGCGAGGATGGGAAAGTGACCCCATTTTATTGTCTCGAGGGGATGTTCTGCGGTGCGGGAAGACCCCTCTGTGGAGGTGGCGTCGCTCCCTTGAGGGACTAACTAGCCGTCGAGGTGCTTTGTTCCTCACCAAAGGCGACATTGGTGGCACTCGCCGGGTTTTAGTGGGTAAAGCTGTGTCCACCTTACCACCTTTCGGACGCAGCGAGTGCCACATACCCGCTTGGGAAGTTCCTCCTCCCCCGCGATATGCCTAAGAGCATTTCCCGGCACATTTTTTTTATTTTACAATTTACATTTTTTTACATTTACATTCATTGATATACAATAGATATAAATAGGTACGTGCACTCGGTATAAATACATATATTAATCAAACTAATTCTCCTTGGTAGGATATGAACTGCTACCTCTTTTGCACCTAATTACCCAGTCATAATCAGCTAAAACAAGCTAAAATACAAGCTCGTGATCCCAAGATAGCAATAATCTAGAACTCGTGGAAGTCTAGAAAAAAATCGAAACCGGTAGCTCGGGTTGGCTCGGGTTGGCATAACACTTCTGACTTATATTTAGCCAATAGCAAGGTTGCAGTCAATGACAGTGTGTTTCCGTGAGAAAGGGCGTTGGTATTTTAATGATTTTTAGCTGACTTTACGAGATTTACTTCATCTTCGTGTTGATCTGTGATTGCTTTGCATATCATTATCGTTCAAATATTATATATAATTCTTCTATACGTGTGTATGTCACTGAACATCTCCTAAGCGGCTGGACCGATCTTGATAATTTTTTTTGTGTGTATTCAAGTGGATCCGAGAACGGATTAGATTCACAATTCTTCGTTCCACTACAATTTGTTCTGTATATGTCTGTCGGGTCCTATATTATTATAAATTAGCACATAATATTAAATAATTATTAATTTATTATTAGCAAGATAAGTATATTAAGCTTCGAATATATGAACATATTCCATGTAGGAATTGAAGAGATTTTGCCATCCAGACCTCAAATACGCCATATAAACCTTGAATATCTTGAAAAATTGTAAGAAAAGTATTTGTGGTGTTATAATTAGCGTCGTATAAATTTTTTTCGCCTTGGCGCTCATTGAGGGAGATCTATGTCAGCAGTGGACAGACAGAGACTGATGATGATGATTATTTTTTTAAAGGTTAGGTAATAGTATTCATAGTAAAAGGTGAGGGACTAGCTTATACTTATTTTAAAAGGATCGAAAGTCGTCATAACGATCAATCGAAAACACGAATGAACACTTAAGTAAAAACTTTTTTCTTTTTTTAACGCTGGGAAATGCTCTGAGGCATCCCCCGGGGGAGTTGGTCTCCCCAGGCGGGTATGTGGGACTCGTTGTACCCGAAAGGTGGTAAGTGGACGCAGCTCTACCCACTAAAACCTGGCGAGTGCCACCAATGTCGCCATTGGTGAGGTGCCCCGAATCTGATGAGCAAACACCTCGACGACTAATCAGTCCCCCAAGGGACCGACGCCACCTCCACAGAGGGGTTGTCCCGCACCACAGAACAACCTCCCTCAATCCCTCGGCTCAATTAGCTTCGCCCAAGGTGGTGGGCTCACCCTAGGCTACTGAGCCACGTCAAGGCCTGAACCATGATGGGAAAAAAACATGACGTAACGAACCCTAATGAAATAATTAAGTCATAAAAATAGAGCATGACAGATATCCTATACTTTACTTAACTTAGTACGGCCCTGAAAATTAATTATTTTCTTGAATCCATTTCAATTTTCAAGGCCCACAATAATTTCCGCATTTTATTTATCGCTAAGCGAATGTTCATAATAAGCAATTAAATAATATATAAAAACCACGGACTAGTTGGTACTATCAGAATAAGTCTTGAAAGAGCGTACGTGATCAAACATTGGAGGACCATATCAATATAGTACATACATCTATTTTTTAAAGAAACTTCTTTAGTCGCGTTGAGCACTTTAAGGTGGGGGAAAATCTTAAATTTTTAGTATTAAATTTTCATATTTTTATAGACATTACCACTGCCATCAACCCCACCCCTCCCACTGGTTTCAAGACCACGTGACAGATAACTTGTTATCCTGTATGTCACAATTTATATTGAAATACGAAATAAAAGAGGCGTAACGTGTTCTGGC
The DNA here is from genome assembly GCA_963853865.1 of Helleia helle. Classification (NCBI taxonomy): domain Eukaryota; kingdom Metazoa; phylum Arthropoda; class Insecta; order Lepidoptera; family Lycaenidae; genus Helleia; species Helleia helle. Next base: position 7,997,201 of record OY971434.1, read on the forward strand.
GCTTGATTAGTTCATCACAGCCATTAGTGGAAAACTGGCCTAGAATTTAGTAACACTATCTCATATAGGTCTATACAAGATGTTTACAATTATATATATTATCATCATCATCATATTCATGGCATAAATCATAGAAGGCAGTTGCTTGAGCAAGTCTCGATCATCATCAACATCAGCCCCTACCCGTCCACTGCTAAACATAGGCCTCTCTCAATGAACGCCAAGACGGCCGATCCCTTGCTAGTATCGGTAGTAACTAGTGTTACTAATGATTCCTCTCCTTCTGCGAGGACGTGATGTCGCAGAAAGAGCAGGAGAGCACGGCGCGACAGCCGGTCGCACCGCCGTGAGGGACCAGAGGCCTTAGACAAAGTAACATTAAAAAAACGATAACGAAGTTCGAAAAGAATATAATGTATGGGATTGACATAAGCCGTCGTCAATTATGTCACTCGTTATCGTTATCGCAAGTTGGTAGACAATGTTAAAATTCGTAACAAAATCATAAGCTGTCAATTGGTTATCGAACACTTATGTCAAACTTATGTTATTTTATTATTGATATTGATGTTGTTACTTTGTCTAAGGCCTCTGTGCGCGGCCGATCGGGGGGGGGCGATCCGCCGCGCGCGCCTAAGGTCCGGGCTATAAGGCACCCTTATGTGTTCAGTTAAGGAGAAGGAAGAGGGGACGGCACCCCCCGCGTCTAGAGAAGAGTGCCGGATGGCACACCGTTGTGTCCCGGTGCGGACGTCCACAGCTTTCGCGCCGGGTCACCCAGACGACCAGGAGAACACCGCTGAGGTTTAGTGGGTAGAGTCTGTGGCTGCCTTACCATCTTCTCGGGCGCAAAGAGTTCCACATAACCCCCGGGCCCCCTGGACCAGGCAATACCCAGCGAAACCAAAAAAAAAGAAAAAAAAGTGTTACTAGTTACTACCGATCAATATCGATTGATCAACCTCAAACACGATAACCTACTGCTACTGATGTTCGCATAAACTAGCATAATATTTGAATAACTGCACCACAAGGTCGCTTGTGACATCACAGGGCAATGACCTTAGCGTCACGCGACGTGACATACCTACGATTAGCCATTTAAAAAGTGGGTTTGTTTAAGTTATTGGTGTGATTTTTTTACATTAATTGACAATGCTCCTGATTAGGTTAAATGCTTTACAATGGTTTTCTGTTTTTTTTTTTTTAATTTATTTTGAATTTTGTGTATAAAATTAGAATTACACTATTTATTAAATGAGTAATGGAGAAACAGAATAGTAGATTGTATCATAAGGGAGCATAATAATATTTTTACGGCGCTTTCTTGAATCCAGAGCGAAGTGAGGTATTCAAAGTACCTACGTCGCCCGAGTTATAAAAATATTTTGCGCTCAAGTGATACATTCGACTTTTCATTAACCTCTATGAGAAAATAAAAGGCGCCTCATATTTTATTGTAATATTATCTATACTTAATATTATAAAGCTAAAGATTTTGTTTGTTTGAATGCGCTAATCTCAAGAACTACAGGTCCGATTTGAAAAATTATTTCAGTGTTAGATAGCTCATTTATCGAGGAAGGCTCAGCTATATAACATCACGCTGTGACTAACAGTAGTTACTAGTTAAGTTGAGTAAGATAAAGCGTGCGAAGCTGCGGGCAACGGCTAGTTATTTAATAAAATTAAGAGTAACAACTAAATTGAAATTAAATAGTATCTTTATAATGAAACAATTTTTATGGATTTTATCGATTTATTAAGATTTTTAAAAGCCCGACGTTTCGGATACATTATTGTGACCGTTGCTATGAAGTATCCGAAACGTCGGGCTTGTACAAATCTTAATAAACCGCGATAAAATCCGTAAAAATGGTTTCATTATAATGTGTGAAATTCGCGTAAACATTAGAAAACAATATATTAAATAATAGTATCTTATAATAAAACAACTAAAAACTTATATTTACACTAGTAGCACCGACAGACGTTGTCCTGTACAAAAAAAATTTTTTGTGAATATAACCATCCTCGAATCCCCTTGAACTCACACAAAAAATTTCATCAAAATCGGTCCAGCCGTCTAGGAGGAGTTCAGTGACATACACACGCACACAAGAAATATATATATAAAGATTTGATACATTTTCGCAATTATAAAAATTTATTGTTTCTTAGTCTTATTAGGAATAGAGATTGTTGTAGATTTTATATTCTGCGTGTTTGAAATAATGTCCGAATCTGGCTTATTTTGAGGAAAATGTGACCGTGAATCAAAACAAATTTTGCGTTCGATTCCTTTGGTGCTGAAGTCTGAACACTAAGATGTTCCAATTTCAAAAAGTGCGCGGCAAAGATAATTGCGGCGCACTTATAAAGATTAAAGAGGATTAAAAACTCATTACTGCCCGCTAAAAGTTTCATAAAGAAAACACCACCTTTGGGTGCACTTAAAGGCGAAGCAAGTCGTCCTTTTCGAATAGATGGGATGAAAAAGTTATTTGAATTTACAAAATCGTATTAATCGTATTCAATCTTTTTCTAATGATATTTTTATGTTCATGTTTTTTTTTTAATAATTTAGGTTACAAGTATCAACAGTTTGGTTGTGGGTATACGCATGATATACTTTCAGTGGAAACATGGATCTCATTCATGGACCGCATGCGCATTTCTTCCATCAATCATCTTTGTGGTAGAAAAAAGGGCAGGACAGGAATTACTGGGTAGAGATTAACCACTTCCCAATAAAAAAAGATAAGAATAAAGTAAATTAAAATCAAAACAAAAGGAGTTCTGATGTAAATTGAATCTTGTCACATATTATTATCGCTTTTTATTTTTATCGCGTTAAATTTGGCCCTAAATTACGTTATAATGAAATAAAATTTGTCCTACCTTAAAAGCGATATTCATATGACATTCTGGAAAAACGTTGAAAAACGCAGAAACACAAAGACAAGCATACATACACCGGTCGAAATAAAACTGACCGCACGCCAAGTAATGGCACGCACCAGCTTGTATCGTGAATGGTGCATTTTTGGAATAGTGATGTGTTAGCTTTATCTAGAATCTTCTGTAGGTCGATAACAATGACAGCTGTCAAAATGCTATGTTGTTTTTCTTTTTTATGGTCCTTGCAATTCTATCAGTATTTTAATGTTAAGTTATCATGATATATTAATGTTCGACACTTGGCTCAAAATTAGTATTATTCCAGTATAATAGATTTAAATCAAGTTGTTGTAGAGAGAGTCTTTAGGGTTAGTGCACACTTTTGCTACTGATGAAACATGTAAAATTTTTGCCTCACCGACACGTTTACGTAAACAACAAGCCATTCAAAATTTAATTGGCGAGTATCCAATTTGTTACGTTTATGAAATGTTGTTTCTTGGCAACGTTGTATATTTGGAATTTATCATATAGGAAACTAATATGGCAAGAGACATTGAAGTGTTTATCACTATATGATGTACTAAGCTAACAGTTGATAACCTCAATACAATAAATAAATGAACAAATACGATCTAATATTATATGTTAGGAGTATGTTGTTATTATACGTCCGGACGTCAGAGAACGTTATAATTATATCATAATGATTATAATCTACTTTCTATGGAATTTAAAAATTGGCAATACTTTCATAAAGGAAAATTGCCAACTCATAATTTGTTTGTCTTACATTGTAGTTAATCTCATTAGATTCATCTGATTACCTTATCATCATTTGTTTTTTTTTTATGAAGTTGTACCACACTTATAAGTGTAAATAAAAGCGAGTTTGATAAATTACTTCAAGTGCAAGTTAAGGTCGCAAAAACTATGTAATTTTGTAGAAATAATTGACTGTAAATAAAAAAAAACTGCTGCGAGAAATAAAAGAATCAATATTTTCAACAATTATTTAGAATCAACAAAATATATTTTTAATCCAATGGTTGACATTGACCTTTTTTAATTAATATGATTTATCGATACATAGCATTAACGTCACTAGCGGAACCTCTCAACCGCATGCTTGCGTAAGTAACTTTCCCTACAGTTAACACGACGGTTGTACCGATAGCCGTCTTTATCTGTCGCTAAAATAAATCATCGATCTGCTTAACCTATCACTATTAAGGTTAACTGGTACCTACTCACAAAGCGGTTAGGCAACGTTAACTTAGGTCAAGGCTTTTTTTCCAGTGGGGTAGGTCCACTCTGGACGCTATGAACAGGGTGAAGGTCCTCACCGATGAGACAGTCGAAGGGTGCATTTGTCATCAGACACCGCCAACGCCTTCTACACCCCATATTTCGACACAGTCCTTGAGGCACTGAGGTTCCATAGCCTGCCAGCATAATATCTGCACAGCCTGGTCGAAGATTACCTGTCTGGTAGGTGCACCCCGTACCCCACGGCCGGTGGCTGGATGACGAGGAGAGTGGGATGTGGTGTTCCTCAGGGCTCTGTTTTGCGCCCACTCCTGTGGAATATCGGCTACGATTGAGTCCTCCGCGGCGCGAATGTTCTACCTACCTACGTGTTACGCTGACGACATCATCGCGAGAACAACAAGAACTCTACTGGCTTTCCATGTTTTCCGTTATGTGGCTTTCCCTATTATTTTACGATGTTATTGTATCTTTATCTGCTAAATATCATTGAGTTACCCATCAAGGACTTCCACGTCTGAAATATCTGCAGTGCCATCTAGTGGCGAGTAACAACAAAGTGGATATCATAAAAATCTTCACCATGACATACCATCTTTGTTCTTGATCGGTCAAATGGCGTTGTTGATAGGAGATACATACATCCATTTTATATATACTAATAGCCCGGGCAGACGTCTAGGCGTAGACAACAGCGCCACCTATCGTGACCAAAGCCTTACAGGACCTGCATGAGAACGCGGCACTTTTCCTCCTATTACTATCTAATAATGCCAGAGTAAATAAAATCAATTAATATTCTAAGCACCGACATCTTGACCTCATTATATTAAACAACTGTTAACACACTGATATACTTGAACTTGACTTACTTCTGTTCTGACGTAACACTTAGTGGGTATTCTAAACTAATTTGCGCTATCAAACACTCACTGAATATTTACTCTCAGTCTAGGACTCTACGCCTTCTTAGTAGGATGCTACAGACTTTTTCTCTTAACTTCAGAGTTTCTCCACCCTTTTAATGATGGGATATAAATTATGTAAACCCTGGTGGTAGCACAATAATGTGTAGAATTACTTATTGAATTTAATATTTAGATGGTAAATAGTAATCCTTATTAATGTAGAGGTTTTGGTGCGCCATCATCATCATCATCATCAGCGTCTATACGTCCACTGCAGAACATAGACATTAATGAAGGTCAAGAAATACAACAACAACAACAATAAAATATATTATGTAATATAATAATATTCCAAATTATAAAAATAAAACAATTTAAGAGAAACCTAAACCTTACGACTATAAACGTTAAGATTATCTGCAAATACAAAACGAAATATTTCATACGCTTGAGGTTTAATTAAAAAAATACTATTAGAAATAAAATATTTACAGTGAGCCTTTTAACGGAATATAAAGTTTCATATAAACTTACAATCCCTATGAATTTATAAAAATCCATCCTTACTGGATTCCTACATCATAACTCATAAGAGAAATACATGTGCGATATTTTTAAATACTTAGGCCTGTGCGTTTTTTATTAAGTTTCATCACCTATTTTATCCTCTTAAGGATTGAATTTCAGAAAACGCTGAAATACGTAATTTTTGCAAAATTCGATGCTATTATTTCCAAGGAATAAAATGTCAGTATGTCAGTGTCATACAAACTGTTATGCCATATTTCACCCCCTTGGGGGTTTAATTTTGAAAAATAATGGACGCTTTCATCAAGAGCAATACGTACCTATGCGAAATTTCAATTTCAATTCAAGGTAGACATGTTGGTCACGGAGTACTTTTGTGGACATTGGTCGCAATTAAAGATCCTTACGACATTCCTAAAGTCTGTAGTCGGTCAAACCGCCGCTTATAAAATTTTGTGGCTTAAAAAAACATACTCTACGTTTACCATAGTATAATTAGACACGGCGGCCAAAAAAACTTAAGTCAATTTTTGGTCAAAATCTGAAAAAGTCACAGGCATCATGTTTTTGTTCGATACACCGGCTGGAAAAAGCACGTAAGTCAACGACGTTTAATTCAAATATAAAAAATGCCTGCTCCATATAACTTATGTTTGAGTTGAACAGCGAGCGGCGATAATAAGAACTTAACTAGACTTAAGTGGTTATTATCGCTGCATTATGATTTCTTTTTCAGCGGCTTAGCTCGTAAATCGGACATAAGTGGTTAGTTGATATACCTATTTTTGTTGCGAGTGTTATTTTGATAAATGAAGTACCCTCTTTTTATATATTTTTTTAAGACGATATCGAACATTTCGAGTGGCAGTTAAAGAAATTTCTTCATTAGTCGTGATTTGTAATTTTGTGTGACGGTTGTGTTGTATTTAAGTTTGGCGAAATGAATACCAGAGGGAGGAAATTAGTGAATCTAGCCCTAAATACTGAAAATCAAGGTATATTCTCTCGTTCTATGTTATAAGTCTGTATAATTAACCATACTTTAACATTTTAATTACTAAGGTGATGGTTTTTTCAGGTGATAAAAATCCATTTAATAATCCACAGCCAAGTACATCTGGCACTCAAAAACCGGCCATTGATGAAACTTTAGGTGACTTTTCTAGCGACGATTCTGTTACTGATCCCACCTACTCTCCAGGCAGTCCGAGCTTACTCACACAGCTAGGTGACTCTGTTCTTGAGACATCAATAGATATACCGTTATCGGCACAAAATATATCAACTGAAAATATGGAAGATGCCCCAGTGCAACAACAAGTTCAATGAGTGCACAGCAGAAAAAGAAAGCAAGAAAATAAAAAAAAAGAAATCTTGGTCAAGCTTATGTCAGCGTTTCGGGGAAAAAAATTGAAAAGCGCCAAATTCAAGAATTACCTGCCTGTCGAAATAAGTGTCGAGACAAAATAAGTGATGAACAGCGTGCAATTATTCATAAAGAGGTTTGGGATCTCGGTTCGTATAATTTAAGGGCTGCATTTATTTCATCATTGATGAACATACAAGAAAAAAAAACTGAGCGACGTCGAACTGAAGATATAGAAAAGCAAAAATCTAGACAGTATACATACAAGTATCATTTTAATATAAATAATGAAAAGATATCCGTATGTCAAGGTTGCTTCACAAAAACCCTATCAGTAAGTGATAATTTTATAAAATTAATTGGTTTAAAAAAACGTAACAGCGTGAGTGGCATTGTGAAAACTGATGAACGTGGAAAGGCTACACCTTCAAACAAACATTCTGAAGAAAAAATTCAAGAGGTTGTTAATCATATCAACTCTTTTCCATTGTATGAAAGCCATTATACTAGACGCAAAAGCAACCGAAAATATTTACCATAGCACTTGACCATTTCGAAAATCACTGTATTCAGCGTCTCATCAAAACCCTGTTAGTGATAAAATATACCGCAGAGAATTCCATCTATTGAATTTAAGTATTAAAAAACCGAAAGTTGACACGTGTCACAACTGTGACGTTTTTAAAATGAAGCTCAACATTGCCACTGAAGAAGCAGCTAAATTAAAAATTCAAACAGAACGCGACTCACATCTCCTGGCTGCTGATATGGCGTATAAAGAGAAACAAGTCGATAAACAAAATGCATCTGCAAACGATAGAGTTAAGTGTCTGTCTTTTGACCTACAACAATGTTTGCCAACCCCGGCATTACAATCGTCTGTAGCTTTTTACAAAAGACAGCTATGGACAATTAATTTAACTGTACACGACAATGCAACTGGGAACTCAACGCACCACATGTGGCATGAGGCCATTTCAGGTCGTGGTGCTAATCAAATCGCATCTTGTTTATTTGCATATTTACAAAATCTACCTGAGCACATTACCGATATTACTTTGTACGTCGGATACTTGTGGCGGACAGAATAAGAACTCCCACGTGGCTGCAATGTTTACTTACTTATTGAAATTAAAGCCTTCAATAAAATGTATACATCACAAGTTTATGGTACCAGGTCATACACACATGGAGGTAGATTTAAACCATGCTATTATAGAAAAAAAGAAGAAAAAGACAGAATTACAAATTTATCACCCACATGATTGGCTGCAATTAGTATGCTCAAGCAGCAAAAATTTACTGTAAAAGAAATGGGTCAGACTGATTTTTTTGATTTTGCGAGTCTCTTGAAAGGCCCACTGATTTCTCGAAAAAAAGGTACTGAGGGCAATAATTTTAAATGGCATGATGTGAAGTGGCTTTTTTATGACGCCGACTACGGTGTTATAAAATACAAAACATCGCTTTCGAAAAATGATGATTTTAAAACGATAAACTTTAAACGAGTTACGAGGCAAGAAAAAAGCTTCACCTTATTACCTATTACCACAATGCCTGTACCGATAAGTGTCGAAAAAAAACGCGACATATTATCGCTATTACCTTTAATACCGGAATGTTTTCACAATTTTTACCAAAATTTGATCACTACAGCTGATACATTAGACATTGATCCAGATTTACAAGATTCCGAAGAGAGTGAGTGTGTGTTAAATAAGTAACTATCTAAGATTAGGTTTCATCTACATAATTTTTGTTTTTATTTTATAATTATAAAAATAAATGTAAGCTACATTAGGTTAGGGCTACAAAAGGCATGTACAAATTACACGGTATAAACCACTTATGTAGCATTTTCATTGTGTTCGATATAACTTAAGTCCGATAATTATAGTAATAATAATAATAGGCTAAAAATAATTATTGTAATATCTGTGCACTTCCTAATTATACACTAAATAATAATAAAAACAAAATCCCTGGTATATTTTTTTTACACCAAACAGTTAAAACCTTGCCGTGTAAAATTTTTATTTGTATAAACATTTGACTTAAGTGCTTTATACTTCCGTGTCTAGTAATTATTTATTATAACAGGACCAAACTAAGATACCAGAAAGTAGTTTGATACGTTGTGGATGACATGATGATGATGATATTATTTATTTATTTATAAAATTATTTTAAATCAAGGAATTAGGAATAGTATAGGAAAAGGGGCTCTGATATGATCTGATTTGACACTCTCTTACCAAGGTACAGCGTACGCTCAAGGTAATTTTGAAGTGAGATGGCGGTATTAAGGCTTGTGAGATACGGTGAAGTGATGATGAAACCACGGAATAGAGAAAGGAGGATAACGTCGATTTCAGTATAGTTACAGCAACAGAGAAAGAATCTCGGTCAATGACAAATACAGAAGTTGTAAGAAACACACAGTCCATGAAACAGATGTTACTGTATGATAGATAATTTATTATGAGTTTGAGTAAATAGTGGATTTAGGTTTTGATATTTGGATTTTGAATCTTGATTTTTGGATTTTCAATTTTGGATTTTGAATTTAGGATTTGGGATTTTGGATTTTAAATTTTAGACTGCTACATTGATACCATATCTATTTATTGAAATGTTATTTACACGGTACACCTTACAAATTATTATTGCATATAAAAAGTAATAATTTCTACACTCCATACTAGGAAATGATCAAACTTATTAATTGGTCAAATTTTTTAAACAAAGATAAAGTGATAAAAGACATATTATCACAAACACTGAAGAATAGCTGTCTTTTTTTTTCTAGAATAATATTCCCAAATTTCTAGTGCCTACGAATGAATGACTGTTCTGCCAACTTTGTGTAATTTCTATTAAAATTAAACAGGCGACGATAGTTAAGTGAGTGATACAATCGAAACTTTGATGCTGATCCATATTCCCATTGAACATGTCCATATTCACATGAACATAAACTTGTTTACCTGGAACGAGGCCAGGCAACTCATCTATGTGTTGCCTATCCTGAGACATAAGATGTTAAGTCTCGGTGCCAGTAATTACACTGCCTGTCTTGCCCTTCTCTCCGAAACACAGCAAAGCTGTTTCACGGGAGAAACAAGCAAGATGGTGGTACCCATGCAGCCGGGAGCGCGGCACAGCGCTTCCCTACCACCGGTACAAAAGTATTCGAAATTATTGCTATATTTTGATATAACTTTATTTCGATTATATTATATTTTAATTGACCAACATATAAAATTCTCAACAATTTTTATCTCAACACGCAGCAACGCACAGTGCTACGCCACAAAAATAGCAAAGTTATTTCCGAAATTAAATGAAAATTTGGAAGGATCTTTTTACAAGTTTTGCATTGTGCACTCAAATGTAACTTTTCATTGAAATAAGCTTATTATTATCTCTCATCGTTGACTTACTATTTGACTGGGCTATAATCCATACGGTGAATAACCTACACCATTAACAATTTCAAATATAATACATGTTCCGTGTTTAAATAATATTTACATGAAAGTAGTACAAGCTTTTCTTCTACAGAATTCAGTATTTATTTCTAGAATTTATCTAAAGAGCCTGAGGCGCGCGCTCCAAGTACATTTTTTTTATTTCCATCCAACCATTAATCAATATTATAAAAGTTTTGTATTATACTTGTCACTTTTATTTACGCCTATATGTGATATCTGAGGATTATAACTTTTTAAGCTTGAACCATCTTAGCATTTACTTCTTCGTCAATTTCACTTCTATTTTTAAATTTTCCATATGTAAAAAAATCTTCAATCTCTTGCAATGTTCTATCTTTGGTCTCTGGCAATATAAACCATAAAACTATTAAACAGATTCCCATGACTGTGCCATAAACAGTCAGTGTACCGCACAGCTTAATGTTTATTAATAAATATGGAGTAATTTGCATCGTTGTAAATATACATAACGAAGTTGTAAAGCCAGCAATGCAAATTCCAGCTCCCCTATGCACTAAGGGAAATAGTTCACCCAGAAACGTAAACGCCATCTGAACACACGCTAAATTTGTAAGAATAAAGTATACTACAAATAACGTAGCTGGTATAAATGTTCGTTCACTTGAAAACACGTCTATGCTCACTAAATATAGAAAACCACTAGCAGTATATAGAACTAACAAAGCAGCAAATCCAGTGCTAAATAGTAGAGTACGTCTTTTGAAATATCTAAAAAGAACAGAAGAAAACATTAAACTGACTGTTATAACAATATCACTTCCGAAAGTATAATAGAGAGTTCCAGTTTTTTTCCCTGTGAGTCCTTCAGTCAACTGCATAGCGAAAGCCGCAAATATGTGTCTCCCGCAAGCCTCCAAAAGTATTTTACTAAACACAATAATTAAAGCAGGTTTCAAAAAGTCTTTTCTTGTAAACTTCTTAAAGAATAATACAATTTTTCTAAATAAATTTGTAGTAACTGTTTGATTAGATAACCTCTCTTTCTGTGCTCTGAGTAAATGATCGATTTCATTTTTAGATTCTTTACTCTTCCCTCTTATCCAATAAAATGATTTTTCGCTTTCCTCATATCGATTTTTGTACACCAACCACGATGGGCTCTCTTGCCACGTGTAAGTGATAAGCAACGATATTATAAGTGGAATCATAGAAAATAATATCATTGCTTTCCAATCATAAAAGTGTCCAAGTATATGCATCGCCATGCATCCCAAGCTGAAGGCAGCGGTTTTTATTGTCATGAATACTCCACGATACTCGGGACTGGAATACTCTCCAATGACTATACATCCTAATGAAGACAATCCTCCTGCAGCGAATCCATTGAGTGCTCTTCCAATAAACATTAAATAGACATTTTTGGCGAAGAAGACGCACAACCAGCCAGCGATTGCGGGGATCAAAAGGATGCCATGTGTTAGTCGTCTCCCATACAGATCCATCATTAATGAGGCTATCCAGTATCCAGGTAAACAGACTATACCCATAATTGAAACTGAAAAGAAAAACAGTTACTTTTATGGTATTTCTTGATGGAGTTGTTGAAAGACTTATTACGCAATATCAATTAAAATAATTCAAAAAGAGAAATCAGAATTTTTATTTTGTTTTATACAAACATGGGAAAAAGGTGCTATTTATGTAATCACTTTCTAAAGCTTCATATAATGTTAAATATGCTATTTTTGGCAACTTTGGTGAGCGAGTTTTTTGTTATTCAATCTAAGATTACTTAATGGTGGTGCTTATACCACCAATTATAGCTTGTATTATTTTTATAAAATGTCTCTTTTCAACCCTGATACTGATCTTACTAGATGTAGAATATAATCTAAATAATATCAATATTACATTGTTATAATTGCAATAATACTCAATACCCAAGAAATAATATAACCCGTGTCAACTAATAAGACCGTGTTTAACTATAGTAATATAATTCCAGGATGACATGTCCTTTAAACGAAGTCAATGATCTAATTACAAGCACAACTTCGATTCGAGTATATCAACCTTTTAAGGCGAGTCACCGCGGGCGAAACGGAAAAAAGGGTTTGCTAAAACAATTTTTGAGATACTTACTATTAAATAACGTTCTCACACAAAATATCAGAGACACCTAAAGATATTGTCCAAAAGATGTCGTGCTAATTGGTCATAAAAACTCCTGAAAACATGCTAAAATAAAAACTAAAACGAATTCACTAGTAAAATATGTGAATGTGCAATTTTTTAAATTTTAAGTCCTATATTTTTAAATCAAAATTATTTCAAAATTTTAATGCTATCTAGCGTATTTACAAGACGCAGTGACGCTGGCGGGTGCCAGTCCAGTGACTATTATAGCTTTAAGAAACGAATTTAAATATCGTAATCACCGTAAAACTGAATACAATCAAATATGAGTGAGTTTTGATGGTACCAACAGCTGCACGTGATAGCTATTAGACGACGTCGCCCACGAATATAAACGAATTCATGGAACCAGATCAACTAACTCATTCATGCGTTGCCTATGTGAATATTAAGAACTTACGCGATTTGGATAACTAAAAGGTAAAACTGACGTTATCAGAATCAAGACATAAAAATACCAACTTATCCAAGAAGCGGTGGTCAAGTCAAGTTTCAGGTCTCCATTTGGATCCTGAAGCGCGGGCAGCAGCATCGACGAGTAGCTGAGGAACATGCCTTGTCCGAACATATTCGCCAGCACACCCGTTATAGTCCACGTCTGGAAAGTTATAATTACATAGTCATTAATGTTTATGACATCATTATAATCGACCCTTAATATCCCACTGATGGGCATGTCTATCGTACGAAAGATGAGGAGGTTCTTGGGCCATAGTTCACATATGCGCCGGCCCAATTCCGGGTGGTAAACTAACTCGTATACACACTTAAAGATTTTTAATCTCATCGGGTTTCCTCACAGTGATGAAAGGGAAGGATCCCTTTTCTTATTTAAATTGACAAAATGGGTAATAAACTGGGAGTAAAGAGAAAGTTTAAGAAGACAGAGGGTTACGACCTTCAAGAAAAGACGACGGTCTCCATGCAGTGGCTTGAGTTGACCTTTGGGAGGGTTACGTTGTGGCGCGCTCTCGGTTGCATGGGTACACCATCCTGCTTGTTTCTCCCTTGAAACAACTTTGTTGTGTTTCGGGGAGGAGGTCAGGACAGGCAGTGTAACTACTGGCACCGAGACTTAACATCTTATGTCTCGGGATAGGCATAAATGAATTAGCTGGGCTAGTTCTAGGTTAACTTGTCGACGCTGACAATTCATCATGTAGCTTATCTGCGCTATCCAACTATCACAAAAACTGGCTGATCGTAGTTGCATGCGAGAGACGGGGATCGGCCGTTTTGGCATTGAAAGAGTGAGAGAAATGTGCAGTAGAGGACGGAAAAAATGATGATGATCTTTCAAAATCATTGATGTAGACATTATAATAATATACGTGATGCATTTCAGCTGTATTGGCGGAGAGACGGATTGACAATTACTCCACCGACAAGAGCAAGGCTCTTAAATAAAGAGAGAGAAAGAGAGCATTGCAGCTGGGCTTCTCCTCACTGCTGTATTTTCTTGTATTTTGTTAGTCATCGCAATTTTGTAGTATGTGTTTCATTGGGTGGAAAACTGTAACATATTTTTTCCTATTCCTCCTGAATTCTTCTGATTAAATTCGTTGCGGGTTTCAAGGCAGTTTTAACGTATCCCGCGGGCTCCCTGGGATCCTATCAAAGGGTCATTTGCTGGTTACTGCAGTCGATCCTGGCAATACAGGAGTAGCAGCGATGGGAACTAGTCTTGTTATTATATATTATATGTTATATGATAAATAACAATTTTATTGTATATAAATTATTAGCCTAAATAATGAAGGCAGACAATACGTCATATTATCTGCAAGAAATCCGCAATGTCCGAAAATGTATAAATAATTATGTCTTAAAAAGAGACTTGAGGTTGAAATGTATAAAAAAATACTTTAATTATGATCGATGCCTTAGAAAGAAAACTATTTTATGAGCCTCTATTTAGTCAGGCTGTTTCAGTTAAACAGTTGCTATTCTAGAAATAAAGGCGGGTAGTGTAAATATGGGATCCGAGACCAACTACTGAGCCTCTATATGACCAACTAGCTGTTACCCGCAGCGTCGCTCGTGGTAACTTAGAATTACAGCATTACGCGGATTGATGATGATTATTTTTATAGCCTAAGTTACTCCTTCTAACATCAGCTATCTGCCAGTGAAAGTCCCATCAAATCAGCCCGGCCGTTTCAGAGGTTTGCCGGAACAAACAGACAGACAGACGGACAATAATTAAAAAATGGCTATTTTGGCATATGTGCTTGGAATTATATATCATATATATATTAGGAATTATATATATGCGGGCGAAGCTGCAGGCAACAGCTAGTAGCTTAAAATAAACGCTTATATATATATATATATATATATATATAAATAACCGCTTATATATATATATATATATATATATAAGCGGTTATTTTAAGCTACTAGCTGTTGCCTGCAGCTTCGCCCGCATTACTCAATTACTATATGTCACAGCGTGATTTTATATAGCCTATAGCTTTCCTCGACAAATGGACTGTCTAACACTGAAATAATTTTTCAAATTCGACCAGTAGTTCCTGAGATTAGCGCGTTCAAACAAACAAACAAACTCTTCAGCTGTATAATATTAGTATAGATTACAACGAGACACTCCAATTTTATTTATCTGTATGTATAGATGTACCAGTAGCATAAGTGAGGAAGCTATAATATGCCAGACATTCTGATACACTTCTCAGCTATAATGTGAAGGTTGAACTCGTACGGTCGGGGTTACGTTGATGATTAACCATTAGGTTTCAGTGCTGTGTTGAGTCTTTTCAAGATATGATGTTGTCTTCAGTGCTTTGTTATAATTGGGTTGTGTTTTAGTAAATGACCTAAGAAAGGAATGAGCCTCGGTACGGTATGTATACGAAATCTTTAATGAGGTAAAGGAAACCCTTAATAACCCCTCTACACGTAGACAGATGCATCGGCAGACGCGTCCGCTGACATGTAGATAAGGTGATTTGCTCATCTGTCGTAGGTATTCAACGATGGCAGATGCATCCGCCACAAATCCTGTTATTGTTGGTTTTTGTGACACGGATCAAAGGATTTCAGCGCGAACGTTTGGCGTCCGAAAGACGTGTTCGACAGATGCATCGGCAAACGTCGAATGCAACTGCCGATGTCTGCGGATGCATCTGTAGAGAGGAGACCGCGAGCTGGTTGGATTTTAGAACTGGAAGCAACATCAAAACTTCATGATGAAACGACCCATGCATGTGATGCCTATCCCGAGACATAAGAAGTCTTTGTGCCAGTAATTACACTGTCTGTCCAGTATTTCCCTCTGAAACACAGCAAAGCTGTTTCACAGAAGAAATAAGCAAGACACGATTACATAGAATATACATAATAAATTGGATATTCATGTGTGTCCAAAATATAAACCAGCTCCAAAACGTGATCAAAGCTTGACCCTGTCCAAGGAAACGAGACGAGCGAGAACGTAAAATGATCAAATATTTTACACTACTACGTAAAGTCACGTGACACTATAAATATTCATACATTGTATGGAAGATTTTCTATATCGATACGTAGGTAGATTTGGTCTTTGTACTATGTTATCATTAAATGCAAGGAAAAATCGTGAAACCATATATTTTAATTGTGTAGTTTATATCAATATTGTAAACACGTATTTCTAGTATTGTATGTCTGTTATGTTTTATATTGTTATGTCAGAGAAGTCCAGGACATCCTATGGCTAGATCGACCGATGACGTGAAGGCTGGTGTGCAAAACATGGATGAAACAGGAAAGGGACAGAGGAGATTGGCAGAAAAAAGAGAGGCTTATGCTCAACAACGAGCTGATGATGATGATAGTTATGTTTCGAAGATTAACCTCTTTCAATGAACAAGTAATAGTAACCCTCACATGACCAAAAAAGAAAATGTGATATGGTGATATTATATATTTTAGTGATATATAGACAAGATCTCCGTGTTTTTTTTTCGAAATCTTAAGCCGGCCTATTGGCCCTAATGCCACATCGGTTTGGTGTTGAACCAGCTGGTTCACCTATTGATCTTTATATGAGTAACGTGGGGTCTTCGACCATACAGCCTGGTGTCGGGTTTCTTTAAGTGGTGGGTTTATGCCCCAACACCATCGGGTGGAAAATCTCCGAATAGAGTATCAGTCGTCTCGGCGATTGAAGGTGGTCAAAATAGAGGTAATGAAACGCATAACGAAATAATAGTAATAATACAATAATTAATGTATGTGAAACTACGTTGTGATTATGTTTTGATCTTTGGTGTGAACATTAAAATATTTTTCTTTCTTTCTTTCTTTCAAATATGAATCTTAAAATAATTATTCTTGTTTCTAGTATGGAATTAAATACCTGCTTCAATAAGGGAGACACCATTTTGATCACTGAAGTTCGCGTGACCAACCAACTTCAACATCAGATTCAACTTCAGTCGACTTCAAATTTCAACACACTTCGCCACTATCCTCACCAAACTAAACTATATCACATAGCACGCCGAGTTGTAAATAAATAAAACATAAAACTAATTTTATTTATCGCAACATAATATACAGGTTTTTTTACGATTTTTCCTCCATAAACCAGCTTAATCGTGACCCTTGTCCCACACATCTTGTTTCTATTCTTATAAATTACTTTTGATTTTATTAAACATTGACTGTTGCCGCAAATACTTAAATACCTAAATATTAACCAACAATCACACCACGTTAACATTGTTCTAAGTTTGTAAGAACTTGTGTTACAGGTACAAGAAATATACATAAATTTAAGAAATATACCTAAATACCTAAATGTACCTCTTTTCTTCAAATACACTGTCACAGCTGCCATTTGATGATCTTTAATCGATGCTTAGAAGAGGGTGTCGTTCCACAGTTATGGAAATAGCTAATACCACAGCACTCTATAAAACTGGCGTAAAAATAAAGGTGTTCATTAACACCACATTTCTTTGTTATCAGCTTAATATCAAAGGTTCTGGAAAAGTACATTGTCAAAAATATCCGATACTTCACAATACAATTATGCCCGAACAGCATGGATTTATAAAACACTGGTCATCTATAGCTAATCTTATAGTTTACACTAATTAGGTATCTTTTTCTGTGCATGTACAGTGATTTACAGGTAGATGCAATTTACACCGACTATTGCAAGGCTTTTGGTAGGGTTGATCACTCTAAGCTTTTGAAGAGGAATACGAAATATTTTACGGTGGTTTTCATCTTATGTTTTAAATAGAACCCAGAGAGTAGTCATGAATGGTTTTTCATATTTTATTATTAATATTGATTCGTTATCCGTGGGCGTGGGCCATGGAGGGCAACATTTTCACAATTTTTATGAGTTATAGTGTGTATGAGGTCTATTTACATAGAAATTAATTTAAATTTTTTGGTCCGATTTGACACTTCTTGTCGAACTTTGTTGACACTTGACAGTTGTTGTCGTTGCACTGTCACGATCTTTGATTGATCATTGGCTAGAAAATTATTATCGTTATCTCAAAGACGATAACGAATTTCGGCTACAAAGCGATGTCACTTTGTCTACAGGCCCTGGTCTCAAGACGAATATGCTTCTGTCGTTTGGAGTCCAATTTATGATAAATATTCTTAGCAGTTGGAACAAATTCAATGTAAGTTTTTAAAATCAATATTATTCAAATGTTTTAAATGTAAATCATCATAATATAAATCGTAGTTAAGTAAATTCTGTACTCCTTCCTTACATTCTAGTTTCCAGAAGGACCCTGTTAGATCTAAATTTACTTTACAATATATTTCATAACTTGCAATGGAATTATGACCCAAATAATTATATTCGTATACCTAGTAGGTCGAAGCGTATGCGTGAATTTTATACGCAACAACTTGCCTATCCCAAGCAGAGTAGCATTGAAGGAAGTAAAAATTCGGGTGACGTGCGTCTTTAAATAGGATAATAGCATCATAGAGTAAAAATATTGTAATCCAATTTAATCACATTGGTTGGTATCTTTAGTATCACTTCTTGTAAATTAAAAAAATTAACTGAATAATAGTGACTAGTGTTTAATATTTTTTTTGTAAACTTTGTAGGCACTAGGCACTATAATATATTTTTTGCCAACATTTTTTTGAAATATTTTGGTAAACTGTATTCTTTATTTAAATCATAGTAAACTGTGAATAACGCCATTGATTGTACAATCACTAGTCTATACATAGTTATTTAAAGAAAATTTTGATAATTAATCCTGCACAAATAAAATGCTTTTTCTAGTGTAATCGCTCTAATTACATTTTTACCAAAAATAATATTGTTACTTCACTATTTTTTTTTTTCTTTAACGACGGGAAATGCTCTGAGGCATCCCGCGGGGGAGTGGGTCTCCCCACGCGGGTATGTGGGACTCGCTGCGCCCGACAGCTGGTAAGTGGACGCATCTCTACCCTACTACACTAAAACCCGGCGAGTGCCACCAATGCCGCCTTTGGTGAGGTGCCCCGGATCTAGTAGGGTTAGGTGGGGCAAAGTATTACACGGGGTACAATGTTACAATGCACATATCTTCGTCCCCGTCTTTTACTTTTATGATGCTGGTATACACGTTTGTCAAGCTCACAAGCACCCACCTTTAAACAGTTATACTCGCAGCAGTTTGTCCCGTGCTTAAAAAATAACAAACAAAAAAGGTTTAAATGCGATTAAACGACGAAAAAATAATTTCAAAGTTTTTAATTTCCTTCCGGACGTATTGTATTTAGGTAAGTGATGGTAATTTTCCTTTATTTAATGTTTATTCAGCTACAAATTACTGTTAAGTAGTTTGTAAACATAATCTAAAATACTCATACGATTTTTTTATTTGGTTTACCTCTCCGGGGCACAGTGTTACGAGGCACTGTGTGACACTGTTACAGTCAGTCCCAATTAACATATTTTTGTACTATTTCAAGAGAATTTCGGAGTACGGTTTAGAAAACGGCATACCTACCGATTAAACATTAAGAAAACCAGCACCTTGCAGCAGTGAAACCGAAAAAGAACTATTTTGTAGTCTTTAAATTTTTTGGAAAACAACTAATCAAACATAAGATTAGAAAGATAGACCAAACGTCAGACAGAATACTATATACGTTCCCAAGAAATTTAATATTTGTTAGAAGATAAACTTTCTTTTATTGTTAGTTTTTCAATTATTTTTAATGTTGTGACATTGTGCCCCTTACCCTGTAACAGAATACCCCAGATACGGGGCTATGTGTTACAATACGACTTATTTAATTAAAGTGCAATTTAAGAGGGGGCAAACGGACAGTCGGTTCACCTGATGGTAAGTGATAAGTGACATCCACAGCCACCCGCTAGACTTCACGCTAGACTCTACTAGAGGATCAGCAGACGTACTGCCGGCCTTTCAAATATGAGTATGCTCTTTTCTTGAAGGTCCATTTAGTATTGGTTCGGAAATACCGTAGATGGCAGCATTGCAAAAAAAAAGTGTTTGATGGGATAAACATCGGAAACAGTTAAAATATTCTTTATTATTTTATTTAAATCATAAAATGGGCCTTAATTAAATAATTGTGCTATTTATATACATTAGTTTTACGAATTTCATCGATTTTTTACCAAAAAAATTTACATTCCCAAAGTTCTGTAAAATATAATAACTGACTATATTTACACTTACACTTTACAACACAAAAAGTCGTTATATTATAATGAGTGGAATGAGCGTAGATATTACAAAACTGATTTCTCTACTTGAGATAATCTAACCCGCAGACGAGAACGACGTCCTGATGGTGAGAGTGCGTTAACATAAGAGCACAAGTGAACACAAATAGCATATACTTCCCCACCATAGTTCAAGCCTTATAGTGGCGGTGGGTCTCAGTAGCCTATGGTGAACCCAGCACCTTGGGCGAAGCCAATTGATCCGAGTGAGCTACTCTTTATACCCCTTTTATTAGAAGAGAGGACAAAAGAGCAGGAGGACACCGTCCCGACGTTTGGAGGGGTTGTTCTGTGGTGCGGGTCAACCATCTGTGGAGGTGGCGTCGGTCCCTTGGGGGACCGTGGACTTGACTAGCCGTTGAGGTGGTCTGTTGCTCAACAGATCCGGGGTACCTCACCAAAGGCCTGGGAAGTCCCCTCTTCCCCGCGAGATGCCTAAGAACATTTCCCGACGCAAAAGAAAAAAATAAGAGATTATACTTATTAAATGTTTACCTAAGTTTTTAATAAATTGTATCAAACTCAGATACACATTTCTTATCCTCAATCTTATCTCAACTTTACTAATCAAATGCATAATTTTCGTAACCTCCATTGACATCGCCATCTTTTTTGTCAAACTTTCCGAAGTTGAAGTAATTCTCTACCTCTTGCAATGTTTTGTCCTTAGTTTCTGGCAGAATAAACCATAAAACCAGTAGACTTACACCCATAGCTAGGCCAAATATTGAAAAAGTTCCATACACTTTAACACTTACAAGTAAATATGGTGTAATTTTCAGTGCTATTATTAAAACAATTGCAAATATTATACTTGCAGCGGAAGAACCAGCTGCTCTATGCACTAAAGGGAATAATTCTCCCAGCAATACAAGAGGTATCGAAGTGCAACCCAAATTAGAGAGGAAAAAGTAAAAAACAAACAGCACAATACCTATATATGTCCTTTCATTCGAAAACACGTCTATACTAACCAAGTATAAATACCCACATACAATATATAAAACCAATAAAGCAGCGAACCCACTGCCGAACAAAAGCGTTCGTCTTTTTAAGTATTTGACTAGAATAGACGAGAGTACTCCAGTTGCTGTTACTAATACATCAATTCCTAGAGTGTAATAAAATGATTGAGTCTCGCTTTTAGTAACTTCTTCAACGATTTGTTTAGCAAAAGCTGGAAAAGTATGCCTTCCACATGATTCTAAAAGCAGGGCACAAAATACAATAATTGTAACAGGTTTGATGAAGTCTTTCTGTGTGAATTTCTTTAGGAATATTAAAACTTTTCCCATAACTGTCGTTGATGTATTACGAGATAATTTTTCTTTTTGGGTTGCTATTAGATCTTCTATTTCATTTTTACTCTCAACACTCTTTCCTCTCAGCCAGTAAAATGTTTTTTCACTGTCCTCATATCTTTGCATGAATACTAACCATGATGGACTTTCTCGCCAAGTGCATGTAATTAACAAGGAGATAATTGAAGGCAGTATTGCTGCTAACGCTACAGTTCTCCAGTGATAGAAGTATCCAAGAGTATGTACTGCCATATATCCGAGGCAAACCGCAGTGGTTTTAAGATTCAAAAAGATTCCACGACTCTTTGGACTGCAATATTCACCAATAATCACAGCTCCTAACGAAGCGTTTGCTGCAAATCCCGTAAATGTCCTTCCAATGAGAATGACGGTGGCACTGTTTGCATAGTAAATACATAACCAGCCTATTATTGCTGGTATAGCAACTACGCCATGTATAAATCGTCTTCCATATAAGTCCATGAGTACTGAGGATACTACTATTGCTGGTATACTGGCAAGACCAACAATTGAAGCTAAAACAAAAAAAAAATCGTTAGATTTCACGAGTTAGCTCGATGTAGAATCATCATTGCCTTATAAGCAGGACAATTTGTGACTGGATTATTCTATAGACTAGATAAACACCTGTTTATCTAGTTATATATTACTACCTAGTAATCCTTGTACTAGTAAAGGTAATGTAGTGGATAGGTACTGCTTTGTAGAAATATATTTATTTATTTATTTACTATAAGACAACTTCTTACAAAGACAAATACATTTTTCATCTGAATACCTAAAAATACTGGGAAGCAGTCTGTACATCAGGCATCAGCGCTCCTCGTTCGAAAGTGTATCTAAGTATACAAATTGTTTACAAATATTACTAAGTAATGTTATATAATTATAATGAAACAAATTTTATAAATTTTATGGCGGATTGTTATGTTTTTTAAATGCCCGAATCTTTACAGCCACCATGTTCACGGAAGTTTTTTTTTATGTTAGTTGGATAGGCAAATTGGCAAACGTGCCACCTGATGGAAAGTGGCCGACGTCGCCCATGAACGTAAAACAGCCCACCCGGAACGAGCCCAGGCAACTTATCTGTGTGTTGCCTATCCTGAGACATAAGATGTTAAGTCTCGGTGCCAGTAATTACACTGCCTGTCTTGCCCTTCTCTCAGAAACACAGAAAAGTTGTGTCACGGGAGAAACAAGGAAGATGGTGGTATCCATGCAGCCGGGAGCGCGGCACAGCGCTTCCCTTCCACTGGTTATGCTTGTTAGAAGTGAAAAATATATTTCGTTATCGTATGTGCAAAGGAAGTATAATGAAAGTTGCGTTATGGTAGACGAAGTGTTGTCGGCTATGGGTCAACCAGGAGGGAAGACGATCTCCGTGAAGTGGCCGGTCCGTGTAGATGCGAGTGGCAAGTGATCATTGAGGCGTTCATTGAGGGAGGCCTATGTTCAGCAGTGGACGGATAGAGGCTGATTTCCTCTTTGAATGGAAAACTCTTTTCCATGGCGAGGCTAGAATCTCGCAAAGATATCTATAAAACTGAGTGTTAATGTTAACACAATTTTAAATTTTGATTATCGGGCATACTAAAAGCAGGATAATCTACCTGGAAGAAGAAATACGTACCAATTGAAGAGGATGTGTGTATGTCAACTTTTATAGCCGAGTTTGGATCCTGTAATGAGGGTAGTAAGACGGACGAGTAGCTCAGTAGCATGCCTTGTGCAAACATGTTCGTCAGCACCCCTAGTACAGTCCATGTCTGCGGAAATAAATATATCAGTTTTATTAGGATACTGTTACTTAAGAATTCTATAAATTGTGGTTTTATAGTGAAATCCCCTTAGAGTATATATAGAGTGCTACTGTCACGCCGCTTCATTGGGCCGATCGTAATCAGATGCGTTATACCGGGTGTATTTGGCTTGCGAAGATTAACCCCTAATAATATACTATTTATATACTGTATAATGCATATAACTATTTATCTCAGAAACGTTTTTTAAAGAAAAATTTTAGGACTTGTGTATTTTGCAAACCCGTAATGTCTTAGTAAAAACTAAAACGATTTTTTTTTAATTTTTTTTTATGTAAGGGGGATAGGCAAATTGGCAAACGTACCACCTGATGTTAAGTGGTCGACGTCGCCCATGAACATAAACTAGTATACCTGGAATGAGCCTAGGCAACTCATTTATGTGTTACCTATCCTGAGACATAAGATTTTAAGTCTCGGTGCCAGTAATTACACTGCCTGTCTTGCCCTTCTCTCCGAAACACAACAAGGCTGTTTCACGGAAGAAATAAGCAAGATGGTGGTACCCAAGCAGACGGAAGCGCGGCACAGCGCTTCCCTCCCACCGGTACGATGAACGACTAAAGCGATTAATCGCGCTGAAGACGCGCGCGGTGCGGGAGTTCGTTCACCTCGTGCATGCGGCGACCTCGTGTAACGCTATCAGCTGATTCAGTCCGCTAGTCGTTTCTTTAATTTAAGTTTATTACATTGCTGTAGTTTTTCAAAAAACCATTATTTTAAAGCATTATCATCAAATTCCTGTAACATTATGTTTACTAAACCAGATCATACAAAAAAAGGCAACCAAAAAAAAAAAAAGAAAACGCGTTTTTTTCACTTGCATCATGTCAGGCTATGCCAACACTATCATACCTCTTCGTTTTCGCAAGCGTTCCAAATACACCCGGTATAGATATTTATCTATAGTAAAGCGCTGCGAGAGTAAAAATATATTTATTTTAAACTAGCTGTTGCCCGCAGCTTCGCCCGCGTTCACTTAGATTTACAGCAGTTCGGATTGATGATGATTATTTTTATGGCCAAAGTTACGCCTTATAACATCAGCTATCTGCCAGTGAACGCCTCGTCAAAATTGGCTTAGCCGTTTTAGAGATTAACCGGAACAAAAAGACAGACAACCGGTTGGGCTCTGCCGCGCTCCTGGCTGCATGGGTACCACCATCTTGCTTATTTCTCCCGTGAAACAGCTTTGCTGTGTTTCGGAGAGAAGGGCAAGACAGGCAGTGTAATTACTGGCACCGAGACTTAACATCTTATGTCTCAGGATAGACAACACATAAATAAGTTGCCTGGGCTCGTTCCAGGTAAACTGGGTTTGTTCATGGGCGACGTTGACCACTTACCATCAGGTGGCACGTTTGCCAGTTTGCCTATCCAACTAACATAAAAAAAGACAAAAATTGTTTTTTTTTTAAGTAAGTACCGTATATTATTTCATAGCTTTTACCCGCGACTTCGTCAGCATGTCAGAAGTATTTTTTTCAATCTTATTTTTCAAATAATATGGTTCCAATTTACAAACTATTATAATTTATATAATAGGTACTGTTAACTTCCACTGTAAGGCCCGATAGTACGTCAAATCAACTCAAACAAACAGACCCGGCGTTTTAGCTGCATAACCCCTGCTCCCATGGGATTTTCAGGATAACAACTATGTTATCCTACAATAAGTTTCAAAGTATCTTCATATTAAATTTCACCTAAATGTTTTCCGTGGTTTAGAAGATAGACAGTCCCGGGGTTTTACCCGCATAGTTCCCGTTCCTGTAAGATTTTCAGGATAACAACTATTCAATGTCCTACGTTATATTTCAAAGGATCTTTATATCAACTTTCACCCAAATCCGTTCCGTAGCTTAGAAGATCCTAAGTTTTAGTTTTAGTTAAGTCCTAGAGTTTTACCCGCATAGTTCCCCTTCCCTTGGGATTTTCAGGATAACAACTATTTTATACCCTACATTAAGTTTCTAAGTATCTTCATATTAAATTTCACCCAAATCTGCCCCGTGGTTTAGAAGTCCCGGGGTTTTACCATCATATTTCCCGTTTCCGTGGGATTTTCAGGATAACAGCTATTTTATACCCTACATAAAGTTTCAAAGTATATATTATAATAATATTGACATTAAAGAAGTGACGAATACCAAATTCTTAGGATTAATTATTGACAGTAAAATTAACTGGAAAGCAGATACTGGAAATAGACCAATTATGCAAGAAAATTAGTAAATCGGTGTATGCACTCTCTAGGCTATCATTAATTACAAACATAGATGCATTAATTATGGCGTACCATGGCTTAGCCGAGTCAAATTTACGGTACGGAATTATATTCTGGGGCAACTCCACACATCGCGACGTAGTATTTAAAGCCCAAAAACGGTGCATCAGAGCTATGTTCAAATTTAAAACACACGAGAGCTGTTCACCGTGGTTCAAAAGGTAAAAAATTCTTACAATTCCTTCATTATATATATACGAGATCGCAGTTTTCGTAAAAAATAATGCAGAACTTTTTGAGACCTTCGGTTCTATACCACGCAATCGAAGGGATAATTGTAGACTAAGAAGCAAAAAAGTAAATACCGAATTAATGAACAAAAGTATTTTCTGTATGGCCATTCAAATATTTAATAGAATACCTAAGGAAATTAAATTATTAGAATTAGGATCGTTTAAGAGGAATCTAAAAGACTATTTAGCGGAAAAATGCTACTACTTGGTTAAAGACTTTCTAAATAATTCGAAGTTTTAGATATAATTGGTTAGGTATATTATTTTTAAATATTTTAATGGATTTATTTTTATAAAAAAAAGATGAATTTATTATAATTATTTTTGACATTTTATGACGTATTTTAACTTTAAATTTTGTAATCAAGTATTGGCATATCATTATTATTATTTCAAATACTATTATTACTATATTTTATTTATGAACTGTTAAATTTCATTTATTCGTACTGTGATGAATTATTACCTTACTTTAATTACACTAGGGATTGACATCATATTTTAATTGTAACCTAATTATTGACTGATATAGCGTATTATATATCTACTAGCTGTAATTACTCCTTAAAATATCAGCTATCTGTTAGTGAAAGTCCCGTCAAAAAATATGGTCCAGCCGTTTCCCCACCATGGTTCCGGCCTTGTCGTGGCGGTGGGGCTCAGTAACCTAGGGTGAGCGGTGCACCTTGGGCGAAGCTAATTGGGCCGAGGGGGCTCTTTGTACCCCTCTTATAAGAAGAGGGGACTGAAGAGCAGGGGGCAAGGGGTGAGGATGGGAACCTCACCCCATTGTACTGTCCCGATGTTGGGAGGGGTTATTCTGTGGTGCGGGACAACCCCTCTGTGGAGGTGGCGTCGGTTCCTTGCGGGACTGACTAGCCGTCGAGGTGCCCTGTTTGTTTTCTAGATCGGGGGCACCACACCAAAGGCGGCATTGGTGGCACTCGCCGGGTTTTAGTGGGTAGAGCTGCGTCCATTTACCAGCTGTCGGGCGCAGCGAGTCCCACATACCCGCGTGGGGAGACCCACTTCCCCGCGGGATGCCTCAGAGCATTTCCCGGCGTTAAAAAAAAAAAAAAAAAGGTCCAGCCGTTTCAGAGATTAAGTAGAACGATGCACTCCCGATTCAATAAAGTAATCATTCAATAAGAGTTATTTATTTAAATATTCGACTTTGTTATGAAAGCTAAAAATAGATGTTGCTGTTCAAAAATAAATTATAGTTTAAAAATTTGGTTTTTAGTCACAGGGACTGCCGATAGAAGTGAAGAAAAGAGAAAATTTCTCGCTCGGGCACACTCGGCGGTCCCCATTTCACCGATCGAGTATTTTACCTTCGACCGTGATGGATTAAAGCCTTACTCACAGCCTACAAAAATCTATGTGAGGTGCGCCAAGAGAAGTTTTCACTTCAAGAAACTAAAAAACATGCTTTCCTTGGATATGCTATACTGATTATCCTGATCAGGATATTGGAACAAATTATTAAATAATTGTATTGTCATCGCTCCTTAAAAATGTGCAAATTTTCAATTTAATCTAAGGTCTTAAAGTGTGTCAAAATTATGTTCGGCACAATTACGTCTGAAGCTAATAATAGCGCGTTAATATGTTTACATTTATTTTAGCCATTGATACATTACCTTTTTTTATTTATGACACTTTAGAGTTCAATGGTCTTCCCAGGCAGGATACTAACGAAAGGTTTTTCATAATTTTAAAATGCAGAATTTGAGTTAATAATAAATTGAAAACACGGATTTCTTTCCCATTTTCGTTCAAGCTGTATATTGAATATATAAATAGGTACATTAAAATTTTGCTAACTTATCAAACTTCAATGTAAATATGGCCATGATGATGAAGTTGGAATATACAAATTAAATTAGAAACAAGGCTAAGTATAATTTCTTGTGAATTATTTATTGCTAACTATTTCGAGGTCGAGGTTTTTAATATTTAGGAGGCCCACTTGTTTTGTAGTAATGTTTTAATTCATCATCATCATCAGCCTCTACCCGTCTACTGCTGAACATAGGCCTCCTTCAATGAACGCCAAGACGGCTGATCCCTCGCCACTCTCATCAAACACGGACCGGCCACCGCACCGATACCGTCTTCCCACCTGGTTAATGGCCAACCAACGCTTCTTCTACCTAAACGTGCTCTTGAACCACTCTATGTTTTAATTATAATCACTTTATTTCTAGTTTTACCATTTGAAACTTGTACACGCTAATCAAATGATGCAAGCGTATAGTATAAGTACAAATATATAGTAGGTACCTAATTTATCGTAAAAGTGCGTTCATTTTAACTAGTACATTATCTAGTTTTAAAAATGTTTAGAGCAGGATTTTAATATTTTGACCCTCATGACTAATGTCAAAATATGATAAATAATTATATTTTAAAAAGTTTTAATCGTAATAATAAATATTTTGATTTAAAAATCTTTTATTTTTTTCACTCATTTGCAATTTATATTTTTTCACTGTGTTAATTAATAAGACTCAACTATTTCAGATCTATAAAAGATAATTATAATGTTTATTATATTTTAATTTAATAATTATTTTAAGTTAATAATTATAATAACATTATAATTATTATTAGATATCCTGATAATACAGATCAGAATCAATATTAGAGCAATGTTGTAAGGAGGTAAGTAACTGTAGTAACACATAGTTTCTCAATGCCTTTGCCAAATTTCAAATCAATAAAACTTTTTAATAGTGTATTAAAATTTAATAAAATTACATCACATCACATAATCTCAGCTTATTTATGAAATAATATAATGTAGTTAACATGAAAGTTAAATTAAGTAAAACCATAAAATAATTTAAATACCTGTTTGATTATAGGCGGGACCATTTTAGTTTTTTAATCGTAAAACTACCTCATAAATCCAAATTCACTTGTAAACATTTTTTTTTTTTATCTCAACACGTGACCATTACATATTAGCTAACTACATACTGATACTTCGCAAAAACGTGAATCGCTGGCAAAATACATAAACCGGAATACGCGTAAAAAATCAGGTTGTAGTAAGTAAAACACACAGTAAATCTAATGAAACTATACCTATGTATTAATGTATAGAGGTTTAGATATAAATATAGTATACTAACTAATATCATAAATTCGAATGAGGGTTTGTTTGTTACGTTCAATAATATTTTTAGAAATACTTTCACCAATGGAAAGCTACCTTAATTTATACTAAAAATAAAAAGTGAGTTACATGTAAGGTAAGTATCGCAACAAAAAGTAAGAGGTAGTGCCATGCTACTTTGCTGCCGAACTGCGCCGGCACCCGGGGTGGTACCTCTCGCTCACATAACACCAGCGTCAAGTGATTGACGAAGTGAGTGATGAAGAGTTATGCTGTTGCGTTTCGTGTCTTTTGTGCGTTTCCGGTGGCCCATTGGGGGGGGGGGGATAGGGAAAAGGAGCCTAGCCTCTGGTTGTGCGGATATGTATGGGCATCGGCATCATAAGGCTCCGACTGCTCGTTTGCCCCCATAAGACATAAAAATCATATTTCACACTGCGGTAATAAATATTACAAGTACTGTATACTTGTAATATTTAGGGCCCAATTTACTTGATAAAATTTCACAAAACTATGAGTTTATTTAACCAAACACATGCAAGTACATGCTGGTTTTTTACGATGAAATATTCATTTCGGCAAAATTAAAGCCAAAGGGATTACTTTAAAATACCTTTTCAAACATTGTTAACATCCTTAATTATGATATACAAAAGGTCTAAAAATGGCGATGTAAAATCAGTGGAATTGAAAAAAAAAACACAGGAATTTGTTGCTTTTTTGTTGCTAATTAGTTGCTAAAAAAATAATTTTGTTGCTCCAACCGATCGCAAAAAAATCGGCAATAGCGCAAACTTTTCATTAAGATAGCGTGGAAATCACTGGATGTGGACTTATCGATCAAGCGAATAGGGGTCAATTTGTTGCTTTTTTGTTGCTAATTAGTTGCTAAAAAAATAATTTTTTTGCTCCAACCGATCGCAAAAAATCGGCAATAGCGCTAACTTTTCATTAAGATAGCGTGGAAATCACTGGATGTGGACTTATCGATCAAGCGAATAGGGGTCAATTTGTTGCTAATTTGTTGCTAAAAGATGCTAAGAAGAAAAAAAATAAAAAAAAAATTTGATTTTTTTTTAATTATGCCAATATAAATAATGTCCACGCCAGCTTAACTCTCGAGATTTCCGTGGAAAAGCTATAGTAAAAATTTGTTGCTGCTCATACTGCAGCTTGTTTTAGCAGAGAGAGTCAGCAACAAAATAAAAACCGGAAGTCAAGAGAAGTTGGAGATCGGTTTCTAAAAAAGCCGGCCACGCTAGCTTAACTAACGTTTTTTCCGCGGAAAAATAAAGTGAAAATTTGTTGCTGCTCATGCTGCGGCTTGTTTTAGCAGAGAGAGTCAGCAACAAAATAAAAACCGGAAGTCAAGACAAGTTGGAGATTGGTGTACAAAAAAACCGGTTACGCTAGCTTAACTCTTAGACTTTTCCGTGGAAAAACTATAGTAAAAATTTGTTGCTGCTCATACTGAAGCTTTTTTTAGCAGAGAGAGTCAGCAACAAAATAAAAACCGGAAGTCAAGACAAGTTGGAGATCGGTTTACAAAAAATCTGGCCACGCTAGTTTAACTAACGATTTTTTCAGTGGAAAAACTATAGTAATACTGCAGCTTTTGTAAACCGATCTCCAACTTGTCTTGACTTCCGGTTTTTATTTTGTTGCTGACTCTCTCTGCTAAAAAAAAGCTTAAGTATGAGCAGCAACAAATTTTTACTATAGTTTTTCCACGGAAAAGTCTAAGAGTTAAGCTAGCGTGACCGGTTTTTCTGTATACCAATCTCCAACTTGTCTTGACTTCCGGTTTTTATTTTGTTGCTGACTCTCCCTGCTAAAACAAGCTGCAGTATGAGCAGCAACAAATTTGTACTATAGTTTTTCCACGGAAAAGTCTAGAGTTAAGCTAGCTTGACCGGTTTTTTTGTACACCGATCTCCAACTTGTCTCGACTTCCGGTTTTTATTTTGTTGCTGACTCTCTCTGCTAAAACAAGCTGTAGTATGAGCAGCAACAAATTTTCACTTTAGTTTTTCCGCGGAAAAAACGTTAGTTAAGCTAGCGTGGCCGGTTTTTTTGGAAACCGATCTCCAACTTGTCTTGACTTCCGGATTTTATTTTGTCGCTGACTCTCTCTGCTAAAACAAGCTGTAGTATGAGCAGCAACAAATTTGTACTATAGTTTTTCCACGGAAAAGTCTAGAGTTAAGCTAGCGTGACCGGTTTTTTTGTACACCGATCTCCAACTTGTCTTGACTTCCGGTTTTTATTTTGTTGCTGACTCTCTCTGCTAAAACAAGCTGTAGTATGAGCAGCAACAAATTTTCACTTTAGTTTTTCCGCGGAAAAAACGTTAGTTAAGCTAGCGTGGCCGGTTTTTTTGGAAACAGATCTCCAACTTCTCTTGACTTCCGGATTTTATTTTGTCGCTGACTCTCTCTGCTTAAACAAGCTGTAGTATGAGCAGCAACAAATTTTCACTTTAGTTTTTCCGCGGAAAAAACGTTAGTTAAGCTAGCGTGGCCGGTTTTTTTGGAAACTGATCTCCAACTTCTCTTGACTTCCGGTTTTTATTTTGTTGCTGACTCTCTCTGCTAAATAAGCCGCAGCATGAGCAGCAACAAATTTTCACTTTATTTTTTCCGCGGAAAAAGCGTTAGTTAAGCTAGCGTGGCGGGCTTTTTTGGAAACCGATCTCCAACTTCTCTTGACTTCCGGTTTTTATTTTGTTGCTGACTCTCTCTGCTAAAACAAGCTGCAGTATGAGCAGCAACAAATTTTTACTATAGTTTTTCCACGGAAATCTCGAGAGTTAAGCTGGCGTGGACATTATTTATTTTGGCATAATTAAATAAAAAATCATTTTTTTTTTAATTTTTTTTTTCTTCCTAGCATCTTTTAGCAACAAATTAGCAACAAATTGACCCCTATTCGCTTGATCGATAAGTCCACATCCAGTGATTTCCACGCTATCTTAATGAAAAGTTAGCGCTATTGCCGATTTTTTGCGATCGGTTGGAGCAACAAAATTAATTTTTTAGCAACTAATTAGCAACAAAAAAGCAACAAATTCCTGTGTTTTTTTTTTCAATTCCGCTGATTTTACATCGCCATTTTTTTAGACCTATAAGTATACAAAAAGAATGATGAATAACAGATTTTAATTTTTTTTTCAAAGTGAATACATACTATCTTTTTACTATTCTTTTCTGAGGTTCCAAAGTTTGCCTTTTAGACCAGTGCCGATGCATTTGAAAATGATAAAAAGTGGAACAAAATTCTAGTAGAATGAAACCCATTGGAAAATGAAGAGAATATAACAGAAATGGAAGTAAAAATAATTTACGGGCGATTTGAGGGCGGGAAAGTGGACGGGGAGGGGGGTAAAGGTAAAAAAACGGTTTATCTCGATTTCCGGCAAAACTACAAGTCCTATGGAAAAAAGTTAAATGGCACAGTTGTAGGTAATAAAAAGGTCTACATTTTTTGTATTTACATTTTTTTACATAAACTCAAAATGTATGTGAAAAATTCAAATAACTAAGTTTTTGTTTTTTATTTTTATCTTTTACAATAAAAAAAAATAACACGAAATTTGATGAAAACTAATCTTTTTATGTCCCAAACACACTGTATTTTTTTTATTTCTAATATACATATTTTTTCATCTTATTTTGACTTAATATCGAAAAAGAAGCCTAATTTTCAATTGAAAATTCTTGCGTCAAAATATCAGCTTCTTTCAAAAAAATTATGTGCTTCCTGTTCTTTGAAATCTCTTCTTTCCGATGCTGTAAAAAAAGTATACATCACTATGGTAAATTTCACAGAAAATGCAATAAAACGAGTACTATACGAGAGAGAATAAAGCCTAGGCCGTCCTAGCCTCTACTAAATTATATGCCTAGATGCCTATTTCTTGCTTTTTTAAGATAAGTTATGTACCTGAGTGACCTACGGAAAATTTTAGCCCATCAAAATGTATTTTATAGTGAAGTGGGGAAGGGGCTAAGAGGGTAAATGATCTCAGAAAATGCAATAAAACAAGTGCGATACGTGAGAAAATAAAGCCCAGACCCTCTTAAGTCAAAATAAAATTAAAAAAAATATATATATATTTGAAAAAAAAATACAGTGTGCTTGGGACATAAAAAGATTAGTTTTCACCAAATTTCGTGAGTAAAATTTTTTTATTGTAAAAGATAAACTTAAAAAAACAAAAACTTGGTTATTTGAATTTTCCACATACATTTTGAGGTTATGTAAAAAAATGTAAATACAAAAGTTGAGGACCTTTTTATTACCTACAACTTTGCCATTCAACTTTTTTCCATAGGACTTGTAGTTTTGCCGGAAATCGAGATAAACCGTTTTTTTACCTTTACGCCCCTCCCCTTCCACTTTCCCGCCCTCAGATCGCCCGTAAATTATTTTTCCTTCAATTATTGTTATATTCTCTTCCTTTTCCAATGGGTTTCGTCCTACTATAATTTTTTTTTGTTTCGAAATTTATCGACACTGGTCTATTTTGGCTTTAATACGTCTTAAAATTGTTTAAAATAGTTATTTGTTATGCCTAAACATGTGTTTTTATAATTATAATACATATTATAATAAAATCAAATAACAATATATGGTACAGAGATCTTCCAAATTTAATCCTGTATAAAAAAGAATGAAAATAATGATGATTTTCATTTCATATTGTTCGTCTAGTTTGAGACATAAAGTTCATAATTTTACTATAACTAAATCACCAATTTATTTTGAAACATAAAAACACAAAGTTTTAAAATTGCAACATATCACTCACAGATTTTGAAAGTTCCCACTAATTAAATGCATAATTTTCACGTCCTCGATCTACATCATCATTGACTTTTCTTTCATATTTGCCAAAATTTAAATAATTTTCTACTTCTTGTAATGTTCTGTCTTTAGTTTCTGGTAGAATTAACCATAAAATGACTAGACTTATACACATTGCTACGCCAAGAATTGCAAATGTTCCATAAACTTTAGCACTTATTAACAAAAATGGCGTAACTTTGAGTGCTAATATAAGAAGTATTGAAAATATTATACCTGCTACAGAAGAACCAACTCCTCTATGAATTAAAGGAAATAATTCTCCTATCAAAACGAGAGGTATCGATGTGCATCCCAAATTAGAAAGGAAAAAGTATACAACAAACAATATAATTGCTATATACGTTCTTTCATTCGAAATTACCTTTATATTAACTAAATATAAATAACCACAAACAATATATAGAAAAAATAAAGCAGAAAAACCGCTGCCGAATAAAAGCGTTCGTCTCTTTAAGTATTTGACAAGAATAGATGAAAGAATACCACTTGATGTTACAATAATATCAATTCCTAGAGTGTAATAGAAGGATTGAGCCTTGCTCTGAGTTACTTCTTCAACGATTTGTATAGCAAATGCTGGAAAGATGTGCCTTCCACATGCTTCAAAAAGTATGCCACTAAATAAAATAATTATAACAGGTTTTATAAAGTCTTTTTTCGTGAATTTCTTAAGTAAATATATAACTTTTTCGGCAAATGAAGTAGTTGCTTCGCTTGATATTTTTTCTTTCTGGGCGTCTATTAAATCTTCTATTTCATTTTTAGTTTCGATACTTTTACCTCTTAGCCAGTAAAACGATTCTTCACTATCTTCATATCTTTGCACGAATACCAACCAAGCTGGACTTTCTGGCCAAGTGCATGTTATTAGCAGTGAAGCAGTATGCGGTATCAATGCAATCAAAGCTACAGTTCTCCAGTGATAGAAGTGTCCAAGGGTATGTACTGCAATGTATCCGAGGCAAACCGCTGTGGTTTTTATATTCAGGAATATTCCTCGACTCTTTGGACTGCAGTACTCACCAATAATTATTGCTCCCAATGAAGCATTTGTAGCAATTCCCGTTAATCCCCTTCCAATGATGAGTAAAGTGGTACTGTTTGCGTAGTAAATACATAGCCAACCTATTATTGCGGGCACTGCTACTATACCATGCACCAATCTTCTACCATATAAGTCCATAAGTAAAGATGAAAGTAGAATGGTTGGTATACTCGCAGTACCGACGACTGAAGCTGCAACAAATATTTAGATTACTTTCATCAAAATTATCACTTATTAAGATATCTTATTAAGATTATCACTTATTAAGATCAATTGTTACCAGTCAAAAGATTCTTGTAGTTAATCACATCTTATTTAAACAAATACTAGCGAAACAAACAGACATTGTTATGTACAAATAATTTTATAGTAGGTCGAATTTAAAAACTAAACTATTCTAAGCCGTTCTCAAATCCACTTGAGTACACACCAAAAATATTATGTTTGAGAGGAGTTCAGTCGCTTGACGATGTTTCAACTTCACCACGATAATCACCTTTGGAAAACAACTAGAAGAAAGAAAACTCTACCTATTGTAGAAGCAGTGTTGAGGTCAGCTTTTATATCCGAGTCGGGATCCTGGATGGAGGGCAGTAAGATGGACGAGAAACTCAACAGCAACCCTTGTCCAAGCATGTTCATCAACACCCCCATTACGATCCATGTCTGCCAACAAATGTATAAATTTCATGCGGGCAATGATATTAAAAAAAATATATTTTAGATTGTATTTTGGACTGGATAGTTAGACGATCTCTTTTTTTATATTGTTGTATGTTATGTACCCACAATCTGGCAAATAAAATTATTATTATATTATTATTATTATATATTATTATTATTATATATTATTATTATTATTATATATTATTATTATTATTATATATTATTATTATTATAGCATAGGAGGGCAAACGAGCGGTTGAAGCCTTTTGATGACTATCGACGCGTATACACATCGGCACAACCAGTGATTATGCAGATGCTTCTCTTCTCTCTATCTTTGTGGACATCGGCCGTCTCGGCATTCATTGAAATAGACCTATGTCCAATGGTGGACAGATAAAGATAATGGTGACGAGGAATTCTCTATTGTTTGTATACGTTGAGGACCCAATTATTTTTTGCCCAATTAATTTTACACTTCTTTTTACACTTCTGATGATTTGCTATTATAAAATATTAAGTCTGTTTGTTCAATATTTTTTTCACAAACAAACAAACAGTTTATAAAATAATTTCATTATCATCATTAGCCACTATCCATCCACTTATAAGACGTAGTGCCATGCTGCTTAGCAGCCGAATTGGGCCGGCACGACCGGGGGGATATGTTTGGGAGTCGGTAGTCGCCAAACGGCTTCGACTGCTCATTGTCCTACTATGCCATAAAAAAAAAGGTCTCCCTCAAAGTACGCCAAGACGACCGATCCCTCGCCACTCGCATCCAACACCAATTGTAATTTATGTAATTTAATTTATTCTAATCACTAACCGACTTCAACAAAAAGGAGGAGGTTCTCAATTCGTTTACAAAACCTTAAATCATTGTGACTTCTTGAGGTGATTTTTTATTTGTTAAGATTCAATTATTTTTATTACTAACTATTTAAAATGTTAAAAATTTAAGTCCTATTGGTTCATCTAATCACTAATGTATCATTGTGAAATTTACTGTTCTAATACATTATAATAATGTAGTAAGTACAAATTAGAGGGAAAAAAACTAACCTGTTTAATTATTGGCGGAACCATGTTTGTAATCACAAATCACAATTTAACAACTCTTCAGCAGCGTATTTTTAATCCCAAACTTGGAAATCTAGAAGATTTATTTAAATCACAATTATTTCGCGATCGCATATTGGCAAAACTGTCGTTCGCATACTAATACTGTAAATGAATGTCAGCAAATTCAAACCGGTATGTGCGAATCATAATCAGAATTAAATAAATAAAAGAATCAGGTTTATACCCTACAAACAGCTATAACCCGTGTTTAAATTTATTAAAACACGAACTACTTATTTAAATGAAGATACACAAATGCCAGCTCTTAAAATATTTTATATGTTGTTTTAAAACGTCTTCGCGAATTTCACTTTTTTTACGGGTTAGTCCCACTAGTTCCCACGGCTGCTACTCTTGTGTATCCAGCTGGCCCAGCATGCGCGCACGACTTATATTTGTCGACTCCTTTTCTCGTATTATCTCTCTTTCTCTCTCTAGAGTAGCTAACATGCGTTTTCAATATTAAGGACAAAATAAAGTAATTTAAACTTCCATAAATAAAACCGGGTGCCTATTTCTTGTATACAGTGGCGTTTCCCTACTATAATTATATATTTTGGTATACGAAGAGTACCTATATTCTCGTAGTAGCACTCTTCGTATTATCCTAACGAGTAATCGAGAAAATAGATGTAGACAATATCTCTCTCTCCCTCTCTAGTCAAGAGATACCTCGTTGTGCGCATGCTATCCCAGCAGGATCGACAGTCACCTTCAAATGCCCCTTTGATACGATCTAAGGAAACCCGAAGGCTATGTAAAAACCACCTTCGGTCCTGCAACAAATTTAATCAGAAGAATTCAGGAGGAGTAGGAAATATATTTTATAATTTAAACTAAAAAACTTTAAAAGATCGTGAATCTATCTCGATTAAAAAGAATACAAAAAATACCATTTAAAAAAGAATAAAAAAATTAAAGATTCTAACCGGAAAATATTAGAATTCATAAATTCTTTACAGTTAGGAGACTAAAAGAATTAAAATAATTAATATAATTATAACAGCTAACATTACCTTCCTTTAAAAGTTGCACGTCATTTATTATTTTCATATTTTACTAAAATAGGCAAAATGACAGACCCCACCATGGTTCAAGCCTTGTCATGGCGGTGGGGCTCAGTAGCCTAAGGTAAACACAGCATCTTGGGCCAAGCAAATTGAGCCGAAGGTGCTGCTCTTTGTGGGGTGCAATCTTTTAAGAAGGGACACAAGAGCAGGGAGAGCGAGGGTGGGAACCTCACCCCATTGCACTGTCCCGACGTTGGAAGGGGTTGTTCTCAGGTTCGGGACAACCCCTCAGTGGAGGTGGCGTAGGGTCCTTGGGGCCCGACTAGCCGTCGAGGTGCCCTGTTCCTCAACAGATCCGGGGCACCGCACCAAAGGAGGCTTTAGTGGCACTCGCCGGGTTTTAGTGGGTAGAACTGCGTTCACCTTCCCACCTTTCGGGCACCACTTTTCTTCCCACATACCCGCCTGGGAAGTGCTCACTCCCCCGTGGGATGCCTCAGAGCAATTCCCGGCGTAAAAGAAAAAAAAAGGCAAAATGAGAGACATAGGTACCATCTAATGTTAAGAGGCATCCATTAATTACGTAAGGTGAATTTGACGATTTTTTTGACCCTCCCACTGCCATTAGTAATCTTGAGATTTGTCTCGACTCCTTCCCCCGATATAATATCAAGTGAGATTTTTCAAATTGTGTATTTTAATGTGTGTATTATTTTTCAAAAGACTATTGCTTTCAATATTTGTCTATTAAAGAGTCGTATTTAAGTTCGCTAACCCTAATCTAAAATTATTTTGATATGTTGAACAATGGAATACCTAAAATACTAGTAAAATTAATAATCTTTATTTATAAAATTCAGCCCAATGTCCATGGAGAGAATTATATTCAAGAAATATGTTTTACTATAACCCAACTTTATTGTTATTCTACACTGATATTTACGAAAAACATATGTAATATTGATTGAGTGTTTTTTTTTTTTTACTTTTATATTAACCCTCTCCCCCTCGTGAGTTTGAGCGAGATTCGGTTCAACCCCGTTTCCCCCTAAAAACTATTATAAAATAAAACAACGTGTTACGTGCGTGACTTCGCCGAGATTAAAAAAAGAACCAACTGACGTTTATTTTAGAACATAAAAAACAATATAGCAAAACGAAACATGTGTCAAAGGAGTATGTATGTATGTAGTCTCATTTTGATATTTACAACAAAAACCTCATGTAATTAATAGACGCCCCCTAAGTACTTAGAGAGTAAATAAAATTTAGAGAATGTTCATTAGGTTTTTCTAAAATAAATTTGGCCCAATATTCTCTAAATAAAAACTCGGCGAGTGCCAGCAATGCTGCCTTTTGTGAGATGCCCCGGATCTATTGAGCAAACAGGGCACCTCGACGACTAGTCAGTCCCTCAGGGGACCGACGCCACCTCCACAGAGGGGTTGTCCCGCACCCCAGAACAACCCCTTCCAACGTCGGGACAGTACAATGGGGTGAAGTTCCCGTTCTCGCCTCTTGCCCCCTCCTCTTTTGTCTCCTCTTCTTTTAAGAGGGGTACAAAGAGCCCCCTCAGCTTAACTCGCTTCGCCTTAGGTGCTGGGCTCACCCTAGGCTGAGCCCCACCGCCACGGCAAGTCCTGAACCATGGTGGAGTCCCAATATTCTCGGTTTACCCACAAGATAATAAAATATAAAGAAATACAATTGTGGCAAAATCGTATTTTGATTACTTACATATTATTTAAGTTTTTCAAATTCCAATAAAGTGGCAATTTTAAAGGTCGTAGAGGTTTAGGGTAAGTTGAAAAATAAACGAGTACAGACAGAAACATTTTTTATTTTTTGCTGTGAATACCTTATAGATTACAATAATAAATATTCTACTTACACTAAATAAGTAACTATTTTTTCATACCTTAGGAACAAAATAGTATCAGTAATTACCTACAGTAAAAGTTAAGAATGGAAAATTCAAAAAATTTGACAATTTGACAGAATACAAGATAAAATCAATTCCTATATGTCTTGAACACTAGTGGGTCAAGAACTTTCCATTCAAGTACAAGGAATTTCCTCATCTGTCACGCTATGAATGCATGCAATGTCAATAATAAGGGCGTATTATTTCCCAAACAGTTTATATAAAACAATATTGAATAAAGTCTAAAGAGGACTCGTGCTAAATATGTATTATTTTAGGATCAAAAGATCCAATGTCAGAAGCTCAATATATTCTGTACATGTTATTCTGCATATATTCTGCATGCATATCTGCATGGGTACTAGCATCCATGTTTCTTTCTGCTGCGAAGCCTTTGCTTTGTATTCGCTGAATATGTGGAAGTGTCCAGCGTCGTCTTTGAACATAAACAAGTTCATTAGGTTCAACCCATGAATGAGTTTACGGCTAACGTAAACTCATTCAAGGGTTGCCTATCTTGGGTGCTAATATTGTAAGTTTTCGTGTCTATAAACCACCTGTAATGCCGTTATTTCTGGAATTCAACAGACCTGGGTTTTCAATAAATGAGGGTACGAATGTCCATGCAGACGGACCCGCGGCGGTTCAAGGTGGTTTAAGGGCCTCTTATCGGAAAATTATTATACATTATAGATAATTGAAAATAAGCACATAACAAGTAGCTTATAAATTACTAGCACCAAGACTTATCGAGTCACTGGATGGGAAACTCGTGGATGAGTTGAATTTGAACGCAAAAATTGTCATGGCGAAATTCCTTGACGCATGCCTAATACCTAATAGTGTTATTTTATATAATAATAAATTAATACTAAATTATAATAAACTAGCGTTTGTCCGTGGCTTCGTTCGAGGTAACTTAAATTTAACGTCAGATGTCGTATCCGAACTTATATGAATGTTTCTATAGCCTCTCCTTGAAAAATATTTTTAAAATCTAATCAGCTAATGAGACACATG
Source organism: Helleia helle (assembly GCA_963853865.1). Classification (NCBI taxonomy): domain Eukaryota; kingdom Metazoa; phylum Arthropoda; class Insecta; order Lepidoptera; family Lycaenidae; genus Helleia; species Helleia helle. The sequence continues at coordinate 8,038,010 of OY971434.1, forward strand.
GAACGGACAGATAGACGGTGATATCACTTTTATAATTGTAGCTTGGGTGTGGGCTAACGTTACGTTGTGTAAACCAAAATGATGATTTTCAAACAGGCATCATTTTCAATTTGGTTTCATCATCAACATTTTGCTTATATTCTCCATTTTTCAAATAATCTTCTATCTCTTGCAATGTTCTATCTTTTGTCTCGGGTAGTACAAGCCATAAAACAAACAGACTTATGCCCATTGCTGTACCAAAAACAGCAAACGTTCCATATACCTTAATACTTACTAATAAATATGGAGTAACTTGCATTCCCAATGTCAAGCATACCGATAATATAAGACCAGCAACACAAGAACCGACTCCTCTATGAGCTAATGGAAATATTTCACCCAACAAAGCTAGAGGTATGGGCGTACATCCCAAATTGGAAAGTATAAAATACATTACAAATAATATAATAGGTATAATTGTTCTCTCACTTGAAAATACTTCTTTGCTGACTAAGTATAAGTAGCCACATACAGAATAAAGAACAAATAAAGCAGCAACACCACTGCCAAATAAAAGTGTACGTCTCTTCAGCAGTTTGACTAGGTAAGAGGAGAATATTGCACTTGATGTTATAATGATATCTATTCCTAGAGTGAAATAGAAAGATTGGGCCTTGCTTTTTGTAACCTCATTAATTATTTGCAAAGCGAAGGCTGGAAATATATGCCTTCCACATGCTTCTAAAAGAATACCGCCAAATAAAACTATAACGACAGGCTTTAAAAAATCTTTCCTAGTAAATTTCTTGATAAATCCTTTGATATTTCCAAAAAATGTTAAGGCTCTTGGATTTTCGGATATCCTTTGTTTTTGAGATTTTACTAAATTTTCCATTTCATTTATGGATTCTTTATCATCGCCTCTTAAAGAAAAAAAAGTTTTTTCGCTCTCTTCATATTTACTCTTCGATGCCAACCACGAGGGACTTTCTGGCCAAGTGCACGTCATTAATAAAGAAAGAACGATTGGTAACATTGCTATTAAAGCTACAGTCCTCCAATGACAGAAATATCCCAATAAATGTACCATCATGTTTCCAAGACAGACCGCAGCAGTTTTAAGATTCAAGAACATTCCTCTATGTTTCGGGCTCGTGTATTCACCAATGACAACAGCTCCTAGCGAAACTGTGGCAGCAGCAGTGAATCCTCCAAGTGCTCTTCCAATGATAAGTAAAGGAACACTTTTGGCAAAGTAAATACACAACCAACCTATAATTCCAGGTACCACTACTAAGCCATGTGCCCATCGCCTTCCGTAAAATTCCATAAGTAGTGATGATACTAGGAACCCTGGTATACCAGCCGTACCAATTACTGATGCTGAAATATAAAACGGTAAAACATTAATAATTTAAAAATAATAGTTTAATTTGGAAGTTTTTGAATGAAACTTCTTTGCACGCATGAGGGTAAATTTTTTACGGATGAAACGTCACGAAAATGTTTTCACATTTTTTGTCCAAGAAGAGGAAGAGAGTGACTGAGACCGATTGAGAGATGAAAAAGGGCGAACGTAGCATGAAGTACATAGCCATGGAGTGAGAGTAGGGAGCAAGCGAGTGAGAAAGATCGAGGGAGAAAGTGACATAGAGCGAAGGTCGCATGGCAAGTCTGGGAAATTTAAAGCTTTAGATTAGTATAAATATAAACGAGATTTAAAAATTAGTTTGCCAAATAAGTTTTACTTCTGACATATTGTGTACTTTGTACGCACGCATTTTTTATTTTATTTTTCATACAATTTTTTTTTGACAACAACAAACAAGTATTTTAACCGACTTCAAAAAAAGAGGAGGTTCTCAATTCGTCTGTATGTTTTTTTTTGTATGTATGTGACACGATCACTCCGCCGTTTGTGAATGGATTTCGATGGTTATTGGATTGTCAGCCAAGGTAGGTAGGGTTACAGTAAGAAATACGACACCGACTCCAAAAGTAACAATAATGACGGGTTAACGCAAAGTTTGTACATTATTAGAAGATTAAGTTTACACAAAAATTAAAGAAACTCAGTTATTTTATTACTTCTTAGTATTTTTGAAATCGGTTTTAATTTTTTATGAAATTATTTTATAGCTATAAAGATTTAAACGGTTACATTAGAATTTTATTTGGACATGCGACTGATAATCGTTATTTTAGATCTGTCTAGGCTTACTACGTCTAATAATCTATAGTTCTGCTTATCCATAGACTCCTAGGACCTAGGGTAAGATCAGGATATATAAGTGCTATGGACCTTGTTATTTTACTGCTATCTAGCACCACCACCTTCTCCACACATGGTTATCAGGGCCATACACAATAAGGGGTCTTATGTTATCATGTTCCAGGATCTATTGTTTATGTTCAGGCTACGTAGACCACTCAGAAGTTTAGTCCAACAAAATATTTCTATCAAAATTATACATACCAATGCAAGAAGACGTGTACAAGTCAACTTCTATATCCGAGTCGGCAGCTTGGATGGAGGGCAGCAAGATTGAAGTATACCCCAGAAGTATTCCTTGTCCGAACATGTTCAGTAACACCCCCAGAACGATCCATGACTAGAACATACATTTTTTATTTTTTTATGAGTTTTACATAAGCCAGTCTTAACCTACTTTAAACATAATAGAATTACCAAAATAGAAGATAATCATTGTAGTTTTCTAATGTTTACGCGAAATTCGTCGAAAACGTCGTGCTTGTAAAAATCTTAATAAACCGCGATAAAATCCGTAAAAATTGTTTCATTATAAAGAGAATCATTGATTAGAGAATTTCGTTTGAGTACATTAATTGATGTAGGTTTAATACAGAGTATTCTAGCTCAACTAAAAATTGAACTAGCAAAAAAAGATAAGTATAGTTTATAATGCCTCATCAGTGATTCTCTTGATAAACGTTTCTTATTTATTATTATCTATACTTTCATAATTAAATTAAGTTTATTATATAACTAGGTACATTGTATATACAAGGCACGATGGGGTTGACGTATCCGTGTGGATAAAAACCCCTTTTAAAAATTCACTAAAGATAAAAAAGCATAGAATAGGATTTTATAAAAACAAAAATAATATAGAACACTCTTAGCAAAAAAAAACAACAAAAAAGTAATAAAGTAACTTAAAAAAGCAAAACGAGAAAGAGAAGAAGACGATAGCCTGTGAGCGACGACGGCCTACAGGGTATGGGCTCGGCCTCTTGAGTGAGAGCCGGGAGGTCCGGGTTCGATCCTGACCCCCTAAAAAAACCCCCCTGGGTTTTTCTAAATTTCTACGTGCACCTGAACATGATACCATCGCTTGCTCACCGGTGAAGGAAACATCGTGAGAAAACCGTGATGAGATTAAAAGTCTTTGAAGGTGTGTGAAGTTCACCAACCCGCATTGGGCCAGCGTATCGGTTAACTGTGGCTCAAAACCCGCCTCGCCTCGAGGAGGAGACCCGTGCCCAGCAGCGGGACATAAAAGGGACGATATTATTATTATAATAAAACAAAAAATGAAGCATTAGAAACTTATAAAAATTAAGCAACAAAGTAAAAAAATACTGACGACCTCTGTGGCTCAATGGTTAGTGCATTGGCGCTCAATCTGGAGGTTGCGGGTTCGAATCCCGCCAGGGAACAAAAAAGTTTTCTGTGTTCCTGGGTCATGGATATGTATTAAATATGTGTGTTTAGACTACCGTCGCCTATACACATCTGCACAACCAGAGATTATGTAGATGTGTTGCCCTACTTCACCTTTTTTTTTCTTCCCACATACCCGCCTGGGGAGACTCAATCCCCAGCGGGATGCCTCAGAGCATTTCTCGGCGTAAAAGAAAAAAAAAGAAAAGGCCAGTAATTTATGTGTTTTTTTTTTTTGTTTTTTTTTTTGTGTCCCGGCGCTTAATTGGCCCGGCCCGCTTGTCGCCTCTGCCGTAATCAGAGAATTTTATAATCATTTATTAATAAAAACATGTACATTTATTACTTAATAAAACAATTTTTCGTAATAATAAAAACATTATTACAAGTCTAATTTTGGCATTTTCATACGCCTTCTAAAAATATCACACAATGTCAATGTCAAGCTACATGTGCAGGCTCTCTTAAATAAACAATAAAGATATTACTTTAAAATTAACACTTACAATCTTTTGACTGCAAGCACACTCTTAAAATCAAACTTGCAGTGTTGCAGGTGTATACTTACAAAGTAGACACTCAACACTGCGTATTCCTTGCCATCACTTGGCTTGCAGTCTTTACACAGTAATTTATAAATCCATCTCTTAAATATTTTTTTTAAGTTCTTTTTCTTTAGTCGTTCTACATTTCTTTGACAAATTTCGCAGCCTAGTATGTGTCAAATAGCTCTCCCGCTGTCACGGGACAATCAAAAAGGATGTGAGCAACAGTTTCATCCACTCCAGGTTCGCAAATACACGAGGATATCCTTACACTTAAAACGGTGCAGGTAACCCGAAAAATCACCGTGCCCCGTCAGAACCTGGGTGATTATATTAGCTGGTTTGATTTTCCTAGCAATTGTATAGGCTATAATCGCATCCGGGAAGAACATTCGTGTAACGGCCGCTGTCTCACCTGACTGATAGCGCCGGTTCCATTCGTATGCACCTCTTTAAGTTTGAAACCGGACACTGATCACAGTCAGGTTTCCTCTTCAGTTTGAGGGCGGCCTCTTTCGCTACCTGATCAGCGCGTTCGTTCCCTGTCAGTCCAGCATGTGATTTAATCCAGAACATGGATACTTCCTTATTCTGGAATCTGCTCTCATAAATATTGTTCCTGCTTTCCACAGCTAAGGGGTGCATGGAGTGGGAGCTGACAACTGTCTCGAGGGCGAAGCAAGAGTCGCTTATGATGGCGAAACTCGTTTCATCCTGCCGTTATATTATGCGTGTTGCGTAACATATGGCTAGAAGTTCCGCCTGGTAGACCGTGCGGTACGACGGCAGTTTGTGTTTGATGGCTTTAGTTTCGGCCTCATTGCGTCTTACAGACAATGCGGCGCCCACCTTGCCCTCAATCTTGCTGCCGTCCGCGTCGGTGTAAAATTGTACCGCATGGTATACGTGGGTGTCCAGTTCTTCTTGGTCCACCAGACTTACGAAGTTCATATCCATATTTCCAGCAGGATGCGGGGCCAAGTTGTAGGCTGTTTTTCTTTCTACCTCGCTGCTTCCTAGCACTGGCTGGAGTACTCCTTTCTTCGCCTCATACAATGATGCGGCTTCGCGTATGTGAATGTTGAGAGGCAGTAGCCCAGTCAGCGCCAGCGCTGAGTTCAGCGAGACGGTGCGGTAGGCTCCACACAACTTTTAGGCGAAACCCCTTTGGACTTCATTTAGCTATTTTTGCACTCCGAGTTTATTAGTTGCCGGGGCCCAGGCGCTGGCGGCATAAGAGACAATGGGCTCCACCGTGGCCGTGTATATGACACGTACAAGCTCCGGATGGAGTCCCCAACTTACTTTGGCGGCTCTTGACAGTTGTTTGTAAATGTTAATAGCCTTCCTACAGATGTTCGAGGAATGGCTATTAAATGTCACATTTATATGTTTACTATCTTGAGACATAAGATGTTAAATCTCGGTGCCAGTAATTTACACTGGCTGTCCTACTGCCCTTTACAAAACACAGCAAAGTTGTTTGACGAATGGAACGAGAAAGATAGTGGTACCCATGCTGCCGGGAGCGCAACACACCCCTCCCACCGGTAAAATTAAAACACGAAATTCTAGAAGTGATTTTATCAATTATTGATAACAGCGCTATGGCATAAGCCCACAACCGTATTAATGTTATAATAAATTAAAAAAAATCGGTCTCCCTTATGCGGCTGTTCGACGGAAGGCAATGAACAGGAACATACCGCACATCACATTCTTTGGGAGTGCAGTCTTTGGCAAAATGAACAAACATTAATGCTTGACAACATCCGTAGCAAATCGGGAGTAACTTATTACAGCGATCTCGTGGACGACGTGAAAAACTTCCGTGCATTCAAGCGATTTTGCCACAATTATTACTGGAAAAATAACATAATATCCCCAAGTCATACCAATAGCCATAATTTCCTTGTTCTCAAAGATTATGGAATCCATAATTAACTGCCAGCTCCGGCGGTATTTGGAGGAGCACCAGCTGATTAGCGATCGCCAATTTGACTTTCAACGGAATCGTTCAGCTGGTGATCTTCTAATATTCCTAACGCATCGATGGGCGGAGGCAGTTGAGAGCAAGGGGGAAGCACTGGCGGTTAGTTTGGACATAGCGAAGGCCTTTGATCGGGTGTGGCATAAAGCACTTCTAGCGAAGCTACCATCATATGGGCTTCCCGAGAAATTATGTAAGTGGATCACCAGTTTTTTAGCAGACAGGAGCATCAAGGTCGTTGTCGATGGTACATGCTCGGACCTCAAGTCTGTTAATGCTGGTGTTCCGCAAGGCTGTGTACTATCTCCAACCCTGTTTCTTCTGCATATCAATGATATGCTGCAAACCAGCGGCATTCATTATTATGCGGATGACAGCACTGGAGATGCCTTATACACTGGCCGCTCTAATATTTCTCGGGAACAAGTCGATGAGTGTCGGAACAAACTTGTGTCTGAAATCGAGTCTCTGTTGACCAAAGTCTCGGAATGGGGACGACTTAACCTGGTCCAATTTAACCCCAACAAGACACAAGTTTGCGCGTTTACCGCCAAAAAATCACCCTTCGTCGTTCCTCTACGATTTGAAGGTGTCTGTGGATGTCGCTATTCACTTACCATCAGGTGAACCGACTGTCCGTTTGCCCCCTCTTCTATAAAAAAAAAAAAAAAAGATCATATAAGGGTCATTTAGTGGTTACCGCGGTCGATCCTAGCTATACAGGAGTAGAAGCGGTGGGAACGAGTGGTGGGCCTAGCCCGTTTAAAAAATAAATAAAAATAAAACAGACGAATTGAGAACCTCCTCTTTTATTTGAAGTCGGTTAAAAATACAGAAATAACAATTCTTAGAATCTTCATAGTATTCAAGATATTAAATATAAAGATTTATTGAAATTTAAATATTTAATTAAGAATAATTGACTATTCGTCTGTTCGCTGTTTTTTTACTTGAACAGGAAAACGGCAGGCGAGCCACCTGGTGTTAAGTAGTCAGCGTCGCCCATGAACATCATCATCATCATCAGCCTCTATCCGTCCACTGCTGAACATAGACCTCCCTCAATGAACTCCAAGACACGGACCCAAGCAGATAGAACATCCTTACAAGTGACAAATAGAAACCGCCATTACGGTCCTTTCTTAAAATGACTGAGCTATCTAAGCCCGAAAGCTGGTAAGTGGACACAGCTCTACGAGGTTCCCATCCTCGATCCTTGCCCCCTGCTCTTTTGTCCCCTCTTCTTATAAGAGGGGTACAAAGAGCCCCTTCGGCGCAATTATTTTCGCCCAAGGTGCAGCGGCTCACCCTAGGCTACTGAGCCCCACCGCCACGACAAGGCCTGAACCATGATGGGGACACTTGTTATGTTATTATAGATTATCTAAGTCCTCGTATTTTTCCATGAGGTAAACCTTACCATTAAATGTCATCTTATGACGAAAACATGTCTCGTTATTACAGTAGAGATGGCTTGTTTAGTATTCCATAGCTATATTAAGCAATATGCACACGCACATGTATTTTCAACATCAGGCTGTAACCATTCACTATTGGACACAAGCCTTTTTTTTCTTTTACGCCTGGAAATGGAAGTGAGGGTGAGACTCCCCAGGGGGGTGTGGGGGCTCGCTGCGACCGAAAGATGGTAAGGTGGACGCAGCTCTACCCGGCGAGTGCCACCAATGCAGCCTTTGGTGAGGTGCCCCGGATCTATTGAGCAAACAGGGCACCTCGACCACAGAACAACCTCTCTCAACGTCGGGACAATGAGGTGAGGTTCCCATGCTCGCTTCATGTCCCCGGCTCTGCTCTTGTCCCCTCTTCCTCTAAGAAGGGTACAAAGAGCAGCTCCCTCGGTTCAATTTTTTTTGCCCAAGGTGCTGGGTTCACTTTAAGCTACTTAGCCCCACCCCCACGACAAGGCTTGAACCTTGGTGGGGTTTGGACTCAGGCCTCTATCAGTGCATGCCAAGACCCAGATTTCTAGCTACTTCCAATGATAATTTTCTTTATTTCTATTTTCTATAACAAAAAAATATTGGACAATACTTTTACCTAGGTAAGTACTTATACTTATAAAGATACAAGATACAATATAAAGAATAAATTTTGTACTCCATGACGAGAAATAACTAGAGTTAATACGGTTGAGGAGTGCAGGTAGCTAATCTATACCCGTGGGAGGGCTGTGCTGAGCCATGCTGCCGCCTGCTTGGGTACCACCATCTTACTTGTTTCTACCGTGAAACAGCTTTGCTGTATTTTGGAGGGAAGGTGTCAGTTATAACACTAATCCCTGTGCCCCGAATCTGTTGAGCAAACAGAGCACCTCGACGGCTAGTCAGTCCCTCAAAGGACCGACGCCACCTCCACAGAGGGGCTGTCCCGCACTACAGAACAATCCCTCCCAATGTCGGGACAGTGTAATGGCGTGAGGTTCCTATCCTCGTCCCTTGTCCCTCTGCTCTTTTGTCCTCTCTTCTTCTCAACAAAAAGCATCTCCTTCGGCTCAATTTGCTTCGCCCAAGTTGCTGGGCTTAGGCTACTGAGCTCCACCGCCACGATAAGACTTGAACCATGGTGAGGTTATATAAATATCCAATAAAACTCTTTTAAACTATGTATAAAAAAACATAATTTCATTCTTATCGCCTTATTTTCATTATAAACGTTGCACATTTGTAGATTTTTTGTTATTTTATATATTTATTTTTGTGGCAAAAACTTATTAGTAGGATTACGGCCAGACATTACTTTACATACATACATACATTACATTCTAATGGTATTTAAATTGATATGCTAATTCATTATATCTCACCGTATGAAAACCACTTTCTTGTTGTATAAAAAAAGAAAAAAAGATAAAAAAAAATGCAGCAATAAAACAAATATAATCTGACTAACACGACTGAAGTAAAATTTAACTTTGACTGAAGAGAGTAGAGACTCTTTCACTATTATATTATTATTTTATACATATATTGTTTATTTGAAATGACATTTACGTCATATTCATATATAGTGCCACTATACTAATTGCTTAATGTTTATCTGTACTGCGGTGCAATGTATGGATTCCTGAATAAAGTTTAAAAATATATATATATTAAATTAGCTTAATCTCAGTTTAATTTATATTGTTTTTTTATAATATATTTATTTACACATATTTTTTTACTTCAAATTGCATCTAGAAGATTGTGCTTTTGTACACAAACACAACACATTATAAGTTTATTATTTTTTATCCATGTACTGTTTTATTATTATTTTTTTGTTTATTGTTAAATAAATAATAAATACCTGCTTAACAAAAGGCGGTACCATTTCTCCGACGATTAAAACAATAATAACGCTACATTCAGTACCTGCAGGAAAATCGTTACTGTAAATTACATTAGACAGTGAAATTATAAAGTTTATCAGAGAATTACGCCGTGATTAGTTGGAGAAACATTTCTTATTAATCTAAGTTTGTTTTGTTATATGACTTATTATTGTTTTCTTGTAGGAAGCGATGTATTTATAGATAATGAAATATTTTCATTGTTTTTTCTTGTGTCGCAATCAAAAAGCAAAACATGACATTTAGAGAAATATAATTTGAAGACCAAAAACTACTTCGCAAGATCCTTTCTTAGTTGAGATAGGCAAACTTACATCTGCCCTAGCCGGTGACCCCCCGTGGGAGCTCGTGGCGGAGGTTCTGGCAGAGACGCACTCCTATGTCTCGGATAGGTGGTCTCTCGGTGAGAGCTTTACGCTGGACGGGATCCTGCGGGTTCGCCGACTAGGGCAAGAGGCGTTAATGCGGAGGTGGGGGGACGACCTGGCGCAGCAGCCGTATGGCAAAAACCTGACTTGTCTCTTCCGAGCGTCATCACCGCGATGCTCGGTGACGACGAGTCCTGGACGGCGATGGTCTCCTTCTGCGAGGCAGTAATGTCCCAGAAGGAGGTCGAAGAGCGGGTGAGAGAGGAGGCCGCCGACGAGGCCTCCTCCCGCGGGTGACGAACGGGGGTGCGTAGGAGGCGCTATTTAATGCGCCTCCAGTAACGCCCCTGTGTTCGTGTCGGGCTCAGGATGGGAACCTGGGTCTGACGACGTCGTGGAGACTGCTTAGTAGCGGTCGGGCAGTCCCCCCCTACGAGGAGTAGTCTGGCCTTCGCCGGGGCCAGCCTGTCGCTGAGGTGATCCTGTCAGTTGCCTGCACATCCGGGACCCTCAAAAAGCGGCTCAAGGCGCTCGCAGTGGTTTTAGCTAGGGTGGGCACTCCCAGGTGCGAGTCCCACATTGGGTCAGGATCTACCCGAAGATCCTGGCTGCATCCATAAGGATGTCCCTGCGAAAAAAAAAGGCAAACTTACATACGACAAATCGGATGGTAGGTGGACAATATAGCCCATAAACCTAAATTAAATACCCTCTTGTTGTAACTGGACAAGGCAAATGATTCAAGCCTTGTCGTGGCGGTGGGGCTCAGTAGCCTAGGGTGAATACAGCACCTAGGGCGAAGCAAATTAAGCCAATGGAGGTCTCTTAATGCCACTCTTTAGATTTTAAATGAATGACTGGTACTGGTTGGCTGGACAACAGATCAACCCCACGATGGTTCAGGCCTTATCCATTGTCCAGGCCAGCCTCGGGTGTGCCCAGCACCTTGGGCGAAGCTAATTATGCTGAGTGGGCTCTTTGTACACCTCTTATAAGAAGAAGAGACAAATAAGCAGGGGGCAAGGGGTGAGGACGAGAACCTCACCTCATTGTACTATCCGGACGGTGGGGTTATTCTGTGGTGCGGGACAACCCCTCTGTAGAGGTGGCTTTGGTCCCCTGAGGGACTGACTGGCTCTCGAGGTGCCCTGTTTGCTCAACAAAACCGGGACACCTCACCAAAGGCGGCATTGGTGGCACTCGTCGGGTTTTAGTGGGTAGAGCTGCATCCATTTTCCAGCTTTCGGGCGCAGCGAGTCCGCGGGATGCCTAAGAGTATTTCCCGGCGTTAAAGAAAAAAAACGTACTGTTCCTATAAAGTTCACTTTGTCCACTACGTTTCCACTCGAGGTGCGAGTGAAATGTATCACAATACGAGAAGTGTAATCGTTAATTGTAAACTTCGTACTGCGTAATGATAATATTATGTTATCGGTCATAATATTTAATACCCTAATACGATCTAGATATATCTCAGATTTGCTAAATAGATAATTATGAATATTTAGGTCATATAAGTCGACGCGATTATTTTATATTTTGCATTACATTAACAAAATACTTATTTACGCGAATTTGTGTGTATTGTATGAAATCTTCTTTTTGTTTGCATTATTATTATTATTATTATTAAAGTTTATCGGTAGGTGGGATGATATGTGTCACGCTCTGTCATAGGTACCACCATCTTGCTTGTTCCTCCCGTCAAACAGCTTTGCTGTGTTTTGGTGAGAATGGCAGGACAGGTGACCCCCACCATGGTTCGGGCCTTGACGTGGCGGTATTTCCGAGAATTCGGATAGTTTACTAAAACCAATAATTGATTAAATTATACAACTAAAACGCGTTGAAAACTGCTAAGATAAGATATTACTAAGTCTACTACTATTAGGCCAACGCTACATCCACAGAAGGGTTGTCCCGCACCACAGAACAACTCCCCTCCCACCGTCCCTCCCAACCCTCCCAACCCTCCCAACGTCGGGACAGTACAATAATAATATCTATAATAATATCTATGGAAGCTTTCACACCTCGTCAATCTGGTACCGTGGTAAGTTCTCGAGGAACTTGTGTTACGGGTACCAGACCACGGAAATATATTTAATACTTTTTATACTATACATATATATTTAAGATTTTTATTATATAATACACATATTTAATATGCATCCATGACCCAGGAATACAGAAAATATTTTTGTTCCCTAGCGGGATTCGAACCCGCAACCTCCGCCTTGAGCGCCAACACGCTCACCACTGAGGTCGTCAATGGGGTGAGGTTACAATCCTCGCCCCTTGCCCCTGCTCTTTTGTCCCCTCTTGTTATAAGAAGGGTACAAAGAGCCCCCTCGGCTCAATTAGCTTCGCCCAAGGCGCTGGGCTGACCCTAGGCTACTGAGCCCCACCGCCACATCAGGGTCGAACCATGTTGGGGATGGTGGGGCTAATCATTATATATAATAAATAATTTATTTTCAAGCACTATGGCCCATATATATACATACATATACCTTACAGACTAACATACATATTAGTCTAGTCAACAAGTTGAAAATGGTCTAAAATAGATATACTGCTCTTAAAATTATGTGCGATAGCTCATTGGATCTGGAATGACACCTAGAAAAATGTGCTAAAAGCGTGTATTAGCACATAAAAAATTGCAAAATTTATAAACAATTAAAGATGAAAAAAATGGTATTTCGTTTTCAGCCAATATTTCATAAATTATTAATATTTAAGAAATTTCAAAAAAAGATTCTAAAAGAGGCGAAAATTTCCAATAAAAAACTTCTAGCTCCTAATTTTTTGCAATTTTTTATGTGCTTAATACACGCTTTAAGCACATTTTTCTAGGCGTCATTCCGGATACCAATCTCGAATCCGCTTGACCATACAATTTTTTTTTATCAAAATCGCTTCAGTGATATACACACGTACAATAATTATTTATATAAAGATAATAACTGACAATAACGCCACGTTAACCTAGACCGGTGTTAAGCTCTAAGAACGTGTGTGTACTAGGAAATGAATTATGACTTGTATTATATTTAAGATACGTACTATATTATTCACATCCAAGACATATTCATTATACTTTGCACATGATGGGAATCGAACCAGCGACCGCTGCGCGTCCAGTACTCTACTACACTTATGTCCTCGTTCAGCTGTTGAAATAAAAACATCACGCATTTCCGCAATGTAACGCCTTCTTCTATTTACCAAAATTTTCCAACCGACGAAAAAGGCTGACGTCGAAGAAAACGAGGACACGCCTTTGTTGTGGTTCGCGTGTTTTAAATCAAGATTAATGAGGTCGCCTATAGAATTATATTAATCAGTATTTAATAAGCTATTAGGAGTATACTAATAAATGCCGTGTACGTTATTTAACGTTTAATTTGATTCCTAATTGATCTGTCGTGATTAATTGTCAAAGAAAGTTAAATTAACTATTTTAGCATTATTATTGCGTCATTTAGTCTAGTCAACAAGTTCACAATAAGGTAAAAATATAGTAGTAGAGATATAGGTCCTAGAAATATGAGTGATAGCTCCTTGGATTCGGAATCACCTCTAGATTTTTTTTTCAATTGTTATTACAAAATAAGATGAAAAAAAAATGTATTTAGTTTTTCGTTAATAACTCGAAAAATATTAATTAAGTAAACTCTTAACTTTTTAAGTCGTAAATTTAAAATTATTTATTTATTGTGTTAATTTAGTCTTAAATCAATTATTTATAAAGGAATTAATGTATAAAGTGTATGTCTATGATAAAGTGACCTGTGAATTGTGATAACTCGTAACAATCAATAATAATTCGATAAGACATCCACCGGCTGTCAACTACTAAACTGGATTTGAATTCTTCGAACCGGGGGAGTATTTTGTTTTGTTTTAATTTACTTATTATTGTTGTATAATTTACAGACTATACATCACACATTACACTGCTCATGGCTCTGAGCGTCATTCAGTACTCATCGGCTACGTTTATGTCTCATTTTGCTTGACAAATTGTGGAAGCAAAATCGAGGACTGAATCTCTTGCCCAGACAAAACATTTACTACAGACCCTACTTCACATAATAATATAATATGTGTTTAATACTAATGCCATATTCTAATTTCTAACTAAACCACTTTGTTAATAAGTAGGTAAAGTAGGTACTTAAATAGACTTTGTTTTCCCCATAAGTTCATGTTCTTATTAATAATTGCAGAATATATCTAATCTTAGCATTCAAAATAAATGTAAGAATAACAGTGTTAATTGGAATAAGTTTAAGTTAAAAGTTCAAGAATACGAAATGAAATAGTCTCTTTTTCATCTTTAGTTTTTTTTTTTCTCTACCTTCATTTTGTTTTCATAATCTTTTCTAAAACTTTCTTTCGTTTTTTGTTTAATATTTCTTCTTTCTAACTGTTAAAACTATTCTCTCAACGTTTCAATAAACATAAAGTAGTATTCTGTCATCACACTCAGCTGTTTCTTGTCACAATTCAGGTGTCACATCATGCAGACCCGCACTGCCTTGGCTCGCCAGACTGAGGAACAACTCAGACTGGAGCTTAAGGTGTCAAAAGAACAGTGTAAGCAGTTGTTAAACGAAAGAGAAGATAGTGAAATTGAAATGGTTACAATAATTAATAAAAATGCCCAACTGAAAAATAAACTCTCGGCTCTATCCACTCAATATGAAATTATACTCGACCAAAATCGACAACTAGAATGCATCGTAAATGGTTTTGATGAATGCAGAGACGAATATGAGGACTCACTTAAGAAGACGTCTGAGTTAAATAAGCAACTGGCAGAGGCTCAAAAATATATATCTAAATTAGAGTTAGAAAAAGAAGATTTAAAAGCCTCCCAATCTAGACATCTTTTCAATGAATTAATTGGGAAGTCAAAGGATCCCATCACCAACAATAATGACATTTCCACAGTAGATTTGACTGGTGATGATTCAATGACTTCTCATTATATGCCTAGTAAGAAAAAATTTAAACAATATGTAAAAGCAAAAAAAAACATTAAAAAAATGCAACGCCTGTTACTAAAAAATAAGTCTTCATCCAGAAATTTAACTAATGTAATAAAAAATAATAATTCAGTCAAGGACAAATACATTTCATATAAGATAAAATATGAAAAAATTAAAAGTGACTATGAGGCTGATATGCTCAACCTTCAATCAGAATTAACTGCTCTGCATGAGTCGCTGAAAGCTGTAACTTTAAAATATGAAATAGCTCAAAAAGAAATAGCGGGACACATCTCGGCAATGAAAGGCTTGATAGACTTATGTAATTATAACGAAGAACGGGTTGAATCCTTACAAAACTATAAAATATGTAAGTGTGAGGATTCAAATATAGGCCGGTCAATGCTAGGTGTCAACCCCACCCAGTTGTCTCATCCAGTATCTAAGCATAACAGCCCCACATCCGAAGCTTTGTATCCATTGTCTTCATTATCTCCAGATAGTAATATTAGCATATACAGTGATGAAATGGGGAAAGATATTGGGACATTGCTATACCGGTTGTGTCAGGGTCAGTCATTAACAAATAATTGTATGACCGGTGCTTCACTAGAACAATTAATAGAAGCAATTGTGGGTTGTACCCACCGTCCCAATACAACACTGATAGTAATAGCCGGGAGAAGGGGAAATGTAAATAGAAAAAAAATAATTAAATTTATGGATTTGTTGTCCGGTTTTACAAATATATCAAAAATTATTATATTTACATTTCCTTACATTAAATCATTGCAACATGAAAATAAAATTAGATTTAATTTAAATTCATTATTGTACACCATATCAAATAATAATAATTGTTAGATATAAGGCCGGGGTCGCCCGCTTCACTTAGCGCTGTCCTCGGCAACGTGGTCTGGCTCCGGAGACTGTGTAGGTGACGCGAACTGTTCCAACCCTCGTATCCAACACCACCATAGGGACACACTGATTCGGATCTCCAGCGTAGGATGAATGATGTTAATCCTCGATCGAGTTAAGGGCCCCTTATCCCAAATTGTTGTTTCTAGATCGAGGTGTTTTCATAGAAGTCGTCATTTTAAAATAATAATAAAAAAATATGGTATAGATACATCTTTGATCTAGGGATTTTTTTGGATAAAAATACAATATTTAACATTTTACATGATCAAAAAAAATTCTAAAGTAACGTCGATTTTAAAAGCAGTTTGAGTAGTATGAGACTTCGGGTAACTCAATTTTAATGAAACTTTTACGTTTAAATTGCTAAACGGGGATGATGGGGAAATTATTGGATAGATTTTTATTATGTAACTTCAAAAATTTTTGAAAAATAAAAAACGATAAGAAGGCTCTCTCGCATCGCACCACGTCCCGCCAGAGCCCAGTCGGGCGTCATCGAAGTAGGACCTATGCCACTTTTGCTCGTGACAACGTTGTTTCCGCGCATATCAAATTATTACCTTGAAATAAATAAGACGACACAGTGTAAATAATATAGCTATATTAATACTTACTAACAATTGTTGTTCTTAGTTGTAATTAGTTTGTAATACAAAACCTTTAATTAGGGTAAATAAATAGATACTTGAGTTTGTGTAGTACCTAGTTATTTAATTGAAATGGCGAATAAAAAAAGTAAAATAAGAAAAAGAATCTTAATACAGTTTTATCACAAACTAGCTGTTGCCCGCAGCTTCGCCCGCGTTAACTTAGATATACAGCCATATACGCATTGATGATAATTATTTATCTATGGACGGGCGTAGGACTTTATTTTATAATATGTAGTGATTAATGCCGTATTTTTGTGAATAGCTTTTACATTACCGCTTTATAATTGGCAATTTTTTAAAGTAATTAAATGGATATAGGTAGTATGTTATATTTAACTAATGTAGACATATTATGCCATCGCGGACTTTTCAGTATGCATATTTAGGATACACAATTCTACCATACATTGATACAATAATAATTAATTCTGAACCGGGCCCGGCTAAGGTGTATAATAATGTAGTACATTATTTTGATCTATCTGTTAGGGTTCATCCAGCGTTTGCAATGTAAGTGCAAAAAAATGTGTTTATTTATGACATCACATCAGAAACTTCTAAAATTATCAGTGTTTATCTACTATATTATGCATGTACCTATTACCTTCCTCTTGAATCATTCTATCTATTAAAAAAACCGCATCAAAATCCGTTGTGTAGTTTTAAAGATGTAAGCATACATACAGTCAGACGCGGGAAGCGACTTAGCTTTATAGTTTATACTATGTAGTAATGTCTTCTTCCGCTACACTTGAAGAATTCAAATTGTCCGACAATAAAGAAAATGAGGAACCTTCATCACAACATATTTCTGATTTGCAATCATTTCCTAGCCCCCTACCCACAGGGCAGTGTCGTGAGGACTATGGCCTTGACCCTCTTCTCAGAGGAGACCCGTGTCTAACATTAATCGATGATGTATGGGTCGATGAAAATGAACCTGGACCTAGCATACGACAACTAAATTTTGTTGAATTTTAAAACAATTAAAACAATTATTAATATAGTATAAAAGAATATGTTTGTCTACAATTTTTTAATCTCCTACAAGCATTCTTAGAATGATTGATTTTTTTTATAGCTTAGGCCTTAGGGGGACAAACGAGCATTCGGAGCCTTAGATGACTATCGACTCCCATAATAATAATAATATCTAAGGACGCTTTATGCACCACGTCAATCTGGTCCCGTGGTAAGTTCTCGAAGAACTTGTGTTACGAGTATCAGACAATGGAAATATATTTAATATTTTATACTATACACATATTTAAGATTTTTTATTTATAATATACATATTTAATACACATCCATGAACCAGGAACACAGAAAACTTTTTGTTCCCTGGCGGGATTCGAACCCGTAACCTCCGGCTTGAACGCTAACGCGCTAACCATTGAACCACAGAGGTCGTCCTCGTAAACATCCACACAAGAGATAATGCAGATGCATTACCCTCCTTTACCCCATCCCCTGCCATGGGACACCGGAAACTCATACACCGCAAGAAACGCGACAGCATAGGTGTCACTTGACGCCATTATCATGTGAACGAGAGGTACCCCTACGGTCGTGCCGGCCCAATTCGGCTGCAAGCAGCATGGCACTACCTTTTAGACCTATGTAGCTAATTCATCCTTCCTAATCCTTACTAATATTATAAATGTGAAAGCATGGATGTTTATTACGCTTTAACGCGAAAACTACTTAACCGATCATCATGAAACTTTGTACACATATTCTTGGAGGTAATAGAAGTAACATAGGATACTTTTTATTAAAAAAAAACTAAAGAGAGGTGTCAAGGGACACCCGGATGGATCGAAGTTCCTTTCGATTAATTAGTGAAGAAATAAAACTATTTTATCCTGCGCAGACGAAGTCGCTGGTACCAGCTAGTATTTCTATAAATCCAAAACTAGATAACTATAACAACAACAAAATTTTGTTATGCATAATTATTAATTATCACATCTAAGAATAATTCGAGCATAGTCAATCTACTGCATATTCGTATACTGTGGCGTGCTTGCCGGCCGTGGTAGGTCACCGGAGTTCATATAAAGACATCTCCCGCGCAACGCAAGTGCAAACCGATTCGGTGCGTTAAATAGCTATAGTTTTGGGAGAAGGGGCCCTTAAACGGGTTACGGGAGGCCTCCCGGTTTGTATGCGCGCGCGGCAGTGTACTTGCAGATGTACGAAAATACGAAATAACTCATATATCTATTTTAGTTTAAACAACTGCACAGACCACTGCTTCTATTGAGCAGTGTAAGTTATTGACAGATAATGGCTTGGAATTCGTTCCAAATAATTTAAATTAAGTTACAAGATAATAGAGGCAGCCTCTTGCAATACATACTTTTGTAATAATATAAACCCTGTTCACTTGCCCACCAAAATTATAAACAATAAGTGTAAAGAAAAAACTTGTAATATAAACCTGGTACATCAGAATATTCAAGGTATGGCAGGCAAAGACCTAGAAATTGAATTATTTCTTAAAAGCCATAATATTAATATACTTTGTATAACAGAACATTGGTTAGCAAAACAAGAAATTATGTTTAACTTCAGCAATCACCAGGTTGTGAGTACGTTCAGCAGAGAAAAATCAATAAGAGGTGGTTCTCTAATATTAATAAATAAATGGATAAAATATAAAGAAAGAAAAGATATTGTAAGTCTCTCTGTTGAGCGTACTACTGAGATAGCCTGTGTGGAACTTGAGCGCCTTATTATTGTGTGTGTGTACAGACCCCCAAGTGGATTGTATGACATATTTGAAGAGATCATGGAAGAAGTACTGACAAAAGTATGTAGATCCAACAAAAATATAATTGTATGTGGTGACTTTAATATTAACTTGCTAGAAAATAATTTCACTACTGTCAAATTCCTTTCATTGTTGAAATCTTATAGCCCCGAAAATCTATTCATGGAGCCCACTAGAATAACATGCTCAACGGCTACATGCATAGATAATATATTTTGTAATGTAATTCACCATAGCAAATCAATAATAAATAACCTGAGTTCAGATCATTGTGGATTACAAGCATCCTTTGAGTTGACTTTAAAAATATCAGTAATGGAAAAGTAATGTTTGTTCCTATGACTACAAAACGTATTGAGTACTTTAGGTGTAATATTACAACTAAACTATTACAAATAGACTATAATAAAGATCCTAACAAGTTATTTAGTAAATTGTTTCAGCTTATTAAAAAAGAGTTTAACAACATATTTACACCTAAAACAAAAACAGTTAATGTACAAAATGGAGGAATTTTTAATGAATGGGCGACTGTAGGAATTTATAAAAGTAGACAAAGATTGTACGAGCTCTATAATGAAAAGGCTTACAATACTAGCGAATCACATAAAAACTTTTTGAAATCATACTCAAAAATATTTAAAAAAGTATGTACAGCAGCTAAAGCTTTAAATATTAAAAATAAAATTGCAAGATTTAATAATAAAATCAAAATGACGTGGAAGGTAATTAACGACGAAACTGGAAGGAGTAAAAGTTGTAATTCAATACATTAATTGTGTATTGACAATAAAATTATCAATACTGACAGGGAGGTTGCAAATATTTTTGAGATTTTTTTTGCCAATATTCCAGTTACGACAACTAAAAACCTCATATCGTCTCCTACTGTCGCTGAATCCTTACTCAAAAATTGTGTGAAAGAAAATAATATTATTTTTAAATTTCATTCCATCTGCTCCAAAGATGTTATAGGTGCTTTCAAACTTATTAATGTCAAAAATACTACAGACTTGTGGGGCATGTCGGTTAAAATATATTATAGAAATAATTGCACCTATCTTAGCGGTAATTTTCAATGAATGTATTGAATGTGGTGTATTTCCTGATTTAATGAAGCATAGTAAAATTCTACCACTTTTTAAATCTGGTGTCACATCTGGCCCCTCAAACTTTAGACCGATTTCAGTACTCCCAACACTTAGTAATTTTTTTGAAAAGATCATTCTTAATCAAATTTTAGTTTTTTTTAACAAGCATCAGTTGCTCCATAGTCAGCAGTATGGATTTACTAAAGGGCGATCTACAACTGATGCTGGAGTTCACCTACTGAAACATATTTATACAGCCTGGGATGAATCGCAGGATGCCTTAGGTGTATTTTGTGATTTGTCCAAGGCTTTTGATTGTGTTCAACACGCAACATTGATCAGGTAATTACATCACTATGGTATCAGGGGCACAGAACTTAAACTATTAGCATCTTACCTAAATAACAGAACACAAAAGGTAAATAATAAAAGTTCCTCTGGTACCAACATAAAAATGGGGGTGCCTCAAGGTTCCATTCTGGGTCCGTTTCTCTTCCTCGTTTACATAAATGACCTACCTTTTCTCATGAAGGATAAGCATGAAATAGTATTGTTTGCCGATGATACTTCTTTAATATTTAAAATTAAGCGACAACAAATGATTTCTGACGAAGTAAACAATGCTCTTTCAAAGATGGTACATTGGTTTAGTGTCAATAATTTGTTACTTAACTGCAATAAAACCAACTTGATTAGATTTACACTACCTAATGTTATGCAAGTACAAACCAATGTAACATTAAGTGAGGAGATAATGGACTTGGTGAATTCAACTACCTTTCTTGGCATTACCTTAGATGCCAATCTCCAATGGGCGCCCCATATAGCTACCTTATCGAGTAGACTCAGTTCTGCAGTTTTTGCGATTAGAAAAATCAGGTCAATTACGGATGTTAATACGGCTAGACTAGTATATTATGCGTATTTCCACAGTCTTATGTCCTACGGCATTTTGCTTTGGGGACATGCCGCTGATGTCAATACAATTTTCATACTGCAGAAGCGGGCTATACGGGCTATCTACTGTCTGGGTCCCAGAATATCATTAAGAGAGAAATTTAAAGAAATAGACATTTTGACTGTAGCATCTCAATACATTTTTGTAAACGTGATGTATGTTCGCAAAAATATAAATGAATTTGTAAAAAAATGCTATAATCACAATAAAAATACAAGGAACAAACATAAACTTGTTGTGCCATATTTTAGGCTACATAAGGTCAGTAATTCTTATAAGGGTCAATGTATACGTTTCTACAATAGGATCCCAGAAAACGTTCAAAACCTATCGATAAATAAATTAAAAAAAAAACTGTTAAAGAACGTTTGTGTGGTAAAGGATACTACAAAATAAAAGAATTTATTGAAGATACCACACCTTGGGAATAAGGCGTTTCCTACATGGCTTCTATGTATAATTATATCATATTATGTACCTATATTGTATAATATTGAAAAGATTAGTTTCACTGAGTTTGTTTCGCCGGTTCTTCTCGGTGGACTAGTTTTGGAACCGGTAGTAGAGTCATTTGACGTTCAATAAGCTACTTTGACGTACAACATTGAATAAAAATATTTTTATTATTTATTATCATTAACTCTAACTCTAAATTATTAACCGACTTCAAAAAAAAAGGAGGAGGTTCTCAATTCGATCGATATTTTTTTATGTATTTACACCAATTTCTCCGTCAATTGTGGACCGATTTTGAAAATTCTTTTTTTTTATAATTTTAATTTGACATTGAATGCGAACTCTCTAAAGAGAGTTCATCAGATAAACTATTTTTTATAACATAAAATGACTTTAAAAAAAACGAAAAAATCTAGTATCTTAAAACTACTTAAAAGCCCTGTTGGAAAAAAAAAATATCACCACTTTTCAAAAGTGTATAATTTTTTTTTCCGAATCTCCGTTGGCATAAATAATGGGTTAAAAGGTTTTTATCCAATTTTATCTTTAACACCGGGAAATACTCTGAGGCATCCCACGGGGGAATGAGTCACCCCAGGCGGGTATGTGGGACTCGTTGCGCCCGACAGGTGGTAAGTAGACGCAGCTCTATCCACTAAAACCCGGCGGGTGCCACCAACGCCGCCTTTGCTGAGGTGCCCCGGATTTGTTGAGCAAACAGGTCACCTCGACGGCTAGTCAGTCCCTAAAGGGACCGATGCCACCTCCACAGAGGGGTTGTCCCGCACCACAGCACAACCCCTCCCAACGTCGGGACAGTACAATGGGGTCCCGTCCTCGCCCCTTGTCGCTCTTTTGTCCCCTCTTCTCATAAGAGAGGTACAAAGAGCCCCCTCGGCTTAATTTGCTTCGTCCAAGGTACTGGGCTCACCCTAGACTACTGATCCCCACCGCCACGACAAGGCTTGGACCATGGTGGGGATTTTATACACAGCCTATTGTGATTATTTAATATCTAGTTATTGTTTATTTTTTGTTAAACACAACGACACCTTGGGATACAGTTCTAAGTAGATCATTCAGTGTTATAATTAAAAAGTTTAACTAAACTATTGGTAAAATGAATAAATTAATTGCCAATGTCAAGTTAGTCGCCGGTAAACGCTGGGAAAAGTGCGAAATATTTATACTTTATGGGGTTCTGTAGTGGTGAATACAAAATCGGTATACTTATTAACAACTTCAAAAAAGGCCTCATTGTCAAATCTTTTTATGTTAAAAAAGATAATATGTGAAAACTATGCCGAAGTCGCAAATGAAGGTTATAGTGGAAAACTGAATTGAAAATAGAGTATAATTTTGGCCAAAAAAGTTCTAATGTCACATTTACAAAATATTGATGTACTTTAAAATATTTTTGTTTAATTTTAATGTGGTATTTATTTGCTTAACCCTTTTTTTCTTTAACGCCGGGAAATGCTCTGAGGCATCCCGCGGGGGAGTGGGTCTCCCCAGGCGGGTATGTGGGACTCGCTGTGCCCGACAGCTGGTAAGTGGACGCAGCTCTACCCACTTACACCGAGTGGCGGCGAGTGCCCACCAATGCTGCCTTCGGTGAGGTGCCCCGGATCTAGTAAACAAACAGGGCACCTCGACGTCTAGTCAGTCCCGCAAGGGACCGATACCACCTCCACAAGGCATAAATAATGGGATAAAAGGTTTTTATCCAATTTTATCTTTAACGCCGGGAAATACTCTGAGGCATCCCACGAGGGAATGAGTCACCCCAGGCGGGTATGTGGGACTCGTTTCGCCCGAAAGGTGGTGAGTGGACGCAGCTCTATCCACTAAAACCCGGCGGGTGCCACCAATGCCGCCTTTGGTGAGGTGCCCCGGATCTGTTGAGCAAACAGGTCACCTCGACGGCTAGACAGTCCCTAAAGGACCGATGCCACCTCCACAGAGAGGTTGTCCCGCACCCCACTCTTCTGCCCCTCTTCTTATAAAAGGGGTAGAAAGATCCCCCTCGGCCCAATTCGCTTCGCCCAAGGTGCAGCGGCTCACCCTAGGTTACTGAGCCCCACCGCCACGACAAGGCCTGAACCATGATGGGGATTATTTGCTTACCCCTAATAAATAAATAAAAGTTACCAATTACCATCATTGTCGCAGCCGTCACACGTTAGCTCATCACCACGACTCACCACTTCTTAACTAGAGAGAGAGAGAGAGAGAGAGATAATGTCTACATCGAGTATTTTCTCGATTACTCGTTAGGGTAAAACCATGTAATACGAAGAGTGCTACTACGAGAAAACTCTTTGTATACCGAAATTATATAATTATAGTGGGGAAACGCCACAGTATACAACAAATAGGCACCCGATTTTATTTTTTTAGTTAAAAATACTTTATCTTGTCCTTAATACTGAAAACGTAGATATGTTAGCTACTGTAGACAGTAGAAATAATACGAGAAAAGGGTAGACAAAATTTGGTCGTGCGCGCATGCTAGGCCAGCTGGCCAGACCGGTAAAAGAAAAGTATGGAGTAAGAACACAAAATAAACATGAACAGAATGCAATCTACTTACAACACGCGTACGAGCAACGCACACATAGACACGGTTCTCGGACACGATATTGCGGAACATTGGGAACAGCACGAGGCACGATTGATACACTCGTCTGGAAACATTTTTGTGGAAGAATGCAGGGAAAAAAGAAATTATTATAATTGTTCAGTGGACGGTTATTTAAATTCAATCCACTAGCTTAATATAAAACTATGTATATATGTACTAGACGCATAAGAATGAGATTTTTTTTACTTTAAAATATAATAATCGATCAATGTCGCAATAATTGTGACTTGAAGATATTTTTCGTAACAAATTTGTAATTTGAAAATAGCATTGAATTTGACATATTTTCGTTATTATTGGTATGTATTTCTGTTTTTCCTGTTGTTGTTGTAAACATTAAAGGATGTAATAAATATTAATTAATACTTATTACATAAATGCCTAATATATAAATAATCAAATTTACTAATAATATATATTGTATGAGTGTCACTACCACGATAGTTTTTTCGCATAAGTCCAGGTTAACAACCCTAGCGCGACCACTAAGTGTAGGTATAAAAAGTGAAGTACATACACAAAATTGCCTTATGTTCATTTCTATTTTGTGGTAAGAAGTACCTATAACTTCTTTTGTCATTACTTTTTCTTTTGCTTTCACTGGGGAAATCATAATGATACCCTGGGCCCGTTCGATCCCCGTGGTTACCAGACTCATGCGCTCGCACAGACGGTCATCGCTAGGATGACCGCAGGAGTTACAGCTCAGCGCCAACTTCAGCTATGAGGCCCGTCCTCCCCAGCCCCCACGCAGGGCACTCCGCCAGAATATTTTTACCTGACTAAGTTAAAAGGATTATCGTTATAAGGTAAGTATAATCCAGAAATACAAACTTGTCTCAATTTTATTTAGTATCTACATTTTTATATTATTTATTAACTAACTTAACAAGTAACATTGTTTTCTGAATACTATAATATATTTTGATGTTTTAAATACCTACGTTTTTATTTAGTTTCATTAAAGCACAGTAAAACATGACATTAACATTCGATACGATTATTCCATAATTACTTTATCTAGATTCTAGAACAATAAAACCTTTATTTCTAGTCACGCATGCCTTATCACATATTTTTTAAACACTTATATAAATATCTTTACTTAAATATATTTATCACATTGTTATCCATAGCGTCCATAAATAATATATGATTCAGTAGTTATCAGGGAAGTGGACTTAGGTGCCAAACAAAATTTATAATTTGGTATTTTGTTTGGCACCTTAAGTCCACTTCCCTGCTAACTTCTGAATCATACTTATTACAATTTTTTCACCTAGATACAGGATTTGGGTAATCAGAAAAGTCTTACTATTTCAATTAGTTCAAATTTTTGACAAAATGTCTGGACCATTTGTAGGTGAAATTACTTAACCACAAAAGGCACATAATTGAGTTGGTCGATATAATCAGACTTTCCTTTGTGAAGATCTATGACATACAATATGTCAACCTAACGACCGCTTATCGAAGATAGCATACCAGTGGTAGAGTCACGCTGTGCCCCCACCATCGTTGTCGTGGTGCAGCACCTTGGGCGAAGCGAATTGATCCGAGGGGGCTCTTTGTAACCCTCTTATAAGAGGGAACAAAAAAGCAGGGGGCAAGGGGCGATGACGGGAACCTCACCCCATTGTACTGTCCCGACGTTGGGAGGGGTTGTTCTGTGATACGGTGCAACCCCTCTGTGGAGGTGGCGTCGGTCCCCTGAGGGACTGACTAGCCGTCGAGGTGCCCGTTTTCTCAACAGTTCCGGGGCATCTCACCAAAGGCGGCATCGTTGGCACTCACCGGGTTTTAGTGGGAAAAGCTACGTCCACTTACCAGCTTTCGGGCGCAGTGAGTCCCACATACCCGCCTGGGGAGACCCACTCCCCCGCGGGATGCCTCAGAGCATTTCCCGGTGTTAAAGAAAAAAGGAATGCGCTGTACCGCGGCAAGGGCTCCACTCTTTTGCTTGTTTCTCCCGTGAAACAGCTTTGCTGTTTTTTGGAGAAGGGCAAGACGGGCAGTGTAATTACTGGGACCTATACTTAACATCCTATGTCTCAGGATAGGCAATACAAGAATGAGTTGCCTAGGCTCGTTCCAGGAAAACTAGTTCATGTTCATGGACGACGTCACCACTTACCATCAGGTGGCACTCTGCCAGTTTGCCTATCCAAGTAATATAAGAAAGAGTCTCCTGAGGATGCCTCGGTGTCGGGGCGAAACGTAAGTTGATTGTATGGTTGTGGATTCTATTGTGGTGTGGTGGTGCATGCAAGTGTACGCATATGTAGTGTGGGAAAGGAGGGAGATGCTATATGCATGCATATTCCAGTCCAAAAAATCCAGCCTGTATAATTTAATATCGCATATGGATTTTCGTAAAGTAACACCTAATCCTATCAACTAAATGGTAATCTATTCTAATTCTAAAAACTTATTGTAAATAACACAGATATGCAAATAACTTGAACAATAATTATAATCAACCATGAAACTAGATTAAAATATTTCTTCATATATTTGTAGCTATAATACTTTAAAAAGCTACTATTTCCGCAATGCCATTTCAACACTATCATCGTCAACGGCCACCATACTATATCTGCCGTAGTTGAAGTAGTTTTCGATATGTTGCAAAGTCTTGTCTTTTGTCTCTGGCAGAATAAACCACAACACAATCAGCAAAATTAGCATAATAGTACCGAATACAGAAAATGTACCATAAACTTTTATACTGGTTAACAAAAAAGGTGTGAATTGCATTGATGACATTAAAACCATACCCAAAAACACACAAGAAACACACGTACCTGCTGCTCTATGAGCTAAAGGAAACAATTCACCCAACAAAGAACCGGTTATTGTAGTACATCCTAAATTAGTTACTATGAAATACAATCCAAATAATACCACAGGTATTACAGTTCTATCTTTTGATATAATGTCCTTACTTGCTAAGAAGAGGTAAGAACAAGCAGAGAATAATATTAATAACGCAAGAACACCACTGCCAAATAAAAGCGTTCGTCTTTTAAAATACTTTACAAGGACTGACGAAAAGATAGCACTTGCAGTGATAATGATATCAAGCCCAAGGATGTAATAGAATGATTCAGTTTTGCTTCCTGTAACTTCTTCAATGATTTGCAAAGCATAAGCTGGAAATACATGCCGTCCACTAGATTCTAAGAGCATACCAGCAAGCAGTATAATAATAACTGGTTTTATAAAATCCTTCTTCTTAAACTTTTCGAAAAACTCTACAATTTGGTAATATATTGAAATTGATGTGGGTTTTGTTGAAATAATTTCTTTCTGAGCTTTCAAAAATTCCTTTAATTCTTGTATTGAGTCCGGATTTCTTCCTCGCAGCCAGTAAAAAGATTTTTCACAATCATCAAATTTCTTCATTGAGGCCAACCATGCTGGACTTTTTGGCCAAGAACATACAATTAGAAAACTTGTGACAGCTGGAGCTACAGCTATTAAGGCTACTGTCTTCCAATCAATGAAATGTCCCAGTAAATGTACTATCGTGTTCCCAAAACAAATCGACGCAGTCTTCATATTAAGGAACATTCCACGGTTTTTCGGGCTCGCGTACTCGCCAATAACAACAGCACCTATAGAAGCAGTAGCCGCAAAGCTCATTCCTATCATTGCCCTGCCAATTATGAGCATGGGGACATTTTTGCCGAAATATATACACATCCAGCCTCCAATAACAGGAACAACGAAGAAACTATAAGCATATTTTCTTCCATATAGTTCCATAATGATTGAAGAAAATATAAATCCCGGTACACCGGCGGTTCCTATGACTGAGGCTGAAACAATGAAAGACGTTACCTACAAATAAAGTATTAATAGAAAAATATCTGCCAGTAAATGACCACTATATGGAACTAGCTGCCGCCTACGGTATTTCCGAACCGACATGACTTAGGGACCTTCAAGGAAATAGCATACTCATATTTGAAAGGCCGGCAACGCACCTGCTTTTGTGTTGCCCGTCTATATGGATGTCACTTGTCACTTACCACTTGTCACTTACTTGTAACAGATGAACCACCTGTCCATTTCCCCCCTCTTATATTATATAATTGCCGTTTCGTATGAAAAAATTTAAACAAATTTTCTTCATGTATTTTTTATTTGTATAAATCAATAATTTGCCAACGCAGTGGCAGTTCATTGATGCCCTTCTTAAAGAAATCAGCTGGACGGGAGGCAACAAATTCTTCAAAGGCATTTTGTACTGCCTCTCAGGTATTGATTTTTTTTCCCGCCAAGAAGTTATCCAAATTCTGGAAAAAGTAGTAGTCTATAGGTGCAAGGCCTGGTGAGTAGGGCGGATGACGGAAAGTTTCCAACCCCAGTTCTTGCAACTTGGAGACCGTCTGCTGTGCAGTATGAGGTCGCGCGTTGTCGTGCAGGAGCAGCGGAGACGAGCGATTGACCAATGCCGGTTGGAGATGTGCTAGCTTCTCCATCATTGTGTTCAGTTCTTCACAGTACACATCTGCAGTAATGCTCACCCCGTTTGGTAAGAAGCTATGATGAATCACACCCGCGCTAGACCACCAAACAGTGACCATCGCTTTTCTAGGGGTAAGTTTTCGTTTAGGGCATTGTTTAGGACCAGGATCCAACCAACTTACTGAGCGCTTGCGGTTATCAAACAGAATCCATTTTTCATCGCAGGTTCCTTCATTTGTGTGTCTCTTGAGCAGTGCAAGGCACGTCTCGACTTGTACTTTGCGCTGGCGACCATTGAGTTTGTGGGGCACCCACTTTTTTACCTTGCCAATTTGACGCAAATGGACCAATATTGTTTTGACACTAACGTCGAAAGCTGCTGCTAATTCAGCCGTAGATTGTGTATCACAGCTTCCACAATCGCCTTCAATTCGTCATTGTCGACCGGAGTCTTCGGACGACCGCGAGGTTCATTTTTCAGGTCTAAATTTCCAGAACGGAAGCGAGCAAACCAATAAGGTGGTGCGTTGGTTTGTAGTGTTAGCTCCGTAAACGTCGTTGATGTTGCGTGCCGCTTGTACCGCGTTGCTGCCACGACGGTACTCATATTCCATAATTACTCGAATTTTTAACGTATCCATGATGACGAAAAAGATTGAAGTGCGATGAAAATGTAACACTAATCAATAAAAAATGACTGCTTTTGGAAAAAGAATTCCATGTTTTTAAAATAAAATAAATTTGAAATTAGAATTCTTACCCAAACAAAAATTATTTTGATTTGAAATGGCCAGTACTGCAGAATGGCAATTTTATAGGTAAAGACCTATTTAAAAAAATGCTTTATACAGCATAATATAACAGCGTAATACAATAAAACTTACAAGGTAGAATTAACATGGCCAATAATAGGTTTACCTTAACGTAAAAAAATATATATGTTGGTAGGTATAGATATATATATATGTATATAAAATAATATTATAAACTAAAATAAAATATATATGTATATATAATAAATAAATAAAAATATATATATATATAAATATATATATATATATATATATATATATATATATATATATATATATATGTGGGTGTATGAACGTGAGTGTGTGTGTGTATGAGTGAGTGTTAGTTAGTATACACATGCATATACATGCGTTAAGTGAGTGCGTAGTATGTGTATATATGTATATCAATGGCACCCTAGCCCTACGACAAGGTTCTTGGGTTCGGTGCTCAATGACCTCTATTTATTATTTTATTATTGAATCTCAGCCGATCTTGAATCGAAAAAAAATTGAGCCGAAAAATCTAGATTAGAGATGACTGAAGAAGTATGTCGCTGAAGAATAAAAAAAACACTAGTTACAAATTATTGCTAACAGTTTTTTTTTTATAATCTCGGATTCTAAGATTTACTTCATGTGTTCAGTAAAGCTAAAACGAGTCTAACGATTAAAAAAACGTATTTTAATACATTTTGTGTTTTATTTTACAATAGATGTTTAGGTGTCATAGGCTTAAGCGGGGAATCTGGAGAATGCAGGAGTACGTATCCCGTACCCCACTCAGATGTCAGACGAGGAACACTGAGGTGCTTTTAACAGGTTATCCAGCACTCCCCCTCGTTCTACCAAAGCGAAGGGATAGTTCTTGAGGATTTTACACCCCGAAAAAATCATATGGTATCATGGGTTTTGATGAAACTATTTTGTGTTCTAACTCATTAACAAAGTAGAGAAAGCATACTATAATTATCAATCAACGAACCCGTATCACTATTGATCTAAAACGTTTTTGAAACGCCTAATAGCCACAAATATGTTCACATTTATATAAGAAAACTAGTTTTAAGTCACTATTACATTTTTTTACAATAATAATAATAACTAATACTTAATAATAACGCACAAGTAATAATAATAAGTGAAGTAACGTTCGTAAAATTACCGTGTATACTTACAAATCCAAGATGCTGTGTACAAGTCCACTTTAATATCAGAATCCGGTGCCATCAAAGCTGGTAGCATTATCGACGGAAAACTCAGATTCATTCCCAGAGATACCATATTAAGAAGCACTCCCGTGAACACCCATGTCTGAAATATTTAGTTTTGATTATTCAATATGTTTTGTTACATCATCATAAAAAAAAAAAAGATTCCGACGAATTGATAACCTCCTCCTTTTTGAAGTCGGTTAAAAAACTGCTATCAAGATACAGATCTGAGATCAATGACTGAGCTGGGTCTTGCTCATACCCACCAAGGTTCAGGCCTTGACGTGGCGGTGGGGCTCAGTAGCCTAGGGTGAGCCCAGGACCTTGGGCGAAGCTAATTGAGCCGAGGGTGCTCTTTGTACCCCTCTTATAAGAAGAGGGGACAGAAGAGCAGGGGCAAGGGGTGAGGATGGGAACCTCACCCCATTGTACTGTCCCGACGTTGGGAGGGGTTGTTCTGTGGTGCGGGACAACCCCTCTGTGGAGGTGGAATCGGTCCCTTGCGGGACTGACTAGCCGTCGAGATGCCCTGTTTGTTTTCTAGATCCGGGGCACCTCACCAAAGGCGGCATTGGTGGCACTCGCCGGGTTTTAGTGGGTAGAGCTGCGTACATTTACCAGCTGTCGGGCGCAGCGAGTCCCACATACCCGCGTGGGGAGACCCACTCCCCCGCGGGATGCCTCAGAGCATTTCCCGGCGTTAAAGAAAAAAAAATGTTATCCTTAAGAGGTAGACATATGCTGTCACAGCCTCTTTTTAGAACAGTTTAGAGTACAATTCCGTCATAAATATTATTATGTAACTTAAACCGTTTACGCAGCGAAACGAACAAAAAGTCTCATAAGAATATATTTATTCTTCCCGTTTTTGCCACATTTTTCATTGATACTCGGCTCCTATTGGTCGTAACGGGATGATGTAGCCTCTGACTTTCCTCGATAATCAGACTATTCAATAAAACAGACTTTTTCAATTCAAACCAGTTCCTGAGATTCACGCTTTCAACCAAACAAACACTTCAGCTTTATAATATGAGTAAATACAAGTATGCTGCTGGACAGTATCTCCAATAACATCAGTAGTACTGGAACAGCAGTAAATATAAATATTTGTATTTCGGGCCAACGAGTCCCGTGACGATTACACCCTGGGCATGGACCACCCCATTCTTGTCGTCTTAATAGAAAGTTCGCTATGAATACCGGTGGGAGGGATGCGCTGTGCCACGCTCCCGTCTGCATGGGTACCACCATTTTGAATGTTTCTCCTGTGAAACAGCTTTGCTGTGTTTCGGAGAGAAGGGCAGGCAGTGTAATTACTGGCACCGAGACTTAACATCTTATGTCTCAGGATAGGCAACACATAGATGAGTTGCCTGGGCTCGTTCCAGGTATACTATTATAGTTCATGTTCATGGGCGACGCTGACCGCTTACCATCATTTAGCTCATCCGCCCAAATGCCTGTCCAACTATCATAAAAATACATGAAAGTTTGTACTAAACTAGTACATCATTGTTAATCGTAATCATTTTAGATTACGATATTTTTTATTTTTATAAAAAACTAGCTGTTGCCTGCAGCTTCGCCCGCGTTACTCAACTCCTATAAGTCATAGCGTGATGTTTTATAGCCTATAGCCTTCCTCGATAAATGGGCTATCTAACACTGAATTTTTTTTTCAAATCGGACCAGTAGTTCCTGAGATTAGCGCGTTCAAACAAACAAACAAACTCTTCAGCTTTATAATATTAGTATAGATTACACCATATTTACCTGTTTAACTAAAGGCGACACGTTCACCATGATACATATATTGATGTCACACTGCTAGTTAGTAGGTATGTTGGTAGTGACCATCTAGTAGACTGGTCCCTCTCTATTCATATCATGCGTCAAACATAATAACGATATATTATGTATTTATGTTAATGAGATTAATTTAGAATACAATTTATGTGTTGATTGAAGTGTGAAGTGACCCTTATGTGCCCCAACGAAACCATCTCGAGACCGTAGTTGTAAACAGGTTGGTGAGCTTCACATATTCAAAGACGATTTCAAAATCTTATTAGAAATTCTGGTTTTCGTATGGCGTTTTCCTTATTTTGTCAGTGCGTAAGATGCATAATATTATGATAATACTTGTATAGACATGGGTAATTCTATACTTATTTCACTGTATTAAAAAGGACAGAACAGGTTGTGTGATTGCTGACACCAAGTCATTTACACAGTAACAACTCGTCCCGGGTTTACTCTTTTTGTTCTTAAGCAACGTTGAGTATTTACCATAAAGTTTAACTGGCCTGCAGATTAACACTTTTATTTGTTATCCCACGGAAATCCTTTATGGATGTAGCCTGGATATTCGAGTAAATCCTGACCCTATGTGGGACTTTCTCCTGGTAGTACCTTATCCTAAACTAAAACCACTGCGAGCGCATTCAGCTGCTTTTTGAGGGTCCCGGATCTGCAGGCAACAGGATCACCTCAGCGAGAGGCTGGCCCCGGCGTAGGCCTGAATACCCCTTGTAAGGGGGATTGCCCATCTGCTACTAAGCAGTCTCCACAACGTCGTGTTATACTGGGCTCCTATACACCCCTGTTAGTCGCCCGCGGCGAGAAGCCTCGTCGGCGACCTCCTCTCACATGCTCGTCTGCCTCCTTCTGGGACATTACTGCCTCGCAGAAGGAGGCCATCGCCGTCCAGGACTCGTCGTCACCGAGCATCGCGGTGATGACGTTCGGAAGAGACAAGTCCCCTCCGATGACTGATGCGCAGAGCCGCCCATCCCGGGCACACCTCGAGGGTGTGCTGGGAAGATATGCATGTATGTAAGTATGACCAGAAAGATGAAATATAATAAATAAATATATATACTACGGTACATTTTTTTGAGTTATTCCCAATAATGCTTATTTTTTGACCAACTTAAAAGTAATAAAATAATTGCTTTTCTTAAATGTTTGTGCATACAGCTTATAATCAACGTATTCTTCTGCTAATATACAAACTTTGCGTTTACTACGTCACAAATTATTTTATTACTTTTTATTTTTTTATTTTTTGAAGTCGGTATGAATTTTTTATCACCCTTTCAGTCGGAACTTCTTTAACATTATCATGACAATGTTCTTGCTCCATATATTGAGATCTAAACACTGATTTAGGTTTGGTGCTTTGATCCAGCAGATGTTTCCAGGGAGATGTTGAAATTGAAATT
Organism: Helleia helle; assembly: GCA_963853865.1. Lineage (NCBI taxonomy): Eukaryota > Metazoa > Arthropoda > Insecta > Lepidoptera > Lycaenidae > Helleia > Helleia helle. The sequence continues at coordinate 8,072,139 of OY971434.1, forward strand.
AGTCGAGGAGCTGCTGGTCTAGGCAAATGTTGCGGGGCCCTTTTTTTATGTTAGTTGGATAGGCAAACTGGCAAACGTACCACCTGATGGTAAGTGGTCGACGTCGCCCATGAACATAAACTAGTATACCTGGAACGAGCCCAGGCAACATATTTATGTGTTGCCTATCCAGAGACATAAGATGTTAAGTCTCGGTGCCAGTAATTACACTGTTCCCTCCCGTTCAACTAAGATAAACCGACGCTGCTTCCACATCTGGACACATGATTAGGAAAAATCATAGACTAGCTTTTAAAAATATTTTAATACAAAACAACTTAAAATATTACAATTTGCTGAAAGTATAAAAATACAACGTAACATATAGAATACATGATTATTCTACAATAACTTATTATTCAATAATTTCTATTTATTCTCGTTTATATTATAGAAGAGCAAAAATCTAAAAAACTAGTTTCAGTACAATCATTTTACTTTCAAAATTGGATAAAACAAAAAAAAAAGAGAAACGCGATCACTATTAATATTCATAAAATATTATTTCGGTTGTTTACCGCGTTTATGGTTTGAGGTCCCGATATTTATGCTTCAAACGCCATGATCACTGATTACTACAAACTTTAAACACGGTGAGCAACCCAAGAAATATATTTGAAAATAACAACTAGCTAAACAACCAAAAACTGGTTTAATATACAGGTAAAAAACTTAATTAAAATATATTGTTTAATAAACAATAAAAACTTATAAGTATGAAAAACACAAGCGTAAAACAAAAATTTTGATTGGTCTAAGGGTCTTTGAGTTTGCCTATATTTTTCGCACTCGCGCTGTTGTTTATGAAAACACTACTGAATATTATATGAAATTAAAATCTATGCAATGACTATTCAGTATTCAGTATTTTATTAAAAAAATATTTAAGTATTTTAATTCCTTATAAATATCAACATCTAACGAAAGATCTACTGATAACAAACATACTAATACTAACTATATACATTGTATATAGTTCTTATGGCCTCAAGATGTACATTTTATGTACATATTAAATCTACAATGAATTCACAGGTACAACTTATTACACGTTAGAAATTGCATGTTTGATTTTTTGCAATCAAAATTGACAATTGCATTGCATTTGGCAGAATGTGAACCCTACATAACATTTCACATTGGTTGCGAAAAACACCTCGCTTAGGGTTCTATAATAATATATATCTATATATTATGTCTTTCCTTTAATTTGTAATGTGTTGTTTTTATGTTACTTGGATAGACAAAGGCACGAGTCACCAGTAAGTGGTCAGCATCACCCATGAACAAGTTAACCTCAGACTAGGCTAGGAAACTCCAACATATGTTGCCTATCCTGAGGCAAGATAAGACTCTCCAAAAGCAAAGCTGCTTCACGGGAGAAACAAGCAGGATGGTGGTACCCATGGAGACGGGAACGGGGCACAGCAAAACTCTCCCACCGGCAATTTTAATGTGCAAATGGAACATCGAGCCCTGGAGGATCAACGCCTTTTGTTCTAGAATTTACCATTACGCTTCAGAAAAAAAGCACAGCCCAAGCTACACCTAAAGCTTCCAATAGACACTGTTATTCACTATTTACTATAGTATATTTTCCATTATTGAAATAATCTTCGATCTCTTGTAAAGTCTTATCTTTTGTTTCTGGTAGAAGTAACCAAAGTCCAAATAGCAAAACCAACATAAATATACCTAATATACTAAATGTACCGTATAATTTTACAACAGCCAACAAAAATGGAGTAATTTGCATTCCAACCACAAAAAGTATTGCAAAAAAGATACATGAGACACACGTAGCAACACCTTTATGTGCGAGTGGAAATATTTCTCCAATCAACAAACTCGTCATTGTGGTACAACCGAAATTACTCAATATTAAATATATACCTAATAATATTATAGGTATATATGACATCTCTTTTGATATTATATTTTTGCTTGCTAAGTAAATATAAGCACATACGGAGTATAATACTACCAAGGAAAGAAAACCGCTAACAAACAACACCGTGCGTCTTTTGTAATATTTGACGAGTATTGATGATAAAATGACACTAAATGTAACTAGTATATCAAGACCAAGTGTGTAATAAAAGGTATTAGTCTTATTTCCAGTAATTTCTTCAACAATTTGTAAAGCATAAGCCGGAAATATATGCGTACCACTCGCTTCTGCTAACATACCGCCAAGAATTATGATAGTGACGGGCTTTATAAAATCCTTTTGAGTAAATTTCTTGGCAGTATCGGTAACTTTAGTCCATAATGAAGTACTAATAGGTTTGTTCGAAAGTCTTTCTCTCTGAGCTCTCAACAACTCCTTCAGTTCTCGAACTGAGTCGGTGCTTTTTCCACGTAACCAATAAAATGATCTTTCACATTCTTGAAACTTTTTATTTGAAGCGAACCACGCTGGACTTTCGGGCCAAGTACAAACTATCAAAAAGGCTATAAGAGCTGAACTCATAGCAAACAATGTCACTGTTCTCCAATCAAAGAAGTGCCCCAGGGAATGTACCACCAAATTTCCAAGGAATAGGGCACTAGTTTTTAAATTAAGAAACATACCCCGGTCTTTCGGGCTCGTGTATTCTCCAATAATTATAGCTCCTATGCACGATGTCGATGATGAACTGACTCCTCCTAGTATTCTACCAAATAATAAAATAGGCACACTGCTGCCGAAATATAAGCAAAGCCAGCCTATTATGCCAAGGACCACGAAGAAAAGATAAACAAATTTTCTTCCATATAAATCCATTATCAGAGGGGAGAACCCGAATCCAAACATTGCCCCAACTCCAACTACGGATGCTGTAAAAAAGAGAAAATTATATTTTATATAATCTAGAGTAGAAAAGCGATAAGATATTTTTACGACATAAAATAGTAAAAAATAATTTAATAGAATCCGGAGTTATATCGAAAATGTCTGACATGTTATATTATGTTAAAATATTCGTATAATATGTATCGGCTATAAAATCAAAAGTAGGTTTACTGCAATGAGTGAAATTCACGTTATTAGAAAACATTTGGATGATTTATCTATTTTCGCCTATTGTTTTTATGTCCACAAATATTAAATATTAATAAAACGAGAGTAAATAAATTAAATGGCTTGGAAACTAATAATTAGTTATACTAAAAAGCCATTCAGCAATTCCAAAAGCTAAACTTTTTTTTTCTTTAAGGGGGCTAAGGCGGTCAGCGAAAATTCAGATTTCGTGCCGTGAGGTGTGGGGGACGGTCCGTGTGCGCGGGGGACACGCACGAGCCCCGCGCTAGCCCCGTGCGAGCCCCGCGCGAGGGGTAATCAGTGTACTGTGTAGGTCACCGAACTTAATAATATCAAGCGATCCTATTTCGTTGTATTTTGAATGATAACCATTACATAATGTTTAGCCCTTTCGCTATGTATACCGAAACCTATTTTATTTATTTATTAAAATGTATATTATTATATATAATTATTATTTAAATAGCTATGTTGTTTGTGTAATCTATACAGATAAATAAAATTGGAGTGTCTGTTTGTAATATCAAAATAACCGCTTTTTATTGAATTTTATTGGATGTTTACACGGGACATATTATACCCAAATAGTGTTTTTTACAATTTTTCTTTGTCTGTCCGTCTGTCTGTCTGTCTGTGTGTGTAATGTAGTGGCATGAAATCGGCAGTCTTGGTGTTCAGTGAGAGAGGCCTATCACCAGCCATGGGTGGATCAATTCTGCTACTGATATATATATATATATATAATATCATCATTATCATGTAATGTAGTGGCATGAGATCGGCCGTCTTGGTGTTCAGTGAGAGAGACCTATCACCAGCCATGGGTGGATCATGATATATCATCGGTAGTCAGTAGTACAGCAGTATTTGAATTGATGATGATTAGTTTTGTAGCCTAAGTTCCTCCTTGTAATATCAGTTATCTGCCAGTGAAAATCCCGTCAAAATCGGTCCAGCCGTTTCTGAGATTAGCCAAACTTCCGGCTAAGTAAGATAAACAGACAGATTTTAAAAATGGTTTTCGATGTAAGTACCGAACAAATAAAATCTATGGACTCTTTTTACACCACGTCAATCTGGTCACGTGGTAAATCCTCGAAGAACTTGTATTACGGATACCAGACAACGGAAATATTATATTTAATACTTTTATACTATACATGTATATATAAGTATTTTATTACCAGGAACCAAACCCAGACCCAGGAACTCAGAAAAAATTTTGTTCCCTGGCGGGATTTGAACCCGCTACCTCGGGCTTGAGCGCCAACGTGCTAACTATTGAGCCACAGAGGTCGTCATATTTAGTGAAAAGTTTGAAATTACTCGTATAATACGATACAGACACTTCAATTTTATTTATAATAAAATAATACTTATATTTGTATAGTTTCAATATTTTTTTTCAAATTAAAAAAAAACTAGAACTAATCTTTTCAAATAGTATGTATTCTATAACAATTTATAGTATTTACTCCTCCACACACCACTCTTCACGTTCGTATCTAAGTAAATTATGTAAGTATTTCATCATCATCATCAGCCCTTATCCGTCCACCGCTGAATATAGGCCTCCTTCAATAAACGCAAAGACGGCCGATCCATTGCCATACGGTCCGGCACATGTAAGTATTTACAATTTAAAAATTACTAAAATCCATTACCATACCATATATTGTGATATTTCTAAGATCAAGTATCAATAGATTTGACAAGCTAATAATAATACCGTATTGGAACGAGATAACAACATACGAAAAATCCAAGAGTGACAGAGACATAGACACTTTCTTTTGTCTTTGTCAGAATATCACCCTTTGTTTTCGAAAAAAATTATCGACTAAATTTGAATGCCATACAAACATTCTAATTCGCGAACAGTTTGTCAAATATGCCGCCATTTTGTACTACTTTTTAATTTGGTCGGCTTATGTAGGTATGGTGATACCAGTTTTGTTATAAGCAGATTACCCAAGAATGTGGTATTATTTAAAAAGGGTGACTGGAATTTTCGAAATAAACACAATAAAAACAAATATGTTTATTGCTATCCTTAAAGGCTATGTACTATAGATCATACATATTAAGACGTATATAGCCTTCTTTTTTATTGTTTATGTTTTTAGCGGTTTGTTATTAGTCATTATATAATATTTTCGATAATCCGGAAAAATGCAGCTGTCTAAAATTACAATAAATGTTTGGTTAGGGCTAATGCTTATAGTTATCTATCAACCTTTACCAGTTTTTTATTATTTTTAATTGTTTATATTTAAAACTTGTTTCAAGAAAATAAGTAGACTTGTTATTATGAATGTGGTATCCCTGTAAAATATGCCTGTCCCTTTCGGGTATACGCGAATGTCAATTCCATATTATACTTGTTCCTAGTGATATTTAGCTAAACATTATTTTGTAAAGACAGACAAGTAGGTAGTCAATATCGATAGCGACTTTCTTTTATTTCCCAAGGTAATATTAGTTTATTTACTCTTGCTTTGGACTCGAAACTTTCGCGGGTTCCGCGTGACGAGCGACACAACCCCCGCATGCGAATGCCGAAGCGGTACTAGGACTCACAGGTGATGCCTGGCCCGAGGTCCGTGGTTAGTATGGAAACTTCAAATTTTTATCAAAAAGTTAATTTTTTTTTAGTTTTTGGAAATCTAAAACTCTAAACTGTTAACACATCGTCAGGGTAAAAACCTATGTGTTTGTGATTTTATAAGAATGATTATTAAATGATATATAAAACACGGTCGTAATATTCATTTATATGAAATTTTAGAGGTTACTTCAGATTTTTTTTCTATCGAGCAAAATTTTTCCAATCGTGTTTTGAAAACTCATACATACGTTCTGTAATACATATTAGAAATTTCAGTGCCAGAAATCTTCAAGTTGTTAAATAGCAGCTAATAGAAAACAGCTAATTTTGCCGTTTTCACCTACCAAGGGCCCTTAACGTCGGGAAATGCTCTGAGGCATCCCGCGGGGGAGTGGCTTCCACGTATGTGGCGGGTATGTGGGACTCGCTGCGCCCGAAAGCTGGTAAGTGGACGCAGCTCTACCCACTAAAACCCGGCGAGTGCCACCAATGCCGCCTTTGGTGAGGTGCCCCGGATCTGTAGAGCAAACAGGGCACCTCGACGGCTAGTCAGTCCCTCAGAAGACCGACGCCACCTCCACAGAGGGTTGTCCCGCACCACAGAACAACCCCTCCAGACAATACAATGGGCTGAGGTTCCCGTCCTCGCCCCTTGCCCCCTGCTCTTTTGTCCTCTCTTCTTTTAAGAGGGGTACAAAGAGCCCCCTCGGCTCAATTCGCATCGCCCAAGGTGCAGTGGCTCACCGTAGGATAATGCTTTAAAATAATGGTTTTTTGAAAAAAACAGCAACTTAACTTAAATAAACGGCTAGCGGACTGAATCAGCTGATAGCGTTTGCCGCATGCATGAGGTGAAGGAACTCCCGCACCGCGCGCGTCTTCAGAGTGCCCGCTAGTTGCGCGTCTCGCGGTTAGCATGAGTGCATAGTGTGTATACATACACTGCGGGTTTGCAAAATACTCAAGTCCTAAAATTTTCTTTAAAAAAGGTTTCCGAGATAAATAGTTATTTACATTATATAGTATATAAATAGTATATTATCTTCGCAAGCGTTCCAAATACACCCGGTATAGGTAAACTTTTTTTTTTTTTTTTTGTTCTGCAGCGGAAATTTGCAGACCAAACCATAACTAGGACCGGGGTGAGTTTTAAACCTAGCCGTGTGTGGGGTTCGCACTTGGAGATGCGTTACCCACTAAAACCACTGCAAGTGCCCTCAGCCGCCTTTTATGAGAGTCCCGGATCATGCAGGCAACGCAGGACCCTCGGCGACAGGCTGGCCCCGGCGAAAAGGCCAGTCTCCTCCTCTAAAGGGGGACTGCTCGGCTGTTCGTTTGATTCGATACTTTTGGCAGTCCCCGACGACGTCGTGTCTAGCTGGACCCAGTTAAAACCCCATCCTGGGCCCGACACGAGCACAGGGGCGTTACTGGAGGCGCATTAGGTAGCGCCTCCTACGCACCCCCGTTCGTCGCCCGCGGTGGGAGGCCTCGTCGGCGGCCTCCTCTCTCACCCGCTCATGGCCTCCTTCTGGGACATTACTGCCTCGCAGAAGGAGACCATCGCCGTCCGGGACTCGTCGTCGCCGAGCATCGCGGGGATGACACTCGGCAGAGACAAGTCCCTTCCGATGACCGATGTCAGATCATGACGCAGCGCCGCCCATCTCGGGCACACCTCGAGGGTGTGCTGGGCCGAGTCCACCGCCGCGCCACAATCGTGACACACAGTTACCGGCTCCCTGCCGTCCTGACAGATACTCACCGAAGCACCCATGCCCGGTGAGCACCTGTGTTGGATGCGTTTACGACGCATCCACCGCTCAAGGACCGGGCGCAGGGCAACCGTTAAGCCTTTGCCATACGGCTGCCGCGCCAAGTCCTCCCCCCACCTTCGCATTAGTGCCTCCTGCCCTAGGCGGCGGACCCGTAGGATCCTGTCCGGCGTCACGTCCTCTCCGAGGGACCTCCTATCCGAGACATAGGAGTATACCTCGGCGAGAACTTCCGCCACGAGTTCCCACGGGGGGTCGCCGGCTAAGGCAGTAGCTTTTTTTTTTTTTTTTTTTTCGGATGGATCTATGCTAATGGCCCGAAGGCCCTAATGCTTCAACGGATTGGTGTGAGCCCATTCGGCTCACTTTTGATTGGGGGGTTGCTCCCCGCCTACCGTGCAGTCTGCGACCACACGGCCTCCTGGCGTCGGTTGTGAAGGCAGTAGCTGCAGCCCATGATATCGTACGAGGTATAGGTAAACTTATCCAACTAACATAAAAAAAAACTATGTTCATATTTTGCTTCATACGTACCAATGAACGCTGGGGTAGGTGCCGTAAAAACAACACGCATTTTAGACAGCTCTGTATTTTAAGCTTTAATAGTTTATAAAATATGTAATTTAGTGAATATTTATGCTTAAATAAATACCTGCTACCACCGCCGCTAGCTCCTAAAAATATAATCCTCAAGGCTCTTCATTTAAGTATTTTTATTAAAATTTAACACCTCACATAACCTATTAACATGGAAGCTGTACAAAAAACAATTGACAGTCTGGCCACTGTTTTCAAATCCGGCATGGACGAATTCGACAGAGACTTACAAAAGGCTACTACTAGCTCTGTCACCACTAGTCCCACTACGCGCATAGCCACGGACTTTGAGAATTTTAGATCATTCATCTTGTCGTCGCTTCAAAATCTTCAAGCACAAGTCGAGCTCCTTTCCAAGCTTCACGACCAAGAGGAGATGAGGAGCCGTAGAAAAATGCTGCTTGTGCATGGAGTTCTAGAAGAAAAGAAGGAAGACACAGCATCCATTCTTATCAATGTTGTGGCAAACGAATTAAAAATTACCAATATTGACTTGTCTTGCATAAAGAGGTGCCACAGAATAGGTCAAATTAAAGAAGACGTTCCAAGACCTATTCTTGTTAAATTTCATGATATTCATTTAAGGGATAACATTTGGCACGAAAAGTCTCAACTAAAGGGTTCTGGTGTCACAATTTCCGAATATCTGAACAAAGGAAGACATGATGCTTTCATGGCCGCTAGGAAAACATTTGGCATTACAAAGTGCTGGACCAGAAACGGCACTATAATTATCTCTGCCCCGGATGGCACCCGGCACCGAGTTACTTCTCTGGCCCAGCTGAAGTCTATTCCGGTAACTGCAAGTGTCCCAGCCAGTTCTGAGAAACCAATTAGAATCAACACTCAGGCAGCTACAAAGGAGTCTAAACGACCAAGAAGACTGGTCAAGGGTAAATAGGCAATCTCACTGATCAAATTTTTTAACAATATTCTATTTACATTTATTGACCCTTGTTTAACTTGTTAATACTTTTTATGTATCTTCCTTGATTAGTTTTATAGTTTTAGTTATTATATTAATTTATGTTTATTTCTCGTGCATCCGCTTAAATCTGAATGTGTCTCTTGACGAACCTTAGATGCACTCATACTATGTATCAAGTTTGGTCGAGCCAGAAAGTTAACAAACTGGTTTTAACCGGTTACCAAAACTTCTTTTATGCTGCTTATGTAGGTAAATCGAAATTAATATGCATTGGTTACTATTCACAAACTTTTTATATTAGCTGTATTTTATTTTCTATGTTTGCTTATTTGTATCTTTTATGGATGTCAAAATCATAAATAGTGAGGTTAACTGTCAAATGTCAATTGACAAACGCTGACAGCTGCCTTGAATGCGAGAGTTTTGTTAGTATTGGCTTTTAGTACATTTAAGATTTTACGTTGGCTGGTACAGCTTGGCAAAAAAGAGTATGACGTGGTGACAGGTGGAACTAAATAATTTACTAAATGGAAACCTATGATGTTGACAATACTTGGCCGACAAATACTAGATTTTGAGTAAAGCTTAGTGTTTCACATTTATTTTTAACGATTTGATTAAATTATCTTGCTGATTTTCAATATTATGATGAGACCTAAGTGAAAGTGGCGCCCTCATTTTTTCCACACTCTTTTTTGCCAAGTTGTACTAGGTATTTATTTTATATTTTGATTAATAGATTTTTACTGCTACTTATTTAATTTACTTATTTTTTATATTTTTTATATTTCTTTTTTAATATTTTTCATTTACTTATTTTATTTTATAATATTACGTATATCATATTTATATAATATTTTATTGTTATTTGAATACACATACGATGTATAACAACAATGCAAGCGCGGAGGACAGTTTCTACTCAATATCGTCACCAGGTTCCAGCGAATGTAGCTTTCAAAGTACTTCCTCTCTACCTCTTCACTCTACTCTTATCTCTAATTTTTCAAATAAGGACAAAAATTTCAACATTGTGCACATGAACGCACAGAGTATTCCGGCGCATTATCTGGATTTTCTAAATTCATTTAGTTCTCAGCCTTCTATTCATGCTATCCTCATATCTGAATCCTGGTTAAAACCTTGTCTCTCTTCTGTCTCTTACTCTCTTCCGGGATTTCAACTTATAAGAAACGACAGGCTCGGCAGGGCGGGTGGAGGTGTAGCTATTTATCTACGATCTGCCATTCCTTTTAAAATTTTAAGCTTCTCACCTCAACCACCCCCTGCTGATGAAGCTGAGCATCTACTACTCGAGGTCACACTAGGACACTTAAAAGTACTTCTGGGTGTCTTTTATAGCCCCCATCTTTCCGTTAACTTTTTTCCCTCTTTCGACCAACTTCTGGAAATCTACACCCCTTCTTATCAGCATACAATATTAATGGGAGACTTTAATACATGTTTGCATAAAGATGATTCCCGATCTAAAAAACTCATTTCTATTATCAATTCTTATAATTTACATATTCTACCCACTAACTCCACACATCACTGTCCAAACTCGTCTCCTTCTCTTTTAGATATCATGATTGAAGTAATCATTCAATCATTCACCTTTGCTTGTCGATACTTTTGGACAGTGTCCAGCTGATGGTTTTTCGTATCATGATTTAATTTTTTTATCATATAAGTTACGAGCACCGAAAAACAAACCAAAACTGCTAATGCAACGTAACTTTCGAAAAATGGATGTAGAAAAACTTCGTTCAGATGCTAAAAATATGGACTGGACAATGATCTCTAACGTCCCGTTACTGGACGAAAAAGTATCCATTCTTAATAATCTTATTATCCAACTTTATGACAAACATGCGCCCTTGAAACTCGTGAAACTAAAACATCTTCCTGCACCTTGGCTCACAGATAAGATTCGAGAAATGATCAATAAAAAAAATAAAGCCAAGGCTAAACTAAGGAAGGTATACACTGAGTCTAATCGGGAAACTTATAACAAAATCCGCAATCGCTGCAATACTTTGTGTCGCGATGCACAGCTACGCTACATCCACTCGTCACTTGAAAACGGAGACCAGACTAAAGTTTGGAAGTTCTTGAAATCTCTAGGCATTGGCAAAGAGCCCAAAACCATTTTCCCTTCCAATTTAGATTTAGAATCACTAAATCGCCATTTCACCACGCCGTCACACTCTTTTGACACGTATTTAAAAGCACAAACTTTAAAAAATCTTTCTCTGTCATCAACTCCCAATTCTTCTCCGTTTTCGTTTAGTCAATTATCTGTCAGTGGTGTGAAAAAGACGATTGTATCCATCTCCTCGAAAGCCGTTGGTTGTGATTGCATTGGCCGTGACATGATAGTTCCTATTATCGATATCATTGCTCCTGTTCTTACTAATATCCTCAATTTCTCCCTCAGTACTAGTGTTTTCCCAAGTTTATGGAAAGACGCATATTTAATACCACTACCCAAAAAACCCAATCCTCGATCCTTTTCTGAATATCGCCCCATTTCCATTCTACCGTTCTTATCCAAAATATTGGAACGCATGGTTCAGGAGCAATTATCGACTTTTCTAAATCAACATCACCTCCTCAATTCCTTTCAATCAGGTTTTCGCCCAGGTCATAGCACGACTACTGCCCTTGTAAAGATCACGGACGACATTCGTTCGGGGATGGATAGCAAGAATCTCACTATATTAACACTGTTAGATTTCAGCAATGCCTTTAACACCGTAGATCACGAGGTTTTACTTTTTCTTCTTAAGTCCATTAACATCTCGTCTGAGGCAGTTGATTGGTTTAATAGTTTTCTCCTCGGTCGCCGGCAGCGTATCAAATTAGATAGTGTATACTCCTCCTGGTGTAGCATTTCGGCCGGCGTTCCCCAAGGAAGTGTGTTATCACCTCTTCTTTTCTCTATTTTTATTAATGATATCTCTAAAAAAATATCTTCCCCTTTTCATATGTATGCAGACGATTTGCAGATTTATAGACAATCTCCACTGTTTTCCCTCTCAAGTGCCATTATACAAACCAATAAAGAACTGGACGGCATTCTAAAATGGAGCAAGGACTTTGGTTTGAACTTAAACCCGGAGAAAACGCAGTGTATTATAATGGGCAGCCGTCAATTAATCGCGAAAATCGAATGGAACAACCTGCCCAATATTACTGTCGGAGATACTGCTATACCTTTAAGTAACACCGTCAAAAGCCTGGGTATTCACTTAGACCAAACTCTATCGTGGCATGTACATATTCAAGAGTTGCGTAAGAAAATGTTTGGCGCTGTCGCTTCTTTGCGACGGCTTAGTAACTTTCTCCCTATCCCTACCAAAATCTCTCTTTCTCAGTCTATACTTTTACCTATTCTTGACTACGCGGATGTGTCCTTCTGTGACCTAAACGAGAACTACCTTAGTGTCCTGGAGCGCCTTCAAAACTTATGCATTCGGTTCATTTTCGGAATCAAAAAGTACGACCATGTTTCCGAATACCGTATTAAGCTCAAATGGCTTCCCATACGATTGCGTCGGAACAGCCACATACTACATATCCTTTACAATGTCCTTTTTAATCCTCATACTCCTTCATATTTAAAGGAAAGGTTTTCTTTTCTTGGTGACAATACGTCTTTTCTTCGTTCTTCAGATAAACTAACCCTTTCATTTCCCGTCCATAAAACTTATTTCTTTGAATACTCTTTCACTGTATCTGCTATTCGCCTGTGGAATGCTCTACCCGAATCGGTCCAGAGATCTCAAACAATTGCGATATTCAAAAAACGCCTTAAACACCACTATCTCGCCCTATCCGCACTGTAATACACTGTTGTTCTCAATGTGTTTTACTGTTTTATCACAATATTTATTACTATAGCTCAATATATTATGTTGTTTTGTACGTATTTGTGTTCTGTATGTATGTATGGATGTATTTATTTTATAATATTATAGAAGTACTCTTATTATCAATACCTACATCTCGTTCGTGTACCTAATAGTATGTATTATATTGTATGTATATGTATATATTATATTGTATGTATTATTCAACAGAAAATACCAAAATATTTTAATTATTTGTTTCTTATTCAACAAAGAATGCTTGTGCCGACTCCTACCTTTTCTCACGCTGCGATATCTTTTTTTTTTTTGTTATGGTTGTCTGGTAGAGACCGCTTAGAGCGGTAAGACCGCCATTTTTGTGCGTACTCCTAGACATAAGTTTGTTGTTACCTGTTAATAATTTTATGGTACAAAATAAAGCATATTATTATTATTATTATTATTATTACCAATCCAAGATCCAACGTTTAAGTCAACTTTTACATCAGAGTCAGGTGCTAGTATGGCTGGTAGCATTATAGAAGAGAAACTCAGCACCATCCCTTGTGCTAGGCCATTGAAAATCACTCCTATGATAATCCATATCTGTAATACAAAAATAAATCCAATCAAGAGAGGGCAATGAAATAATTTTTTTTTTTATGTCATAAGGGGGCAAACGAGCAGTCGGAGCCTTATGGTACCGACGCCCATAGACATCCGCACAACCAGAGGTTATGCAGATGCATTGCCCTGCTTTTCCCTATCCCCCCAATGGGCCACCGGAAACATACAAACCGCACGAATTGCGACCGCATAGCTGTCACTTGACGCCGGTGTTATATGAGCGAGAGGTACCACCCCGGTCGTGCCGGCCCAATTCGGCTGCAATGCAGCATGGCACTACCTCGTACTTGTTATTAAACTGTTGGATGTGGTACATTGTGTCGTTAAAATGATTGATGACATTCAGCTAGATGCTTGCATGCTTATGCCTTGCGACTAAAGACAGCCAATTTATTAACTGGCACCAGGTCTTGTATGGATGATTTGACTTGGCACAAAAAGAACTAGTAACGGGTGAACTCGCATGTTTATTGGTGCTTACAGTCGCACATCTTCAATTAGCTCTTCTGCCAGTTTCTTTTATCAACATTCGCATCTTATTCTCTTACAATTTACATAAAACTCTAATTAAGTAATTATTTTATTAGCATAAATGAAGATTTCTGTAATTTTACCTGGTTAATTAACGCCGAATCCATTTATCCTCTATACGATTTTATTTTCACGAAACTATTGATAAGGTATGTTGGAAAAATAAATAAAGTATTAAGTTTTAAGAGTGAAAAAGAACAAATCTAACGGAAGACTGACCAATAAGTACCTTTGATACTAACAATATTATAGTAAATGAAGTAACATCATACTAATTACTGATTGCTGCTTTCATTAACATAAAGTAATTGTCTTGGCAAAAACGCCCGAGTTAATTAATTATCGATTATCTGTGCATCATGCTCAATCTAATAATATTATACTAGATACAAGACAACTTTTAAAATATCATATTACTATAATGAATATGACTCCTAAGGAATGAATAAATAAATGTATTAATTTATTATTTCTCCACAAAGGTTATCAATATTAACTTTAAGCACCTATGAGAGAGTCTGACTTACACATTACTTCGATGAAATGTCTTAAAATATATTAGTTTATTACATATGATAGTAGACCGGTGGGAGGGAAGCGCTGTGCCGCGCTCCCGGCTGCATAGGTACCACCATCTTGCTTGTTTCTCCCGTGAAACAGCTTTGCTGTGTTTCGGAGAGAAGTGCAAGACAGGCAGTGTAATTACTGGCACCGAGACTTAACATCTTATGTCTCAGGATAGGCAACACATGAGTTGCCTGGGGTCGTTCCAGGTTAACAAGTTTATGTTCATGGGCGACGTCTACCACGTACCATCACGTGGCACGTTTGCCAGTTTCCCTATCCAATTATGATAAAAAAAAGGTACAATCAATAATCATTAATCGCTGGTTACAATGAATTCTAAGAGAGCTATTCATATAAAGATCAGATAGATTTCCATAAAATTTGGCTAGATAGTGGATTCTAAGGAAAGAGTATCGAAATTATTATCACATCAAACACCACAGATATTTGAAATCAAACACCTAAGTTAACGCAAGAGAAGTCACGGACAGCAAATAGTAAAAAATATTTTATGATGAAAAATAAATAATACGGAAGACTAGACTAATAAAATAATATAACAATTAATATAATTAATTAATTATGGCCAACAGGTACGGAAATTGCAGTTAATAGATATCTGTAGAAAGATCGTGGTAAACTCGCAAGAACTTGTGTTACAACACCGGCAACTTTTAAATATACAACGATGACCTGGTATATTTAATTGGACATCTGGTGGGTTAGCCAAGATGTCATTCTACAATCGTAAACGCTAGTAGAAAACTAATAGATGTATAGAAATTACATTTAAGACCACGTGATTTACCGATGTAAAATATCATTTCCATACCTATTCATATTAATTAGTTTTCTACTAGCGTTTACGATTGTAGAATGGCATCTTGATGACCTCTGTGGCTCAGTAGTAAGCGCGCTGGAGCTCAAGCCAGAGGTTGCGGGCTCGAATCCCGCCAGGGAACAAAAATATTTTCTGAGTTCCTGGGTCATGGATGTATATTAAATATGTGTATTATATAATAAAAATCTTAAATATATGTATAGTATAAAAGCATTAAATATATATCCGTTGTCTGGTACCCGTAACACAAGTCCTCCGAGATCTTACCACGGGACCAGATTGACGTGGTGAGAAAGCGTCCGTAGATATTATTATTATATAATTATCTTGGCTAACCCACCTGATCTTGTTGAAACCCCACAATAAAAAATTATAATAAAGAAACTGGTGGTTTCATTCTACAAGTATAATATCATATACATTATACATCCATTCGTTTTGACTATGATGCAGACATATTATCTACCTCCTAGTAGACAAATCTTTATATGAAAATATATCTATACATAAAGCTGAGGTCAATTGTTTTTTTTTTGAATTCACTAATATTGGCGGCTATCAAGTATAAACCTTTTAAAAAATCGTTTTGTATTTATCATCCTCATGTGCGATTGCGACTCGCGCGCCGAGAGTTCCGTACAAATTTGTATGTAATTATTGTTCATCCATCACGGGAATTGGATCTCGAAGATTTTACACTCGAGTATGTGTCCCCCAAAATTAATTCAGTTGATGGAAAATACTGTTTTAATATTATACACACACTAGTGTGTGTATAATATTAAAACAATCCTGTACAAAATATTTGTTTTTGTGAATCTAAACCATCCTCGAATCCTCTTGAACTCACACAAAAAAAATCATCAAAATCGGTCCAGCCGTCTAGGAGGAGTTCAGTGACATACACACGCACACAAGAAATATATATATAAAGATAAAGATTAACACCGCCAAGGGATAATTTAAAATACTGGCCGATGTAAATATATTTTAATGAACACTTAGTTAGTAGTACTAACTGAATGATCCCCCCCATGGTTCAAGCCTTATCGTGGCGGTGGGGCTCAGTTGCCTACGGTGTGCCCAGCACCTTGGGCGAAGCAAATTAAGCCTAGGGAGGTGCTCTTTGTACCCCTCTCTTAAGAAAAGGGGACAAAAGAGCACAGGGACAAGGGGCGAGGATGGGAACCTCACCACATTGCACTGTCCCGACGTTGGAAGAGATTGTTCTGTGGTGCGTGACAACCCCTCTGTGGAGGTGGCGTCGGTCCCTTGAGGTGCCCTGTTTGCTCAACAGATCCGGGGCACCTCAACAGATCAAGGCGTCATTAGTGGCAATCGCCGGATTTTAGTTAGTAGAGCTGCGGCCACCTTACCACCTTTCGAGCGCACCGAGTCCCACATGCCCGCCTGAGGAGACCCACTCCCCAGCGGGATGCCTCAGAGCATTTCCCGGCGTAAAAGAAAAGAAAAAAAGGACTTATTGAATGAATCCAAATTTGAATTTGAAAAATTAATTTAAAAACAAAAAAATTGCGTGACATAATTGTAGCGAAGTTCGAAGGTTTTAATTTCCCTAACCCAGTTTTTGTTTTTTTTTTTGCATCATAGTAAAATTAAAAAAAGAAATATTGATCAATTTCGAATTTATACAACTTATGCATCAGGAGCGTCATTTAACGAAATTCAAAATATTCAGGGCAGTTGGCATGCTCCAAGCTAGGGCAACTCAACGGACGGGACATCTCGCTCTCGAGTGTGGTGCGCTGCATGCTCGAGAGCGTTGTGGCCTGGCAGGCGGAGGTCACCTTCTGCGAAACCGTCATTTCGTAGAAGGAGGGCGCGTAGCGGGACAGAGAGGACGATGCCACGTCCGTCCCACTTCGTCAACGTAGGACAGGAGTGCGAAGTAGGCGCTAGACACGCCTTCTGCCTCCCGACTAACGGTACTCGGGGTAAGATTGGGTACCTGCCCCGGTAGAAAAGTTCCGGCGTTGGCGGGGGTGTTGTCGGAGTTCCCCCATACTAGGATGAAGCCCGGTTAGCCCTTTTGAGGGAACCGGCCGGTCGCGGGGGGTGTCCTGTGTTAGTCAGATCTGGGACACAATTCAAGCGGCTGAAAGCAACTTGCAGTGGTTTAAGTGCGGTATACCGGCACTGGTGTAGCGGGGAGCGCCGGGAGTCCCACATATCCCAGGGACGACCGATCCCCGGGTGAATGCGCAAAGCATTTCCACTGCGACAATGCGAAAAAAAGGGTCACTCAACAGAGTATTGTCTAGGACAGTGTTCCGCAAAGAGTGTGCCGTGGTCAATAATTAATCAGTGTGCCTTGAAACATTACTTTATCTCATAAAGCTACATGGACGACAGAACAATACTTACACAGATCTAAATCACGTGAGCTCTCGTGATGAGCGAGGCGTTTTGTTTGGTTCATCCCTTCTAAGTCTATGTTTTGTTGATTGATAAAAAAATACTTAAAAACTGATTTATGGTCCTACACCATACCTCCAAAATTGTTCGTTTTTCTAGATGTACCTTGAACACAAAAAGTTTGCGGAGCACTGGTTTAGAAAATTGGAACAAGGCAAAACGTGATATCAAGATTTTGGACACGTGCCTCTGGTGAAGTGGCTGAAAGACATCCAGGTGGGAGGAGCACACAAAGACAGGACTGATTTTTGTGAATGGCCGCAAGAAGACAACCAAATACTGCACGACTTTGCTATTGGTTCCAAGGCTCCAGTCAGAACACCAGTTGCTTGTCAATGACCAAACTGTGACTATATTGTGAAGACTGCACGAGGCTAACCTTCATGCCCGCAGGCCGCTTCGTACTCCAGCATTACACAAAGGAAATCGTGGACGAAGGAAGGTGGGCACGAGAACATTTGTTCTGGGAAGATACCGATTACTGGGTCTGACCCGATACCGTTAGAGCTTCGGGTCAGACCTGAGAAGACCGAAGCCTTTCTCTTCCGCGGGATCGGGTGGAAAGGACCCCCACCGGGGGCTGCCCTCCAGATCGGAGGAGCGAGGGTCAGGATGAGCCCCCATATTAAATATCTGGGGCTCATCCTCGACGGAGGATGGACCATCGGCCCACATTTCTAAATTTTGGGGCCAAAGGTCATGAAGGCGGCGAGTGCGCTGGGCAGACTCCTCCCGAACCTCGGAGGACCCAGTGCCGCCTGCAGGCAGCTATACTCCGGAGCCTGCCGGAGTATGGCGATGTATGGTGAACCCTGGGTGGGTGGGTATATCTGGGTGGGTCACCTTACCGCGAGGAATAAGGACCGGCTGCAGTCGGAGTAGTCGGGTCATAGCGGTAAGAGTGATCCAGGGGTACAGTACGGTTTCGTGGGCGGCAGCTACTGCCCTGGCCGGTAACCCCTCGTGGCTCGGGCTCAGGATGGATACCTGGGCCCAGTATAAAACGACGTCGCAGAGACTGCTTAGTATCGGCGGGGTAGTCCCCCCTTAGGAGTAGTCTGGGTCCAACCTGTCGCTGAAGTGATCCTGTTGATCGCCTATCTGGGATCCTCAAAACGCGGCTGAAGGCGCTCGCAGTGGTTTTAGTTTACGGGTAGGGCACTCCCAGGTGCGAGTCCCACATAGGGTCAGGATCTAGCCGAGATCCTGGCTACATGCGTAAAAAGCATTTCCCTGCCAAAAAAAAAACAAAAAAGCATTCGTCTAGCTATCTTAAAACTTATTTACAGCTCATCATGAATTATTACCAGTTATCAAATTGGTAAACAAACTAACTAAAGGCGCCTTGTCAAATTTAATAACAGATCAATCAATTAAATTAAAAACACCGAGTATAAAACTAGGCGTTGAGGTATGGTTGGCACACGTCATGTCTTATACTTGGTGTGCTATTTCTACTGGCAAGACGAAAATCAGATAATAGCCCAAAGTCCCGTGAAGCAGAATTTAGTTTTTTTTATTTTGAAAGCCTAAAACTAAAGAAAGAATCGAATATTGATTCTAATATTTATTTATTTATTTTGGACAAACAATAGGTAGTTACAAAACATTACAACCTTAACATAAAAAAATATACTAAAAATGAGTATTTTAGCACAACATTTTAAATTGTCACAACATGCACAAAAAGAAATGTAACACCAGTATACTAAAAAGATTATACAAGTTAAAATACAGACGAAAATTATTAAAAGTAAACTATGGTAAAAAATAAAAACAGCAAAAATACAAAAAAAAAGTATAAAAGCAAAATCTATATTTGATACCTCAACAATCCTAAAACATCCACGTTCTCACAGATACTACATATATGTAGACATATATGTCTTGTATATGTATATGGGTTATTATGGCTGAGAATTTTTTAAATTAAATTAATTAATTATAAAAAAATATTAATAATTTTAATTTAATATAATTCGATACTGATGTAAAGTCTTAGCAGTAGCAGAAAATGGCAATTTTTTCAACCGAAAAAGATTCGTCGACCGTACCGGATTTGACTATTCTAAATCCTACTCTCCCGAGAAGCGCGCGCGATGAGCCCGGGGGCGACCCTCCTCCGAATAATTCTTAGGTGAGCCATCTGCTCACCTACTGTTCAGATTGAGCATAGAGGCCGTCAGGCCGAAAAGCCCTTTCGAAATAAAATGGCAAGCTTTTTCCACTTACCACCATGGCAGGGAAGATGGTGGTTATATGAGACTCCAAGTGGTAAGCTTCCATTTTTAAATTATTTATTTCAACTTTTAATCTGCCCGATAAGAGATGTCGCTACATGTTATAAATGGAATAGATACTTCATCGGTCTGACGCGCCTTGCAACAAAACAGTTGATACAGTGGTGACCATCAACTCTTGATCCGGCTAATAGTTTCAACATTAAGTTATTGCCCCAGCTTAATCTAGACGGCTTCTAGATATCTTTAAAATTAATGATAGTGTGTAAAACCCCAGAACTAAACTATTTAAAAGTTGAAAACGATTTAAATAAAAATATCTTCAAGTACAAAGCGAGCGTAAAGAAAACGTTTCATGTCATTTTCATTTATTGAACCACTTTCCAGTATTATAATTATAAAATGATAGACTCTTCACCTCAGCTTCGTTCATTAAGTATATATCTGTTGAGCCATTAAATAATAAAATACGACATAAAAACTAACTAAAAATAACTTTTCCCCGCACCCCTTACCGGTTTCTCATCATCATCATCATCATCCCCTATCCGTTCACTGCTGAACATAGGCCTTCAATGAACACCAAGACGTCGATCCCTTGCCACTCGCATCCAACACGGACCGGCCACTACACGGAGATCATCTTCCCACTTGTGGCCGACCAACACTTCGACCCGAACGCGGCCTCTTGATCCTTATTGGCCCATCGGCCATCCGTTTCTCACTCTCCAAAATATTAGTAATTAAACTAACAAAATATGTAGAAATATTTAGAAAGCGATACAAATTCTGCAGCTTTGTTATATTATAGGCACTCAGATAAATTATATTATATCAATCATATTATACACGTTATATAAACACCGCACAAGTATTTTAGTTTTCTTTATATTTTAAAAATGTGTATCTGTATTCAAATTTAATTTTTCCAATCCGCAGAAGGTGTGTCATTAAGTTGTATTATATTGCTTATTACCCAAAAACTATTAAGTTACTCCAAAAAACATCCCAAGACAACCCCTAATTTTCTTTTAAATAAAACATTACACCTTTAATCCTTATCACACATTATGCTTTTAATATATTCAGGTTAGGAATTCCCTTATAATTATCACGATGTATGTTTATCACGAAAGAAAAATTAAATACCTGCTTAACTAAAGGCGACACGTTCACCATGATCCAAACATGCACACTGTGTTTAACTAGTTATGTATATTTCCACCGCTCTCGGTTTGAGGACTGGTCGCCAGAACGTGAGGCATCAAGAAGCGCCAAAATATTAAATGCGATAACTCTAAACAAAACCGTGAATGTATGTTTAAAGGGTCCTTTATACAATCTTGCTGTACCCTTTTTTTTTTTTCTTTTACGCCGGGAAATGCTCTGCGGCATCCCACCTGGGGAGTGGGTCTCCCCAGGTGGGTATGTGGGACTCACTGCACCCGAAAGATGGTAAATGGACGCAGCTCTACCCACTAAAACCCGGCGAGTGCCACCAGTGCCGCCTTGTTGAGGTGCCCCGGATCTGTTAAGCTAACAAGGCACCTCGACGGCTAGTCAGTCCCGCAAGGGACCGACGCCACCCCCACAGAGGGGTTGCCCGCACTACAGAACAACCCCTCCCAACGTCGGGACAGTACAATGGGGTGAGGTTCCCACCCTCACCCCTTGCCCCCTGCTCTTTTGTCCCCTCTTCTTATGAGAGGGGTACAAAGAGCCCCCTTGGCTCAATTAGCTTCGCCCAAGGTGCTGGGCTCACCCTAGGCTACTGAGCCCCACCGCCACGTCAAGGCCTGAACCGTGGTGGGGATCTTGCTGTACCCTAAATTAAGCGTAGCCATCGGCCGCAAACTTGTACCTATTTTTTTTAATGTGAAGTGATTTTAGCTAGTAAACTAGGTCTGCTCTAGCTTCATCTGCCTTAAGGTAGGCCACGAGGTTCAAATCTTTCTGAGTTTTCGTGTTTGGAGAACCTTATGGGGCCCCCGTCACGTCATGTAAGGGAGGAACGTCGTATGAGCGCTAGGATTCCAATTTCCTCCCTATCGATCACGTGACCGACGGTCGGAAACATGGTCGCTACTCGCCACCTACGGCAGGCGATGTTGAATGCGTGTAATGACTAATGAGTGTACTCTTGTGTGTACTGTTCATTAATACGGGATTCTCTAAGTAGGAGAGGGAAACGATTATTGGCAATCGTGATATGATCTGGAGGATATAGGAGAACGTTCCTTGGTCTCCTGCGCAGACCATGTGAGTCTGGATTGGGTACGTAACCAGCGGCATGTACGAGCAGCGAAATGCGTGATTATTCGAAGAACCTAAGTCAACAAGTCTCTAAGTATTTCACTTATTTTTTTTTATCTTATTTATAAGCCATACATCAAATGATTAAGTCGGCTAACTTTAAAATTATAATGAAATAACTTTTAAGAAGAAGCAGCTCGGGAAGCTCCCAACGCATCTCGTGGGTAGTAGGTACCTCTCGAGAGGCACTTTTCAAGAGGTAGTGCCATGATGCATTGCATCCGAACTGGGCCGGCACGACGGGGGGGGTTACCTCTCGCTCACATTACACCGGCGTCAAAGAACAGCTACGCTGTCGCGTTTCTTGCGATTTGTGAGTTTCCGGTGGCCCGTGGGATAGGGAAAAGGAGGCAGCGTATCTGCGTGGCGTTGGTTGTTCGGATATGTATGGGCGTCGGTGCCGTGAGCCTGCGACTGCTCGTTTGCCCTCTGATGACATAAAAAAAAGTCGGTTATGTCTTCTGATAGTCAGGACGTGGCGGCATGGATCACCTCGGCAGTCTATTTGATCGGGGATTTGGTCCAACCCTTGTAGCCTGTGACCTACAGGCTACAAGGGTTGGACCAAATCCCCGTGTAGAGTTGTAACATTGGCCCCACGTTGGGCGCCAATGTAACGTTGATAAGAGAGAGAGACGTTAAATAAATCGAGAGAACGTTACATAGAAGTTTATTATACTTAATGATTAATATTAATACATGAGAGTCCGGCTATTAATAAGAAGGTTAAAAGAATTTGGAAAAACAGCTATTACATTTTAAGACAAGGTCGTGGTTCGGCAATACTTCTGACATCCACGTGGGAGGTTGAATAGGGCATTTAACTACGGCGTCCCTCTTCGTTCGTCCGGCTTCCTTTGGACGCCTGAGATCCACTCGCTGCCCGTGAAAGTCCCCGCAAACAGAATGCTCCTCCGCCGGAGAAGATGGAGCTTCACCCACAAGAGAGGATAGGGTCAAGTAACGGCGAAGAGGCGGCGAGAAGAGATAGTAAGTTAAGGGATCCTCGGCCACTCCCTGCTTGCATGCCACGTGCAGCCTTCAGCCCTCAGCTTTCCTCAGCCGAATCCAGAGACGCCAAGGACCTCTTTACTTAAAGAATCAAACGCACTGTGTGACAGCGGGAGGCGAAAAGAACTCGTAAGCCGAGCCGTCTGCCTGCGAGAGGATCGTCATACATCCCCATACCCCGCGAACATTCTGGATTTCTCTAGAGAATCGAGACAATTCCTGAATGCGCCATCTGTTGTTGAGTAGGGGAAGGTGGAACTGGGAGTGACTGGTCCAAGGCGGATGAGGATCGGTTTGTGGTCTGAGTCTAATTAACTCAGTGTCTCTATCGAGTGAGCTATGTTGAGTATGTCCGGTTGATGGTTATGGTTACATCCTAAGTGGGGAATCGGGTGGACAGTGGACAAAAAAAGATTTAGGTATAATTATTATGAATGTATTAATTGTAGCCTGTAACTTCGCCTCGTATATAAATAATTATTCATTAATAATACAATATATATAATTAAAACCCACTTGAAATGTAAAAGTACCTACAGAGATAACGAAAATTTATTTAAGTATGCATTTAACAAGTATACCCTATATCACATATTTACATAAACGGCGACATTTATATCGATCACACAATTTCAGACCAACACCCAGTAGGTACGCTAAGGCCACGCTGAAGCTATCAGTTTTTTTCCCCCACCATGGTTCAGGCCTTGTCGTGGCGGTGGAGCTCAGTACCTAGGGTGAGCCCCTTGGACGAAGCGAATTAAGCCGAGGGGGCTCTTTGTAGCCCTCTTATAAAAAGAGAGGACAAAAGAGCAAGGGGCGAGGACGGGAGCCTCACCCCATTGTACTGTCCCGACGTTGGGAGGGGTTCTTCTGTGGTGCGGGACAACCCCTCTGTGGAGGTGGCGTCGGTCCCCTGAGGAAATGACTAGCCGTCGAGGTGCCCTGTTTGCTCAACAGATCCGGGGCACCTCACCAAAGGCGACATTGGTGGCACTCACCGCGTTTAAGTGTGTAGAGCTGAGTCTAACTTACCAATTTTCGGGCGCAGCGAGTCCCGCATACCCGCTTGGGGAGACCCACTCCCCCGCAGGATGCCTCAGAACATTTCCCGGCGTTAAAAAAATTTTTAAAAAGACTAAATATCTGTTTTTATGTGCGTTTTACACGGTGGCCAGTGAAGTAGCATGTCCTAGCGGGGCCCCGTTTCGACATATCGGCCAACATTGTTAAATAGTTTTAAGAACTTTGCTTACACACTTTTGGGGGCCCTGTACACCGGGGGCCCCGTATCATTGATACGTCTAATATAATAGCGATAGCTTCACGTCTGGTTTGGCGAATTCTTGTAAGCCTCAAGATAATTCAATTACCAATAGTATGTAACAAATCTATTATTATTTATTACCTATAGATATTTTCTATAAACTATAATTTATAATTTATTTGTCAGGCCCTAGGTTCAATTGCGTAGACATAAGTTAGGAAAAGTGACATCCCCACCATGGTTCAGGCCATGACGTGGCGGTGCCTCAGAGCATTTCCCGGCGTAAAAGAAAAAAAAAAGGAGAAGTGACATCAATTCCGACGCGGAGCAATCACAAGTCGGACTCCGGGTGAGAGTCCCACATAACCGTCCGGGCTCCCCCGGTCCTGGTAATATCTATTAGATTTCCCGAAGTAAAAAAAGTGACATCAATTTCGAAATATTTCAGATGATAAGCTAGAAAAGCAAAGAAAATATTGTAAGTGGAAAATATAGTATCATCATCTCATCGTTATTGTCTACCTGCCCTTAGGAAGGCTGGTGCAAGACATGGATGAGACAGGCAAGACAATGCAGTAGATTGACAGCAGACAAATGGAGTAGATTGGCAGAAAAAAGGGAGGCCTATGCTCAGCAGTGGGCAATAACGGGCTGGTGATGATGATGTGATACATTGAGGATGTAAAATAATCAAAATTACGGCTTTCTGAGTAAATCAAACATACACAAAAGTTGTCATTCTTTTTATTTTTTTACATTTTATATTTTAACCGTAAGAAATATTTATATGTCATAAACCATAAACACAAGACCCGATTCCTAAATATATTCAAACGATCTGAAACTCGTTTTCGTTCACAGGCTGATGTAAAAGAATGACAGTGTTTGATCAGAAAATAAAAATAAAACATATAGGTATAATAATTTATATTATTTATATAAATCTAAATAATAAGTTTTCTATTTCAATATTATTATAAATGTGATCGTGAAGAAGCAGTTATAACTGGTCAAACGCTCGAAACTCAATGGAAAAGTAAGAGAATATAACAAAAATGGAAGGAAAAATAATTTACGGGCGATCTGTGGGCGGGAAAGTGGAGTGTAAGGATAAAATTATAACCGACTTCAAAAAATAAAGTAACTAAAATGTTATAAAATAATCGCGTGTACAATCTTTGCGTTTAGCACGTCATTATTGTTACTTTTGGAGTCGGTGTCAGCTAAGTTAAATAGGTACCTACAGCAACAAATACGTCACCATTGTCGTATTTGTTGCTCTAGGTACCTACCTATCTACCTTGGCTGACACCGACTCCAAAAGTAACAATAATGACGTGGTAAACGCAAATATTGTACACGCGATTATTTTATAACATTTTAGTTACTTTATTTTTTGAAGTCGGTTATAATTTTTATTTAAAATTTTTTATTTCTTAATTTTTAGTGATTCATTAAAGAAAGGCATACAGAGATAGACATTTTAGCATATTGAGCCGTATGAAGTAAGCCCAAAAAAATCTGTAAATCGTCGAGGAGTTCCCTCGACTGTCTATAGTCTCCATCATCATAACGGTAATGGCACGTATCACCCATAAGGGTGCAAAGTTCTCGTCAGTATAAATTAATTAAGTCCAATCACAAGGTAGCTACTTTAAACTATTTAGGAGTTTCCTTAACTGAGCTTCGTCTTCATCATCAGACCCCCAATCACAGTCACAACCCATCTAGGTGTAAAGTTCTCATCAATACAAATTAATCAAGCCCAAGGTTACTGAAGTAAATCGTCGAGGAGTTCCCTCGACTGTCTTCCAGCTCCAGCATCAGATCGACTCTAGACCTTCATTAAATTGTAGTGCTTTAAAATGCTTATTTAAAAAAATATTAAGCACACTAGTCATTCCTACAAATTTCGAAAGTTTCCCTTGATTTCTCTAGGATGCCATCATCCTGGTTTCCTTATCATGGGACCAAATGGCAAGTATACCTTTTCAAACAAAAAAAGAATTTTGAAAATCGGTCCACAATTGACGGAGAA
Organism: Helleia helle; assembly: GCA_963853865.1. NCBI lineage: Eukaryota > Metazoa > Arthropoda > Insecta > Lepidoptera > Lycaenidae > Helleia > Helleia helle. The sequence continues at coordinate 8,098,836 of OY971434.1, forward strand.
ATCGGTGTACATACATAAAAAAAATACCGGCCGAGTTGAGAACCTCCTCCTTTTTGTTGAAGTCGGTTAAAAACATGGCTTATCTCGATTTCCGGCAAAACTACAAATCCTATGAAAAAAGTGAATGGCAAAGTTGTAGGTATTAAAAAGACTTTTGTATTTACACCTTTTTCACATAACCTCAAAATTTATGAGAAAAATTCAAATAACCAAGTTTTTGCTTTTTTATTTTTATCTTTTACAAAAAAAAATTACTCACGGAATTCGGTGAATACTTATCTTTTTATGTCTCAAACACACTGTATTTTTTTATTTCAATTTTTTTTTTCATCTTATTTTGATTTAATATCGAAAAAGTAGCCTAAATAAAGTGGAAAAATCCCGACCTCAGATTGCCTGTAAATTATTTTTCCTTCCATTTTTGTTAAATTCTCTTCATTTTCCAATGCGTTATATCTACTATAATGTTGTACTTTTTATAATTTTCAAACACTTCGGAACTGGTCTAAATAATATGTTAGTATATTTTAGACATCGAGCATATAACCTGAATAGAGCGGTAATGTTATATTGTGTTTTGCATAAAAACAAATTCCGCCAATATTGTGCTGCGACCAACTCAGGTCATTGATAGATGATTGGCCGATGGCACGTACATACAGATCGCTGGTTGGTTGAATTGCTATTATGTCAGTAACAAATCATTGACCAGTTTCTAAATTGTAAGGCTCACATTACTCTATCCGGTTATATGCTCGATACTTTTAAATGACTAAAATTAATACCGAAAAAACATTAATTTAAATATTATACTATACACAATATTGGCACTAAACACAGCAACTGGCAAAGAAGATTCATAATATATGCCCACAATTGCTTTTCTAGTGAAATTAGAAAATGACAATTCAAAAATCTTTAACTCTATCGGTAGAAGAATTCAGCTAACTCGTATCGTTATAGTGCCCGAATTCCGTGGCATATTCTTACTTATATTTACTGGAACAGCTTCGACAAAAAGAACAAACCACATTTCCTTAGTATGTACGTCAAAACATAATCATAATATAATAATTATTCACAATTTACTAGGCTATATTTTCCATAAACGAAAAAGTCTTCAATCTCTTGCAGTGTCTTGTCTTTGGTCTCTGGTAAGACAAACCATAAAGTAATTAGCAAAATCACCATGACTGCACCGAATATACTAAATGTACCATAAATTTTGATAGTGATTAACAAAAATGGGGTAATTTGCATTCCAATCACAAAAAATAGGGCAAAGAAAACGCACGAGACACACGTAGCTACACCCTTGTGTGCCAGTGGTAATATTTCTCCTATTAACAAACTCGTCATTGTGGTACAACCGAAACTAATCAGTATTAAATATAACCCTAGTAATATTATAGGTATATATGATCTTTCTTTTGATATTATATTCTTATTTGCTAAGAAAAGATAAGCACATACGGAGTATAATACTATCAAAGAAAGAAAACCACTGGTAAACAACACCGTGCGTCTTTTGTAATATTTGACAAGTATTGATGCTAAAACTACACTACAAGTAATTAGTATGTCAAGTCCAAGAGTATAATAAACAGTATTAGTCTTATTTCCGGTGATTTCTTCAATGATTTGCAAAGCATATGCCGGGAATATATGTGTTCCACTCGCCTCTGCCAAACTACCACTTAGTATTACAATAGTAACTGGTTTTATAAAATCCTTCTGAGTTATTTTTTTGATGGAATTGGTAGCTTTTGAATACATTGTAGCCGTTATTAGTTTTTTCGAAAGTCTTTCCCTCTGAGCTCTCAATAGCTCCTTCAATTCTTGAACGGAGTCGGTGCTCTTTCCACGTAACCAATAAAATGATCTTTCACAATCTTGAAACTTTTTATTTGAAGCGAACCACGCTGGACTTTCAGGCCACGTACAAACTATCAAAAACGCTATGAGAGCTGAAGTCGCAGCAAACAACGTCATTGTTTTCCAATCAAAGAAATGTCCTAAAGAATGCACTACTAAGTTTCCTGAGCAAATTGCAGCAGACTTTAAATTGAGAAACATACCCCGATCTTTTGGATTTGTATATTCACCAATAACTATAGCTCCTATACATGATGCTGACGATGAACTAATTCCACCCAATAATCTCCCTAATAAAAGCACATGGACACTATTGCCGAAATATAAGCACAACCAGCCTATTATGCCAAGAACAACAAAGAAGAGATAAACAAATTTTCTTCCATAAATGTCCATTACTATAGGTGATAGTGTAAATCCCAACAATCCACCAACTCCTACAAATGATGCTGAAAAAAGAAAAACATTGTAAGTATATAATAATTTAATATACATAATATATTTTGTCATAATAAATATATAAATATTAAATAGTAGGAATTGTTCATAGATATGACGTGTTGTCAGCTAAAAATTAATTTACTTCGACTTACACTTGAAATAAAGTATAAAGAAAGGGCCCGAGTATGGCTCCCTTTGGCACTCCAAGTGTTTTATTTTAGTACGATGCTCGTAATTCTGCTTAACCTCTGTAGCCTTTACGTTAACATTTAAGCGCTATAAGCACCTTTAATACTTTCATATTGAAGATGCATAATATATTATTGTGAGTCAATTGAATGCATTGAATTGAATTGAACGAATGGTTATTATGATTTGTTAGAATCTGAAAAACTTAAAACTCTATATTATATAATATTATATAATATAGATAATTGTTTGTTTTTTAGTTCATAGTTATTTTTGTATATACGTACCAATCCAAGAGGCTACATTTAAATCTACTTTTATTTCAGAATCTGATGCCAATATCGCTGGAAGCATTATCGAAGAAAAACTCAACACCATCCCCTGCGACAGGTCATTAAAAAGTATTCCCATAACAATCCATGTCTGCAAAAAGAGTAAAAATGGCATTTTGAAATGGTTTTAAATAATGTACGATTACATTCTGCTATTTCCCTGCTAATAAAGATAAATATTATGTTTGTATTGTATTATTCAAAATACCATGAACCAGTTTTATTTCGAACGTCAAAGAACTGCAACGAGAAAACCGCAAACGAGAGCTGATATCGACCATTGTTAAAAGAAAAGTGGCCGTCTTTGGACACTTGCAAAGAGGGCCCGTCTTCGAATCTCTACGGACAATCCTCAAGGGCAAGATACCGGGTAGAAAGCCACCAGGAAGACCAAGGCGAAAGTGTTTTGATGACATCAAGAATCGGACCGGACTAAGATACCACCATGAAGAGAATATCCCATGATCGGACGGAGTACCGAAAGCTGACCTCTAAACTTCAATATAAAGATGGCACCCCATGGTGATGTCCATGATTGCATTTTCTTCGTATGACTAGTAATCTCTAAATATACTTCTAGTCCGTTAATTTTTTCTATGCCTTCTTTTTAATTTACGATATAATATATTTTGTTAGCACTATTCCACGAACCAATAAATGTGAGTGCACGTTTCAATCTACATTCCTTTCTTTCCCACATTGCACAGGCATGCATTATTCTTTATTTGTCGTTAGATAATCGCAAATAATGCAATAATTAATCAATTATACTATTTGCATAAATCACAATGTCTTTTATTTTACCTGCTTAATTACTGCTGAAACCATTTATCCTTCGTGTGATTGTTTCAAACGTAAAGAACCACGAAACTATTTGGAAATTGAGAATATTATTTATTATAATAAAAAAATGACAAGTTATAGAACAGGGCACTCAAAGTAACGACTGATGTTGGCAAACGGATGTTTTATTGATTGATACTTCTAATTTCAATGTAATTGTTGTAACCTTATACTAATTAACGATTACAGATGCATTTCATATCTTGCCTTAGTTTCTTTGCAAAAACGCCCAGACAATAAAACGGTAATGATGAAACTTGATAGAGATATTAACTGACTAATTGTTTAGAAAATATAATTCTTTATATTATAAATTATAATAATAATATAGTTATAATTGAAGGAAGCCTATGTGCAGCAGTGGACAAAAAGGCTGATGATGATGAAGATGATATAAATTATAAAAGACAAAACATATTAACAATACGTTAATCAATCCATGAATTAAGTTCTAAAGAACTTTTTTTTATGTGGTCAGGGGGCAAACGAGCAGTCGGAGCCTCATGGCACCGGCGCCCATACACATTCACACAACTAAGGTCACGCAGATGCGCCGCCCTCCTTTTCCCTTTCCCCCCCAATGGGCCACCGAAAACTCACAAACCGCACGAAACGCGACGAGCGGTACCTCTGTACCACCCCGGTCGTGCCGGCCCAGGTCGGCTGCAATGCAGCATGGCACTAGGTACCTCTAACTACTTACTTAATTTACTATTATTATTAGTATAGTATTAGTTTGGAATGCTAACGGGCATTAACATAAACAAGATAACCTGAAAGAACTCATCTACGTGTTACCTATCCTGAGACATAAGATGTTAAGTCTCGGTGCCAGTAATTACACTGCCTGTCTTGCCCTTCTCTCAGAAACACAGCAAAGCTGTTTCACGGGAGAAACAAGCAAGATGGTGGTACCGATGCTGCCGGGGACGTGTCACAGCGCATCCCTCCTACCGGTATACCTGACCCAGGTAGACATTTATATTCATCATACAGACACTGCATGGGATTCGAATCCGCAACCGGTCCCTGTAATAAGCCCGATCCTTAATAAGCCGGCCGTCGAACCAATTATTTTGTCTACAAAATATATTGGTAGAATTTAAAACATCCTGGCAAAATCACGCACAGAGAAGAGAAAACTTGTTATGCAAAATTCAAGTTTAATAAAATTTACACTGACATACAGGTATTGAGTTTTACGCTATTTGCTATATAAACGAAAAAGCTATTTCATATTTGCTATAGAAAGAACCAAGTTTCAACAGTATAGTTCTTATAGTTTCGGAAAAAAGTTGCTGTGACATACGGACGGACAGACAGACAGACAGTAACGAATCTATAAGGGTCCGTTTTTTGCCATTTGGCTACGGAATCCTAAAACGCCTTTAGTTTAGCTGACGCGACCGCTGCCGCTAGGTTAGAAACAGACAGAAATAAATTCAGTGAAAGATGCCTATGTTTACTAGCGCACCGAAAGATGACGATGATGATGATGATGATGATGATGATGATGATGATGATGATGATGATGGAGGTTCAGGGTCCTTTGGCTAGAAAAGTCAGTCCAAAATTTATGCGAGCTTAGGGTTCGGCGTTTATTTACAAAAACCTAATCAAAAAGAACCTAAAAAAAAATATACTAATATTATACAGGGATAGCGTTTGGGAGCTTAGATATAGGTAAAAGAAAGAAAGAAAGAAAAAGAAAGAAAAACGTTTATTTGACCACACACTAGAGACAACAACAAAATAGTTCAAGATATACAATTGAAATATAATATTACTACTAGATACTCATAGATTTAGTTGACAACAATCATCCCATAAACTAAAGAGTGCCTCAAGGATACAGCAAATTGGTTTAGTTCGACATTGTCAGATAGCCATAGTAAATATGGTATTTGACGCCGGTTTTCCACCAAACCAGTGAAGTAGTGCGTTCCTAACATCACGTGCCTACTCATAAATAAAATGGCAAAACAGTACTATAGAGTCAATTAGTACAATCATAATTGTTCATCTGTATAAAAAATATATAATATTTATGCATTTAGAAAATATATAAGTATATATCAGTTGTCTGGTTACCAGGGCCGGACTTATACATAATGCCGCCCCTGGGCACCGATAAAAATGCCGCCCCAATACTGCAGTTTCACTTAAACTTATAGTTTATTACCTTATTTTAAAAAATATAATAACTAATTTATTATACATTATTATAATATCTGTACATATTATATTGCCTATTGTATATTGCGAAAACATAAAAAAATTGGTCCCAATCTAAATGTTGTCAGTACGTCTGATTTGATGCATAGAATATCTACCAACCCGTCGCCAGAAGGCCGTGTGGTCGCAGACTTTACGGTTGGCGGGGGGCAACCCCCCACTTTTACAAACCAAAATTGAGCCTAATCCGATGTAGCATTAGGACCTTTGGGCAGTGCCGGATTTATATTATTTATGAGTGTAGGCCACTTTATTTCTGCCGCCCCATGTACATACCTTTCTAAAATAATAATTTTCCATTTGTAGGAAAGGGGCCTCCTTTACTACAAAATTAAATGGAAAATTATTATTTAAATAAACGAATGAAAGTTAAATAAACGAATGAAGTAGTCATTAAGAAAGAGAGCGTAAAAAAAATTTACGGGCCTTTTTAATAGCAAAATCAACTATAATATCATCATAGTTTATGGTACATTCATTATATCTGCTTCTATGTAGATAAGAGCCAGAGAATTCATTTTTTCTTGAGACAATGAAGACCTTTGATAATTTTTCACGCATTTTAAACAGGAAAAACTCCTTTCCCCAAAACAATTTGTAGCCGGAGTGGAAAGTGCAATGCGGAGAGCTATATCCAAGTTAGGGTAAACATTAGACAGAGACTGATTCCTCAAAAACGTTGAGAGACTGAGTAATGAGTTTGATCCAGGCTTCACTGTACACTCTGCAGTTTTATCAGAGGAAATGTGACTTAAAATGCACACATTCTTGAATCATATCATCCTCTAAATCATCGGTATAATATTTCACGAGAGACTGGGCTTTTTCTGTAACTTTTTGTGTTAAAAGTTCAGTCATTTTTGTTAAAAATGAAAATTTTTCTTTAAAGTTTAAGTAAGCATTATGCCTTTTCTGTATTTCAGCTCTCAGTCTATCAAGGATGACCAAAAAGGTGTTCACTCTGAAATAATCTTTGGAGCCGGATTTCAGGTTCTACATTTGTTTTTTCATCGGTCATTTTTTTTCTTTTAGGTTGTCTCTTTATTTCACTTTGATATTGCTTAAGTGTGCTCATCTCAATTGCTTTTTCTTCGAAATAGTCAAAGTTTTCTCGTTCTGCTATTGTAAACTCTATTAGAGATCCATACAGATTAGATACCGTCAATACATCTACAGGTGAGCTCTGATTCTGAACGCTCACTTCACGCAGTTTCAAGTTTTTCTAATTTGATGCGAATTCCCTTTGCCTCATTTCGCGGGACCGATTTCTGTGTACTGTCATTTTCAATCATTTTTAAAACTAATTACTTCATCCCAGGAATCTCTTAGACTTTTACAGGCATCTGCTCTAGCCGACCAACGAGTGAGGTTCACTCTCTTAAGTGTTTTTCCTCTTCCTATCTCGTTCGTTAATTTTTTCCAACGTTCAGTTGACTTCACGAAGAAAGTATATACCTCCTTTAGCAACTCTGGTCAAACTCTGCTATTAATTCTAGAAGCATAATGTAATTTCCACTGTGCCGATCACCAAATTTTTCATTACTTCCTCTAAAAGCGAGACCTCTAGAAGATAATCCTTTTATTACAGCAACAACTCTCTTTAAAATGTTCCTCCAGTAAGAAATTTCTTCGTTGAGTTGGGTAGTTAAGGAAGATTGGATATTGTCGTGAATCATACCCCTAGCTCTTAAAGCGAGAATGCTTTAAGAGTTGAGCTACGCACCGTTCGCCTTCGCCCACCGCGCTGCTCTCATCTATCACTCACGCGCAACTATAGGTTTCGATAGGAATAATTTTGTTTCTATAGGGATTTATTGAAAGTATAAAAATAAACCATTAGAAAACCAGTGGACTTGTTTGACTTTTTAACCGACTTTAAAAAAAAGAGGAGGTTCTCAATTCGTCTGTATGTTTTTTTTTTGTATGTATATGACACGATTACTCCGCCGTTTGTGCATGGATTTCGATGGTATTTTTTTTGTATGAAAGCTGGTGTTTCCAATTTGGTCCCATATTAATTTTATTAAGATCTGACCTGCCGTTTTTTAGTTATTCCCAATAATGCCTATTTGGTTGGTTTCGCTTACCTTATTGATGATATGATCATTTTATTACATGTCGATGTAACAATTGTATAGGATGCTTTGGTAGCACACCATAGTATGTCGCGGTCATCGTAATCATCATCATCATCACCATCACCATCATCATCAATATCATCATCATCATCATCCTTTATCCGTCCACTGCTGAAAATGCCTCCTTCAATGAACGCCAAGACGACGAATTTCGGAATCACTAAAAATTAAGAAATAAAAACATTTTACAAAAAATAAAACCGACTTCATAAATACTAAACTAAAAAGTAATAAAATAACAGGGCCTGTAGACAAAGTGACATCGCTATGTAGCCGAAATTCGTTATCGTCTTTGAGATAACGATAATAATTTTCTAGCCAATGATCAATCAAAGATCGTGACAGTGCAACGACAACAACTGTCAAGTGTCAACAAAGTTCGACAAGAAGTGTCAAATCGGACCAAAAAATTAAAATTAATTTCTATGTAAATAGACGTCATACACAATATAACTCATAAAAATTGTGAAAATGTTGCCCTCCATGGCCCACGCCCACGGATAACGAATCAATATCAATAATAAAATAACATAAGTTTGACATAAGTGTTCGATAACCAATTGAGAGTTTATGATTTTGTTACGAATTTTAACATTGTCTACCAACTTGCGATAACGATAACGAGTGACATAATTGACGACGGCTTATGTCAATCCCATACATTTTATTCTTTTCGAACTTCGTTATCGTTTTTCTAATGTTACTTTGTCTAAGGCCTCTTTTTCTTTAATTTTTGTGCTTACAACATAATATAATCAACTTAATATTCTACTAATGTACGAACTTTGCGTTTACCACGTCATTATAGTAATTACTTTTGGAGGCGGTGTCGTATTTGTTGCTATACATTACCTACCTACCTACCTTGGCATGTTTTTTATCCTCTGAAATCAAGTGACCGTCCTCTGAAATCTGCCGCCCCTAGGACGCTGCCGCCCCTAGGCCGCGGCCTATACGGCCTATTTATAAATCCAGGACTGCCTTTGGGCCGTTAGCATAGATCATTCCGAAAAAAAAATTGAATATCTAAGCTATTGAGCCAATTTGCACTCATTGTAGAACGTAAGAAGTTTTTAACTCTTTTCAAACATGAAAACGATCGTTCTGGCGCTACAGTTTGTTGCAGCTAATATCATAAATCCACGTTTGGAAACTGAGTGTAAAGATCCTTTATATTATGTAAAAATGAATCTCTTTAATTATCTATTTAATACAAAATTATGTATTCAAAGAATTAACTAATTATATAGAACAATCTTGATAGGACTGGAAAAAAATCAGTTTCTAAATTTTGCCGCCCTAGAAAACTTGCCGCCCTGGGCACTAGCCCCGACTGCCCATATTGTAAATCCCCCACACTGCTGGTTACCATAAGAACAGACTCTGACGAGTTTGAGATCAGATGGCCGTGTATGAGTTGTCCCAACATATTATTATTATTATCATCTATCAGCGGCATATTGCTACTTAATGATTTTAAATGTCAATTAATTTAAAATATGATATAGTACTAGCGGATGAGGGCCTGTACAAAACATTAATCTGTAGTGACCGAATTGTGAATTTTAACAATTCATGAATCCATTTGAACACACAAAAATTCAGCAAAATTGGTACAGCCATTTAGGAGGTCAATGACATACACACGAACAGGAAATATAATACAAAGATGTGTAATTATTTTATTGTTATCTCGTTTATATTTAAAACAGGTAAGCTTAGAATATATAGTACGAGTTAGTGCCATGCTATACAGCCGACTTGGGCCGGCACGACCGGGGTGGTACCTCACGCTCAAATAACACCGGCGTCAAGTGACAGCTCGGTTGTCGCATTTCGTGCGATTCGTGAGCTTCCGGTGGCGCATTGGGGGGATAAGGAAAAGGAGGGCAACACGTCTGCATAATCTCTGGCTGTCCAGATGTGTATTGGCGTCGATAGTCTAAAGTGATCTTAGACTCTAAACTTTAAGGCATCGACTGCTCGTTTGCCCTCCTATGCTATACAAAAACAAAATCGGTTGTCTGTAAAGTCAGTTTACTGACGATAGTTGAACGTGACAACGTCATAAGAAAATGGAACGCCTCAGAGCGAGGTAACGCCTAGGGTGAGCCCAGCACCTTGGGCGAAGCTAATTGGGCCGAGGGGGCTCTTTGTACCCCTCTTATAAGAAGAGAGGAGGGGTGAGGATGGGAACCTCACCCCATTGTACTGTCCCGACGTTGGGAGGGGTTGTTCTGTGGTGCGGGACAACCCCTCTGTGGAGGTGGCGTCGGTCCCTTGCGGGACTGACTAGCCGTCGAGGTGCCCTGTTTGTTTTCTAGATCCGGGGCACCTCACCAAAGGCGGCATTGGTGGCACTCGCCGGGTTTTAGTGGGTAGAGCTGCGTCCATTTACCAGCTGTCGGGCGCAGCGAGTCCCACATACCCGCGTGGGGAGACCTACTCCCCCGCGGGATGCCTCAGAGCATTTCCCGGCGTTAAAGAAAAAAAAAAAAAGAGCGAGGTAACGCCGCATACATCATGTTTTTTTCGTTCTTGCAGCCGACTCCATCGAATTATAAGATGTTGTCACGTGAAAAAGATAGTTCAAATTTACTATAAGCCCATGTGGATTGAAATTTACGAAGCTTAATGAGGCATTTCACTTCATGCTTTTCTATATCACAGTGTAAGCGAAAGGTAGCATGAAAATTTTCTAATATTTTAGCGGTGTACAGACAAAAATCGAACTTCGATCGTGAGATTAGTAACCACACAGCTGTCGCTGACCCAACCTTACTATCGCGGAAATACATCGTAGGAAATGTATTTTCTTTGGAGAAAATTGTAGGGGAAATGCAATAAATAAATGAGGTAAGATGAGGACAACCGAACTAATTTTACTGTCGAGTAATTACAGCAAGGATAATTAATTCCTATTTAGTAGTTTAAATTGTGAAAAGTTTGAGGAAAACATCTGGGTATAGCATCGTCACTTCGATAATGCTTAATTAATCGTAACAATTATTTCAATACCTCGTCACGTCAAATTCAGACTTGGCGGTTTTTTGAACACATAAATTATAATTTTTACGATAAATATTTAAAACACGTTTCTTGTCACCTAAATTTTTGGTATTTTACTCACTGTGAATTGATATTCTCAAATATTATATCTTAACTATTGAGTTCATGGCTAGTTTTTAACAAGTCGCATCATCTAAAATATCGTCTATTTAATATATAATAAAAAAAATCCCAAGAATATTACCAGCAAACAGAGTATAAAGCTGGATATATTTTTTTTTTCATAATGTCCGTTTTCAAATGTCTGTAGGTACATCTTTTTAGAATCTACATCAATGATGATATGAAATATAAAAAAATAAGTATATCGCCTTGCATTTTTTTATAGAAGAGGGGGCAAACTGACAGTGGTTTCACTCGGTGGTAAGTGATCCATAGACACCCGGTACATCATTAGCAGATGCGTTGCCGGCCTTTCAAATATGAGTATGGTCTTTCTTGAAGGTCCCTAAGTCGTATTGGTTCGGAAATACCGTAGGTGGCAGCTGGTTCCATATAGTCGTCGTGCGAGGCAGAAAAATCGAGTTGTTGTGGATTTCCGGACATCAGAATCGTATGGTGATGGTGTGTCAAATTTGTAATTTTTACGCGATGTCCGGTGGTGGAACTGTTCCTTTAGAACACTCCCCGTGGTAAATGCGGTAGACGATGCAGAGTGATCCAGCAGACATCTCCACGCAGCGCTAAAGAAACGAGCCGATCGGAGAACCTTGTCATCGACGATTCGAGCCGCCCGGTGCATTAATCAAGGTAATTTTACAAGGATTTGTTTTTGTGTAGTATCGATGAATAAGTTCTTGAAAAATGTACACAAGGTTTATAGAAGCGAATTTTATCCCCTGCAGAAGAAGAACAGAAGTTACCACATACACCCGGATTTCGTAAGGGCATACTCAAAAATACGCTAGTACCGAGTCATCCTTCTGCGAGGCAGTAGTGTCCCAGAAGGAGGCCGACGAGCGGGTGAGAGAGGAGGCCGCGGACGTGGCCTCCCCCCGTGGGCGACGAACGGGGGTGCGCAGGAGGCGCTACTTAATGCGCCTCCAGTAACGCCCCTGTGCTCGTGTCGGGTTCAGGATGGGAACCTGGGCCCAGTGTGACACGACGTCGCGGGGACTGCCTAAGCAGCCGGGCAGTCCCCCCTTAAGAGGAGTAGTCTGGCCTTCGCCGGGGCCAGCCTGTCGCTGAGGTGATCCTGTTGAATGCCTATCCGGGACCCTCAAATGAAAGCGGCTGAAGGCACTCGCAGTGGTTTTAGTTTACGGGTAGGGCACTCCCAGGTGCGAGTCCCACATAGGGTCAGGATCTACCCGAGATCCTGGCTACATGCGTAAAAAGCATTTCCCTGCGATAACAAAAAAAAGAAAAAAAAAAAAGACCCGAGTCATCGAATCGTGGGCAACTTTCCCTAAAACGGGATATATGATCTCGATTCTATATTTATTAAATATACAATCGGTCTCTGGGTAGGGCTTAAGAGAAGTGGGCGGCAGACACTGCCCTGGCCGTTGACCCGCCGTGGGAACTCGTGGCGGAGGGTCTTGCCGAGATGCACTCCTATGTCTCGGATAGGAGGTCTCTCGGCGAAAGCCTTACGTTGGACGGAATCCTGCGGGTTCGCCGACTAGGGCAAGAGGCGTTAATGCGGAGTTGGGGGGAGGACCTGGTGTGGCAGCCGTGTTGCCTCAGGCGCCATGGTCAAGCCGGTGTCGTGCCGGTGCCGAGCCGGCTAGTGGAAAAACGGCCATTTTCCAAAAAAATCCCAAATTCTTGGAAATTCACAATACAGTGACACTGAAACTGGAAAATACTTCCTATTGCTCCTGAAAACTGATTAAATTCGTGGCGGGTCCCAAGGCAGTTTTATTGTATCCTTTCTCCCAGAGACCGTGTCAAAGGGTGATTTGGTGAACTGTTGATCCTGGCTAGACTGGAGTAGCACCGGTGGGGACGAGGGGTAGGTCAAGCTCGTATTCATCGACAGCGCTACCCAACTGCTTGTACACATTGTTTTACAAAAAAGGAACTCCAATGTTTTACAACCTCATCAATAAATAATGATTACTTATAATAGTGGCATAAAACGTCCATGCATGCTATTTCGATAAACAAAATTGGCATAACGCCATATGTGGCACGAGTGTTTGAGAATTATCTAATGTTTATCATATCGTAAGATAAACCACATGCCCATCTCAAGGGACAGTCTGTGTTGTGTTAGCTACTGGGTGAGAGAAATGGGCAAGGAAACATGGATTACGCCATTCAAGAAACAAGTAATTATTTTTATATTGATAGATCGTAAAGATTGATATTATTTTTTGAGCTGATAATTTTATAGAACATAGATAAAACTATAGTGGTCATGTATTTGTTAACGATAATAGTTAACATTATAATATTGAAAGATGTTAGAGGCAATTCAGAATACATATTAATTGTAGTTCCTTCCTTAAAACTAAAACTTAATCTTTTATATATATATTTCTTGTGTGCGTGTGTATGTCACTGAACTCCTCCTAGACGGCTGGACCGATTTTAATGAATTTTTTTGTGTGAGTTCAAGGGGATTCGTGGATGGTTTAGATTCATAAAAAAATATTTTGTACAGGACAACGTCTGTCGGTGCCACTAGTATTATATAAATAGACAGCTATTTTGTCGCGTTTCGTGCGGTTTGTGACTTTCCAGTGGCCTATTGAGGGGGATAGGGAAAAGCAGGGCAACCTATCTACATAATCTCTGGTTGTGCGGATGTGTGTGGGCATCGAGTCGTCGTCAAAATGCTTCGACTGCTCCTTAGCCCTCCTATGCTATAAAAACAATTGGGTACACGGACGACAGTGACTAAGAACCAGCAAATGGCTTGTTATACAAATCAAATGTAATATAAATCATCATCATCATCAGCCTCTATCCGTCCACTGCTGAACATAGGCCTCCCTCAATGAACGCCAAGACGGACGATCCCTTGACACTCGCATTGCGAGTGCGAGTGGTAATACAAATCAAATTATATAAAATGTATGATCTTAATTTTAGTATATTTTTCTATCTTACCATCTTCGTTGTTAGTCGATATATTTACTGACACAAGATAATCATTAGGTTTGACTTAAGGTAGCGCATTGTTAAACTGTAGTGCCCTTATATGTATTTAGTATATAAGTTAATGTTTATATGAAATAAAGAGAATCATCTCGGCACTCGAGCCTCTCACACGCCTCCCTTCCTCACATGGCGACCCTGCCAGTGCTGCCTCGCGGCAGCGCTGAGCCCGAGATATTAAAAATAAAATTAAAAATATAATTTAAATAGATAAAATAAATATATAATTATGAAAAGATAAATATAAACATATAAGAAAATAACTATGACAAATGACGAAAAATGAAGAATATTAAAATAAAAGAAGAAATAAAATTGTAGCAAGAAAAATATAGATGACATTTAATTAAATAGATAATCAAAAGAAAATAATATCGAAAATATAAAAGTGAAGAATAAATAAACTATGAGAAGAAATAAAATATATAAAAAGGCCTCACTCGAAGAATAATGAGATGATAAGAAGACATAAAGTTTTATGAAAAAAATTACGATTTAAAAAATTAGATTACGATGAATGAAAAGTAGGAAGGTATGATTAAAACAGAGTTGTTAGATTTACGAATAATGTGGCTGCAAACGCATTATTTCGATAAATGAAGGTTATGACTATAGAAGGATTGACCAAAATACTTCCACTTCCATCGATGAACGGTCTGATCACCCGTCCGTCGAGTGGAAATACTTAAAAACCAAATAATAATGACGTATAGTCCAAATGCTTGATCATGTTAAACGCGAGACGTTTTCGTGAAAGTTTTAGGATTATTTTAAAACTAGTGCTCGTACGGAGTATAAAAAAAAAGGAAAAAAATGTTGATGTTGTAGAATAGGAGAAAGTTTAATACTCTCCAAATAATAATTGTGTGTTAAATCCTTCCATTCGATCATGGTGTGAACGAGTTTTCCTCCGTGAGATAAGTTGGAGTCTAAAATGACTTAAATGAGGACCACAATTAATGTGTTAAAGGAATTATTAAAAATGTAAAAGATAGTAAATGTAGAGTAGGAGACAGTTAATAGACTGTCCTAATTGTGTGTTAAATCCTTCCGTTCGATCATGGTGTGAACGAGTTTTCCTCCGTGAGATAAGTTGGAGTCTAAAATGACTTAAATGAGGACCACAATTAATGTGTTAAAGGAATTATTAAAAATGTAAAAGATAGTAAATGTAGAGTAGGAGACAGTTAATAGACTGTCCTAATTGTGTGTCAAATCCTTCCGTTCGATCATGGTGTGAACGAGTTTTCCTCCGTGAGATAAGTTGGAGTCTAAAATGACTTAAATGAGGACCACAATTAATGTGTTAAAGGAATTATTAAAAATGTAAAAGAT
Source organism: Helleia helle (assembly GCA_963853865.1). Lineage (NCBI taxonomy): Eukaryota > Metazoa > Arthropoda > Insecta > Lepidoptera > Lycaenidae > Helleia > Helleia helle. The sequence goes on from OY971434.1 coordinate 8,114,401, forward strand.
AGTAAATGTAGAGTAGGAGACAGTTAATAGACTGTCCTAATTGTGTGTTAAATCCTTCCGTTCGATCATGGTGTGAACGAGTTTTCCTCCGTGAGATAAGTTGGAGTCTAAAATGACTTAAATGAGGACCACAATTAATGTGTTAAAGGAATTATTAAAAATGTAAAAGATAGTAAATGTAGAGTAGGAGACAGTTAATAGACTGTCCTAATTGTGTGTCAAATCCTTCCGTTCGATCATGGTGTGAACGAGTTTTCCTCCGTGAGATAAGTTGGAGTCTAAAATGACTTAAATGAGGACCACAATTAATGTGTTAAAGGAATTATTAAAAATGTAAAAGATAGTAAATGTAGAGTAGGAGACAGTTAATAGACTGTCCTAATTGTGTGTCAAATCCTTCCGTTCGATCATGGTGTGAACGAGTTTTCCTCCGTGAGATAAGTTGGAGTCTAAAATGACTTAAATGAGGACCACAATTAATGTGTTAAAGGAATTATTAAAAATGTAAAAGATAGTAAATGTAGAGTAGGAGACAGTTAATAGACTGTCCTAATTGTGTGTCAAATCCTTCCGTTCGATCATGGTGTGAACGAGTTTTCCTCCGTGAGATAAGTTGGAGTCTAAAATGACTTAAATGAGGACCACAATTAATGTGTTAAAGGAATTATTAAAAATGTAAAAGATAGTAAATGTAGAGTAGGAGACAGTTAATAGACTGTCCTAATTGTGTGTTAAATCCTTCCGTTCGATCATGGTGTGAACGAGTTTTCCTCCGTGAGATAAGTTGGAGTCTAAAAAGACTTAAATGAGAACCACAAAATATGTTAAAAATTGTAAATAATATATGAGAATTATGTGAAAAAGGGTATGTATGAAACCCAGTGAAATATGAAACGAAAGTAGCAATTTATGGAGAATAAATAAAGTATTAATGAGGATGATGATGATGATGAAATAAATAAAGTTAGGGTATATGTGAAACCAATGGAATATGATACGATAGTAGGAATAAACGGAGAATAAATAAAGGATTAATAAGGATAAAAAATTTGAAGATGAAATAAAGTAAGAGCCTAAAAAAGAAACCAAAATATGAAGGAATATACTGTATGTACAAAATGCGTATGTATGCGTAAAAATGGTTATGAAAAATGTATTATGTAATTGATGACATCATGATGATAATGAATGTTATATGTGACTAGTACTTAATATCAGTTAGTAACGAAGATCATAAATAGTTAAGAGACATATTTGAAACTTTGTTATAACATATCATTGGCCTGATATATTTGATATCGATCCTTATATGTAGAATGGAATTATTAAACTAACTGTCATCTCATTACGACCTCCCAAGAAGTTGTCATACTATAAGTTATAATGTTTTAAAATGTTTATAAATCTATTTATGTATATGTTTGTATTATTATTGAGTGTTATAAAGTATTTGTCATTTGTCATTGTTACTCATTGTTATTCATTATTATTAAAAATATGTAATCATAATATTAAAACTGTATATTATATTTTAATCAATATTGTTTAAAAAAACATCAAATGTATTTAAGTTTTTTTATTATTTTAGGAAGGGAAATGTAGTGCCCTTATATGTATTTAGTATATAAGTTAATGTTTATATTAAATAAAGAGAATCATCTCGGCGCCCGAGCCTCGCGCACGCCTCCTTACATTACAAAACAATAATTCTAATACGCGCGAGAGGGGACTGAATGTCCTGAGCGGGGCGAGGCTTGCCATACGCGAGCGAGCTTATAACTAAAGGACGTAAACGACAAAATGGTTTTTGTTATTTTATTGCGTTAACAACGACAATTGGAGAAATTTCTTCCATCATTTTAAAGAACATGTACAGACTCATCTACAAAGAAAGTTAAGAGGCTTAAACCGATCCCGGTTGCCCATAAGATGTGAATCTCTTTTTAAAAAGAGGTCTGTTTGATATTCTCTTCTCTGTTACAAAAGTAACTTAATCGTGTATTGAAAACTAACAAAATAAGGTTAATTTTATCATATTAATAATATTTTAATTCGTTTTAGAATTACTGAAATAAATTGATTAAAAAGATTATAGACGCCAGAATTTCCCATGCGTCCTCTTAATTTACGAAATTTACCAACCAAGTAGCAGCAAACGGCAATCTATACAATTTCATGATCATTTATCTTAGATAAAGTCATTAATATAAGCAGGAAAAAATGGTCCAAGAATAACTCCTTCAGGCACTTCCAATTTTATTCCATGAGCCCAAAGGAACTTTTATTATTTACAATTACTTTATATGCACTTTAACGCAATAAAGAAGCTAAAAGTATAGGTTCTGTGTTCATAACACCACATTGATGCATTTTTTTTAACAATATTTTGTGTTGAATATAATCAAACGCCTTGAACAAATCGCAAAATGGCCTAAAGCATCTTGATTTTTTTTTATAGAAGAGGGGGCAAACGGATAGTCGGTTCACCTGATGGTAAGTGAAGAGCGACATCCACAGACACCCGCTACACTAGTGGATTAGCAGGTGCTTTGCCGGCCTTTCAGAGAGTATGCTCTTTTCTTGAAGGTCCCTAAGTCGTATCGGTTCGGAAACACCGTAGGAGGCAGCTGATTCCATATATTAGTCGTGCGAGGCAGGAAATGCCATAAAAATCTAGTTGTTGTGGATTTCCGGACATCGAGATGGTGTGGGTAAAATTTGGAGTTTTTCCGCGATGTCCGGTGGTGGAATTCTGCTGCAGGTATTCCGTCCGAACAATTCCTCAGAACACTCCCCGTGGTAGATGCGGTAGAAGATGCAGAGCGATCGGACATCTCTACGCAACGCCAAAGAATCAAGCCGATTGGAGATAACATTGTTGTCAACGATTCGAGCCGCCCGGTGTTGAATGCGGTCAAATGGAAGGAGCTGATATTGGGGCGCTCCAGCCCAGAGGTGAGAGCAGTATTCCATGTGAGGCTGGATCTGCGCCTTGTATAATTGAAGGCGGTGTGAAGGCATGAAATACAGCTCCGCCCAATAGGGCGGAGCAGTATTGAGCACGCCGAGTTTCTTCGAGGCTAGTTTAGCCTTTCCTTCCAAATGACCACGAAACTGCACATCTCTCGATATATCGACGCCAAGTATCCCAATGCTGGCTGAGGCGGTTAGGGAAGTGCCTTCAAATTGTAGAGGAAGGGTGATTTTTTTGCGGTAAACACGCAAACTTGTGTCTTGTTGGGGTTAAATTGGACAAGGTTAAGTCGCCCCCATTCCGAGACTCTGGCCAGCAGAGACTCGATTTCAGACACAAGTTTGTTCCGACACTCATCGACCCGAGAAATATTAGGGCAGCCAGAGTATAAGGCATCTCCAGTGCTGTCATGCGCATAACAATGAATGCCGCTGGTTTTCAGCATATCATTGATATGCAGAAGAAACAGGGTTGGAGATAGTACACAGCCCTGGGGAACACCAGCATTAACAGACTTGAGGTCCGAGCATGTACCGTCGACAACGACCTTAATGCTCCTGTCTGCCAAAAAACTGGTGATCCATATACATAATTTCTCGGGAAGCCCATAAGATGGTAGCTTTGCAAGAAGTGCTTTATGCCACACCCGATCAAAGGCCTTCGCTATGTCCGAACTAACCGCCAGCGCCTCCCCCTTGCTCTCAACTGCCTCTGTCCATCGTTGCGTTAGGTATATTAGAAGATCACCAGCTGAGCGAATCCGTTGAAAGCCATATTTGCGATCGCTAATCAGCTGGTGCTCCTCCAAATATCGCCGGAGCTGGCAGTTAATTATGGATTCCATAATCTTTGATAACAAGAAAGTTATGGCTATTGGTCTGCAGTTGGACGGGTCTGAGCGGTCTCCTTTCTTATGGATCGGGATATTCCGTTTCAACCATACTTACTCATCACATTTATTAAAAATAATCTTACAACTTAATATGATGGGATAAGGTTTATTTTTCCAACGTAAACTTTGGATTATAATAATAATAATGATTATTCCCACACCTATTCCTCTTTACGTATCTTGGACATTGGAATCCTTAATCTAGTTTAGCGAAGATACTGCGAAGGTTACGTCAATCGGTACATCAAAACTGTGTCCCTTATCCCTTATCTTGTATTTTTATCGCGTGCTATAAATCTATATTGTATTTTTATTGGGTTACTGACGGTTGTAATCTTAACGTATATTCACGATTATCACATACAATTGTATATTACACATATCGTGTCTAAATAAAAATATTAACACCGCGTTTACCTGGTTCTATAGCTTATAAGAATCTGACTTGACTTGATACAGTAATTAAGCATACAAATTCTTTTTTTGTTTCTTTTCTTTTCATCAAATCTTTGGTGAGATTCGACCTGCGAACCCTGCGTGATCTATTCAGTCACCTGCTGGGCTAGCATGTGTACCACGAGATATCTTTTGACTAGAGAGAGAGATAATGTCTACATCGAGTATTTTCTCGATTACTCGTTAGGGCAATACGAAGAGTGCTACTACGAGAACAATCTTCGTATACCGAAATTATATAATTATAGTAGGAAAACGCCACGGTATACAAAAATAGGCATACGGCTTTATTTATTTAAGTTTAAATTACTTTATCTCGTTCTTAATATTGAAAACGCATGTTAGCTACTGTATACAGATTACAGAGAGATAATACGAGAAAAGGGTAGACAAAATTTTGTCGTGCGGGCATGCTAGGCCAGCTGACTACGACAACTTTAAAAGTACTTGAACATCCATAATATTATGACACTATGAAATATTTTGTTTAATTTAATTATAGTATGATTATGAGTGATTTAGGTTCTTATTCGTTTTAATGTACAATTTTTGACTTCAGTTCTAGTTTCCAGTTAGTGTTGAACTAGGTTTTTTATTGTCATAAGGAGGCATCCGAGTAGTCGGAGCTTTATGGTGACTACCGACGCCCATAAATATCCGCAGAACCAAATGATATGCAGATGCGTTGCCCTCCTTTTCCCTATTTTCCCAAAGGCTACTGGAAACTCAAAACCGCACGAAACGCGATGACCACGTCCTCCCGTGAGGTCGGGCGTGTAATTTCTTAATATATCGCGATAAATTAAAGAGTCGTTTCATATTGTTTGTAGTTTGTTTTAGAACTAAACTACCTGAATGGTCTGTTCTTTTGTCTGAGTAACATTAAAACAAATGCTCACTTTTCCAGTGTTTCGTATCAATGGGCGTTTCAATAAACATGGCAGGCCACGGCCTGACCATGGGCTTCGCTGCCATCCTCCTGCCACAGCTCCGTAAGCCAGACTCTGTCATACCGATCGACGATGCTTCAGGATCATGGATAGGTAAATTCATCTTTAATTTTAGCAATACACGATGTAAATATGCTGTCGAAGTCATCCCACTTTCTTTATAAGATTTAGAAATAAACGAATATGCGAATCATCTGATCAATAGAATGTTTTATGGTAATATATTATATGAGATGAAACATACATTGTGGTAACAACTAATAATTGGCATAGCGCGCTGATCCTAAAGGACGAAATGGCCACATAAACCATAACGACCCTAATGCACAATACGTGAGTAAGCAAATCTGATGTTAAGGCGAGTCACCGCGGGCGAAACGAGACAAAGGGTTTGCTAAATCAAATTGAGATACTTACTATTAAATAACAGTCTCACAAAAAATATCAGAGACACCTAAAGATATCGTTTAAAGGATGCGCCAATTGGTTACACGATAAGATGTACTTTACTCGATCATAAATAAAATAAAAACAAAAACGAATAATTTACTAATAAAATATGTAAGTTTGCAGATATTTTTTTATATGGAAATATTTAATTTTCAATAATACAGAGAACGTGCTATTTTTTTATCTCAAGTCCTATATATTTTTTTATTCAAATTTATCCCAAAACTTGAATGCGTTTAGCGTTTTCACAAGACGCCACGACGCTCGCTACCCCGCGGCCCCGCCAGTCCCTGTGACTCGCCTTACTGACTCACCTTAAGTGGAATGACCAACCTAATAATGTAGACTGACTTTAATTCTTTAAAAAATCGTTTTAAATTTAACATTTTCAGCTTCAATCCTGGGCTTTGCATTGGTCGCTGGCAACTTTATTGTTCCAACAATTATGGCTAAGTTTGGTAGAAAAACGGCCAACCTGGCAAGTTTAGCACCAATGCTCATCGGCTGGTTTGGTATAATTACTGCAACCGGGATAACAGCATTGTTAATAGCAAGATTTCTTCAAGGTTTGGCAATGGGAATGAGTGCTTCGCTTGGCCCGGTGTTGATAGGGGAATACAGTAGTCCAAACAATCGTGGAGCCTTCTTGACAGTTATATCACTGTCCATCGCTACTGGTGTTCTTTCCGTTCATACACTTGGATCTTACTGCACTTGGCAAACCACCGCGTTAGTATGCGCCTTTATAGTGTTCTTTGATCTTCTAATCGTGATTTACTCCCCTGAATCTCCCAGCTGGTTGGCTGATCAAGGTAGGTATGATGAATCCAGGAAGGTGTTCTATTGGCTACGCGGTGACGGGGAAAACGAAGAATTGGAACGGATGATAGAAACGAGTAAGTTCATAAGGGAATCTAAGAAGGATGCTGCGGTCACTGACACTTTTATGAAGAAATTACGCAGTAATATAGCTTATATGAATGTTACGATCAGGAAGAAGGAATTTTATAAGCCTATATTCATAATGATTCACATATACACACTGGGGCAGTGGGCTGGAGCCAACCTTTTAGCGGCATACACTATTGATGTATTCACACATGTAATCGGATCAGACGCTAATATATCTCTCTTAGTGATAACTCTGGGCATTCAAAGGATAATCTCCAATTCTCTTGCAGTTTATGTAATTAAGAAAGTAAAGCGTAGAACGATGTTATTTTCGACAGTTGGGATCAACATCTTTGCGTTTATAGCGACAGCAGCGTATACTTATATGAAGGGTCAAAATATGCTCCCGTACGATCATCCCTTCATCGGAGTTCTGTTAGTCCACATTCACATGTTCTCAATAGCCACTGGTACTGTGCCTTTGCCGTTTATAATCGCTGGAGAAGTATTCCCAATGGAATATAGAAGTCTCGCTGGAGGCTTGAGCGTACTATTCCTATCATCAAATCTCTTTATAACGGTCAAGACTGTACCATTTTTGTTCAAGAACTTTGGTATTCATGGGGCATATATACTATATGCGTGCGTTGTTGGATACTGCTTGGCCATAGCTTGGTTCTTCTTGCCAGAAACTAAGGATAGGACATTACAGGAGATAGAGGATGAATTCAGAGGAAAGATGTCACCTGAGGATGTAAAGTCATCTGAATCGTTGAAATCGCGGAAATATTCCAACGCCGACCGAAGGTGTAGTGCTCCTGTAATGTAATCCTAAAATAAACGTATATAAGCTTTTGGACGAAGGACATTTTGTGATATTAAAGTAAGTCTTTATAATACTTTCCGAATGTTGATTCGAATTTATTTTAACTATGATAGTAGCTTCAGGGATATATATATCGTCACAGTAGAGTGTAGACAAAAGGAACAGTATAATATTACTGTTCCCTTGCACATGAGTCCCGCACTGACACTCGCGACTGATGTTTGCCGAGGTATGCCGATACTTCGTGGCGCCTAGGTATAGCTCGCGTTCCGGCCGTTTGTATGAAGACATTATACCTTCTGTTCCTTTTCTCTATACTGTGCTAGCGTTATATCCCACGTGTCAATGAGAGCTCCGGGCTAGAAGGGCACCAAATTATGTAAAAGTAAGTACAAAAATGCGTGCACATGCATTTAGTCAGGAAATATTTTTATAATCCAAGGCAAGTTACGCCATGAGAAGTAGGGAAATAAAATTGTAATATGGTTTTAAAATAGACTACATATTTGTAGTGGATTTCTATATATGATTGTATTTATCCCATCAAAGCACAAATTTGTGTGACAATTTGATTATTTAGCTATCAATAAAAAAGGTTTTGGGAACATTATAATATAATACATATATGTGTACTTAATAATAAAGAACTGCAAAATGATACTCATTTGAATAGTATATTGTATCAGATTATTGAAATATATGATAGGTGTTATATGTTATATGATATTAATAAAGCACTATTGTGAAAAAAAGTCTTTACTCAAAAGGTTGTACTTAAATACTTATAAACAAGAAACTGAATAAAGTATAACAAATAATCCTATAAGTTTTATTAATTGCTAAATCCCGTATTCATTCTTGTTTGTAGTCGTCGAACATATAAAAGGAATTGTTCAAATGGGACTGGGAGATGAGAGCGTTCAAATTATTCAACTAAGTACACACAAATACTATTTATAGTCTATAGATGGACTCAATATCATGTACTGTTTCCGTTCATTCGTCAAATGCCGAAACAATAAAGATATTTATTTTACCATAAATTAGGGCATTCCGTATTCCACATAGAAGAGAGATAAGACAAAATTCGATGTAATTAGATTATAAGCAATGAATTAAGCTCGAATTGGAACCTGCTGGTTTACAAATTTTTACTTAATTTCCTATATTTGATTCGTTATCTAGTATTAATTGTAACGTCGGTTTAACCGTGGGGCTTAGAAGTTGTGATTGTTTATATGAATATGGAGAGAATGTACACATTGTAGTTACTAGATAACAACACTTGAATGAATTTTGCATATGATCTTGATAACATATCTTCAACAATCATGTTTATCGAACCATAAGTTTCTTAAATCCATACAAACAATTTACCTATATACCTACAATGCACGGTACATTATGTACATAATATTATATAATTTCGCTACGTAACGTTAATACGGCTAGGGTAGGTATATTTTCTTTATATAATAATATAATAATATCAACCCTTACCTATACGTCCCACTGCTGTGTCTCGGGTCTCCTCCTCGAAATCAGGCGAGGAGGGTTTTGAGCCATAATTCACCGATGCGCTGGTAAAATCCGGCTCGGTGAAGTTACCTTACACTAGGCCATCGTCGCTTCTATCTTCTTTACATAGTATAAAGTGGTTTAAATTAAAGTCACCTTTTGTGTTGGTCTGTTTGTGCATCGGTATTTTCTACACAACGGATTTTGATGCGGTTTTCACTGTCGGCTTCCTTATGAACTAGGGCAGGCTCCTAAGTAAGGACATCAATAGTTTCATCATAGAAAGTGAGATAGGTTTGTTTGTTTGTTACAAATAAACGCAAAAACTACTCAACCGATTTCTTTTATGTCATCAGGGGGCAAACGAGCAGTCGGAGCCTCACGGCGCCGACGCCCATACACATCCGCACAACCCCACGCAGATGCGCCGCCATCCTTTTCCCTATCACCCCCAATGGGCCACCGGAAACTCACAAACCGTACGAAACGCGACAGCATAGCTGTCACTTGACGCCAGTGTTATGTGAGCGAGAGGTAACACCCCGGTCGTGCCAGCCCAGTACGGCTGCAATTCAGCATGGCACTACCTCATTTTTTTTTCTTTTAATAAATATTCTATATTATATGAATTTCTTTTAATAATAAATAATATCTTTTAATAATTCTTTCATTCTTCCCACTAATAATGATTTTTTTTTTTTAGTAAAGCAACTAATTTTCAACAAGCATCTCGTTCTTTTTTGAAATAGTTGTCTTCATAATTATTATAGTAACAATATTCGTAACCAGGCCTATAAAATATTAATAAAAAAAAAAAAAAAGTAACAATATTATTGCATTAGTTGGCTTAAAGGTCTCGTAACCAGGCCATAAAATATTATTAAAAAAAAAATATTGCATTAGCATTAAGTCCGCCAATTTGTAACAAATTTTAAATTTGGAACAATAAAGTTTAATAAATAAATACAGTGTAAACTCTTTATAACGAATTCCAAGGGACCGAGCATTTTTTTTCGCTATATAGAGTTTTCGTTATACGGAGGGAAGAGAAAAAATAAACAAAATTTAACTATGTAATTACAATAATTTCTTATATAATAACTTTTTCGTTAACACATAACGCTTTTCTTTTATTGGCCATCTTGACAGTTTCAAATTTGGTATACGAGTTACGACTGATACACGATAGGTGTCGACGCGATGGTGCGTTTAGTAACTGAGACTAAAATTTCCTGACAATGTAATCTAAGAATAATGGCACCCGTCTTATGGCAATTAGCAATCACAAAAGCGAGATAGCTGTTGATGACCTCAGGGTATATTTCTTAGGCATTTAGGAGCCTCAAAAGATTAGTTTTGTAAGCTGATTATTATAAAACAATTATACTATTAAATATGTTGTTGATGTCTAAATATGAAAATATTTCTTCGTAATAGAGAATGACTGTTGCGTTATAAAGAGTGAATTAACGTATGGGTTTTATAGTAAACCAACCAAATTGAACTAATTTCTACGTTATAGAGAGTTTTCGTAATAACGAACGACGTTATAGAGAGTTTACACTGTATGTATACGCAAGTAGGTACCATAGGTAGGTAATATAAAAAAAGCCTTTTTTGGATAAGGGGCCATCCATAAACTACGTCACACGAATTTCAAGATATTACGACCCCTCCCCCGTCCATGTCACAGTTGGTCACATCTGTGAGACTCCCCCCTCCCTAGTGTGACGTCTTTTTTTTATTTTTTTTTATGTTAGTTAGATAGGCAAACTGGCAAACGTGCCACCTGATGGGAAGTGGTCGACGTCGCTTATGAACATAAATTAGTTTACCTGGAACGAGCCCAGGCAACTTATTTATGTGTTGCCTATCCTGAGACATAAGATGTTAAGTCTCGGTGCCAGTAATTACACTGCCTGTCTTGCCCTTCTCTCCGAAACACAGCAAAGCTGTTTCACGGGAGAAACAAGCAAGATGGTGGTACCCATGCAGCCGGGAGCGCGGCACAGCGCTTCCCTCCCACCGGTAATACCCACGTCACATACTTTGCAATCTTTACGTATTAAAATTAGTTTTAAATAGTTTATTAATATTTTAATTTCATTTCTTTATTAGTCTATAATTCATGTTTTAATAACAGACATTACGATGTGAAAATGTGACGTCACTAGATGTAGGACCCTCCCACCCCTTGTCCCTAACATCGCACTAACCGATTCATTTTTTATTTTTTTATAAGGTTTAGGGTGACTTAGTGGACATAAAATCACAAAACGCTGACAGATTCAGGTGGATATCTCGGAAACTGCACTTTATGGCCAGTTATTGAGACCATTACTTATTGTAGAGAATAAAATTTCACGTTTTATTTTTGTACTCTTTTTTGTAAAATTTACCGTTTACGATATATGGCCCAATTAATGGACCTGTTTTTCTATCTCGCCGATAACTCATATTGGATTAATCAATAAAATGAAAGAATCTTCAGAAAAAAAGTAGTTTTAGAAAAAAAAATGAAATGGAAATTTAGTGCCAGGTTAATTCTATTTTTACCACAGAAACATATCGAGATATACTTCTGTGATTTAGAAACATATTGCGAGTAAGGAGTATGGGAATAGGTGAGTGAGCCCCAAGAGAGATACTACGACCGAGCGAGATTGTATGCTCGGTCAGGCCGAAGCCCTCTTGCTATCGATTCAGCTGTTGTATGTGTAGCGACGAGCTGTGGAACTTCCATAGCGTGATTCAGGAATGTGGCGCCGATTGGTCCGCCACAGGAGTATAAATCAAAAACATGTATATCATCCATACTTTACTTAATACAACAAAATAACAGTAAAAACAAGCTTAACATCTAAGCAATTGATTTATTTAATGTAAAAACTATTACGAAGATGTCTTATCTGTTCTCAGAACAAGTTTTACGTCATAAAACACAAACATTTATATTTTAGCTGCACATATATTATATTTATTCGGTTCTACTTTTCGACTCTTTAGAAAGAGATTATCGGGCAAAAAAGGCACTTCTTGCCATCAAAATACACTAGAATGGAATTATGCCATACATATAACATTTCACAAATTTGCGGGTACTTCATAGCAAAACAAGCACACACTGATTTTACTACATAAGTCAAATTGGCGTCGATATTATATCTCACTGTCTTGTTGGTCAATATATAAATTCTAACGTAGGTCCGATAGCGTAACTATCAATATTATAGTAAGGTCTATTAAAGTGCCTTCTTCTAGTACTCTCGTCTTTCCTTGATTCAAGTTTTCCTCGCCCCAAACGTAAATGATACTGATTATGTAGGTACACAAATCAGTTTATTATAGGTTTTCACGTAAAAAAATTCACGTATAAACATAATATAATAACTTCAATAATTTTACTAACCAAATAATACAACGTATTTGTTACGTTTCAATGAAGTGTTTTATATAAATTCTAAGACATCCCTTACGTAATAAAGACAGTAAGGATAGTTCGGTGGTGAATTAATAAAAAATATACATACAAAATTTTGTCTTTTATTACATACATGTAAGCTAGTAAAAATATTAATACTAATTCTTCTACTTGACAGGTAAAATTAGAAACGTCAAAACAAAATGGCGGCAAATGTACCAAATGTCAAATGTAATTTTTTATATCATTGCATTAGAATAGTATCATACGCTGTATGTATCTAATGTTTTGCCCCACGATGTGATTTTACATATAACATGAATCAATATATTCACGCAATACAACCCCACTCGGTATGGTCTTATGGAGGCAATTTAAAGCAAGCCTCATGTTATTTTCCAAGAGAAGGTTATTCTCATCCAGTTTAACACATCCCAAGTTTGGTTTCAAATTGAAAATACACACTTGAGATTTAAAAAAAAATTAGACATCCTGTCAAGCTATATAGCACTTTTAATCTTAAACCAAATCAGATCTAATAACAATTTAAATCGCAAGCACAGTATGTATATTCTACAATGAACATCACACTGAGAGCGACGGAGCGATTAGCGATTCTTGACTATGTACACAAATGTTTCGAATGTATAATTTTGTATGTCAAATTTTATTTTGATACCATGCAGCATAGAAAAAATACACTTTGTTCTAGTTTTAGTTGTCTAAGAATAAAGTAAATATCACAAAGATGAAGATGTGAAATCGTTTCATAGTCAATTACAAAAAAAATGTGATAAGAGACAGGAACAAATTTAAATACATATCCATCGATAAAATCTAGAAAAATTAAAAAAAGGTCACGAATTCCTCGAAAGTCGAAACTCAATCGCTCAAACGCTGTATCGTACTCAGTACATAATAAAGAAGTGTACGGCGTGGCGTATTTTACAATTATTTATACTATACTACTGTGAATATGTATTTCAATTGGGGCGTACGAATATAGTAGTATTTACCTAATTTAGAAGGCACAGTGCAACATTTACAAAACCGTAAAATATATACAATTTTTCATCTAAATTGAGTAAATGTGATAAGTAACACTCAAAGCGATTGCCAGCATTTATTTATTTTCTTTTGATATATTTTTCAAATTTCATTAGACAGTCGGCAAATATTATAGTCACAATGAGATACTAACAGTTACTTACCTACAAATATATTTCTATTCGAAGCACGCACTCTAGTAAACACCTAATTTTAAATATAATATAATATTTAAAAATATAAAAATAAATTTAACGCAAATAAAAAATGTCAAAAAAGTAATAAAATAATCCTATAGTTATATTCTGAAGTACATATTATATTCAACTATAAAACGCCACGCTATACGCTCCGCCACACTAAATATACGTCTTAATTAATAAATTTCACTATATACACGAAGTCACACAAAATATGAAGTTGGCTTAATGAACTCAATAGTTCGGACATAAACTATTATTAATTTTTTCTACTTATACATTTATAAACATAAATTCTCTAAGACCCCTTCAATATACCCATAATGAGAAGGACTATGATAAATTTCATAAAAATATAATTAAAGCTTAAACTTAACTAACTTATTTAAACTTATTACATCGAATACAACTTACTTTCGGATACAAACTAATTTTCTATATTGTTGTATTCTAACACATATTATATCATCCCAATACCTTCTTTTTTCAAAAACTGACGAAATACACGACAATCAATAATACATAGATTATTAAATGATCTTACACTCCGAACGAAGAAAAAAAAGTCAAAATTTGGATATATCTTTCTAGTATATCTGTAGATAACAATTACTACATTATGTACAGCCATTATAGGTCTTATATCCAATAGTCCACAGACTACATACGCCATTTTGTGATGTCTATGGTCATACGTAATTGTATGTAATCTATGGTTTATCCTGCCTCCGATGATTCACACTAACATAGCTTTCGTCCGAACTAGCAAGGCTTTTAATTGTCTATGGTTAAGAAATACGTAGTTAATTAGATTTATATTCATCTTATATAACCTGGTATGTGAGTAGAATATGTCAAGGATATCTTCATACTTATATACAAGACGTTATAATTTTTCACAATACTTTATTCTGTTAACTGCTATTAATAAAAAAATCTTGGAATATAATCTATACTTATAATATATTTAAATAATTATAGATAAGGCAATGTTGACATATCCTATTCAAATTTTTTCTGTGGGCGGTATCAAAGCCAGCCGGACACGCCCAAAATGGCGCCGGGTTCCTCGACCCTCAGAATCAACTACGAAACTCACGCGATTCACAAAAATCTTATATAATCTTAAGTGTGTTAATAAATAATGTATCTCGGGCAAATAATTTAACGACATACGTTGGTCCTTTCTCTTCCGCATAATGTATAAAATATAGATTTAGTCACGCTTCAATATATCATCTTGTGTATTTTGAGGATTTTACCGAGACGCTGTTTCGCCGTCTTCATGCCTTTTTTCAGTCTTGAATCTAGAAGAATTAATTATAAGTTTAGTAGTGATAAGAAAAGAATAGATAAAAAATGAACATTGAAATCGTGTAAATTAAATCTTAGCCTGACATACAAATATGTTACTTTACACATATCTAATGATCGAATATATTTTCATATTTTCCTTACTCTTATTGCTGGGCGCGGTGTGCACTGCTGGAGGCGGACGTTTGCTCTTTGTAGCTAGGACCGCTCTCTTTGCATTCTGAAATAATTGACAGTTTTAATTTTTTTATCCGTTACTACCATACATGATCCACCAGAACGATGACCTCCATAATTTTATAAAAGTTCAGATTTACTAAAAACTTTACTAAAATGTTGTACATAATTTCTCTCAAATTTCATACAAACGCTTATGTCTCCCACTGACGGATTGAATCAAGTAAGTTGTGCATATACAGTAGAACCTCTATAAACCGAATATCAAGGGAGACGCCAAAAAATTCGAGTTATAGAGTTTTCGAGTTATAGAGAATTTCGAATGAGGCGGATTTTAATTAGACATAATTATAGAGGTTGAGATTTATACTTGTTAAGTTGGTGAGGTAAAATAAAATATAAATATTCAAGTTGCAGAGGTGCCACATATCTTTTCTTTTATTATAAATTAACATTATTTCAAAACATCCATAAAAATGGCATTAAAAAAGTCTGCGGTTTTTTTGATTTAGATTGGTTTTTTGCTTTAAGAGTTTAGACGGTTGTTCTCTATCTATGGTATTGTATAAGGTATAAACTGCTTTCTAAAAAAACAATAGTGTACTTACACTGTCGGCGAATTCTTAAAGTTGGTAACTTATTTGTCTTCGAACTATAGAGGAAATAAGTCTCAAATAATCTAGCTGTAAATGTTATAAAATAAAACATTGCTATGTTCGAAATACAGAGGAAAAATTTCATTTTTCGAGTTATGGAGGGAAAATATAATATACCAAAATGGCTTGGAGGGACTCTCTGATTATTTCGACTTATAGAGGGTTCAGATTTCGAGTAATGGTGGTTTTGGTGTTTGGAGTGAAGGGAACAAAAGATTTTTTCGAGATATGGAGGTTTTCAACTTATCGAGGTTCGACTTATCGAAGTTCTACTGTATTAAAATTATTATTTCATGGTATTGAAAGTATTTTTTCCCTGAGCGATTACACTGCCTCAGGATGCTGATGTGCTGAATCGTAATTTTTTTTTTTTTGTGAATTTTACTCATTATAATGAAAAAAAATCGAATACTCCACTGCAACTAAAAAACTTTTTAAACTGAGATAAAGAACATAAAAAGTCGTTTCAATATTCGTGTGCATGTAACTATAGCCTCGACCTCTCACCTGTACGTGTGGCTCATGACGATGGTGCGCGGCGGCGTGCAGTGCGGCGCGCACGCACTCGCGGCGCACGGCGGCCCGCGCCGGCCCGCGCGCCCGCGGCACGACACGCCCCACGCGCGCGCGCGGCGACCACGACTCGTCCCTGCAAATGTATTCATAATATTAGTTTTTTTTTGTTAGTTGGATAGGCAGACCTGTTCTACCACCTAATGGTAACCAATTCATGTTGCCTATCCCGAGGTATAAGATGTTAAGCCTTAATGCCAGTATTACACTGCTCGTCCTGCTCTTCTCTTAGAAATACAGCAAGGCTGTTACATTAAAGAAATATGGTATTACCAATGGATCCTCATTCATCCATTGGTATATTTCTTATTTCTTTAGTCCCGCGCTGTCTCGCAGCGCACCTCTCCCTCCGGTAAAAAAATATTACACGGTATGTATACAGAGTGAAAACAACGATACGACATAAAATTAAACTGCGTATGACAAACGAAAGTTAAGTCTCTATAATAATAATGAATTAAAAATATCCAGTAGTTTACGTACAGGACATTATTTTTCATTGTTATCATTTCCTAAAAGATGTATTTGTTACTAGGCTATCACGCGCAGGTAAAAGACCCCGCATCGGTGCATACCACAACCGTCGTCAGTCACCGGTGTCGTATTTGTTGCTGTACCTACCTAACTTTGCTGACACCGACTCCAAAAGTAAAGAACAAGTTGATTATAAGTTGTAGGCCCAAAAATAAGGGAAATGCGATTATTTTATTACATTTTAGTTTTTTGTTTTTTTTTTTTTTTGAGGTCGATTTCGATTTTATATGCCACTCGATTACGAGTAATAATCACAAGAAAGTTTGCCACAAAATTCAATACGAAAAATATATTGACACGATAGCTTTTAGTTCAACTAAAATGGCACCAGTTGTTGTCACTCACTTATCACTCTTGTTCCGACTGTCGGTCCTGTTCCGCGAGGCCCGCCGCCGCTTCGACGTCGGCCATTCGTCTTCCTCGTCCGAGCTCATCTCCAATGAAGGATATACTGAAATACAAAAATAGCTTAGAAATAAATACTCATCCCGTAATTACTAAATGAGTACCTATAGCAATAGGAGCCATACATGCACTGTGTAGTGCTCTTCTATTTAAACTATATAGTAGTCATACATGCTGTTCTATATAAACTATAGCATTGAAGAAAATATAATGTACAAATCACACAAAATCAGAAAAAAATTAATACATATCATTCACCATAAAAAGTACATTTTTTTAAATGTTGACAATAATTTATTCATTATAATGGCATATTAAGTTTTTACAATTCGATATAAAAAAAACTTAATAAACAACGATAAAATTCGTTAATATTTGTTTTAATATAAAAATACTATCCGCTGGCGTCCCATAATTTCAATATAATGATCCTAATTCCTTACAGTTTTTGGATTAAAAACTTCTTTAAGCGCGTTGAGCACTTTGTGGGTGAACAAAAATGATGAACTCGCGACATCGTCACCGAACGCTTCCAATGTGACATTTATGCCGTCATATGAAATTCGAAATTTTTATTATTAAAACTAAATATGAAATTTCATAATTCTAAGTTATAAATTTTTACTTCTATCGTCAGTCCTATGACTACCATTTTTTATAGAAGATGAGGCTAACGGACAGTCGGTCTACGTGGCGGTAAGTGACCAGGGACATCCATAGACACTCGCTGCACCAGAGGATTAGCAGGATTACAGACTTTTCAAATACCTATGACTATGTTCTTTTCTTGAACCTATGTTAAAGCAATTATTTTATTTAAATATATTCAGTATATAATGTAATAATAATAATATCTATGGACTCTTTTTACACCACGTCAATATGGTCCAGTGGTATGTTCTCGAAGAACTTGAGCAATGGAAATAAAAGATTCCATTGCTGGATTCCAACCCGCTACCTCCGGCTTGAGCGCTAACCATTGAGTCACAAAGGTTGTTGTGTATATTCTCGGTACTCACCATACTCCTCGTCCCGATGCACCTCCTTGATGACGTCCTCCTCGTCCGCGTAGTCATCGTCGGCGCCGCCCACCGCCTTCCGCGCTCGCTTACTACTGCTCGGTGTGCTGCTATCATTGACACCATTTGTATTAAAGGCCGTACAGAAAATTTAGTGTTCATTGAAACTTGAAAGAGGCCGCCCAGTAGAGTACAGAAACGGGTTCATAACATTGTTGGTGATGACAAAAAATAATAACAAAGCAATGTTCGGTACCTGTTAAATATTTTAGATAATACATGAAATATAGTTTTCTCCCGATAATACATTTTCTGAAATAATACGTATTTTGTGCTAACACTTGGAAGTAAATTTATAGTTAAATAGTTTCGGAGGTTTTTGCGATAGCTATAAAAATTACCTGTCCTGCCTCGAGTTGGTCTTCTGTGGTGTGGTTGCTATAGCCAGGCCGAAGGTTTGCACGGGCGCCTCGTACCGCTCGCTTATACTGAGCATACCAGCCACGGCCGCGTCCTCCCTGGTACACACACGAGTGTTAGTTGCATAACGTTCATATATAGACTGACTATAATTTAGTACAGTTATAGGTGATAGCGTCTGGGTATTGTAGACGAATTGTTGGTCCGCCATTAACCAGATAAGACGATCTCCGAACGGTGGCCGGTTGTTGGATGCGAGTAGCGAGGGATCGGCCGTCTTGGCGTTCTTTGAGGGAGGCCTATGTTCAGTAGTGGATGGATCGAGACTGATGATGATGATAACTCAACTCCACGTGATCTCATTATTTTGTTAGTCATATGGCAGACGAGCCACCTGATGGTACGTGGTCAGTGTCACCCATCCACGTAAACAAGTTCCTGAGACTAGTCCAGACAATTCATTCCCGGGTTGTCTATCCTAAGAAGATGTTGTTCTGTTATTTCCGAAACACAGCAAAGCTGTTTCACTGAAGAAACAAGCAGGATGGCGGTACCTAGGAATTAGGATACGCCGAAATCCCTCCCACTGATTAAAAATAAACTACTCCTAACTTTTATTCTTTGACTCCCTTTTTCATTTTGTAGGTAGGTTTTTATTTATTTTATCAATGTGTTTTAAATGTGTTCACTCACGGCTCGTTGACGGGCGGCTCCTCCTCGGCCAGCACGGAGGCCTGTATGAGCGACTCGATGCCGTTGGCGGGCGCCGGCCGCGCGGGGGCCCGGTATGTAGTGCTGTTGGCTGCTGTACACAACAATACAATATCTTCCATTATTCCATCATTATACTGCTGGGCACGGCTCTTTTCTCGAAATCAGACGAGGAGAGAGGAGGAGGCGAGGATTTTCTGACCCAATGTTTTCCTTCGCTGGCGAGCAAGCGATGTTATGTTCAAATGCTCGGGAAAATGTAGGAAAACCCATTTCATGGCACCGGTTAGGACAAGACCATACCCACTCTTCTTTAACGCCGGGAAATGCTCTGAGGCATCCCGCGGGGGAGCGGATCATTCTTGGTGTACATCTAAGTTTGCATAGGCGAAGCTGCGGGAATGAGCTAGTGCCATATAATATATCACAGAAAATAGAATGACAATGAAATTCAAGGCCATCTTGTTTATCGTTAAAAGCTCAAGCACTACTGGGACAGATATACAAATCTATATAAAATTTAGTATAGTAAATAATATAAGCACTTCACAAGAGGTATTGTCATGCTGCATTGCAGTCGAATTGAGCATTTCCGGGGTGGTACCTCTCGCTCACATGATACCGGCGTTAAGTGCTGTCACTTTATTATTTATTATGCAGTAGCGTTTCGGCGTTTTGTGAGTTTTCGATTGATCATTAAGGAGGGCAACGCATCTGCATAACGTTTGGTTGTACGGATGTCTATGAGCGTCGGTAGTCACCATGAGGCTCCGACTGTTCTTTTGCTATAAAAACTACTGAGATTACGTAGAAAGTGCTAAATTGATACAAATTTATCCCCTGTAACATATTATGCTCATAATGAACATTCCAGAAAACTTATCCTGATAAGAAATGTACATAATATTATCGTGAACAAATATGTGACATACTTTATATGTACATTAAAAAAGAACACAATAAAAACATTAAAATCTCAAACAGCAATTATGATGTTATTTGTAAAAATAGTCTAACGCCCGAATATTCAAACGAATCTCAAATTTAAGACGTACTTAAACTCGTGTTGTCCCTCTTTTTTCTTTGAATCTGACACGTCGTAGCATGAGTTTAAGTACGTCTTACATTTGAGATGTGTTTGAGTATTCGGGCGTAAAGCTATTCACAAATTTGCCTTAATATAGTGTGACGAGGTGGCCGAGTGGTTAAGGCGTTGGACTGCTAATCCAATGTGCTCTGCACGCGTGGGTTCGAATCCCATCCTCGTCGAAAATTTTAGAATTTTTAAAAAATTAAAAATGGCAAAACAACCTGTTATTGTAGTGTATTTTTTTTTATGTTAGTTGGATAGGCAAACTAGCAAACGTACCACCTATAGAAAATATATTACGTTATTATTTTCCAGGTCACTATATTTTCTATCAAAATAAAATAATAATTTGAAAAGTTACTACTACAATTACTATAGTATATCAATAGTCACTCACCGGCGGGGCGGGCGCGCGCCCTCTGATTCTTGGGCGGGCGGCGGCGCGGTGGCGGCTCGTCCACATACAGCTCGCTGTCCTCGTACTCGAACGAGCTGGACACGCGCCGCCGCGCCGCGCGCTCCGAACGCCGCACCGACACGCCTCCGCTCGCAGCCACGCCCACTGCACTGGTGGCGGTGGTTTGCTCTGTACTCGGCTGTGGTACAAAACAGGTTATATATTAGAGATAGACATATACTATAGATA
Organism: Helleia helle; assembly: GCA_963853865.1. Lineage (NCBI taxonomy): Eukaryota > Metazoa > Arthropoda > Insecta > Lepidoptera > Lycaenidae > Helleia > Helleia helle. The sequence continues at coordinate 8,135,571 of OY971434.1, forward strand.
GTGCAATAGATATTAAAGTAACAAACGTCCCACCACAAACATCTTTAAGCCTATCTTATTTACAAAGATACAGCAAACAAAACATAGAAAGCTTATTTTTAGTTTACTATAAGTTTATTATTTAATTGTCTATTTTATGTTTACTATATCTTCCTAGCATCTAAAATTTCACTTAACCTTTTCAGGTACCATTTTACATACATAATCTATAGCCATTTTATAAAGTTGAAAAATTGTTTTGTTTGTTTCTTTGGTTGAACATGCTAATCTCCCTGAGATTAATGGTTCGAATTAAAAAAATCTTTTTGTGTTGAATAGTCCGTTTATCGAGGAAGGTTATAAGACTATATAACATCCTGCTACAACCAAAAGGGGCATTTCCAATCATTATCAATGAAAAATGGAATGGGAAAAAATATTTCTTATTCTTTTGTAGAGTTCACTGCGTAAACGGTTTAATTAATAATTGTGTATGAACGGAACTGTTGTCTTGGGTACTACTTTTAAATCCTTACTTTACTTTTACTTACTTTTAAATCTTTACTTCTAAACTAAATTTAAAAAGATATTTTGTTTCTTTATCACTCTTTCAGCTGTGTAAGTCTTTCAATTCTGAGTGACATAGGCTATACAGGGGTGTCCCAGAACTCAACGTCAAACCGAAACGGGGTGACAGGATTGATTTTAACCATCATGAGAAAAATCAGAAAAAAAATATCTATCCCATGCAGTTTGAAAATTATGGGCATTTAAGAAAAACTTTGAAATTTGGTCAAACTATAACCATTTTTCGGTTATTGTGGTTAATTTTTATTATTTTTGTTCATTTAAACTTTGGAACCGTAACCCTAAATAACATTTCTAGAACTACAGTCAAAAATAATGACACAATGGCCCGAAGTTTCTAGAATTAAGACTATTTGTTAAACTATGAATTTAAAATTTTCAAAATTTGTCGACTTGGAAAGTACTCTCCTTTAAAATAAATGAAGTGCCATTAAAAGTTCGCGTATTTAATCAGGATTGAAAAATGGTACAATACTTGTTAGTTTCATACTAAAAAAAACGAGTAAAAAAATTAAAAGTTGTTTAAATCTAAAATAACGCGGACGAAGCCGCAGAAAACAGCTATTAAATTCATAAAAAAATTATGCAGTGTTAAAAACATTAATAACAAATGTATTAGGATGCCCAATGTGTATTACCTTTATGTTATTAGTTACAAATACAACATAAACAAGTTACTCACATATGTCTCATGGTAATGGTGAGTTAGCGCCGCATCATACGACGGCAACTGTCCGGACACGTAGGTCCCGCCCACTTGCCCTGCCGCCACTACAGTCCCCGCCCCCTGTGTGACCACAGTCCCACTGTAGGTCTGAAAAAATCAACATTTAATTATTTTTTTACAATTGTTTGTAAAAGAGAATCGTAAAGCTGTGAATTAACTTCAAATGTCGTTTCTCTGTTTTCAAGGCAACACAATAAGTTTGTTTTATTCCGTTTCCCAATAACCTGAATTGTCATAAGACAATATAAATGAATATCAAATACGTTAGCGCTTTCGCATTTCTTTATTCATAATGAATCGAGAAGGATAGAAAGGTATGATATCAGTAAATTTGCATAATAAAACATTAATGGCCGTAACATACGATTTCCTAAAACAAAATCATTTTAATGTAACGATTTTTCATATATATTTTATAATATAATCGACGATTACACAAATATAGACAAATAATTTATTTTTAATACTGAAATATCTTATTTCATACATACCTAAAGCAGATGGCACATCCATTATCTATTTATTATCTATATTATTATTCTGTGTGTGTATGTACTGAACTCTTCCTAAACAGCTGGACCAATTTTAATGATTTTTTTTTTATGTTGAAGTGGATTTTTTAGATTCACAATTAGGTCCACTACAAAATATTTTGTACAGGATAACGTCAGTCGGATTCGATGGAAAAATATAGGGTACAACATAGCATACCTGATGCGTCGGTACAACGTCCGTGTACCGTTGGTAAGTATCATTGTAGGCCAGCTCTGCAGCCGGTTGGTAAGCATATTGCTGCTGGTATGAGCCAGGTTTAGCTGTTTCTGAATATTGGTAGTCTTGTTGGATATCTTCCGCTGAGTACATTCCTAAAAACAATTACGTTTTATATTACTTATTTGCTGCTTATATCTTTGTGATATCCTTTTTGACATCTTCAATTAGAACTTAACCATAGATACTTTACAATATTACACAAAAATACAAACTTACAAACTTATGCTTATGACATTACCTGGTCCATAGTTCATTTCCTGACTGTCGATCCTGAGGTGACCTTGTAGATTGTCATTTGTGAATAGTATTTGTTGCTCTTCATGGTAATCACCAATATCTTTCTTAGAGATGGTCCATTGTTGGATGGGCTTCTGTCGGTCTGTTCGGATGAGATGTGACTTGAGAATGGAGTGCTCAGGTAGACTGTATGGCGGTGGCTCTTGGGATGATGATGGTGAGTTGCTACAAAATTATTAAGCCAATGAGATTATTTTTATTCCTTAATTATATATTTTTATTATTGTATACCTATTACACTCATTTTTTAGTGTCATAGACATTTGTGTGTTAAATATTAAAATCTAGCTATTTTATTAAGGGAATAAAATATGTTTATATAACTTTTATAATAACCAAATCTGAAAAGTATTTATAAGATCTCTTCTTTCTTTTAAATTAACCTTGCAGTAGACAACAGACAAAAGTAATCAACACAAACATACTTTATTTTCATTTTCAAAATGGTCTTCTTATCTCTATCATAACCACTCCCATCGTACATTTCCTCATAGTTCTGATATATATACTTGTCCGGAAGCACTTTTTCAATATATTTAGCTTCTGGCAACCCATTGTATTTGTCAGCTGTGACATATTTGACATCAGTCACATATCTATCCGGGTATAATACTTCTTTATTATCTATGTACAGCTTGTCTGCATATACTTTTTCGTCCGTAAAATCACCGTTAGGTGTCATATGCATTATTGGTTTGGGGAGGGTCAATTTAAGGGATTTCTTTGGTGTTGCCTGTTTCTTGGCAGCTGCTTTATTTGGTGAATTATGCTTTATTTTAAAGTCCTGAAAGAAAATAAATTATCGTGTAAAAGGTTTTTATTGATAAATATTAGTAGACATGCTATGCTTTTCACTCTGATTATGTTTATATTGAGTGGAAATGTTTTTTTTTTCGAATGGACTAAGCTCATAGCCTATTGGCCCTTATGCTATATCGGATTTGTGGTTACCATTTTAAAATAGCATATTTAGACTACAGCTGAATTTATTGGTTGAGAAAACTACTGACCCGTTTTTTTATTAACACATGACATAGCCTATGAAATAATCATCATCAATCCGGATACGGCTGTAAATCTAAGTTAACAAAGGCGAAGCTACGAGCACCAGCTAGTAGATATATTAGGCAAACAAAAAGTTATACCTTATCCTTATTACTAGCACTTCTCTTCTCCAGTCTCCTCAGCTCCTTATAAAGCTCTCGCACTAGCTGACCAGAGTTGATGCACTTCGGTACATTGTCACGTTTCGATGTATCCGTCTGTAAACATATCCATAATATAGGTACATAACCGTACATATGATACGGTAAAAGAACATTTTTCATTCACTATAGTTTTAGTATAGTGTAATTTACAATATCACAACCTTTTATAATTAGTAAGTAATTAATAAATGTATCAGTAGAAATAATATACCTATTAGTCATTTAAAACTAGTTATTTATTTCTTGAATCAGTGACTTGTACATGCACTATCTATAGTCCATTTTTTTAGAACTGTCCAATTTAGTAAACAAACCCTGTTATTACGTATTTCACGATCTTTCGGCATTTATCACTCACTTTCACGACATATTAGCTTACGGACATGTGTAAAACTCCATTTACTATTTATTTCACTGAAAACAAACATCAATTTATGATTTAAACACTTAAAAACTTAGAAAATACGATTATCGAAAGCACAGATAACTAATATTTTTCAATATGACATTTCATCATCTTTTTTTTATAAGGTCAATAGGGATGTGGTCAATATATTTTTACAGGTGAAGTGAATAAGCGATTGAACAAAATGAACTATAAAAATACACAGTGTTCTTTACCTTTATTTAAAAATTTCATAAATTACATTTTGTTAATAAATTATAAAACAATGTTACAGTAATGCGATTTGTTATTAAGTTGTTACATATTGTTTTTTTTTTTATATTGAGCGCAAAAAATGCTTACATAATATTGCAAATGTCAATCTTTTATAATACTAAAGTATTTATTGTAAGGATTTTATTTTTATTATGAATATTTCTGAATATCAATTTCATCCTGAACATTTAACACTATCCCATATAATATAAAAGCACATACTACTGGCATAAGAGTCAACTTAAGTTTACAGAAATATTTTGTGGGACTTTAAAATGATTACTCAATGAGAACTTCATGAAAAATAATTGTATCAGTATTTTTGTTTATCATGTTCGAGACAGGGCGCCGCCCGCGCAAGAATTTTTGATCATAGCAAATACAAATAAGGTGACAATAATACTAGGATCGACTTTTTTTCTAGGCACTGGCTGCTCTATTATGTTAAATTTTTATTTGTGACGTCTTTTTATCGATTATTTTACAATTAAGACTCTAAAATGAACAAAAATACCTCTAAGGCCACTTTTCTTTCCTTATCTTACAGAAATTGCGAAGGACTTAAAAGAGGAACTAATTTCTGACAGGTATTTTGTGTTTACGAAATATAAATATGTAAATTTGTTTTTTATAAAGATGCTCGACTAATATTTTCTTTACATTCTTCTTTTTTAAGAGAAATATTCAATATATTATCAGTTTTAAAAATAATTCCAGCAACTTAGTATCGTTAAATATTTTAATAATAGTGAATTTTACTTTTGTCTATGGCTCATTAATGTTTTTCATTCCTTTGCTCTTTGTGTCACTTCACTAAACTACACTATGACTCTATTTAAGCCTTTTTATTGGGCCGGAAGTACGCCAAATTTGTTTACCATTTTGGACACTTCTAAAAAAATGGACTATACAGTCGGATATCATCATCATCAGCCCCTATCCGTCCACTGCTGAACATAAGCCATCAGATATACGGTAGCTTATTACTATTATATTATGCGATAAATACACTTACACTTTTCAGCACGTGCCACTCCTTAAGCGCGTTGGCGAGTATCTTGATCCCGCGCAGCAACAACGGCGGCAGCTCCGCTGTGGTGGGCGTCACGCTGCTCTCGCTAATCGTGAAATCTTCATCCTGTTATTGATAGTTCATATTATGAATTGTCTTTATATAATATAAATTTAGTCTTTATATAATAAAATAAATAATTATTCTATGCATGTTTGTTTTTATGTCATAAGGAGGCAACTGAGCAGTTGGAGGCTTATGGTGACTACAAACGCCCATAGTTATCCGCACAACCAAGTCATGTTGATGCGTGGCCCTCCTTTTCCCCCATCCAATGGACCATCGGAAACTCACAAACCGCACGAAATCACTTTACACCGTCATTATGTGAGCGAGAGGTTGTCGGTCTACAACAAAATGTTTTGTACAGGACAATGTTTGTCAGGCCTGTAGGTCAACATCATATCTTGATATCATCATCTATTATAATAATCATCTAATGAGAGAAAGTTGAGGTTGAGGAACCCTATCGTTAAATTGCTCGACCTCGACACAGACTGTCTTTACAGATAATATGTGAGTGCAGGCAACATGTATGCTATGTAAAATTATTTAAATTATATAAACTATTTTTTAACAATTAATATAAGCATAGCAAAAACAAGTATAAAACATGAAATTATGCCAACAACGATATCCATCACCACTAACGTAACCATCACAAGATATACTATCTTTTTAATTGACCCACCTGCGTCTCCTCGTTGTGTCTCCGCAGCACGGCCAGGAGATGCGCGCCGGCGTACCAGTGCATGGGCTCGAATAGCGGGTAGCGGAACATCGTGGGCGTCTCCACGCGCCGCTCGATCTCATACACCCTGACATCATACGTGACAGGTCAAAAGATCAAAGGTTTTTACAGTGTACAACACACAGTGGTACATATATTAGGAAGCCTTGGAAAATAAAAAATACTCTGAATACACGCCATGACGCTTTGCCAATTATGTCATAATTTCAATTATATTATTATGATGAAACACTTTTTTACGGATTTTATCGCGGTTTATTAAGATTTTTACAAGCCCGACGTTTCGGATACTTTACAGCAACCATGGTCACGGGAGGACTCGTGTCCTAATATATAAACCGCGATAAAATCCGTAAAAAAGTGTTTCATTATAATGAGTGAAATTCGCGTAAACATTAGAAAACAATATGTGAACCAGTACGGACTGGAAACCGCAGTCCTCCCGTGACCATGGTTGCTGTAAAGTATCCGAAACGTCGGGCTTGTAAAAATCTTAATAAACCGCGATAAAATCCGTAAAAAAGTGTTTCATTATAATGAGTGAAATTCGCGTAAACATTAGAAAACAATATATTATTATGGCTTAAAATACTTACTGCAGCTGCATCTCTATAGCATAAGAATGCAAGAGGTTTCCTCCAAAGACCAGCGAGTCCACCGGCGTGTAGACCGCGTGGATCCAACCGCCCGGGATGAACAATGTCTCTCCGGCCTTCATCTCTGCAGTTCCATACCATTCCACCTGAAAAATTATTACTTAAAACAGGCATGGCGAACCAGTGGCACGCGATCCAATATTTTGGGCACACCACTAGTAAGTATTAGGTAAAGACTTTAGATGTGCTCTTACCACACATTGAACGCTAGAAAATGTGTCATTAGTGGGAAGAGTGACTATACAGCCTGATTTTTTGAAGAACGGACATATTCAAGTAGCGTATAGAGCTAACGATCCTCATTCCAAAAATATATCACAAGTGGGGTCTTATTTTTTTTCAAAATTATCCTTCATACTTGAATTAATTATTAAAGTAAACACAGTATTATGAAATAGGTAAGATACGATGCATCAAATACGCCGAACCACAAAATAAAGTGGCCGAACGTTCTACCGCGAGCCATACCTAAGGCCCCGTTCGCACGAGCGTTTTAAAAGTGTCGCGGTAAAACCCGACTTTGGAGTTTGGTATGCTCAATTCGATTTAACGCCAAACACTTAAGGTCGAAAATCCAACAGCACTTGACAAAAAAGCGCCGCACTTTAAAAACGCTTTCGTGTGAACAGATACCTGGTTATCCATTTGTCCCATTCAAACTCTTTTTTAACGGTCGGTCAAAAAACGCTCGTGCGCACATGTCCGGAGCGTTTGTTTTGTTTGTGTCAACCGCGTGTCGCGTATAATACGTAATTACTAATTACGTATTAAATCATGTCGAATGAATTTTCAAATGGAGAATATTGGGAGATGGTAAGAGCTCATGCTCTATCTGGTGACAGTGTACGTGGTGCGATAGACTTGTACCGCGAAAGGTTTCCGAATCGTCGCGTACCTTCATACAGCCTGATGTTGCGGGTTAATCAACGTGTTGCCTGTTAGGGCCATATTTCATTGACGATAGACTCGACGGTGAAAGATACTTGACTCTTGTGTCAAATGCGGAGAATGATATGTTGGATGACGTTCCTCTCATCTATCACCGTAACCACTACCATACTACCAGCACGACGGTGCTCCCGCGCATTACCAGGTTCGTTTTCGTGAGTATCTCAATTGTCAGTTTGGCGAGAGGTGGATAGGTCGTGGTACTCATTTTGAACATTTACTTAGATTAATTTAGTAGTTATGTAGGTTGTGTAAATGTCTTACTTTCAATTGTTGTAAATAGTAAGATTCCATTTTTTAAATGCGCCAGAAGTACATAGGTGCTACAGTTTCTTTTATCTAACGTCATGTTAATACATTAGCCCCTTGGCTTTCGTTAAGCACTGGGTGCTTAACGAAAGCCAATGAAAAATCAAATGTGTCTCAAATTCGTAATGCAAAGGATTAACGATAAAGATAAATCAATTTAATTAAATTAACTTGTATCATTACTATTTAGTGTTATTATTATATATATCCTAATCAATGCTTATTCTGAATGATATTTATGAGAAATTAAAATTATTTAATGGCACGAGGCTATGGATTCGTTTAACATTTTCCAGAGATGGCATCTTAATGCATAACGGTTCCCTGACTTAAAACAACGCAATCATACTACATTGACCTAATATGTAGTGTAAAATGAAGTTAATTTTTCGAAAATGTGTTCAAAAATTAAAGGAAAGGACATTGTCAATATACAAAACTTAAAGTATAGATTATAATAATCAAATATATCACATTGCTGATAGATCTGGGGCTCCTATATAGTGCACGATGGTACTCGCAAGTCTAGGTAGGGATTTCTGACTCTCAGTACACTTATTACATGTATTTATTGTGTCTAATATCTAATTACATAACTTACCATGTCTCCAAAAAATCTTTCACTTTGGTTGTTAGCTGCACTCCATTGCTGGTAGAGCGCCAAGTTTGTGCTTGTGGGTGGTATGAGGTAGAAAATCTGAAAGTGAACAATATTGCATAAAATTTAATTGCTCTATAATTTATTTGCCAATAACTTAGTTGCAGGAAATTTAAGCTTTTAACCATCTTTTTCTTACTATAATAGGTACAACCATGATACAAAAGTCATATTACATAGAAAAGAATGTACCTTTCGTCCATGCAGTACATGGTACCACACTGCAGTCCCACCAAAGTCAAGATGGAAGTCCGTGTACGAGCCGCCGGCTGACAGCAGGCAGTAGCGCTGCACCGCCGGCCGTGCCCGCTCCCCGCCCGCCCACACGCTGCCTTCCCCTCCCGACCACGCCCCACTCTCGCTGCCACCCGCCCAGTCCAGGCGACGGAGTGTGCCTGGTGGTTCCACCAGTGGACACATGCTGTAATAGTTACATTTCTAGAATTGATATAAAAAATACATATAACAGGTACAAACTGTATTGTTTGTGTTTTTAACCAATATTAGGACATCTGCACCTCACATAATGACGGGCATGTAAAAATCGTAATATACGATGATAAAATCCATAAAAAAAATTTATATATATAACAGGAGAACAGTTTTGACCCGCAAGATGGTGGTTTGTATGATATTGATGATACAAAAAAAAAGAAATGTATTTTTTTTTTGTCTGCATAGAAGATAATAAGGTAGGTCTGCCAGGGTCATTAGTATATATAAAATTTAAACTTACTCTGTTTCTGTGAATTCCAAGCTGAGAACATTCAAAACTTTTTCATCCCGGTGTTCTGGTGGTGTCTCAAAATATTCTATAAAGTCACCAAGTGGCATTCTTAATGTGTTTTGTTTACGTACATCTATAACTTCTACCTGAAATTGGATGACAAAATATGTGATATAACAACTTCAAGGGAAAAAAACATGTGGAGCTCTTGTAGTGTGTAAGTAGATGTGATATAGTAGTGTAAGTATGTATGAGTAAGTAAGTACATAAAATGTGTCATGTCATATTATATTGGGGTAGATGAGGCATGTGCGAAGCTTGTGTGCTTGTGTGCTCTTATAAACTAATTAACTACATGAGTCACTACACTACATTTCCCTTCTTATAATTAAAAAAAACAATATGAAGAAAAATCAACTGAAAATAATGAAGGGTAATTTTTTTTTTCTAAAAAAACCACATCCGGGTGCTATAACTGGCTGATAATAAAACATATTTTAAGATTGACGCTGTCACTTTGAATGAAACTTTCACACAGTGATCATGAATTCTAAACCGGCCAAATGCACATAATTTTCATGATAAATATTGCACATCCAATACTCTGCACTGGGTCATGGAAGTGTTAAATACACTTCATTTTCCAATTTCTTAAATTTATTTCTATTCCTGTAACACAAGTTTCTTACAAACATAGCTAGGTTCATGGGGTGTGATTACTGGTTAATATAATATATTTATTTTTAAAAACTTACTTCCAAGGAAGCTCCACAATATCTTAAGACAGATCTTGCATTAAAAGTAGCTGAATTTGGAATCTTCATTTCTAAGCCCTCCATAGTACTAAATGTTAGTGGCCGAGTGAAACCTAGGACAATTTAAATGTTTTTTGTTTTAAATTTTTATAAAGAAGATAAAAATTAAGTCAGAATCATGTAAACTTCAGGGAATATTGGATGTTATTATATGCCACAACCTGGTTGTGAAGAGTTTTTTAAAGGATGAGGGGACAATGGAGAGTTCATTCACCCAGTGGTAAGCGACCACCAACATCCATAGCCACTCACTACACCAGAGGTGAGGTGCATTGCCAGCCTTTCAAATGATGGTTATTTTTTAAAAAAAAATTTATCACTTTGGAAAGAATGCCAGTGGCTGGTTCCAAAATGGGGGTTGTAGGGAAAGTCATTGTGGGGAAAGTGCTTTAAAATTTACACTGATCTGGATTTCCAGACATTCAGAAAGTTCAGGTTTTATACACAATGGAATTGAGGATGTATTAATGATGATAGTTTAAGATATCATAATAAGCATACCATTATCTCTGACAAATTCTTCTGTAAAAAGCTGAGGTCTCATCCTCTGTAATGCTGCAGCTGTGGGCCTTAATGGTCTTGCAGCTAATGCCCTCACCCAAGCAGGGGTGCCCGCCTGAGAAGGCCGAGTCTCTGCTCCGAGCTCGTATCTGTCTGCTCGGTGGTTGTTGGTTGGAATTTTCACTAGAATTAATATAAAAGAATTAAGAAAATTTAAATTAACATAGTTATTATCATATTTTAAATTATATTAAACAGTATATTTACCGAATTTATTTCTGTTTTGTCTATGAATAACTCGTATCCAATGTTGAAATAACGAGATCCGCAAACAATGGTAAAAAACATGGTATACATTTTAGTTAGGTACTAAATTGCCTAAACTAGGGTTATTAATCTGGTACACCAAATTAGCAGGTCCATATCTATCCTAATAATATAAAGCTGAAGAGTTTGTTTGTTTGAACATGCTAATCTCAGGAACTACTAATCCAATTTTTTTAAATCTTTCAGTGTTAGATAGCCCATTTATTGAGGAAGGCTATAGGCTCTATAACATCACATTGTGACTAATAGGAGTAAAAGTAAGTTAATGCGGGCAAAGCTGTGCACAACGGCTAGTACAGTATATACCTACTAGATTATTTATTTATACAAGATATTTTTTATAGAGGTGGATTATGCTACTCTATGTAAATTGCAGAAACTTTACAAAATTTAAATTTTAAATAGTTATTCCATACTCTCTCAAGACTCCATTAACGATAACAAGACCAAAAAAATATCAAAACAATATATAACAACAGCAACAATATAATCTGATACCTGTGTGCATTTTTTAAATAGCAGTAAAGATTTACAAATGGGCACAAAAGCTATTGATGGTAAGCATTCATAATTACTTGATTATGTTTATAGTAATTTTATATACTTAAACAAATTTGAATACATGATATATGTCCTGGCCTTCACTGTACTAAACTACCTTCCGAATGGCAACTAAAAACATATAATTAGTAAAAATTGTTGAATACTTACAAATAGAAGGTCCGTATGTCTGTGCACATTTTGGACAATGATACTTGTCTATATCGTCTGAATGATACACTTTTACATTTACACAGCTGAAATTAACAATATGAATTTATAAAACGGTATCTAAGAATTAAAGTTTGTTATTATTTCACACAAAGCAAAACCAACAAATACGCGCATTATGTTCTATGGAGACCAAAACGTAAACAAACTCATGTTATGAACCAAAAAAGTAACGTTTTACAATTAATGTATTATAAAAAGGGATCTGATTTACAAATAAACTACAAGACTACTTTTTGTTGAATAATTATCAAATTTTCGAGTAAAATAATCCTTTACAACATGATGGCCGAACAGCCGAGTACTGTCAAATTGATTTAATTTTTTTTCACTCACAAGAACGATTTCACAATAAAATTTTATTATTTTTCACTTTACCTTCCATGAAACCACTCACGACAACAGTCACATTCTATCATAAATTGTCCAATATTATATGGTTGACCACACAAACAATAAGTCTCCTTCGATGACGCCATTTTGATGGCGTATAATAAACAATATTTTATTTTTTCCACGTATCATGGGGTGACCATATTTAAATTATATGAAATTATTGTCTGTGATATTATTTTTAATATTTTGGCTGTAGATTTTAGGTATCTAATTATTATTTGTTATTTTGGATTGCTTTCTCAAAATCAATCAGTTTAAGTATATTTATATTGAACCGCAAGTGTATCGATTGGGCCTTGGGGTAGGTGATATCGGCTAACGTTTAAGCAGCCTCGGTTTAAGAAGAGCCGCGCAATAAAGTTTAACAATTTTTTATAACAATTCAGTAATCGTATATTATTTCAGATTGGAAAATAAAAGAGCCTTTGCTTTAAACCCACCACTATTGTAATAATTTATAAGGTCTCTCTTTCGTTAGTCGCAAAGCAAAGAGTATTCGCAAAGTAAGCTACAGTACAAGCAAGCAAACGTATTGTATATTCATAATAAGTTATTGTTCTTTTACTATTTGCTAGTCTACTGACTAATACTTACCTACCCTTAAAATGAATTTTATAACCGACTTAAAAAAGAGGAAGTTCTCAATTCGTCTGGAAGAATGATTTTTATTTAACAAAATAAAAATTATTTTAATAAAATTATAATTAAAATATTTAACTGCACAAAGTATGGTTTGATTCTGTTCAGTAGCACTATACTTTGTATAATATGTAGGTTCTTTGATTATTATACTTGCGTTTGATGTTTCTTAATTCTTGTAATTCCAACTTTTATCAAATTTCATTTTGTGCAAACACTGCAATGATAAATTATATAAGTAATTTATATATTTATAGTAAATAAATGATTAGCAAAATATAAAGAGTTAATGCTAAGTACATAAACATATTATATTATGTATAAAGAGTTAAAAATATAACTGACTCATTTGCTATTTCAATAAAACAGGCATTCAAAGTAATTCATATTAATATGATGATTTTTTTAAATATAATAACGTTATTAACAATGATTTTCTTCCTAACCCATATTTTCGTGTTCAGCAAGGCGTTAAATTACAAGCCTTCGAAGATTCGCGGACATTCGCACAACTCTTTCCCTATAACGGGCCACCGGAAAGTCACAAACCGCCCGATTATTTACAATTACCTTTTGTGTTCTGTTATATAAATAGCAGACTTACAGTTCAAGTTCTGTGCCCCTTATACCAAAGTGATCTAATTTCCTGTTAGTTGTTGTCTATTGAACACAATCAAAAGCTTAGGAAAAATTGCAAAGCCCACCTATGGCATTCAGCGATTCCTCCCAGGCTGTGTAAATATGTTTCAGTAGCTCAACTCCAGCATCAGTGGTAGAACGGCCCTTAGTTAATCCATATATTTCTGTCATAGAGCAACTGAAACTGGTTTAAAAAACTAAAATTTATGCTTGCTTGCATGCTTATTAAAAACGGAATTCACTAAACTTTTTAAATATGTATGAAAATAATACTTATAAAAATAAGATTATAATAAAATAATTTCATAGTAAAAAACTGTGAGTGACGGTGTTATAGTATAGTATTCGTGCAATATAAATATATCTAGAAAACGAAAATTTTTGGAGGTTTTTAAGTATTTTCTTAAAACACAGATGGGTAGAGATGAACTAAATAAAACGCCTCGTTCATGTAAGTATTTTTCTTAGCATTTACTTACGCACTTAGCTTTATGAGATAACCTAATTTTTCAAGGCACACTAACTATTGACCATGGTACACCAGTGTGCTGCGGAGATCATCACGAACATCGTGAGATAGCCTGCATGCCTGATGAAATTAAAGTATTTAAAGATGTATAAAGTTCACCAACCCGCAATGTGGGACATGGGTTGATATTATTATACATTTTTATTATTATATATAAATACTTTTTTAACGGTGGGAGTGAAGCGCTGTGCCGCGCTGCCGGCTGCATGGGTACCACAATCTTGCTTGTTTCTCCCGTGAAACAGCTTTGCTGTGTTTCGGAGAGAAGGGAGAGTAATTACTGGCACCGAGACTTAAAATCTTATGTCTCAGGCTAGGCAACACATAGATGAGTTGCCTGGGCTCGTTCCAGGTAAACTAGTTTATGTTCATGGGCGACGTCGAACACTTACCATCAGGTGGCACGTTTGCCAGTTTGCCTATCCAACTACTACTTTTAATTCTAAGTATAGTGAAGAGACCTTCAAATATCCATAGAGTAATATATAATTATTTATCGGAGATAGGCATCTCACAATGACCATTACTCCACAAGTTATGTCATCCAATGTCGGTTGCATAAAAATATGAGTAACTGCCTTGCACAAGCCTAGCGTGTCCGGAATACAATTGCAAAATTGCAACAATGTCGCGTCAAAAAAAATATAGAAATAATACAGTATGTAACGCGTAAAATATAGAATATCATCGTCATTGCTCATACATAATATATTTTGTCCTCGACTAGCTGTTGCCATTTTCTATAAAGGACAAAATGGCAGAGCCTAGGTGTGAGAAAATGGCGGACCTTCTTCTATATTTGACTTTGTCCCAAAATTATGCGTAATCGTAAAATCGCAATACCGAATGAGTTAATTTTTAGGCGAAGGTCCTTGGTTTGACCAATACTAACATTATATTATTCAGATTTCAGACATGTCGCCATAACACAGAAGACGAACTTTCAAGTCAAATTAGCTGTGACGTTATTAAATATTTTATTATCGACATTGGAAATAAAGGAAGTTAAGTGAAGAAAGAAATAAAGAAGAAAAGAAGAACCTAAAGATGAAAAAAAACTGTTATCGATAACTCTTTAGCACGTGGATAGAATTTAACGAATCGTTTTACGCATTTGTTGAAATGGGGGTACATCAACATAGTCAAGGTGAATTTCGACATGTTCTGTGTAATCCATCCCAATGACAATACTCTTCTTTTTTTGAAGACAGTATAATCATCATCATCATCATTATTGTCAAGCCTTTTGGTCCTCTGCTGGACGGAGGCATTTCAATTAGGGCCAAGATAGCCTCCCCCCCCCACGCACCACCATGGTTCAAGCCTTGTCGTGGCGGTGGGGCTCAGTAGTCAGTAGCCCAGCACCTTGGGCGAAGCAAATTGAGCCGAGGGAGCTGCTCTTTGTAGCCCTCTTATATAAAAAGGGGACAAAAGAGCAAGGGACAATGGGCGAGGATTGGAACCTCACCCCGTTGTACTGTCCCGACCTAGGAAGGTGTTGTTCTGGTGCGGGACAACCTCCCTATGTGGAGGTAGCGTTGGTCCCATGAGGGATTGACTAGCCGTCGAGGTGGGTGGATCCGGGGCATCTCACCGAAGGTAGCATTTGTGGCACTCGCTGGGTTTTATTGGATAGAGCTGCGTCCACGTTAACACATTTCGTACGCAGCGAGTCCCACATACCCGCCTGGGAATGCCCCGCGGGATGCCTCAGAGCATTTACCGGAGTAAAAGAAAATTAAAAAGCCTTTCCCCCACCACTCGCATCTAACTAGAACCGGCCACGAAAATCTTTATCTATTTCTTGTTTGAGTAATGTTTGAGGCACGTAACTTGGCAAGGTTTTGGCGTAGTTCCTTCATCCATGCCTCCTTCAATGAACGCCAAGACGACCGATCCCTTGCCACACACATCAAACACGGACCGGTTACTGCACGAAGATCGTCTTCCGACCTGGTTAATGGTCGACCAACACTTCGTCTACCTAAACACTTTTATATTTTGTTTATAAGTTAAAAAAAAAATGTTTACTATAGATACCGCATATCTAATATTCTTTTTCAAAATCTTATTCAATTTCAATTTGTTTATTTAATCAAAAAAAAATAACTCGATTAAGCCAACTGGTTAACACTATGTACGCAATATGGAAAACTGGATAAGTACGAGTAGGTTTAGGTGAGGGTTCATTACAAATAACCTAAAATTATATTATATGTTCTAATATTATCAGTTTGTTTGGATGTACATGTAGATATGTTTTTTTTAACAGCATAGGAGGGTAAGCGAGCACTCGAAACATTTTGGCGACTATAGACGTTTGTACACGTCCCGAATATGCATTGTCCTCCTTTTCCCTATCCCCCAATGAGCCACCGGAACACAAAACACGACAGCATAGCTATCACTTTACTTGTGTGCCAATTCGGCCCAATTCGGCTGCAAAGCAGCATGGCACTCTCTTACGAAATATAAATACTTTAATATACTAGTAAACGGATTTTGTAAATTAAAATTCGACATACCAGTTTCAACTTTGTCCCTATCCATTGGTGATGCGTCGTTTATTAATATCTAAAGGTTTAATAAATATTAGTACAATTTCCAAACAAACAGGAGTTTCGACATCCAGAGAAGATTATTTTGATGTTAATTGCCAGTCATGACCCGAATTTATGGTCATATTGCTAATCGGTTGTGTTGTCCCACCATTACCTTAATACATCAAATAATAATCGATAAGATAGTAATTTAACCACTAAAACCCGGTGACTGCCACAAAAGCCACCTTTGGTGAGGTGCCCCGGATCTGTTGAGCAACTGACGAATAGTTAATCCCCCAAGGGACTGACGCTACCTCTACTAAAGGGTTGTCCCGCACCACAGAACAACCCTTCCCAACGTCGGGACAGTGCAATGGGATGAGGTTCCCATTCTCCTTTTTCCTAAAACAGCATAGCTATACTAATAAACTGAAAACTCTTTCCCCTTGCAACACAAGAAAGTTTTATCGAAAAAAAAAACAAGATATTTGCACCACTTTCAAGTAAGTACTGATGAAGAAGGCCACACCGCATCGTGTCCCTTCTACTGAGCTACTTGCCACACACACATCAAACGTACAGTACGAGAAATGTTGTACAAAATTTTGAGCAAGCGCATCACGTGTTTTGCATTAAAATTGCGACATTGCTCACAGCTAACTTCACTCCGGTAAAGTTACATTACGCGTGTTGTATGGATTTGCCATTATCAACTTGCACATGGATCTCTAAAGCATGTAATGTTAAGCGCTAGTGTTGTAATCACGTAAGTCATGGATGGCATGAATGACTGGGCAGTCAATTTACAGGCGGGAGAGAAATCGATCGTCGTCACTTTCTCTGCGTCATTTCATAAACTTAGCAAATAAAAAGATATAATGGAATAAAAAAAAATACAGTAATAGCTGCTAAGCGAAATTTAAAAAAAAAGGAAATTTCTGTCAAAGTTTGCCAGTGTTAATAATGTGTTTTAAAGTGTTTGAAAATAGAATGTGACTAAAGTGTTGTCTGTAGAAATTATAGTTTTTGATTCTATCATGCTGACACAGCTTGCCACACTAATATAAGAGGTAAGTTTCAAATCTTGCTATACATACAATTTAAAGTTTTTATATTAGATAATATTAGTCAGTTAAGCTGTAGCGTTTCGTGTGGTCTGTGAGTTTCCGGTGGCCCTTTGGGGGGGATGGGGAAAAGGAGGGCAACGCATCTTCATAACTATTGGTTATGCGGATGTCTTTCGGCGTCGGTAGTCACCATAAGGCTCCAACTGCTCGATTGCCTCCTTACGAGTTACGACATCAACCTCTATGTATAGTTGTAGGTAGGTACATATTGGTTTTAAAAATAAAATAATTTGCTACGGCTTTTATCTCTTATGCCGGGAAATGCTCTGAGGCATCCCGCTGGGGAGGGACACCCCAGCCGGGTATGTGGGACTCGCTGCGCCCGAAAGATGGTAAGGTGGACGCAGCTGCTCTATCCACTAAAACCCGGCGAGTGCCACCAATGCCGCCTTTGGTGAGGTGCCCCGGATCTGTTGAGCAAACAGCACGACACCACCTCCACAGAGGGGTCGTCCCGCACCACAAGACCCCTCCCAAAGTTGGAACAGTGCAATGGGGTGAGGCTCTCCTCCTTGCGCCCTTCTTCCCTCCCCCCTACTCTTTTGTCCCCTCTTCTTATAAGGGGGGTACAAAGAGCAACTCCCTCGGTTCAATTTGCTTCGCCCAAGGTGCCGCGTTCACCTTAAGCTAATGAACCCCACCACCACGACAAGGTCTGAATCTTGGTCCGCTCCAATTTTTATCTAGGTAGTTAAACTAGGAAAAAACTAGAAGTTATTTTTTTGATAATGTAAAAAATATTGATAAAACTAAATTAAAAAATACAATATAATTTATTGGTTTTACAAAAAAATATATAACAAGCCAAGTGTGAGTTGAGCTTGCGTAACAATTTTGCGTATCAAACGTTACAAAAATCCTAAATTTTTCATTGCTATTTTTTTTTTCCCCAAATGAGTTGATTTGGGTGCTAATGCTGCGTGTACTCTTATGTAACTGCTATTTCTGTGTTGGTTGTGTATTTAAGCTAGGGATATGTTTTGATTATGATTTTGCGAAAATTTGAATTTTTAGGATATGGTGAAGATAATCCTCATCATCATCAGTCTCTAGCCGTCTACTGTTGAACATGGTCTATGTTCAACTGTGGACTGTCCCACAATCCCTCAAGCGATCCCTCGCCACTCGCATCCAACACGGACCAGCCACTGCACGGAGATCGTCTTCCCATCTGGTTAATGGCCGACCAACACATCGTTTACCTAAACGCGGCCTACACACTTCGCCTCACAGTGACCTAAAAACATCAAGCATACGAAATTGTAACTTAGGGCTTAGGTGAAGTGACTATTGCGCATCATGGTGTGCGATTTCGATAAAAAGTAGAGATAGAGAAAACACTTAGGGAGGATAGGCTAATCCTATCTAAATAAACGTTAAAAGCCGGTATAAGAATATAATATATAAATACGCATCCATGGCCCCGGCTTAGATATTATTATTAATCGTACTAATAACCTTGGCGGGATTCGAACTGCCGTGAAACGGCGTGACACGTAACCACTGTTACACACCAGGCATAAAACTACTCATTGTAGGTACCTAAGCAATGGTAATAATTGGTGACAGAAACCTTGAATTTGAACTTATGATTTGATCTCTTAGACAACCTACGTATTATTTTATAAAAATATCAAGATCGTGCAAACCGTATCACTCGGTTATGGTCACAAAGAATATGTAATAACCTAGATTGCCGTGCCGTGACTGTTCTCAAAATATCATCTACTTACGTAGATGATATTTTGTAATTACGAGGGCTTACGTAAATCTTACGACCCGGCCAGAGAAAGTAACAATGGCAGGAAAACTTTCCCGCTAATTTATAGAACAAGTTTTTCTCCTGTCATTAGTCATGGTGCAGTGTGGACATTAGGTACTTCATTCAGCCATGCAAAATGATTTAAATGGCATCGACTGTTAATTTATTCTTTAATATCATTGGAACATTAAGAAAATTATCGGACCTAAAATGCTTTCCTTCCAAGATTTAAGTAATTGAATAGTAAGAAATTTGTCACTTTTTTGGATTAGGTACACACGCATATAATGCAAACTAAGTCCCACATAACACCCAGGACTGCCGGTATGTTTTTACACCGTGGAACAAAAAAAAAGTCAGAAACTTCAAACTATAGCACAGGCAGGTCTAATTGAAGATTTATCTCTTCACATAATATTTAGATGCCTGATTTCACACCTATTCTTTTTTATATTATTGTTACCTGTGTTTAGTAGTTATTGCCAACAGCCTTGCCTGCTTGTTCTTCAAGTTTTACCTTTACCTATAGAAATCGTGTCAGTAACAAAGTTTCAGCGAAAACATTTCATTTATATAAGCCTACAATTGCAATAAATAATTTTGATTTGATTTGATTTGAAACATTTTTGAAGTGAAAACTTCTTTATTCTGATAAACTAAAATTCTAAGTTATAAGTTTTCATTTCTATCGGCAGACCCTATGACTGGTTATGTTTTTTGTTGGATAGGGAAACTGATGCCACCTGATGGTAAGTGGTCGTCGTCGCCCACGAACATAAACTAGTTAACCTGGAACTAATTAATAAACGAAGCTGTTTCACGGAAGACATATAAGATGGTGGTACCCATGCAGCCGAGAATGCGGCACAGCGCATCCCTCTCGCTGGTAAATAACTAAATCGTTTATTGAAATTGTATGCCTGATAATTTTAAAGTCATTTAGTGTTGGAAATTTGTCATTGTGTCTGTAGATTTGTGAAACATGGTGCTATAACCCTTCTGAATAAGAGGAGATCCAGCAGTGGGTCATATACGAGGTGTGCCTACAATTAACAAATTTATTACTAAACTAGCTGTTGCCCGCAGCTTCGCCCGCGTTTATTTAGATTAACAGCCGTTCGGATTAATGATGATTATTTTTATGGCCTACGTTACGCCTAATAACATTAGCTATCTGCCAGTGAAAGCCTCGTCAAAATCGGCTTAGCCGTTTTAGAGATCAACCGGAACAAAGAGACAGACAAAATTGATTTTTTTTATGTAAGTACCGTATATTATTTCATAGCTTTTACCCGCGACTTCGTCCGCATGTGTAGTTTTTTTTTTTAAACTTATTTTTCAAATAATATGGTTCCAATTTACCACCTTATATTATAATTTAAAGAATACTATTAACTTCCCGATAATTTCCTTATAGGCACGATAGTACGTTTTGAAAAAATATATTTATTTGAAAGTACATTTTTATTATATTTAAATAACTTTTACGGATTTTATCGCCATTTATTAAGATTTTTACATGTCCGACGCTTAAGATACTTTACAGCAACCATGGTCATGGGAGGATTGAGGTGTCAGACGTCCTAACGTTACAAAGTTATTTGAAACTACCCTATCATATGATACATCAATATTTTAATTCAAATTAGTACCACCAATAAAAAACTACGAAAAAGAAATGTTATATTTTAACTTAACAACTATATATATAAAGAAAAGAAGGAGGAACAAACAAAAACACTAAACAAACTAATTATATTATTATGTAATATATGTACCTACTTTAAACTTATATCTAAAAAGAATATACTTAACTTTACAACGTTTAACTTAAGAAATATATATATGTATAAAGAAAAGAAGGAGAAACAAACAAAAACACTAAACAAACTAATTATATTATTATCTAATACCTACTTTAAACATATATCTAAAAACTACGTATCTATGTATTTTTAAAATCTGCAGCGCGCTTATTGCGAGAAGTCGTTAAGAACCACGTCCGTTCGCATTAAGAGTGACAATGAAATGCGCGTTTTTTTTTTTTTTTTTTTCGGATGGATCTATGCTAATGGCCCGAAGGCCCTAATGCTTCAACGGATTGGTGTGAGCCAATTCGGCTCACTTTTGATTGGGGGGTTGCCCCCCGCCTACCGTGCAGTCTGCGACCACACGGCCTCCTGGCGTCGGTTGTGTTTTGAAATGCGCGTGAGCGCCCTCGCCTTTTTATAGATGCAGCGGATGGCCGTTTCGAGCGTTAAACAAAAATCAACCGTATAGCCGTACCCATACTGACGCGGCGAGATTTGAAAGTTTTATTTCATCTATATCTTGTGTGTTTATAAACCGATTTCTATAATATTTTTTTTATAAAATAGATATTAAAGTGTACTTTTGGAATATGGGAGTTTGATAAAGATATATCTATGTGAAATACAATATATTTATGCATTTAATACAATTTGAAGAAATGCTTACGAATAAACACATTATTGTGGCTAATTTATAAAAGATAGATATATACTATTCAGGACTTTTTTGTAGATCTTTTAAAGACCATCATCTTTGTAATACATACTTTTTGGTGTATGATCAACGTATTTTTTTTTTTTTTACGTTAGTTGGATAGGCAAACTGGCAAACGTGCCACCTGATGGTAAGCGGTCGACGTCGCCCATGAACATAAACTAGTTTACCTGGAACGAGCCCAGGCAAATCATCTATGTGTTGCCTATCCTGAGACATAAGATGTCAAGTCTCAGTGCCAGTAATTACACTGCCTGTCTTGCCCTTCTCTCCGAAACACAGCAAAGCTGTTTCACGGGAGAAACGAGCAAGATGGTGGTACCCATGCAGCCGGGAGCGCGGCACAGCGCTTCCCTCCCACCGGTATGCGAGGATAACAGCTCGAAAGCGCATTTTCATTCGACTTGCTTCAAATTTATCGTCACTGCTCAGCTCCTATGTATCTTAGCGTTATTTTATATAGCCTATAACCTGCCCAGGAGTATGGACTACAATCGTACCAAGTTTGGTTAAAATCCCTTCAGTAGTTTTTGACCCATGCGTGCATATACAGACAGACAGACAGACAGACAGACAGACAGACAGACAAAAAATTTACTGATTGCATTTTTGGCATCAGTATAGATCACCATTCATCCTCCAATATTAATTTTGAATATATATTCAATGTACAGAATTGACCTCTCTACAGTTTTATTATAAGTATAGATTAATTACATTGAATTATATGATAAATTGCAGCGTATGAGGTATCTAGTTCAGTGAAGTAATTTATGGAGTAAGAGATCAATGCGATATGTTTTTGAGTTGATAAGTTTTTTCAATTGAGGATAATAACACCACGTTAACCTAGTTCCGTCGTAAGTTCATAATAACGTGTAGGCTGAATGAATTAATGAATGAAAAAAATTAGGTAAGTAATAAAAATATTCATAATATTGTGTATATTATGAATATTTTTATATTCATTTTTATATATAAAAACCAATAAATACACGGCATAAAATTCAATAAATGTGTCACAGTTTTTAACAGACAGGAAAAAGACCTTTACATACTATAAAAATAAGTTCCCTGACGCGTATATTATCTGTATGTTTGTCTATAGAGGCTAATCTCAGAAACTACCGGGCCGATTTTGATGCGGTTACCAGTAGATAAAGCGAGAATCGAGAAAGGTTTGTATATAGTGTAAGTAAGAGTGCAGCTTCTGTAGTCGAGCCGCAACGTCAACTTCAAGGCGTTCGTGGTGCGAGTGCCAACATGTGTTCTGCACCTCGTTATGCAGGAGGACTTCTGGCCAAAGGGCGTGGTGTTCCGCCGCTTCCGCGAACAAGTTCCACCGGAATGCACTAAGACTTAAGTGCAAGTGAAGTGTTACTAACATAGTTTTAAGTTTTATTTACTAACAACATTGTTTATAATTAATTATGTATAATTAGGTTAACGTATTTATCTATGGGCCTATGCAGCCTGAAAATAAAGGTTTTATTATTATTATTATTATTATATATGTATAATTTGTTAATATTTCATAGTAAATAACTAAGTAATTTCAGGTTTCATCTAGATATTAGTTGACGTGGGCGAAGCTGCGGGCAACAGTATTTTATAAAACCACCAAAACCAGACACAAGCCATGTCCGATTTTTTATATATTTTATTCTCTCCATCCTTACATTTTCGACCAATATAGTATCGGATATCGGTCGATATTTATTGTTTTTTTTTTCTGATGGATCTATGCTAACGGCTCGAAGGCCCTAATGCTACATCGGATTAGTGTGAGCCCGTTTGGCTCACTTTTGGTAGTTTACTGGAATTAACGCACAAAGTCACAATATCACCCTAAAAACATTTTAAGCACGACCTATATGTATATGAGTAGGTACTAGGTACACCTATATTATGTTGATACTCGCTGATGATCATTAACGTATTTCCTATGTCGATTTTTATAATTGAATGATTGATCATTAACAACGTGTAAATATGTATTTCAATCACTTCAATTCACTTCCTCATTATTTTCTATAGGAACGTTCAATTTGATTTTCTTCGAACAAAATCAAGGCTGTATTACTTTAAATAAGTTCAAACTTAACAATACACGGTTAGTGTTGATCATCTGTGCAGTAAAGGTGGTGGTGCCAGGATTGCTGGAGTTTCAGGTCGGTCTATTTTCAAAATGTAATTTGAATCCTGTAATTAGAACATCGCCTCATTAAATATATTTGTATGTGGCAAAACACTTGAACTTATGAGTCGTCAAAAAAAAGTAATTTAATTTCAAAAATGGAATCATTATTTAAAACATATCACCAAAACGTTTTTTTACTATGGAGCTAATTAGTTCAACTAATGTAACATTTTTTTATAACACGTTAATTTTCATATTAAACTGCAATTAAATTACGTTTTACTAAACTGTTTACAAAATATAATTATTATAAAATAATGATAGTATATTATATGATTTGTTTTCTATTACTACAATAGAATATCATTAGATGATGATACTTATAAGATTCTTAATTATTACCAGTTGTGTCACGGTAATTATTCCCACTGTAACTTGACAACTAGGCAATGTTTTCTAATATTAACACGAATTTTACTCATCATTTTCGATATAATATCACTACAAAAACGTGTAAATAACTTTTTTTATGTTAGTTGGATAGGCAAACTGACACCACCTGATGGTAAGTGGTTGACGTCGCCCATGAACATAAACTAGTATACCTGGAGCGAGCCCAGGCAACTCATTTATGTGTTGCCTATCCTGAGACATAAGATGTTAAGTCTCGGTGCCAGTAATTACACTGCCTGTCTTGCCCTTCTCTCCTAAACACAGCAAAGCTGTTTCACGGGAGAAACAAGCAAGATGGTGATACCCATGCAGCCGGGAGCGCAGCACTGATGATGATGCTTCCCAAGCCGATTTCGGCTACAGCGACAAAACCTCTGACAAATAAATAAAAAAAATTTTTAAACAAAAATTAAAACCGACTTCAAAATTAAAAAAAAACTAAAAAGTAATAAAATAATTTCCTTAATCTTTGTGCCCACAATTTATAATCAACTTGTTCTTCTACTAATATACAATCTTTGCATTTACCACGTCATTATTGTTACTTTTGAAGCCGGTGTCGTATTCGTTGATGTACTACCTCCCTACCTACCTTGGCTGACACCGACTCCAAAAGTAACAATAATGACGTAACTAAAACCACTGCGAGCGCCTTCAGCCGCTTTAATTTGAGGGTTCCGGAAAGGCAGTCAACAGGATCGCCTCAGCGACAGGCTGGCCCCGGCGAAGGCCAGACTACTCCTCTTAAGGGGGGCTGCCCGGCTGCTTGGGCAGTCCCCGCGACGTCGTGTCATACTGAGCCCAGGTTCCCATCCTGAACCCGACACGAGCACAGGGGCGTTACTGGAGGCGCATTAAGTAGCGCCTCCTGCGCACCCCCGTTCGTCGCCCACGGAGGGAGGCCTCGTCGGCAGCCTCCTCTCTCACCCACTCGTTGGCCTCCTTCTGGGACATTACTGCCTCGCAGAAGGAAACCATCGCCGTCCAGGACTCGTCGTCACCGAGCATCGCGATGATGACACTCGGCAGAGACAAGTCCCCTCCGATGACCGATGTCAGATCATGACGCAGCGCCGCCCATCTCGGGCACACCTCAAGGGTGTGCTGGGCCGAGTCCACCGCCGCGCCACAATCGTGACACACTATCAACGGCTCTCTGCGGGCCGTCCGGCACAGGTACTCACCAAAGCAACCATGCCCAGTGAGCACCTGTGTCAGACGGAAGGGGTTTGCGCTTACGGCGCATCCACCGCTCAAGGACCGGACGCAGAGCAACCGTTAGGCTTTTGCCGAACGGCTGTCGCGCCAGGTCCTCCCCCCACCTTCGCATTAACGCCTCTTGCCCAAGTCGGCGAACCCGAAGGATCCCGTCCAGCGTAAGGCTTTCACCAAGAGACCTCCTATCCGAGACATAGGAGTGCGTCTCGGCAAGAACCTCCGCCACGAGTTCCCACGGGGGGTCACCGGCTAGGGCAGTGGCTGCCGCCCACGATACTGTACGGTACCCCCGAATCACTCTTACCGCGATGACCCGCTGCGCCGAGCGCAGCTGGGCCTTATTCCTCGTGGTAAGATGACCCGCCCAGATGGGTGCACCGTAGGTTGCCATACTCCGGCAGACTCCGGAGTATAGCTGCCTGCAGGCGGCACTGGGTCCCCCGAGGTTCGGGAGGAGTCTGCCCAGCGCACTTGCCGCCTTCACGACCTTCGGACCCAACATTGAGAAATGTGGGCTGAAGGTCCACCCTCCGTCAAGGATGAGCCCTCACCCCTCCGATCTGGAGGGCAGCCCCCGGTGGGGGTCCTTTCCACCCGATCCCGCGGAAGAGAAGGGCTTCGGTCTTCTCAGGTCTGACCCGAAGCCCTAACCTCTCTATGCGGCTGAGCACGAGGTCGAGCCCGACCTCGGCCAGCCGCGCCGCCTCCTTATAGCCTCGTCCCCGGGCGTACACGAGGGTGTCATCCGCGTAGCAGATGACACCCATCCCGGGGAGGAGGCGGCCTCGCAGGATGTCCCACAGGATCGGACCTAGAACCGATCCCTGTGGAACACCGCACCCGACTCGTCACCACTCTACGGACCCACACCGGTTTTCGCAGGCTACCCTCTTCTCGGAGAGGTACGCCTCCAACAGCCTCCTTAGATACAGGGGCACTCCGAAGTAATTCAGTGCCTCCCGTATCACACTGTGAGGAAGGCTGTTGAAGGCGTTCGCGATGTCTAAGGACACCGCGACCACCACCTCCCCTCTGTGTTCCGCCTCACCCGTCACTGTCCGAAGACGTTTGAGGGCATCAACGGTCGACCGGCGTGCCCGGAACCCAAATTGCGACTCTGAGAGTCCCGGTCCCGGGCCCTCCTCCAGGTGCTGAACGAGCCGGGAGGCCACTATTCTTTCCAGGGCCTTCCCAGCTTCGCTCAACAACACCACCGGTCGCACCGCTGAAGCCGAGTCCGGGGTCCGCCCTGCCTTTGGCAGCAGGCAGAGTCGACCCTCCTTCCAGGCCCTCGGAAACTGCCCGGACTGCAGGCAGCGGTCAAACAGCTCCCGAAGGCTATCACCGAGGTGCGCGAGAGAGATCGCGAGAACTCTCCCATGCACCCCGTCTGGACCCGGCGCCCTCTTCTTACTCTGGAGGCGGGACAGAACCACCTCCATTTCAGCCTCCGTGACAACAATAATGACGTGGTAAACGCAAAGATTGTATATTAGTAGAAGAACAAGTTGATTATAAATTGTAGGCACAAAGATTAAGGAAATTATTTTATTACTTTTTAGTTTTTTTTTAATTTTGAAGTCGGTTTTAATTTTTGTTTAAAATTTTTTTATTTCTTAATTTTTAGTGAATAAAAAATTGATAACTGATTTTATTTGTCTGAAATATGGGTAGAACTATTAAACGCGTTGCTCAGATTAGATAGCGCTGTATAAATGAGATGAACGTAGAAAGGGTTTAAATCATTGCATAACAAATGAAAAAACCGAAATGGAATTGCGTAAAACTTTATATACATGTAATCGAAAGCAATCACGGCAGATTTGCTGCAATTCGTTAAATAATTCCATTATATATAGGTATAGAACATCACCAATATATAGATATAGAATGGATATTATAATGACCTTGAAAAACTATGATGCGCTTCCAAGCCACAGTTGTTTTTTGTTCATTTAACAACGACAAGTAATAAAATTACATGATTTTGGCATAATATTATTTACCGTATGAAGTAAGCCCAATTAAAGCTGTAAATTCTCTGTAAAAGCTCGAGGATTCCCCTGGACTGTGTATGGTCTCCATCATCACACCTGTAATGGCGCTTATAACCCATATGGGTACAAAGTTCTCATTAATTTAAATTAATTAAGTCCAAACACAAGGTAGCTACACTGTAAACTGTTGAGGAGTTCCCTTAACTGTCCTTTGTCTTTATCATCAGACCCCTAATGACAGTCACAACTCATCTAGGTGTAAAGTTCTCATCATTACAAATTAATCAAGCCCAAACACAAGGTTACTGAAAACACTTTATAAAAAAAATATCAAACACACTAGTCGCCCCTACGATTTTCGAAAGTTCCCCTCGATTTCTGGTTTCTCGTGGATCTCGATACTGGTTTCCTTATCATGGGACCATTTGGGAAGTATACCCTTTAGAACAAAAAAATATTTTTTCAAATCGGTCTAGCCATCTTCGAGTAATCAGGTAACATACATAACAAAATAAAAAAATAAAAAATAAAAAGATTCCGACGAATTGATAACCTCCTCCTTTTTGAAGTCGGTTAAAAAGAGTCAAGTGTCATTACGTTGATGGGCTCTTACATGGCTAGCATAGCCTATCTTGGCTCGGAAGGTACGCGAGCAGCCATACCATAAATCTATATAGATATTAGTAGCCATTAAAACAATTTCTCTGAGTTTTATTGCAGTCTTCTTTTCTTCTTCTTTCTTGGGCTCCTGACTTTTGTTAGTCATTGTAATTTTGTACTGTCTTTAATTGGGGAGGGATGCTGGAAATATTTACACCCACCAAAGTCATCGGAGGACATTCTTCTTGCAAAAAAGTTATCAACCGGTGTCACAAAATTAACATTGGTACTACATAATATGTCAATGTGCCTGCACTTAGAGCCCCGCGTCTGCATGAGAACCACCAGGCACCATCCTTATTATTTTTGTCAAACCATTTAGCTTTGTCCCGGAAAAAAGGATTTACTTTTATTTGATATTTCACGGAACTCTAATATATTCTGACATTATTTTTTTATGTCATATGGAGGCAACCGCAACCAACCAGTTGGAGCCGACTACCGACGCGTTGCCCTCCTTTTGCCTGTCCCCCTAATGACCCCCGGCAACTCACAAACCGCACGAAACGCGACAGCATAGCTGCCACTTGTCGCGGATGTTATGTGAGCCAGAGGTACCACCCCGGTCGTGAAGGCCCAATTCGGCTGCAAAGCAGCATGGCACTACCTCTTATAAATGCCTAGTTCACGAATAACGTGACTCAATTTCAGCCAGTTCAATTTTCTTAATTCTTAGTTCGATTTTTTTTTAAACTCAGAGCTCGAATCTCGTGAATTAAATAACCATTGTAGTACTAATCCCGCGTATTTCGTCTTAGTGCATAGATAAGTCACTTTTTTTTCTTTACCGCCGAGAAATGCTATGAGGTATCCCGCGGGGGAGTGGGTCTCCACAGGCGGGTATGTGGATTGTGGGTCTCGCTGCGCCTGAAAGATGGACGTAGCTTTACCCACTAAAACCCGGCGAGTGCCACCTTTGGTGAGTTGCCCCGGATCTGTTGAGAAAACAGGCCACCTCGACGGCTAGTCAGTTCCTATAGGGACCGACGCCACCTCCACAGAGGGGCTGTCCCATATAACAGAACAACCCCTCCAAACGACGGGACAGTACAATGCGGTGAGATTCCCATCCTCACCCCTTGTCCCCCTGCTCTTTTGTCCCCTCTGCTTATAAGATGAGACAAAGAGCAGCTCCCTCAGCTCAATTTGCTTCGCTGGTGCTGGGTTCATCTTAGGCTACTGAGCCCCACCGCCAAGACAACGCTTGAAGCATGGTGGGGAGCCAGCAATAACCTAGTGCTTACACACACTGAGTTCGATTATAATATAGGTCATTTTAAACTAGAATGTTAGCAGCAGTATAGAGGATGCTATTTATATACGAGGAGATTAAAAAACTGAAGTAAATAAAAACCTAATCATTCATACAACAAAACATTCATACAGTACAAAATATATTTTGATCGTTTTATTAGGTACGCTATTTAAAAAAAACTTGTAACTAATAATTATTAATTATTATGCTATTAAAAGTTTAAAATTATAAGGAAGTACTCAAGGGGCATTAACGATCAATTTAATATTATTGATTTGTTTGACAGACAATGTAAGCTAAGATCTGTACTAAGATCATACTAGTACTAACTTAATAACTAAGTTAGTATATTAAGTCCATGGTTAAGATTAAGACCTTTAAAATTGTGCATTAAATATACTAATGATGTAATAATAAATACCTACATTTCATTATTATAATGTAACCCACTCTTCCTCGAAAAATGCGAGGATGGATACTTTATGTAGGAAACAGCTTTTACTGTATCTTAAAATGTCTATTAATCCTTCCAAGACCTTATGCCTTAGGATAGGCCCAGGAGGACCTAGCGCCGTCTGTAGGAGTCTGCCGGAGTATGGCAACGTACGGTGCACCCATCTGGGCATGATTACTTTGGTGAGTACCTGTTCATGACGGCCCACAGCCGGTGACAGTGTGTCACGATTGTGGCGCGGCGGTGGACTCGGCCCAGCACACCCTCGAAGCGTATGGGCGGCCCTACGTCACGATCTAACATCGGCCATCGGAGGGAACTTATCTCTGCCGAGCGTCATCACCGCGATGCTCCGTGACGACGAGTCATGGACGGTGATGGTCACCTCTACGGGCAGAAATGTCCCAGAAGGAGGCCAACGAGCGGGTGACAGAGGAGGCCGCCAACGAGGCCTCCCCCGGCGAACGAAGAACGGGAGGGGTGTGTAGGAAGTGCTACTTAACGTACCGGGCTTCAGGAAAGGAACCTTGGACTAGTTTGACACGACGTCATAGGGACTGCTTAGTAGCGACTAGCGGCTGGGCAGTCCCCACTTACGAGGAGTCCGAGGTAAGCCTGTCGCTGAGGTGATCTTATTGCCTGCAGATCCGGGACCCTCAAAAAGCGGCTGAAGACGCTCGCAGTTGTTTTAGTTTAGGGCAGGGCACTCCCAGGTGCAAATCCTACATAGGGTCAGGATCTACCCGAAGATCCTGGCTACATCCATAAAGGACTTCCTTGCGATATCATAAAAAAGGATAGGCTGCAAGGAGTCAGTTCCTTAGGAGAGTCTCGGGTGAATTATGTTCATGGGTGACCATGACCACGTACTAACAGACACTGTGAAGACCTGTATCTAGCAGACGTGTTATTAATGTAGGAGGCTTAGTTTTACGCAAATTTTTCTTATAATGAAACTAGTATACGAACTTTTTTGTTTTGCGTCGGGAAATGCTCTTAGCCATCCCGCGGGGGAGGTGGGTATGTGGGACTCGCTGCGCCCGAAAGATGGTAAGGTGGATGCAACTCTACCCACCAAAACCCGGCGTATGTCACCAATGCCACCTTGGTGAGGTGCCCCGGATCTGTTGAGGAACAGAGCATCTCGAGGACCAGACAGACTCAAGAGACCGACACCACCTCCACAGAGAGGTTGTCCCGCACCACAGAACAACCCCTCTCAACGTCGGAACAATGAAATGGTGTGATGAATGAATGGTTCTCATCCTCGCCCCCGTCCCCCCTGCTCTTTTGTCCCCTCTTCTTATAAGAGGGGTACAAAGAGCAGTTCCCTCGGATCAGTTGGCTTCACCCAAGGTTCAGGGTTCACCTTAGGCTACTGAGCCCCACCGCCACGACAAGGCTTGAACTATGGTGGGGAAGAAGTGTACTCCCATGGTTGATCGGGTATCCAAAACGCCGGGAATGAAAAAAGGTCAGTAAACCGCGATATAATCCAAAGTTATTCTTTTTTTTTTTTTTTTTCTTCTTTAACGCCTGCTCTTAATGCTCTGAGGCATCCCGCGGGAGAGTGGGTCTCCCCACGCGGGTATGTGGGACTCGCTGCGCCCGACAGCTGGTAAATGGACGTAGCTCTACCCACTAAAACCCGGCGAGTGCCACCAATGCCGCCTTTGGTGAGGTGCCCCGGATCTAGAAAACAAACAGGGCATCTCGACGGCCAGTCAGTCCCGCAAGGGACCGACGCCACCTCCACAGAACAACCCCTCCCAACGTCGGGACAGTACAATGGGGTTTGGTTCCCATTCTCACCCTTTGCCCCCTGCTCTTCTGTCCCCTCTTCTTATAATAGGGGTACAAAGAGCCCCCTCGGCCCAATTAGCTTCGCCCAAGGTGCACCGCTCACCCTAGGTTACTGAGACCCACCGCCACGACAAGGCCTGAACCATGGTGGGGATCCAAAGTTATTCTATTCTAATGTTGAGTACGGTGATGCGTAATTTTGCACAATTTGCATATTCCTCAGTTGCGTGACAAAACACGTTTGTGCATTTTTCTATAATTATGGCAGCCATTGTTGTAGAGTGTACTTATTAATTAGTAACGCATCATATTATTTATGCCTTTTAATTGTTTAATCTAAAGTAACTATCATAACTGCGAATACTATTGCGAAAAGAATCAACATCAGACTACATTTATATTCATTATAATAAAACAATTTTTACGGATTTTATCGCGGTTTATTAAGATTTTTACAAGCCCGACGTTTCGGATACTTTACAGCAACCATGGTCACGGGAGGACTGAGGTGTCATACGTCCTATCATTACAAAGTTATTCGAAACTACCCTATGATACATCAATATTTTGGTCAGTCCTATCTACGCAGAAAGTGCTAACTGTATCTTTAATCTGTGACATATTATGCTTGGATTTTGATTTGATAATTTTAATAACGGGATCCCAAGCAGGTGGTAAAAGCCAGCCATCTTCTCTATTGAAATTAGGATGTTTTTTAATTTCAATAGCCTCACGGATCATCCTTCGGTGTTCTTTTGCGAGAACTTGTGGTTTATCAAATCTGATATAATGGCGAGCTTTGTCAATACTATGTTCACAGATGGCAGACTTAGTGTAGCGACGGTGTTTTTAATCAGCTATATGTTCTTTCGTCGGGCTTGTAAAAATCTTAATGAACCGCGATAAAATCCGTAAAAATTGTTTTATTATAATGAGTGAAATTCGCGTAAACATTAGAAAACAATACATTTATATTTCCTTAACGCCTTTTTAAGAAATTTAAAATAAAAAGCCGAGTCTTCATTGATTCGTCATTAATGCTTTATATTGGACTTGTTCATCATTTGGTGCGTCACGCCAAATGTATTGTAATGAATTAATACTCCACTTAGCATTTTAACAGAGCAATTTTCTACCAAGGTAAGCAATTAGTACTGGACTAATTACGCCTTAAAGATAGTCTCGTAAAAAATAAACATTCATTCAATTCATTCATTAATAAAAAACTCGACCTCAGTCCTAAATATTTAGTATGATAAAATATTATAAGTATGATTCTGCATAATAGATGTTGACTGGTCATGTGACACACACATTAGGGCGCGGCTCTACCGCGGCGCATGAAGAGGCTACGAAACGTTTGTCAAGTTTCGATTTTCAAGAAAATGTATTGTCATTGTTTACACTGCAATGCAAATCACGCACGATCCCATTCATTACCCTTTTCTTGCAATTGACGAATTTGAGCCGCGCCTTTATACGGTTACGTACGTCTTGTAGGCTACGTACAGATTACTCAACAAGGCTGGTACTGGTATGGTGTCCATGGTCCCAGTTGGATGAGAGTAACAGAGTGAGGAAGAGTAGGAAACTCCAAGACTGGACCCTCGTCTTGGCGTTCATTGAATGCAGGCCATTTCCAGACTCCAGCAGTGACAATAGATAGCCGTATCGGGGCTGATGATAATTATTTTATGGTTATATACACATATGGCACGTGATAAGATAGCAATATAATATAATATAATATATTACTAGTTGTAGCCGACCGACACCGACAGACGTTTTCCTGTCCCCATCATGGTTCAGGCCTTGGCGTGTCGGTGGGGCTCAGTAGCCTAGGGTGTGCCCAGCACCTTGGGTGAAGCTAATTGAACTGTCTCGACGTTGGGAGGGGTTGTTCTGTGGACAACCCCTCTGTGGAGATGGCGTCGGTCCCTTAGGGGACTGACTAGCCGTCCAGGTGCCCTGTTTGCTCATTAGATCCGGGGCACCTCACCAAAGGCGACGTTGGTGGCACTCGCCGGGTTTTGGTGGGTAGAGCTGCGTCCACTGTATTTGGAACGCTTGCAAAGATGAAACCCTAATAATATACTATTTATATAAGGTTTGGTAAAATCAATTACGGAAACTTTTTTTTCCGAATTTCAATTTTTTTTTGCCTAAACGTCTTTAAAGAAGATTTCTTAAAGAAATCAGCTAGACGGGAGGCAACAAATTCTTCAAAGGCATTTTGTACTGCCTCTCGGGTAATGAATTTCTGGAAAAAGTAGTAGTCTGTAGGCGTAAGGTCTTCAAGGAGAGCTTCCAACCTCAGTTCTTGAAACTTGGAGACCGCCTTTCGTTTAGGGCATTGTTTAGGTGCTGAACCAGGATCCAACCAACTTGCAAAGCGCTTGCAGTTATCAAACAGAATCCATTTTTTATCGCAGGTAACAGGTGTCTGTTGAGCAGTGCTCGTCTCGACGCGTACTTCGCGCTGGCGATCATTGAGTTCGTGGGGCACCCATTTGTCAAGCTTTTTTACCTTGCTGCATTTTTATCAGCTTCCACAATCGCCTATAATTCGTCATTGTCGACCAAAGTCTTCGGACGATCGCGAGGTTCATTTTTCAGGTCTAGATTTTCCGAACGGAAGCGAGCAAACCACCACCAAAGGTGGTGCGTTGGTTTGTAGTGTTAGCTCCGTAAACGTCGTTAATGTTGCGTGCCGCTTGTGCCGCGTTGCTGCTACGAGGGTACTCATATTCCATAATTACTCGAATTTTTAACGTATCCATGATGACGAAAAAGATCGAAATGCGATGAAAATGGAACACTAATCAATAAACAAATTACTACTTTCGTAAAAAGAATTTCATGTTTTTAAAATAAAATTAATTTGAAATTAGAATTCTTAGCCAAACAAAAATTATTTTGATTTGAAATGGCCAGTACTGCAGAACGGCAATTTCATAGGTAAAAACCTATTATAAGATTATGCAATTTTTGTTTTGCAAATTGTGTTGCTTCTAAATTATGTCATGCGGCCATTTTGTGCGCCGTTTAAATTGTATAGGTTGTCATAATCTTTTCTCAGCCTCATTATAGGTATTTGAATTTAATTGTTTTTTTTTTAAATTAGTAGGTACCGATTATTATTAATCATGATAATTAAATACATAGAGACGTATTGACGTTTCTTTCCGCAGTTTGAGTTTTTCCTAAACCAAATTAGATGGAGTTACGAAGTTTTGTTTAGCAAATACTAGGTGGCGTTGATTAAAATATTATATTAATTGTGATGAGATTATATTATGACCGGTACTTTATAATAATTAACGCCGGTGTAATGTGAGCGAGAGGTACCGTACCACCCCGGTCGTGTCAGCCCAATTTGGCAATGCAGCATGGTACTCTCTTACTAAATGTAAATATTCAAATTCAATGTAAATATTTAACAAGTTTATCCATTGTGCGTTATTCAACCTCCTTGTGCAGAGCTTTACTTGTTAAAACAATATGCCTTACTCCTTTTAAAAGGATAGGGAGGAGCGTTGAGGGCTGGATAAGGGTCAAAACGCATGTTGACACTATGTTGCCAATTAACACTAGGGGCAGACAATACAACTAGAGTCTAGACCAGTCTAGACAAAAGGGAGTATGAAATAAAAATGTGATGCCATAACGTACACGTTTTTAGATTTAAAACTTCTATAATTTACATAAAACTTATGCTAGTTTATTATGTAGTGTACGGATGATCGGTGATATAAAAAATAATAATAAGGAAATTAAGTTCTTATACAATGTAATTTTGTAACAATAATGCTACTAGTTAATGCATTAGTGTAGAGACAATCGCCACCATGGTTCAGCCCTTGTCGTGGCGGTGGGGCTCAGTAGCCTAGGGTGAGCCCAGTGCCTTGGGCAAAGCGAATTGAGCAGAGGGGGCTATTTGTACCCCTCTTATAAGAAGAGGGGACAGAAGATCAGGGGGCAAGGGGTGAGGATGGGAACCTCACCCCATTGTACTGTCCCGACGTTGGGAGGGGTTGTTCTGTGGTGCGGGACAACCCCTCTGTGGAGGTGGCGTCGGTCCCTTGCGGGACTGACTAGCCGTCGAGGGCCCTGTTAGCTTAACAGATCCGGGGCATCTCACCAATGCGGCACTGGTGGCACTCGCCGGGTTTTAGTGGGTAGAGCTGCGTCTTTTTTTTATTACCATCTTTCGGGCGCAGCGAGTCCCACATACCCACCTGGGGAGACCCACTCCCCAGGCGGGACGCCTCAGAGCATTTCCCGGCGTAAAAGGAAAAAAAAGAAAAAAAAGGTTACTTACTTTCCATAAAAACGCAGAACAGTAATTACTATTATACTAGTATACTATAGTATTACTACAATGTTTGACGTTGAACATCCAAAACTAAGGATAATATAAATTGATCTCGTCGTACATACAGACATAGGTCTATATGTACACAAGATCGTAGAAAAATTATAGATTTAAAAAATACAAGCTTGTATTTAAGTATTTCAACGAAAGCGAAAGTAAATAGTCTATAGTATATTCGTGCCGAAAGCTCAAAAATAAAGCCCGTACAGACATAGTTTAGTTATTAAAAATAAATTTATTTAAAAAAAAATACACTCAATAGTTTTTCTATAATAACAGTTTTGCTAAAAGGACATTTCCGGATCATTGTGCATTTCATTCTAGCACACATGTTCGCGCACTATGTCAGGTGAGATAGCAATCATTTTGTTAGAGTTAGTCGACTAGTAAGTTATATTTACTACTAGCTCTTTTTTTCCTATGTATACCAACATAAGAACCTTGTGATGCAGTCCAGTCAGCAAAGAAAGATACAAGTTTATAGCAAAGACGGAGGAAAGAAGAGAAACAACACTCTATGCCACTTTAAATAGCAAGTGAAGCCGCGTGCTAAAGCTAGGTGTACAGTGACGCTCTCTTGACGTAACGAGTAAGAGGTCTCTTTGAGTTCGCGGCTCACATTTGCAGTGTGAATGCATCTTTCGCAAAGGATAATTACATATAATGGAGACCCGCAACTTCCTAACTAGAGTATCCACACTACTATGTTGCACGGGAAATATATAGCAGTAGTGTCTGTTTTAAATGACACAGATTCTGTACTCTGTAGAGATTCGGCCATATTTTATCAAAATTTAAATTTCGCTTTGTTGTAAAATACCCTCGACTAATAAAAGTTGTACATCTTTTTATTACCTACAACTTTGCAATTCAACTTTTTTCCATAGGACTTGTAGTTTTTACGGAAATCGATATAAAACGATTTTTTAACCTTAACTCCCTTCCTTTGCTATGTTTCTATATTGCTGTTTAAAATACGAGTACGAGCGTAACCAAATAATATGGAAAATATGATGATATTTTTATTTACATTTAATACTAAACTAATTCGAGTTTAGTATTTTTTATCATATTATAAAGATAAAAATTTAAAAAATATGTGTGTAATTATATATTATTATCTCTCTGGGAACTCTATATGTGCAATTATTACAATGAGTGTAGACGGCAGGAGACCAACTGTCCTCAATGGTTCAAGTCTTGTCGTGGCGATGGGGCTCAGTAGCCTAAGGTTAACCCAGAACCATGGGTGAAGCAAATTGAGCCGAGGGAGCTGCTCTTTGTACCCCTTATATAAGATGTGATGTGATATAGGAACCTCACCCCATTGTACTGTCCCGACGTTGGGATGGGTTGTTCTGTGGTGCGAGATAACCCCCTCTGTGGAGGTTGCGTCGGTCCCTTGAGGGACTGACTAGCCGTCCAGGTGTTTGCACAACAGATTCGGGGCACCTCACCAAAAGCGACATTGGTGGCACCCGAGTTTTAGTGGGTAGAGCTGCGTCCACTTACCACCTTTCGGGCGCATCGAGTCCCACATACCCGCCTGGGGAGACCTACTCCCCGTGGGATGCCTCAGTGCATTTCCCAGCGTAAAAGAAAAAAAAGAACCTCTGTCATAACGCCATCAAGCCTCTCTAAAACTTGGTTTCTTGTACGTGAAATATTAAAATTACTTTAGATACTATTATTTTTATACTTTACCAAAACGCCTCTCCTAAATATCCCACCGCTCTTCACTCGGAACATCCCTGTCCCACAGATTGGGCAGGGTCGCAGGGTGGCCACAGCGACCCGGTTCCGTTTGAACAAACTGCACACAATTTGGATTTTTCCGAATACATTTGATACTCGACGAACACTCGACCGACATTTCGGAAGCTCACAATTACGAGTGTTTTGAATATTTTCGGTCCAACAACTTGTGACTTTGTACGCTACACTTGCTCTACCTTATTTTATTTATAACTAGCTGTTGCCCGCAACTTCTCCCGTGTTAACTTAGATTTACAGCCGTATACGGATTGATGATGATTATTTTTACAGCCTAAGTTACGCCTTAGAACTTGTGAAAGTCCCGTCAAAATCGGCCCATCCGTTTCAGAGATTAGGCGGAACAAACAGACAGACAGACAAAAATTGTAAAAAATGCTATTTTGGTATATGTACCGTGTATACATCGGCATCGATATAATTTTATATGTATTAGTTGTTAGTGGAAACTTAACTGATTTCTGTACTTTTTTTATTATTTCTAAACTATGAGTAATATTATAATTGTTTGTTTCCCAAATATAAATAAATAAATAAATTATAATATGCATTTAGTAGAAAGTGGTTATTTTAATATTACAAACAGTCACTCCAATTTTATTTATCTATATAGATGTAAAGAAATGTTATAAATCTCTAATCCCTTATATACATAATAAGTGTGTATTATCCTTATAAGGGTTGTTAGGCCGGGATCACTATGATATTCAAGAGTCGGAAAGACATCTTGCCACAGACCTATTGTGATCAAACAAACAAAAAAACCGGCCAAGTGCTAGTCGGACTCTCGCACGAAGGGTTCCGTACCATTACAACATATACAACATTAGATACTTTAAAAAAAAAAGGTTTATGTTTATGTTTTTTTTAATACATTATTGAGTTGATTGAATGAAAGGTAACTTGCGGATACGATTTATGACGTATAAAAAAAATACTCACTAGATCTCCTTCAAACCAATTTTCGGTGGAAGTTTACATGGTAATGTACATCATATTTTTTTTAGTTTTATCATTCTCTTATTTTAGTAGTTACAGGGACACACACACACATTTTACAACTTTGGAAGTGTCTCTCGCGCAAACTATTCAGTTTAGAAAAAATATAAATTAGAAACCTCAATATCATTTTTAAAGACCTATTCATAAATACCCCACACGTATGGGTATGATGAAAAAAATAATTTTGAGTTTCTGTTCTAAGTATGGGGACCCCCAAAATTTATTGTTTTTTTTTTCTACTTATGTGTAAAAATCTTAATAGGGTTCACAGAATACATCTACTTACCAAGTTTCAACATTATAGTTCTTATAGTTTCGGAAAAAGTGGCTGTGACATACGGATGGACAGACAGACAGACATGACGAATCTATAAGGGTTCCGTTTTTTGCCATTTGTCTACGGAACCTTAAAAATTTCTTAAGTTGAAAAGTTGCACATATTGTGCAAAATTTCATTAACATTGTTCAGTAGTTTAAGAGATTTTCACGGATAAACAACGTTAGGTGATTTTTATATAGATGGTATGTATGTCGCACTGCTCATAAAATGAGTAGAAAGTGAGGAAACCTCCCAATCCGGAGCTGCCTCAAAATGCTTAATGGACAATGAGCACAGAAAATCATAACAGTAATACTAGACAAAAATTCCGCTAGCGTATGTTTGTATCAGCAGAACTCGAAAAGCGGTCGATGGACACACTTACATTTTAACACAACGTTGCATTTCCATATAATTTATTTTTTTCTTTCATTCAACGTCTACCAGATTATAATTATATTTTTTCTTAAAAATATATTTACATCGCAAAATGTAGGCTTTGCTAGTAATCCCCACCATGGTTCAGGCTTTGACGTGACGGTGGGGCTCAGTAGCCTAGGGTTAGCCCAGCACCTTGGGCGAAGCTAATTGAGCCGAGGGGGCTCTTTGTACCCCTCTTATTAGAAGAGGGTACAAAAGACAGGCAGGGGGCAAGGGGCGAGGACGGGAACCTCACCCCACTGTACTGTCCCGACGTTAGGAGGGGTTGTTCTGTGGTTCGATGGTGTCACTCCAACGCGGGATGCTCTGAACATCTCCCGACGTTAAAGAAGAAAAGGCTTTGCTAGTAATAATAAAATATAAGGAAAATTAAACTTATATACACCATTATCATCATCAGCCTTTCACCCACTGCTGAACATAGACCTCCTTCATGAACGCCAAGACGACCGATCCAGTGCCAACTCGGACTGTTTAATACCCGGTTGATTTTTTATATAATATTATAATATATTCAACCTATGGAACATTGATATAATTTTATGGTATGATAATATTATGATACCGATTTCTGTCGAAAGTTACAAATATGATAATAATATATGTCTGTAGTGATATTATTGTTTGTATGTTCGATTTTTTTATTACGTCAACATGACACATGTATTTCAAGCTGTACAAATAGGACAGGAATGTATGTACATTATGTTTTATAAGATGTAAATCTTTTGCCATTATTTATTCCAAAGTGGATTAGTAACACGTGTATTAAGAAATCCTCTTCAAAAATACATTTTCGGTGACTACATTTGATTAGATTTTGATTTTTTTGCTGAGATATGGCATATTGGCTGATGATGAAAGGGCTAATGATAGTTGGCCAATATAATAAAATATCATCAAAATGTACCCCTTCTTATAGAAATTATTTCAATACAGTTTTCCAGCCTAAAAAATCAGGTTTGAGTTTTAGAGTCAGCAATTGGTCAGCAACAGCAATATTTCTTTAGTGCAAAGCAAGAGGTCAAGCCAGGATCAGGATTGTGGCTTCTCCGGATACCCCAATCACAAAACTGAGTGGTTACCTTTTGAGGAATA
Source organism: Helleia helle (assembly GCA_963853865.1). Lineage (NCBI taxonomy): Eukaryota > Metazoa > Arthropoda > Insecta > Lepidoptera > Lycaenidae > Helleia > Helleia helle. The sequence goes on from OY971434.1 coordinate 8,176,489, forward strand.
ATAACTATAATATTATTACACTGTTCGTTTTCCGGCGCATATTTATGTCTCCATTGTAAATTTTATTTTTATAACTGCAATTATTTTTTGATTTTGTATCTAACTAAAGTTATTATATGTGCCGTGTAAGTGTATATAAGATTAAGTATGTGTATTGTGTAACAGTGTATAAACTATAAATATTCCCTAATGAATTTATATTCTATTCTAATTAATGTCTAGAAATGTAACAAAAATTTGAATTAACTTGATAAATCTCTTTTTCAGATCAGCTCACATGAACACTTATGATGAAGGCTTTTGTTAAACAGGTAAGGATTAATTTATTAAATAAATTCATAATGCGAAAAATGTATAAGATTTCATCCTCCTCCTTCTAAATGGCCAACTAGGTCGCCAACTAGATCGCCAACTTGATAGATAACAAGTTCTCCTTTAAATTGTCAACTAGGTCGCTAACTAGATCGATAACTTAATGAGATTTACATAGATCTCGTTCTAAATTGCCAACTAGGTCACCAACTAGATCGCCAAATAGATCGCCAACTTGGTAGAGAACTAGATATCCTTCTAAATTATTGCCAACTAAGTCACCAACTAGATCGCCCAATTAAGTCGCCAACTAAATCACTTACTTCCTTGCCCAATAAATCAATTGACAATCTCCATATACTCTATAGCATAGAGTGTTCGATTTAATGACAGGGAAATACGTAACTAAACAGTCTTTAACACAATTCTGTTAGCAAGAGTTAGAAAAAATTAATATTTAATACTTCAAGTATAAGCCATACTTGAAATAACGCGAGAGTAAGTGTAACCTGTGCGTCTGTACAGTTTTCGACCAAGACCAAGTTATATATTTCATTTATAGATACAACAACTTGTTAAGCAAACTTTTAACGATGGTTTTTGGGAATTCAAAAAGTTATTTATATTTTTCGAAACATTTTTCGTTGAACCTTCAAGTTATTAATTAACTGGTTGTTCTCCACGGTTGGAACAGGCCTTAAAAATAGTGTTCTCCAATATTTGAGCTATAAAACGCATAAGATGCTATGCTATAGCATGAAGATCATTGTCTGGCTACTGACTGACTACTCAAAATAATGGACGACCTATATTTTCCAGGCCTTCGTAGTCTCCGGGGCAGCACTTAATATAGCTGGACACGGCTGCGCGCATGGATACCCTGCAGTGCTATTCGCCCAGCTCAAGAGCAACGGCGGAATACCAGTCAAGCTGACTGATCACGATACGTCATGGATCGGTTAGTATTTGAAGGAACAACCTGATTAACTATCGACTATACACAAAATACCGTCCGTCCGGGATCGGCCGTCTTGGCGTTCATTGAGGGAGGCCTATGTTCAGCAATGGACGTATAGCGGCTGATGATGATGATAATGAAGATGATACACAAAAAAGTTTAATTGTGCTATGGCACAAAATAAACTTCCCACTAATACTCGTTAATCATCTGTTTCTGTTTTCTTAAAGTTAGTTCATGATAGAAAATCTGACGGCTGCATAATTTACATCTGATAAAGAATAGAAGATACTCTTATTCCAACTTAAAAAATGCACAAGATTTTTCAAATATTTAACGAAGTCCAAATAAAGGCAAATTCTATTTTACTTCATCATCATCATCATCATCATCCTCTATCCGTCCACTGCTGAACGAACCTAACATGCTATTTTAAACTTTTATAATTTTAATTTCAGCATCTGCGGTTGGCGCTATGGGTATAGTCGGAAACTTTATTTCACCAATACTGATGACGCGCTTCGGGAGACAAAAGGCACACTTGCTCTGCACGATACCAGCATTATTAGGCTGGATAGTGTTTGTCCTTGGCAATTCTGTACCGGCTTTTCTATTTGCTAGAATTCTCCATGGCCTTGCTCTAGGCTTAAGAACACCTTTAGCTGCTATTCTAGTTGCAGAATATACTGAACCAAAGTACAGAGGAGCTTTCTTAGGCACATTTGCAGTATCATTAGGGCTCGGTATTTTATTATCACATGTATGGGGAGCTCATTTAACGTGGAAAATGACCTCTGTGGTATGTTCAGCATTTCCATTTATAGCGATGGCAATAATAAGTTTATCCCCTGAATCTCCAAGTTGGCTAATATCAAAAGGTAGACTTGATGAAGCCAGAAAGGCATTTCGTTGGCTCCGTGGAGAAGGAGAAAGTCAAATGGAAGAATTAGAAGCAATGATAAGAAACAACGAAAGAGAAAAGCAGGATAATAAAACTGGAAGCGTTAGGGAAATTAGAAATAAAATTAATTGGAATACAATATTTACTTCGGGTGCAAGAACTCTTAAATCTGTATTGAAAATATTTAAGAAGAAAGAATTCTTTAAACCACTAATCATAGCTATATGCATGTTGCTCGTATTTGAATTTGGTGGAGCACATATGATACCTGCGTACGGTAATTTGATTCTGCAGTCAGTTTTAGATAAAGATGACCCAAATGACGTCGCTTGGCAGTTCACAATTATAGACTTACTGAGAACTATTTGCGCTTTACTTGCAATATTCTTACTAAAAAATTGCAAACGTCGTACAATTCTCTTTAGCAGTGGAATCATGACTGTATTGTCTCTTACTTTAATATCAGCATTCATATATTTAAGAAAGGCAGAAATCCTCACCCATACAATATTATTAGACACAATTCCAATGTGTTTAATGATTTTATATACGGTGTCTTTCTGTTTGGGTTTAGTACCATTAAATTGGGTTATTTGTGGAGAAGTATTTCCATTGGCTTATAGGAGTCTCGGATCAACTATATCAACGTCTTTTTTGACACCAGCCTTTGTTATATCAATGAAGACAGCACCACACCTATATTCCTCTATTGGAGTGGAAGGTGCATTTTTAGTATACTCAGGTACCCTTACTGTATGTTTATTGATTATGTACAGTTTACTGCCAGAAACAAAAGACAGAACTTTACAGGAAATAGAAGATAGTTTTAAGAATAAAAAGGAAGGTGATCAAGACATACAACTTAGTCTTATAAAAACACAAGAAATAAACTAATTCATTAGAACAAATAAGAATTATAGTGCAAATTAAATTAGGAACCTACCAAACTAGTAAATATTTTCCTGTATATAATTTTTTGATTTAAGTACCATAGTAATCTATCATTAGTAATCTTTATTTATATTGAAATACAATCGTATTATAAGCGAATTATACCTCGATTAAAATTCCTATGTGTCTTTGATATTTACTATGCGAGCCAACTAAGAAAAGGATCGCGCTTGCTGCCAATTTCACACGATAGCTGTGAAAGTAGTACTGCCAGAAAAAACAAACTGCGAAAAAGAAATGTTATATTTTTTATTCGTAGATTTTATTACATTACTTATATTCCTTTTTTAACATAAACAGTATTCATTAAAAAAATACCCAATATATTATATAGTGTACCATTGTGCCAAATTTCATCAAAATTCGTTAGGTTGTTTTTGCGTGAAAGAGTAAGTAAACATTGATCTATCTATCAATATTAGTAGGATTCAAACTGAAATAATAAAAAATCATTTTATTAATATGCTTTTTTTTTAAATCCTACTCATGTACTTATAATAATTTTGGCGTAAAATTGATTAGGAATACAAAAAGTGAACATTAATAAAATTAAATTGCGTATAATTTTTCCTTAATATTTTTTTTGCACACAGTACGCTTTGGTAATGACGTTCGCGAGTATTGCTAAACAAAATGGTGTCTTGACAGTACTATTCTTATTTGGCTCTACTGTATTATTATTATTATGTATTATCTTGTACGTCTTTTCTTTTTGAAGTCTCGGTCATAAGAGACTCAACTGAGTTCACAAAAATATGACTTATTGCTACAGCACATTGTGTTACAGTTGTAGGTACATTATTACAGAATAGTCTAGATAATGATATTGGAACAGATTGATTTCAGAAGAAATTATCGGAAACCAATCTACTTCATAAAATATTCATCCATAGCCAATGTAAGACTACATTTAAAAGACATTTAAATATTGTATGTAGAACAACTTGTTTGCTACTCAATAATTGTTCGTGCAAATAAAAGATTCAAATCCAAATATTTCACGACGACCTCTGTGGGTTAGTGGTAAGCGCGTTGGCGCTCAAGCCGGAGGTTGCGGGTTCGAATCCCGCCAGGGAACAAAAATATTTTCTGTGTTCCTGGGTCATGGATGTGTATTAAATATGTGTATTATATAATAAAAATCTTAAATATATGTATACATACTATAAAAGTATTAAATATATGTATAGTATAAAAGTATTAAATATATTTCCGTTGTCTGGTACCCGTAACAGAAGTTCTTCGAGAACTTACCACGGGACCAGATTGACGTGGTGTAAAAGCGTCCATAGATATTATTGTTATTAGATATTATTATTTCAGTTCGGATCCCGTTTGTTAAATAAGTTATGAATAAAATAGTATATTTTCAGTAATCCAATTTAAATAACATGTTTTACAAAGTTATGAACGGCAGAACAGGCTCTCTTGACCCAATAAAATTATGAAACAATAATTTGTATGCGACTGTGATTATATTTTAAAATGAATAAAAGTATTGATATATTTTTGTTTGTTTTTTTATTGAGTGTGAAGAGGTCAGTTTATTTATCCTGGGAGCCGACAGATAGGATAAATACTGATGATCATGATGAATCGTGTCATCATTTCGATATTGCCGTCTTATTTACTTCTATCTTTCTTGTTTCTCCCGTGAAACAGCTTTGCTGTGTTTCGGAGAGAAGGGTACAGGCAGTGTAATTACTGGCACAGATACGTAACATCTTAAGTTTCGATATTGGCAACACATTGTAGTGTGGTAACACCTTCCACCCATATTAGGTAAGTTTAGACATTGTACGTGCGCCCCCCAAGGAGGTGAGGTGCCCCGGATCTAGAAAACAAACAGGGCACCTCGACGGCTAGTCAGTCCCGCAAGGGACCGACGCCACCTCCACAGAGGGGTTGTCCCGCACCACAGAACAACCCCTCCCAACGTCGGGACAGTACAATGGGGTGAGGTTCCCATCCTCACCCCTTGCCCCCTGCTCTTCTGTCCCCTCTTCTTATAAGAGGGGTACAAAGAGCCCCCTCGGCCCAATTAGCTTCGCCCAAGGTGCACCGCTCACCCTAGGTTACTGAGCCCCACCGCCACGACAAGGCCTGAACCTTGGTGGGGATACTACACCTACCTTAGACGCACCAACCCAATACAGGTTGAAGCAACTTCACACAGCCTTATATAATGAAACAAATTTCACGGATTTTATCGCGCTTTATTTAGTAAGTAAAGTATCCGAAACGTCGGGCTTGTAAAAATCTTAATAAACCGCGACAAAATCCGTAAAAATTGTGTGTGATTGTGTCATCATAATATATACCTACATGACTTTGCTTATACTGTGCTACTATTAAGTATACGTGTGTGTGTGTGTGCTTGGGAGCATGCGTGAGTGCATGCGTGCGTGTGAGTGTGAGTGTGTGTGTGTGTGTGTGTGTGTGTGTGTGTGTGTGTGTGTGTGTGTGTGAGTGTGCGTGTGCGTGTGCGTGTGCGTGTGTGTGCGCGTGTGCGTGTGCGTGCGCGTGTGCGTGTGCGTGTGCGTGTGCGTGTGCGTGTGCGTGTGCGTGTGCGTGTGCGTGTGCGTGTGCGTGTGCGTGTGCGTGTGCGTGTGCGTGTGCGTGTGCGTGTGCGTGTGCGTGTACGTGTGCGTGTGCGTGTGCGTGTGCGTGTGCGTGGGCGTGTTCCTTCACTGACAGCTGTCATCAATAGTCAATACTTAATAACGTTGATGTTGATGATAGATTTGTATCAAAAAAGATTGGTATCACGAGTGGTTTTCACGAGCTTTCTATTTGTGGTAACGGGTGGATGACATTTGGAGGATTACGAAAGCGCTTGTTAAGCACGCTCTCTACAATTACTAAGAAATGTGGAAGTATATAGAGTTGCCAAATTATGTTTTTGAAATACTTGCCCCAATGACTAATTGCCCCAATGATTAATTTAATTAATAATAAACTGTGATATATAGTAATAATTGTGAGAACTAGTATACTAATCATCGAGCATATAACCGTATACCGGATAGAGTAGTAATGTGAGCCATAAAATTCCGAAACTGGTCAGTGATTTGTCACTGACATGATAGCAATTCAACCAACTAGTGATCTGTATATTATATATATTATTAATCAAGTAAAAATTATGAATTTGCCCTAGGACCAAAATGTCTCGCCCCTGTAACTGTTTAAATCATATTTGGTGTCTCTGTTACTAAACTTTCACATTTTAAATACCGAAGTATTTAAAATCACACAGTGAAAAATAATTTTAAAACATTCCGGACAAAAGTCTACCGCTGGTTAATTTTTTATTTTTTATGTTAGTTGCATAGGCAAACTGGCAAACTTGCCACCTGATGGTAAGTGGTCGACGTCGCCCATGAACATAAACTAGTTTACCTGGAACGAGCCCAGGCAACTTATTTATGTGTTGCCTATCCTGAGACACAAGATGTTAAGTCTCGGTACCAGTAATTACACTGCCTGTCTTGCCCTTCTCTCCGAAACACAGCAAAGCTGTTTCACGGGAGAAACAAGCAAGATGGTGGTACCCATGCAGCCGGGAGCGCGGCACAGCGCGTCCCTCCCACCAGTATTTACGAACTTCTTAGAATTTTGTAGTATTGTCTATTATTATACACATTTTTTTTTAACCCCGGGAAATGCTCTGAGGCATCCCGCTGGGGAGTGGGTCTCCCCACGCGGGTATATGGGACTCGCTGCGCCCAAAAGGTGGTAAGTGGACGCAGCTCTACCCACTAAAACCCGGCGAGTGCCACCAATGCCGCCTTTGGCGAGGTGCCCCGGATCTAATGAGCAAACAGGGCACCTCGACGGCTAGTCAGTCCCCCAAGAGACCGACGCCACCTCCACAGAGGGGTTGTCCCGCACCAAAGAACAACCTCTCCCAACGGCAGGACAGTACAATGGGGTCAGGTTCCCGTCGTCACCCCTAGGTCCCTCTTTTTATAAGAGGGGTACAAAGATCCCCCTCGGCTCAATTAGCTTCGCCTAAGGTGCTGGGCTCACCCTAGGCTACTGAGCCCCACTGCCACGTCAAGGCCGGAACCATGTTGGGGATTATTATACACATATAATAATATCCAATAACACTTTTTGTTACACAATTTTGCCGGAGAAAGGGATGCACTGTGCCGCGCGTCCCTCGCTTAGCCACATCCTTCTTATTTATTTTGTAAAAAGACTTAGTTCTGTTTCGGAATGAAAGACAGGACAAGCAGTGTAATTAATGGCGCCTACACTTACCATCTTATGTCTTGGGACGAATGAGTTGCCTGCGTTAGTCCCAAGTGAACTGGGATTGATTTTAATTTTTATTGGCGTCTATTTTTATTTTCGACACTGATCACTTACCATCAGGTGGTACTGTCAGCGTGGCTATCTAACTAAGACAATACAATCAAAACTTACAAGAAAAAAGCTTTGTTATTTACTTCGTTAAAATTTGCTTAAATATTAGAAATATCATCTCGATAGACTTCCATAAAAAGCTTTCATACGTGCTCAAGAGGCAGTAAGCCCCCGAGCAAAGGCAATAATGTGCTTCTGGATCTCGGTATCGAGGGAGACTCTTGACGATTGACGAAATGTAAAACAGACATTTTTATGTTTTACTTTTACCTACTCATAGAGGTAATGTAAGCAATAAGACCCATTTGGCGCTCTGCCATGTTTTCCCTTTGTGTACTTTTCAGGGTAGGTAATCACATTTAGCTTTGTAAGAGTTGAAGTAGAAGAATTTTCTACGGGGAAGTAGCGGCTGAGCCCCTTACGAGGACTAGTCTGGCCTTCGCTGGGGCCAGCCTATCGCTGAGGTGATCCTGTTAAATGCTGATCCGGGACCCTGAAAATGCGGCTGAAGGCGTTCGCAGTGGTTTTAGTTTACTGGTAGGGCATTGCCAGGTGCGAGTGCCACATAGGGTCGTCAGTATCTACCCGAGATCCTGGCTACATTCGTAAAACGCATTTCCCTGCGAAAAAAAGAAGAATTTTCTATGAGCTAGAAACATATTGAAGGCAAAAAATATCTTTAACTAGATGTTGCCTGCAGCTTCGCCCGCAGTACATAACTCCTATATGTCACAGCGTGATGTTATATAGCCTAATAGCCTTCCTCGATAAATGGGCTATCTAACACTGAAAGAATTTTTCAAATCGGACCAGTAGTTCCTGAGATTAGCGCGTTCAAACAAACAAACAAACTCTTCAGCTTTATAATATTAATAGTATAGATACGGTAAACGCACCTAATTCCGAGGGGGTTCTAAAAATTACACCCAATTCCTATGTATTTTTAAGCACGTATTTTCAATAAATTTAGATGTTCTTTTTGTCTGTAACATGCATTAATTAATAGACAATTTATCTGTTTATGTTTATATAAGCAAGGAATGTGTGAGATGTTAATGGGGATGCCCCAAAGGCCAAGGGAGATCTCCAACCGAGCTAGATGGTAAGCTCGGTCAGGCGAAAACCCACTTGTTATGATTTCAGCTGTTGTATGTATAGCGCCGAACTGTGAAACTTCGATAGCGCGATTCAGAATTTTGGCGCTAATTTGTCCGCCACAACATTCCCGAAGACTGGAGATCGAATCTTGAGTCTTCTTGCTTGAATCTCCAGGGCCAGAGAGTACCAGTGAGTCGAAACTGTGCTGCTGCTGCACGAGCTCCAGTGAGTCGGAGTGCTACCGTGCGGGGCCGATGCATCGTGCTGACTAGGAGAGATGTGCTTTGCTTGCTGACCTGTCGTTGTAGTGATATTGCACGCTGAAACCGATAAGGGTTCGCCCAGGCCCGCAGTACGTTGAGGCTGGTTGGACGAGGTACCCGATGAGCCCGAAGGAGAGCGCGGCGACAGGCGGTTGCACCGCCGTGAGGGACCTGTGCGCGGCCAATCGGGGGATCCGCCGCGCGCGTGTAAGGTCCGAGCTATAAGGCACTCTTATGTGTTCAGTGTGCCTTAAGCGGAGGAAGAGGAGGGGATGCCACCCCCCGCCTCCAGAGAAGGGTGCCGGGTGGCACACCGTTGTGGCCCGGTGCCGATGTCCACAGCTCTCGCGCCGAATCATCCAGACGACAAGAAGAACACCGCTGGGGTTTAGTGGGTAGAGTCTGCGTCCACCTTACCATCTTCTCGGGCGCAGAGTCCCACATAACCCCGGGGCCCCCGGACCCGGTGGTATGCCTAAACGCATTCCCCAGCGAAACCAACAAAAAAAAACCCGATGAGGCTGAAGCTGACTGGCGTGGTGTGGAGGGGTGGGGCAGTGATGATTATGAAGTTCAGAAGGAGGCGTGTTCTTTTTTTTGTGTTAGGTGGATAGGCAAACTGGCAAACGTGTCACCTGATGGTAAGTGGTCGACGTCGCCCATGAACATGAACCAGTTTACCTGGAACGAGCCCAGGCAACTCATTTACGTGTTGTCTATCCTGAAACATAAGATGTTAAGTCTCGGTGCCAGTAATTAAACTGCCTGTCTTGGCCTTCTTTCCGAAACACAGCAAAGCTGTTTCAAGGTAGAAACAAGCAAGATGGTGGTACTCATGCAGCAGGGAGTGCGGCACAGCGCTTCCCTCCCACCGGTGCTCTGTTGCGGGTCACCAATGTGGGACGTAGGTGATGGCCCCATAACCTACATATTTTAAGAACATCATGTGTCTTTCTCCGCAATTTGTTTGCGTTACATTTTGTACAGTAGGTCCCACGGACATTTTTATATTTCGACAATTGCACGCCTCGCGTGTGGGTGTGCTTTACTCTCAATACGCCGCTCTGTGTCAATTTTGCAAGATAAAATCGTTCATGTTAAGTTAAGCACTAAATTATTTAAAAAAAAGGATGTTTCGGAAACTAGACATGTTAAATTATAAAGTCAGCGTATTTTTTATCCATTTTGGTTAGTACTTATATATAAGATAAAATTTAATCAAAAAATTATATCTACAGCTGTTCGTTGGTCTGTGCGCTTTTCGTTGTCTTCTTGTTTTAGAAAAATATAATCAATTAATTGTAATAATTCCTTTTGAATAATACTTCAGTCACTCTAAGAATGAACTCTATTTCTTATTATGATTGAGCTCTTAACTGTTTTAAAGATATTCACGAAATTCGATAGATTTTCTGGGTTTCTTTCATAAAAATTATCACCAATTTTTTTCTATTTTCAATTGTTTCTCTTTTAGGAAATTATTATTAATTTCAATTCGTTAACACAATGAGCGTGTGAGGCGTGCACTTTTGGATTTTTTTAACATTCTTAACAAGTTATTATAGTCAAACTGTCCCCACCATGGTTCAGGCCTTGACGTGGCGGTGGGGCTTGGGCCTTGGGCGAAGCCAATTGAGCCGAGGGGGCTCTTTGTACCCCTCTTATAAGAAGAGGGGACAAAAGAGCAGGAGGCAAGGGGTGAGGATGGGAACCTCACCTCATTGTACTGTCCCGACGTTGGGAGGGGTTGTTCTGTGGTGCGGGACAATCCCTCTGTGGAGGTGGCGTCGGTCCCTTGCGGGGCTGACTAGCCGTCGAGGTGCCCTGTTAGCTTAACAGATCCGGGGCATCTCACCAAGGCGGCACTGGCGGCACTCACCGGGTTTTAGTGGGTAGAGCTGCGTCCATTTACCATCTTTCGGGCGCAGCGAGTCCCACATACCCACCTGGGGAGACCCACTCCCCAGGCAGGATGCCTCAGAGCATTTCCCGGCGTAAAAGAAAAATAAAATAAAATAATAGTCAAACTGTGAGTGTATAAATGAAAAATAAGATAAATAACACTTCTGATAAAAATAGACTATTCCACAGAAAGGTAAAAATACCCTAATTTTTTATGTTCTAAGTTATGGTGAAAATATGGTTAACACCATAACTTGAAACAGAATAAGGTGCCTTTACCTTAATATATGAAATAACGTTTAGGAATTCGAATATAAAATATAGAAGGTAATCTTCGAAACCACCAGATTTAAAAAAAAATCCTCAGTATTATGATACGATATCACTGTGTGAAATAGGCACTTAAAATAATAATCCACAACCACGTCCGGATCCGGATGTGTGATAAATCTAACATAGGTAATACATGTGAAGTTACGAAAAACATTAAGATGTAGATACCTACATATTTTATATAGCCTAAAATAGTTTTACTAGTCCTCTCTAAATATTCCATAGGTATAATGAGGCATATAATTTTACTCCTTCAATTTAATTAGACAAGTTAACCGGTAGACGAATTTTCAGTTTTCTACTCCACTTTATTATATTTACTTAGATGAAATAAAGCCAGCATGGCGATTTGCGTCTACATGGATACAACAAACTAGAAACTATTAGAAATACTAACTAACAAAACTAGAAATCACTGCCTTCTCGGAAAAGTGCCTTACACCTGAGGTCATTGTATGTATAATGTATACAACAAGAACAAAAAATAAACAGAAATGTATTTTTACTATCATACCCCGTGAGTAACAAGCACAAGAGGATTAACTTATCTTAGCGCATGCGTAAAAAATTTAAACTTGCAGTTTTCATAACCATATCATTGTTTCGCGCGCTTTCACAGACAGCTGTCAAAAGTTGTTTTTTTTCTAGCGGCATAAAATGGACATTCGCATATAAAGATATATAGATAGAAAATAAATTGTGTTAGATATTGTTTAAATATGAATTAAATAATTATGTAAATTACCTTGTATATTATAAAGTTTTAACAAAGCAGAATGATAGCGGAGAAGCTGCTTTGGATTTTTATGATCCTGATACGATTATGGCTTGGGGCCGGCGACTTATGTTACGCTCAGTAAGTAGACTATATACATATTCATATACTTCATTAGTTACTTCCTCGAAAAAAGTTGAGGAGAGGATTTGACGATAGTAACCTATACGCCTGATATAAATAGTGTAATTATCCTCTTTATCTGATTTCGAGGAAACACGTATTGTACAACTGTAAAAGGTATTTATTATGTGTATGTGTGTAAAGGTATGTATTATGTATAAGTATATGAAAAACGTATAAAAGTAGAAATAGGCAATCCGAAAGCGAGCCACCTAATGGCTAGTGTCAACATTCCATCGATTTATAAATCTTAATTTTAATCATGGCCGAAATCGGTTTTTGTCGATACTTAATTAAATTTTTGTTATTAGATATATTGTGGCAGAAAGTGTATTGGATTTTAGCCTAAAATCGTATAGATTTTTTTAAGGAATTTTTGTGCTCCGGGAAATGCTCTGAAGTATCACGCTGGGGAGTGGGTCTCCCAGGCGGGTATGTGGGACTCGCTGCGCTCGAAATGTGGTAAGGTGGACGCAGCTCTACGCACTAAAACCCGGCGAGTGCCACCAATGCCCCGGTGCCACGCACTCAAGGGACCGACGTCACCTCCAAAGAGGTGTTGTCCCGCACCACAGAACAACCCCTCCTAACATCGGGACAGTACAATGGGGTGAGGTTCCCATCCTCGCCCCTTGTACCCGAGACAGAAAAAGGGTACAAAAGACTCTTTTGTACCCTCTTCTTTTAAGAGGGGTACAAGGAGCAGCCCCCTCGGCTCAATTTGCTTCGCTGGGCATGGGTTCATCTTAGGCTACTGAGCCCCACCGCCACGACAAGGCTTGAACCATGGTGGGGATAATGTAGACGGCTGTATAAGACACGTTCAAAAATTTTGTTAAAATCGTTAACTCAGAAATCGTACAAATTCCTGGGTTGAATTTCTTTCCATCCTTGGAGATTGACTTTAGCAATTTTAAGAAAAAAATAAAAGTTCCTAGTTCTAAATGTTTATCTATATAATTTATTAGTTCGCGTGCGTAAAAGACTTATGTAATAAGAATTTCATCGATTTTGTGTTTATACAATCTAACCCGGAGATAGTATAATTTAGTCCTAAGTTATCAATTATTTTCGAAATTTCATGGTGCATGGTTCCATTTGTGAAAGTGCGATTAAGGTTTCTGATGTCTATACCTATTCTTTGAGTGAGTGTTAAATTATTATGATATTGTTTGGGGATTTGACTAGCCAGAACTGATCCAATTTATGAGAAAAAACATTACAACAGTCACACATCAGTCTGATTCGTCAAAACTTCAGATGTCACCACGAGTTTACTTGGTGCTGGTGATTCTTTGATTTCGTTCCTAAACTCTAAAGATATCCTTACAAAGATAATATAGTATTTTGGTATGTACTTTTTGTTTGATATATAACCTAGCTGACTTTGCTTCGTATTTGTTCAACAATGATTGGTCATTTGGGTTTTTGAAGTGAAACTTCTTTGCGCGCATGAGGGTAATTTTTTTACGGATGAAACGTCACAAAAGGGTTCAAAGTTTTTGTCCGAGAAGAGGGAGAGAGTTATTGAGACCGATTGAGAGAGAGTGAGAAAGGACATAGCCATGGAATGAGCGTAGGGAGCAAGGGAGTGAGAAAGATCGAGAGAGAGAGTGAGATAGATCGACCGTCGCATCGCAAGTCTCGGAAATTTAAAGCTTTAGATTAGTATAAATATAAACAAGATTTAAAAATTAGTTTGTGAAATAAGTTTCACTTCTGACATGTGTTCTTTTTATGCATTTTCCATAGTGTATTTCTTTTGTTTATTAGATTTATAATTATTGTTTTGTTTGTCCATTCTTGCCTGGGTGGATTGAGTACTTTAGTTTTGTCGTTTTACTACTATTGATACTAGATAGTAATTTATCATCCAATTGTTTGTACAGATTATCTTCATTGGTTTTATTTATATTGTAAGGTATTAGTATTATTAATGATTTGCGAAGTAGTTTTTATAAATATGATATTAATTGTTATACAAATAAAATTTACGTTTTTTCTCCCTCTTTCTCTCTCTCTCTATTTAAGAGATTCTCTTGTCGGTGGAGCAGTTTTCCGTACCTACTCTACTTACTTCTACTTACTACTTAGGCCGCTTAGAACGGTGGTAGATCCTCCTGCTTTCCGTTCCGCAGTACAATGACCAATTCCTTGCTCGTTGATCTCTAATCCAGAGCCCTACCGGAATCCATTTCATCGGCCTCTAGCTTTACTGATACCGTTGCTGCCCAGTATTAGGGGAGTACGCTTTTTTTTATTTTATTGGTTAGTCCATCCCACTGGACTACCAACTACATCCTGGTAATCTTGTTACTAGGTCGGGGACTGCTTATTCGTGTATTTGCAGCTAACCACCATATCTGATGGCCGTTACACTATCCGCCACCTGTGGACATCGTAGATAGCCTGCAGCTCAACCTCAACGTAATTAACCATAAGGATTTAATTTTGAACTAAATTGCCCTCGACATTGTTTGATTTCAACGAATATCTTAGGAGATATTTGTTGAAATCAAGTATCATCACATTTATGAAGTGCAAGCCAGGCGCAATTACCTCTGCGAGGTACCATGCCGCATGTTCATCTCCTTACGGAACGGTTGTCCTGCTTTCAAATATTTGTTTTTGCTATATTAAAATAAATTTATATATCTATACTTCTATGTTAGTATTATAAAGGGGAAAGGTTTTATTTTATGTTTGTTTGTTACGAATTAACTAAAAAACTACTCCACCGATTTTAAAAACTCTCATTATTAAAATGCTACGATAACACTGAGTAACAATAAGGATACAGCTGTAAATCTGATTTAATGCAGGCGAAGCTGCGGGCAACAGCTAGTATCTTATATTTATCATATATTTATCACTTGGCGGGATCTGAGCCCGTGACCACTGCTTGTGCAACCAATACACCAGCGGCATTCAGTATCGACCGATCGAGTATGTGTTCAAAAATGAAGAAAATATAAAGGCAGCCTAGTTTGACCCAAAAACCTCTATACGTAAAACAAGAATAGTGTTTTAGCTTATTACACTAACAACAATAGTGCTTCGGTATATCGCAAACAGCGAGGCTATGTTTTTACGCATTAGGACTTAGGAGAGATTAAGCTACTTTGTCAGATTGTGGACTCATAAATAATTAAATGATGGCGATGGTCTCCTTCTGCGAGGCCGAAATGTGATGAGAGATCCGACGAGGCCTATAATAATCTTTGTCTTAATCTATGTACGCTTTTACACCACATCTTGGTCTGGTCCCATGGTTCTATGTGTATAACACATATTTAATACACATCTATGACCCAGGAAAAGAAAACTTTTTGTTCCCTGGCGGGATTCTAACTCGCCACCTCCGGCTTGAGCGCCTACGCGCTAAACATTGAGCCACCGATCTTGTCACCCTTGGTCTGATCTTATACCTACATTTTGTATTTAAAAGATGTCTTCGACGTCTCAAAAATATACTCATCTTACAGATCAACTCTCGTGGCGTTCCAAGATCTATTACCAGAGGATCCTCGACTTTATGACAAGATGCGACCGCCAAAGAAGGATGATCAACCCACCATCGTCAACTTCCACGTCACTGTCATGGGGCTGGACTCCATCGATGAGAATTCTATGGTAACTTAGTTATTATTTCTTATATAAAACTCGAATTGAAAGAAATTGGCCGTCTATCCATGTAATAAAACTGTATTCCGAAAAACGAAATAAATGAATTAATAAATAATAATAGTATGTTGTGACAATGTCACAAACGGCCATCAGATCTCAAACTAGGCAGTGCACAGATGGCAATGCCTGTTCTCATGGCAACGAGACTGATTTATAATGAAACAATTTTTACGGATTTTATCGCGGTTTATTAAGATTTTTACAAGCCCGATCTAGCCCGAGCTATAATATATAATATCTTCTTTACATTGTATTTTAATTTGGTAAATAATAAAAAAATGTATTGATAAAGAATGCAAACTATAAACGAGGCACCTACTGAAAAGTCACAAACATTTTGTCCTAGGTAGGTATTGGAATGCACACTCGACTCTATTCATTCTCATTTCTCCATCCCATGTATCCTTCTAATCAAACGCCAACTAGTCTGAACAGCAGTAGGCGTCGAGTTATTCTCATTCTCATTTCTCCATCCCATGTATCCTTCTAATCAAACACCAACTAGTTTGAACAGCAGTAGGCGTCGAGTTATTCTCATTCTCATTTCTCCATCCCATGTATCCTTCTAATCAAACGCCAACTAGTCTGAACAGCAGTAGGCGTCGAGTTATTCTCATTCTCATTTCTCCATCCCATGTATCCTTCTAATCAAACACCAACTAGTCTGAACAGCAGTAGGCGTCGAGTTATTCTCATTCTCATTTCTCCATCCCATGTATCCTTCTAATCAAATGCCAACTAGTCTGAACAGCAGTAGGCGTCGAGTTATTCTCATTCTCATTTCTCCATCCCATGTATCCTTCTAATCAAACACCAACTAGTCTGAACAGCAGTAGGCGTCGAGTTATTCTCATTCTCATTTCTCCATCCCATGTATCCTTCTAATCAAACGCCAACTAGTCTGAACAGCAGTAGGCGTCGAGTTATTCTCATTCTCATTTCTCCATCCCATGTATCCTTCTAATCAAACGCCAACTAGTCTGAACAGCAGTAGGCGTCGAGTTATTCTCATTCTCATTTCTCCATCCCATGTATCCTTCTAATCAAACACCAACTAGTCTGAACAGCAGTAGGCATCGAGTTATTCTCATTCTCATTTCTCCATCCCATGTATCCTTCTAATCAAATGCCAACTAGTCTGAACAGCAGTAGGCGTCGAGTTATTCTCATTCTCATTTCTCCATCCCATGTATCCTTCTAATCAAACGCCAACTAGTCTGAACAGCAGTAGGCGTCGAGTTATTCTCATTCTCATTTCTCCATCCCATGTATCCTTCTAATCAAACGCCAACTAGTCTGAACAGCAGTAGGCGTCGAGTTATTATCATTCTCATTTCTCCATCCCATGTATCCTTCTAATCAAACACCAACTAGTCTGAACAGCAGTAGGCGTCGAGTTATTCTCATTCTCATTTCTCCATCCCATGTATCCTTCTAATCAAATGCCAACTAGTCTGAACAGCAGTAGGCGTCGAGTTATTCTCATTCTCATTTCTCTATCCCATGTATCCTTCTAATCAAACACCAACTAGTCTGAACAGCAGTAGGCGTCGAGTTATTCTCATTCTCATTTCTCTATCCCATGTATCCTTCTAATCAAACACCAACTAGTCTGAACAGCAGTAGGCGTCGAGTTATTCTCATTCTCATTTCTCCATCCCATATATCCTTCTAATTAAACGCCAACTAGTCTGAACAGCAGTAGGCGTCGAGTTATTCTCATTCTCATTTCTCTATGCCATGTATCCTTCTAATCAAACGCCAACTAGTCTGAACAGCAGTAGGCGTCGAGTTATTCTCATTCTCATTTCTCCATCCCATGTATCCTTCTAATCAAACACCAACTAGTCTGAACAGCAGTAGGCGTCGAGTTATTCTCATTCTCATTTCTCCATCCCATGTATCCTTCTAATCAAATGTCAACTAGTCTGAACAGCAGTAGGCGTCGAGTTATGCTCATTCTCATTTCTCCATCCAATATATCCTTCTAATCAAACGCCAACTAGTCTGAACAGCAGTAGGCGTCGAGTTATTCTCATTCTCATTTCTCTATGCCATGTATCCTTCTAATCAAACGCCAACTAGTCTGAACAGCAGTAGGCGTCGAGTTATTCTCATTCTCATTTCTCTATCCCATGTATCCTTCTAATCAAACACCAACTAGTCTGAACAGCAGTAGGCGTCGAGTTATTCTCATTCTCATTTCTCTATCCCATGTATCCTTCTAATCAAACGCCAACTAGTCTGAACAGCAGTAGGCGTCGAGTTATTCTTATTCTCATTTCTCCATCCCATGTATCCTTCTAATCAAACGCCAACTAGTCTGAACAGCAGTAGGTGTCGAGTTATTCTCATTCTCATTTCTCCATCCCATGTATCCTTCTAATCAAACGCCAACTAGTCTGAACAGCAGTAGGCGTCGAGTTATTCATAATTTTCTTTCCCAATTAAGATTTTCTTCGTCACTACCACTGTTTTTTTAGATATCGCCTCTAGCTGTCTGTCCATTTATAAACCTTATATGTATATATTTCTGTATTTGTTGATACTTATTTACGCATGCTTCAAATACTTCACCCCCCCATATTTCAAGTACTACTTCAATGCCCTCTTTAAGTTTACCTTTACTAAAATACACATATTTTGGAATGTAGCTGTGTTGACATTGGCTTTTTATTATCACATATACTGTTATTTATTCTGTGCTACTACAAAAACAGATAATACAAATTAAGAGTAGTTTATGTATTTCTCCCACACATAATGAAATTCTAGAATATTTTTATACTAAATAGTATCAACAAAGTAACTTATTGAACTTCAATTGAATCTTCCAGGTTCCAGGGCGGGTCCACTGGGAAGCACCAGCGATATAAACTCAGTGATAATCTACAACATATATTTTTTTATCCCGTCATGTCACACATCAACATAGAAAATGCTACCCCCGGGGAAAAAAAATATTTATTCCCCGGATATATTCAGACACATTTTTTAAATATATTACAATGACTTGGAGCTGGTGGACTCCACAGTTATTCCAGGAATAACTCTAGATTGGCTAATAGACTCGGTTCAGCAGCAGATGCAGTCAGAAAAAAATATACAGTTAACCGATGAAGATACGGCGCGAATAGTTTACTTTAGTTACTTTTACAGCGTTATGGCGTATGACATACTATTATGGGGAAATGCTGCGGATATCAATAATATTTTTGTGCTATAGAAGCAGGCTATCCGTGCAATTTACAATTTACAAGCTGCCCGCCACATCTTTGAGAGACAAATTTAAACAAATTGGAATTCAGATTGTCGCGTCTCAATACATCTTTGAAAATTCACTATTTGTCCGGAAAAACATAAGTGAATAATTCTGTAAAAACAAGTGACATCCATTCATTTTCATTATTCCACCCATACATGACAAAAATTTCAAAAAGTTATTAAAGAGCGTTTGTGTGTGTGGATATTATAGTCTTGGGAATAGGGCGTTCCTCCCAGGCATTTCAGGATATTAAGAACATGTAGTTATAAAATATTTGAAAAGATTAATTCTACTGAGTTTGTCGCCAGTTCTTCTCAGTGGGCTCGCCTTGAAACTGGTGGTATACTCAAGTGACGTTCAATATGACACGCTCATTGTACTATTTTAAAAACAAAAAGAAATTATTTTAATTTTTGATTTTGATGCCACTAAATACACTGCTTGACCTGTCTAGACTCAATGCAGTATTGTTGTGTTCTCGGGTTTTCCCTTTCTTAGTAATGTGGCGCGAAGTACTCGTATCAGTACCGTACATCACGGACCCCTGAGGGACCTATACAAATTATAATTCTACAAAATATATAAACTTCTTTGTCTACAGACGTACGCGGCTGACATTTTCTTCGCACAGACATGGAAGGACTTTCGATTGAGGCTACCAGAAAATATGACGACAGAATACAGGTAAAATAAATATATCAGGATTCAGGCAATGTTTGAATATTTACAATAACATAAGTTTTTTTTTAAACAATGCCGCCTTTAGTGAGTTGCCCCGGATCTAACACGTAATAGGGCACCTCGAAGGCTAGTCAGTCCCCCAAGAGGCCGACGCCACCTCCATAAAGGGGTAGTCCCGCACCATAGAATAACCCCTCCCAACGTCGGGACAGTGCAATGCGGTGAGGTTCCCATCCTCACCCCTTGTCCCCCCTGCTCTTTTGTTCCCTCTTCCAATAAGAGGGGTACAAAGAGCAGGTCTCTCGGTTCAATTGGCTTCGCTCAAGGTGCTGGATTCACTTTAGGTTACTGAGCCCCACCGCCACGATGTTTAAACCATGGTGGGGAACATCATTGGATATAATAACAGCGCGTAGCTTTTGATTTTAAAATTATATTTTTTTTCTTTCTTTTATTTCATTTAATTAAAAAGAAATAATATTTGTTACATTTTGGGTTAAATAACTTCCCCACCATGGTTCAGGCCTTGACGTGGCGGTGGGGCTCAGTAGCATATGGTGAGCCCAGCACCTTGGGCGAAGCTAATAATTGAGCCGAGGGGGCTCTTTGTACCCCTGTTATAAGAAGAGGGGACAAAAGAGCAGGTGGCAAGGGGCGAGGACGGGAACATCACCCCATTGTACTGTCCCGACGTTGGGAGGGGTTGTTCTGTGGTGCGGGACAACCCCTCGGGTGGTGTCGGTCCCTTGCGGGACTGACTAGCCGTCGAGGTGCCCTATTTGTTTTAACTCGATCCGGGACACCTCACCAAAGACGTGGCACTCGCCGGGTTTTAGTGGATAGAGCTGCGTCCATTTACCAGCTGTCGGGCGCAGCGAGTCCCACCTGCCTGGGCAGACCCACTCCCCCGCGGCATGCCTCAGAGCATTACAGGCGCTACAGAAAAGAAAGAAAGGGGTAAATAACTTATTTATATCTGATGAAAAATCTTGAGAAATATTTCACTCTGGTCCGTACCGGTTTGTAATAATATATTGTTTTAAACTAACGCGATCACTAAACACCTGTAACAATATTAATATAAACATGACTTATACCTAGTGATCGCGTTAGTTTAAAACAATAGTATTTTTGTGCAAGATGTGTCTAAAGCAGACACAGTTGCTTATTGATATTATTTATTATTATTATATAATGGGCCACCAAAAACTCGCAAGCCGCATAAAACACGACAGCATAGCTGTCACTTTACGCCGGTATTATGTGAGCAAGAGGTACCACCCCGGTCGTGCCGCCCAATTCGGCTGCAAAGCAGCATGGCACTACTTACAAATAAATAAATACTATCCAATAATCACACCACGTTAATCTAGTCCCGTGCTAAGCTCGTAAGACTTTGTCTTTACGGGTACCCACTAGGAACGGAAATTTTAAGAAATTTATTTTAATACATACATGCACATCTATTACCCGTTGAAGACATCTATATATATTCATCATTACCTACAAATTATCTGCACTTGGCGGGATTCGAGCCCGCGGCCCTGACCACTGACCACTCGCCCAGCTGGCCGTCGCAACTCGCAATCTCAGCGTAGTAGAATAACCTATCAATAGGTATATTCTATACCTCACCTACCTACCAGTCCTACCACTATTCGCATATTAGGTATCTTGGATGTTCTAGTGTGCTGTTCGGTTTCCATTGCCGTGTATCATCAACGTAACCTTCTACTTCTTCTTCAGGCTCCTGGAAGTTGACTGGTTGAAACAGATGTGGAGACCAGACTCATTCTTCAAGAACGCCAAGTCCGTCACCTTTCAGACGATGACCATCCCCAACCACTACGTGTGGTTGTACAAGGACAAAACCATCCTGTACATGGTGAAGTTGACCCTGAAGCTCTCCTGCGCTATGAACTTCCTCATCTACCCTCATGACACTCAAGAGTGTAAGCTACAGATGGAGAGTTGTGAGTACCTTAAAATCTTGATTTTACATAGACTTTGCATATATATCTTGATTTTACATATATTATGTACATATTTACTTAAATTGAAAATATAAAATAACCCAACTGATTGAAAAGCAATATAAAAAAGTGTGTGTGTACTTATGTACACGCGTTAGAAGTTATACAAATACATAGTACAATTTCATTACACTGATAGACATACATACAAATACTGACTAGGTACTTTATTTTATTAATTGAAAGTACTCTACTTATGGCAATCATTCAGATGTCATGTCACAGGACCGTGGCATGTCCGCCAACATGTCAACATGTCGACATTTACGCCGCAGCCAAAAGTGACAGTGACACAGCTTTTGTACCTACAAAACTTAATTAGAATTTATTCTCTATTTGGAAATTTCTTAATAGTTATATAAATAAATAACTAGTCAAGTAGAAACAAAAAGGTTCACACTTTAGCTTTATGATAGGTTAAATTCAACCGTAAAAGATTCGTCAACCGTATCGGATTTGATTAGTCCAAATCCTGCTCTCCCGAGCAGCGCGCGCGATGAACCGCGCCCTCTGCGGGGCGCGGAGGGGGACGTCCCCCTTTCGAATATTTCTTAAGGGAAGGGGCCGAAAAGTTTAGCCCTTCCGAAAAAAAAAAAAAACTTTAGCTTAAATTTTCGTATTATTAGCGTTGATCTGTACCCTCCGACCTAAGATCAATTATCAATAGATTTAACAAGCTTATAATAATACCGTATTGGAACGAGATAACAACATACGAAAAATCCAAGAGTGACAGAGACATAGACACTTTCGTCTTTGTCAGAATATAATCCTTTGTTTGTTGGGCACAACAAGGATGTGACCAACAAAAAATTATCGACTAAATTTGAATGCCATACAAACATTCTCACTCGCGAACAGTTTGTCAAATATGCCGCCATTTTGTACTACTTTTTAATTTGGTCGGCTTATGTAAGTATGGTGATACCAGTTTTGTTATAAGCAGATTACCCAAGAATGTGGTATTATTTAAAAAGGGTGACTGGAATTTTCGAAATAAACACAATAAAAACAAATATGTTTATTGCTATCCTTAAAGGCTATGTACTATAGATCATACATATTAAGACGTATATAGCCTTCTTTTTTATTGTTTATGTTTTTAGCGGTTTGTTATTAGTCATTATATAATATTTTCGATAATCCGGAAAAATGCAGCTGTCTAAAATTACAATAAATGTTTGGTTAGGGCTAATGCTTATAGTTATATATCAACCTTTACCAGTTTTTTATTATTTTTAATTCACTTGTTTCAAGAAAATAAGTAGACTTGTTATTATGAATGTGGTATCCCTGTAAAATATGCCTGTCCCTTTCGGGTATACGCGAATGTCAATGCCATATTATACTTGTTCCTAGCCTCCGACGCATGCTTCAATGTCGACTGTCAAAATCACACCACAAACTATATAGAGAATACTACGTATTAATCACAATAAAGTAAGGTGTACAGAGTGCGGACTGCAGTAAAGTTCAGACTTCAGTTGATCTAGATTCTAGTACTTAGTACATATATGTAGGTATATAGATATATTATATATTATGCACTACGTACTACTAGATTTCGCGTTCCGATCGTTCTCCTTTCTATCCTACCAATTTCCATCTAAATTCTAATTTCTAAGCTCTGTGCTTCTTCTATATTTTTTGTTATTTTCGTTACTGTTGAAAACGGTTAAGACCAGTGGTCATACTGCCAAGTTTGAGGTAAATACAATAACAATAACGAGTCTGTAATACGGAGAAACGGCGGTAAACCCCAAGGTCGTCCTCGGACGAAGCTTCGTCCCTCTAGCATCAACCAACTATCACTTCCCATTCCATCGACTTAGAACAGTCTACCACAATATTCGCCAGCCAATCAAATTATACATTATTATTATTATTATTATTATACATATTAAGTTTTTAAAACAAAAACTATAAAAAACCGCTCCGAATAAACAAAATACAAAATAACAATGAATTAACGGGAAACCAAAAAAAAAACATTACTCCGATCTTTCCCGCCGTTACTTCTTACCTAGGAACAAGTATCATAAGGAATTGACATTCGCGTATACCCGAAAGGGACAGGCATATTTTACAGGGATACCACATTCATAATAACAAGTCTACTTATTTTCTTGAAACAAGTGTATTTAAAATAATAAAAAACTGGTAATGGTTGATAGATAACTATAAGCACTAGCCCTAACCAAACATTTATTGCAATTTTAGACAGAGCTGCATTTTTCCGGATTATCGAAAATATTATGTAATGACTAATAAAATAAAAAAATAAAAGACAAACCGCTAAAAACATAAATAATAAAAAAGAAGGCTATATACGTCTTAATATGTATGATCTATAGTACATAGCCTTTTAGGATAACAATAAACATATTTGTTTTTAATGTGTTTATTTCGAAAATTCCAGTCACCCTTTTTATATAATACCACATTCTTGGGCAATCTGCCTATAACAAAACTGGTATCACCATACCTACATAAACCGACCAAATTAAAAAGTAGTACAAAATGGCGGCATATTGGCAAACTGTTCGCGAGTGAGAATGTTTGTATGGCATTCAAATTTAGTCGATAATTTTTTGTTGGGCACATCATTGTTGTGCCCAACAAACAAAGAGTGATATTCTGACAAAGACAAAAGAAAGTGTCTATGTCTCTGTCACTCTTGGAGTTTTTCGTATGTTGATATCTCGTTCCAATACGGTATTATTATTAGCTTGTCAAATCTATTGATACTTGATCTTAGCTTCTTACAATACTTCTTCTTTAATATTCTGTCTCTGCATTTTTGCCAAAACTCAAAAGTCCCAACAACCCCGCTCAGCGCTCTAATTAAGCTAAGTCACAAACTAGTTTTTAATGAACGTTTAAAATGTGAATCACTTGAGTATTTTAATTTTATGTGCCGTCCATTTTGATGAGTTTCTCGTTGTTCCATAAAAGTATAAGAGGCTTATGATCGCTTTTATTCTTGACCTTGTTAAAGCGTTCGGAGAAGAGCTTTATCGTGAAACGGTGGAATATGCTTACAAAGTGAAATGAATGCCTAATAATAGAGCATGAATTTTATGACGAGAATTATATGGCGCATCCAGCTTTTAAATTATACGGCCTGAAGTGCGGTGAAAGTGTTTCAAGGTTTAAATGGACGGCTTTTGACATACGCTTGGGAATGATAAAAAATATTTGGATAAAGAATAAGAAGTATCTTACCATTGGTATAAAGAATGTTTTAATGAAGGAAGGGAGTAACTGTGATTGAGAATATCCTGTGAAAAACACACTGTATTCTAAAATTGAGCGTGACTAAATTTATATAAGGCGCCTACAATAATACATGGCTCAGTTCTGGCCCCACATGGAATATTGCCCTCACCTCTGGGCTGGAGCACCCCAATATCAACTCCTTCAATTTCCGTGTTCAACGTCGGGCGGCTCGAATCATCGATGACAAGGTTCTCTCCAATAGGTTTGATTCTTTGGCGCTGAACCTTAATAACCTACATATATTTGAAAGGACGGCAACGCACCTGCTAATCCTCTGCTGTAGCGGATGTCAATGGATGCCGCTTATCAGTTACCACCAGGTGAAATGACTGTCCGTATGCCCCTTCTTCTAAAAATAGATTCACTAAGAAAAATTAAAAGAGTAGTATACCACTACAGTCTTTTGGGTCTCATCTTTAAAAATATATAAATAAATACGTATTTTCAAAAGTTATTAAGTAAGTAAATATTGGTTATTTATTGAGTCAAAGTAGGTATATATACTTTTTATTTTACGTCTTTATTTCTTCCTGCCGAATAAAATATTAAAGACCTTGTACAGTCGTGAAAACGACTGAAAAATGAAACAGTTTTTAAACCATAATTTATATAGCAAAATATGAATGGCTTAATTATACTATAATTTTAAAAGCATACTAAAGTCGGAAGATAATTACGAAAAGCGTACACAGTGCACTTACAACATTTCAGTTCTTCAAATTAATGATGTCGCATTGATGAAAAAATACATCAGTGAAGAGATATTCAGTGTCTATATCTTAATTTTACATTCACAGTCCTCAGAAATCGTCATTATAAAAGAATGTTGTAAAAAGATTTTATAAAGAGAGCCCCTGCAGTTTTTAAATAGCAACGGTGTTTCTATGTCATTGCATGCGTTTTTAATTGCTCGCTCCGGATTTTAACTTCGCTTAAAATTTCCACATAAGCGGCTTTTACAAAGCTGTAAAGCCCTTCGTATACCAAGTATAGACAATCTCATGTTATGGTCCTACATTTGCGACTAAATTTATGTTATGATATGGAATTTAACCTTAAAAAATATTAAATTATAATTGATTTCAATTTGTAAAGAATTATTAATACTTAGTATCAAAGGTGTCCATCATGTGACGCCCAGCAGATGTGATTTGTTCATGTTTATATTACAATGTATAATTAATAAAAAGCTATAACTAAAGGTGGACAAAGTAATGACAAAGCCATAACAGCAAACTCGAGTTTTATTGCTAAGGCGCACCAACATTAAGAATGATTAGGAAATCTCAATGTTATAAAATAATTGTAAAAGATTGAGATTTTCTAGCAAGCGATAATGAGTGGTACCACTCTATCAGCTATATCAATGATATGGCCCCGGGCTACAGGACCCCAAAAGTGTGGAAATAAAATCCTTAAAATTATCTAGGAATACGGGCCCCGCTAGAACAAGCTACGCCACGCGCCACTGGCCCGAACTTCCACTTCAAATAATCAGGCATATAGAGTGAGCAAACTCGTTTCCAATCGGTACACCTTCTCACAATCATATTCTCTTGTCACTCATCATAGTTAAAACGCCATAAACCTATTGTTTTCTAATAATACCTAATGCAAAGCTAAAGTATAGGGGCGTTACTGGAGGCGCATTAAGTAGCGCCTCCTACCCACCAATGTTCGTCCTCTTTCACCCACTCGTCAGCCTCTTTCTGGAACATTACTGCCTCGCAGAAGGAGACCATCGCCGTCCAGAACGACGTTACAGTCCTCCCATGTCCATGGTTGCTGCAAAGTATCCCAAACATCGGGCATGTAAAAATCGTAAGGGTTGTTTGATTTTAACCTGTCTACTAGTCAACGGTTTCGTCAATAGTAATCGGGCGTACTGTAAAAATACAAGGCGTAACGTGGTGTCCGCGTCGAGCGCTCTCGCGGTCGAGTGTCGTCGAGTGTCGCGAGTGTCGCGAGTGTCGCGAGAGTGAGTGGCTCTCCAGTCGTGCGACATCGACACAGACACTCCACGTCTCATTATAATCGCTTTGATCAAGTTATTGAGATGATTAAAAGAATTTCCAGGATCTGTTATGGAATAGACACGAATTAGTTTAAATAAATATCAGCCAATGTATCGAAATGCAGGTTTGTGAAATATACGAGAGACAATTTAATAGAGAGGATTATCTCACGACTTATCGTGTGAATTTTTTTATAGCAGAGGGCCTGGGACAAACGGAGTCATTGCAAGAAGGGTATGGCCAGCTGTGGATGGGATTGGCTTTTATCATTAGATGATTAAATAAAAAAAATCAAGACCAACAACTATCTATTCTTGCGTGTATCCATAATAGTTACTTTCTCCTTCCGATCGTTTTCATGTCGTTGTTTAGTATTAACATTTTAAACCAGTCGTATTTCACAAACAATAAATGAGCAAATAAAAAAATCATTTTTTTAATAATCATTCTGGCTGATAATATTTGATAATTGTCTACAAGAGACTAGTAGTGCTTATCAGGGTCGTTTTAGGTCATACTGAGGGCCATGGGCACATAAAAATTTGCGGCCCTTAGAGACAGAAGAGAAAGAGAACTACGATAATATAATGATCTTCCCACCATGGTTCAGGTCTTGACGTGGCGTTGGGGCTCAGTTGCCTAGGGTGAGCCGCTGCACCTTGGGCGAAGCTAATTGAGCCGAGGGGGCTCTTTGTACCCCTCTTATAAGAAGAGGGGATAAAAGAGCAGGGGGCAACGGTCGAGGACGGAAACCTCACCCTATTGTACTGTCCCGACGTTGGGAGGGGTTGTTCTGTGGTGTGGGACAACCCCTCGGTGGAGGTGGCGTCGGTCCCTTCGGGAACTGAGTAGCCGTCGAAGTGCCCTGTTTGTTTATTAGATCCAGGGCACCTCACCAAAGGCTGCATTGGTGGCACTCGCCGGGTTTTAGTGGGTAGAGCTGCGTCTACTTACCAGATTTCGGGCGCAGCGAGTCCCACATCCCCGTGGGATGCCTCAGAGCATTTCCCGGCGTTAAAGAAAAATAATATAATATAATGATCTACGTATAATGCTATGGTCAGTGAGTAGTTATTACAACGTAAGTAATATAGTTCAATGGCTACTATGGTACGTTTGCGCTACGTACATATGCCACGTGTGGATTGGGACCTGCCAGGATAGCATGCGTACCACGAGATATCTCTTGAAGAGAGAGAGAGAGAGAGAGATAATGTCTACATCGAGTATTTTCTCGATTACTCGTTAGGGTAAAACCACGTAATACGAAGAGTGCTACTTCGAGAACAGTCTTCGTATACCGAAATTATATGTAAATAATTATTATAGGAGGGAAACGCCACGGTATACAAAAAATAGGCGCCCTGTTTTATTTATTTTTTGTTTGTGAGTTTAAATTACTTTATCTCGTCCTTAATATTGAAAAAGCATGTTAAATTTTGTCGTGGCGCGCATTCTAGGCCAGCTGGGTATGGGCCCGTGTGTCTATAAAGAAAAGACGATACTTGTGCTTATTTTTTTCATAAATAACCTATGATACCTAACGGTTACGATAGTTGAGTAACTTGGTGGTGAGAACTTGCCCGTGCACATCAAGAACTCTACTCGGGATTTCTTGTCGCAAATCTGTGTATCTCCATTAGGAGGTTATTAAACGCCCAATCACTTACTCCTGAACACATCCAACCATGTCATGTAGCATAAAACATTCACGTACACAAAAATATCTTTCAAAAGCCCCAACAGTGTTACATCGCCAAACATTCGAAAGCTCTCCACGATAGGTAAAATTTGTTGGGGCGATACAGCAAATTGATGGCTGGAGAGCCCCTAAAATGTAGGCCAAGAGCCCTCAGGCCGGCCTGTGATGTCAGCTCGATTTTATCGTTGAGATCGCTGAAGGAGAAGATTGAACTTGGACCCATAAATAGTTACACTTGGATTATTTTCGTCTAATTATTTGTTTTTTTTTTATTTATGGTAATATTAGGGATCTTTTGTCGTTTATTAAGTGCGAGGCGACAAGGGTTTATTTCGTAGATTTGGTCCATCGCTAGCAACAGTTTTTATGTTTTAGTCTCTATCTCTCCTATCTAAGGAATATGAAAATTGTAGTTTTATTACGATATCCCCAAATACTCAAACGAATCTCAAATAGACGTACTTAAACTCATGCTACGACGTGTCAGATTGAAAGAAAAAAAGAGGGACGACACGAGTTTAAGTACGTCTTAAATTTGAGATTTGTTTGAGTATTTGGGGTAGTGTCATAAATAATAATACTTACTAGGTTGGCATTGTCATGTCATTATTAATAATAATAATGAATAATAAGTGGGACCGGTGAAGGAAACCTGCATGCTTGATGAGATTAAAAGTGTTTGAAGGTGTGTGAAGTTCACCAACCCGCATTGGGCCGGCGCATCGGTGAACTATGGCCCAAAACCCTCCTCGCCTGATTTCGAGGAGGAGACCCGTGCCCAGCAGTGGGACATAAAAGGGTTTTTTTTTTTTTCTTTATTTATTTATAGAGGGTTTTGTCGCTAGCGACCATGCCACCCTCATAATTCCAGAACAACATAATTTCTTAATCTCTACGACTTAGTGCTAACTTAACTAATTTATATAGGCTTTTGGCCTCCTCTGACAGTGGGAAAGCCAAAATGCTATTACATCTACCTACCTCATGGAGATCATAATTATATTGATGTATGAATGCCAGCCTCTCAGCCTCAATCCGGACACACTCCACGATGATGTGATATACGTCTTCTGCGACATCACATTCAGTGCAGTTTGGTGTATTAGTTTTATCCATTAAAAAAGCGAAGCTGTTAAGCGGAATATGTCCGGATCGTAAACGCAGGGCAATCACAATATCGGACCTTGAGACGGACGCACCATCAAACCATGACAGTCGGTTCAGAGAGGGTTGGATGGTTTTGTACCATATGCCCTTTGTTAATGACCTCACGTCAAAGTGTTCTTTCCACATCTCTCTACATTTTTCTTTATTTAAGTACAAGTGATCGCTGAATAAAGGTAAACACGCAAACGGTATCCCATCCGTAAGAGCCTCTCTGGCCAGGCGGTCAGCCACTTCGTTCCCTGGTATGTCAACGTGGGATGGAACCCATTGTATTTTTATAACAAAATTTTTGTTCGACAGTTTACTAAGTGAACCCAGAATGCTGTAGGCTAACGGGGAGCCTCGAAAGTTCGAGGTGCAACGAGCCAGGTGATGAATAGCACTTTTGGAGTCTGTTATGATAACGTATTTGCCCGCCGATATGGATTCTACGTATGAGATAGCCTCTGCTATAGCAACCAACTCTGTATACATAATAGAGATGTTACTGTCAATTTTTAGTTTGATGGAGTTGCCCGTCTGAGGGTCGTATATTGCTGAACCACAACATCTATAATTTATATCCTTCGACCCGTCAGTATATAATTTATAAAAATCCGAGTATCTCGACTTAATAAATTCCAAGCAAACTTCGTTTAATTGCTGCGGTGTATATAGATGTTTTGGTCCAACAATATATGGGATGTCTAACTCTATTAAAGATGCAATATCCATACTGCTGACCCACGTGTCTAGCGTGTACATTTCTAGCTGATCACTAGTGTGCATTTGTATTGTATGTAAGTGTTCGTGAGCCTTAACTAATAGAGGTTCGGTTTTATGTCTCCAGTAAGGAGTTTGGCATAGGTTACTTAAATCACTTATAATATCTATAATTCCGTTATCAGAGAAAGATCTACTTTTAAGCCAATATTTTCCAGCCAGAAAGTACCTACGAATATATAGTGGTTGGAGATTTAATTCTGATTCCATCACGTGAATAGCGGTGCTTCTAATGAATCCTCCTATGACACGCATGCATTGATTTTGTATTCAATCCAACTTACCCAAATTTGTCTTGCAACTATTACCATACAAACAGCTAGCATAATCAAATCGACTTCTCACTGTTGCTATATAAATACGTCTCAGGTGTGTTGGGTGAACGCCCCACCCCGACCCAGATAAAACCTTGAAAATATTCATTATATTATTGCAGTTGTCCCTTAGCTCGTTTATGTGCTTACTCCAACGCAAAGAACGGTCTAACCAAAGACCTAAATATTTTATAGTATCTACAACCTCTAAGTTCCTACCGCCTATTGATATATCTACTACGTCCCTTTTGTAACCTCTTCTAAATATACAAATTTTACTTTTAGCTGACGAAATTTCAAGTCCAATATTTGATAAAAGTTTAGTTAGCATAGTCAACGCCATTTGCAGCTGGCTTTTGCCTTCATCTAAGAAGTCACAAATTGTATAAAGAACAAAATCATCTGCGTATTGTGAGATATAAATATTGTTAATGGTCTTGCAAATGTTAGCGGTGATAATGTTAAACAATATGGGTGAGAAAGGGTCACCTTGAGCTAAACCTGAACATGTCATTCTACACATAAATTGCGTACCATCAATCTGTATCTTCAGGTATCTTTCTTTTAAAAAGTTCCACAGATATCTACATAGAAACGAGCTGATACCAAAATGTTGCATTATATTAATTAGGCTATTTAAGTCAACGTTATTATACGCATTATTAATGTCGATGAAAGATGCTATACATATCTTGTTTCTTGAAAAGCCAACTTGTATTCTCGATACTAAAGACGCTAAGTTATCTATGGTAGATCGACATCGTCTAAATCCGGTCATATTAGATGAAAAAAGGTTTTTTGATTCCATGTACCACTCTAATCTTTTTAATAAAATGCAATGGAACACTTTGCAAAGGCAGGAGATCATTGAAATAGGGCGCAAAGATCCATCAGCATCGGGCTGGCGGTTCGGCTTGGGTATCGGTACAATTGTAATATCACGCCATTGCTTAGGTACAAAGCTCAACGTATAAAATAAATTATATAACTTTAGTAAGATAGATTTACCATTTTCAGGCAAATGGATCAACATAGAATAAGATATTAGGTCACACCCTGGTGACGTATCTTTGTGCTGCATACTTCTGTCTAGTTCCTGTCGAATAATAGGAATATCTATGCTTGATCTAATCACCGAGGAAAAGGCTGGTTCATTGGGAAGTGCATAGTCTGGTGTTAAGCTATTGAGGAGATCGGCGACCTTTTCTTTATTAGTCTGTGGCTGTGAATATTTGTAACCTTTGAACCACTTCATTTTCCGCCACATCTCGCTTTGCGAAGTAGTACCATTGAGCGATGAACAGAAATCGTGAAATCCTT
Source organism: Helleia helle (assembly GCA_963853865.1). Taxonomy (NCBI): domain Eukaryota; kingdom Metazoa; phylum Arthropoda; class Insecta; order Lepidoptera; family Lycaenidae; genus Helleia; species Helleia helle. Next base: position 8,208,704 of record OY971434.1, read on the forward strand.
TGTTGCGTGCCTGGCGTAATAGTTTTTGGTGTTCTTTAATTTTAGTTTGTAATTTATGTAAGTTATCAGGAGTGGGGTTACGGCGGAATGTAGACAAAGCTAAGCGACGTTCAGCTACACTTTTAGATAAGGAGGGCTGCCAGTATGGCTTAGGTGTAAATTTGCTACTTGGATTTCGGTTAATTCTAATGAGAGGAATGAAATGGTCTGCTGCCTTATTTATGCAGTAAATAAAACTATCGTATGCAGCTTGGGGGTTATTAGGACAAAATATGTAATTATTAAATAACTCTTCCAGTAAATCGGTATATGACTGCCATTCTGCTTTTTTGAAGTTGCGTCGTGATATTACGTTGCTCGCACTGTTATCAGAATACGTAGTAATCTTGATAATAAGATGGTCACTACCTAACGTTTCGTTCATTGTCATCCAGTTCATCCTTATCGCAATATCGGATGAGACAAGTGTCAGATCGGGTGATGATTGTTGTAGTACATTATTAACTAATCTAATACGCGTCGGGCTGCTGTTAACATTTAAAGTTACAAATTTACTTTCTAACAATGCATCATATATTTGTGTACCGCGTGCGTCAGTTTTATGAGACCAACTGTTATGGTGTCCATTGAAATCACCTAAAATAATAGACTTTCTGTCTACGACATTGAAAAGATGTTCCCATTCTGACTGGTTAGTGCTTACTGATGGTGCGCAATAAACCGATAGTACATAATGAATGTGAGAACAATTAAAGATTTTTACTAGAATAACCTCAATACCTGAATTTACAGATTGATAAGTATGCAAGCAACTCACCACCGAAGTGTGCACCGCTATCGCAACCCCGCCGTATGAATCTGGTCTGTCTCTGCGATATATATTATAACCGTTTATGCGTAAGGTTGTACCTGGCGTTAGCCACGTTTCACTAAGGGCAGCAATGTGGATTTTTTCTTTATATAATATCTGTTCTAATGACAATAATTTCGGACGTAAACTTTGCGCATTCCATTGAATGATATTTAATCTAGTACAGCAATTGGAAGCCTTATCCATCACGTACTAAAGAAGTCCAATATTGATTTTAGTATTGGCCAGTCCGAGATATTCTCAACAACCACTAATATGAGCCATTCTAGGCAACACTTACTCATACTGATCACTTTCGTTTGCATTGATACTCCTCTTAAAAATAAAATTTCTCGCAGACGATTGAGTAACTCATTAAAAGTGACATCTCTTTTCTTCTTCTCATCCTGCTGCTCCTCCTCCGCCCAGGTGCTGGGAGCGCCAATATCTATTGGAACTTGCCACTGGTAATCTGCTTCTTTTTCTTTTTTATGTTTTTTATTAGTATGTGAGATATTCTTCTTCGAACTTACTTTTGCTTGTACAACTGTCTGTTTCACCACGCCAGCATATGATTGTTCCGAAAACGGTGTGCTGATTGCAGGTTCGGGAGCGTTTAACGCCTCCTTAGTCCCTTGTTTCGAGTTCACACACGATACTTTTGTTTCTTCAGCATAACCAGATGGAACGTACATTGTTAGGGCTCGACGATAGGTACAGTTAAACTCCGCCATCAGCTCTCGAAGTTTCTTCTCTTTGATATATGCTGGGCAGGAGCGTAACAGTGACATGTGTTGACCCTCACAGTTAGCACACTTAAATACAGTCGTGCTACAGTTTTCGTGCGCTCCACTACATTTGGGGCAAACAACTTTTACTGAGCTGCACTTGGATGTGACATGGCCCAGTTTCCAACAGCGAGTGCATTAGGATACCGGAAAGATATATGGGTCTACGCGTATACAGAGGCTGTCTACCGTAACATGTGAGGGGCGGAAAGACCCCCTAAAACAAAGACGTACCGACTCGCTTGGCTTCCAAGTAGAACCTTCAGCGCTATGTTCACGACGTGCAAGTCTGCACACAGATATAAGAGACGCAGGCTCAGGGCATAATATATTACCTAAGATATCTTCATCCTTCAAATCAATATCCACGTCTTTGATAACGCCGTAGCATAAGCTCACTTCCATAGCCCTTTGAATTCTCCAACCTCGATCAGTAAATTCTTTGCATTCTTCAATTTTTTCAGCACAGCTATTATTCGTTTCTAGGCGTATTTTATAAGGGTTTACATATTTAACTTTTTTTATTACTCCGATACCCGCATTTTGTAATATCTTAGCCAACGCGAATTGTTTAGGCATTTTCTCATTCGATGATACATAAATCTCTACTTTGTCTTCTTCTGTTTGTGTTTTATACTTCTTCTTCTGCACTACTTTCCACTCACTTTCTCCATCACTATCTCTGTCTCGCTTCACACTTCTCTGACTTCTATTTCCTTCATTCTCAACCAGTGGGTTTTCGATTTGTCGTTCACTTTCTAATTTATCGGTTATCAATTCATCTTCACTGAGGGAGCACGCATTACTTATTTGCTTAATAGTTTCTTCCGTCTCATAATCATTGTGTAACTCGTCCATTGCGGCGATGACTACCCGCGCGACCGTAGGTAAAACCTATCGGTACGTGCGGGGTACACGAAGAATTAATGCGCGCGCGATACACAATATATAGTAGCAACGTACACCTCGTTCGAGTGCCGATACGAGACTGGATAAAAGGGTTGATATTATTATTATATATAAAGATTATGATTATGATTATAAATATAATAAACTAGCTTTTGTCCGCAGCTTCGCCCGCGTGGAGTTCGTAAAATTAGCTTATGTATTTCCTTCGCTAGAATGAGATAAAAAAATACAATAAAATAAGTAGTGCTATTCCCTAATATAAATAATGTAAATGTATGTTATTGTAACACATCCCTATATATACTATACTAGCTGTTGCACGCAGCTTTGCCCGCGTTAACTTATTCAAATTATTGTTAGTCATATCGTGATGTTATAATATAACATATAGCCTATTCCTCGATAAATGGGCTACCTAACAATGAAAGAATTTTTCAAATCGTACCTGTAGTTCCTGAGATTGGCGCGTTCAAACAAACAAACTCTTCAACTTTATATTATTAGTATAGATTGAAAGGCTTTTTGCGTCGGGCAAGTACATACATAATATTATCATTTATCACATAGGTACATATTATTATGAATGTGCGTTTGTCAATTTTGACATGTTCAAGGCTAATATAATTCCTGTATTTAAACGTAGTGATTACATTCTTTTGGTTCCCGTAAATGTAGCCAATGTCCTAATCCCATCACCTTTGAACTTTTTAACCACATCAGTTCATCCGCTTTGCCGTGAAAGAGCAACAAACATCCAAACATCAAAACTTTAATTAGTCTCCTTTAATTAGAATGATTACGATTTAAGATTTCGTGTCGTTACCGATTAATTTATATCCTATATCTTACAATTTGTGTTTTACAGTGTCCCACACTACGGAGGACCTGATCTTCCAATGGGACCCCGAGGTTCCCCTGGTAGTGGACGAGAACATAGAACTGCCCCAACTGGAGCTCGTCCAGAACAGAACTGCTGATTGTACCCAAGTGTACTCTACAGGTAATTCTAACCGCTTTTTGGCGTGCGTAGTAATGGGCCGACTGTTCTTAATACTACTATGGTCGAATGCCATGAGGGCAAATTGCATGACACTGTAATGTCGTAATTACTAATTACCCACTACGCCGCCGGCCGTTATCAATAATTTTTTGTGTGTGCGCGCATATTTTATTTTATGCCATGTAGTAATACATCCATACATCCATACATTCTTACACACTTATAATATTAGTAAGATAGTTAGGATACATACACATTACTAAAAATTGAAGTGAGTTGAGCACAAAATTAATGAAGTCATTCGATCACTAAATTTTACTCTTCTTTTTTTTCATACCCAAATACATAATCGATTTTTAGGAGTACTTATCTATAATCTAAGCCGATTCTTGACCTCAAAAAGGTTGTTCAATTCAAATACTATTCGCGTAAATAATATAAAGCATACATTTAAAATGTTTTGCGGGTATGTTGATGGAAGATTCTGAAAAGTACTTTATTTAATTATAGCTGGAGTTACTTAAAAATGCAATACCATCTCGGTTACGAGATATTGCATTTTTAACCTACTATTGAAACGTGAATCTTCATAGCTTAATTTTATATCTTGAACTTCGAAATTCGAATTGCAACATTCTAATTTTGAATATTTTTATTTGTTTTTTTATTATTTAAATAAGTAATAAAAGTGTTTTTTTAAATAAAATTATAATACAAGGAATAAAATTATAATTAACTCTTAGGATAAACGGTTTTCATTTCATCAAATGCTTGTAGTTTGAACTTAGGAGTAAGAATTTACATAATAGTATCACCATAGATTAAAAAATACGCTATGACTAGATACCGCGCTCCGCGAAAAAACAATAGCTCCTTGATGCGGCAAGCAAATATCATAGTCACAAACTATATAGAGAATACTACGTATATCTCAGATCAAGTAAAAAAAGATAGATAGCGCACTTGGAACATGAAAGTGAAGCCACTTTTTTAAGTATGTGTGAGTGAATGAAGGGTTGCCAAACGTACTGCACGACGACTCATATGATACTAATGAAAAATGGTTAATAGTTTTGGTGCATGTGTGTGCGTGAGCGCGTGTATTTACATGAAAGGAGCTGAGTTTTGTAGCTTCATTATAAACAAAGGCCGTGCGTCATCTACCTTTTTTTACTTCATCTGAGCGTATATCATAGTGTTTATAAGACAATGTTCAAGGATGCTAGTGTGCGTGAAGAATACAATTGCGAGCTGCTTAGCTAAAATTAATGGGAAAAAATATTTCATGCAATGGTCTAGTTACTAGTAGAACTACATAGTTCTATAACATACATATGTACTAGTTGTAAATATGGCTCAGAAAATATGTGTAAGTCAATTTATATCACAAAAAATTATTGAATATTTGACAACATGTCAAGATTTGAGAGTAAATATTTTTAGTTGTAGGTAAGTAAAATATTACTTTTACTCAAACGCTTGAATCAAAAGCTCTATTAGATTTTATTTTAAAAAGGGGCTGGTACACTTACCCACATTAACCTTATTAAATAATTGGTTAAGCGTAGGTTTTTTCTTCATGAAAAATGGTATAAATAATATATCAATGATTTAAAAATCATTATTATAAGTTTTTTATTTATTTACATCATACATGTATTTTATTTACAATATTCAATATTTTACTTTATTTACAATTTTTTTTATTTACAATTTACAAATAAACATTAAAATATAATAGCAATAAATCAATATATAAAAATCGCAACCACGGGAACTTGATTTTTGTATACGCGGCAACACTGAATGGCGTGACATGAACCCTAAAGTTTCATGTTATTTTATGATTAAATTTCGAAATTATATGATTCTCACAGATGATATGTGATCCCAGAGTCTTTATTATTTCTTGTAATATTATTATTACACAGTTTCACTACGCAAACTGGCATTTTACTTCAGATAATGACCAAAATTGAATGAAACACTCTGTACCTCCACCTTACACAACGATTGTAATGAGACTGGCTCGGGTACGCCGAATTCGGCGTGGTATTTGTTGCCGCACATTACAAGTAAGGCGCGGTATCTAGTCGTAGCGCAGCGGAGACCAATTTTTAATATATATGAGTATCACAGTGTAACCAAATAATAGTATGCTTTGTTAGAAATTATATGCGGAAGTTCTTATTCTTGGTTGAATCTACCTTAAAATAAAAAAAAAACGAAATTTCTTTTGGTACGAAATATGGGTGTTTTGTTTCGTATAAAACTAGAGTGCTAAGCGGTCTTGTAGCTCATATTACCCTCCTACATCGAGGAACACATAATATCTACCGATGGGAGGGTTTACAAGAATTCCATTTCAGCCGCCAACACAATTTAATTGCCAAAACGGCCAATGATGGTCGTTTTGGCAATTTTTTTACCGGTGGGAGGGAAGCGCTGTACCGCGCTCCCGGCTGCATGGGTACCACCATCTTGCTTGTTTCTCCCGTGAAACAGCTTTGCTGTATTTCGGAGAGAAGGGCAAGACAGGCAGTGTAATTACTGGCACCGAGACTAAACATCTTATGTCTCAGGATAGGCAACACATAGATGAGTTGCCTGGGCGCGTTCCAGGTAAACTAGTTTATGTTCATGGGCGACGTTGACCACTTACCATCAGGTGGCACGTTTGCCAGTTTGCCTATCCAACTAACATAAAAAAAATGGTGATTATGACTAATTCAATGTACAAGCCTGACCAAAAAAAATAAAAGCCTTCGCTATATTGCGGAAAATTTCAGAACTAATTTCTTTATGGATAGTGTGACCAAGGTGTTATATTAAAGATACAGTGGCGACACCAATACAGGGTTTATATATTTCTGGTCACTGGTCAGGATATAATAACATTACAATGGCTCATTAAAATTGGAGCATAGAGAGACTAATACCACAAAATATAGTATTTATTTTGTGCTAATACGCAGTGAATCATGTAAAAATCTATTTTATAAGGAAGACTTTAAAAACCGCATGTTTAATTTGATCTGATTACAAGATTTTACACTGTACTGCTTTACATGACTTTGCGGTTAAACATCAATACATATTATGTATAACTTTATGATTTACCGAAGGACAAACATTATGTAATATTTTAATATATTAAATTTAACTCGTGTTTTGCCTATGAACGGTATAAAAAGTTATGGGATATTGTAGACATTCTATCTATTTCATTTCTATCTATCTATGTAAACGAAAAAACATCCATCATCCCAACTTTCACAACATTATTATATAGATTATATAATAATAGTAAAAAAAAAGTATATGTACTTAGTACAATATAAATCTAATGGTTCAACCTATAACCTTATAACTATGACGTCATGATTGTTTTGCTCGGACAGCCAGTACAATTTAAATAAGTTAAACGGTGTTGCCACAGCCCACAACATAATTAACTTTTTTTTGTTCTTCGCAAGTTTGGGTGTACCAAGTAAAAATGTTTGATATAGTGTGTAGCAAACTATTCATCCCATTTAATTCTTTCACTTTCACCACTATTATGCTACATTATTACAGAGTGACATAGATTCGGGACAACGTGACAAGCTACCAAAAAACGGGACAGCTCCGTTCAAAACGGCACGTCTGGTCACACCAGACTTAGGCTAAAATAATAATTATCAGCTCGGATACGGCTATAAATCTAGAAAAACAGGGACAACAGGGAACAGTCATAGCCTTTATCAAGAAATCTAAATATTGTCTTATAATTTAGATTTCTGTGGCCTTTATATATTCTTCTGTGCGAGTGTATGTCACTGAACTCCTACTAAACGGTTGGACCGAATTGTCTGTGCGTGTGTTTGTGTGTCAATGCCACCGTAGCTCTGAAACTGGTGAACCAATTTGCATGTGGTTTTTTTTTATATTTCACGATGAAGTTTTAATCACAAAGGTATATAAGAGGTTTTAAAACGTGTCAGCATTCCTATTATAAAGGTATTATTTCAAAAGTATTTTTTTTTGTCATATTTATCGTTGGCATAGATCAACTAAGACTAATAGTTCTAGTAGGTACAATATATTATCAGTATAATATTTTATACTTCGCAAAATGACATGGTATTTCTATTTTCTTAATCCGACTATCTTATGACCTTAATTAGACCAAATAATGATAATCAATGGATTACTCGTATCATGTGATGTCTATTATCCTATAATCCATATATTTAGTCTGTTTGCGTTTTTTTGTTTACATTCGCCATAAAGATGTCATCTTTTAAGACGTTATTATTTCGTATCGTGTAAGGAGGTGAAGACTTTATTTTATGTTACTTGGATAGGCAAACTGGCAAACGTACCGTACGTAACGTACGTAAGTGGTCGACGTCACCCATGAACATAAACTAGTTTACCTGGAACGAGCCCAGGCAACTCATCTATGTGTTGCCGTCTCGGTGCCAGTAATTACACTGCATGTCTTGGCCTTCTCTCCGAAACACAGCAAAGCTGTTTCACGGGAGAAACAAGCAAGATGGTGGTACCCATGCAGCCGGGAGCGCGGCACAGCGCTTCCCTCCCACCGGTAAATTGGTTTTTATGCTTTGGTTAGACGAAATAATTAACGTTTAGCGTTGCAGCGAACTTTAGTATACTATTGTCAGTATTTGAACAAATTGTTTATACGAACGTGCGTGTCTATCGGTAGAATATAAGTCTATGGAGGGTACCCATGTAACGAATTTTTTTAACTCTAAATATTTAACTTGACCAGGACTTTCAGGATTATTTATATATCAATAGAACTGGAAAATCAAAAATGAATAATTAGTAGCTAGCTTTAAAAACTCTATAACAATCATCATCGTAATCGGATTTGGATGCAGTTTTTCATCAGCCCTTTTGTTAGCTGCAATAGGAATCTTAGACGCATGATGGCTCCAATGTATGTTTTCTTGCAAACATACGTGGAGCCTAAAATTTTACACAAATTTGGTATGGAGGCGATTAAATTAAAAAAAATTAACGTCTATATAAATCGCGATTTATATAGACGTTAAAAAAATAAAGAAACTCTCACTCACTTGTAAAACCTTAACATCTATGTTTGTCTGTCTGTGCACTGTAGCTCCTAAACTGGTAAAACGATTTGGATGATCGTTATAGATTATTAATTGTAAATTATAATATTAACATAAATTATTCACATCTGGCGAACGTCCAATGACGTGCAACATTTGTCGGCCTTATCATGATACATTTTTTTCCAGGTAACTTCACGTGTTTGGAAGTGATCTTCAAGCTGAAGCGTCGTCTGGGCTACCACCTGTTCAACACCTACATACCAACTTGTCTCATTGTTATTATGTCCGTAAGTAATAATACCGTGTATTTGGAACGCTTGCAAAAACGAAGAGGTATGATAGTGTTGGCAGAGCCTGACATGATACAAGTGAAAAAAACGCGTTTTTTTTGTTGCCATTTTTTTTGTATAATCCGGTTTAGTAGACATAATGTTACAGAAATTTAATGATAATGCTTTAAAATAATCGTTTAAAAAAAACGGCAATGTAATTAATTGGTTTATGGTTCACGCAGGCCAGCGGACTGCATCAGCTGTCAGAGTTCGCTGTTCGAGTTGTATACATACATTGCGGGTTTGCAAAATACATAAGTCCTAAAATTTTCTTAAAAAACGTTTCTGAGATAAATGGTTATATGAATTATATAGAACTTATATAAATAGTATATTATTAGGGTTATATCTTTGCAAGCGTTCAAAATACACCAGGTATAAAAAGTTGGATGGCCGTGTGTCTCAACATGTTATTATCATGATTTACAAAAAAAACAACAAAAGAGCTGGTACCGTAACGACTAAGTGGTTTAAAATATAACTATCTAGATAGTACAGCAAGAGCCAAGAAACCCTGCTTTCGAATAGAAAAACCGCATCTAAATAGATTCACATTTTTAAAGGCAACAAGAGTAAGAGGTAGTGCCGAGCTGTTTGCAGCCGAATTGGGCCGGCACGACTGGGGTGGTACCTCTCACTCACATAGCACCGGCGTCAAGTGACAGCTATGCTTTCGTGTTTCGTGCGGTTTGTGAGTTTCCGGTGGCCCATAATTGGGGGGATAGGGAAAAGGACGGCAACGCATCTGCATAACTTTTGGTTGTGCGGATGTCTATGGGCGTCAGTAGTCACCATAAGGCTCCGACTGCTCGGTTGCCTCCCTATAACATAAAAAAAGAGAAACACAGTGGTCAAACTTATGATAACACCTCCCATTTAATCCCCGACGGGTTACGGGGGCTTCAAGCTAGCTAGCTAGCACCTATTTGAATGTGGCTTCTTTATTTGAAAGCTAGTTTTCTAACAGTAATTCTTAGTCTATACCTAAGTATCAAAATTAAGTTAAGTTAAGCCGGTTCAAGGTTCAAGGTTATTGGTTGGGTTTTGTAATAAGCCTTATTGTGTGTCGGTGATTTATTCTGTTTGTACAGTGGGTGTCTTTCTGGATCAAGCCTGACGCTGCACCGGCGCGCGTGACCCTGGGCGTGACGTCTCTCCTCACGCTGTCCACCCAGCACGCCAAGTCCCAAGCCCAGCTACCACCCGTCTCCTACTTGAAAGCGGTAGACGCCTTCATGTCTGTTTGCACCGTGTAAGCATGTTCTATCTATACAGCCGCGTCTGAACTGATAGCTTTTATAGCTTGTGTAACTCAGTGATATCGTAGCTGGTGAGATTTTTTAACATCAGATGAGTAAATTCGAAGCTTAACTCATACATCCAAACTTACAAACGTAACACTTTTATTAGTGTAGATAATAAAGCTGAAAGGTTATTTACTATCTGGCGGAATAAAAAATGACTTTTACTTTTAATAGTTCAATTATTTAGGTTCAATATACTATAGAGCAGAGCTTCCAAAACTCCCCACCATGGTTCAGGCCTTGTCGTGGCGGTGGGGCTCAGTAACCTAGGGTGAGCGGTGCACCTTGGGCGAAGCTAATTGGGCCGAGGGGGCTCTTTGTACCCCTCTTATAAGAAGAGGGGGCAGAAAGCAGGGGGCAAGGGTTGAGGATGGGAACCTCACCCCATTGTACTGTTCCGACGTTGGGAGGGGCTGTTCTGTGGTGCGGGACAACCCCTCTGCGGAGGTGGCGTCGGTCCCTTGCGGGACTAACTAGCCGTCGAGGTGCCCTGTTTGTTTTCTAGATCCGGGGCACCTCACCAAAGGCGGCATTGGTGGCACTCGCCGGGTTTTAATGGGTAGAGCTGCGTCCATTTATCAGCTGTCGGGCGCAGCGAGCCCCACATACCCGCGTGGGGAGACCCACTCCCCCGCGGGATGCCTCAGAGCATTTCCCGACGTTAAAGGAAAAAAAAAGAGCTTCCAAAACTGTGTGTCGCCACCGCGCCCTGAGACGTATGGATGCGACCAACCTCTACTCGGCTGTTTAATATAAAGAACAGGAACAAATCGAAAATAAATGTAGAGAAAGATATGAGAGTGGCAATTTCAAAATTTGAGCCTCGTTTTGAGAAGCTATGCGCAGGAAAGCAAGCACATTCTTTTCATTTGGATCCATTAAAAAAAAATTTAAAAAAATCTGTTTAAATTGTTATCCTTATGTATAAGTTACTAGCTGTTGCCTGCAGCTTCGCCCGCGTTACTCAACTTCTATAATTCACAGCGTGATGTTATATAGCCTATAGCCTTCCTAGATAAATGGGCTATCTAACATTGAAAGATTTTTTTATTTTGGACCATTAGTTCCTGAAATTAGCGCGTTCAAACAAACAAACAAACTCTTCAGCTTTATAATATTAGTATAGATTTGGGGTTTTTAGATTTTTTTAATTGTATAGGCAAACGTGCGAGTCACATGATAAGTGATCAGCGTCGCCAATGAACATAAATAACTTAACCTGATGGTTAATGATGGAAGGTGAATGTCTGGGTATCCTAATTAATCACCCCACCATGATATAAATTTAAACACAGCGAAATTGCGTCTCTTTTTATCTTCTTATTCGTATGGTATATGGTCGATGGAACCATAAAAATATCTTAATACCTAACGAATAATAAACACAAAACTTGACATATGCGATAAATCAAATTTATTTATGTATTATATTTTATTCATCTTCTTTTGTTGTTTGTTTTCAAATATTTTTATGTATTTCGCTAGTTGATATTTCAAAAACTGTGTTGTGATGGTTTTAAATTTAGAAAGGTGGAAGATGTGGAGGTAAGGGGAAGATGTATGAAGTATCCATACTGCATGCTTAATTAGGATTTTTATTTCTTTTCCGCCGGGAAACATCTTACGCATCCCGCGGAGGAGGGGGGACTCCCCAGGCGGGTATGTGGATCTCGCTGCGCCCGTAAGATGGTTTAATTGGACGCAGCTCTACTCACTAAAACCCGGCGAGTGCCACCAATGTCGCCTTTGGTGAGGTGCCCCGGATCTGTTGATCAACAGGGCACCTCGACGGCTAGTCACTAGTCAGTCCCTCAAGGGACCGACGCCACCTCCACAGAAGGGTTGTCCCGCACCACAGAGCAACCCCTCCCAACGTCGGGACAGTGCAATGGGGTGAGGTTCACATCCTTGCCTCTTCTCCCTCAGCTCTTTTTCCCCTCTTCTTATAAGAGGGGTACAAAGGGCAGCTCCCTCGGCTCAATTTGCTTCACCCAAGTTACAGGATTCACCTTAGGCTATTGAGCCCCACCACCACGACAAGGCCTGAACCTTGATGGGGCACGGCTGTACACCTACGTTGAAGCGGGCGAAGCAACAGCTAGTAAATAAGTATAAAGAGAATATAATATACTAAGGGTAATCCACGTTTACTTGGCAGGTTCGTGTTCATGGCGCTGATGGAGTACTGCCTCATCAACATTATACTAGATGACAGAGCCACTAAGCCTAAGGTAAATAGAAAATATTATAAAGTAATAGTACAAGGAATCCCCAACGGTATAACAAAAAGCGGATAACTTTAAAAGCTGCTAAATTGATTTTGTTGAAACATGTATATGAACCACCGATAGAAAACCTCCTTTTAAATAAAAAACCGCATCAAAATCGGTTGACCCTTTCATGAACGACGGTGCTACAGACAGTCACCTAGCGTTCAAACTCAACACCCGTCTTTTTTAACCGACTTCAAAAAGGAGGAGGTTATCAATTCGTCGGAATCTTTTTTTTTTTTTTTATTATATGTATGTTACCTGATTACTCGAAGATGGCTAGACCGATTTGAAAAATTCTTTTTTTGTTCTAAAGGGTATACTTCCCAAATGGTCCCATGATAAGGAAACCAGGATCTGATGATGGCATCCCAGAGAAATCGAGGGGAACTTTCGAAAATCGTAGGGGCGACTAGTGCGTTTGATACTTTTTTTATAAAGTGTTTTGAAGGACTACAATTTAATGAAAGTCTAGAGTCGATCTGATGCTGGAGCCGAAAGACAGTCGAGGGAACTCCTCAACGATTTACATCAGTAACCTTGTGTTTGGGCTTGATTAATTTGTAATGATGAGAACTTTACACCTAGATGGGTTGTGACTATCATTAAGGGTCTTATGATGAAGACAAATGACAGTTAAGGGAACTCCTCAACAGTTTACAGTAGCTACCTTGTGTTTGGACTTAATTAATTTAAATTGATGAGAACTTTGCACCGATATGGGTTATAAGCGCCATTACAGGTGTAATGATGGAGACCTTACACAGTCGAGGGGAATCTTCGACGATTTACTGCTTTTATTGGGATAAGTTCATAGGGCTAAATAATATGCCAAAATCATTTAATTTTATTTAATTAAATAAATTAAATTATACTTGTGGTTGTTAAATGAACCAAAAAAAACTGTGTCTTGTAAGCGCATCATAGTATTTCAAGATCATCATAATATCCATTCTATACCTATAATATATTGGTGATGGTGATGTTCTATACCTATAATATATAACTAATAATGAATAGCAGCAAATCTGCCGTGATTACTTTCAATTAAATGTATATAAAGTTTTACACAATTCCATTTCGGTTTTTTCATTTAACAAATGTAATGATTTACACCCTTTCTACGTTCATCTCATTAATACAGCGCTATCTAATCTGAGCCACGCGTTTAATAGTTCTACCCATATTTCAGACAAATAAAATCAGTTATCGAATTTTGCAATCACTAAAAATTAAGAAATAAAAAATTTTTAAACAAAAATTAAAAACGACTTCAAAATTTAAAAAAAAACTAAAAATTAATAAAATAATTTCTTTAATCTTTGTGCCTACAATTTATAATCAACTTGTTCTTCTACTAATATACAAACTTTGCACTTACCACGTCATTATTGTTACTTTTGAAGCCGGTGTCGTATTCGTTGATGTACCTACCTCCCTACCTACCTTGGCTGACACCGACTTCAAAAGTAACAATAATGACGTGGTAAATGCAAAGATTGTATATTAGTAGAAGAACAAGTTGATTATAAATTGTAGGCACAAAGATTAAAGAAATTATTTTATTTATTTAACAATTTATGTACACTAGGATAGATACAAAGAAATAACAAATACAAATAATGCAGGTACAAAGGCACTACTTATCCCATGATGGAATCTCTTCCAGTAGTCCTACCATAGGAAAATTAAAAAAAAGAGCCGCAAAATTAGCGTGTACAGTCTTAAAATATTTTAATTTATATATATATATATATATATATATATATACATACATACATACATTTAATAAATATATACATATACAATATAAGTCAATATATTATGAATACATACACACGTATATACATATAATACAATACATATTATGATATATTCTAATACGCATAAAGATACTTAAATAAATTCAATTAAACTAGGGTTGCTCTAGATAGAATTCTCTTAATCTTTTCTTAAATAGTGATATTGTTTTACAATAGCGAATTTCTAATGGTAGGGAGTTCCAAAGTCTAGCAGAATGTACAGTAAAGGAATAGGAATAAAAATCGGTACGGTGGGAGGGTATCTGAAGGAGGGAGCGTTTATTTGATCTGCACGGAGAATCACTAGCGTGAGAGAAAGAAAAGCGGTCCCGTAGATACGAAGGAGAACTAGGATTAAAAAGAATGTTAAAAAGGAAACAAAGTATTCTAAAATTTCTACGATGGCGGATAGGAAGCCATTGCAGTTGCGTACGAAAGTGACTTACAATCATGTCTTCTTAGTCCGAAAATGAAACGCAAGCATAAGTTTTGTAGTCGCTCAAGTTTGTTTAGCGATTCCTCGGTTACATCTAGACAGGTAACATCAGCGTAATCGATGATAGGTTGAATGAGAGTTTGCGCAAGAGAAATTTTAGTTTTAAAGGGTAAAAAAAATTGTAGTGCTTTTAGAGAGTGGAATGAAAAGTATACCTTACGACTGATCTCATTAATGTAGGCTTTCCAGTTCAGATTAGAATCAAAGACAACGCCTAAGTTCTTAGCCGATTCAGAAATAGGAATAGGAACGCTGTCTAAGGTAATAGGAGGTAATTCTGTTAAATCAAGTTGAGAGCGAATGCGTTTACTACCTATGATCAATGCTTTAGTTTTTCCCGGGTTAACGGTAAGACCAAAACTTTCAGCCCATTCACTAATACGCCTTAGATCATCGTTAATAGAGATAATAGCAGCTCTGACATCGTGTAACATAAAATGGCGATATATTTGCAAGTCATCGGCGTATAAGTGAAATTTGGAAGAGATGACCTTAGTGATCGAGTTAATAAAAACAGAAAAAAGAAGAGGTGAAAGTACGCTACCCTGGGGAACTCCCACAGTTAGTTTACACCAGTTGGAATAGGATGTATTAACTTGAACACGCTGTGAACGATCCGAAGATAAGAGTCAAACAGCGTTAACGCAGATAAAGAAGTATTAATAGATTTTAGTATACCAAGAAGGATATCGAAATCGATAGAGTTGAAAGCATTGCTAAAATCAAGAAGTATAAGGATTGTAAGCGATTTTTTCTCCATGGCTAAGCGGATGTCATCAGTTACATTGATAAGAGCCGAAGTTGTGCTATGTCCTGGACGAAAACCAGATTGATATGAATTCAGAATTTCAGAAGAATATAAAAAGAGAGAGAACTGCTTATGAACAATGCATTCAAAAACTTTAGATTTTTATTACTTTTTAGTTTTTTTTTTTTTTAATTTTGAAGTTGGTTTTAATTTTTAAAGAATTAAAATATCAAGAAATTTGAACAATATCCAATTCAACTTTATATTTGACATAAAAAAATATACTTTTTTAAAAGTTGTGTTTCTCCAACAGTTATTTTTGTCAATTTAATAATGAGGCAACCGAGCAGTCGGAGCTTTATGGTGACTACCATTGACTACCAACGCCCATAGACATCCGCACAACCAAAAGTTATGCAGATACGTTGCCTTCCTTTTCCCTATCCCCCCAATGGGCCACACACACAATGGAAAGTCACAACCCGCACGACGCGACAGCATAGCTGTCACTTGACGCCGGTGTTATGTGAGCGAGAGGTACCACCCCGGTCGTGCCGGCCCGATTCGGCTGTAAAGCAGCATTGCACTACCTCTTACTATCTATATACTTACTCTTACAGGCATTACTATCGTTGTTCAAAATAAACAATAATTTCGATTTAAAATCTTGAAAAAATAAATTATTGTTTACATTTTTCATGCTGATCGTTAATGAATTTGATTATTTTTTACGACAGAAGTACATACGTCTATTAAATTGATTTAATAACTGCGTTTGTTTAAGTGCACTTCCCATAATTTGTAGTATTAATAAAAATTCCGAGAATAATGAATAATTTATTTGTTTTTCTTAACATGATTTATTTTTATTTCTCTTTTACCGGTGGGAGGGATGTGTCGTGTCATGTCATGTAATGGGTCACAATGGCACGGTGTGTGCCCTTGTGACCCGGTGCGGACGTCCACACACGGTGCTGGGTTACCTAAACTCAAAAAAGGAGAACTCCGCTGGGGTTTAGTGGGTAGAGTTTGTGTCCACCTTACCATCTTCTCGGGCGTAGAGAGTCCGACATAACACCCCCCCCTCCCCCCGCCCCGGACCCGGTGGTATCCCTAAACGCAGTCCCCATCGAAAAAAAAACACCATCTTGCTTGTTCCTCTGTGAAGTTGTGTTTCGTTAACTTACAGGCATTGCAATTACTGACACTGGACATTTTTTTGATAACGCAGGGGAATACTTTATGCGCATGTTGCCAGGATCTGCTGGTAGATCCTGGCTTATGTGGGACTCGCACCTGGGAGTGCCCTACCAAAACTAAAGCCACTGCGAGCGCCTTCAGCCGCTTTACGAAGGTCCCGTAATGTCTGCAGGATCCTCGTAAAGGGGGACTGCCCAGTCGCTACTAAGCAGCCACCGAGACGTCGTGCCATACTGGGTCCAGGTTAGGAAACCTGAATCCGATCGAGCAGAGATGCGTTACTGGAGGCGCACTATGCAGCGCCTCCAACGCACCTCTCCTCTCTCACCCGCTCGTGGGCTTCCTTCTTGGACATTAATTATGGACATATCATACATTTCAGTTTTTTATGTGAGTCTACGTGGAGTCTACGTTGCTTTTGCTCAAAGGCGTTCCATTAATGAGAATACTAAGTATCAGACTCATCTGATCAGTTTGTCTAACTGAGTTAGCATTTTTTGGGATGTCACAGTATGTGACCACATCCGCGGAAGATGATTCTCATCTCGCTATCCATTAAGGTTGGACGATAGAATAGAATAGAATAGAATAGAATAGAATAGAATAGAATAGAATATAATATGTTTATTTCAGGCAAAAGAAGTGCCCATATAATATAGTTAGTGTGTTAGTTACAAAATGAACTTATAATATGTTAGTAGTGTTAGTTTTTGACATTAAATGTTTTTTTTTACACCATTCCATTGACTATGATTATTGATGTATCAATTGATTGATACAGGCTGATGATGATACTTGCTTGAAACCATAACAACTATTGTTTATATTAAAGTCCTGACTTTGATGTATCATCTATTTTTTAAACTATGTCAAGGGGACATTGAAATTTGCAATTTTTATACTGGATATAAAATAATTTTAGATACAGAGGATAGCGTTTCATGTCTCATTTTTCACAGTACCTCAACTCTTGTATTGCCAAAAACGATCTCTTTGTAATAGGGGTTCCAATTGCCGTTTTAACGTACTGGCCCTAACGGCCTAAACGTGCAAGCTTCAACCAGTTATTCTAGAATAATTTTAGATTTAAGGTTATGACTAAAATCCCAACACATCATTGATATGAGAGCCATTTCTGCTATATTAGGTCGACGGCAGTACTCGTATTCAATTTTCGATGTAGGTAACATTTACATACATGTAAAGCGAATGTAAAAACATTTGAATTTTGAAGCCAAACAATCGAAAGTCATAAATTGTTAAAACGACAATTTTATATTAAAATCCTTTTTATAATGTATCTGCTTATTTATTTCTCGGGGCTCCTTACAAATAATTTAACCAGGAGAGAGAGACAGTGAAATTACAAATTATGATTCAATTTATATGTTTAAAATATTTCCAATTATAATATTATAGGTAACCACATCCGCGTTGTACAAACTAATTCAATAACATTTTTTTTACACAAACATAACTGTTAAATGTTGTTTATATGTTTTTTATGAAGGTCAAAATTTAAGTACCATCGAAGGTTCTTAGGATGCTTAATGATTATTATTATTAAAGTACGTATTTAATTCTTTTATTAATATTTAATATAATAAAGCTGAAATCTCCAGGTCTGAGAGTAGGATTGGAAAATATATTTTTGCTCCATGACAATGATAGCAATTTATTTTGGAGTCTTTTCCATTTTGGTTGAACGGCAGAGAACAATCAACCGTGATAATATTATATTCCAAAACACAATAAACTGGGTATGAATAAATGCATTGACCAATTTTAGCAAGGAAAAGTACCTAGGTAAATCTAGGTTTTTCGTCGTTTTTACTTTTTCTCTCGCGTAAACCAGGCAACAGCAGCTGTATTTCTGAAGCGATATGACTTACGTATAGGTACGCTTCAAAAAAAGAATTTTATTTTCCGTTGGACCTAAGCTGCTTGCCTATTGGCTTCCAAAGAGTAGGTGAGCAGATGGCTTTAACCTAAGAATGTGAAACAGATGGGTTACCTCCGTCTGCCGTGGTGTAAATGACCTCGCGGTCTCCTGGCGTCGGGTTGTTACATGCGGCGGAACGGCTCCGCGCCTTGGAACTGTGGAGTGTAGCTTAAAGAAAAGAGCACTATCATATATGAAAGGCAGAAAACCTTCGGGTGCATTGTCTATGAATGTCTGTCTAAAAAATAGGCTGAATGATTGAGTTCATCACTAGGTTTAGAAAATGTAAAATACTGATATGGTTATCTCTAATTAGTTAATGTCAATCTATATTTAATAAAATATCGAAGTCACTTGAAGTGCAAAAATCTATGTTGTTTGGTCGTACTTGTTGTTACATTTCTATATTTTTGCTACTTTGTATATTTTATGTATTATGATTTGTATCATAGAAAAATATTCTATAGAAGGTCGAAGACCCTGCTGCTTACCTACTCGACGATAAAAAAAGTGGAATATTTTGAAAATAATTATATTGTTTTATTGGAACTTTGATTAAAAACAAAGATCTTGCTAAGAATCCAATAACAACTTCGAAGTAATTACAGATTTTTTATAATTTTTATTCTCAATAACAGATGGCGCTACTTGGCATTATTAGCGGTAATGATTGCTAGAAATGGCATCTATTAACATTAGTTTTTTGATGATTTCTTTGTTTTGGAATAGAATTTATCTTAGATCTCATAAATGAATAGGAAAATATCCTAATTTACAGACTGCATTTTTCTCGGGATGGAAAATAATCGTAAAGCTTCGTTTTTTTCGTTTTTTTTGAAAGTGCCAGATATTTCTAGGCTGATCTATGGGCCTCATTGTTGAAGGCAGTCCAAGAATCACAATCATTAATGTTTAAATATGATTTGTATATTTGTTTCAGTCACCGGAGGAGATGGCCAGGGCAAAGGCGAGAGCGATCAGCATCGATCGCTTTTCCCGGGTCTTCTTCCCCCTTCTCTTCGCAGTCCTCAACGCCACCTACTGGATACAGTTCGCACAATACATCTGACTGAATTAAATAACCTCCTATACGCTTTTATCGAATTTAATATCGAAATAGTCATAGATGTAGGATTTTCATACGACACTTGCATATCGCGCGGTTTTGAGGTTAGGTATACGTATAAAGACGTGGTTACAGTAGGTTTATGGTGAAAAAAACCAATAATATAAAGATAAAAAACAAAATAACTCTTACTTTTTTGGTAATAAAAATCAGAAAAAATTTAATATAGAGTTCAAAAGTACTTGAAATATTTTTTTAAGTATGTCAGTTTCTTCACGGCTCACGCCGTTTTCTTTACAAACAGTACGAGATATTGACAGTGTATGTGTATACTACAACTAGAGCAAGAATCCAGAAATAGCTCTTCGGAGATTGATCTCAATCTCGAGAGATGAAAGAATACCAGAAATCTACCTCTCTACTACTTTACTGTAAAAGAAATAAATTGGTTTGCCCAAATTCCTATCACCAGTACTTAGATGATTTAAAACTGGTTACGTTACTGTAATAAACTATTACTGCCGGATATAATATAACTTATTGTTGGATATAAGATAAAAAATAAAAATATACAAATAAAATTATAAATAAAGAAAGCAATAATCTTATCTGATTTATTATTAACGCGCATAAGCATTGTGTCGTGTGATTATTAATTAGATATTAATTAAAACGTACGACGTAGTGGTCTAGAGTCTAGACAACTGTTGAACTTATAAGATTTATAATTAACATGATTATTTTCACTAAAAAACTATTAAAACTGTTTAAAACGGGATATTTATCATGTTAGGATAGCTTGTTCTTTTTTATGTCATAAGGAGGCAACCGACCAGTCGGAGCCTTATGGTGACTACCGACGCCCATAGACGCACAGCCAACGTAGATGCGTTTTCCTTCTTCTCATATCCCGCACAAAACTTGACACTGGTATAACACCAGCGAGCGAGAAGTACCACCCCGATCATGGCGGCACCCCGGCTGAAAAGCATGTCACTAGGTATTAACAAGTTCAAAGTTTCTGGCGACCCCCTTGATCATAGACAAACATATACAGCCAAAAAGTTAGAATTATAAAAATACTCCGTTAATTAGCCCCTCTTTTAAACTTGCGTGAATCTAACTTTGCGACGTTGCACGAAAAAATAAACAAGCCTTTCACTAAAATTATGTTTTTACTGTACTGTATGACTTTCAATTTCTTTCTTTATCTCTAACTTTTTCCGGTGACCCCTGTGTAAAGCGTCGTGACCCCCACCCCCTAGGGGTTGCGACCCACAGATTGAAATACACTGGACTCTAGGCTATTTATCTTGAACAAGCAATCATTCAAGCATTCGTAAACAATGCCGTTACGAGTTTCGTCAAATAAAACTGAAAAATACGGTAAATATCGTTTTAAACAGTTTTATTGTTGAAAACCCATAATAGCAAAAGTTTTTTGGTATTTAATGATTATAATAGCGACGTGACTACTTCTGATTTTATGTAGAATATTCTTAAAAATATTACTCTGAATTCGTTCTCTATCTGTTGCAATATTTTCATGAGGATTTCAAAAAACGCTGCTGTATAAATATATAACAATAATGAAGCAGTCAATTGATATAATTTTTGAGAATGCTGATAAAATTCTCATAATATAAGCGTTTAGGAGGATTACTCTTTTATTTTATGTACTCGTGCTTAATTTCATTTTGGACGAAAAAAGCATAATACCTATTAGAATTGTGATAAATAAACTAAACAAAAATCCTGTTAACATAATCATTTAAATCATGTTGCCTATACAACTAAAAGCGATGTTACTAGATTAGTAGAATAATCTAGTCTCAACATGACGCGATCTGCGAGCAGACTTACTGCAACTTCAGAGCATCGTGGAATACATACTTATAAAACTAGCTGTTGCCCACAGCTTCACCCGCGTTAAATTATAACCTAAGTTACTGGTTATAACATCAGCTATCTGACAGTGACAATCCCGTCAAAATCGGCCCAGTCGTTTCAGAGATTAGCCCAAACAAACGGACAGACGATTTTTTTTTAAATACAAATACCACATTTATTAGCTATCATTCATATTATGCATTTAGTGAAAAGCTGTTAATTTGAAATTACAAACAGACACTTCAATTTTATATATTTTTATAGATTGTGTGAATTGACCAAAATCTAATCCTGCGCAGACAAAGTCGCGGGCACCAGCTAGTTCCCCCATACTATACCAGGTGTATTTGGAACGCTTGCGAAGATTAAACCCTAATAATATACTATATAATGCATATAACCATTTATCTCCGAAACGTTTTTTAAAGTAAATTTTAGGACTTGTGTATTTTGCAAACCCGCAATGTATGTACACACTATGCACTCATGCTCTCACGTAGGAGGGTCACAAACAGACGACCTTATCGTACCATGAAACCGATAAGGTTAAACAATATAGAAATACCCAGAGTAGATCAGGTAAAATACCTGGGGGTCACCCTGGACAGGTCGATGTCATTTAGACCACACATAGAGTCAGTCACTAAAAAGGCCAAATTCGTCTTGAGCCGTTTATATTTCTTAATTAACAAAAACAGCAAAATGCCCCTCAGGCATAAGCTTACCCTGTATAAAACTTGTATCCGACCTATTATGTCATACTCTTGTGTCGCATTCGCGCATGTGCCACAAAGTCGACTTAATGCACTACAAATAGTCCAAAATAAATTTTTACGCATGGCAACCGGTTGCCCGTGGTACGTAAGAAACATCGACCTGCACAAGTCCCTACTTCAGATTAGAGTCCATTAGGGGCCACTTCAAAATGACGTCAGAACGTCACTTTGAAAAGGCACTCCTTCACCCAAACCCGCTCATCGTGAGCGCGGCAAACTATTCCCCAGATAGCTCAGTTCCAATTAGACATAGATTACCTAAGCATGTTTTAACAGATCCAGCTGACGAAATCTCTCAGCTACTAATGCGCGACGCAAAAGCGCGACGCGAACGTCACAGCATACACAGACACACACACGGTGCTAGGTACACCTGCACACCGCTTGGGCCTCGGGGTCGTAAGCGACGTCGAACCCTACACATGGAAACCACATTGATCCGGATCGATCGCGGAAGCTTAGGTTCGAATCCGATACGAGTAGACACAAACCCAGACCGCGCAAACAGCGCTAGCACTACGCTACCGCTAGATTGCTTGGGCACCGCGCATGACCCGCCTCTCTCTCCAGAGGGAGGGATGAGGGCCGGCCCTCATGATGATAGGTTAAATTCAACCGTAAAAGATTCGTCGACCGTATCGGATTTGACTAGTCCAAATGATGCTCTCCCGAGCAGCGCGCGCGATGAACCGCGCCCCCTGCGGGGCGCGGAGGGGGGCGTCCCCCTTTCGAATATTTCTTAAGTGAGCCATCTGCTCACTTACTGTACCGATTGAGCTTAAAGGCCATCAGGCCGAAAACTAGCCCTTCCGAAAAAAAAAAAAAAAAAAAACTCATGCTAACCGCGAGACGCGCGACTAGCGGGCGCACTGAAGACGCGCGCGGTGCGGGAGTTCGTTCACCTCGTGCATGCGGTGCACGCTATCAGCTGATTCAGTCCACCAATTACAGTGCTGTTTTTTTTTCAAAAACCATTATTTTAAAGCATTATCATCAAATTCCTGTAACATTATGTTTACTAAACCGGATTTTTTTGTATTAAAATGGATATAGTATATTATCCCTAAGAGATATACAAGGTTGATAAAAGCGAGAGGCATTAAATTAAATCACATATACTATGTACCATTTTCAGGCTACACACCAAAAATTGGACCAATAGAATCAATCGTTTAGTCACAGGATATTTTTAAAGTTTTATCTTTTATCATCCTTGTATACATATACCATTGCGGACTTTTCTATAGACTATTTACTATAGATTTTCTATAGATATTTAAGATACACAATTTAACCGTACATTATTTTGTTATTTTTCAAAGGGCTTACTTAGGCAGCGTTTTCGTTGAAAGCTTCCAGACGGCTTATTTTTTTCCGTCATCTCCAACAAATATCAATTTATTTTAGCCAGTATATAAAAACTTAATAAATTATATAATAGAACCTTCCTCTTATATCACTCTATTAAAAAAACTTCATCAAAATCAGTTGCGTAGTTTTAATGATATACGCATAATATAGGGATTAGGGACAGACAGACTTTGTTCTATACTATGTAGTATGTATATAGTTCTGACATTATAATAATATCATTATATCAGAACTATTATTTTATAATTTACTTCATTTTCGGATATTATAATTATCAGGGTAATCAGAAGTACTTTTCTATCATAAGTGCGGTCATAGATTAAAAATTAAAAATTACGCTACGACAGCGCAGCGGAGATCCACACGGAATTTTTAATCTATGAGTGCGGTGTTCTAGGAAAGTTCTAGATCAGCGAAGCAGCTTGGAAATAAGAAATGTCAATATTTTATGTAGCCAAATAATACAGTAAAAATAGACGTTTTACTTAGACAAGCTCGTACTAAATTTCCGATCCAATATCTTTATAAGGTTTAGGCTTACTTACTGAGCATAAAATAACAAAATGCTCCACCTGGATTTATCAGCTTTAAGCGCCATCTTGAAAAAAGGTTTTTGATCGATATCTCGGAAACTTTTCACTTTAAGGCAAAAGTTATTGAAACTCTTATTGTAGAGAATAAAATTTCATACAAAACATCTTAACGCACTCGGTCCAAGTGTCGTAAAATGGAGAGAACTCGGCATTAATCTTACAAAAAAAATTGTTTGGAAATTGAGTGCGAGCTTAATTTTTTTTTTACTGTACTAAAAGCGTAAGCTTGTGTCAGTAGATTCCTTATCGTCTTTATAATCCTATTTGAAGAGTAATTTCGCTATAAGATTATATTCGGGGATTTATTGTATCTTTATTAATTTCTTTGTCGCTTCAATAATGTATAAGTAGGTACTTAAAAAGAAATTGATTGTTTTAACTATTTATTTCATATCTTGTGTTTTCTTGTATGAAAGAGGCTAATTGTTTTTAATTATGTCCCTCAGAAAATAAAAAACTTAACCACGCCTCCTTTTGTCTTTATTTTAAGTTGTACATGCTCAAAATCATTATGGTGAATTCCCTACTTTAAATTAAGCTTTTAAAAATTATATATGATATTGTACTTAATATTCTATAAAAATAAGAATTTACATAAATAATTTGATTTATTTTGGAAATAATAATTAGGCAACAATGTCCTTTCGATGTCATACTATTATATAAATTTGTTTCAGAACGTAATAAAGATTTTAGAAATATTTTTAAATAAGTGAGTTAGTGAAATATTATACTTATTATGTACCTATATCAATAACTAGCAGACCCGGCCACGCGTTGTTGTGTGTGGCTAAGATATACGCTAAAATATATTGTAGTAAACTATTCATACATAAAATTATTATTTATAAATAAAAAATTGCGATTATAAATTGCGATATAAGCTATCCTATCTCTCAAGTTGGATCAAACGGCACACTGTGTGCAAAATTTGGTTAAAATCGGTTCAGTTGAGGAGTTCATAGCGGGCAACCGGCAAACAATGTGACACGTAATTTTTATATGTATATAAAGATATAGTATGATAAAATACCTGTTCGAATAATTGGACTTCTGAGTGCTTAAAATCAGTTTTGGATTTTATTTCCCTTAACAATTAATAATATCAGTATGAAAGTGTCCGTAAAAAGCGTCAAAAAAGGGTGAAGCCACTAAGTTACTGCTACTTCATAACAAACCTATTATTTACACTAGCGTCTTTTAAACTATTATTCCCAGAAAAAAATGGCAATTTTTTTGTTTTCTTTTTTTTCTCCCACTTGACATGTTACTTACTCCCTCCCTACTTCAATACTCCATGGTCATGGTAAGTCTCGCGATTTTTGTGTAAACGCACTATGGTATAAGCACCAATATAAAACTAATACTTAATTATAATTTCAGTGTTTAGGGGCCACCTATAAGGTGCACCACACTAGGAAGTTCAATAAAACTATCTTGACTACAAGAATATAGCTGCAAACGTAGAAACGCATTTAAGCCTAATTTTTGGCTTTTTCTTCTTGCATAATGGTTCCTCGAGGCTTTGCCAATGTCAGTGTCATATAAATTAGTGTTGACGAACTATCGATATTAAAACAATCGATAGTTTACATCGCAAATCATGTACCCTATCGATAAGCCTATCGATAGTATCGATAATATTATATAACAAGGCAATACTGTTGAATGAGTGCAATATTATCGATACTATCGATAGTATTGCAGTTCATTAATAACAAACTATCGATAGTATCGATACTGTCGATTTTATTGGTAACGATAGTATCGATAGTATCGATAGTATCGATACTGTCGATAGTATTGATTGTTTTGGACTATCGATAGTTTAACAATTTGCAATAGTATTAGGTATGTTTTAATAGTAATGTACCTGAGTACCGTTATACCGATCATAATGGTCGATCATTGATCTCATAATTGTTGACAAGTTTGGTAATCTACTAATTCAATGGCGTCATTATGACTTACCAATGGTCGACTGACACTCCATTGAAAACAATCGATACTATGACACTATCGATACTATTGTTGCAAATAAAATCGACAATATCGATACTATCGATATTATCGATAGTTTGTTATTGAGGAACTACAATACTATCGATAGTATTGCACTCATTCAATAGTATTGCCTTGTTCTGTGCTATCGATAGTATCGATACTATCTATAGGCCGATCGATAGTCTTACGATTGGTTGGCTATCGATAGACTATCGATTAATCATCGATAGTCGACTATCGATCGGCAACACTAATATAAATATTAAGAACAGGTCAGTGTCGTTTGGTGGGCTTGTTAATGTTTATTAAAAGGCATCTGCTAAGGATACAATGTTAAGAGAGGATATAGTATTCCATTTGTTTCTGTGATGTTAAGATAATATGACCGTACTGTAAACAAAATCTGCTTTATCAGAAGTACAAACTTAAACTTTAAAATATCACTCCGAATATTATGATTAAATAGAAATATATAAAAAATTGCGTGCGTACAAAGTACGCATGTCAGAAGTAAATCTTATTAGGGAAACTAATTTTTAAAGCTCGTTTATATTTATACTAATCTAAAGCTTTCAATTTCCGAGACTTTGCGACGTTCACTCTATCTCACTCTCTCTCTCTCGATCTTTCTCACTCGCTCTACTACTACTCTCACTCCATGGCTATGTGCTTCATGCTACGTTCGCCCTTTCTCACTCTCTCTCAATCGGTCTCAATCACTCTCTCCCTCTTCTTGGACAAAAACGTTAACATTTTCGTGACGTTTCATCCGTAAAAATGTTGCCCTCATCGCTCAAAGAAGTTCCACCTCAATAATTGGAAGTGTTGTTTTAAATTAATATAGTCACGATGTAACACGACATGAATCATTGTGACTTAGTGGTTTGGGCAAATTGACAGACCAATTTAATTTTAATTTACCAACAATTTCACCACACCACCTCGATGCCCTTAAAGATGGCTCCTCAGCATGTTATAGGTCATATCGTAATTACGTATAAAACAAAGTTTATTTAATGACAAACGTATCAAGTAATAATTAAATAAACGTAGATACTTGTAAACATCTGTATTAAACCACAACGTACAAATGTCGGTTATGTTTTGAATATATATTTTATTTGTTTAGATGTTGTTTTATTTGAACATCCTTCAGTAATAAGGACACAACATAACATACAGATAAACATATAGGTAAGTTAAAACTTGAGAAACTTGAGAGGGAACTTGCTTTTAAATAGTAAAAAAACTAAATGCATAAAATTTTCCTTGCCAAATGTTAAGCAACTGCAAACCAATGTACTCTTAGACAGTGAAAACTTGGAATTGATGGACTCCACAATTTTCCTAGGAATAATTCTAGATTTTAAGATGCAGTGGGGTCCCCACATAGTTAAATTGGCGAATAGACTCAGTTCAGCAGCATATGCAGTGAGAAAAATAAGACAGTTTACTGATGAAGATACAGCGCGAACAGTATATTTTAGCTACTTTCATAGCATTGTCTTATGGCATACTTTTATGGGGAAATGCGGCCGACATAAACAACATTTTTGTGCTGCAGAAGAGGGCTATTCGTGCAATTTACAAGTTACGTCCCAATTCATCTTTGAGAGAATTTTTTTAAGAAATAGGAATTCTGACTGTCGCCTCTCAATACATCTTAGAAAATTTACTGCATGTCCGGAAAGACATAAATGAACTTTGTAAGAAAAGTGATATTCATAGTAGAGATACACGTAATAGACACAGGTTAGATGTACCAGTGATTAGACCAGTGATAAGACTTTCAAATGTAAGCAATTCTTTTAAAGGCAACTGTATACGCTCTTACAATAGGATCCCAGAAAACGTTCAAAAGCTCTCCATAAAAAAATTCGAAAAAGTTGTTAAAGAGCGTTTGCATGGTAAAGGATATTATAAAGTAAAACATTTCATGGAAGATACCACACCCTGGGAATAAGGTGTTCCTCCCGGGCATTTCAGGATAAGATGTTAAAATTGTTATAGAATATATATTATTTGAAAAGAATAATTCCACTGAGTTTGTTTCGCCGGTTCTTCTCAGTGGGCTTAGTGGCCTTAGAACTGGTGGTAGATTCAATTGACGTTTAAAAAGATACTGTATTAGTACTATTTTGTTTTTTTTTTTGTTTTGATTTGATTTGAAAAGAAAGCACTCATAATTTATGTCCAGTCATTAATCTGATGTTAATAATGATAACATCAATAAAATAAATTCTTAAACCAAATAATACAATATAGGTTAACCATTTGTTCGAAGACCTTGACGTTGAATAGAAACAAATACAAAAAAGGTTCGCACAAATAAAGAAAATGCACTTGAATTAAATTGATAAGAATGTGAATTGAAAGTAGGTACAATACAATCTAAAATAGTCTTCAGTGTCAGCCAACGGTGAACATGATTGACCTACAATTTTTTGCCTTGCTCACACCGCCTTGTTCCAGAAAGTCTCCTAAACAAGGCATTCTTAGACAACTTCGAAATATGGAGCTCCGAGCGATAAAGTGAGAAACAGACATAGCTTGTCGATTTTATATGGACGGGCAAAACAGAAGACGACGACGGTTGTTCTGTGGTGCAGGAGAACTCCTCTGTGGAGGTGGCGTCGGTCCCTTGAGGGACTGACTAGCCGTCAAGGTGCCCTGTTTGCTCAAGAGATCCGGGCCACCTCACCAAAGGCGGTATTGGTGACACTCGCCGGGTTTTAGTGGGTAGAGCTGCGTCCACCTTACCACAGAACACTTCCCGGCGTAAAAGAAAAACAAAGGTTTACTCATTCATGTAAGCTGTCAGGAGAGGACAAGACCAAAGATAGTAAGTCTCTGTGCTAGTTATTACACTGCCTAGGATAGGCAGTGTAATAACTAGCATTTTCAGCAACACAGCAAAGCCTTTTCACGTAAGAAATAAGCAGGGTGGTTGTATATCCAAATCGCAGGTGCGACACTAAAGTTTATCATACAAATTAGCTGCCGTTGGCGTATGTCGAACCGTGACCACCAGCATTTGACTACTGGCAGCTAGAGGTGTTACGACTTACTGCAAATATATACATATAATCAATGTTCCCATCTGCGGTGCAATAGTCATTTTGATCTGGGTTTAACAATGTCAGTAATAGTAACTATTGCTTTTTGTGGTCGAGATCAAGGTTGATTTGATAGTTAAAAACGAATAAAGAATGTTATTGCGTTGCGAATGTGAACTAAAGGTTTTTGTGTCCATTCGAAAAATAAGGATAAAGGATAAATTTAGAATGTC
Source organism: Helleia helle (assembly GCA_963853865.1). NCBI lineage: Eukaryota > Metazoa > Arthropoda > Insecta > Lepidoptera > Lycaenidae > Helleia > Helleia helle. Next base: position 8,238,421 of record OY971434.1, read on the forward strand.
AGTTTACTTGTTACTGAATCGATTTACAGCGGTGTCTGCGCTGATAATGATTATTTTTAAGCCACTTACCAACCCGACCAGTATTCAACACACAGTCACAACGAATATCTGTGACGGAAGAAGTTAGCACGTCTGCGATAAAACGATGACCAAAACAATCTGTACATGGTTATTAAGCTAAGTGGTACCACTGTTATTGTTGGAAAATGAAGGAACTGAATAACTATTGCCTACATATATATATATATAAAACATTTCTGCATAATTAGGTACAGTAGTTTCTAAGATTAGCGCGTAACTATTGTATTTGTCCCTTGCCACTCGAATGCAACACGGACTTTCGACCTAAACGCGGCCTCCACTCTTGAACTTTATTAGCTCATCGACCATCGGTTCTCCTGAGTGCGTGACCAGTCTACTGCCACTTCAACGAGCTTCACGTGATATCGGTAACGTTATTTCTCTGGCGGATGTCTTCGTTTCAAAATCCAAATCAAAATATTGTATTTCTCATAGGCCTTCTCATGGGCACGTCGAAAAAGGTGCACGGTTCGGGTTGATCGTTTCTATGGACAAGAACTGGCAAGAAACTCCATCCATTACTCTTTTCAAATCATTGGTACACCATTAATAATTTCATCTGGAGATGGTTGAGGGTCTCAACTCTGGGGCCGACCCTACATATGGGCGCGGAAGATGCTCTTTTTATAGCATTGGAGGGCCAACGTGGAGCCTGTAGGCGACTATCGGCGCCCATACACATAAGCACAACCAAAGATTATGCAGATGAATTGCCCTCCTTTTCCCTCTAAAGGGCCACCGGAAACTCACAAACCGCACGAAACGCGACAGCATAGCTGTCACTTGACGCCGGTGTTATGTGAGCGAGAGGTACCACCCCGGTCGTGCCGGCCCAATTCGGCTGCAAAGCTGCATGGCACTACCTCTTTATACCTCTGCGCCCTGGCGGCCCTAATCAGCGAGCCATTCCAGCCGGGCAGACCCCGGACTCGGCTTCGGCGTTCCGACCGGTGGTACTGCTGAGCGAAGCTGGGAAGGCCCTGGAAATAAAAGTGGCCTCGCGGCTCTTTCAGCACCTGGAAGAGGGCCCAGGACCGGAACTCTCAGAGTCACAGTTTGGGTTCCGGGCGTGCCGGCTGATCGTCGACACCCTCAAACGCCTTCAGGCGGTGACGGATGAGATAGAACGCGGAGGGGAGGAGGTAGTCGAGGTGTCGCTGGACATTGCGCTACCTTTAACAGCCTCCGTAACAGTGTGATACAGTGTGATACGAAGTGCCCATCTGAAGAGGCTGTTAGAGGCGTACCTCTCCGAGAGCAGGGTAGCTTGCGAGAACCGGTTGGGGTCTGTAGAGTGGTGGCGAGTCGGATGCGATCGAGATCGGTTCTGGGTTCAATCCTGTGGGACATCGGGTACGACTAAGTCCTGCGAGGTCGCATCCTACCCCGGATGGGTATCATCATACCAGGAGTAGGAGTTGCCTTCGCCGGGGTTAGCCTGTCGCTGAGGTGATCCTGTTGCCAGGCAGAACCGGGACCCGGACAAAGATTGATATAATAAAAGTTTACAAGCATCTGGGAATCTACAAAGCCTACAAATGTTCACACACTCACAAAAAAATGTAGAAGAATCCTATCTGCCAAAGAAATACCCAGCATACATGGCCGCATCAGAACGATCGAGGATAGGTCGACCTTCAACTAGAAAACAATCTCCTTGCAGTGGTCGATCCAGCTAGTCTGCGGCGATGAATGAGCGAACGATAAGGGGCTTTCACTTTAGCAGTTGTCTAATCAGGAGCTGCAGAAGATACCTCAGGAAATAATCTTTCTAAAAATCTAAAAAACAGCCGAACAAAGGGATTTTATAGAATATTAAAGAAAAGGTTAGACGCATCAACGAGGTTGGTATAGCTGCTATGTCTAGCAATCCCAAGATAATTTCCGATGGTATTCCGACATAACTGTACGATTCATTTAGGTTACAGCGGATTGGTCAAGCAATATATGACCTCGACAAAGGATTGTTAAAATAGTTCCTTTTTAATCTGCTAGCAACTTCGCATCGGTAGCGACTAGTGGCCCACTGCGATCAATAAAGACAGGCCTGATAGAGCGACGAAATAAATACCTGTCTCTAAATACACGAGTCTATCCTACTATCACAGAGGCATACTGACGATAATGACGACCTCTGTGGCTCTGTGGTAAGCGCGTTGGCGCTCAAGCCGGAGGTTGCGGGTTCGAATCCCGCCAGGGAACAAAAATATTTTCTGTGTTCCTGGGTCATGGATGTGTATTAAATATATGTATATATAATTATACATAGGTGGGTCGATACCTACCCACCTATGTATAATTATATAAAATTTATCCAAGAAAAGGTAAGTAGCTAATATTTACTTATTTATAAGAATGATTTGATGGTCATATGGTATGTTGGTATTTTCGATAACGTCTTATCAGACGTATGCGTAAATGTAGAGAAAGTACAATTACATAAATAACATTCTAATTATTGCGATCGCGGAAAGAGGCAGAAATAGGTAGCATGATATAATCCCACCAACCCAGTGGCTTAAGCAATCACCTAGTTAAACTAAAATTTACAAAATGTAATTTAATTCGGTGCGGATTTAATTAATGTATTTTAGTCTAAAGATAAACGTTAATTAATCCTAGTTCAAGGTCAATGTCCACTTCGAACTTCGAAGATCGAAGTGAAATGTCAAAGCGGATTGCGATTGTTTGTCAAATCATTGCGAAGCGATTACCGCTGTCAATTGTCATTCGTGAATCGTGAATCGTGATTCGTCACTCTTCAGTCCGCAGTCGGTCGGCGGTTGGCATTTAATTTAAACGTGTGTAGATGTTTTCTGTGAATACTTGTTTTATAAATACGTTCATTTATTTACAAAAAAAACTTATTCCCGTACCATACTATGAATGGAGGGATCGTTTAATGCTAATATACATTACGAATGAGTGTTGGATATTTAGAAATTAAGAAACGAGTTGTTTGATGGAGTGTTGTGACTTGAGTATACTTTTGAAACTTTTCTTGCAACTACAAAACTTTTAAAATGAAAGAAATAAATAAAAAGGAAGAAACGTCTGATGATGAGTCGGGGTTGGGATATCAGAATACTTTGGTAAGTTCTTGAAGTCATACTTTCTATATTCTATATTCTATAAAATAAGACGTCAACAATCAACATCAATTATTTATAAACATGCATAAAAGATGTACAGAGAGTACATAGAGTATTATCTAAGGTTTTAATTACTAATAGCATAAAAAATAAGAGACACAATAGTCTTCGTATATATTATTGAAGTTGAATAATTATTTAAATTTGTCTTTTTAGTATTATCAAAATTACCTCAGAATAAGCAAAACATAAGTAATTGCAACGAACACAATAGGGTACATTTGAATTCGTAATATAATAATTATAAAATTTTATATGGCAATTATTAATAAAAATACTTTTCCATATTTTTCATATAATTTACTTTAATTGTGTTGTATCTAAATGCATGTTTCTTTTGTTTCTCATTTGAGCACAACATTAAATCTTACCTTAATCTTACCTTTTTAGTACAAAAAATGTTGTAAGGTTCCTTGACAGTGTTTTTGTTTATAATTATCAATTGTGAATTGGGTGTGAAACAAAAACTTTGTGGATACTTATAAACTTTAAGTGAAATAATTTATGACATTCAGATAATTTACTTTATTATTTTTTTATTGATAAAACATAGTTCTTAGCTGGTGTAATTTTTAACAGTGTACTATATACTGGCAAGTTATTTCCTTCTATACATATAATAGGTAAATATGGCAACACTGACCAATTTTACAAAAAAGAACCATATCTCAACTTCCTGCTTGACATGGATACAGAATACAGATAATATTCAATCTAGGGCCAGAAGTACAAGATAAAACATTGAGGATAACTTTTCCTTGATATAGTCTGGAATCTATTTTTAACTTTATTTGGATTCCCTGGTATCATTTATATGGATGTTTATATTCATATTATGATGTACAACTATTTTATTTCTAATCAGATAGGTACTCTTGCTATAAACCAGTCTTTGTGTTCATATATTTTATCATGATTAAATTATTATTAGTAACATTTATAGCTACTTTACAGCAACCTTAGTCACGGGAAAAGTAATTTCATTATAATCATTCTTTAAATTTAGAAATGTTCAAAATATGTACATCAATATGTATGTGTGATAAATACTGGCTGCAGACTGAAGTATGAATATCATTAATTTTTTGTGAAGATTCTAAATTTTTTTGGGATATGCTAAATTGGATTTGTTAAATTTAATGTTAAACAATGTTGTGATGTATTTTTTTAATCTACAATCCTACTAATCCTACTATCATAAAAGTTTGTGTGTTTGTTACTTTTTCACTCATAAAAAGTACTTAATGGATTTTAATGAAACTTTTCAATAATATAGCTTATACATCAGAAAAACACATAGGCTATTATAATTCATTCATTCATTATTATTATTATTATTATTATAAAGTCTCGGGCTGGTGCCCTATTGATTTGATATCTTTAAAAACAAAGCATTGACTTTGGCCGTGAACATATTCATAGGTAAAGTTGACTATGCACCATCAAGTGGTGAAGGTTTGACTATCTCTATTATATGACATATAAAAGATCTAGTAGTAGATTTTGAAGATACAATAATTGTGAGTGCCATAATTTATCAATTTTATATACAGTGTTTGTTTCATTTTATCTCATAGAACCAGATTCAGAAAAATATTGAGACTAGGTACCTATAATACCTTTAGTTTAGTAGCCTTTTAGTAAAAGTCTCCTAGGAACGTTTTCCTGTAACTATAATGTTTAAAGTACCTGCCCTTTATTATTTAAGGGTGGGGACACCAGCGAGGCCAGACGGGTGATCAGTCCTCATTAACGGGACCATTTCACCCAATACCTGCCCTTACTGACCCATCTCAAAAATCCTACCTGTATATTTATTAATAAAATAATAATCTCTAGTAACTTCATAAAATCACTATAGTGGTACATAGTGGTAATAAATATAAATAATATCTAAGTAATGCTTATTTATTATTAATGTATCAATTATTATATTATGTATATTATTATTATATAAATACATTGAGCATATAACCAGAATAGAGCCATAATATTACGTGTTTTGTAAGAAAACAAATTCCGCAAAATTTGTGCTGCGACGCTGCGCCGGTTCTGCGCTCTGATTGGCTGACTGATGGCCATTGATGGATGATTGGCAAATGGGAGGTACGTATACAGATTAAGTACTGGTGGTTGAATAGCTATTATTTCGGTGAAAAATCACTGACCAGTTTCGAAATTTTATACCTCGCATTACTATTTCTTTTTTCTTTAACGCCTGGAAATGCTCTGAGGCTTCCCGCGGGGGAGTGGGTCTCCGCACGCGGGTAGGTGGGACTCGCTGCGCCCGAAAGCTGTGGACGTGGACGCAGCTCGACCCACTAAAACCCGGCGAGCGTCACCAACGCCTCCTTTGGTGAGGTGCCCCGGACCTGTTGAGCAACAGGGCACCTCGACGGCTAGCCAGTCCCCCAAGGGACCGCGACGCCAACTGCACAGAAGGGTTACCTCGCACCACAGAACAACCCGTCGCCACTTGTCCCCCCCGCTCTTTTGTTCCCTCTTCTTATAAGAGGGGTACAAGGAGCAGTTCCCTCGTTTTTTTTATGTTAATTGGATAGGCAAACTGGCAAACGTGCCACGTGATGGTAAGTGGTCGACGTCGCTCATGAACATAAACTAGTTTACCTAGAACGAGTCCAGGCTACTCATCTATGTGTGTATCTATCTTGAGACATAAGATGTTAAGTCTGGGTGCCAGTTATTACACTGCCTGTTGACCTTCTCTCCGAAACACAGCAAAGCTGTTTCACGGGAGAAACAAGAAAGATGGTGTTATATAACGATTAACGATAGGTATTTCCCGGGGCCGTTTATTTTGTGAAATTATTCGTAATTTATTAATGATTTTTATACTTGGTTAGTTGTCGTCTGTCTCTGACTGCATACAACCTCGATTGCGATCTTGTCAAAGATGCTGAATATCTAAACTCTTGAAGATTATAGCAGGAAAAGGCAGACAGACTAATTAGACATCGAAACCTGCCCATGTCATAGTAGTCAATATCGATAAGCCAGACTTACGCTGGTAGTACAGGAGACTTCCTGAAATATTCATGATTTTTAGCACTAGAATGTAGACAACATTTTAGTAGCTCGTCTGTCTGAATTTCCTATGACAAAGTAAAGAACATTCTAGTAAATTGTAGTGTTCGTTTTAACATACCTAACACGTGAGAACTGAGAAAGCGACGTTTACAAAATTAATGTTTTGCTTAAATTAACTGCATGCAACTTAAACGCTTCGTATAAGAAGATATTCGATGGAAAAAAGCGCGTATAAATGTACACGTAAAGTGATTATGCGAATACATGTTTTAATCTTGGGTTAACAATAATTTAGACATCCTTGGAGCTTGCCAACATATCGACTGTCCGTCTATCCATTCTATTCGAGTTTAAATCTGTCTGTCCATCTATAATATATAGAGGCTTTGTGCGTTTAGTATAGTTAAGTTTGATGCTGATTTATTATAAATAGCGACTCTATTAAAAATATATTTTCTTTCTTTAATCATTTGATAAAGGTAAGTCCACATCACACGCATCCCATTAGTATACTTTGTATAGAAAGTCATACAAGTGCGTCTCATGTGGACGCACCGTACGGATCGCATTCAAGAATCAAGTGTCACTTCTATTCAAAGAAACTACGATCCATTTGGTACGCTGCGTGCGATGCGAACGTGTGGAGTGTAAGATCCTAATTAATTATATAAAAATAATAATTTATTAAATATTTTATATTGGTAATTAACTCGTATATAAGTTAGTAATGACGAAATTTCAAACTAGTGATAATATTCTAATAAATTTCGTATAGGACAAGGGTCTCTTAAAGATCAAGTGACCGGCAAGATTCACCTCTAGGGGCACGCGAAGATTTTTCACCGGGGGCCTCGAAAAGACTTTCCGCCGAAGGCCTCACAAAATCTTGCGCCTGGGGGCTCGCAAAGATGTTTCGCATCTGTAAAAAATATATTATCATATTGTGAACAAATATTAATAGTGTTTTGTATCATAACTAAGATGAGTGAATCATATCAACTGTCAGCTGATCGGATGAACTTTAAGTCAAAAACTTACCACTTGAGACTTTACGTGTGGGGCAATTCTAATAAGATCTTACATCGTATTCGATCCAAATCGGCCTTGAATGATTTTGTGGAGTCATCGAAGTAATAGACAGGTACTTAATTCAAATGTCACGTTCACTTCGGTCTCACCAAATCTGCACGCTCTTGACTGTACGGTTTACAACGCCATCTACACCGCCGGAGACAGAAACAGATGGAGAAAGAACACCAGAGAACAAGTGCACAAGGGAGGACATGACCTTCAGAACTGAGGAATACAATTTACAAATAATTATGTGGCCAGAAAAATAAAATCCCTCGCCATATTGCGGAAAATTTCGGAACTAATTTCGGTATGGACGATACTATGTGTTGATCTAAAAAAGATACAGCGACACCACGCAAGGTTTATACTGGTCTGGCTGTAAATAGTTACGTTTAACTTAGTGCAACCTAAATGAAAATAAAAAATAAGGAACTACGTTCCAATAATTAAATTTTCAATTCATATATGTACATATATATTCATATAACTGTTTTTTTTTTCCATAATTTATATTTTTAACATCTATCAAATTTTGCGACTTATAAACTAACCTAGCCTTATAGTTATAACTTATCATGTTTCCAAAATGGTTGATACATATCTGAATACTTCTGTGTCACGTATATTAATAACACGAACCTCTTTTCTTATTATTGAGTATAGTATGAAAAGTGAACTTGGCATAGTTTATTTGGAGTGCAGATAGTTTAAATTAGTTCATGTTACAAATACATTTAATTAAATTCACATTTAAACAATTGTTTACGTTTATATCGCCAATGTCAAGCACATAATAGATGTAGGTACTTCTTAAAGACAATGCCGTGTAGCAAGTGAGACTATGAAGATAGAAATCTTTTGTAAGAGGTGCCATGCTGCTTTGCAAGTCCCCCCGGTCGTGCCGGCCCAATCCAGTTGGATTGGGCCGGCACGACCGGGGTGGTACCCCTCGCTCACATAACACCGGCGTCAAGTGACAGCTATGCTTTTCGTACGGTTTGTGACTTTTCGGTGGCCCATTGGGGGGGATAGGGAAAAGGAGGGCAACGCATGTCTATGTCTATGGGCGTCGGTAGTCACCATAAGGCTCCGACTGCTCGGTCGCCTCCTTATGACATAATCTAGTATTTAGTGAAAATACAAAACTAAATGACCGATCGAGGTTCGGCCCAAGGCCACTACAAGTCCCCACAACGGTTCAAGCCTTGTCGTGGCGGTGGGGCTCAGTAGCCTAAGGTGAACCCAGCACCTTGGGCGAAGCCAAGTGAACCAAGGGGGTTGCTCTTTGTACCCCTCTTATAAGAAGAGGGGACAATAGAGCAGGAGCGGACAAAAGGCGAGGATGGGAACCTCACCCCATTGCACTGTCCCGAATTTGAGAGGGGTTGTTCTGTGGTACGGGACAATCCCTCTGTGGAGGTGGCGTCGGTCCCTTGAAGGATTGACTAGCCGCCGAGATGCCCTGTTTGCTGTCTACAGCTCCGGGGCACCTCACCAAAGGCCGCATTGATGGCACTCGCCGGGTTTTAGTGGGTAGAGATGTGTCTAGCATACCATCTTTCAGGCGCAGCGAGTCCCACATATGCGCCTAGGGAGTCCCCCTCCCCCGCGGGATACATAAGAGCATTTCCCGGCGGAAAACCTTAAATTACCCTTTTACCACTAAACTACGTGGTATACGAGGGCCCCGAAAATAATTCCCACGCTCGCTCCGCCCATTTCACATAGTTTCGATGAGATAGCTTAATTTACTACCGTGCGTAAAAAAAAACGAAAGACAGTGGCGCCGCGGCTAATGAACACAAACGCGTATGCTATACAAGGTTGATAAGAGCGAGAGGCATTAAATTAAACCACATATACTACACATGCTTACGGTTAATCTGAAACTATTAAAAACAGTTTATGAGAGAAACAAAAATCTAAACGGCAGTGCGACGCACAGCACGTTGCGTCTCACCGGGTCGAATAAAGCGGAGTGACTTTAAAACTTTAAAAATATCCTGTGACTAAACTATTGATTCTATTGGTCCAATTTTTAGCGTGTAGTGAAAATGGTACATAGTATATGTGGTTTAATTTAATGCCTCTCGCTTTTATCAACCTTGTATAAGCCCTGAAAGTATAAAATAAATCAGATAAAATACTACGCAAGTAAATAACATGATTTTTCCCAATTCGCTAGATAAGTAGAAAAACTATCGTTTCTGAAAATTTCGAAATATGAACACATTGTTCCGGAATAATTAGCAAAAAAAAAAAAAACAAAATTGACACTTCTTCGGAATGAAAATGTATCCCAGATTGTTAGAATGTACATAATATTATGATAAAAAATAACATACTAAAATTTTATCCACGTAGTTAACTTACTTTGCTTAGAATATTGAAAAGAACACTGCCAAAAATTCGAATGCCGGGTTAATTAAAAGTAATTGTTAATTAGAAGCGAAGTGCCCAAGGTCTTTGATGCCAAAAAGAGTATAGAAAGTGCGATCCACAACTGTCAGTGCTAGAACTATTCTTAGTGATCCGTACCAAAAAGGAAAAACTGTAACCTCTTGTCCGTCCGTCTATCTTGACACTCATAATTCAAAACTAGGTTTTGAAGGGTACTTCCCGTTAACCTACACTTACGAAAAAGTGAGGCCTTTTAGTGCAAGTACAGGAAAAAGTTCGAAAGTTGTAAATTATTAGTTACAAAACATAAAGATTACATCTGTTCATGGAAATTTGAGCGCGACCATTAAATTACAAAAATAAATTTGTAATTTGTAAAAATACAAGTTTGTGCGGAACCCTCGGCTCAATCCCATTCGCGTTGGACCGGTTTAATAATTATAATTATACAACTTTATAGGTCTATCTTATTTTTTTCTTTCTTTAACGCCGGCAAATGCTCTGAGGCATTCCGCACGGGAGTGGGTCTCCGCAGGCGGGTGTGACTCCGCAGGAACTCGCTGCGGCCGAAAGCTGGTAATTGGACGCAGCTCTACCAATGCCGCCTTTGGTGAGGTGCCCTGGATCTGTTGAGCAAACAGTGCCCTGGATCTGTTGAGCTAGTCAGTCCCTCGGGGACCGACGCGACGCCACCTCCACAGAGGGGTTGTCCCGCACCACAGAACAACCCCTCCCAACGTCGGAAAAGTATAGTGGGGTGAGGTTTGAGGTTCCTTTCCCCCTGCTCTTTTGTCTCCTCTTCTTATAAGAGGAGACAAAGGAGGCCCCTTATAAGAGGAGTGCCCCCTCGGCTCAATTAGCTTCGTCCAAGGTATTGGGCCCACCCTAGGCTACTGAGCCCCACCGCCACGACAAGGCCTGAATCATGGTGGGGTAAAGGACTGTCCTCCCGTGACCATAGTTGCTGTAAGGTATTCGAAAAGTCGTGCATGTAAAAATCTTAATAAACCGCGATAAAGTACACAATAAATTATTTCATATAACAATTTGATGATTTTCTTTTGACTATAATATTATGACGACTGAACTCATTGTCTTTAGTTCTATTATCTATATCACGTTCACACACGGACCTTTCAATGCCTTAACACCATTAGACTGACCGCCGACCGGTTTCATGTCTATATGTGTTAGGAGCACACTTCTTCATAAGTTTTTGTGTAAAATTAGCCACAGCAATTCCAGAAGAAATTGTACTTGCACTTAATGAGGAAACATGATTCATTAATTCATTTACTTTTCCACTAGAACACTAGAATAATAGAATATTACTTAGTATCAATTTGATCAAGTTTTTGATTTCAATATGCAAATCAAAATCTAGCCTTAATGGCAAGATATTTACCCTTTTTATTAACACGCTTTTATTAGCTTCACCTATATCTATCTATATTTTTTTAAGTTCATAATAATAACAATAAATGATAATTATATTTATGATGATAATAATAATAATAATAATACATAATATTATCTATGGACGCTTTCACACCATGTCAATCTGGTCCCGTGGTAAGTTCTCGAAGTGCTTGTGTTACGGGTACCAGACAACGGAAATATTTAATACTTTTATGCTATATGTATATTTAAGATTTTTAATATATAATACCCATATTTAATACACATCCATGATCCAGGAACACAGAAAATATTTTTGTTCCCTGGCGGGATTCGAACCCGCAACCTCCGGCTTGAGAGCCAACGCGCTTACCACTGAGCCACAGAAGTCGTCATTTTTTAATTCGTAACCATGTAATTTTTAGTTCGGTTTGTTTATTTTAAAGCGTGTTTTCTAGTTTTTTTTAAACATTATATTATAGTATTTTATGTAATTGAAATCTAGCACTGTATTCGACCTTTGAAGGTAATAAGAGTTACTTTCTGCTAAAATAGTTGTTTCGTTAGTCCGCTACTAATAAGAGAAAATTGGAGCGTCTTTGGATTCCGTAAAATGGTCTTTGACATACCCCCCGGACTCCGTTTTACCGGTGGAAGGGATGCGCGGTACCACACACCCGTCTGCATGGGCACCACCATCCTGCTTACTTCTCCCGTAAAACAATTTTGCTGTTGCGGAAAGAAGGACAGAACAGGCAGTTTAATTATCGGCACCGAAAATCTTGCAACTTATTTGTTGCCTGTAGAGAGTAATTCGCCAGATCGATAACAAAATCTAAGCCCGACTGAAGAAATTCCTATCACAAGGAAGAGAAGCCACGCTGATTGGCTTATCAGTAATGGAAAAATTTAGTCCGGACTTTTTATTAATCCATTTTTAATCTGTTATCATAATCCCTCGCTCCACTGACTGGGATATGTAGATTAATGAGGGTTTAGTCTTATTATACATTATGGAACGCCTAGTCTCTAGGAACACGAAACTGCGTTTGACGGCTGGCTGGTGTACTAGGACACTAGGTCACTGAGACACTCAGACGGGTAGCGGGTTTGAACCATGTGAAGTACAGGCAGTCGTCATAATTAATTATGTATTAGAGTTGTGGATTTTATTTATTTATTTAAGAAATATTAACCGTGTACCCGTGACTTCGTCTACGCAGATTAGTCATTTTAAATAGCTTAATTACTTTTTTATTGGTTTTTATCACACCCACTATTTGTGATTGTCATAACTTGAAAGGTCGTTCTTAAACACTCTTTATTTCTTACCAAAACATCAACAAAAATTTTCATATCCGTTTATTATTTTTTTTAATCATCCCACTTTTATTTTTGTGACAAATATCCTATCTCCTTGTCTTTCGCGTTAATTATATTAGTCAGGACGGCTATTACCTTTTTTTGCGCCGGTAAATGCTTTTAGGCGTCCCATGGGGAAGGGACTACCGAGGCGGGTATGTGGGACTCTCCGCCCGAAAAATGGTAAGGTGGACGCAGCTCTACCCACTAAAACCCGACGGTGTTCTTCTCTGCATATTGGCCTGGTGATGGAAATATAAACTGCCGCACCAGGCCACTACGCAGTGCTTGGAGGCACTCTCCTCTGGAGGCAGGGGTAATGTCCCCTCCTCCGCTTAAGGAGGATGGCCATTACCTCATCCAACATGATGTTGAATGTGAAACACACGTGTATAGTTAAAAATGATAAAAATACAATATTTAATTAGCGGCTATAGTATCAAAGATACATCGTTGTCATCTTAAATCTCATGAATTAATTACAATATATTTTGTATAAATTTGCAATTTTCTATAATTATGTAGATTTAATTATAAAATTCAGTTTCAAAACCGCGTCTTTCTGCGCATAACGTTAGCCTGAAACGAAAATATCGTGTTTGTGAATTTGTTTAAGGATACCTAGGCTAATTATACCGAGAAAGAGAATGAATACGACATGGTAAGATGCCCCTTTTTAATTTTTTTATACTTACATTTTATAAACTTAAAGAATATGTCAAAAAATTCTGAATGTGCGTTTATGTAGGTAACATATATTTTTATATTTTTTACACAAATATTAAGGAATAAACAATCACACTACGTTAACGTAACTCTTGTTAGGAATATGTTTGACATGTCCAAGCGAAAATTCGGTAATGTAAATTTATTATGATGAATTACATTACCAATTCGGATTTCAATATATGCCTTCTATTGAAAATTTAAAAAGTTCCTACTTTGTGCTTGAGTTGTTACACATGCTCAAAAGAGTACACTTATGTCAGTCCGACCAAATTAAATCGAACTATATATTACTGGTGGGAAGACGCTCTCCGTAAGTGGCCGGTCCGTGTTGGATGCGAGTGGCGGTCGTTTGTCGGTCTTTGAGGGAGGCCTATGTTTAACAGTGGATGGATAGGGTCTGATGATGATGATGATGATATACTACTGGTTAGACTGTTGATTATCTCATCTTTTCTCTGTTGGTATTTTTTGCGCCCTGAAGCCTTCAGGAAAGAGCCTCAGGTCCCCCACTTTCTACTAAAATATTGTCCCCTAAAAACTTTGAATCCATTGTAGTTCCATGTATCGCTGTCTGTTTTATATGTTATTAGTTATATTATAGTTATGTGATATAGTCAATTTATTATGTTCTCTAAATCCGGCATAGGTCGTATCGGAAGTCAGAACACGCAGGTTCCTTGATATGGTGTAGTAACAAGGGCAAGTATTTAGATATCGATACATTATATAACTATAGCCTGCAGCCGATTGGTTATTGATTCAAAACTTGAATGATATTCGAATTCCATGCTATTAAGTACTATTCAAATTTTTTTTGAAGTTATACTCCTTTTGGCGCGTTAGGGAAAAATGATCAGTAAATTTTGAAAAACCGACACCCTGAAGTTAGCTATATAATTATATTATATAAGAATTTTCACATAATGACAGTAGGTATAGACATCAAAAGAAGACATAGTTTTTAACTACACAATAAGCAAAAAGGTTACAGTGTAATAAAATTGTACTACGTATTTTTCTTTAAGGAGTATAACTTCTTACGCGTGTACATAAGTACAAACACACACTTTTTTAACTAGTTACATGAACCCTACATACATATATATGGTAGTTATGGTACCGACGCCCATAGACATCCGCACAACCAGATGTTATGCAGATGCGTTGCCCTCCTTTTCCCTATCCCCTCAATGGGCCACCGGAAACTCACAAACCCCACGAAACGTGACAGCATAGCTGTGACTTGACGCCAGTGTTGTCTTGTTTACGAGAGTCTCAGTCACAGTACATTAACTGTTTCTAATAGAAAACTTTTATTTAACTAGAAATAGAATAACCTTGTTAATTTAAAATCTTATATCTTGTAATAATCATCATCATCTTTAATGTGATTCTACTGCTACACAGGTCGAATAAAATATCACTTCACTGAGATTAGCCAACGAATTCTTCGAGTATACTGGATTCAAACACCTATATGTATCTCTAGGGCGTAGTGAGATTGTATAGCATGCCATCCCAATAACGACCCTAGACCCTTCAGATAGGACCGTCTATAGCACACAGTATCCGTTCTTCTAGCTTGTTCAATAAAATCTTTCTACTCGCAAATTCTAAACCGGTACAGCGACTGTGGCCTTTTACGAAACTAGGATAGCATCAATTATAACGATAATTATGGTTTCAGTGGAGTCTTGATCTATAGCTGGATGTTGCTAAAGTTCTTGTATGAACCATGAAATCGTACTTCATTTGATAGGCTAAATCATCACTGGATGCGTACATTGGTTTTTAGATAATTGGATAGACAAACGGACAGGAGAGCCACATGATGGTAAGGGGTCAGCATCGCCCATGAACATAAACTAGTCAACCTGAGACTAGCACAGACAACTCATTCATTTGTTGCCTATCTTGAGACATAACATGTAAAGTCTCTGTGCCAGAAATTAAACTGCCTATCCTGCCCTTCTCTCCGAAACACAGCAAAGCTGTAACGGGAGAATTAATCAGGATGATGGTACCCAAGCAGAGGAGAGTGCGGCACAGCATAACGCTCCCACCCACGGAGTATATTATTTCTGTGGTCTGTGCTTCCACCGGTGATATAAGAAATATAAGATTCATATCAAAAAGGCTTACCCTCTATATATGCACCAAAACCCGGCTAGCGACACCAATGCCGCCTTTGGTGAGGTGTCCCGGATCTGTTGAATAAACAGGACACCTCGACGGCTAGACAGTCCTTCAAGAGACCGACGCCACTACAAAGGGGCTGTCCCTCACCACAGAACAACCCCTCCCAACGTCGGGACAGTACAATGGGGTGAGGTTTCCATCCTCGCCCCTTGTCCCCTGTTCTTTTGTCCCCTCCTCTTATAAGAGGGGTACAAAGAGCAGCTCCCTCGGCTCAATTTGCTTCGCTCAATGTGCTTGGTTCACGTTAGGTTACTGAGCCCCACCGCCACAAGGCTTGAACTATGGTGGGGACCCTCTATACATATATGCACCACCAGTGCCAGATAACAGAATTAAATTTAAAACATCATATAAAGTTTATATGAATCTATACATAATTAATTTAGTTTTTTATCCAGTCTTGGCGTTCTTGGCGATCGAAATAGGCCTAATCCAGTAGTGAAAGTGGGATGATGATAATAAATCGTGGCCCCAGTAGACTATTCATCATACGTCCTTGGTGGGATTCGAACCTGCTATGCATAACACCAAATAGACATGTGGTTTGTTAAACTGTGAAACAAATGTCGAGGTAAAGATAAAAGTAAATTGATATGAAGATAACGGTAGTTTAACACGTGACGTTTATGTTTTGTCAATTTTATATTATCTTATCAAATATTTGTAGAACTGAAAAAAGTGTTTTGGGTATAACGAATCATCACTCAAAGGTAATTAATGTTTGGCAGTTTGGATGTTCGAGGCAATCTTTGAAACCACATCAAAAAAATATATATTTTACCTTATTCGAGTAAATAATTCACCAGTATAATGCTACGTAAATTATCACCGTCAGCTATCAAAATCAAAAAAATCAAAATCAAATTTTTTTATTCAAAATAGTACTAATACAGTATCTTTTTAAACGTCAATTGAATCTACCACCGGTTCCAAGATAAGCCCACTGAGAAGAACCGGCGAAACAAACTCAGTGGAACTAATCTTTTCAAATAATATAATATTAATTAAATAATTATATAACAATTTTAACATCTTATCTTGAAATGCCCGGGAGGAACGCCTTATTCCCAGTGTGTGGTATCTTTCATGAAATCTTTTACTTTATAATATGCTTTACTACACAAACGCTCTTTAACAACTTTTTTGAATTTTTTTATGGAGAGCTTTTGAACGTTTTCTGGGATCCTATTGTAAAAGCGTATACAGTTGCCTTTAAAAGAATTGCTTACTTTCGAAAGTCTAATCATTGGTGCATGTAACCTGTGTCTATTACGTGTATTCCTACTATGAATATCACTTTTCTTACAAAATTCATTTATGTTTTTCCGGACATACAGTAAATTTTCTAAGATGTATTGAGAGGCGACAGTCAGAATTCCTATTTCTTAAAAAAAATCTCTCAAAGATGAATAGGGAGGCAACTTGTAAATTGCACGAATAGCCCTCTTCTGCAGCACAAAAATGTTGTTTATGTCGGCCGCATTTCCCCATAAAAGTATGCCATAAGACATAATGCTATGAAAGTAGCTAAAATATACTATTCGCGCTGTATCTTCATCACTATCCGTCCACTGCTGAACATAGATATCCCTCAATGAACGCCAAGACGGCCAATCCCTTGCCAATCGCATCCAACACGGATCGGCCACCGCACGGAGATCGCCTTCCGACCTGGCTAATGGCCGACCAACACTTCGTCTACCTAAACGAACCCACTCTTTAACCTTATTGGCCCATCGGCCATCCGTTCTCCTGAGTGTGTGACCAGCCCACTGCCACTTCAACGAGCTTGAGCTTATTCTTTGCGTGATATCGGTTACCATAATTCTCTTGCGGCAAAGTAAACTAGGTGTCAGCCAAGGTAGATAGGTAGGTACCTAGAGCAACAAATACGACAATGGTGACGTATTTGTTGCTGTAGGTACCTATTTAACTTAGCTGACACCGACTCCAAAAGTAACAATAATGACGTGGTAAACGCAAAGATTGTACACGCGATTATTTTATAACATTTTAGTTACTTTATTTTTTGAAGTCGGTTATAATTTTTATTTAAATTTTTTTATCATCTCCTATACGTATTTTTCTACGGTACAATACAAGAATTCCATCAACATTTAGGTATACATTCCTTTTCTTTTTTTCTTTTTACGCCGGGAAATATTCTGAGGCATCCCGCGGAGGAGTGGGTCTCCCCAGGCGGGTATGTGAGACTCGCTACGCCCGAAAGTTGGTAAGGTGGACGCAGCTCTACCCACTAAAACCCGGCGAGTGCCACCAATACCGCCTTTGGTGAGGGGCCCCGGATCTGTTGAACAAACAGGGCACCTCGAAAAATAGAGGGACCGACGCCACCTCCACAGGGCTTGTCCCGCACCACAGAACAACCCCTCCAACGTCGGGACAGTACAATGGGGTGAAGTTCCCGTCCTCGCCCCTTGACCCCTGCTCTTTTGTCCCGTCTTATTATAAGAAGTGTAAGGGTACAAAGAGCAGCTCTCTCGGCTCAATATGGTTTGCCCAAGGTGCTGGGTTCACCTTAGGCTACTGAGTCCCACCGCCACGACAAGGCTTGAACCATGGTGGGGATGGTAAATATCTCTGATGCATTCGGGTAAAAACACATATGTCCAGTTGCTTTCGCTCTCGCTATGTAATTTCAAGGAATTTAAGGCTTTTTAATTACCTGTTATAACGTAGATGGTCTCACTTTCTAACTCAACGCCCTAGTCATATAACTAGAACGTACTGTTTTTTATATCGCTTTTGAAATTCCTTTTAACAATATTAAAAGCTGTAGTTACTTAGGATATATACTTGTTTATTATTTTTATACTACTACCAGTGGTAATACATGGTCAAATTACATTTATATACCTAATAATAATAATAATAAAATATAATAATAATAATAATAATAATAATAAATATATATTAAAATTAACCCTTATATTATGTCCCATTGCTGAGCATGAGCTCCTCGAAATCAGGCGAGGAGGGTGTTGGGCCATGGTTCACCGATGCGCTGGCGCAATGCGGGTTGGGGAACTTCACACACCTTCAAAGACTTAATCTCATAAAGCATGCAGATTTTCTCACGATGTTTTCCATCACCGGTGAGCTAGTGATGATCTCATGTTCAAGGTGCTTTTTTTAAAACTGGCAAACGTGCCACCTGATGGTAAGTGGTCGACGTCGCCCATGAACATAAACTAGTTTACCTGGAACGAGTCCAGGCAACTCATCTATGTATGTGTTGCCTATCCTGAGACATAAGATGTTAAGTCTCGGTGCCAGTAATTACACTGCCTGTCTTGCCCTTCTCTCCGAAACACAGCAAAGCTGTTTCACGGGAAAAACAAGCAAGATGGTGGTATCCATGCAGCCGGGAGCGCGGCACCTTAGGCCACCTTATGCATGCTTCGATTTTTTGTTGTGACAAATATGTCTGAATTAGTGACAAACTTGTCAATTGTCATGACAAATAAGTCGGAGAATATTTTCTTAGAGACTCGACAGGTAAAACCTGACAATTGTCGCTTTTATTAAACAGTTTTAAAGCATGACAATTTTGTCAGTATTTGCCTGTCGCATTTGGACTTAATTGTCATCTTTATTAAACGCCACTTGTCGCGACAATACGACATATTTGTCAAAAAGTGACAAAATTGTCGTATTGTCGCGTTTATTAAATAGGCCCCTGGTGGTAAGTGATAAGTAACATCCATAGACACCCGCTACATCAGTAGCAGGTGCGTTGCCGGCCTTTCAAATATGAGTTGCTCTTTTCTTGAACGTTAATGCTAATGACCTGCCAAAACAGGACCAACGTATGTAATACCTTGACACCCAGCTATAAATTTAAGTGGTGCTTAAACCTAGCTCAACAAATAGTATGCGTATCCCTTGATAGCACCTGTAAATTTGAGCTAGAAGCATATGACCGTGTTATCGGGCATGATAACGTTTGGGCGATAGATAGCTATATATCCAGCGATACGCTCGTAAGTCAATGCCATGCGCCTTGACATTACTTCCATGTAGCGTTCCGTGCGATATTTATGAAAACGATACGATTGTGTATATCTTTTAGGATTTTATTTCTTGTTTTGTATGTCAATTTGTTATGAATGTTTATTATAATTTTGTTTTTTGACGTGACAACGTCTTATAATTCGATGGAGCCGGCTGCAATCGAACGAAAAAACATGACGTATGCGATGACGTATGCGGCGTTACCTCGCTCTGAGACGTTCCATTTTCTTATGACGTTGTCACATTCAACTGTCGCCAGTAAACCGACTTTACACACAACCGATTTTTTATCAGGGTTTGCAGCAGTCGGAGCCTCACGGCGCCAACGCCCATACACATCCACACAACCAAGGGCACGCAGATGCGCCGCGCGCCTTTTCCCTATCCCCCCCAATGGGCCACCGGAAACTCACAAACCGCACGAAACGCGACAGCATAGCTGTCACTTGACGTCGAAGTGTGAGCGAGAGGTACCACCCCGGTCGTGCCGGCCCAGGTCGACTGCAATGCAGCATGGCACTACCTCTTACAAAGGTAGGGCTCAGTAACCTAGGGTGAGCCCGGCACCTTAGGCGAAGCTAATTGAGCCGAGGGGGCTCTTTGTACCCCTCTTATAAGAAGAGGGGACAAAAGAGCAGGGGGCAAGGGGCGAGGACGGGAACCTCACCCCATTCTACTGTCCCAACGTTGCGAGGGGTTGTTCTGTGGTGCGGGACAACCCCTCTGTGGAGGTGGCGTCGGACCCTTGGGGGACTGACTAGCCGTCGAGATGCCCTGTTAGTTTATTAGATCCGGGGCACCTCACCAAAGCCGGCATTGGTGGCACTCGCCGGGTTTTAGTGGGTAGAGCTGCGTCCACTTACCAGCTTTCGGGCGCAACGAGTCCCACATACCCGCTTGGGGAGACCCACTCCCCCGCGGTATGCCTCAGAGCATTTCCCGGCGTAAAAGAAAAAAAAGGCAACTTAATTATGTATTGCCTATCCTAAGACGTAAAATGTATGTATGTCGGTGCCAATCCTATACAGCCATATCTTGCCTATACTGTCCCACTTTCGGGAACATAACAATGCTATTTGACCGAAGAAATAAGCAGGGTGGTGGTATCCACGAAGACGAGAGCGTAGCACAACGCATCCCTCCCACCGGTAAATAAAACATTCATAAGGACAGTATAAAAGAAAATCCTATAAATATTATAACCGCGAAAGTTTGTAAGAATGTATGGATGTTTGTTACTCTTTCACGCAAAGACTACTGAATGGATTCTAATGAAACTTTACAATAACATAGCTTATACATCAGAATAACATATAGGATATAAATCATCCCTGTACTCCCACGGGAATGGGAAGTACGCGGGTGAAACCGTGGGGCGCTGCTAGTTGTAAATATTAACCCGTACACCATGTTTTATTACCTTTCAAGTAACTATTGTAATTACGTTGCTATTTTCAGGAAGTAGTTAGGTACTTTAACGACTGGTTTATGTGATTATGTAATGATTTTGTTTGCTGACTGTCCTGTATCATTTGTGAAATTACATAATGGCTATGTTTGTTATCATTGCGTTTTTTGTTATGATGATATTAGCGATGAGATGAGAGATGAGATGATGAGATGACAATGAGATGAAGAGGTATCTGGTCTACAAACCACCACCTTATATACCACTAGCAGTTTCCTGCAGCTTTCCACTCGTTATGGCTGTATTATTTTTATAGCCTATAATGTTAATCGGGGATAATGTAGCATTCGAATGATGAAAGATTTTTTTTAATGGGTGCAGTAGTTTTCGAGTTTCGTTACACACATACAAATCTTTCCTCGTGTAGGTCACGCTCGTTTGTGTTTTCACTGAAAATAAAAGAGATCCTTTAAGAATTGAGATCTCAGGCTAAGGTTCCGTTTGTTCCACTTTTAAACTGTAGTCATCTTAACACTCGGTTTAATATTATTTAACGATACATTAAAAATCATTCAACGCATTTTTGTTTTTGCCCGAACACAAAAACTGTACGAACTTGTATTTAACTTAAATCAAAAGTAGTTTAAATTCTAAATATATATATATATATATATATATATATATATATATATATATATATATATATAAGATGCACGCTAATAACCCGAAATAAAATAAAGAAACATCAACTAAAATCATAGTTTCACCACACACGAAGTAATTACAAGATTGGATTTATTTTTAACCGACTTCAACAAAAAGGAGGAGGTTCTCAACTTGGCCGGTATTTTTTTTAAATGTATGTACACCGATTTCTCCGTCAATTGTGGAGCGATTTTCAAAATTCTTTTTTTGTTTGAAAGGGTATACTTGCCATTTGGTCCTATAATAAGGAAACCAGGATCTGATGATGGCATCCTAGAGAAATCGAGGGAAACTTTCAAAATTTGTAGGAATGACTAGTGTGCTTAAAAGTTGTTAAGTAAAGTTAAGTGCTTAGTTGCTTTAAGGCACTACAATTTAATGAAGGTCTAGAGTCGATCTGATGCTGGAGCTGGAAGACAGTCGAGAGAACTATTCGACGATTTACTTCAGTAACCTTGTGTTTGGGCTTGATTAATTTGTATTGATGAGAACTTTACACCTAGATGGGTTGTGACTGTGATTGGGGGTCTGATGATGAAGACGAAGCTTAGTTAAGGGAACTCCTAAATAGTTTAAAGTAGCTACCTTGTGATTGGACTTAATTAATTTATACTGATGAGAACTTTGCACCCTTATGGGTGATACGTGCCATTACCGTTATGATGATGGAGACTATAGACAGTCGAGGGAACTCCTCGACGATTTACAGATTTTTTTGGGCTTACTTCATACGGTTCAATATGACAAAATGTCTATCTCTGTATGCCTTTCTTTAATGAATCACTAAAAATTAAGAAATAAAAAAATTTAAATAAAAATTATAACCGACTTCAAAAAATAAAATAACTAAAATGCTATAAAATGATCGCGTGTACAATCTTTGCGTTTACCACGTCATTATTGTTACTTTTGGAGTCGGTGTCAGCCAAGGTAGATAGGTAGGTACCTAGAGCAACAAATACGACAATGGTGACGTATTTGTTGCTGTAGGTACCTATTTAACTTAGCTGACACCGACTCCAAAAGTAACAATAATGACGTGGTAAACGCAAAGATTGTACACGCGATTATTTTATAACATTTTAGTTACTTTATTTTTTGAAGTCGGTTATAATTTTTATTTTTACATCCTGGGCTGAAGCTTTGCTAAAAAAAATCATTGATTATAATTTTTTTCGCAAGTGCTACACTGGCTACGACTATAATATATCGTGGTCAGGACTGAAATCTAGACGCGGAGATCACGGCTTCAAATCCGTAGTTACTTCTTGAAGTTTACGTAATTTTTATCGTGTATATATAGAAGTCTGTACCGGTTCATGGATATTTTGGAAAAATTTTAAATACATTTTCGTCTTAAGATGTAACACTTTCAGGGTTCAGGCCTTGTCGTAGCGGTGGATCTCAGTAGCCTAGGGTGAGCCCAGCACCTTGGGCGAAGCGAATTGAGCCGAGGGGGCTCTTTGTACCTCTCTTATAAGAAGAGGGGTGAAGGGGCGAGGACGGGAACCTCACCACATTGTACTCTCCCGACGTTGGGAGGGGTTGTTCTGTGGTGCGGGACACTCCTCTGTGGAGGTGGCGTCGGTCCCCTGAAGGACTGACTAGCCGTCGAGGTGCCCTGTTTGCTCAACAGATCCGGGGCACCTCACCAAAGGCGGCATTGGAGGCACTCGCCGGGTTTTAGTGGGTAGAGCTGCGTCCACTTACCACCTTTCGGGCGCAGCGAGTCCCACATACCTGCGTGGGGAGACCCACTCCCCTGCGGGATGCCTCAGAGCATTTCCCGGCGTAAAAGAAAAAAAAGGACGTAACACTTTCTTACGAGCATTGGCTCGGTTAAAAGGATGCTTGTTAATTCGTATTAATTTATAATTACACCCGCATCCAAATGTATTACGCTATGCCATGCTGCTTTGCAGCCGAATTGGGCCGGCACGACCGGGGTGGTACCTCTCGCTCACATAACACCGGCGTCTAATGACAGCTATGCTGTGGCGTTTCGTGCGGTTTGTGTGTTTCCGGTGGCCCATTGGGGAAGATAGGGAAAAGGAGGGCACGCATTTGCATAACTTTTGGTTGTTGATGTCTATGGGCGTTGGTAGTCACCATAAAGCTCCGACTGCTTGGTTGCCTCCTAGTGACATTAAAAAAATATGTTACGCAAATTTCACTATTGTAAAACCACGAAACATCTGTAAAACAAGTAAACGTAATCAGCTCTGATAGGCGTTATCACTGGTATGGTAATATCAATGATGAACGCGTGTTATCTTTATTTATGTAATATATATTTTGATTTCCTTTATTATTGAGATACCCTGTCTTAATTTTTGGGTATTTCTTGGTTAAAATAAAGCAAAATTCATTGGAGAGAAATATGGTATTCTTCAGAGAAACGTTAATTAAATTCAAAATTATTAGGGTTGCAATAATTCTAGGTATAAAAATAGTGATTATAATACGTATGTTTAATTCAAGTTAGTAATGGTTTTTTTGAGTATATATATTAGTTATGAGCTTAAAATATTATGTCCAAATTAATAAAAATTTAGCAGTTAGTATGAAAGCGACGCTAATTAAATAAATGCATGTTATTATTCGACTGTCTAGATAAATTCCATCTAACATATAACCGGATAGAGAAATAATGTGAGCCAAAATATTCCGAAACTGATCAGTGATTTGTCACTGATGTAATAGCAATTCAACCAACTAGCGATCTGTATGTAGGTACGTTCCATCACAAACTTGCATTGTGCTGCGACGCTGCGCCGGTTCTGCGTTCAGATTGGCCGATTAGACGTACACACAGATCACTGATTGGTTGAGTTCTTAATTTACGTCATTGACAAATCACTGACTAGTTTCTTTATTTTGGTGTAGGTATACAAAACCCGGCCCGGTCCATATTCGCGAAAAGTAGATTTACTCGCGTGGTCAATTAGACCTCTTAGTCATTCCAAGGAAGAAAAATAATATTAGTATCATCAAGGACGTGGCAAGTGGCATAAGTGAGGACTTCCTCTTTAGTGTGCGCGTAGCATAAGGGGGCACCTTCGTCGTACCTTGCAAGAAGTTTGTTTAGAACGGAGGTGTATTATGTATGGGTTTTTCAATATACTGTTGTACATGGTTTGTGCCTACATGAAATGTCAAATTACCTTACCTTTACCCTACCTTTACCTTTATGGGGGATACCTTTGTGGGGTTGGATTATATTACATCATAACTCATAAGGAACTGAAGGATGGGAGTGTCGGGGATTTCCCGTCTTGGGCTTCGTTGGTTTTTTTCTATATTTTTTATTTATTAATTATTGAATTTATTCATGTCCAGTAAGAGACGGAAAAAGTTGATAATGAAATGACGATGTCCTTATACTACTACCTACTTATAGGCAAGTTAAGGAGTGAAGTGATAGACATAATTCGTTAACTTGTCTCTTTCCGATTGTTTTTCCACAAAATAACGACTCTTTACTATTTTTTTTATTTAAACTTTTTAGGCGCGTTGAGCACTTTTTGGATGAACAAAAATCATGGACCTCGCGACACCGCTATCTCGTCACTGAACGCTTCTAATGTGTCATTCATGGCGGCCGGCTGGTCGAGTGGTCAGGCAACTGGACACTTTACACAACGGTCGCGGGTTCGAATCCCGCCAGGCGCAGATAATTTGTATGATGAATATACATGTCTGCACGGGGGTATGACGGGGTAATTTAAGGAATTTATAGAAATACATATGTATTTCTATAAATTCCTTTAATTACCCCGTCCCTAGCACCCGTAACACAAGTTCTTACGAACTTACCACGTAACTGGGTTAACGTGGCGTGGTTGTTGAATTATATATTTTTATTTATTATGAAATTTTAAAGTTTAAGTGAAATATTTTTAAATTTGATAGTTCGAAGATTTCACTTCTATCGACAGTCCCTATGACCACCGGTCTTTCTCTTTTACTCATAATTATTATTAGGAGTTGAATTGATAATGTAAGGATTTCACTCGATATTACATATCGACGACCTCTGTGGCTCAGTGGTAAGCGCGTTGGCTCTAAAGCCGGAGGTTGCGGGTTCGAATCCCGCCAGGGAACAAAAATATTTTCTGTGTTCCTGGGTCATGGATGTGTATTGAATATGTTCATTATATAATAAAAATCTTAAATATGTGTATAGTATAAAAGTATTAAATATATTTCCGTTGTCTGGTACCCGTAACACAAGTTCTACGAGAACTTACCACGGGACCAGATTGACGTGGTGTGAAAGCGTCCGTAGATGTTATTATTATTATATAAAGTCTATTAAGGATGACTAGTCAAGAGCAAGAACTAGTTCTTGGTTCTAGTTGAAAACCTAGTTTGGACCTCTCGACGCGTTACAATTAATTACTAAAATAGTATCTTATATGCTTAACTGTACTTATAGGTTTCGCTAGGTCATAACTAGACATAAATCTATCTAATACTAATTTCCGCTAGTCTCCCGCCGAGACGCTCGTGTGTACACGAAATATAACATAATGACCAATTGTCTCAGAGCTAAGGGGAGAAATGGCTGGTGTCCACTGTCTTACGACACGTTAAACGAGATTCATCCGTCTAGACGAGGCAGTGAAAAATAATACTGTAATATACGTAGGAACGTATCTTATATGTATTTCAAATTACCTGGTAAGCTCGTTAGAACTTTTATTAAATTTAAGAAAATCATTAATACACAATCCGTCACAGGTATCAAACGTCTATAGTCATCATACCAATTATATGAACTATTAACGGAATCAACAATCAAATGCTCGACCTGTGCGTATAGAGCCAATTCTATACCTGACCAACGTTTTCTACAATTTTTAGTATTTAAAGTAAGCAATTACAGATTTACTCATGCCTTTAAGCCCTCAAATAATTTAAAAGTACTGGTAATTGGTGCGCAAACCACCGTTTCTATTGTTGCTCTTAAGGTTACACAAGTCGCTCATCTTTCTATACAAACGCAGAACAGTAATTACTACAATGTTTGACGTTGACCATCAAAAACTAAGGATAATATAAAAAATGAAATAAATTTATTTTAAAAATATACACTGAATAGTTTTTCTATAATAACTGTTTTGCTAAAAGGACATTTTAGGAATTAATCATTGTGAATTTCATTCTAGCAGACATGATCGCGCACTATGTCAGGTGAGATAACATTCATTTTGTTGGAGTTCGCGCTGTCGACTTGTTCAACCTTAAGCATGTGCACCCATTATTATTGGAAAACATGTTTACTTACCAAGGTAGTAGATAACTAGAAAGATACATACATTTATAAGAAACATACATACATTTGTAGTAAGGCAGCCTTACTAGAAATGTATGTATTTAATACGTTGTCATGAACTAATTAACCGACTTCAACAAAATGGAGGAGGTTCTCAACTCGGCCGGTATTTTTTTTTATGTATGTACACCGATTTCTCCGTCAATTGTGGACCGATTTTCAAAATTCTTTTTTTGTTTGAAAGGGTATACTTGCCATTTGGTCCCATGATAAGGAAACCAGGATCTGATGATGGCATCCTAGAGAAATCGAGGGAAACTTTCGAAATTTGTAGTAATGACTAGTGTGCTTAATATTTTTTTAAATAAGCATTTTAAAGCACTACAATTTAATGAAGGTCTAGAGTCGATCTGATGCTGGAACTGGAAGACAGTCGAGGGAACTCCTCGACGATTTACTTCAGTAACCTTGTGTTTGGGCTTGATTAATTTGTATTGATGAGAACTTTACACCTAGATGGGTTGTGACTGTGATTGGGGGTCTGATGATGAAGACGAAGCTCAGTTAAGGGAACTCCTAAATAGTTTAAAGTAGCTACCTTGTGATTGGACTTAATTAATTTATACTGATGAGAACTTTGCACCCTTATGGGTGATACGTGCCATTACCGTTATGATGATGGAGACTATAGACAGTCGAGGGAACTCCTCGACGATATACAGATTTTTTTGGGCTTACTTCATACGGTTCAATATGCCAAAATGTCTATCTCTGTATGCCTTTCTTTAATGAATCACTAAAAATTAAGAAATAAAAAAATTTAAATAAAAATTATAACCGACTTCAAAAAATAAAGTAACTAAAATGTTATAAAATAATCGCGTGTACAATCTTTGCGTTTACCACGTCATTATTGTTACTTTTGGAGTCGGTGTCAGCCAAGGTAGATAGGTAGGTACCTAGAGCAACAAATACGACAATGGTGACGTATTTGTTGCTGTAGGTACCTATTTAACTTAGCTGACACCGACTCCAAAAGTAACAATAATGACGTGGTAAACGCAAAGATTGTACACGCGAATATTTTATAACATTTTAGTTACTTTATTTTTTGAAGTCGGTTTTAATTTTTTTTCTTTAATATAATAATAGCCTCACTGATTATCTTTGGATGGTATCGGTTCTTTTGCGAGGTCTTGTGACTATCAAAGCCGATGTATTTTAGTATAGCCACTGTGTTTTATAAAAACCCAAAAAAGTGGTTTTATTTAGAAAATACATAACCATATTCTTTATTACTCCAATTTTTTTGCGTTTTTGTCGATATGTAAAATCGATAGATAGATTTATATTATCATATTTTGACACAGCTCTCGGTGTTTTTATTAATAATACATCAAGGTTTTGATTATAAATTACGAAGAAATTAAGATTTATCATATCGTCGTTTAAATAAGTCTATACCAACAATATATTGGCCCGATAATGCCGTGTGTAAATGCGAACAGCTCCACAATTCACGGCCGCACTTCCGCACGACTTGAGATACACAGGAATGTATGACGTACTGTACAGTGGAGCTAAGTATTTGTGCAATCTGCTGGACGTACATATTTCTTACTTATATATCACTGAGGCATACGTAGATTTTATTTAAGACTAGGCAAGAAAAATGTATGGTATTCCTACGTCTGAGACATTTCGCAATTCAATCAAACAATCATAATAGAATCTGACTATAGTTGATACCTCTTAAAGGCTAATAATGTACTAGCCCTAGGGTAGGTCCTAAACTTAGAAGACACACACACAAACACACACAAACACACAAACACACAGCAGAGGTATTTTAAGGAAGAAATTTGTTATCATGAATCTGTTAAGAGGTAGTGCCATGCTGCTTAGCAGCTGAATTGGGCCGGCACGACCGGGGTGGTACCTCTCGCTCACATAACACCGGCGTCAAGTGACAGCTATGCTGTCGCGTTTCGTGCGGTTTGTGAGTTTCCGGTGGCCCATTGGGGGGGGGGGGGGGGTTAGGGAAAAGGAGGGCAACGCATCTGCATAATCTTTGGTTGTGCGGATGTGTTTGGGCGTCGGCAGTCGCCAAACGGCTTCGACTGCTCATTGCCCTACTATGCCATAAAATAAAAAAAATAAAAAAAATGAAACAAATTTTTCACGGATTTTATCGCGACATATTAAGGTTTTCACAAGCCCGACGTTAGAAAACAATATAAGAAGAAATTTGAGTTATTTATATTAATTACTATATAGCTATAGCTTATACTAGCTGTAAAGGATACTATAAAGTTTTTTAACTTTATAGTATCCTTTACCACACAAATTGTTACCATTCTATAGAAAATACCACACCTTGGGAATAGGGTGTTCCTCCCAGGCATTTCAGAATAATAAGTATGTAAAATTTGTTATAAAATATTTTAAAACTTAGTTCCACTGAGTTTGTTTCGCCGGTTCTTCTCAGTGGGCTTGCCTTGGAACCACAAAGTAAATATTCGGCCTGATGATGATTATTTTGATTTGGTTATGATGTAATCGATCTTCTTGCCAAAATAAAACTGTTCTGTAGTATTGGAGTGATTGAAGGAGGAACAAATGGACTTTCCTATTTACTAACCCCCAAATACTCAAACGAATATCAAATTTAAGACGTACTTAAACTACGACGTGTCAGATTCAAAGATAAAAGAGGGACAACACGAGTTTAAGTACGTCTTAAATTTGAGATTCGTTTGAGTATTCGGGCGTTACTAATTTATACCATAAGTAAGGATACCTTTTAGAAGATAAAGCTAAAAAAAAGATATCTAGTGACAGCTTTTTTGCAACTATTAAACGATAACTTATATTTATTTGCAGTCCGGTTACATTTTATTATTATTTACAACGTCGCCATATTAATTCTTAAGTACCTGGATGACCGAGCTTTGCTCGGTATATTTTTTTTTTTTTTTTTAATAAAATGACATTTTCTAAAAATGATTCCTAGCTAGATCGATTTATCGCCCCCGAAACCCCGTATATACTAAATTTCATGAAAATCGTTGGAGCCGATTCCGAGATTCCAATTATATATATATATATAAGAATTGTTCATTTAAAGATATAAGATAATAAGATTTATATACAACTTTAGAGAAGTTTTTTTTTTTCAAAAAGAAAAGCGGTACATATATTGTAATTACTGACACTGAGGACTATCTTGTGCTCATGATAGGATCACGGATTTATACGCCTGTATGAACTAGCCGGACTCAGCACGGAGAGGTATTAAATATACTTTGCTAAAAGTATCGTGAAAACGAACGGCCGAGCAGTCCCCCCTTTCGAGGAGGAGTCTGGCCTTTCGTCGGGGCCAGCCTGTCGCCGAGGGTCCTGTGTTGCCTGCAAGATCTGGGACCCTCAAAAAGGCGGCGGAGGGCGCTTGCAGCGGTTTTAGTGGGTAACGACACTGCCCAAGTGCGAACCCCACACACGGCTAGGTTTAAAACCAACCTCGGTCCTAGCTATGGTTTGGGCTGCAAATTTCCGCTGCAGACAAAAGAAAAAAAAAGTATAGAATATAGGTACTTACCTTCTTATAATCAGGTTACTCGACTACGTATAATACTATTAACTAACATAATAAATATATACATTGTATTTTAGTTGGAAATACAGATCGATCGATGCATAAGTCCATGTCTACCAGTGGACGGGTGATGATGATGAGATTATGAGATGTGACAGGTAATTATCATGAGATCTGCTGATCAGATAAGACGGGTAATACGGTGAATTGCACACTTGCGATAAAAATGTGCAAATATATACTCATCTGATGCACTTAGCCTTATCTTGAGTGGAAGATTGGGAAGGTCCACTCAAGTTGTATGTTCTATGTATTAATATGTGGAGAGAAATCTTTGTACCCCTATTAAAGCTACAGAATGAGTGACTGTGCAATTTTTTTTTTTTTTATGTTAGTTGGATAGGCAAACTGGCAAACGTGCCACCTGATGGTAAGTGGTCGACGTCGCCCATGAACATAAACTAGCTTACCTGGAACGGGCCCAGGCAACTCATATATTTGTTGCCTATCCTGAGACATAAGATGTTAGGTCTCGGTGCCAGTAATTACACTGCCTGTCTTCTCCTTCTCTCCGAAACAGAGCAAAGCTGTTTCACGGGAGAAACAAGCAAGATGGCGGTACCCATGCAGCCGGGAGCGCGGCACAGCGCTTCCCTCCTACCAATGTATGAACAATATGAGCTTTAAATATATAAAAAAAGTTTTCATATTATAAAAGAAACACATTATTTATAGAACACAGACTTTTTATTTAATTTTGTACTTAGGGCATAAACTTTTAAAGTAGTAATTTTAATCAACTTTTTAAAATAAGTGAATTATTCTAATGTAGGTAGTTGAGCTGTGTAAAGTTTTTACGAAGCTTCTAGATTATTTTTACTAGACACAATGATGGTCCCCACCAAGGTTCAAGCCTTGTCTTGGCGGTGGGGCTCAGTAGCCTCAGGTGAATCAAGTATATTGGGCGAAGCAAAATGCAAATTGAGCCGAGGGAGCTGCTCTTTGTACCCTCTTATAAGAAGAGGGGGCAAAACAGCAGAGGGACAAGGGGCGAGAATGGGAACCTCACCCCATTGTCCTGTCCTAACGTTGGGAGGGGTTGTTCTGTGGTGCGGGGCCAATCCCTCCGTGGAGGTGGCGTCGGTCCCTTGAGGGACTTTATTTTTCGAGGTGCCCTGTTTGCTCAACAGATTCGGGGCACCTCACCAAAGGCGGGATTGGTGGAACTCGCCGGGTTTTAGTGGGTAGAGCTGCGTCCACTTTACCACCTTACGGGCGCAGCGAGTCACACATACCTACCTAGGGAGACCCACTCCCTAGGTAGAGCATTTCCCGGCGTTAAAGAAAAAAAAGATACAACAATGGTCGACTTGATGTATGCGAGGTAAAGGGTAAAAGGGCGCAGCTAGTTTAATAAACAAGTTACGTAATATTTCCATCTTGAAACTTTGGAAAGATCATCTGACCTCTTTGAAATGGATACGATGAAGCAGATAGGTAATTGAAAATACTTAAATAATAGTATGATTGTCTCGATTTTATTTCCGATAGAGTTAGACGTCTAGTATTTATTTAACAAGTTTTCGCCGTAGTTTTTTACAAATAAAACATATAGGTACTCTTTAGTTTTACTGCTCAATGTTTTAGTAAAAGGTAGTGCCATGCAGCCAAATTGGGCCGGCACGACCGGGGTGGTACCTCTCGCTCACATAACACCGGCGTCAAGTGACAGCTATGCTGTCGCGTTTCGTGCGGTTTGTGAGTTTCCGGTGGCCCATTGGGGGAGGGGGATAGTGAAAAGTAGGGCAACGCATCTGCATAACTATTGGTTGTGCTAATGGCTATGGGCGTCGGTAGTCACCCGCTCCGCGGCTGAAAATTTCGGAATCTTCAGATTAGAACAAAACTATTTTTAAAACTAAAAATTAAAAAAAATTGCTTTTTTAATTTTTTGGCAAAACTTCGTTATACAATATTTATGATATAGGATAACTTCTGACTAAAATGCGTCCAAATCGACAGGGCTCGATTCCAACCATTATTCGATTTAACATGGAATGATCCATAAATAAAAACTGTACAAACATAAATTATATGATTTGACTGACTTCTATAACCAGTGTAAACTGAGCTGTCAATAAAAATATCAATCAAATAGTTTATCACGATCTCAATAAAAGGTCACAGTTTGTCGTTAGTAACTTAACCTTATAACTTAACCTAAATATTTAACCTATTCTACCTAAATTATCTAAAACGATTAAGAATACTACATGTATGGACATAATAACATACAATTCACCTTAGGAACTATTTGTCATGTATGTGTATTATTGAGAAAGTGATCTATATCCACCTGAGCGAATATATAAGATGAGTCTGAGAGATGAAAACGAGCTTCTACAGTAATTCGATATAATTTGTTTCTTATTCCTTCTTATCATTAAAATTATCAGCTTCTATCCGTCCACTGCTGAACATAGGCTTTTTTCTTTTACGCCGGGAAATGCTCTGAGGCATCCCGCGGGGGAGTGGGTCTCCCCCGGCGGGTATGTGTGACTCGCTGCGCCCGAAAGGTGGTAAAATGGACGAAGCTCTATCCACTAAAACCCGGCGAGTGCCGGCAAAGCCGCCTTTGGTGAGGTGTCGTCGATCCGTCGTT
Source organism: Helleia helle (assembly GCA_963853865.1). Taxonomy (NCBI): domain Eukaryota; kingdom Metazoa; phylum Arthropoda; class Insecta; order Lepidoptera; family Lycaenidae; genus Helleia; species Helleia helle. Next base: position 8,271,547 of record OY971434.1, read on the forward strand.
TAGGGGACTGACTAGCCGTCGAGGTGCCCTGTTGCTCATCACATCCGGGGTATCTAACCAAAGACGGCATTGATGGCACTAGCTGGGTTTTAGTGGGTAGTCCACCTTACCATATTTCGGACGCAGCGAGTCCTACATAATCGCCTGGGAATGCCCGCCGCCGCCGCAAATATAACTAAGAGCATTTCTAATTAATAAATATAGAAGGTGATAACAGTTAAGTTTGTATGTAGGTATATAGACAATTAGTGGACTAATACATATTATAATGGTGTAATAGGCTGTAAAATATCATCATCATAGGTATGTGGCTGTAAATCTAAGGTAACGCTTCATCGCGCTGGCAAAGCTGTAGGCACCAACTAATGACTAATACGGCTATCTTCTTAAGTTTCGATACGTAACATATAACATACAAATAAAAAAAAACGTCTTCCCATCTGGTTAATGGCCGACCAATACTTCGTCTATACGAACGTGAACCTCCACTCTTGAACAATATACCTGGCATACCTTTAAATAATCAGCTAAACGGTGACATAAGTATTTTTTGAAAATGCGAGGTGGATTGATGACGTAGTAAGCTGGTGGGAAAAACGTGGATGGGACAGGAGATTGAAAAAAGGGAGACCTATGTTGAACAGTGGGCAAAAACAGGCTGATTAATCATTATCAGTGATGATGAAGTATTTTTTTAAGAAGCAAGGTAAGAAGAGCCGGCACATAACTAAAGTGCAAGGTGTCTGTGGGAAGATATCACTGACACACTTAATGCCTGCTAATTTAATCATCAGAAAAACCGAGACACCGAATCAACCACAATGAAAATACTAACAGGAAAATGTAATTTCTAAATAGCAGTTTTCCTTATTCCTCTATAAAGATCGTGATTTAGGTTAATATTGAACAGCGCTTTAGGTTCTAGAGTCGGTTTAGTAGTGTAATCTTCTATCTTCTAATATATAAAATTTCCATGTCACAATGTTAGTTACCGTACTCCTCCGAAACGGCTTTACCGATTTTTACCAAATTTTACATGCGTATTCAGTAGGTCTGAGAATCGGCTACTATCTATTTTTCATACCCCTAAGTGATAGTCTAGAAAGGGGTGGTCAACCCCTCAAATTTTAAAATTTAACGCGGGCGAAGCTGCGGGCAACAGCTAGTATAATATATTATTTAATTGACAACATTTCAAAATGATGAAATCGCTAAAATAAAAATGCTGTCTTTATTTTTCAACCCTGATTAGTAATATATCAATAATGTAAAATATGTAAATTTTGGTACATTCTTTCACATAACCTCACTATCTATTGTTTATTAATTATTTGTGTTAGAATATTATCTAACCGGCTTCAGTGATTTCACTCTACTCTATTTGTAATCGACAACTAAATTTATTTGATTTTTTCACAATAAAATGAATCTCAATGAACAATATACTGTCTTGTTGTTTACAATACATGATTTGATAGATGACATCTGCTTTTTTGTCGGGTCATAAAAAAGCAAAAGCGTAATACCATTCAGCCGAATAAATGACGTCATTTGGAACTTACGTCCTTTTAGAATGGAAGAATTTCAAAAGTTTAAATATTTATATCAAAATGAATGAATATCGAGAAAATAAAAAATACTGCTATTTTTCAATCTAGTTTCAGTAAAAATTTAATATAGGGGTGTTAAAAAATGAAATGTTGTGAATTAGCCATTAAAAACCTCTTTGATTTTTATCGATGTCGATGATCGAACAATCAACCGAATATTATTTTGTAGGTACTGAAAAAAATATACTCAATTTCCCGTCATACCGAAAATTTACGAAAAATCACGTGAAAAACGTTGAACGGTAATAATATTAATGAGTTGGTAATATCATATGATTAGTGTTAAGAATTTCGATAAACGGGGCTGGAGGACGTTCTAAACGCTAACACAAACTAATGTGAGGCAATGAGATGGGTTAGGCTGAGTACACAAGTTTTCTGGCAATTTTTGTTCGGGTTTTCAAACATATGGTTTTCGAGGAATTATAATCATAATCTTTATTTGCTAGAATACAGTAACAAAATTGGTCTTAGCCTACGAATAAATAATAAGTCAGTAAATGTAACTGCGTTATAAAAATGACCCAACAAAAGTCGTGTCCAAGTAGGCGGGGCTTGAAAAGTCGTGTCCAACGCGTCATCAGTCGGACATTTTTCTTACAAGCGAACACACGTCAAACTTACGCATACGTTTTCGTTTTTTCATTTTGAATTGCAGCTGCTAATCATCATGCCATCATGTGTAGTGAAGTGGTGCAGGAGCCATACAAAATCAAAACCTCCAGGGATTACTTCTCACTAGTAAATAGTATTAAAATTATATTATATTCAAATAAGATAATGTAATAAGCAAACCGAGATGGTCAATACTATGCAAAATGAAGTCAGTCAATTTTTGAACCAATGTAGAAGGTATTTTATTTATTCTTCATGAAATGTATAATATACCTAATATGTTTATATTTTTATCATTATTTAATTGTATATCGATATAATTGAGGTATTTTAAAAATGATTTTGCATTTTGCTTGCTTTGTTTTTTTTAGTATCATTTTTTTTTCTTCTTTATCGCCGGGAAATGCTCTGAGGCATCCCGCGGGGGAGTGGGTCTTCCCACGCTGGTATGTGGGATTCGCTGCGCCCGATAGCTGGTAAGTGGACGCAGCTCTACCCACTAAAACCCGGCGAGTGCCACCAATGCCGCCTTTGGTGAGGTGCCCCGGATCTAATAAACAAACAGGGCACCTCGACGGCTAATCAGTCCCGCAAGGGACCGACGCCACCTCCACAGAGGGGTTGTCCCGCACCACAGAACAACCCAACTCCCAACGTCGGGACAGTACAATGGGGTGAGGTTCCCATCCTCACCCCTTGCCCCCCGCTCTTTTGTCCCCTCTTCTTATAAGAGGGGTACAAAGAGTCCCCTCGGCCCAATTAGCTTCGCCCAAGGTGCAGCAGCTCACCCTAGGTTACTGAGTCCCATCGCCACGACAAGGCCACTATTAGACATTATGTTTACTTATAGCCTGACCAGAAAAATAAAAACCCTCGCTATATTGCGGAAAATTTCGGAACTAATTTCTGTATGGAGTACAATACTATGTGTTGACGTAAAAAAGATACAGTGGCGACACCACGCAGGGTTTGTATATTTCTGGTCAGGCTATACATAAAAATATATATCTTGTTTAATACTTTTCTTTGAAAAATTCATCCGCCAATATTCTAGTGTGGGCTGTGGTGTGGGCGCGCAAATGAGCGAATTGATAACCTCCTCGTTTTTGAAGTCGGTTAAATAATAGCGACAGTTTGCATACATGTTGGTACTAAATTAGTTTTATGTACGTTAGAAAACTAAAATATTTTCTGCTTTTTTTTTTGCTAAAAACTAAATGACAATATTATTTTTCAAAGGGCGACGGGAAGCACATTAGAATGCTTTCTAAGGTCATTTATTCTCTCATAGCCCAGGATAATTTTGAGCCCAGGATAATCTGAGGCTCTTTAAAAACAATTTTCATTATATGCAAATAAAAATGAGGCTGACTTATAGATATACATTATTAAGATTATTTTATACAAGTCCATTGTTTTAGTGAACTTTTAGGGCGAGGCCAAACGAACGTAATTTTTTGAGCTGTGAGTCGCGTAAAATGAGTCGCGGAATTTACGCTTACTCTTGACACTCGATCCTATTGAAATTTAGGATCGGAATCGAGAACTTGTCAATCGGAACCCTTGTACGCTACACTAGCGCACGATGTGACTCGATTACAGTGGAATTTTATGTAATAAATTGAATTTGGTGTAAATTCGTCATTCGATCCCATACTCGATTTCGGAGTCGATACGTCAACGAAAAAACGAATGGAGTTTGCTCTTAAATATCTTTATTACAACAATTCAATATTGGTAATATTTATAAAGGTAATGTAAAGGCGGTTTGGAGTTATGAAGTAATCTTGAAAAAAATGGTACGGTATCACAGAGTGACATGGGCTACCTAAAATAATGTTTCCTCCCCTCTTGTAAGTTGCGTGCCCGACAATTCATAAGTGTTACTGAATTTATGTAAAATATTATAAACCTTTATGGTTTTGCAAATTAAAATACTGAAATATAGATCATCAGTTCTAAGATTGGATATACTTAAAGTAGTACACTGTTAAATAAGGTTTTTCAATATATCACCTAAATTCTCTGAATTTGCAATATACTTATATAGAGCTTCGGCTTTACAGTAAGTAATATTGTGCCATATATGCCAGAATAGAATAAACGGGTTTATTTGGTAATTGTATGATCAATTATAGCCTTTTTGTTCTTTAACGCCGTGAAATGCTCTGAGGCATACCGCGGGAGAGGGGATCTCCCCAGGCGGGTATGTGGGACTCGCTGCGGCCGAAAGGTGGTAAGGTGGACGCAGCTCTACCCACTAAAACCCGGCGAGTGTCGCCAATGCCGCCTTTGGTGAGGTGCCCCGGATCTGTTGAGCTAACAAGGCACTTCGACGGCTAGTCCCTAAAGGGACCAACGGCACCTCCACAGAGGGGTTGTCCCGCACTACAGAACAACCCCTCCCAACGTCGAGACAATACAATGGGGTGAGGTTCCCATCCTCGTCCCTTGTCCCCCTGCTTCTTTGTCCCCTGTTCTTATAAGAGGTGTACAAAGAGCAGCTCCCTCGGCTCAATTAGCTTCGCCCAAGGTGCTGGGCTCACTTTAAGCTACTGAGCCTCACTGACAAAATTTGGTCTTGCGCGCATGCTAGCCCTACAGAAATATATAAACCCTGTGTGGTGTCAACACTGTATCTTTTTTACCGTAACGCATAGTATAGTCCATATATTATGTACAAATTAGTTCCGAAATTTTCCGCAATATGGCGAGGGTTTTTATTTTTCTGATCAGCCTATGTACTTGTTATAATACTTCATATGACAAGCGCAGCGTATAAATATTTCTACAGCTGTTCTTGTCATTTTAAACATCTATAATTCCTAGGAATAGAAAATGTTAGTCATGGAGTAGTAATTAACAACATTACTAAACCAGTACTAGTTGGTTAATATATTTAAGCATGTTTTCCGGGACTAAAAGTAGACTTACCGAATCCCGAAAATAATGTTGCTCTGTTATATTGTACTGATTTATGAGAAGGAAAAACGCGGGTAGATATTCAAACTTTAATACGCACGCGTTTTATATACATAGTACACATTTATTTTTCATACGATTATTTTTCAATCAAAGAGAATACTCAGTACGAAGGCCAAACGCACCTGCAAGCCCTTTGATGTTGCGGTCACCTATGGATGTCGGTAGCCATTTACCACCAGGTGAACTGAGAGTCCATTTATCCTCTCTTTTACAAAGGAAATAAGAGGGAGAGTGCCTGTATATGTATCACAGGTCTCTAACCTTCTTTAACATTTTACCCTTGTCGCAAATGATTATACAATTATGGATACGCCCCAAAATTTAAAAAAAACACGGCTCTAAAGTAAATAATCTGTAACTTTCCCTAATTATATATTGGGCTTTATTCTAATTATATAAAGGGCTGTCAAATGTAAAAGGAATAATTCAAACGCATCTAGCAGTTTCGGAGATTAGCGAGTTCAAACAAATCTGTTAGCTTTATTATTATTATGGATATTAAATATCTCATAATATACTTTATACATGTATATGAAAAATTTAATAGTTCATTATAAAAGTAATCTTGTTTCATTTGATCAAACGTCCTTGTACAGAGTTACCGCCATTACCTTAAAGTACAGAAATATGTTTATTAGCTGCATCCTATCGTGTGATCTCATCTTAAGTTTCAGCTTTTCAGAGCAAATGTGGTTACGTTAACTAAGTCAGTACACCTGTATTCGGGCCGAGTGCCGCAGCCTCCAAGGGAGATGTGATCATTAAAACTTGTAATGATACTCTCAATGTTAACCGCGATATAGTAACTTTTTTTCGCACAATTAAAATATTTACATATTAATATTACATTTAAATATTAATATATTAAAGTATAAGTTATATTTAAAATATCAGTGGTAAGATGAAGTTCAAAAATCAGACTATTGTCTCTGGTGACACCTCCGAAGAGGAGATAGGACACAATTATTTGAGTACATTGGTAAGTCAATTACGCTTTTTTGAGCAAAAGTTTTATCGATAAAAACAAGCTGCTAAGCTGAAGGCAAAAAATAAAAACTTCAAATTTTTATACAAAATGTAAGACGTAAATCCAATTAAAATAAATGTGAATTGGAAATTTTAGAAAAATAGACATTTTTTTTTCTTTTTTCTGAAAATATTAAATTGAATGTGGCGCTTGGTATCACAAAAACGATATTTTTTTAACTAAGTATATTTAATACCTTATATTTATCATAATCTCCGAGACCTCGCAAGCGAAACCTCGGCTCACTTAATAGTTTAATAAAACACTTCAAGAAGATCAAATCTTGTTCTGGTACATTCACGTGAGCCTTATAAGGGAAACAATTTCAGAAATTTGCATCTATAGTCGCTATCGTAGCCAGGACCCTTGAGAATTCCTGATTTATATAAGTACCTTGAATGTTTATGGAATCATAAGAAAACTTTTGAGGAATTTAACTAAGATCTTACAAGTTACATCTTTTTGCAACACACTAACAAAATATCGTGTTCAGGGGCAATAAAACTGATGCGTATAAGACTAAAGTGTGGTTATAATGATAAATGATAGATTTTTTTGTTACTGTTAGATTAAGCTTAAATTTTTTTTCAAGAGGTTTATCCACAAAAAAATGCTTAATTTAAATAAAACTCTTTTGTTGATTAAGATTCAGTAAAGGTTTCATCAAACCGAGAATAAGCGGTGAACTCTAAATTTTTTAAGTTTAAAATTGATTGAAGAAAAAATACTAGGTACCTACAACAAAACAATTTAAGTAATTTCTTTGTTGTAGTATTTTTTCTATCTTAAAACATTTTTTTCACTTGATTCACCTGAAATCTCTTCAAAGATCAAATGGGTTCCCCACTAATCATTAGGTAAATAATTATTGACACCATTGCCGTGTTATATTGGTTTTTCGTGATTTAACATTACCTAACACTTAGACGTGTTATATTTTGTACGATTACTAGGCGGAAAACGTAAATAAACATTTAAAACACGCTCATATAATCCTGTGAGAAGGTTATAATATATAACATGTATTACTACAAAAAACGTAAATCCCTCTTTATGAAAATCGGTTAGTATTTACACAACAATTCGATTGACACATCATTTATCAAAATCTGATAAGTGGTTTAGGCGCTACATACTGAAATACAAACATACATAGGTACATTGACTGTTAAAATCATTATTTATCTTTGGTTTTGACGTAGTCGGGTAAAATTGTTATAGGTCGACGTGTGTCCAACAGAAGACCAATAAAGCCTATGAATGTTAAATACATTTAGGTATATGCCTACAGTTTCGAACGAGTAGGATTCAAACCAGCAATCATTAGGGACAATGTCACTAGAAGTGAATAGCTAAATATCTCTCAACAATATATTTATCTTCCCAGTTAACCTGCAGTTAACCTGCAGTTAACCCTTTACATCGGTTTAGGACGTTTTTTTTTACTTCCAAGCAATTGCAGGAAAATGAGTGCAGCAAAAAATGTTGGGAATAACCGAACACGTGTCAAAACACGCTTGTTTTTAAATATGTACTTCAAAAAAATAAGACATAAAACCGAAAATGGAGTTGAGATTATGTAAATGAAATATTATAAAAATCTTTATAATAAGTAAACGATTGCAACAATGATATAGTTTTTATTAAGATTCTTGTAGGGCTTAAGAACCCTAAAACGTTACGATAGTTAGGACTCGGTTTAAACCCTGACTGCGGTCCTTCTTCTGCGAGGTGATGTCGCAAAAGGAGCTATAAGGCACCCTTTTGTGTTCAGGGTGCCTTAAGCGGAGATGAAGGAGAGGAAGCCGGCCTGTGCTTTCAGAGAAGAGTGCCGAATGGCACACCGTCGGGGCCCAATGCGTAGGTCCGTTGTACCCGTACTGGCCCGGCCAGACGACGGAGGAGAACACCGCCGTGGGGGTTTAGTCCGGGTTTAAGTCCCACATAACCACCGTGCTCCCCGGGCCATCAGAATACCCCGGGGTATTCTGATGATTTCCCCAGCTAGAAAAAAAAACATTGACTGCGATCTCATATTTAGAACCTACCCATATTTTTTACATTTTGGTTTCTTTTCGTTAATTATTTTGTTTGTAATATAATTTTAAATTATCTATTTCAAGGCTTACTTTTGAAGAAATCTTTAAATTATAAACCAAAAATCACAAGTTTAACCTTGGCATTCCTTTTTATTTTGCGTTAATTATCTTAATTATTTAGTAGATATATTGTAATAGAATAATTAAGCGTTTTTATGTAATGAAGCGATTTAATTATATATTATTAGTATGGCGATGGTAGGATGCAGTGACGTACCTAGAGGTTCCGAGGCTCATGGTAATAAACACATGGCGCCTCATGCGAAAGCCAAAGAAAAGAAAGTTTTTCTGTAGCCCGTCATACTACTACGTAATACTAACCCACGTGTATTCTCTCATAGTGTATGCAGTTTAAAACAAAAAAGAGGTTTTTTTCATTTTTTGCTAATTTTTTTCGAGGGCTAAAAGGTACGTGATGATGGATGCGATATGATTTAGAAACGTTATTGATGTGCCAGACGAAAGTCGTAATTGAAAAGGATTTGATAAGCGTTAGTATCTCGTAGCGTGCAGATTCCCCCACCATGGTTCAAGCCTTGTAGTGTCGGTGGGGCTCAGTATTACCTAAGGTGAGACCAGGCACCTTGGGCGAAGAAAATTGAGCCGAGGGAGCTGCTCTTTGTACCCCTAAGAAGAGGGGACAAAAGAGCAGGGGGACAAGGGGCGAGGATGGGAACTTCACCCCATTGTCCCGACGTTGGGAGGGATTGTTCTGTGGCGCGGGACAATCCCTCTGTTAAGGTGGCGTCGGTCCCTTGAGGGACTGACTAGCCGTCGAGGTGCTCTGTTTGCTCAACAGATCCGGGGCACCTAACCAAGCTACTAAAGGCGGCATTGGTGGCACTCGCCGTGTATTAGTGGTTAGAGCTGCGTCCACCTTACCACCTTAATCGGGCGCAGCGAGTCCCATATACCCACTTGGGGAGACCCATGCACTCCCCCGCGGGATGCCTCAAGAGGATTTCCGAGGAGAGGAAAAAAAGCGTGCAGATTCCGCCGCCCGAAAATAATAATATGCACGCTGACTTAAAGATTCCCATCCTCATTAAGACTTTCTAAAAAAACCACATGGTTTACTTTCAAAAATTAGAAAAATGAAGGTCCTGAATATTTTATTTGAAATAAAAAAGGAAAAAATTCATAATCTGTTACAAGGATAAATGCAGGTTGAGATTTCACGCTCTGCTTGTTTGTAGTTTTTTCCTAGTTTTATTTTGTACATTGCTTATTAAAAATTAATGAAAAAAATTATTATCACAATAATAGTGAAATGGATTATAGTATACGTACAATTAATGAAGATAATATTAACGAGCTAACTCTCATAATAAGTTGATTATTTAATAAAAGCTAATATTAAAATGTAGTAATAAGCTAATATTAAAATAACGAGAAATAGTACCCTTTCTTTCTTTTTGTTTAACGCCGGGAAATACACGGGGGAGTGGGTCTGCCGAGGCGGGTATGTGGGACTCGCTGCGCCCGAAAGCTGGTAAGTCTACCCACTAAAACCCGGCGAGTGCCACCACTGCCGCCTTTAGTGAGGTGCCCCGGATCTGTTGAGTAAACAGGGCAGGCACCTCGATGGCTAGTCAGTTCCTCAGGGGACCGACCTCCACCTCCACAGATTGATTGTCACGCACCAATGAACAACCTCTTCCAACGTAGGGATAGTACAGTGGGGAGAGGATCCTGTCCTCGCCCCTTGCCCCCTGCTCTTTTGTCCCCTCTTTTTATAAGAGGAGTACAGAGAGCCCGTCGCCTCAATTCGCTTCGCCCTAGATGCTGGCCTCACCCTAGGCTACTGAGCCCCACCGCCACGACAAGGCTTGAACCATAGTGGGGGAGAAATGGAAGCCTAAAAATACTTCCTTGAATATAATATTATGATGCAAAGGTTTTTCCCAGTAAAACTTATCTTAATCATTAGGATAACTTCAGAGTAATCTTAAATATAATAATCGCAGATTCTTTCTGAATATTTCGCCAAATGTATCACCACGTGAGTGTTTGTTGTTGGTGTTAGCGCTATTCGCTACTCGTCTAATGGATATTAATTAGTAATTTGCGATTTTTGATTGATCGTGCGTTGCTAACAAATGTTTTTAGATGGTATTACAATTTTACATCATCACTTTTATTAATCGTTGTTGACATTTTAGGTCATCACTTGATTTCTCAACTAACTTATTGAACAACTTTTACGGATTTTATCGCTGATTTTTACATGCCCGAGGTTTCGGATACAACAACCATGGTACGGGGGGAGTCCTTTGTTTTATTATACTCAGTGGAATTCTCGTAAACATAAGAAAACAATCTCTTAACTAACCTTTAATGCATGTAAAAAAAACCTTTATTTCTTTAACAAAAGGTTAATAATCAAATGTGTGCTTTCGGTGGCCAGATTTATATGTATTCTGGTTAAGATTAATGTTTTTTGAAATCGTAATAAAAACCTTTATAAGCTAAAATATAGTTTGCACTAGATATAAAAAAAAAACATTAAATTAAAAAAAAACATTCAACTGAGGTACTAGTTTTGTTCTCGAATGGGTAGTAGGCCCAGAGTGAAGAATGTATGTGAAGAGTTTCAAGGCAGTTAATATTATCTGAAAATTGGAAAATATCTTCACATATGCATGTAGCGACGATGGCCTAGTGGGTATGGGCTCGGCCTCTTGAGTGAGAGTCGAGAGAATTTCTACGTGCACCTGAACATGATATCATCGCTTGCTCGCCGGTGAAGGAAAAATCGTGAGGAAACCTGCATGCCCGGTGAGATTAAAAGTTTTTAAAGGTGTGTGAAGTTCACCAACCCGCATTGGGCCAGAGCATCTGTGAACTATGGCCCAAAACCCTCCTGGTCTGATTTCAAGGAGGAGACCCGTGCCCAGGAGTGGGTTATATAAGGGTTGATATATTTTTTTTTTTATTATATATGCATGTCAGGATCATACTGAGTCTTATGTTACTGGCTCAGGTTTTTCATTTTATTCCGCGGAGCTTAATATTCCAGAATGGTCTGAAAATGCTCACAAGACAAACAATCTAGACAACGTCGAAAAAACGAGCATCGTGAAATAAAATTGAAAACATGGTAAACGGTCAATTTTAACAATTTTTAATAGTTTAAGCAACCATGTTTAAAATCTACGTCGGCTGTTGCTACGTGCAGTGGCAAAATTGTGCCACACCAGATATTAACATATTTACATAAATCACGCAGTACAGTGAATAAACGAACGAACATATCTGTGGGATATTTCTTGTATATACATCGCTCGAGTAACTCATGAGATATAAATTGTATGAATGAATTTGATATTTAACATGTCATATGTCTTTGGTAAAATAATAATATTTGGAATTGGAAATAGTGCTGTTTTTAATTTTTTATACTTTTATATTTGCAACTTTTCAATGATTTTAAATAATAATATAATATTTACTTAAGGGCGAGAAAACCCCATACACATAGAGTTGGAAATCCTACTCACTACTGATTTTCTTTCGTAATTTTATCAGTGCAAAGAATATACTGTTTAGGTGAGCTATGTGCTCATCTGCTGTTCCGATTGAGCTTAAAGGCCATCAGGCCGAAAAGTCTAGCCCTTCCGAAAAAAAAAAGAAATTCCGCTATCATTGATGCTAGCATTTAACTTATCTTTTTCACCGACGAAAGAAGATAGCTTAATCACTGGTACTGAATCTTTTAATCTATACTAATAATATAAAGCTGCAGAGTTTGTTTATTTGAACGCGCTAATCTCAGGAACTACTAGCCAGATTTAAAAAATCTTTCAGTGTTAGATAGCCTTCTTATCGAGGTAGGCTATAGACTATATAATATCACGCTGTAACTGTAAAAAAGTTAACGCGGGCGAAGCTGCGGGAAACAGCTAGTATTAGTATAAATTTGAACATGAGAAGTAACCAGCAGGCAGTAACTCAGTGGACCTAGTGATGCTCGTGGGCGAAGTTGACCACATTTAGTTATGCCCGTTTACCTATCTAACATTAAATCGTAGGTACCTACGTATCCTTATGTCTCGGTCAATTCATTCGCTCTGCTCTTATCAAATGTTACTATTTACTCTCCAATTAATATGTAAATAGACCACATGACGTATAAGTGTTATTGTTTCATGTACAGCCAGTATTATGTAAATTACGCATGCACATGACATTATTTGTGTGACGAACATACATACATTTATTTATATACAGTCTATCTTTATATAAAGAAATTTGTGAGTTTGGATGTGAGACAGAGTTTTTGAAACTACTATGATTTTAGCGATTCTTTCACCGTTATGCATAAAGTAAAAAAGACTTCTGAATGATCTTCAGTTCGGAGTTATCTGCGAGCAACACCTGGTAGCATAGTAGTAGCAAATTTGTATTACAGGTACCGATAGCTAAGTCCCAGTAGCTATCACTAAACCAGCCAGTACCAAGTAATAAGTATGCATGCATATAAGGCATATATTTCAATATTGCGCACGGCCCTGCGCATCGAGCGGACAAAGGTGTTAGGTCAAAATTATTCTTAGAAAGGCAATCATTTTCCACTCATTGAATTTTGAGTTATGTTAGAATTTTAATGTCCGATAATCTATCTATATAACTATCATCAAATTACTCTGAACTTGCTAATAATTGCCTTTTTTTTTCCTTTAATGCCGGGAAATGCTCTAAGGCATCCCGCGGGGGAGTGGGTCTCCCCACGCGGGTATGTGGGACACGCTGCGCCCGACAGCTGGTAAATGGACGCAGCTCTACCCACTAAAACCCGGCGAGTGCCACCAATGCCGCCTTTGGTGAGGTGCCCCGGATCTAGAAAACAAACAGGGCACCTCGACGGCTAGTCAGTCCCGCAAGGTACCGACACCACCTCCACAGAGGGGTTGTCCCGCACCACAGAACAACCCCTCCCAACGTCGGGACAGTACAATGGGTGAGGTTCCCATCCTCACCCCTTGCCCCCTGCTCTTCTGTCCCCTCTTCTAATAAGAGGGGTACAAAGAGCCCCCTCGGCCCAATTAGCTTCGCCCAAGGTGCACCGCTCCAACCTGCAACCCTAGGTTACTGAGCCCCACCGCCACGACAAGGCCTGAACCATGGTGGGGTGCTAATAATTGCCTTGCTGAACAATCACAATGGCAGAAATAGAAGAAACTAATTCGTAATAACAAATGGTATTTGATCATTGGATAGAGCTGAATATTGGTCTTAGTGGCTTGCTTCGGAGAATCGCAACCATGGACTGATACAGTCTGATGATGATAGTGATGATGATGATGATGATAATGAAGTAACATAATGAATGAACACGCTAAGGTCGCGTGCTGGGCGAGTCAGACATCCGCCGCAGGATGGGAGATAGCATCTAGATTCTAGACTAATCATTACCGTCTGGGAAGGCTGGTGACATTGAATGAGGTATTGAGGAACATCTAATGTACCAGTCAAGTTGAATGACGGAATTGTGCTGGGTTCAATCCCAACACAGGTTAGGGCTTGACTCCCAGCACGTCCTCGAGATGGGCGGCGCTCCGTCGCAGTCTGACCTCGGTCATCGGGGGGAATTGTCTCTGCCGAGCTTCATCACCGCGATGGTCAGCGACGACAAGTCCTGGACGGCGCTCTCCTCCTGGGAGACAGTTATGTCCCAGGAGTAGGCCGCTGATAACGCCCCTGTTCTCGTGTCGGGTTCAGGATGGGAACCTGGGCGTAGTATGTGACGACGTCGCGAAGTAGCGACTGGGCAGCCCCCGGACCAGGTACTGCCGTCAGCCAGGGCCAGCCGGTCGCTGAAGTGCTCCTGTTGCCTGCAGATCCGGGATCCTCCAAAAGCGGCTAAAGGCGCTCGCAGTGTTTTTAGTTTGGGTATACAGAACCCAAGTCCCACATAGGGTCAGTAGACAGTAACCATCCAGGTACCTGATACTTTATGTATGTACACATGAAATATTTCCCTCTGTCAGCAAAAAAAAGAGGTTAAGGCCTGCACTGTAAAACAGGTTTGGCCTGCAACGTACCTGCAAATCCTGTATCTAATGTAGAGGGTGTCTATGAGGGATGGATGTCGGTGACCACGTACAACCAGGTGAAGCTGTCCGTTTGCCCCTATAAAATACTGTGCACTCCCGAAAAATTCATAAATACTTGTTTTTTTTTCTTTCAAATTGACCTATGATGATGGCCAAATGGCCTTTAAGCTTCACCAGAAAAGTAGAAAAACATGTGCATTGTTATAGCTGACCATAGCAACATACCGATAAAGGAAAATGCATAAGGAAAAAGGCATAAATAGGAATAAGTCTTTGAGGGTATTTCAAATTTGCCTTGGGCTAGCGCATAAGTGAACTATTGTCTAATAATAAAAACGAGGAGGTCGTTTGATTTCGAGGGGTAAGTTTCGTAAGGGGTAACCCAGCAGCACGTTTAAGGGACAAGGGATAAGCCACCCAATGGTTTTTTTTTTTTTTTTTTTTTCTTTAACGCCGGGAAATGCTCTAAGGCATCCCGCGGGGAGTGGGTCTCCCCACGCGGGTATGTGGGACTCGCTGCGCCCGACAGCTGGTAAATGGACGCAGCTCTACCCACTAAAACCCGGCGAGTGCCACCAATGCCGCCTTTGGTGAGGTGCCCCGGATCTAGAAAACAAACAGGGCACCTCGACGGCTAGTCAGTCCCGCAAGGGACCGACGCCACCTCCACAGAGGGGTTGTCCCGCACCACAGAACAACCCCTCCCAACGTCGGAACAGTACAATGGGGTGAGGTTCCCATCCTCACCCCTTGCCCCCTGCTCTTCTGTCCCCTCTTCTTATAAGAGGGGTACAAAGAGCCCCCTCGGCCCAATTAGCTTCACCCAAGGTGCACCGCTCACCCTAGGTTACTGAGCCCCACCGCCACGACAAGGCCTGAACCATGGTGGGGACCCAATGGTAACCCTATTGTCCACACCTTAAGTTTTGATGACTGTGTTCGTATTCCTTTATATGTAGTATACATACATGTCAAGGAAATGAACAGCAGCAATAAACGTCTATTGTACGTCGGGTTCATGATCAGACTATTTATTGGAAACCAATCGACAGATCTAAAATTGGCGTTCTGTGTCTATAATTAAATTAGAAATAAATAAACTTTTTTTTTAATGTTAAGCATAAGAATGTCCCACTACTGAGCACTGTAGGTCTCCTTCTCTAAATTAAGCGAGGAGGGCGTTAGGCCCTAGTTTACATATGCTGGCCCAATTCGAGGGTGACCTTGATGTAACCAAAAACTAACGCCCGAATACTCAAACGAATCTCAAATGTAAGACGTACTTAAACTCATGCTACGACGTGTCAGATTCAAAGAAAAAAGAGGGACAACACGAGTTTAAGTACGTCTTAAATTTGAGATTCGTTTGAGTATTCGGGCGTTAATCATACCAGGTCATGTAAGGAAACATCGCGAGGAAACCATGCAGTTTTTTTACGATGTTCCTCACTCCCTAATAATCATTGCAGAAAAGGAAAAAGCTAAGTTTATAATATAAGTAGGATGATTGCCTTCTGGATGGCGATGGTCTCCTTCTGCGAGGCAGTAATGTCCCAGAAGGAGGCCGACGAGCGGGTGAGAGAGGAGGCTGCCGATGAGGCCACCTCGCGCAGGCGACGAATGGGGGTGCGTAGGAGGCGCTACTTAATGCGCCTCCAGTAACGCCCCTGTGTTCGTGTCGGGCTCAGGATGGGCACCTGGACCCAGTATGACACGCCGTCGCGCGGACTGCTTAGTAGTGGCCGGGTAGTCCCCCCTTACGAGGAGTAGTCGCTGAAGTGTTTTCCTGTTGAATGCCAATCCGGGACCCTAATAATGCGACTGAAGCCGCTCGCAGTGGTTTTAGTTTACGGCTAGGGCACTACCAGGTTCGAGTCCCACATAGGGTCAGGATCTACCCAAGATCCTGGTTACATGCGTAAAAAGAGGATGATTGCGTTGCTTGTTCCTCAAATACATTCATAAGGTAGTTATAAAATCGGTCAAGTCGGTATCGAAACCCAATGTAGGGTATTTTGATAAGGATATTATGTATGAACGTATCTTATTTATATAGTTTTATTACATAACTATAGGTATATTTTATTATACTTTGCCCCTTGTCATTTTGTCACTAATGCTCATTGAACCTTTTTCTATTGGGAATCCTTGGAATGTGAGATTCTATTGTATTGGTAAATATGAGCCCAAGCTAACAATACCGCATGCTAGTTACTTACTGTATGCATGCAAAAAACGACTTTCTTTTGGATTTTGATAAAATTCTCGATGGCACTCAGTCAATTCCATTAGATCATCTTCTCCACCATGGTTCAGGACTTGACGTGGCGATGGGGCTCAGTAGCCTAGGGTAAGCCCAGCATCTTGGGCGAAGCTAATTGAGCCGAGGGGGCTCTTTGTACCTTTTATAAGAAGAGGGGACAAAAGAGCACGGGGAGAAGGGGTGAGGATGGGAACCTCACCCCATTGCACTGTCCCGACGTTGGGAGAGGTTGTTCTGTGGTGCGGGACAACTCATATGTGGAGGTGGCGTCGGTCCCTTGGGGGACTGACTAGCCGTCGAGGTGCCCTGTTTACTCATTAGATCCGGGGCACCTCACCAAAGGCGGCATTGGTGGCGCTCGCCGGGTTTTATTGGGTAGAGCTGCGTCCACTTTACTACTTTCGGGCGGAGCGATTCCCACATACCTGCGAGAGGAGACCAACTCCCCTGCGGGATGCCTCAGAGCATTTCCCGGCGTAAAAAACATGTCTACGTAAATGAATAAAGTCATATCCCTTCCTTTTGTCTTTGGCGTGTAAAAATGAAATGCGCATCATCAAAGACGTGTAAACCGTCAAATTACCCGCGTCCTCTCGTGTTCGTTCGGCTCATTACCGCGACATTGTCCTAACTAGCCCCTCCTACTTCCACGTTGAATCACGAAGGAAGACCTGTACCTTGAACTCCGCGTTAGTTAGATTTCTTTACCAGATGCGTTTAAGGACTTATGGCTTCCTAAATTCTTTACGAGACGTGTAAGATGTGGCTCAGAAACTAGCTAAGCCGGGCCACGTTTGGTCACACGTCACAGTGGATATATCAAAATAATCTTCTCCACAATGACGCGGCTCAGACCCACCACAGAAACCAAGCCGACGCCAGGAGGCCGTGTGGTCGGAGAACGGTTGGGGGGGAAGCCCCTCCTGTAAACATTTTTGTTGTTCTGTGGTGCGAGACAACTACTCTGTCGAGGTGGCATCTGTCCCTTGGAGGACTGACTAGCCGTCGAGGTGCCCTGTTGCTCAACAGATCCGGGACACCACACCAAAGGCGACATTGGTGTCACTCAAGGTGTTCTAGTGGGTATGTGCCGCGAGTCTCACACACCATCGGACCCCACCCTGAGGGCCGTTGACACGTGTGTGTATACCCAAATCTGATCACCCGTCCACCGTCTGACACCGACTCCAAAAGTAACAATAATGACGTGGTAAACGCAAAAATTGTACATTAGTAGAAGTACAAGATGATTATTAGTTGTAGACACAAAAATTAAAGAAAAGCGATTATTTTATTAGTTATTTTATTTTTCGAAGTCGGTTATAATTTTTGTTTAAAAAAAATTATTTCTTAATTTTTAGTGATTCCTTAAAGAAAGACATACAGAGATAGACATTTTGATATATTTAACCGTATGAAGTAAGCCCAACAAAATCTGTAAATCATCGAGGAGTTCCCTCGACTGTCTATGGTCTCCATCATCAGACCTGTAATGGCATGTATGACCCATAAGGGTGCAAAGTTCTCATCAGTATAAATTAATTAAGTCCAATCACAAGGTAGCTACTTTAAACTATTTAGGAGTTCCCTTAACTGAGCTTCGTCTTCATCATCAGATCCTCAATCACAGTCACAACCCATCTAGGTGTAAAGTTCTCATCATTACAAATTAATCAAGCCCAAACACAAGGTTACTGAAGTAAATCGTCGAGGAATTCCCTCGACTGTCTTCCAGCTTCAGCTTCGGATAGACTTAAGACCTTCATTAAATTGTAGTGCTTTAAAAGGCTTATTTTAAAAAATATTAAGCGCACTAGTCGTTCCTACGAATTTCGAAAGTTTTCCTCGATATCTCTGGGATGCCATCTTCAGATCCAGGTTTCCTTATCATGGGACCATTTGGCAAGTATACCCTTTCAAACAAAAAAAGAATTTTGAAAATCGGTCCACAATTGACGGAGAAATCGATGTACATACATTAAAAAAAAAAACCGGCCGAATTGAGAACCTCCTCCTTTCTGTTGAAGTCGGTTAAAAAACCTACGTAGTGCAGTAAATAAAAAAAGTAAAGTACTTGGTGTTTATTTAATCGCCTTAAGTGGATATGGCTGATGATGATGAAACAAAACAAACAATTATTATCTATATCTAATATCAATTTGAACCAGTGCTCACCTCCAAGCACTTCCTCATTTCTATCACAAAACCTTGTTATACAATAATTTACTCTACCGTCGCACTTCTAGCCGCAATTGTAACATTTACCTCATCAGACGGTATATCCTTTCCTCCCACAATAATACGTAAATTGTGTAAGATTATGATACCCTAGTTTTAAGTTTATGCTAATTAGGCCGTATCTATTGTCGAATGAAGCATAACTTGTGTTACAAGGTGGGACGGGCTGTGCCGCGCTCCCGTCTGCACGGGTATCACAATCCTGCTTGCTTCTTTAACAGCTTTGCTGCGTTTCTAACGCGTACCATTAGGCAGCTTCTCTGCATGATTATCTATGCAAATAAAAAAAAAACAAATACAGTAAAAATGTACATGCAATACGTATCCAAAATCCTAGTATTTATTTCTTCACAAAGACTCTTCTTAAAGGTGAGACTCAAACCTCAGGCCTGTGTTGAAACTACCGTCAAATTATGGAAATTTTGAAATACAAATCAGTCATAAAGAAATACTTCACTTTTCCTATATCGCTATAGAAGAATAACAGGCTTGGCGTTTTTGCGATGTAATAATATGACGAGGTGGCCGAGTGGTTAAGGCGTTGGACTGCTAATCCAATGTGCTCTGCACGCGTGGGTTCGAATCCCATCCTCGTCGATGATCATTTTACATAATCATACAGTGTGTAGTAAATATATTGACATAATAATAATTGTTTAAATAATAAAACGTGTTTTGCTAAGTACATTTCAAGGTATTTATTTAATAAATTGTTTGTGTGTGTACGCTTTTGACTGCCCATTTCAATTAACATTTATTATTCCACGAGATTATTAAGATGATACCAGCGGTATCTGGTTACTGTCTAAGAAATGGTGACTACGTACAATTGTTTTACATTCTTGTCTATACACATGAAGGTATGGATGGACGGGTCGAGAGTAACTGCATACATAATATATAATGTATGCCATACGCTTTTATTTGCATTTGATAAAAAAGGTGAGGATTTATGAAAAATATGTACTAAACTTTTTTAAAGGCTAAGCCCGCCACTGGTTTCCACCGCTGCTACTCCTGTGTAGCCAGGATGGACAGCAGTAAGCACCAAACGACTCTTTGATACGATCTCAAGAAGCCCGAGGAATACGTTGTTAAACTGGCTTGGGACCGAATTTAGTCAGAAATATTTAGGCAGTACGGACACATGAGCAGTGTAATTACTGACACCAAGACAAGTTTAGTTTAACCAACTTACTTCTCGGGATAGGCAACGAATAAATTGCCTGGGCTAATGAGGCGACGTTGACGTGCGTCAGATGACTCGTTTGTCCTTTCCTAACTTTTTATGATTTAAAATAATTTAAATTAGTAATATGTCCTGACGCTGTCATGTAAGTCCTGCTATTAACATGCTTCAAATGTCTAATGCCCCGCGTCCCGTGACGAACAACTGTTTGACTCATAAGAACCCCGAGGACAACTCACAAGAGTAGATATCAAAGTGCGCAATAATATAGTCTAACTGACAGCCGCGTCATCTGTAGTACAAATATAGATTTATGATTCTTGAATGAACACTTGATTACAGGGTTTTTCAACCTTTTGTTAGGGCACAGGCAACCATGCCAAGACCCCTAAAATATTTTACTCAAATGGGAGATTGTTTTATGATTTTAATTGAAGTAAATACTTCTTAACACACTCTTGACTTGGGGAGTAAACTAGTGAATGCCTGACGAGAGCGTTACGGAAGTTGAGAGGGATATAAGTTAGTGAAGATAAAAAGAGAGAGAGTTAAGTTTCGTAACTAGACTAAATTCGGTTCTCCATTGTTACTTGGTTGTCAAATATTTATAAGTGCGTTCAGAAAGTTAAAATCCAGAATAGTTTCAATAGGTTGTCGAATTTTTATGTAGTTTTAGTTTTAAAATTTGTAATTTTATAATGTCATAAGTATTAACTTCCATCGGCAGACCCTATTATAACTGCCATAACTGCGCATGTTAAGACAATACAGGTGACTAGAAACTTTAAAAAGTCAATAGCTGTTGAAAATAAATAATTCTCAGATTTAGTAAGATTTTTTACATTGATGATGTTTATTTAGTACTAGCTGTTGCCCGCAGCTTCGCCCGCGTTTTCTTATATTAACAGCCGTATACGGATTGATGATGATTATTTTTTAGCCTAAGTTACTCCTTATAGCATCAGCTATCTACCAGTAAAAGCCCCGTCGAAATCGGCCCACCCGTTTTAGAAGTTAGCGGAAACAAACAGACAAATTGTAAAAAATGTTATTTTGGTAAATGTACCGTGTATACATCCATATGCATTTAATAAAAGCGGTTATTTTAATATTACAAACAGATACTCCAATTTTATTTATGTTATAGGTTCTATGTAGGTACATAGGATATGTTTAGACTATTAGTTATTACCCTCAGTTTCGATCGAAAATACATACCACTATTTTATTTTTATAGCATAGGAGAGCAAACGAGCAGTTGAAACTTTAGACTACCGACGCCCATACACATCAGCACAACCAGATATTATGTAGATGTGTTGCCCTCCTTTTCCCTATCCCCCCCAATGGGCCACCGGAAACTCACAAAGCGCACGAAAAGCGACAGCATAGCTGTCACTTGCCGGCGGTGTTGTGTGAGCGTGCGGTACCCCCGGTCGTGCCGGCCCAATTCGGATGCAAAAGAGCATGGCACTACCTCTTTTTCGGGCAAGCTCCACCACTTCTTCACCACTGCTACTCGAGTGTAGCCAGAATCGATATCGGTAACCGCTAACCACAAATGACCTTTTGATATAATCTCAGGAAGCCCGAGGGCTATGTAAAAACTGCCTTCGGTCCCGCAACAAAAATCAGAAGAATTCAGGAGTAAAACATTTTCCGGTTTCCTCCCAATTAAAACAGATTACAAGATTGCAGAAGGAAGTATTAACTATTAGTATGCATAAAATATTCTATGTTCTAGCAAGTTCTGAGACGGCAACTAAACGATTAACCATAAGTATTTGTCTATTCTGAAATCGTGATCCCGACAGCCATTAACGGCCTCCTGGCGTCGGTTGTGAGCCATTATGAGTTCACGTGCTAATTACTTAGAAACCTATTATTGTGTTGGATAAATTAACCACCAGGCCTTTAGTTATATGAGTATTTGTTTAGACATTGTTGCTACCGTATCTTAGAGTTTATAAAATTGTACGAATCTAATTATTATAATGAAACAATTTTTCCGCTTTTACATAGGTTTATTAATATTTTTACATTCCCGTAGTTTCTGCTTCATGGCCTCGAAAGGACTGACTGAGTAAATGGATATTACATATAGCTGTTACCCGCAGCTTCGACCGCTTTAAATTAGATTTACAGCCGTAGACGGATTGATGATGATTATTTTTATAGCGTAAGTTACTCCTTATAATATCAGCTATCTTCCAGTGAAAGTCCCGTCAAAATCGGCCCAGCCGTTTCCAAGATTAGCCGGAACAAACAGACAGACAGACAAAAATTGTAATAAAAAATGCTATTTTGGTATATGTAGCGTGTGTACATCCATATCCATTCAATAAAAAGCGGTTATTTTAATATTACAAACAGACACTCCAATTTTATTTATCTGTATAGATATAGATTAATTATCCATTAGTGAAGAGCGCGAAGTCGGGTAAGTATGAAGCCAAGAAAAGCAAAACAGAAATGTTTTACGTCAAGCTACATAAGGTTTTCTTTATATTTTAAGAAGGAGGGGTGATATAAGTTATAGTGTAATAAGAGGGGTACAAAGAGCAACCCCCTTGGTTCACTTGGCTTCGCCCAAGGTACTGGGTTCACCTTAGGCTACTGAGCCCCACCGCCAGGACAAGGCTTGAAACGTTGTCGCCTTGGGCCGAACCTCGATCGTTCATTTAGTTTTGTATTTTCACTAAATACTAGATTTTTTTTATGTCATAAGGAGGCAACCGAGTAGTCGGAGCCTTATGGTGACTACCGACGCCCATAGACATCCGCACCACTAAAAGTTTTTCAGATGCGCTGCCCTTATGATCAGGAGATCAGGTATTCTAGCGACGGTAGACATGTTATATCGAAATCGGTTAAGCCTTTTCAAGGTCATCTGATTTTTTTTTTATTACCTACCTTAATTTTTTTAAGTAACCTTTTTTTCATTAAAGGCCTCTTTGTTCAGCAGTGAACGGATCCCCACCATGGTTCAGGCCCTGTCGTGACGGTGGGGCTCAGTAACCTAGGGTGAGCCGCTGCACCTTGGTCGAAGCTAATTGGGCCGAGGGGGCTCTTTGTACCCCTCTTATAAGAAGAGGGGACAAAAGAGCAGGGGGCAAGGGCCGAGAATGGGAACCTCACCCCATTGTACTGTGCCGACGTTGGGAGGGGTTGTTCTGTGGTGCGGGACAACCCCTCTATGGAGGTGGCGTCGGTCCCTTGCGGGACTGACTAGCCGTCGAGGTGCCCTGTTTGTTTACTAGATCCGGGGCACCTCACCAAAGGCGGCATTGGTGGCACTCGCCGGGTTTTAGTGGGTAGAGCTGCGTCCACTTACCAGCTGTCGGGCGCAGCGAGTCCCACATACCCGCGTGGGGAGACCCAATCCCCCGCGGGATGCCTCAGAGCATTTCCCGGCGTTAAAGAAGAAAAAAAAAGGAATGAACGGATAAAAGCTGACGCTGATGATGATGATGATAACCTTTTATATTATTTCGCTCTATTTTAAATACTTGACATGAAGTACCCATAACATTTAATGGACGTATTTTCACTAAACACTATTTTAATCAGCTGACGTAAATTCCGTTTTGTCAGGGTTTAACTGCTCAACAAAAACAAATGACTCATTAGAAACTATTAGAGATCATAGCATGGCAGCTGTACGCGAAATGTTGACTTACCGGGATACATAAGTAGGAATAGGCGGATATTTATCACCTCCATAGAAATATTAAGAACAGCATCTCATAGCACGGACCTCCTACCATACATATTTGAGTGAAGAGTGGATTCTTTGTTCGTGAAGTCGTTGTGTGTTGTGGCGAGAGGAGAGGCGATTAGCTTATGCGTTCTCCAAATAGAGCTTGGGGAATTCCTTTCTTCGTTTTCTTAGAAAATAATAGGATCGTACTTGAAAAACCGACAGCGCACCAGCAAGTCTTTTGGTGTAGCGTGCGTCTATATATGTGGATGATCACTTACCATCAGGTGAAATGTCCGTTTGGCCCCAATTCTTGAGGATTTGTAAAATCTTAATCACCATTTGGTACAATGCCAACACCCATCACCATTACCATATACGTTGTCAGGTATACAGGTTACTCACGTACGCCGACACCATAAGGGACAATCATTCAAGGAAATGTTAATAATTGCGTTTTATTACGTATTGTCTTTTACATACGTCATTGACTGTCGTGACGCAAACGTAACGAAATTCATAGGTGATCGTTGAAAGCCTAGAAGAAAACGGCATAGAAAGACCGTCATGAGTATAAGATTTTAAGTTTAATTTAGGGATACACTTTTTTGCCGATACGATACCGATACTCTAGTAAAATATCGGCGATACCGATACGCTAATTGAATTAAAAAATGAGGGTAAATTAAATAAAACACAAGTCAGGTTATTTTATTATTAATATAAAAAAAAAAACAAATAACAGGACAAACCTGCATGCCTGATGAGATTGAAAGTCTTTGAAGATGTGTGAAGTTCACCAACCCGTATTGGGCCAGCGCATCGGTGAACTATGGCCCAACACCCTCCTCGCCTGATTTCGAGGAGACCCGCACCCAGCAGTGGGACATATAAGGATTGATGAGGAGTTTATTCTCGTTATAAAGTATTAACGGCAGGGCCTTGTCCTTGGTGCTGGTTCGTGTTTTCCCTGTTATCATAAATATTTTATTTATGGTTCCAAGAAGCATTATAAACTGGTGCGTTCTTAGTAATGTTTGCTGTCGGCAAACTGCAAACTAATAACTATTTATTCTTCCATGAATCTTGCCTCAGACCACCCAGACCTTGCAGAAAAAGCAGGGTAGGTTTATGAGATCTGATCACGTACAAACACGACGATCAGAAGAGGAATAGACAGTGAATAAATAAATTTGCCTTATCTTTATATATAAAAACGTGTAATGTTTGTTCGCACTAAACCGATTTTAACTAAATATACACGGTGGAACTTAATCCGACTTGAGATAAAGAAGAAACAAAGATAGAAAAATAATATAAGAAAGAAAAATATTTTAGAGAATATATTCGTAAAACACGTACTTTTTACACCAGCTACAATCGAGCGGTCATTCAACTGACCCGTTCATTAGGCACGGAACTAAAAAACTGACTAAACTACACTAAAATAATATTCACTTATAGACATTAATTCTAAAACGGAACATCTACCATGATTTACCCTTTTATTTCTGCCAATCATAGGCCTCCTTCAATGAACGCCAAGACGGCCGATCCCTTGCCATGGCCGGAGATCATCTTCCCACCTGGTTAGTGGACGTCTACCTAAACGTGGCCTCCACTCCGGTTTGGCGTTCATTGAAGGAGGCCTATGTTCAGCATTGGACAGATAAATTCTGATAATGATGACGATATTTCGGCATTGTCAGCGAATGCCTTGCTCGCCATCCCATTTTAAGCAGTTTTGATACCTAAAATAAATATGTAAATACAGTGAAACCTGGTTCATTGGGATCTCAAGGGACCAAGGATTTTGTACCATTTAAAGAGGTTTTTCATTTATCCAGTTTTTCAATTAGACAGGTTTAAAATTTAGTTGTCTCATTTACAGAGGCCCCGCGCCTATAGAGGTCAAAATGTACCGTTATTCTATTCAAATGTTTGTAAGCAATCGGGTCGAAACCTGTCCCAACCTGATAAATTGTCTCACTTATAAAGGGAATTGAGCTCCACAGTCCCAATTATAGAGGTAAACATCGAAAAAATCCTAGAAATCAAATCTCATTTAACCAGGTTCAAAAAGTCCCATTAACAGAGGTAATTCGATGAAAAAGTGCCGGGACCTCATTGTAGTTTCAATAATAGAGGTTTCTCACTTATCCAGGTCCCAGTCAACCAGGTTTCACTGTAAATCTTATGTTGACGACCTCTGTGGCTCAATGGTTAGCGCGTTTGCACTCAAGCCGGAGGTAGCGGGTTCGAATCCTGCTAGGGAACAAAAAAGTTTCTGTGTTCCTGGGTCGATGGATGTGTATTAAATATGTGTATTATATAATAAAAATCTTTATGTATAGTATAAAAGTATTAAATTTATTTCCGTTATCTGGTACCCGCAACACAAGATCTTCGAGAACTTACCACGGGACCAGATTATCGTGGTGTAAAAAAAGCATCCATAAATATTATTAGTATTGTTAAATACGTAGTTTAAATTACTATACATTAGCGCTACTAAAACTTACGTATATGGATGTGGTGTCTTTATAATCCGTATTGCCTTGAACATTGAACTGATTACGAGGAGGTAAAACAAGTAAATTGTAATAAAAATTGTTTATGAACAAAAACACATGGGTTTGCATCTTGTAAGGTACCTATTATATACTAGGTCACTAAAATATAAAATACATAACGGTCTCCGTGCGGGTAGTCGGTCCTAGTTGAAAGGAAATACGAGTCTTGCCGTTCGTTAAATGAGGAGATTATTAAAAAGCAAAAAACCCGACTGCAAATTAATTTGGCGCCAAAAATCCGCCATTTTATTTTTTATATATTTTGATATATCCAGTGTCACTCTCACAGTAAATACAACTCTAACGACACCTTTCAAACTAAAATCCATGGCCGCAGAGCGTGCCAAACAATTATACATACATACATACTCTCGAATACATAACCCTCCTTTTGGCGCAGTCGGTTAAAAAGTACTACGTTCAACATTGAACGATAAAGGTTGATACTAAAATTATATACTGATAAGTACTGATGATGACGATATTTTGTATTTATATTACACATACGCTACAACATATTATTTCCTGCTATTAGCGGGAATCGAACCTGCAACCTCTTCACTCCAATCACCGGCCTTCAAACAATATTGATATTGCCTACATACTAAAAAGTAACGTGACCCAAAAACACCCATAAACTTAAGACTATTGAATGTTTAACTTTTAATTATTATCTTTCACTGGACACTTATCTTGTGTTTAATAACTTAATCTATGATAAGAGATTTAAGCCGAGCAAGCAAGATTTAGCTGAACTAAACAAACTAGTTTTTCACTAAGGTCGAACTACGAAAATGTTTGGAAATTACATTACTTTTCTATAAAACTATGTTTATGAATTTCGTTGGTAATGCTGACTCCACTGACCCCTTATAGTATGTAGCTCTTCTGTGAGTCTATGTATCGCAATTATCATAATATAAGTCGTTTCAGTTTCTACACCTTGTTCAAGCCTTGTCGTGGCGTTGCCTAAGATGAACCCAGCACCTTGGACGAAGCAAATTGAGCCGAGGGAGCTGCTCTTTGTACCCCTCTTATAAGAAGAGGGGATAAAAGAGCAGGGGGACAGGGAACGAGGTTGGGAACCTCACCCCATTGTACTGTCCCGGCGTTAGGAGGGTTGTTATGTGGTGCGTGCGGGAAAACGCCTCTCTGGAGGTGGCGTTGGTCCCTTGAGGGACTGACTAGCCGTCGAGGTATCCTGTTTGCTCAATAGATCCGGGGCACCTCACCAAAGTCGGCATTGGTGGCACTCACCGGGTTTTAGTGGGTAGAGCTGCGTCCACTTACCAGCTTTCGGGCGCAGCGAGTCCCACATACCCGCCTAGGGAGACCCACCATCTCGCGGAATGCAAATTAAAAGAACAGTGTTGTGTACACGCTTTAGAAATAACATCAATTACATCAACAAAAGAGGAAATATACATGGCTTAACTGGACCAGGTAATGTATATAATTTTCAGAGTATATGTTTTTCCGTTCACATTCGTTTCATTGTAATTCAGAATTGTTGTCTTTTAAGTTGTCTAAATGCAGCCATAAGGCTAGTCTAGGGGCTTATAGATAATTCCAAATGTGTGATATTATGGGTGACCGGTGGCCCATTGGAGCGGATTAAGGGAAAAGGAGGGCAACACATCTGTGTAATCACTGGTTGTGCGGATGTGAACGGGCGTCGATAGTCGCCAAAAGGCTTCGACTGCTCGTTTGCCCTCCTATCCTATGTTATAAATAAATCTCAAACAGTTATGCTCAAACAGTTATCTTATTTGAACGGAAGGGCCATTCACTCGGCCCGGTGATCTTTGGGATTTTTTGTGTCAGTCCCCAGACTTTACTCATCCTTGGAATCCATTAAGAACTTTTGAGAAACCTTTGTCAGTAGTCACGCCTTCTTGGATGAACCTGTAGTATCTGACTGCAGGTTCTTCGGACAAGAACCGCATCCCTAGTCACTGACGAACCAATAAAGGTTTTGACAATAAAAGTGTCAGCAGTAAAATTATGATATTCAAAGTCCACCAGAATATAAAACAAATGTGCCATATCAATTATATTGTCCATTGTTTAACGATCGCGCCCATTAATTCATTAAACATAAAAATCCGAACCATCCTCGCGTAATCGGGAGAAATCCAGTACCGTATAGCAAATTAATAGTACACCACACATGTAGCGTTAAAATATTAATAATAACATGGAACTATGGACACTAAACAGTAAGCGATGAGGCTGTTAATTGCCTGCGTTTATTTATAGATCGGAATCCGAGTGTTGAAGTAAAAGACATCGCTAAATATAGATCGGCCCACGCTAGATTGTGATTGTCATAATTACTCCATGACCACGTTCTAATAATGCTCTATATTGGGATATACCAAGTGACACAGGTTACATGCACCAATGATTAGACTTTCGAAAGTAAGCAATTCTTTTAAAGGCAACTGTATACGCTTTTACAATAGGATCCCAGAAAACGTTCAAAAGCTCTCCATAAAAAAATTCAAAAAAGTTGTTAAAGAACGTTTGTGTGGTAAAGCATATTATAAAGTAAAAGATTTCATGGAAGATACCACACCCTGGGAATAAGGCGTTCCTCCCGGGCATTTCAAGAAAAGATGTTAAAATTGTTATTAATATATATTATTTGAAAAGATTAGTTCCACTGAGTTTGTTTCGCCGGTTCTTCTCAGTGGGCTTACCTTGGAACCGGTGGTAGATTCAATTGACGTTCAAAAAGATACTGTATTAGTACTATTTTGAATAAAAACAATTTGATTTTGATTTTGACAGGTGACCTAGTGGTAAGTGGCCACTTCGCCTATAGTAACTCAAACAATATTTGGATAAACTGAATCATTCAACAGACATTACCGATCAACTTTGGCCTTAAAAAGATAAACAATAAAAAAATTTGTTCACACACGTTCCAGAGATGGGCCTTAACAGACAGACAGACAGAGAACAAAGTGATCCTATAAGGTTCAGTTTTTTCCTTTTGAGGTACGATTGGCGGTAACCCTAAAAGGAGGCAAAGTAGGATCAAACTGATTGTAATGTTGTGTAGTCACCATCACCCACGAATTTTAAAAGCTTGTTCAAGTTTCATCATCGTCATTAACCCTTTTCATTCACTGCTGGATGAAGTCTCTTTCAGTAAACCCCAAGACGGTCCTGGTAAGATGCAAGATTACCAGGATTAGTAGTCCCATGCAGTAACAGGTAGTGCTTGCTCCTTTGTAGCCGAATTGGGCGGCACGACCGGAGTGGTCTCTCGCTCACATTTGACGCACATCGGCGTCAAATGACAGCTGTGCTGTCGCGTTTCGTGTGGTATTTGATTGATTGATATTCCATTGACCCATTGGGGGGGATAGGGAAAAGAAGGGCAATACATCTGCATAACTTTTGGTTGATCGGATGTCTATGGCCGTCCGTAGTCACCATAAGGCTCCGACTGATCGGTTGCCTCCTTATGACATAAAAAAAGATGTGAGTGGTAAGGTGTCGATGTCGGTCGTGTTGGCGTTTACTGATTAAGTTACATTAGTTAGATTTATTGATAAGGTTATCCAATATGAAATAAGCAAATTATATCGTAATGAAAAGAGACAATATAAAAAATTTCCAGAATCATCAAAACAAATTTGAAATCCAAATATTATTCGCAAACACACCATAATTGAAGCGTCATTGTTACACATCCATAGATGACCAACAGTTGGCGATGTTTTAGACAGTAGTAGTTAATAGAGACTAGTGAGTAGTGACCCGAAACAATACATGTGTTACAGACAAAACCTGTGATTATATAGATATAGTTTTCTAATGATTTCGCGAATTTCACTTATAATGATTAATATTTAACTAAGATTTTTACATTCTCGACTTTTCGGATACTTTACCACATCCATGGTTACTAAGGTCAAGTATCTGAAACTTGGAGAATGTAGAAATCCTAATAATCCGCGATTACGTCCGTCAAAATTGTTTAATCATAACGTTGTTTAGATAATGCTATAGTTTGATACGAGTATTTGAAAACTAGTGGTTTTGGGGTTCGTGAAGCCCTTTTATATAACATAGGCTGAAATGAGGAAATTTGGAGAAGTCAAGCTATTTATACCAGTAAGTTATTTTTTTATGTCACAAGGAGGCAACCGAGTAGTCGGAGCCTTATGGGGACTACCGATGCCCATAGACATCCGTACAACCAAAAGTTATGCAAATGCATTGCCTGTTTTTCCCTTACACCATCATAGGCCACCGGAAACTCACAAACCGCACGATATGCGAGAGCAAAGTTGTCACGTCTTGACGTCGGTCAAATTCGGCTGTAAAGCAGCATGGCACTACCTTTTCCTATACTTACTTTATTTAAGGTAAGACAAAATGTTGAGCCAAAAGACCCATAACCAGCTTCAAGACCTAAATGTTGCTCAGCACGAGAACGTAATAACGATGAAGTTCCATAATGTAATTTAGGAAACAAAATCTCATATATCGTAAACCTCAGTATAAATAATTACTTAGGCATTTTCCAATACATCTTTGTCAAACACGAGATTATCTGATATCTTTCGCAAACACAACCGGGATCCAAGGTTGGCTAAAATTAATCCTCAGTGTATCGCTACTGGGTGTGGTGGTTCTTGGTGTGGATTCTCTGGTTGAGTGTGTTGATGGATAAGGAAGAAGTGCTTGAAAGGGCTAGGAAGTCACTGGTAACTTAGTTAATTTGGATAAATGGTGCAACACCAATCTAATATACAAAATTCTCGTTTGACTGTGTTTGTAATTAAACTCCTCCGAAAAGGCTGGACCGATTCTCATGAAATTTTGTGTGCATATCGGATAGATCTGAGAATCGATCAACATCTATTTTTCAATACTAAAATTACATATTTAAAACGGGATATCAGTCTCGTGAACAAGACATTCCTAGATAATGTCGAAATTATATCGAGCTCCGCGAAATAAAAGTGAAAAACATGGTAAACATCCCGTTTAAAATAATTTTACTAGTGAAAATAACTTAAAATATATTTTTCATCCCCCTAAGAGTTAAGGCAGGCTCACCGCAAGTTTTTATTTTTTATTTTTTGGACAAAAGTTAACGCGGGCGACGCTGCGGGCAACAGCTAGTACTTATACAATAAAAATCATTCACGTTACTATGTATTACTATCAGTGGTATGGTGGATTTCAGCGATCTTGAACACTGGAACTGTGATTATCATTCTGGTGGGAGGAATGCGATTATACCCAAGGCATTAGGGATCACATTATCCTTATTTCCCGGACGCGGCAGACGTGACGTACGTCTGTCTCGTTTCATGTGACTTTTATGTTGATTAGTCTATCTAAGTTTGTTTTTAAGTTCTGCAGATTATAAATAAAAAATCTCCTGATGTAAATAAACCCTTGTTAAAGAGATCCCACGATTGGATAATATATTTAGAATATTATATTATGTTTATTACTCATGCCATTTAATTTTTTGAGGTATAATAAAATCTGTATAAAGAGCGCTTCAACTAAAAGTTTTGAATGCACAAAAAAACAAGATATTCAACATGCATAATAATATAAAAATTGTGTACAACCGTACAAATATATACAAATTAGAAATGAAAATGCTAAGTATTTCAAATCGTCAAAGAAAACTTCAAAGAAGATGTTTCAAAAGATTTGTACTTTATGTGTAAAATGTGTCTTTATCATAAGAAGATGAAGTAACAAGGTCACGGTAAAAATTCACATCTTGGAAATAAGTAAAACTTCATATTCTACTCCAAAATAACTGTCCCTGTACTCCACCTGTCCTACTTCTTTCGTCAAACTGCTGTGTTTCGGAAAGAAGAGCAGGACCTGTATGTAATATGACATTTTCTGGCACCAACATCGAGACGTCTCATGATTTATTTATTTTTAACGCCGGGAAATGCTCTGAGGCCTCCCGCGGGGGAGTGGGTCTTCCCGGGCGGATATGTGGGACTCGCTGCGGCCGAAAGGTGGTAAGGTGGACGCAGCTCTACTCACTAAAACCCGGCTAGTGCCACCAATGCCGCCTTTGGTGAGGTTCACGGATTTAATGAGCAAAAAAAGCAGCTCGACGGCTAGTCAGTCCCTCAAGGGGCCGACGGTTCCTCCATAGAGGGGTTTTCCGGCACCACAGAACAACCCCTCTCACCGTCGGGACAGTACAGTGGGGTGAGGTTCCCGTCCTCGCCCCTTGCGCCCTGCTCTTTTGTCTCCTCTTCTTATAAGAGGGGCACAAAAAGCCCCCTCGGCTCAATTAGCTTCGCCCAAGCTACTGGGCACACCTTAGGTTACTGAGCCCCACCGCCACGTCAAGCCCTGAACCATGGTGAGGATGAATGAGTTGCCTGGGCTAGTCCCATGTGATCATGGTCGACACTCACCACTTACCATCAGGTGGCACATCTGCCTGTTTGCCTATCCAACTAACATAAAAAATATTAATGATTGTTAGTAAGATCTATCAAATAATACCGTACCTACAACCAACACTTTTTATTGTTTCCATTTTTGTTTCAAAATCCTTTATCTCTAATTGCATAATATTTTCGTTCACTTTTGGATGAATCCCGTGAACGTTAACATAATTTTTTTTGTCGATTTACAGATAATTTATGAATAGCATACAAAAAAATGAAAATTCTCTTAAATTAAAACGTGAATTATAATTTTATTTCTCTAAAACAAAATAATTTCGTGATTTCTAGAAATAATGAATGAAAAATAACGACTCGTAAGTTCTGAATAATTTTAAATTAATTAATAAATCTAAATATATTATAATATCACTTACGTGTATTGTGCTTTCTAAAATTTAGTCTTATTTGTAAATAAAAACATACTAGATTCGAAAAAATAAAATAAAACAATGTTTTTCTACTCTAGTCTACTAGGTAGTAGAGTTAGTAGGTAACTTATCTTTATATCTTTATATCTTTATATATATATTTCTTGTGTGCGTGTGTATGTCACTGAACTCCTCCTAGACGGCTGGCCCGATTTTGATGAAATTTTTTGTGTGAGTTCAAGGGGATTCGAGGATGGTTTACATTCACAAAAAAAAATTGTACAAGACAACGTCTGTCGGTGCCACTAGTAATTATATATTAATCTCCACAACAGACTTTTTTAAATTAAAGAAACAGATAAACAATAAGAATAAAAATATGTACCTACATGTAGTATGAAAACATACACCAGGCAAATTAACGCTGGTAGGTGTCTTGACAAAGGGTAAAAATAAATAATTTAAAGGTAGTTTTGAAGTTTATTCAGATTACCCCTTTTAAATTAGGAGGGAGCGCTCCCAAACCTAAAGTTTTTTTTTCGGATGGATCTATGCTAACAGCCCGAAAGCCCTAATGCTACATCAGATTAGTCTGGGCTTGTTCATACTTCTGTTGGAAATACGGGGTATCATGGGTTGTGGAGGTCAGATAGGCAGTCGCTCTATTTAAAATACTGGTATCCAGCTGCATCCGGTTGGACTGGAAGCCAACCCCAACATAGTTGTGAAAAGGCTAGGCCGAAGGAGATTGTAATTACAGAAAATATAAAGGCCTTTAAGAAGACAAAAGTTGGAAAAATATACCTACGTAAAAAAACAAAAAGTCTTATTTTACATAATTTCTTTCAGATGTATGGTCGCTATCAACGCGACCTTAGTGAAGCCGCCAGAGAAGAAGCGAGACGTTTGAGAAGACTAAGGAAGAGAAGACGGAAGGATGACAAGCTGCGACAGAAGGAACTGGAGGCGACAGGGAAACATAGACCCAGGGGGAAGTTCTTTAAAGTTTTAGGTGAGTTAAGATGACGTCTACAGATTATTTATAAAGAAAGGACACAGTTTTTATTCTAATGTCAATCTGTCGTAACCTTAAAGCAATGCAATACATTCCTATCTATACTAAAAAATAAAGCAGTAATGTTTGTGATTTTGAAATAAAAATCAACAGAATAATATAAATATTATCTCTGAGTCACATAGGCTGTAATAATAATCAACCTCAGTCTGAGTGATATAGTCACAGTCACAAGTCTAAAGGATATTATAAACATTTTCTCACTCTTAAATTCCCTACTCCCAGTCACTGAGATGCTGCCCTGTTATCGTCCTTAATTTAGGGAATATGAGTGCCCTGTAACCACACCGAAGTAGAATTTTGCAATAATTTTGCTGATCAGTTTATATTATATATACGTACCGGTGGGAGGGAAGCGCTGTGCCGCGCTCCCGGCTGCATGGGTACCACCATCTTGCTTGTTTCTCCCGTGAAACAGCTTTGCTGTTTCTGAGAGATGGGCAAGACAGGCAGTGTAATCTGGCATCGAGACTTAACATCTTATGTCTCAGGATAGGCAACACATAAATGAGTTGCCTGGGCTCGTTCCAGGTATACTAGTTTATGTTCATGTGAAAATGACGGGAAAATGGTTTGCCAAATCAAAATTTTGAGATATACAATTGGATAACGGTCTCACAAAAATATCAGAGACACCTAAAAATATTGTCTAAAGGATGTGCTAATTGGTTACACGATAAATGTACTTTACTCGATCATAAAAAAATCCTGAAAACTAGTTGAAATAAAAAACTAAAACGAATAATCAACTATTAAAATATTTAAGTTTGCACATCATTTTTATATGGAAAAATATTTCATTTTCAATACTACACAGAACATGCTATTTTTTTTAATCTCAAGTCTTTTTTTTATTCAGATTTATCCCAAATCTTGAATGCATTAGCGTTTATAATAGCGTTTTCACAAGACGCCCGCTACCCCGCCAGTCCCGGTGACACGCCTTAACTTTTTTATACGATATTCATTTATACGATTTGGATTACCAAGGTCTTATTCATCACATGAACATGTGATTGACTAGGCTTAACGTTATTGGATTCAAAATATTTGATTGATTCAACTTTGATCAACGCGATTAACTGTAAAAGCATTCCCAGTCAGAGCTCAATCTCGTATCATTTAAGAGAATCAGAACTTTCGAGATACCTCAATTACCTACATGATTGATGATGAAGCGATGATGATTGAAAAGAAACTAAGATGCTAATGATGAGGATACATTTTTTCTTTTTTCAAATATCATAAATTTCAAAAGTGGGCAAGGCTGGGCTAGAGAAAATGTGTAATATATAAGGTTTGATGAAATTTGCTAATCATAAATGATCAATGATATGAAGTGTGTGTCAGGGTACTTC
This sequence comes from Helleia helle, assembly GCA_963853865.1. NCBI lineage: Eukaryota > Metazoa > Arthropoda > Insecta > Lepidoptera > Lycaenidae > Helleia > Helleia helle. Next base: position 8,307,164 of record OY971434.1, read on the forward strand.
TGGAGACATACATTCGCGAGGCTGGGAGAGGACTGGGTGTTTCTGGCACTCCTCGGTATCATCATGGCCGTCCTCAGCTTCGCTATGGACAAAGGCATTGCTATCTGCAATAATGGTAAGTTCTGGAATAAAGTTTCTTGCGATATGAGCGTCTATAATTACTACAAACTCGACTAAAAGCCCAGAATTTTTTTTGATACTTTCTTTATGATTGTGTGTGTGTGTGTGTGTGTGTGTGTGTGTAAACATCATGCATAATAAGAGTATTAATATGGTTATAGAAATGGTTCATCACTTTATCATGACTTGGGCATATAGGCGTAGGTAGAAAGACAAAATCAAAGAGGATGAAAAACACATGAAAATTAAAAGTACCTATATAATGATTACAGACTATTCTAATTCTTTGGACGAATCTTAAAAGATAGATAAAAGCAAGAGTAGAAAAATAAAAAATAATATTATGCCCGAAATCATGTTTAATTTGCATTTGTGATTTACCTTTAAAGTCGTAAAATCTGTTTATTAACTTTGCTTTAACATAAGAATATATTTGTTACATGCCTAGTGAAGGATAAGGTAATGAGTATGTTATAGAATAATAGTATATATTTATTTACGTATGTATTTATTTCAATTCGTATGTATTTCAATCACGAGTAATCATAAGTTAATGAAAGGGTTGATTGTAGTGATGAAGGGATATCTCGCCGCGCGTCGCGGGCTTGAATCCCGATATGGTCTTGTTCAAGACAAGTAAATATCCCGTTTTAAATCGTTCTAAGGTAAAAATAACCTTTTTAATTTAAAATCATATTATGTGTTATTATTCAGAAATTTTTATTTGTTACATTAACAGTATAGCATATAAATGTATGTTTTATCTACACATACGGTTTTTCTATACATAATAAAAAATATTTCTTCTTAACTACAAAATTGTGGTTTGGTTGGGTGTTATTTTTATAACGTTACGCTTCAGAGAGCATAATGGTGTTTACTTTTTATTATAATTAAATTTGCTCACTTCAAATATCATTATGTAGTCGTAGTTCTGAACAGAGATCATCGTCATAACCCAAATAAACGAAAAAAAAATGTATAGAGTAATGTAAAGTTGTAAGGTGTCTTGCACCTTCTACATGCTTGATTACACTATGCTGCTTATTTCATATAATAGAATTCTGTATTAAAAAGGATAAGAAAGGTAATTTATTTATTATTAATTAATAATTAGGACATATTAATAGAAGACTTACCATCTAGCGTCTTGAGATAAGCAACGTATGGACAACAAGGCACCTTGGTCGGGCAAAACTGGATAGTTGAAAACCTAGTGAAGTCGTTTTTGTTCATTTATGTTCATTTGTGGGTTCACTATATCAAAGAAATTAACCACATTTTTTATGGTTATTTGAATTTGCTCATGACTGTCATACTAAGTAAGCATTAATTTTGCAGCTCGCATGTGGATGTATAAAGACTTGGCGACGTCTACATTTAGTCAATACGTCGCATGGGTGTCTCTTCCCGTCTGTCTAATTCTCTTCGCCGCTGGTTTCGTCCATATCGTCGCAGCTCAAAGTATAGGTAAGAGTCTCAAAATATAATAAAAAAATCCATATCTCTCCGACTTACAATTAGCCGATTCGAAAAATATGACTAGGAATCCTAAGATTTAATTTCAATCGATTTTTGGACCTTATATAATTTATATTTTAAATGTACGAACCAATTTTATGATATCTTTCACTTCATTTCGTTGACTTGGAAAAAAGTCCTCTAAGTCAGCCTCAATATATTTTAATTAACAACGGCGTGGAGATGTAGCCCTGCGATACTCCATGTTTTATATGAATTTATTCCAGGTTCTGGAATTCCGGAGATGAAGACAATCTTACGAGGTGTGCATTTAAAAGAATACCTTACATTTCGAGCCATGATATCGAAGGTCATTGGGCTGACTGCCACTTTAGGGTCTGGCTTACCACTAGGTAAAGAGGTAAGATTAAAGCAATTTTCAAATATAATAAGGATAAGTATCGAGCTCCGCATAATAAAAATGACAAACATAGTAAATATCCCGTTTCAAATAATTTTAGTTTTTTATGAAGATTTAAGATTTTACATTCATTCATACCCTATATTTATTTATATCTCCCCAGGGTCCGTCTGTGCACATAGCGTCAATGGTAGCAGCTCTGTTGTCCAAGCTAGTGACGACATTCCAAGGCATCTACAGCAATGAGTCCCGCACCACGGAGATGTTGGCTGCAGCCTGTGCAGTCGGTGTGGCCTCCTGTTTCGCTGCACCTGTAGGAGGTGTGTTAATGACTTTTGTATATTTCATTTATCATAAGCCTCTTCAGTTCGATTGAGACATTTCTATACACGATTCCATTTGTATTGTAAAATTAAGAATATTTTTTTATATTCCGGAACTGTTTTTTAGATAGGAGCTTACAGTTTGACTACTAGCTCCGAAGCTGAACTTTTATCTAGATTACCTATAGAGTTTTTAGTAAGTCTTAGTAAAATAGGCGTTTATTTGGGACAAACAAGATCAACTTCTTGACTATGTATTATCTTATTTCCAGGCGTGCTGTTCTCCATCGAAGTAACAACGACGTACTTCGCCGTCCGTAACTATTGGAGGGGATTTTTCGCAGCGTGTTGTAGTGCTATTGTAAGTGCTTATATTGTAGCATCCGCAGATGATTCCTCAATAAAAAAGCATTACTCGATTATTGAAGTAGTCAGATCACACTCGTAGATTGCGAGTTATATTTCAACCAATGGCAAATAAATGATGTAGATGAAAGAATATGATATTTTCCAGATGTTCAGGCTACTCTCGGTGTGGTCGGGGGCGCTACCTACCGTAAAGCCGTTATTCCCCACGAACCTACCTCAGGACTTCCCGTTCGACCCACAAGAGTTTGCCGTGTTTGTACTTTTAGGGTAAGTTTTTTTTAAATTACGTCTTTCAATATCTGCAACATTTAAGTAAGTTTTTTCAAGTTTACCAGAGGTTTCTTCGTCCCGTGTTTTGTTTATAAGTGTTTTGCAATAATTAATAATGTTTTAACAAATAACTTTCGTCAAGTAAAATGTACTAGATTGGTAGGATAACTATATCAAAATCCCTTTGTCAAGTAGTCATGGTATGTTTTCTGCAGGATAGTTTGCGGTCTTATGGCGGCGTTGTGGGTGTTCATGCATCGGCAATACGTTCTCTTCATGAGGAACACGAAAGTGCTCAGCAACTTTCTGCAAAAGAAGTAAGTTGAATTTAGTTTATGGATAATCACAAATCGGTAAATTCTGAGACACTCTTTTTAATTTTAGACTTACAGACATTCTTTTTAAATTTCGAATCTCTTCAATTCTTTATTATTAAAAAATAAATTATAAATCGTTACTAAGTCAAAGTATGAGTTTATATTTTAGGTTTTTTTTGCTGAATTTTCAAAAACACTCTCTCTATAAGCAATTCTATAAAATAAAGAAGCACAGTTTGCACGGACATATTCTTTTTATATTTTAATATGCTAGTTTTTATCTAAACAACACAATAAAAATGATAATCCACCTAAAACTTAATCGTGTCGATCTAACCTAACGCTAAAATAAGAATGGCAGAGGAAATAAGCATTCATCCTACGGTAAGCAGCCATGGACTTACGTAAGAAATACCTAAGAAGAATACTCTTAGAAGTAGGTTAGTCGATTTTACAAGGAAAAACATCTGCTATGTGGTATGGGCTATGGTGGAGCATTTTGATTCTAGCGCACTTTAAATCTGCAGCCGGTTCATCTACCCTGGCTTCATGACGCTGGCGGTCATGTCCATCCTGTTCCCACCCGGCATCGGCAAGTACATGGCGGCGGATCTCGGCAACCAGGAACAGGTTGGTGGAACCTTCTGGAACATGTGGACTATGGCTAGATATAGACTAATTTACTAGTGATGAGCAAAGCAATACTAAGACTCGAACAGTCTTGGTCTTGGTCTTACTGTCTTAGTCTTGATCCTGCTGACTTAGTCTAGGTCTTGGTTTTGCTGAGCTGGTCTTGGTCCTGCTTTTTCACAAGACCAAGACCAATTTTGCACATCACTATAATTTGTGAACACCATCGCTTTATTGTCCGTAAAAAAGTACGACAGTTACAAGAATGCTTTGCAAAATTATATCTATAGATATAATTTTTGGGACTTCGATGGCTAGATTTTGACATACTAATATTATAAACCCCAACTACAACCTACGAAAGAGTAAGAGTGTTTTTAACGAAATGCTTTGCAAATTAAATTATACTTATATTATAAATGCCAAAGTAACGCTGTCTGCCGCCTTTTCGATCCGAAACTGCTGACTAGATTTCGTTACAATTTGACAAGGATATAAATTATATCTTGATCATACTGGCATTTTTTTACCAAATATGCATTTCTAATTGTATTTCATAAAACTATCAATACAGTGAAGCTTTTACGTTACTAACCACAGACCACAGAAATACTATTACTAACACCCTTCACTTTTTTTAAAAATACCGTATAATATTATACATAGGCCTTTATGTTGTATATATGTATTACACACTCTTTTAAAATTTAAGGTGGTTCAGCCATTCAACGCTTTGTTTCATAAAATTCTTTATGACACTATATCTATTCCTGCTATGGGTTCAAAAAATTGTAAATTAAAAACAATAACCTTACAGGTGTTGTCCCTATTCGCAAATTTCACGTGGTCCGACGAGCTGACGGCTGAGCAAGCAGCCATAGTAGACCATTGGAGAACGCCCGAGGTCGACCACTTCGGCTGCCTAGTCATATACTTCTGGTCTATTGTGAGTATACTATCTTGTTTTCAGATTCGATAATCTAAAATATGGACTACCTACATCTACGTTAGAAGACTCTAACAACGAACTCCTTGACTTCAATTTTCGAGGATTTTGAGAGCAGGCTAAGCTTTAAAATAATATGTCAAAAGGTATTTCTTTTGACGTATCTTAAAGCTTAGCCTCCTGATATAAAAATCTTAAGTAACTAAGAAATTGTAATTTAAAATATTAAAAAACTCCCATGCTCATCCAACTCTACGTTGGATGTGAAGACATTATTAATGAACTTCTAAATTACAATTTCTAAGTTACTTAAGATTATTATATCATTATTGTGTCGTTATATAATATCGGTACGCTACGTGTAAGTACCGAATACCGATATTGTCTATTGAAGTAGTGCTATATGCAGGAAACGATCTTGAAATGTTCAATCATAATAATTAATAGATATCTTGTTTACCATTTTGAGCCATCATTCATCATTCATAACGAGATTCAAAAAATATAACGAGAAGGAGAACATATCTATAAGGTTTCATCTTTCAACTCTCCTTCAATTTTTGCCCATTGTGTACCTTGCTCTTATTTCTATATAGCCATGCCTGAAAAAGAAGAAATGCAAATTTTCCATCACTTGTATTGCGGATAAATGTTGTAAAAAGATGTGGCTACAGTACTGTACCTTGTGGCATTTCAAAAAAATATACATGTTAATATTAAGTTAGACTTGTTGATCTTTATCAATTGTGAAAGTTTTTTTACTAGCAACACATTATCAATTTAAAAGTTACTAGCAACGCATTATCAATTTATGATACCCATGCTTACTAGTATTAAATTTTTTGTTTTCCATTGACTAATAAAATAATCGACGTCCGACGAGGATGGGATTCGAACCCACGCGTGCAGAGCACATTGGATTAGCAGTCCAACGCCTTAACCACTCGGCCACCTCGTCATGTCTTCATAATCCTAAACTACCTATTGTATATGCACAAATGGCAGTGTTTGGTTAGCTGTTACACGATTTGGCCGTTAAAAGTTTTATGATTTATTTTGTTCCATAGAGAACAATAACTGAAATTAGTTCATGGATGGCCTTTTCAATATTTCTGAATGTTACTCCGAGTTTTATAGTCTGACATAAAACCGGTGGGAGGGACGTGCTTGTGCCGTGCTCCCCTCTTGGCACCACCAGGCTGCTTATTTCTTTCGTAAAACAGCATTACTGTGTTTTGGAAAGAAGCAGGATAGGCAGTAAAATAAAATAAGAAATATTTTTATTCAATGTTGTACATCAAAGTATCTTATTTAAACGTCAAATAAACTCTACTACCGGTTCCAAAACAAGTCCGAAAGAAGAACCGGCGAAACAAACTCAGTGTAATTTCTAATTTAATACTGCCATTGCCATCTTACTACTCAGGATGAACAATGAATGAGTTGTGTGGGTTAGTCCCCGATAAACTGGTGTATGTTTATCTCCTGACTGACTTACCAAGACCGTTTGCCCATCCAACCAACATAAAAAATTAAGAATGAATACGGCCCTCCCGGAATACCCTTAAACGCGGGGCAGATCAGGGTACTGGCAACTGAAATACCGTACTGTGTTTCGGTATGTGGGTAGTAGGGTCATTCCATAGCCAATTACAACTTACAAAGTTGTGGGTATAAAGAAGCGCCTCATAGTTCCCTCCACCCTGTGGTTTCACCCGCCTCACAGTTAAAAATATGTTTCCTCTAAAATATTAACCTACTATAATCTTCTTTAGTATATATTTAGTAGTAAAATGCTTTTTTATATTAAAATCTGACTTATTATAAGAGAATAGCGCGTTCAAACAAACAAACAAACTTTATCATTGTACGGGCTGAGACGTTCCCGTACAGTCGTTGATAGAAAGCAGCTGATAAAATGATAGAGCGATTTAGACTTTAGAGTAAATTTTGATATATTTAAGTTTATAAATAAATCTATACTAATATTATAAAGCTAAAGAGTTTGTTCGTTTGAACGCGCGAATATCAGAAACTACTGATCTGATTTGAAAAATTATTTCAGTGTTAGATAGTCCATTTATCGAGGAAGGCTATAAGGCTATATAACATCACGCTGTGACTAACAGTAATTAAGTTGAGTAAGTTAACGCGGGCGAAGCTGTGGGCAACAGCTAGTAGATGATAAAATGATAGAACCGCGGACTATGGTTGCGAATACACAACTGATAGATTTAAGATTATAATAAATGATAGAATCATAGGACCGCGGACTTTGGTGGTCACTGCACAACTAACTTAAATTACTAATGAGTAATGTGGCGTAAACTGGATATGCCGCGAAAAGTACGTGCTGGCCCGTACAGTCACATTATTGACACATTATTCATAAGTAAAGATACTAATCTATACCGTAGTAAAGCGGACTCACTCCGCTTCATTGCTGTGTCCCCTGCGCGCTAGCCCGAACTGTGGGTTTTTTTAAATGTTAGTTGGATAGGAAAACTGGCAAACGCGCCACCTAATGGTAAGTGGCCGACGTTGCCCATGAACATAAACTAGTATACCTTTTTTTTTTTCTTTTACGCCAGGAAATGCTCTGAGGCATCCCGCCTGGGGAGTGGGTCTCCCCAGGTGGGTATGTGGGACTCGCTGCGCCCGAAAGATGGTAAATGGACGCAGCTCTACCCACTAAAATCCGGCGAGTGCCCCCAGTGCCGCCTTGGTGAGGTGCCCCGGATCTGTTGAGCTAACAGGGCACCTCGACGGCTAGTCAGCCCCACAAGGGACCGACGCCACCTCCACAGAGGGGTTGTCCAGCACAGAACAACCCCTCCCAACGTTGGGACAGTACAATGGGGTGAGGTTCCCATCCTCACCCCTTGCCCCCTGCTCTTTTGTCCCCTCTTCTTATAAGAGGGGTACAAAGAGCCCCCTCGGCTCAATTGGCTTCGCCCAAGGTGCTCGGCTCACCCTAGGCTACTGAGCCCCACCGCCACGACAAGGCCTGAACCATGGTGGGGAAACTAGTATACCTGGAACGAGCCCAGGCAACTCATATATGTGTTGCCTATCCTGAGACATAAGATGTTCAGTCTCGGTGCCAGTAATTCCACTGCCTGTCTTGCCCTTCTCTCCGAAACACAGCAAAGCTGTTTCACAGGAGAAACAAGCAAGATGGTGGTACCCATGCAGCCGGGAGCGCGGCACAGCGCTTCCCTCCCATCGGTGGGTTTTCGCTAACCGGTGAGACTCCTCCATGCTGCGGCAATGGCTGCGGCTGCATACGGCTCCGCCAAGACCAGCATCTAGTGCTCTGGCATGCGGCTTATAATTGGTTAATTATCATTATCGTTTGATTAGCCAATTGATAAAATAATATTTAATTGTGTGTATTGTCATACACATTACATGAATGTGTGTGTACTTGTGTGTGTGTTGCTGTTTTTATTATGTACTAATAAAATAAATGAAATAAGAATGTAAACCTACTAATACTATGTAAAGATTTATTATTATTATTCCTATATAGTAAGCGCCGTAGTTTTTCTATATTCTCAGCTATGAATGTCATGAGAAGCTGAAAGTTATGTTATGGAAAATTAATTATCATCTTGCCATAACTTTCTAATACCTATTGTATTAGAAAGTTATGATTGCAAGAAGATTGAAGATTGCAACTAAAAAGTCCGACGAGGATGGGATTCGAACCCACGCGTGCAGAGCACATTGGATTAGCAGTCCAACGCCTTAACCACTCGGCCACCTCGTCATTAATTATAGACATAAATTTTATGTAGTTATTACTAATGCTTATTTTCTAACTCTTTAATTGTTAACAATTAAATTAAACTGTCACGATTGTAAGTAACGAATGACTACAATGGGCCTTCTAATATTACAAATACTATAGTGCCAGGTTTGCTTATAACAAAATCTACTGCACAGATTTTGATGTAACTGCAGTGTACAAGAATATGCTAGAAAAGCCGCGATAGCTATATTTAACATTAACAAAAGCATAACGCGAGATAAGCAGCCATAGCTATGTGTTTTTAGTTTTTACACTAACAACAAAATAATCCATATTTCAAAACAATTACATTACAAGTCATTCTCAAATTAATTGTTGTACGAATTATCGTGGCACGTGTGTATAGGGTTTACTTATTATGATTTAATGCCATTTAATTTTTAAATTGACGCACTCGATTCGATCAACGTGACTATAAGTTTATGTGACAATAAATTTGCACTCGGTCGTAACTAGCCCATGCTTCTTCCGCGTGGATTTTATGATGTCAGACGTTAGGGCTTCGGCGTAGTAGCACGTAATAGGAATTTAATTTGAACGAGCTGAAGCTCGAGTGACACTACTCACGTCATGAAGTGGTCTCTACTCTCTATGCATGCCCATGCTTACTCCATAAAACTTACTTCAATGTTAGACAAAGTGCTCTTCGACCGTATCGGATTTAACTAGTCCAAATCCTGCTCTCCCGAGCAGCGCGCGCGATGAACCGCGCCCCTGCGGTGCGGAGGGGGGCGTACCCCTTTCGAATATTTCTTAAGTGAGCCATCTTCTCATTTACTGTACCGATTGAGCTTAAAGGCCATCAGGCCGAAAAGTCTAGCCCTTCCGAAAAAAAAAAAAAGAGACAGTGCTCATATAACACCGGCGTCAAGTGACAGCTATGTACGTTTCGTGCGGTTTTCGAGTTTCCGATGGCCCATTGGGGGGATAGGGAAAAGGAGGGCAACACGTCTGCATAATCTCTGGTTGTGCAGATGTGTATGGGCGTCGATAGTCTTGAGCTTCGACTGCTCGTTTGCCCTCCTATGCTATAAATATATATATATATATAATTTTTTCGTAACTTCAAACACGAGATTGTGTATTTAAAAAAGTGCAAAATTTAAAAAATATGACGAGTCTGCTGATGAAATTCATATTTTATTTTAATTCTGTTAAAACGTGGTCCATATTACTCGCGCTATAATAACAAATCGATTGACATCTCATTCATCAAAATCGGGTAAATAGTTTTTTTTTTATGTTAGTTGGATAGGCAAACTGGCAAACGTACCACCTGATGGTAAGTGGTCGACGTCGCCCATGAACATAAACTAGTTTACCTGGAACGAGCCCAGGCAACTCATTTATGTGTTGCCTATCCTGAGACATAAGATGTTAAGTCTCGGTGCCAGTAATTACACTGCCTGTCCTGCCCTTCTCTCCGAAACACAGCAAAGCTGTTTCACGGGAGAAATAAGCAACTCCCACCGGTAATAGTTAAGACTTAAGACGCTACAGCGGAAAAAAACTGTATAATACAAATATACATAAACTGTGACTAGTCATGTGAGCCATGCAAATCCGAACTGATCAGTGATTTGTCACTGACATAATAGCAATTCAACCTACAAGTGATCTGTGTCTACGTCCCATCGGCCAATCATCCACCAATGGCCAACAGTCAGCCAATCAGAGAACGGGCGCAGCGTCGCAGCAAAAATTTGACGGAATTTGTTTTCATACAAAACACAGCATTACCGCTCTTTAGTCTGTCGGCGTTATCGTGCTTGTTCGGACCTCATCGGGACGCCGACGGGGCGTAGGCGGGGTCAACGCGCGGGAGAAGTGACGAGCGGCGCACGAGTCAGACTGCCATCAGCTGTTGTATCGCATAAGGGCATTTCGATATTCTCAAAAATGCGAATAAATAATTATCTACAGTCCACGCTCTTTAATATTGTGACCCCCTTCGAGGCCTACAATCCGCTCTATTCCGGTTATAGTATTATGCTCAATGATTGCAGTTGACATGATGATGACAATTTAATCTATTGTTTTTTCAGTTCCTTCTCAGCATGGTGTCGTGTACCCTGCCGGTGCCGGCTGGTATCTTCGTGCCGGCGTTCAAGATGGGTGCGTCTTTAGGTCGCTTGACCGGTGAGCTGATGCACTACTTCTGCCCATTCGGCGTCGCCTACGGTGGTCACATACAGAAGATCTTGCCGGGTGAGTATCATATTTCAATTTTGTATTGGCCTGCCTACAGCTTAACCATTCGTATTAGTCTTATTACGGCTAAATCTCTATACGTATAAATATCATGTCACGTTGTTTGTTCCCGATGTACCTGTCTAAACTACTGGACCGATTTTAATTAAAAAAAAGCACTGTGCTCATGTAATAGGATAGTACTAGGCACGATAGGTGCGCAGTTTTCTGGTATAACAACGTCGGCACAAGCTACCTTTAAAATATATACTAAGTGGAACATGGTAAGAGGATGATTCAAGATTTACAAAATTACTTCATTAAAGAGTTTTTTAGCTCAATTTTGGGTTGTGATTGGGGTTTTAGGAATATCTATCTTTGACAGAAGGATGTTCGTGATAAGATGGCAGATTTTGTGAGCTCTCTGTTATACCGATGGTGTAGAAATGGACTTAGTTTTAATATTTAATTAATGTGGTGTTTCCTTTTCAGGTGGTTACGCGACGGTGGGAGCGGCCGCGTTCACGGGCGCCGTGACACACACTGTCTCTACTATCGTCATCTGCATTGAGATGACTGGACAGGTAAGTTAACGACTACTTTCATGTCTTTTTTCGGCGGAAACAAGGTCTTCGCCACCTACGACGGAGGCGGTATTGAGTGTACTGTTGTGTGTGTATTAAGGCGGGATGCCCTAAGGTTTTATAAGATTATAATTTTTATAAGTTTATAATTATAAGCCTTTTTTTACACCGCTCAGGTATAAAAAAAAAAAAAATGGAAGACCAATTTCAAATTTTATTTGAAAAAATGAAGATAGAAATGCAGAAACAGACGACCGAACTGTCGACGACGTCTATAACTAATACCATAATGGAAAGAATGGATGAAAAACTTAAGAATATTATAACAGAAAATAAAAATTTAAAATCGAAATTAGAGAGCCTCGAAAAACAGATGGAATATTTAAAACGCGAGACTAAGGAAAACAATATAATCATGTTTGGATTAAAAGAGGAAGAAGAATCTACATCTGGACTAATACAAAAGGTGAAGAAAGTTTTTAACAAAGACTTAAATATAAATGTAGGAGAACATGAAATAAACAAAATGTATCGCATTGGAAAGAAAAGATCTGACGGAAAGCCGCGGCCAATACTATTTTCCTTTGTAAACTCATGGAAGAAAATTGAAATAATGAACGCTCGAAAAAATTTGAAAGATATATATCTTTCAGAGGACTATACTAAGGAAGTTTTGGAAAAGAGAAAAATGCTTCTACCTAAATTAATCGAAGAGAGAAATAAAGGAAATTTTGCTTATCTTAAATACGACAAGCTTGTAGTAAAGGAAAATAATACCGTCAATGACAAAAGGAAAAGAGAAATATCTTCATCGCCGTAAAACAATATACAGGCAAAAAAACAACAAGTGTGTACGACATCACAAATTAGCAGACGCAACGCCTTTGATGTCATGAGAGACAGATCCAACTCTCTCTCCTCCCTAAACGATAACAATAAGAATAGCAAACATTAGCAATTAGATATCGGCAACCGGAAAACACTATGACATAAGAATATAGAACAAAAACACATAAGCGAAAACTACCAACTACCCCCAAGCCGACTGGTCCTCGTGGGGGTTAACGACCACGACCCTCTAAAGATAAAAGTAACAACAGCAGGAAAAATTAATCTAAAGATATATTTATAGCAACTTTAAATTGTCCATCACTAGGAACTATAGAAAAATTACAAGAATTGGAATTGGCCCTAGATGAAATAAAATGGGACATAATTGGTATTAGCGAAATGAGGAGATTCGGGGAAAGTATAGAAGATCATGGAAAATACATATTACATCATATAGGGGAGACGCGCGGATTATAAGGAGTCGGGTTCATGATCAAAAGAAAGCTCATAAAAAATGTAAAAGAAATAAGAGGTATCTCAGAACGGATTGCACTTATCGACATACAATTACCTGCAGACGATAAGGAAGAACAACTATGGTCAATAATTCAGGCATATTCTCCTACTGAATCAAATAGAAAAGAAGACATAACAAAAATAGAAAAATTCTATGAAGACCTTCAATCCACTATTGCATGTGCATCTAATAATAGTTATATAATAGTTATGGGCGACTTTAATGGACAGATTGGTAAACAAAGAAGAGGAGAAGAACATACAATAGGGGGCCATGGATTTGGCAATAGAAGTAAGAACGGCTCACGACTAGTATCCCTTGCTACAGAAAATAAACTAAGCATCTTAAACAGTTTTTATAAAAAGAAACCTTCAAAAAAATGGACATGGATTTCTCCTAATGGCCAGTATAAAAACGAGATCGATTATATAATGTGAAACAATGTAAAAGTTTTTAAAGATGTGTCGGTTTTAAACAATTTTAACTTTAATTGTGACCATAGAATAGTAAGGGCAAGACTATCAGGAACACATACCAAAAAAGCAAGAAAATTTCACAGTATCATAAAAACTATTGAATGCACTGGAAACACTGATGCACTACTCGGAAACCTTCAAATATCCTTATATGGTAGGGAAAAAGAAGACAATATATCGACACAGGAAAAATACAACAGACTAATTAAGCAATTGAAAGCAGAAACTTGTAAAGTAAACAAGGCTAGTAAGAAAGTACAGTCAGACGAAGTTATTGAATTATTACAGGAACGGAAAGAACTTTTAAGACAAGGAAAAGGCAAAAATAACAACGGCAAAAAGATTGCAGAACTAAGTAAAAAAATTAGTGAACAACTTAGAAGGGAAAGGAAAACTAGAAGGTTATCGATACTGAAAAAGTTCATCAAATATAGAAGAAATAAAACCAATTCTAAAGGAAGAAACCATACAAGCTATCAAGACACAAAAACTAGATAAAGCACCAAGATCAGATTTAGTCACAAATGAACTATTAAAAATTACGTTGCCAGTAATATCTACAAAACTTACAGACTTGTTTAATGAAATCTTAGAGTCTGAAGTCATACCAGAAGATTGGACTAAATCGACTATCATACTGCTACATAAAAAAGGAGACAAGAACGAAATAGGAAATTACAGACCGATAAGTTTAATGTCCAATATATATAAGATTTTTTCTAAAATAATACTTAGGAGAATTACCAATGCACTAGAAGAAAACCAACCAAAGGAGCAAGCTGGTTTCCGAAGTAAATTTTCAACTATAGATCATATCCACACGTTAAGACAGATATTACAAAAATATAAAGAATACAATAAAATTTATTACATAGGATTTGTTGACTTTAACAAAGCATTCGATACATTAGAACATAAGTATATATGGGATGCTTTAGAAAGACAAGGTATACCAACAAAATACATAAGAATAATCAAAAATATATATACAGCGAGCAAAAGTTAAATTAGAATCTACTGGTAACGAATTTCCTATCACCAGAGTTGTTCGACAAGGAGATCCTATTTCACCAAAATTATTTTCAGCGGTGTTGGAAATGATTTTCAGGAGCTTGAATTGGAGCAAAATTGGTTTGAATATAAATGGCGCCAACCTCAGCCATCTACGCTTTGCAGATGACTTAACCTTATTCTCAGAGGACGCAGGTACGCTGGGAAAAATGCTGCAGGAGCTGTCCGACGAAAGTGCTAAAGCCGGTCTAACAATGAATTTAGCTAAAACAAAAATCATGACAAATGCACAACAAATAGAAACTATAAAAGTAAATAACGAAGAAATAGAAACTGTAAGTGAATATATATATTTAGGCCAACTGATTTCTACAAAAGATTGCATGAATAAGGAACTAGAAAGATGAATAACTAATACTTGGAAAAGATTTTGGTCACTCAGCGAAATTATGATGAACAAAGATATGCCTATAAAATTTAAGAAAAAGTATATAAAACATGCATTATGCCCTGTTTATTGTACGGATGTCAAACATGGGCACTTACAGAAGAACATGAAAGGAAATTAAAAGTATGCCAAAATGGAATAGAAAGAGGTATATTAGGTATAAAAAGAAAGGATAGAGTAAAAATAAAAGAGATTAAAAATAAAACGAAATTTAAAAATGCACTCACAGCGTATAGACAGCTAAAATCGCGATGGACGGGGCGCATATGCTGAGAGAAAGTGAGGATAAGTGGACTAAATTAATAACCGAATGGTATCCAAGAAATGGAAAAAGAAATAGAGGTAGACAAATCAAGAGATGGGAAGACGACTTTAAAAACGTACTTGGTCCAGTATGGACCCGTTTAGCGAGAGACAGAAATACATGGGAATCTTTAGATGAGGCCTTTGTCGACAGACAAGCTGTTACAGACAAACATCCAGTTGCCGATAATATAGGTACATTAAATACATAACAACCGGAACTTAGATAATAATTAAATACGTAGTAATATAATATATTATAGTATGGTGAAATTGTATCTAGTGGTAGTAAGTAGGCATTTGTTTAAAATAATTATGATTGTTAAGTGAAGAACAGCAATAAAGGCTATTTTATTTTATTTTATTTATTTATTAATTATAAGCCTTTAAAAAATCAATTCATTTATAAAAGCCGGTATATATTGTTAATAACCTATAATTATACCTTCAAAAAAAGGATAAACGTCTTCCATAGTGGTCCTTTATAAGTTATTCTATGTCATTATATTCTATTATATTCTATGCGAAGATCTGGAATAACTTGCCGCCACCAATAAGGGCTCTTAACACCTTGAACACGTTCGGACGGCATTTAAAGCAGTTCCTTGTTGGCGAACAGCAAAAAACAGAGATGATCGCGAATGCCTCAGCCATATACCTAATTGATGTTGTCTAGTCTTTTTTTTTCTCTTTTTTCTTACATTTAGTATAAATATTCCTGACCCTATATATAAATATAATACGTGTTTATGTGTGTGGTGGTGGTATAATTGTGTATATGTTCATGGTGGTGGTTGTATAGTTTCTGTCTTATTTTGGGTTGCATTTTTCTATTTATTATTATTACTATTTTAATTCTCTATTTAAATTTTATAGTTTATTATAAGTAGGCAACTGACATCAGTGACGCATTCTACCTGTGGTTTGGTTGAAAACCGGTGTCAGATACCATTTTTACCATGGGAATCTGGCTTATGCCGAACCGAACCATTTTGGCACATTCCTGAGGCACACGATAGTTTAATTTAAAATAGTAAGAGCATATTAGTGTATATTATTCTATAGATTTAAACTATTTGTTGTTGTCTCGTTTTGTGTGTCAATAAAGTTCTTTCTTTCTTTCTTTATATGTCATTATGTCCTTAATACTTCATTGTATAGAACCTTAATCATCTTTCTGTGTTTGTAGGTGACCCACCTCCTGCCCATCATGGCGGCGGTGCTGGCTGCCAACGCGACGGCAGCGCTGCTGCAGCCGTCCTGCTTCGACAGCATCATCCTCATCAAGAAGCTGCCCTATCTGCCCGACCTACTGTCATCTGCTAGTCGTAAGTGCACACCCTGAATTGATAGGACCTTGACATGATAGGACCCTGACATGATAGGACCTGACATTATAGGGATATGACAATGATCAAAAAGATGTAGTTCTGTCAATATATAATGTTAAGCAGTCATTAGGCATATCTAACGAGAGTTGTAACAGTTCCGAAAGGCGAAGTCGATTTTGTCTGTCTTTCTTTTTAAATTAAAATATCAAAACAATCGACGAGGATGGGATTCGAACCCACGCGTGCAGAGCACATTGGATTAGCAGTCCAACGCCTTAACCACTCGGCCACCTCGTCATGTCTCCGTACAGCCAATACTGTAAACACAATTAGTACTAAACATTAATACAGTGCAGTAGTCACGACTTCCATAGATGAAGTGATAATTTATATATAAATAATCGCAATTATCAACACTTGTGTAAACACAAAATTAAATGTCTTTATGTTTACCAGTTCTAGTTCATATGTATATATATTTTTTGTTTTCCCTGGAGAAATCACAATGATACCGGGAGAGTCCGTGGTTATATTGGACTCTCTTGACTTTTCGGATGGATCTATGCTAATGACCCAAAGGCCCTAATGCTTCGTCGGATTAGTGTGAGCCCATTTGGCTCACTATTGGTCTTTTAAAGTGGGGAGTTGCCCCCCCGCTAACCGTGCAGTCGTCGACCACACGGCCTCCTGGCCTCGGGTTGGACTCTCATCCTGACTCAAACCCGAGTGGTGTTCTTCTCTTCATCTGGTTGCCCCGTCGCCGGTGTGCCTGGCACTCTCCTCTGGAGGCAGGGAGTGACATCCCCTCCACCTACTCCAATTTATACATATATATAATGTTTCCTCATAAGAAGTATCCCCATAACCGTATGAAATAACTCTCCAAATAGTGTGAAAATTATGAAAAATAATTTCATTTATTTATTTTATTTATTTATTTTAAAAAAATAATTAATATCAAAATTAATTAATATCAAAATTAATTATAATTTTGATTTTCGAAAAATTAATATCATTTTTCGAAAATCAAAAATGATAATTATGAAAACCTTCAAGAATGTAATTCAATTTTTTACATTCATCAAGCGGCCAGCCATGAAAGAGTGCCTGGGCTTATACCTGGTGGACTCTATCATATTCATGGGCGACGTTGACCACTCACCAACGCGCACCTCTGTCTATCCAACTAACAAGGCACAACAAGGGCTCTCGAATGATCTATTTTCATGAGTCACGTTCACTTACAAGCAGGGTATCTTTAAACAGCACACTTATTATTGCCTTGAGGCTTTATAATGATCGGTGACGTTGGCCACTTCTATGTATATCTACTAACTCCCCAGGCATGTACGACATCTGCGTGGAGGACTTCATGGTGCGCGACGTGAAGTACATATGGAACAAGATGACCTTTCAACAGCTCAAGGACATGTTGAAGGAACACAGGGTAAGGAACACTTCTTTATTTAAACTATCGCGAGTTTCGATATACTTAATTGTGGTTTCGGGATATGTATTACATTTATTATTAATCATCTTCCAAAGATGCAATAGGGATGATAGGAAAACTGGCAGACGTGCCACCAAATATACTCTATCAGGTAATGGTCGACGTCGCCGGTCAACACAAACTCGTTTATCTGGAACTCAATTACACTGCCTGTCCTGCCCCTCTCTTTCACTTTTTTTCACGGGAGAAACGAGCAGGATGGTGGTACCCGCGACGGGAGCGCGGCACAGCGCATCCCTCCCACCGGTATTTAATATTTATATAATAATTGATATTTATAAAGTCGCGCAAATAACTTTTACATCGTTACGACATCAGTCATATACATACAGATAGTTATGGTACACAATAGGTGATTCGTCTGCGACAGGACGACATCTTCCATGGCCGCTAATACCTATATTTTATGTTGAACCAATATCTTCAACCCATTCAAAGTTGTCCATTAGGCTTCATGCTGTGTATCCTCTGATATCGGTTCCTTCGTCGATGGCATTCAGCTATGCATCAAGATAAGCTCTGAAAAATAATACCCTACTGTCATCAATCAATCCACGATAACGTTCCATTCACAGACAATAAAGAGTTTCCCGCTAGTGGACAGTCCCTCATCCATGGTGCTGCTGGGCTCCATCCACCGCTGGGAGCTGGTGAAGGTGATCGAGCGGCAGGTAGGGCGCTCCCGCCGCCTGCAGGTGGCCGCGGCCTGGCAGAGGGAAGCAGAGGCGAGACGACGGGACGAAGAGAAGAAGCAGAAGACCAGACGACCCTCTAGATTTGAGGTGAGATAGAAAAGTCTGAATATCTTCATCATCAGTATCAGCCTTTTTATGTCCACCGCTGGATGATATAGGTATCTTCTAATGAGCACCAAAGCCATTGCCCCCCCCCCCCCCCACCAATGATCGGTTACTCGTATATTTCACGTAAAATCGTCGTCTAATCTAATTAATTGCGGTCGACCTTATACCGCAGTAAAAGATATTTTTTTTCATTTCTAATGTTTACGAAAAGATTCATAATATTGTGGACATATACTTCCAATTGAGCACAATATCCGAAACATCGGGCCTGTAAAAAAAATAAGCCGCGTTAAATCAGTAAACGTTATTTCATTATGAGTCAAATTTGCGTAAATATTAACAAAATAACTTTATGTTCACAATCGTAACTATTTAATAATGGCTTTATACGATGCAACATGGTGTGTCCCCAGGTGACTCCGGCACCCGACATGCTGCAAGTGCCGGGCTCGGGGATGACTCGCGGCACGTCCCTCACGTCACAGGATCAGAGCGGACTGTTGCCTGGTACGTCGATATTTGTAACTTACTGAAATTTATATAGAAACTCATC
Source organism: Helleia helle (assembly GCA_963853865.1). Lineage (NCBI taxonomy): Eukaryota > Metazoa > Arthropoda > Insecta > Lepidoptera > Lycaenidae > Helleia > Helleia helle. Next base: position 8,326,392 of record OY971434.1, read on the forward strand.
ACAATTGGCTGTTAAGGCCAACTTTATAATAATGATATATATGGACGCTTTTACACCACGTCAATCTGGTCCGGTGGTAAGTTCTGGAAGAACTGGTGTTACGGGTACCAGACAACGGAAATATATTTAATACTTTTATACTATACTTACAAATCACACATCACACACATCCATGACCCAGGAACACAGAAAACTTTTTGTTTTCCTAGGTAATGGATTCGAACCCGCTACCTCTGGCTTGTGCGCCAACTCGCTAACCGTTGAGCCACAGAGGTCGTCACTTTAATGTGTTCATGTATTTCGCTAGCTCCAGGCCAGCTGTTCCGCCCCAAGTCGATCCTGAAGAAGACCAACTCGTTCACCCTGAACCGTGGGCTGGTATCGGGCACGCCCCACACGCCGTTGGGGCAGCCCCCCTCCGTCTACACCACCGTCACCGGCGCCGAGACCAGGTAACGATGGGAAATTGGCTGCGTCACCCATAACACAGAAGCTCACCTGGTGCTGGCGCAGGCAATTCATGTGTTGCCTATCTTGATTGGATAGGCAAACAAATATTAGCCATGGTTGTATTAAGTTTAATATTAATTTAAGTTTAATCAATGTAGTTTAACATTAATTTAGTTTAATTAAGATATTGTGTTAAGTTTTGTTGTTAAAATAAGTAGACTTTTTGTCAGATATTTTTCTTACCTGTACTTTTTAGTTTCGGGTGACGACACGCGGATGGTAATTTGACAAGGTTCCACCGCATTAGCAATTTGTGGGTATTATAATCAAAATCATTGTTAGGACGAATCTTAACAAGAGATGGCGTTATACAATCCAATCTATATCTATCTATATCTATACATATAATAAATCTGTAGAGGTCTAATTTCTGTACAATGAAAAAAAATGCTAAAAACCGAGTCAGGGGGATGTAAGAAATGATATAGAACTAATTTGGATTTCTTTCGATTTTTTTGTTTCTCTGTTTGTCTGTCTGTTTGTAATGGCTAATCTCCGAAGCTGCTGGACCGATTTGAATAAAATTTTGTATGGTGGTAGCTAAAACCCCTGGTCAACATATAGGATACTTTTGATCCCGGTAAATTAAAGATTTCCCGTGGGATAGTTAAAAAACTGTAATTAGGTAATGAAACAGCTTTGTATACAACAACTTATGAACTTAATTTGCTGATACCTTATGTTGACGTTGTATTCAAACAATGTATTCCCATAAAAGTTCCGAATTCCCGCGGGAAAGTAAAACATTACTAAAACAGTGTCTAGCATACTATTCAACTAGATGGCGCTAATAATATGAAATGTACTATGACAGTATATTATAATAAGTCAAAATTATATTATAACGATTTCAATTCTTACCTGTTAAATAAAGTAGATGGCGTTTTAGACAGTATTTTACATCGCGATGGGGAAAAAAAGTTGTTGTGTAAGGATTGTCGTTTCGTACGTGGTCCAGCCTTAATTTATTTTTTATATATCGGAAAGAAAGTTTCAAAGGTTGCCTTACGCCTTCATTTCTGCTAAGAGATTTATATTAAAATTCTAATATTGGTCAAGTTGGTTGAAGATTAATTTGTACACAATGCCTAGAAAAAGGTCGAAACTCTCTCAGTACTCAAGCGCAGCTAAAATATCAAGGATGATGAGATGCCAAGAATCTAATGAAGATCATGAGGCGACACTCTGTGACTCGAGAACTCCAGTTCATATTCCTAACCAGTTTACTTTGAATTTCGTCTATAAAGAAGCATTATAAACCATTGCAAACTATAATTTTTTTATTGAAGGAATAATAAATACCACGCTGGCATCAGCTATCTATCTATATCTATTCTATTCTAATAATAAAATTTATTTAAACAAAAATTGAAACCGACTTAAAATAAAAAAAAAACTAAAAAGTAATAAATTATTTTCTTACTTTTTACTTTTTTTTTAAATTTGAAGTCGGTTTCAATTTTTGTTTAAATAAATTTTATTTTTTAATTTTTTGTGATTTCAAAATGTGATAACTGATTTTATTTGTCTGAAATATGGGTAGAACTATTAAACGCGTTGCTCAGATTAAAAAGCGCTGTATAAATGAGATGAACGTAGGAAAGGGTTTAAATCATTGCATAACAAATGAAAACACCGAAATGGAATTGCGTAAAACTTTATATACATGTAATTGAAAGCAATCACGGCAGATTTGTTGCTATTCGTTAAATAATTCCATTATATATAGGTATAGAACATCACCAATATATAGATATAGAATGGATATTATGATGACCTTGAAAAACTATGATGCGCTTCCAAGGCACAGTTGTTTTTTGTTCATTTAATAACGACAAGTAATAAAATTACATGATTTTGGCATAATATTATTTACCGTATGAAGTAAGCCCAATAAAAGCTGTAAATCGTGACTGTGACTGTGAAAGACTGTGTATGATCTCCATCATCACACCTGTAATGACGCTTATAACCCATATGGGTACAAAGTTCTCATCAATTTAAATTAATTAAGTCCAAACACAAGGTAGCTAGTGTAAACTGTTGAGGAGTTCCCTTAACTGTCCTTTGTCTTCATCATCAGACCCCTAATGACAGTCACAACCCATCTAGGTGTAAAGTTCTCATCATTACAAATTAAGCAAGCCCAAACACAAGGTTACTGATGTAAATCGTTGAGGAGTTCCCTCGATTGTCTTTCGGCTCCAGCATCAGATCGACTCCAGACCTTCATTAAATTGTAGTCCTTCAAAACACTATAAAAAAAATATCAAACGCACTATTCGCCCCTACGATTTTCGAAAGTTCCCCTCGATTTCTCTGGGATGCCATCATCAGATCCTAGTTTCCTTATCATGGGACCATTTGGGAAGTATACCCTTTAGAACAAAAAAAGAATTTTTCAAATCGGTCTAGCCATCTTCGAGTAATCAGGTAAAAACAAACTTAATTTTGCGGTTCGATCCCTAGACATGGTTACTGCTACACCAACATATTATATAATAAGTTTGTCGTACGTTACGTCAACCGCAGTGAAGTATATGCTGTAATAGTAGGGTTGAAGGTCTAACTTGGCTTAAAGCGGCAGGCGGGGGCTGGGGATCAGCCCCGCGAGCACCTAGCTAATTTCAGAGACATAGGCCGCGTGTATCGAATCATAGTTCATGTCATACATTTTTGACTGTTATTGCAAACGGACGTGTTGAGCGGGGAGCGTTCATTCATAATAATTATTTTTAAAGACATTTTATAAATTGTATGCCTGTTGCTTGCAACGGTGCTTTTCAGCGCGCACTTTTGCACTTCCTTTTTTTTATTAAGTACAGTTTAGAGTAGTTACTTATTAGGTTTATTATAAGGTGTAGGAATAGATTTTAAAGTTAACAAAATAAAGTATAGGTACTGTATATTTAAGACTGTTTAGCTGAAGTGGGCACGAACCTGTCGCTCCCTGCGGTCATCCGATGCGACGACTGACAGTGAGAGTGCATGGCAGGCGGTCCTCTCCTTCTGCAAGGTAGTGATGTCACAGAAGGAGGAGATGGAGCGGGAGTAAGAGCGCACTGGCGCCTCTTCCCGCAGGAGAGCACGGCGGCGACAGGCGGTTGCACCGCCGTGAGGGACCTGTGCGAGGCTGATCGGGGGATCCGCCGGGTCCGGGCTATGAGGCATCCATATGTAGTTAAGGTGCCTTAAGCGGGGAAGGAGGAGGGGATGCCGCCCTCCCTGCCTCCAGTGGGGAGTGCCGGATGGCACACCGTTGTGGCCTGGTGTGGACGTCCACAGCTCTCACGCCGGATCACCCAGTCGACGAGGAGAATACCGCTAAGGTTTAGTGGGTAGAGTCTGCGTCCACCTTACCATCTTCTCACATGCATAGAGTCCCACATAACCCCCGAGACCCCCCGGACCCGGTGGTATGCATAAACGCACTCCCCAGCGAAAAAAAAGGGAAGATTATTCATTCGTGTATTAATATGTTTTAGTAGATATTTGTTAAGGTATTATTATTTTAATTTTATTTAGTTTTAAAAATAATCTTTGGTATAGGTGTTAGTTAAAATTCAATAAAGGTTTTCAATATAGGATTCAATAGGTAAAGTTGGATAGTTATAAATTTTCATTATCTAGATTATGTGCGAGGTGATTCTTTTTCTATAAGGGTAGTTTTAAAGATTTTTATATTTTAATACGGTTTTAACACGATGCCTTCCAGAAAGAAAACTTCTCTTTCTGCTACATCAAAATACGTTAAGCGAATGAGATTAGTAAGATCACAAGAATCTGCTGAGGAGTGAGTGTCCCGGTTAAACCGCATGTGAGAGAGCATGACTGAAACAATAGCACGCATTAGCAGCGCCGATCGAGAATATAAAACAAAACATAAATAATATAAAAACAAAAAATATAATTTAAAACAAAGTCCTTCCTCACGTCTGTCTATCTGTACGAGATTAGCTCAAAAACTAGGTACAAACTAACTAAATAGATTTTCATGCCTGTTGTCAATAGGATATAGAGTAATTCCTGGGCCACAACCGACACCAGGTGTGGTCGCAGACTGCACGGTAAGGCGGGGGGCAACCCCCCACTTTATAAATCAAAAGTGAGCCGAATGGGCTCACACTAATCCGATGAAGCATTAGGGCCTTCGGGCCATTAGCATAGATCCCTCCGAAAAAAAAAATCCTGGGGCATGTTATAGTATATAATTTACCAAGACTGTATAAATTGATAAATAGTTGGATAATTATTGTGAGAGTCGGAAAAATTTAAGCCGCTTGGGAGCTTACATTAAAAACAGCCTTATTCTCTTATGAGATATAACAAAGAAGTAAAAAAATGATCATCATCGGTCCGGATACGTCCGTAAATATAAGTTAACGCGGGCGAAGCTGTGGGCAACAGTTAGTCGTTAAATATGACGAAATTAAGTATTTATATTTTAGTAATTTAGTAATTTCTCTGCCTGTCCTTCCCTTCTTTTCAAATCACAGCAAAGTTGTTTCACGGAAGAAATATACGGGATGGTGGTACCCAAGCAGATCGGAGCGCGGCACTACGTAGCTACAGGCGTAATGCCGATTGTTACATCATTACAATACTTAACAGTCAACAACGTCAACGAGTTTGTTCCACACAGTCGGACATGTAACCGACGAGATGGTGCATTCCGCGCTATTAAGAGTTATTTCAGTTAAATAATATTTAATATATAAAAATAATGCGTTGTTTGGTCGCGATAACTCCTAAACAACTAAAACAATTCAAATAAAATTTCGCCCAGTGTACAGTTTATTTAAAGATGAAAAATAAGTTCTTAACACGATATGTGGTGCTTCCTGCCTGGGCTACAGTACACTTATATACCTCTTTCCCATAAAGTTTCCCTTTAGCATTGCATTTTCTAAGCGACTTACTTCACTCTAGAATACGAGCAGCGTTCGAAGCGATATTCAAGCGATCGACCCTCCTGCCCGACGTCGAGAGCGGCCTGTCAGACCAGCTGGGAGGGCTGCCCAGGAGCCCCTCCATTAACAAAAAGGTTCAACTGGTGAGTACAGAGTTTTAGGATTTAGTAGCTAAAGGATGCCAGTGGAACCATATTGATAAAGTTTTATGTGTCTGTTATAAGCCTTTGAACTGTAACAGGCAGATATTAAGTTGTTTTCAATGTGTGATATGCTTAGAATAATAATTACACTATAGAAACCTAGTCCGCGCGGCCATTTTGACGCAACTCACATGGAGCCATTTTTGCACCAAGCGCCGGGAAGTTCCGCAGTATTCTATGTCAAACCGCACCAAACGTGTCTCCGTAAAATAAATAATTATGACGATTTGTGCAATTAAATTGTGCCACAACACATCTGAATAACAAAATAAATGTAATAACATCACTTTTCACAGGAAATCTTTCAATATTTCGTAGTATCTTGTAATTAATTAGGTTTAAATAAATACAATTTTTTTCAATGCTCAGTATTGCCCGATTGTGAAATTATTTTTACTGATTATTTTCCCCCACTAAATAAATTTAAAACAGTTGCAACTGATATTTACGTAGGTACGTGACACGTTCTCGAATTAATGTGTTTGTGTGATTTAACGATATCAAATACAAACAGTAAAACACTAACAAATATTCATACTTCCATACATACAAACTTTCGCGTTTATATTACAAGTTACAAGTTTAAACAGTAATATGTATAACAACTTTACATTACAACTATGTTTCATGCATGCGTGTATAAAAAATAATTATAAAAATGTATATTTTACTAATTACTGTTATATTTTCTTCGTTTCACATAAATAAACATTCTTGTAATATAACAATTATACATAATAAATAATAATATAGTTTGTGTATACATGGTTAAGTAAAGTTGTTATAAATTAATACATAAATAGATATGCCCACCTAGCTATTTATGTATTAAATATTATTGCTATAACAAATTGTTATCAGCGACCGAATCATTTCCCGTTTTCGGGAAAACTTCACCACTACTGGCAACATTGAATCAATTTAGTGCTTCATTTTTGACAGCGCGCTTGTATGAAGACTGATTCTATAATTTAATTATTCTAAGGTGATATGCATTTCTGTGGTCCTTAAACCAACAAAGACTAAAAAAGCGAAGTTACAAATAAAGTGATATTTCATATTTAAGGTTACACAAGTCGCTCATCTTTCCATACAAACGCAGAACAATAATTACTACAATGTTAGATGTTGACCATCCAAAATTAAGTATAATATAAATTGAGCTCGTCATTATCTATGTCTGTATGCACCCAAAATTGTGAAAAATATAAATTTAAAAAATACAATCTTCTAAACTTTCGTATTTCAACACTGATTTTAGCCCAAATTTGGGCGAAAATAAATAGTATACGAAGCACGAAAGCTCAACAATAAAGCCCGTACAAATAATATAGTTTAGGTATTCCAAAACTGAAATAAATTTATTTTAAAAAGATACACTTAATAGTTTTTCTATAATAACTGTTTTGGTAAAAGGTCGTTTTAGGAATGAATCATTGTGCATTTCATTCAAGCACACATGATCGCGCACTACGTCAGGTGAGATAGCATTCATTTAGTTGGAGTTCGCGCCGTCGACTAGTTCAACCTTAAATAAATATTGTTTCGGGTGATTACCGCGTTTATAGTTTTATTGATGTCCCGATATTTCGACAATTTCATGTTATGGAATGATAATATAGATGGGTAAAGTCTATGAAATATGGCACCGGATCGCAAGAAATTTTACCTCCTGACCTTCACTTCCATATGAAGATTGCACGCGATGGTGGTGAAAGAGTATGTGGAAGAATTACCCCTAGGAGAGATGCGCTGTGCCACGCACTCATGTATGGGTAGCACCATCCTGCTGTTACTTCCGTCAAAAAGGAAAAAACCAGGACAGTCAAGCAATTTTGGCAGGGATGCGCTGTGGCGCGCTCCGTCTGCTTGGCTACCACAATCCTGATTGTTTCTCCCTTGAAACAGCTTTCCTGTGTTTCGGAGAGAAAGACAGGACAGGCCACTGCCTGTTTTAATTACACTTAATTAGAGACTATGGACGGGAGGGTTATTCTAACGGGACCTCCCGTGACCATGGTTGCTGTGAAGTACATGTCATGCTGCTTTGCAGCCGAACTGGGCCGGCACGACCGTGGTTTTACCTCTAGCTCACATAACACCGGCGTCAAGTGACAGCTCTGCTATCGTGTTTCGTGCGGTTTGTGAGATTCCGGTGGCCCATTGGGCGGGGGAAGAGGGAAAAGGAGGGCAACGCATCTGTATAATATCAAAATATAAAAAAGTTTCCGAAACATCGGGCTTATAAAAATCTTAATAAACCGTTTTCTAATGTTTGCGCGAATATTATATATTATATTATATATTATAATGAAACAATGTTTACAGATTTTATCACGGTTTATTAATTATAATGAAACAATTTTTACGGATTTTATCGCGGTTTACTTGGTTTTTATTTTTACATGGTTGCTGTAAAGTATCCGAAACGTCGGGCTTGTAAAAATCTTAATAAACCGCGATAAAATCCGTAAAAATTGTTTCATTATAATTAATAAACCGTGATAAAATCTGTAAACATTGTTTCATTATAATATATAATTAATGTTAAAAATAAGGGCTATTTGGGATTAGAACGTTCCCAGAATAAATGATAAAAATAACTTGAACGCAAGTTTTTCACATTATTTTATTATACGTCGTATGTAATCTAAATATCGTGTGATTCGTTCATACAGCCACGAGAGCGTGTGTGTGACATGTCTCCGGAGGACCAGAAATCCTGGGAGCAGCTAGAGATGGCCAAAGAAATAGACTTCGACAGGATGTTGCAGATTGCCAGGAAACGGGAAGTGGTAAGAAATTACATTAACCTTTAAAAAAAAATGATTTTTCGTACGATTTTGAATACCAAGAAAAGCATAACGTGAGCCAGCATGGCTTAGTGAATGAAAAATAATTTCGGAATGTTGAAATAGTTTTACCAAAGTATCAAAGTTCGATACTTAGACAATACATATTGTTTTGTCTAGTTTACATAAACCGTTCCTTTATATTTATCTATTAGGTCTACGCTTAGAAAATATATTTGTATTTTTTTCTCATCTATATTCTATACTAATATTATGACGGCCTCTGTGGCTCAGTGGTAAGCGTGTTGGCGCTCAAGCCGGAGGTTGCGAGTTCGAATCCCGCCAGGGAACAAAAATATTTTCTGTGTTCCTGGGTCATGGATGTGTATTATATAATAAAAATCTTAAATATATGTATAGTATAAAATTATAAATATATAAAATAACACAAGTTCTTCGAGAACTTATCACGGGACCAGATTGACGTGGTGTGAAAGCGAAATAGATATTAAAAAAAAGTATTAAAGTATTATAAAGCTGAAGAGTTTGTTTGTTTGTTTGAACGCGCTAATCTCAGGAACTACTGGTCCGATTTAAAAAATTATTTCAGTGTTAGACAGCTTATTTATCGAAGAAGATTATAGGCTATATAACATCACGCTGTGACTTATAGGAGTTCAATAGCGCGGGCGAAGCTGCAGGCAACAGCTAGTGTAGGTATAAGTCAAAATTAACTTGAATGCATTTTAGGAAAAGGAAGATTCAGAATACGAGGACGAGAGCTTGTACATTTGTCACATCGATCCGGCACCATTCCAGCTTGTTGAGAGGACTTCTCTGCTGAAGGTAGGATAAGTCTTTCGCAGAAAATATTTCTTTAGAATTTTATAAAGAAATAACATAGAAAAAAAAAACACTTAGTCAATCATATAATATTTGTCAATAATTAATTTTATTTAAAGATGAACTAATAAAATGTTTGAATAGTACTATAATATTACATGTGTAATACTAATTACTAATATGTGATGATTCCAGGTCCACTCGCTGTTCTCGACGCTGGGGGTCAGTCGCGCCTATGTGACGGCTATCGGGCGCCTCATTGGGGTTGTCTCGCTGAAGGAGGTACGGCCACTGTATAATGAATTCTATATCATCTACAACTACGGGCTATCGCCTTTTAATTAATTTAAACAATATTTTTGATAACTTTAAAAATAATTCAAAATCAATCGAAAACATTATTACGTATTTAATTCATGAAGATTATTTATATAATTTCGTCTACGTACTACATAATCTAATACAAATCAAGTTACAAATAATCGCCTACCGTGCAATATTTAACACAATTTTTTATATATACAATTAAACATAATATTTATTTTTCAAACATGCAATGCAAATGTTTGCAATTAAATCAACAGAACATACCAAAAAGCAATAAACCCTAAAATGCAATAACGTAACATCGTTCACAGCTCCGTAAAGCGATAGAGGACGTGAACTCGGGCGTCCTAACTCCGCTGACCCGGCCGGAGCCGCCCACGCCGCCGCCGCTGCTCATCGACGCGCGCGGCACCGAGCCCGCGCCGCCCAGCGACAGCGACACTGCCAAACTCACCGCGCCAGCCACCAGGTAACACGCACACACGTACACAGACACTTTTTTTAAAGTCATCAGAGGGCAAACGAGCAGTGTGAGCCTCACGGCGCCGACGCCCATACACATCCTATTCCCTATCCCCTCCCCCAATGGGCGACCGGAAACTCACAAACCGCACGAAAGGCGACAGCATAGCTGTAACTTGACGCCGGTGTTATGTGAGCGGGAGGTACCACCCCAGTCGTGCCGGCCCAGTTCGGCTGCAATGCAGCATGGCATACACTAGCGTGCGACCATACATACACTCTGACAGGTCACACGGAAGTCAGTCATGAAGGTTGTTTATTTTGGAGGAAAGATGAAATAACTGTTTTAGGCATCAATTTTGGATTTCAGTATTACGGATAACAATCAGAATTGCACTTTTAAAGATAATGATTGATTTGTTATTAGTTATGCAGATGCTATCATAATATACAAAAAAAAACGATGTTAAGACCAATTCAAGATTTTGCGTTAGATAATTCTTACAAGTATTTATATTTGGAGTGCCACAAGGACCTGTTCTTTTTGTTTTTTATATCAAGGCTTTCAAAAATCAATCAGAATACTAATTTCATAACCATTTTATTTCTTATTTCAGATAAGGCTAAGGCTACGGATCAAAGAGGCGAATTTGTTTAGCTAATGGAAAAGCTAGAAAGGAGATTTCAGTATTTTTAAAATAATTTATTCCATTTTTTAGAAAAATATACATGACTAAGGTGCTTCCTAATTCTTGTTAGTCCGGTGTAAATATTGAGACATTTAATTATTTAGTAGGTAAACTGATCAGTGGCGTTCGACTTTTGACTAGGAGCAGAAACGAATATCGAATTTGATGAGATCTCGACAAAGATTATCGATTTGATGATCTCATCAAAATCGATATAATATTATGTATATCGACAAAGATTATCGATTTTGCATTTTTTTACGATACGTAAATATTTATATAGTGCCTTTTATGACTTGACTAGTGCAGTCTTAGTTTAGTAAAATAGTACATTTCTTAATTATATTTTCTATAAGTGATAATTATTATATTGACAAAAGAGTATTGGAAATATTTATTTATTTATATTTACACATCTTTTGAACTGTTAGTCATAAATATACATTCGTTTGATTATAATGTTAAGAATTTTCAAAATTCTGCCAAAACTAAAATATCAAGGCTTGTGATTGTTGAATCATTCCAAATTTAAAATTTCTAGTATATAAGCTTGTTAGTGAGATACATGAAAGTCTAAAAGACATATTTATATTATATGAAAGATAAAAATAAATTACCGTGCCATTATTGGAATATTAGATAGTAACACTTGTGAGATTCAGTCTATTCACTTCGCTAGTAGCTCATATCGAGGTTTCTGTTATATAAATATATTTTATGGCAATCATATTTTATATATTAAAAATGCATAATAATGTAATAATTTGATATAGAACTTGTTCTTTATAACACTTGTTTTCGGCCACTAGCAAAATATTAGTTTTTTTAGTCTTTTTTTTCAATTTTGAATATTTACAATTGGATTATTAAGCTTAAAAGTGAACCATTGTCTATGACTTATTACAAAGATTTTGTCATGTAGTGAGTGATTCAGAATCAGAGCAGCTATATTAATGTGATTGGATGTTATCTTAGTGTTTAAGAATTAGGCTTTCTTGTGATATATTTAGCTAATAGTGTTATATTTAGTATTATTATTTATCGCGCATGTTTGAGAAATACAAGGAAATAGTAATGGCAATGTTATATACGAGGACAATCAAAGGAGATTCAGTCTTTAGAAAATGTAAGGAACATAATCTATATAATTTAATGACTTTGGAGCTAGGTATAAAGTGGGGTTTTGTTTTCTCATCGTTAAAAGAGGCATAGATACTGACTGATAAATATTATTGCTGGTAATTCACAAGGTTACAGATTGTAAATGAAACTTATATTGCTGCCATTTTGTGTGTACATTGTAACTTTTTGTCTAATCAACCAAAGCCATATTTGCTAATTTCGAAATTCACTCACTACAAGTAAGTTTTGGTGTATTTTATTGTGATCTGTAGCTTTTATTTAATAAATGTGTTGTGCGTTTATATCCGTTTTTTTTTTACCTAACTAGTGTCCTAAAAAATAAGGGGTTTTTCATCATTAATGTGGTATGATATTGAGTTGCTTGACGGATTTAGTCGATGATCTTCCTGTGATCCTCTAGGCATGCTTGATTAGATTTAAGTTGGCGTTACTATGGTGTTTGGGTAGAATAGGATAGGTTATATTATTATTTGACGATACAACAAATGAACACAGATCATCACAGCGAATCTTTTACCCGGTATGCATCGTATTTGTATCACAATAAATAAACTTGAATTTGATCATGACGACTGTAGCTGACGTAAAACCATTGCTTATTAGTACCATATATTAAAAAAACGACATTTATTTCGCGTATTGTAATTTTATAATTTAAAAATAAAACTTTCTTTAATAACAATAGGAACTTATCATCTATAATACTTATTCACTGTACAGCGCTACTAACATTAACACCGGCGTGCTTAAGTACATTAACTAACAGTTAACTTAAACCATCACATGTATCTCACTGGGACAGTGCCGTAATAACTAAACTGGACAATAGTTTCGGAGATTCTCCTATAAACTAAATGCTTTAGCAACAAGCAAACGAAAAATTTCACAAACATATTTGTAAAATAATTACCTAATAATAGCATCGAGCTAAGTAAATAGAGTAGTTAGCTTTTGACGTTCTTGGAATACCAATTCGTTTTAAAAATACACTCACATAAAATATTTGAAAAAAAAAATATTTAAGGATTTATTGAAATTTACTCTATTTACTTAACGTGATATTTAATAATAATAATAACTAAATGCGTAACTTTGTAACAGTAAATTTGATAGATGGGCAAATACCTATATAATGGTCAAATATATTAAAAGAACAATACATAATATTATTTTTTAAATGTCAATAATATTTTGTACATTTAGATTCTCTGGCATATTATCTCAATTCTGCACAGTGCACTTACCAGATTAAAAATGTTCCACTATTAATTGTTTGTCTGCCAGTATCATAATTCATAAACATAATACATACTATTATATATAATTGATCTTATTTAGCTTGTTTATTCTTTATTCCATATTGAAACAAAAATAGCAAAAATATTAAAATTATAAACAACAACATTTGTAATGTTGCTTTTAACATTTTCAAAAGGTCAATGAATTTTGTACATTTCAGTTTACTGCCATAATAACACAATTTTATTGCGCTAAACCTTCGATCAACAATACCAACTATTGCTGATCGAAACGCTAAACAAATAAAAAAATCTCTTATAGTATAAGAGATTTTTTTATATAAATAAAAAAAGTATTTTTGTCTGCCAGTTTCTTAAATATATAACTAGTAAATAATTGATAATATTTGTTATGTTTGTTGACTTCATATTCAAATGGAAATTTATATAATCTGTAATTAAAAATTACGCGCCATTAACTATGACAGTTGTAATGATTGAAACGACGCCCTTAGCCTACTGCGAGATAGGAGGTATATCAATAGCAAAGTCCGGACCCTTAGCATGGGTTCAATCGATGATACAATAACATAATAATTTAACACTTATTTATAACAAACTTATCTGTGGCTATAAATAAGTACATTATTTAATAATAGCTTTGTTAAACAAAGAGGCTGTAATCGGTGAGAATGTTTTTACATAAACCTTCTCGTGTAGTAACAACTAACAACTCCGAGCACAATTCAATACATAAAAATAATGTTTTGAAATGCCTGTGTCAATTTACTAAAGTTATATTAATGTAAATATAATTTACTAACTTTTTTACCGATCGAATCTACTTATATAATTTTGCTAATTAATTAAAAATATATTATTTGTTTCACATTACCTATTAACCTAATTTATATCTAAGTATTCTCTATTATTAGATAACATCACGAGCTATAAGTTGTAAAAATTAAATAAAATGTTCTCTATGTACAGATGAAAACAATGCGTCACATAAACACATTAAATGATTAAAATTTAATAAAATCTAACAATGATTTATTTTATTCGGTGGGCAAAAATGACAACAAATATATATATTAGTGTAATTATTCTAAGTATATATAAGATTTCTAGATATCTTTACCAACATATAGGTAATATTTTCTCATCAATTCAAACAAACATCTACAGTAACGATTGCACAAATCAACCAACATATAAAATAGTTAAAAATATATTTGCTAATATTATCACAAACTTAAAAAATATTTGGTTTAAATTTGTTCTTTCTTTTCTGAGTTACAACAATTTATTTTAAGTAGGTAGTATATTGTAAAAACTGAAAAATCGCACATCACGCGACAACTATTTCCAAATACAACCAGCATAAAAATAAGTTGAATTCTGTTAAACATACCCTATGTTATTTGGTACCTACATTAATTTACAAAAGGGGGGGAAAAGTACTTTTTCTATATCTTTGTAAACTCCATCCCATAAAATTACAAAAAAACACCACAATCCAATCGATTCAATCCCAAATTTAGTGTTTTCTTATGGGTTAGCACGTCAAATGTTAGCATAACTTAATCCACTCATAAAAATATAAAAAAATGCTGATATAAAGGAGAAATGCAACGCATTATTAAAACCAAAATGTTTTTTGTATTCGCACGACATCGTAGAGTCCAGCTAGTTGAATCAATGAAATTGTCACTATATCACTGGTATTGTTAATTAGATGCCAAAGAAAAGGTCCCAACACTATATGTACAGGAACATAGTCCAGGAGACGGCAGAACCATTAGGCCATTGGCCTTAGCATCTGCATATATAGTCCACGAGACGGCAGAACCATCTAACTCCAAGTATCACATGCATCCACACGACTCCACCACCATGTTGGGCAGGGTCTTCTGTGTGACCGTGTTGTTGGAGTCCATGTACAGCAGCTGCAGCGAGCTGAAGGTTGTAGGCGCGCAGCACGGCTTGAATTCGCCCCGTCTCTCCTCTGACACGGAGTAGAAATATTTCTATGGACAAACAATTAGTGCTACTTACAACCCTTGTTAGATTACAGCATCTAGGTTTAGAGCTAGGCTATCACGATCCAAGCTGAATTTACATTACAGAAGTTGAGGAGTATTTTTAAATTCCATCTCTTATCGTCAAATGAAATCAAACTTTTAGGAAATTTCTTACCAGTATACTATACTAGTATATACTATTAGTAGACCAAACGCGAAAATTTTTGCTCAAGACTCAAGATGAGGTTTTTTTTTTATGTTAGTTGGATAGGCAAAAAGGAAAACGTACCACCTGATGGTAACTGGTCGACGTCGCCCATGAACATAAACCAATATACCTGGAACGAGCCCAGGCAACTCATTTATGTGTTGCCTATCCTGAGACATAAGATGTTAAGTCTCGGTGCCAGTAATTATACTGCCTGTCTTGCCCTTCTATCCGAAACACAGCAAAGCCGTTTGACGGGAGAAACAAGCAAGATGGTGGTACCCATGCAGCCGGGAGCGCAGCACAGCGCTTCCTTCCCACCGGTGAGAGAGGTCTTGAGAATGGCTGGCTGTAACGCCAATATCTAGCAATGGAAGAAGCGTGTGAAGACAGGCGAAAAGATAGTAAATAAAGCAAATCTTTATTGCCACTAACATACTTTACTCTCTTATTTTGTAAAGATAATCTCTTATAACTCACCCTAATAATACTATGGTGGTAACTATCCGCCTGCGCCACTGCTGATATTGGCAGGCAACTGCCCTTGCAGAAGTAGGCGTGGTAGCCCTGCGGCCTGATGATCCAGTCGTCCCACCCCAGCTCCTTGAAGCTCACATACAGGCGCTCCCGGCAGCATTCGCTGGTGGTGGCTCCACACTCCAGGGTTCTGCCCCGCCGTCTCTTGCCAGCGTACTTGGTATACAGCACGAGAAACGGACGGTGTTTCTCGTGAAAGGACAATGGTGGGCGACGAAGCTGAGGGCAAAAGTAAGTATTAACATACCATAGATCTTACTTTCATATTTCATTACGTATATACGGACAGATGTATGTGTTAACTGTATATAATAAGACATCGTTATTTTTCATGCGCTTGCACCTGCCTAAGGTCGTGAGACACATATAAATGCGAACAATAAAATTAGTTAATTTTAATCATAGAGGTAAGAATATTTTTAATTTGTGGAATGGAACATGTTATTGTGTGGCAAAAAATATGTAATCGTATTAGAATTAGTGTATAAAATTTGCATCGTAAGGATGTGACGAGGTGGCCGAGTGGTTAAGGCGTTGGACTGCTAATCCAATGTGCTCTGCACGCGTGGGTTCGAATCCCATCCTCGTCGGACTTTTTATTTCAATTACGAGTTATGTTACATATCTTTATCTAATATTTAATTAGAAAATAAATTTAATTATATAAGGAATAAGGAATAGCTTCTTGTATACGTTAGTTTGTAAGAAGATACGTTAATTTGAAATTATAATTTACACAGAATTAGTAGTATTAAATATTTTCGAACTTTTAAGGTTCAGATATTATGTCTAATCATTTACTAATTTACTAAATTTTTTTTTTGGATGGATCTATGCTAAGGGCCCGAAGGCCCTAATGCTACTTCGGATTAGTGTGAGCCCATTAGGCTCACTTTTGGTTTGTAAAAGTGGGGAGTTGCCCCCAGCCAACCGTGCAGTCTGCGACCACACGGCCTCCTGGCGTAGGGTTGGTTGTACTAATTGGGTTAGATAATTAAATATACTAAATGAAGGAAAAAGTATAAACAACGTGATTTAAACATAGTTTTATTATTCTACAATTAAATAAATAAACCTGAACATATTATGTTCAATAAAAGACAACCCATACTCCATACTCCATAGGTCTCGGGAAAGTATTTATTTACTAATTATGTACATATTTAATTGAAAGTACTTAAACGTTTTTGAGCAAATTCCTATTTTGTTTATATTATTCAATTGTTTTCAATAATATTCAGTCTAAACAAGTTTTTATTTATACCATCCATGGCCTAATAATATTTTTGACTAAATGTTTGTTACTTCATAACTAGCAGTGAATATTGCAATGCTTCTGTAAGGATCCTCGTCATTCGCATGCGTTCAATAATATTTCCATGCTACATAGTACACACCTGGCATGTCCTGCATGCGACGTGCAGCGTATGCAGCCTCTCCCTCCCCTCCAGCCACACGCGCACGGCCCAGGCCAGCTCTACGCGTACCCAGCCCTCTCCGATGTCCGTCTCCCGGATGGCTATAGGCTTGGTCTTCTTGAACTGCTGCTGACTGTCCCAGTGCGCCGCTTCAGATATCACGAAGGTCTGATTGTACTCATCGAGAGGATCGGGCTCCTGTGAATATAGTTGGAAAGGTAAAGATAATTGCCATTTTCTTCATGTACTTTTTTAAAGTTAAAGAAAATAACATTAAAACTTATTTTAACGATAGATCTCTGGGATGTATATAGATTTTTATTGTACCAAAATAACATTTATTAACTTAACTCTAATAATAAACTATATTGTATAGCCAGCTCTCAATATATAATAGAGAATGTCACTGCTTTAATCTAATCAAACACGTTTATACCCAATTAGCAATGTCACGAATAAAAATACTAAAACTATTCTAGATACAAAAAAATAAAAGGTGTTTTCTTGCAGAATTAAATATTGCGCAATAAATTGTTTAGGGGCAAAAATAAAAAAATGGGTCGATTCTATACTTTATATTGATTTCCCCATGTCAGGTTTTCCTGTTGAAGAGAGTATTTTCCGAAAAAAATGAGAAAAAAGAGACAGGGCTGCAAAATACCAACCTTATAAAACCAGAGCTCTACCACGGTGACTTCTTCAGGCTCCACATCTGGAGGCAGTTCGAACTGGAGACACGTGAACGGATACCTCCCAGATGTTAAACATTCCCCTGGAACAATCACATACAGTTTAGTTATTATAATAAATGAATCGAATCTAGTTGTTGCCACAAGCAGGACGATGTACGCGAGTAACCATCTTCCTTTTTTTGAAGAGACTATAATTATACATGGTGATAAAACTCGTTGATGATAGTAGTAGGTATACTAATGATTTATCATCCAATAATGATGAATGGGTGTCCCTAACGTTCAGCTAGTTTGTATTTATCAGCGATGATTTCCAAATGTATGATCACGCCAATTAATTTGAGTGGTATTTATTGACCCTATGTTAATTGGACCAAGGAGTGACCCACGGGGCTTGGTGATAAACGCCGTTCTGGACAATTATAATTATCTTACTGCGCAGATGGCTAAACGCGGGTTCCCAATGAAAGATCCGGGTTCTATTCTATAAATACATTCCGATAAGTAATACTGTCTCTATTGTTAGTCATCAATCATCGTGAAAATAAATGATATTCAAAGTATTTTTAAAAGGAAAGTTCCGTCATCATCATCAGCCTTTATCCGTCCACTGCTGGACGTAGTACTCCTTCAATGAACGCCAAGACTTCAGTGAAGTTTACATTACATTTATTTAGTGGCCGGTCCTTCTGGTTGCGAGTGGCGGATTATAAGAGGCCAATGTTCAGCAGGGGTATATTTATTCTTTAAATTAGAACAGGGCTTGTGGAATTGCTGCTTCGTCACAAGCGAAGGTGATCAATGACCTTAGATAGTATGCTGCAACCCTAACTGCAGTATGAGGTCAAGGTCACCAGAGTAATGCATTGAGCCTTTCCCTGATTGGATGTTTACTTACTAACTGGAAAATACTTTGCTCTATTAATTTGATTCGTGACAAGTAAATAAGATAATGTGTTATACTCGGCACTTCTATATTTAAACTCTAATTAATATAACAATCATTCGTGTACGGAAGATGCTTGCAGGTGCAAAATGATTCTCACGGAATGTTTAATAAGTAATAGCAGATTATTTTCTGTTAAGTTATACCATCTCTTTTTACAGTTGAGTTCATGTATATAAATCTATACAGATATATAAAATTGGAGTGTATGTTTGTAATATGAAAATAACCGCTTTTTAATAAATGCATATGGATGTATAAGAACACGGTACATACCTATACAAAAATACATTTTTTACAATTTTTGTCTGTTTTCCGCTAATCTCTTAAACGGCTGCGCCGATTTTGATGACTTCACTGACAGATAGCTGATGTCATTAGGAGTAACTTAGCCTATAAAAATATAAATCGGGTATAGCTATAATATTATGGTCTAAAAAATGCTTATTTTATTGCCTAAGTTACTCTTAATAACATCAACTATCTACCAGTGAAAGTCCCGTCAAAAGCAGCTCAGCTGTGTCAGAGATTAGCCGGAACAAACAGACAGACAGACAAAAATAATAAAAACGATTTTAATGTAAGTACCGTATATGCTATCATAATATGCATTTAGATATAAGATAGATAGAACTGACACTGTAATTTTTTTTATTTTCATGCAAATACACAAAAAAAATTGCACAGATTTGCGAACATAAGTTCAGTAATACGACCTATATACCTAACACATGGTGATTTCGAATTCTCTTCTCAAACGATTCCGGGGTGAATACTTCTTGATAACGTTAGATATACTTATCTCGAGTATGTGACCTTTTTTCTACCCTCAAATAAATAATTAGAGCTGAGGTCATCACTTATCGTCGCGGCCCGGTTTGGTTCACACGCCGCGCGCGTGACTAGGTACATTTATTTAAAAAGATAATAAAAAACTACACTAATATTTATATAAAACATGTGCATGTGCATATATTTATTGTTTTTTAAGGTAAGAAAAGATTGTCAATGTTAAAGTTTGTTTGTATGCAACTTGATAAACGCCTAAACCAATTTGAAATTTTGCACGTAAACTAGGAAATAGAAAACTATTACAAGTGGAGTACACACGTGTGTGTGTGTGTGTGTGAGTGTGCGTGTGTGTGTGTGTGTGTGTGTGTGTATGTGTGTGTGTGTGTGTGTGGGTGTGGGTGTGTGTGTGTGTGTGTGCATGTGTGACTATTCAGTTGTCTCAAAAGTTACTTTCATTGAGTCATGAAAAATTTGAATAGTATAAATTATTGTCACAAGCGGGAGGTCCAAGGTACTGCCTTCAACATTGCCGGAATCAAGATAAACTATCACGTCGGCGTCGAACTACACGGAGTGATGTGGTAGGTGAGAGTTCAACAATATTTGGTATATTATCTGACACAATTATAATTAAAGACGAAATATTAAAAAATGACATCAGCTGTATTATTATGTAGTTGTGCTTGAAGATGATGAAAATCCACCAGGTGTCATTCTATTTTGGCTTTAACTCCAGCAGCAGTAGGTACCTACTACCTAAGTACTAATAGGTACTTCTTTGCTAATGTCGATCGATCGAAGAATCTTAACTATACTAAGAACAGGCTATTGGTGATTCTGTCAGCTAAGATTTCCCAGTGGCCTCCCACTAGGATGTTAGCAAATCCTGTAATATTCTTGTCAAATGCTTCTTTTTCGTTTATTGTTTTGTTTTCTCATAAATACTATATTAAACATACATTTCATAGGAATTATTGGTAAGACAAATATGATTTTGTAATGTATCTGACCCATTATGCCATACTCTTGTGTCGCATTCGCGCATGTGCCACAAAGTCGACATTAAGTCGACTTTGTGGCACATGCGCATACATCGAACATCGTGAGCGCGGCAAACTATGCCCCAGATAGCTCAGTTCCAATTAGACATAGGTTACCTAAGCATGTTTTAACAGATCCAGCTGACGAAATCTCTCAGCTACTAATGCGCGACGCAAAAGCGCGACGCGAACGTCACAACATAATATACAGAAGTACAACACACGGTGCTAGGTACACCTGCATACCGCTTGGGCCTCGGGGTCGTAAGCGACGTCGAACCCTACACATGGAAACCACATCGATCCGGATCGATCGCGGAAGCTTAGGTTCGAATCCGATACGAGTAGACACAAACCCAGACCGCGCAAACAGCGCTAGCACTACGCTACCGCTAGATTGCTTGGGCACCGCGCATCACCCGCCTCCCTCTCCAGAGGGAGGGATGAGGGCCGGCCCTCATGATGATAGGTTAAATTCAACCGTAAAAGATTCGTCGACCGTATCGGATTTGACTAGTCCAAATCCTGCTCTCCCGAGCAGCGCGCGCGATGATCCGCGCCCCCTGCGGGGCGCGTTGGTGGGCGAATATTTCTTAAGTGAGCCATCTGCTCACTTACTTCACCGATTGAGCTTAAAGGCCAACAGGCCGAAAAGTCTAGCCCTTCCTAAATAAAAAAAAATATGATTCGTGGAAAAACATTCTACAAAAACGTGATTTATAGGTACAGCCTTATAGGTACTAGCAAAGTGTATGTGCGGTGAAAGATGCTTCTTCCATGAGTCAAAAGGTTAACTGTATTAAAGACAGGGCACCTAAACCGCACCATGGCCTTAGGCTTCAGGCCTTGACGTGGCGGTGGGGCTCAGTAGCCTAGGGTGAGCCCAGCACCTTGGGCGAAACTAATTGAGCCGAGGGGGCTCTTTGTACCCCTCTTATAAGAAGAGGGGACAACAGAGCAGGGGATAAGGGGCGAGGATGGGAACCTCACCCCAGTGTACTGTCCCGACGTTGATAGGTCTTGTTCTGTGGTGCGGGACAACCCCTCTGTGGAGGTGGCGTCGGTCCCTTCGCAGCACTGACTAACCGTAGAGGTGCCCTGTTAGCGTAACAGAACCAGGGCACCTCACCAAAGGCGGCACTAGTGGCACTCGCCGGGTTTTAGTGGCTAGAGCTGCGTCCACTTACCATCTTTCGGGCGCAGCCACATACCTGCCTGAAGAGACCCACTCCCCAGACGGAATGCCTCAGAGCATTTCCCGGCGTTAAGAAAAAAAGGGTGTCTTCCTAAACCGCACCATGGTTCGAGCCTTATCGTGGCGGTGGGGCTCTGTAGACTGAGGTAAAACCAGCACCTTGGGTGAAGCAAATTGAGCCGAGGCAGCCGCTGTTTGTACCCCTCTTATAAGAAGAGAGGACAAAAGAGCAGGGTTGTTTATATAGAAGAGGGGGCAAACGGACAGTCGGTCCACCTGATGGTAGCGACATCCACTGACACCCGCTACACCAGAGGGTTAACAGATGCGTTGCCGGCCTTTCAAATGGGAGTATGCTCTTTTCTGAGGTGATGAGATAAGGGTGAGGACAAAGGGTGAGGATGGGAACCTCACCCCATTTTACTGTCCCGACGTTGGGAGGGGTTGTTCTGTGGTGCGGGACAACCCCTCTATGGAGGTGGCGTCGGTCCCTTGGAGCCTGACTAGCCGTCGAGGTGCCCTGTTTGCTCAACAGATCCGGGGCACCTCACCAAAGGCGGCATTGGTCGCACTCACCGGGTTTTAGTGCACTTACCAGCTTTCGGGCGCAGCGAGTCCCACATACCCGCGTGGGGAGACCCACTCCCCCGCAGGATGCCTCAGAACATTTTCCGGCGTTAAAGAAAAAAAAAAAGGGTATCTTTGCTAAATTTTATCAATATCAGATCAGCGGTTTGGGTGTGAAATGGTCATAGATAGATTTGTAATATTAGTACGGATGCTTGTAGAAAAGAGTTACTAGTTTATAATAATATGTTAGTCATAATGAAATCCTATGCCATTGAGTATCATTCCGCAGCCATACACTTTCGCATTTAAATTACTAGAATGTCGTGACGATTATACTAGTTGAATCTAGTCTCTATTAGATATTTGTAATGTAATTGATCCATATTAAGCCGTATTATTCTTTATCTTTATGTATTAAGTTTATAAAGACAATGTTTAACTTAGTTTTAATTAGTTCTTACTTCTTACGTATATAGTCGATACATTTTATGTTAAAAATATCATATGATTTATGTAGCAAATAATGATTACTTTGTAGCATAATTTAAATCGAGTAGTTGGTCGAAGTGGGGTGTGAGGAGATCTGCTGGCTTAACCTTGACACTCGATCCTATTGAAATTTAGGACGTTACGTACTATAGTTACGTTAGTACGCTACACAAGCACACCATTTGACTCGATCTCAGAGGAATTTTATGTAATTAATTGAAATAAAATTCCACTGTGATCGAGTCAAATCGTGCGCTAGTACCGATTGACATGTTCTCGATCCCAATCCTAAATTTCAAATAGGATCCAGTGCCAAGAGTAAGCCCGCTGGCGTCTTGACGTTCACGGTTCATCTCAACTATGTCCAGAAGGACCCACGCGGGTGATGGTGGATTTTTAAGTACATATTTATCTCTTTTATCGTTAAGATTTATTTGACCATATTACAAGGATTATTAACTTTTAACTGGATTTGGATCAAACTTTAACCTTTCTTTCTTAGTGCTCTATATTAGTAGTAAACCACTAAATAATAGAAAAAATCCAACTTGCCACTGTTTTTAATGTTTAGTTGAACCTACTACTGAATTTTACAAATTTGCAGATTCTTACCAAATTGCAACGTATAGGCACGTGAAGTTCCAAGGTTCAATTCCAATATTTAGGTGAATAGGTCAACGTGTTATGAGATATACGAGAGTATTGCATCATGTCATGTAAGGCGATTGTCTGTGTGATTATATAAAAGGTATATAAATCTATTATTGTTTAATGTGCGATGCTAATTGGCCGAACCGAAGTTAGACGTTAGTTAAGTGTGACTTCGGAATATTATTTTTCTAGATAAACTTTATAAGAACTCTCGAAAGAAGTATTTGTTATTTCTTTGCACCTACACTGATTTTCATAGAATTTGGCATTACTATTTTCTAAAAAAAGATAAATGTCGACTGTCGTCGTGAACCCGAATACGGCTGCAAGCCGTATTCGGGTTGTTCGGCATCCGTTCGGCTGGCGACTGTAGGTTAAATAGGTAATAAAAATAATACTAACCGATGCTGCAAATTATGGTGTTGAATTTTGGCATGTATGCAATTAAATTTGACCGACCTGAAGTTAGCCAACGTTTATATAAATAAATATTTATAATAAACTTAAAATATATGATTTTTTCATTTAGTCTTGCATTTGGTCCTTATCATGCATATTAATAAGGTTTTTGGTCTTGTTAGTGTAAATTTGGTCTTGGTCTTAAATCTTAATCTTGCTGTTTTGAGCAAGACCAAGACGGCACGAACAAGACCAGTTTCACTCATCACTAAACGTAAGTTAAGCTTATCAAAATTGAATGTGGACTCGTTCATGTGAATGTTATTATATTCTTATCTCCTGATCTCCTCACGTACTATAATGTATTTATTTCTTATAACTAGAAGATAGTAGCGTTATCGCTCGCGTGGCGTTGTTTCCGCGTTTAAGATAATGTGCACGAGCTTCATACAATCGTTCTACAAGCATCTGTACTAATATTACAAATCTATCTATGACCATTTCACGCCCAAACCGCTGATCTGATATTGATAAAATTTAGCAAAGATACCCTGTGCCTTAGGCTTTCGAAATTGCCATTGTATTGTAATAAATCTGCCTCAAACCTAATTTAAGGTATAGGGTGACTTTAATTTTTTTTACCCATCTGCGACAGAAGGAGAAAGTATGTTAGGCGAGTATGTATGTATAATCCTTTTAAATTATTTTTGGTTTTGTTTGTAACTTTGTATATATTATTATAAAATTAATTCATTCATTCTTTGGCACGTTCTGTAGCCTGAGCAACTTGATGGAATTTATTTTGAGAGGTATTGTAAGATATTTGAGAGGTATTGTGAGATACTTCATTATGAGAATAACAATTGGTATATCAAAACCATACCCATAGTTTTATTGAACTGCAACTACTATCAATATCAGTTGGAATATGCATAGGCATCACTTCTATCTAGGTATCTACGTTCATAGAGGGAGGCCTACGTTCAGCAGTGGACGGATAGAGGTTTTTGAAGTTCTATGCATTCAATATATTAGAAACGCTTTCAGAGAGATGTGATTTTAATAACTTTAAATAGAAAATGTAAAATATTAAGCCATTTGTATACCACAAATTAATATATGAATGAACGATTTAATAATAAAAATATTTCAGGAAGATTGAAATAAAAAAACTACTCGTAAATAAAGTACTTAATCTGAAATCTAGAAATTGCTATCTACGTAATCCTATACTTATACCTTCGATGAATGAATAACATATTGAATAATATTAATGAATAATAAATGAGTTAATGAAGAAATTAATAGTCCGCATTAAAGTTGTGGATGCTGGAATGAATTATTATTACGTAGGTTTATTATAACTGAAGAATTTGTCGCGTTAGATAATCGCCGTTACCCTTATTTCTAGTCGAACAAAATAATGTATTTGAATTTAATAACTTATTTATTACTGTAGTTATACAAATAAAGCTTTAAAAATATAAATATGTAATATAATTATGAAGGTATTTTTATACATGTTTTTAAGTTCATGGCATTTCAGCTACTTTAGTAACCAATCTGCTATGATTTATGATTCAATTCACTGATTCAACGCAATGTTGTTGATATAAAAATTGAGATTTTTATCTTATCCTGGCTGACTTGATTAGAATTCACGAATTTCGTACTTCAATATTTCATAAATATTATTGTATCGATAAGAACTAACAAAAATTTCATTCTTAAATTTCTTATGTTGATTGACTTAAGTAAGTAGTTACAATATAACATTTTTTGTATAATTTTGCAACTTTTACTAAAAAATTACCGAATTTAAATAAGTTAGCTTTTGAAAAGAAAAGTAACTATTTGTTTATTGATATGCACGGACAGAACTTTCTATCAGATTGACAAATTTCGGTAAGTGCTGGGTTTGTCTCCTTAATAAAACTACTGTAAAAATTACTCTCTAAGTAAATTCGTGACAAAAAAAATATATTATTCGCCATAGATAGAAAGTGTCATTGATGAAAGTAATCCCATGAAACTGTTTTCATGCCACTAGTTTTGTAAGTCGCAGATACAAGTCACTATCTGATATTACCGAGAACAGAGCACATTCCCGCGCCGATTATAAAAGTAAAATAAACATTGTATGATAAAAGAATCACTAGCTTATGTCACCGACTTTGCACGCGTTGACTTGTGCATTCTGAAAACACTACACTGTTCATCTGTTATTTACTTTACAGTCCTCAACCATGACTTTAAAAAACCAGCTAAATCTGACATTTCTAGCCTCATTTTACTTACCTTTATACCGCCATCAAATTTTACAATGTAGGCAAAAGTCTTTTATAAAGGCATGAAAGTCAAACGTAACATTTCAAATTGCATACATTTTCTGTGTTGACGATACATTTAGGTAAGTACCGTCAACAACATAAATCCTATCAAATGACCGGCATAAATATTGTTGTGGATTAAAGTGACGTTTACTTGATGATGGTCTGCCTGTCGTCTAAATTAATAAGGGTATGAAAATTACCTTCAACTGGAAAGATAATCTTCTGCTCCGTTCTTCCATAATAATCATCAAACTCCGGCGGTTTATCTGTCCCCTGGCTCAAGGTCTGGCCTTGCGCCACTGGCATTGGCAAGCTATTTACTGGCACAGCGACCGCTGGCTTCTTACTCAATCTTAATTTCTTTAAAATTTGCTGTTTAACAAACTGTAACCTTACTTCAGTAAGTTCTGAAACACTGAGGTCCGCATTTGCACAATTTGCACACGCACCCTGCATTTGGCAGTGGCGTAAACTGATTAATAGCAGGATAGGCACAAGCACTCGCGGTTCCATGGCAGATTCCTTCGTCGCAGGCAAGTGAAATAGGATAAGAGATCGAGCCGCATGCGGCCGGCTGCGGGCTGGTACTGCCGCACGCGAGGAGTCGCCCGCGTATAAATCAGGGGTGTTCCGAGGAGATAGCGACACTACATCGTATCGGAGGTCAGGGAGTCGTTCTTGGACAATGGACCCGCGTGATACCATTTTTATGTCTGAACAATTGTTTTGGTCAACTGCAATTGTTGTTCTGGGAAAAAGCGTTTAGTGCGTAAATACATATTTTTACGTTATGCAGTATAAATGTTTATTTATAAGTAGTATATATATATTATGTTAGTTGGATAGGCAAACTGGCAAACGTGCCACCTGATGGTAAGTGGTCGACGTCGCCCATGAACATAAACCAGTTTACCTGGAACGAGCCCAGGCTACTCATCTATGTGTTGCCTATCCTGAGACATAAGATGTTAAGTCTCGGTGCCAGTAATTACACTGCCTGTCTTGCCCTTCTCTCCGAAACACAGCAAAGCTGTTTTGGCACAGCGCTTCCCTACCACCGGTAATTTTTTTTGTTTATCATCCGACAGAATTTTTAAGGCGTCGACAAGTTGCGGCGCTTTTAAATATTTTTAAGAAGTGCTCGTAGCAAGTTTGCAGCAAAGTAACGTATTTTCAGAAGAGTGGTATGAAAATAGTCTGCTTTTAGTATACTTACATACGACTTCACTAAAATATTTATAACAAATTTTATAAAAATTAGGTATACATAATTTATGAATAATACAAAATTAAAAGTGCTAAAAAAGCTTACACCTTTTCGATGCTACAAAACAGCACGGCATTTTCTGAATTACCTATAGGGTATATTATATAAAATTATTCAAATATTTCACAATATTTTTCTTACAACTTGTGAAACGTAAGACAGTTTAAACGTTTCAAACATTAAGATATTTTTATTTGGTTATTGATCCCAGATTGTTTTTTTAATATTATCTAAAGTTGAATGAACTGGCGAAATCCAGAGGCAAGAGCCAGGAACTGGGTCGTTACGATTGGCAACATCGAGTTCCTTAACATTGCTTCTTCTCGATAAAGATTTAAATATTATTTTTAAAATAGTCTCATAGATATTGCGTATTTAAGAGATTAAAGAAGAAAACTCTAGCTTTTACAGTTCATAACGGCACAAACAAATAAATGTTTACATTTTCAGATTTAAAATTACCTCTGGTTGTTCTTATACTACCCGTCTGTAATTGTCATCAAAAGATATCCTCTGGGCCTAATAAAAAAATCGACGATATTTGCTTATTATATTCATATATAATTAAACGTATTTTGCAATCAAACAATTATAAAATATATAAAATTACAATAGCCGATTAAGATTTGGTAAGTTTTCCTGTTCTTTAATCGTACAAATATAACTATGCTAGGTATTAAAAGTCTTTAAACATGTGCTGGCAATTCAGCCAGACCCGCTAACCTGGACCAGCTCATTATTCAACGATGGCCCGACATCTCCAGACTTCAAGCCCGATTTCAGCGACATTGCTGGCAGGCGGCCGAACAGCCCATTCAGAAACTAAGAACCTACAATGGCAAATTTCGAAGAACTCTGTCTGCAATGGCGAAGGTTTTACAGCTATAAACGTTAATAGTGTGAGATTAATGCACATTCTTTGCAGGTATTAGACAGAACGATGAAAAATCTAGGAAACATTCAATACCGATTTGGTGGAGTGATGACTTTGTTAGCAGAAGATTTTCAGTTCAGTCATTCCACGGTCAACGCCAAGGGGTGAACTCAATGCATCTTTAAATTAGGTACTCCATTTTGTGGAGTACCTAAACGCGTGTCGAATTGCAAAATTATCGATTTTCTAATCATTCAATAACATTGGTAATGGCAAGATCTCTGTTCAGACGTCTTGGCTGCATTACATTTCTTGTCACAACCGACGCCAGGAGGCCGTGTGGTCGCAGACTGTACGGTTGGCGCCCCCGCAACCCCCCACTTTTATAAACCAAAAGTGAGCCAAATGGGCTCACACTAATCCGATGTAGCATTAGGGCCTCCGGGCCGTTAGCATAGATGCATCCGAAAAAAAAAACAACAGAAACAAGAAATGTATTTTCTTGTCAATTTTTATCGGTTTAGACCAAAACTGTTCTCTGAATTACGTCTCTTTTTCACCCAACAACTTTTTACAGAACGAAGTCTGTCGAATTCTGATAAATCTAAACTTAAGTTTACACAAGGCCTCGACATACGAGATATTATTACGTTTGTTTTTGGAGCTTACGCCTTAAGAAACGATTTGAGTTATAAGGCCCGGTACGGAAATTTTAGGAGGAGTAAAATCAAGTGGAACACGAAAATTTGAGGCGTTACGTAGAAAGAGACAAACATATATTTCTGTAGGATTGAACGTGTAAAAGAATGAGATGGAATTCATTACACAGCGTATCTTATTCTCGGGGCCTACTCTTTGTATATTATTATTATTTTGTAACATACTTTATGTAATACGCTTTATTGAAGTAATATAAATAATCCGAATAATTACAGATATCTATATGTTTGTTTCTCTTATCATTTTAGCAGATGCGTTCCCTTTTTTTAGGTTTATTTGAGTAAACTCCAATCGTGCGTCGGAGCTGACACACACACACTAATATTATTTTGACTGTACCAGTGTACTCTACATGACAATATTTTTTAAAAATAAAATGAATAGGAGCTGGCCTGCGTTTTTTAAAATAACTCAATACTTAATAGAAGTTTCGAAGAAATCCAGCATTTCCTCGATATATTATTTTTCGCTCTTTACAATACATATTTTTGACAGGTACAATGGCATATTTTCAGAATACATACTTAACATCTTTTTACATAAAATATACCTTAGATCGATTTTGAGAAACTAATATAATTTTACTAGTATGGCGAACATACTTGAAATAAACTTTTCCCAACCAATTTTCAACATTATGATCTATATTTTCAGGAAAATAATAAGATCATTGTGAATTGGTTAGCTTGGAGATTTTTTTTATGATTTTATAACGCCATCTAGCGCCTGATAGACGAAACTTAATAATTCATATTAACATAATATTCAATTTTATAAAAAGATTTATACATAAGTACTATTAATTATTATGATATGATTAGCAATTAGAAGGTAGTTTTTTTTTATTGTTAAAAAAATATTAGAAGCAGCGATCCCTAATCAAACGTAGGTACATAAGTTAATCAAAATATAAAAAATATTTTTTTAAGAAACAGGATTATTATTATGTGAAACTGACGTCACAGTCAATAAAACAATCCATCGATACATGAACGGTAATTTACCTCACAAAGTATCGTCGGATTATGTGGATTTGTTCGCTGTCAATCTTTAAAGTCCATCGATAAAAAAATCAAAACTTCGGTAATTTTTGGTAATCTTAGAAATAAAATGATGTAACACTAGGAAGAGCGATATGGGTATAGTGGGGAATTACCATTTCTAGTACTTTTGGTAGTTTTCCATTAGGGTTGGCAACTCTGAAAAAATATTTGTATGAGGCATTATTAAGCATTTTATGGCACACAACCAAGACTACTATTGTGTAACCAGAGACACACAACCGAGGGTATTCCAAGTAGAATACCTACTTCAACGGGGTTTTATTAATTTAAAATTTATTCATGTATGGAATAAAATGTCAACAATATTAAAAAATATATAAGAATTATAAATATATATTATTATATTAAGAATTATAAATATAGACTCTTAAAAATCTTCTTATTATATACATTTTACCTTCATTTAAGAACATTAATTAGTGAGATTCACATTTAGCTCCTTTTAGAATCCACCGCTCTGCATGGTTCCTATCAACCTGCTTATGCTTATCAGAAACGCTGTTTCAGAAAGAGGGGACATGACAAGCAGTGTAATTCCTGGCGCCGAGACTGATCTTACTTCTCAAGAAGAGGGGGCAAACGGACAGTCGTTTCACCTGGTGGTACGTGATAAGCCACATCCATAGACACCCTACATCAGTAGCAGGTGCGTTGCCGGCCTTTCATATATGAGTATGCTCTTTTCTTAAAGTACTTGTGAATCGGGTAGCTCGTTGTCAGGCGTAACTAACATGTATACAAAAAATTTAAAGCTGGTTTTTTTTTCTTTTTCTGTTAGTAGGATAGGCAAACTGGCAAACGTGGTCTACGTCGCCCATGAACATAAATTAGTTTACCTAGAACGAGCCCAGGCAACTTATCTGTGTTGCCTATCCTGAGACATAAGATGTTAAGTCTCGGTGCCAGTAATTACACTGCCTGTCTTGCCCTTCTCTCCGAAACACAGCAAAGCTGTTTCACGGGAGAAACAAGCAAGATGGTGGTACCCATGCAGTCAGGAGCGCGGCACAGCGCTTCCCTCTCACCGGTAGCTGGAAGAATGTTTTACACATAAAGCATATGTGGCGGACCAATCAGCGCCACATTCCTGAATCACGCTATCGAAGTTCCACAGCTCGTCAATATACATACAACAGCTGAATTGATAGCAAGTGGGCTTCGGCCTGACCGAGCATACCATCTCGCTCGGTCGGAGATCTCCCTTTGTGACTTCCCACCTATTTCCCACATTGATGACCCCTCGACAGAGCACGCCCTCCTTCTGAGCTTTATTATCATCACTCCCCCACCCCTCCGCACCACGCTAGCCACCTTCAGCCTTTTCGGGTACCTCGACCAATCAGCCCAACGCTCCGCGGCCCTGGTCGAAACCCCATCGGCTTCATCGAGAAATCTCACTACACGACCGATCAGCAAGCAGAACACATCTCTCCTGGTCAGCACGATGCATCGGCCCCGCACGGCAGCACTCCGACTCACTGGAGCCCGTGCAGCAGCAGCACAGTTCCGACTCACTGGGACTCTCTGGCACTGGCGAATCAAGCAAGAAGACTTAAGATTTCGACCTCCGGTCTTCGGGGAGGAGTGATGTGGCGGACCAATCAGCCCCACATTCCTGAATCACGCTATCGAAGTTCCACAGCTCGTCAATATACATACAACAGCTGAATAGATAGCAAGTGGGCTTCGGCCTGACCGAGCATACCATCTCGCTCGGTCGGAGAATCTCCCTTTGTGGCTTTTACCCACATCCCCACACATAGTTATTGTTATTTCACAATTAAATTATTAGCACTCTCATGAAGGCGTAATAGACCAGTGCCGAAGCCTTTGAAAATGGTAAAAAGTGAAACAAAATTATAGTAGAATGAAACCCATTGGAAAAGGAAGAGAATGCTTAAAACAAAAATGAAAGGAAAAATAATTTACGGGTGATCTGACGGCGGGAAAGTGCCCCCTCCCTCACTTTCCCGGTTTAAGGGTAAAAAAGTGTTTATCTCTATTTCCGGCAAAACTACAAGTGTTATAATTTATATGAGCCGTCAACATCAATAAATGACTATGTTTTGGCACTAATGGTACATCAGCATGACAACATGATCAATGACCATCCTCATTATCACTCACTCATAACACTTAATAGACTGATAAAAAGTGTCCATCAAGTTGCTATGGGACAACAAAAAGTGTAGCGTTCGTTGTATTTAAAACGTGTATTACTGATCAGATTATTTTTAGAAAACGATGAAATCACTTATTTCAATTACTATCCCCACCATGGTTCCCATGAACCCAACCTTTGTAACCCTCTTATAAGAAGAGGGGACGAAAGAGTAGGGGGACCAGGGGCGAGGATGGGAAGCTCACCCCATTGCACTGTCCCAACGGTGGGAGGGGTTGTTCTGTGGTGCGGGACAACTCCTCTATGGAGGTGGCGTTGGTCCCTTGGGGGACTGACTAGCCGTTGCCCTGTTGCTCAACAGATCTGGGCCACCTCACTAAAGGCGGCATTGGTGGTACTCGCCCCGTTTTAGTGGGTAGAGCTGCGTCCACTTAACATCTTTCGGGCGCAACGAGTAGGTACCGCATTCCCGCCTGGGGAGTCCCCCCTCCGGGATGGCTTTCCCGCGGCTATCATCACTATGCTAAATACATATAAGAGAATTTTTATATTGATTCATCGCCCAGGTTGCAATTTCGAGCAACTAAAACGTCGTTGAGTTGGACGTTGGAGTTGTGTATTTTTAATATTTTGACGTGAT
The DNA here is from genome assembly GCA_963853865.1 of Helleia helle. Taxonomy (NCBI): domain Eukaryota; kingdom Metazoa; phylum Arthropoda; class Insecta; order Lepidoptera; family Lycaenidae; genus Helleia; species Helleia helle. The sequence continues at coordinate 8,359,490 of OY971434.1, forward strand.
TTTGACACATTTAAGAAATTTTCAACTTATGACTCCAAAAATGCTTTAACATAGTGAAATTAGCAGTAAATATAAAAACAGTTATACATGTGTTAAAAACTAAACATACATACTGATGTGATGGTGGGCTTCTGTGTTGAGTCTTAGATTTCCGTGCCGTATTAAAAAAAGCTTCTCTCGAGATTTGAGGTCGAAGGTTTCCAAATAAGATAAACGCCACGTTTCTGACTAATGTTAAGGAATATTTTTATTATCTCAGGTTGAATAATCTCATATAGCGGTTATATTAGTGTTATTACAGTTTGTAAAATTAATATAATAGAACCGACTAGAACAAATAGCTATTGACTCAATTTGTGTCTATGGCTATTTTGTTTTTTATTTATAATTTATAAATAAAAACACTTTCTGAAGTTAAAACTTCTGTTAGCGCACCGCACACAGATTTTTGTAGGTTGTGACTTGTGGGTGAGGCTGATCCGTCACGCTCGGAGGTAAGTGTCGGGTGGACTCGGGACCGCCGAGTGTGCCCGGGCGAGAAAGATACAGACAGCTGCCCTGCAATTAATGAATTGGTACTTTCTACTGATAAACTAAAAATTCTAAGTTTTCACTTCTATCCCTTTTTTTTTGTTTTCGCTGGGGAATGCGTTTAGGCATAGGCACCGGGTCCGGGGGGACCCGAGGGGACCGGGGGTTATGTGGGACTCTCAGACTCTACCCACTAAACCCCATCGGTGTTCTCCTCGTCGTCCTTGAAACAATATTCCACTAATCTTGCGATTTTTCTCATTTGGAAATATTAAGTAATCATTTTCCAAAATATCAATGACCTCGTAAGTTTACAACTGCATCTAAAGATGTATTATATCTGGTCAGACGACCAGAAATATATAAACCCGGCATTGGTGTCGCCACTGTATCTTTTATATGGTAACACATAGTTTAAGTAAGTCCACACAGAAATTAGTTCCGAATTATTCCGCAATATGGCGAGGGTTTTTATTTTTCTAGTCAAGCTACATCATAGTACTTTCTACTTATTTCCTTTAAACACTACTCCATTAATCTTAGGATTTTTCTCATTTGGAAACAAAAATCAATTTCCAAAATACCTAATAATACAAATTATCTTACATGAATGACCTGGTTAGTTTCAACTGCAGCTAAAGATGTCAATATATATATATATATATATATATATTTTTTTTTTTTTGGCTAGGCTCACAAAAAATAGAGTAATAGTGGACAGTGTCACATTCATTATAAAAGCTTCAAATAAATTTTAATAATCATCAATCACATTTATTCGCTTTCAGAAAACGTAAATACCAAAATTATTAAGATAACTTTTTGTCAAAGTTTATCAGCTTTACAACGCTCCATGATAATAACTGTACCAGTTTAAATTATTTTAATGAACGGATTGCATTCATATCAGAGTTATCTAGTAGATAGGATAATAGTTTGGCATGCCGGTTCTGAGTGATAATTTAAAAATAGTCATTTTACGCACCGTATCGTCGAACATGTGACCCATGCGTGACGCATTCTACTATATCTTTATAGTAAGCTCATAAAAATGATAGAGTTTGTTTGTAGTGTCACAACCGACGCAAGGAGGCCGTGTGGTCGCTGACCGCACGGTAGGCGGGGGCAACCCCCCACTTTTTAAATCAAAAGTGAGCCGAATGGGCTCACACTAATCCGATGAAGCATTAGGGCCTTCGGGCCATTAGCATAGATCTCTCCGAAAAAAAAAAAAAAAAAAGTTTGTAGTGTATGCAGTTTATCCACGTTTACGTGATGTAACACGGGTTAAGGAGCAGGCCACAGTGTACGGTGTACTCGTGGGTTCGAATTTGACAACTGTGTGATATTTTTGTTAAAGACATATACTACAATAGGTAGCGTGTCCGTGGGTTGCAATGGAAACAATCAAATACATTTTTTACAACTTGACAAACGTGCGTACTCTCCGTGCGCCGCAGTGGAGCCGCGCCCTTATAGATAGACTAGCTGACAGGGCAAACGTTCTTACCATATAAAATATTTCTGGATAGGGACATGGTGTCCCCTATAATCACCTAGCGGTATTAAATATACTTAACCTATTCTCATACCTAGCACCTACGAAAATATACATAAAAATGTGACCACAAACACCGTGACACGAGATTTATATACATACCTATATTTCAGGCATTTCAGGATATCAACATGAAAAATTTGTTGTAAAATATTTGAAAAGATTGGTTCCTCTTGACACTGGTTGAAAACACCGGTTCTTCTCAGTGGGCTTGCCTTGGAACCGGTGGTAGATTCAATTGACGTTCAAAAAGATACTTTATTGGTAGGTACTATTTTGAATTTTTTTTTTGTTTGATATACTGATACTGAGGTTACGTACTATGTGTAAACTGTAAAATTACATAATCATTTACTTTTTTTGGTTCACTGTTGGACATAACTCGATAGGAATCATGCACTCCGACTAGGAATCATATTACAATTAATATTTATATTTCTGTAATTATTTTACATCATACAATATGTAATTCTGATTTTTTTTTGCCTGCGAGCTTCAACAGAAGTTCTGATGAATTATTTAATTCTGATAAATAAGTTATCATCGACTGAACAAGACCATCCGGAACTGAACATTCTGTGCCAGATCCGGTTACCCTTAATATAATAATAATAATATCACTCCTTATAATTAACTGATACAAAAAAGATAAGTTATCATCGACTGAACAAGACCATCCGGAACTGAACATTCTGTGCCAGATCCGGTTACCCTTAATATAATAATAATAATATCACCCCTTATAATTAACTGATACAAAAAAGATAAGTTATCATCGACTGAACAAGACCATCCGGAACTGAACATTCTGTGCCAGATCCGGTTACCCTTAATATAATAATAATAATATCACCCCTTATAATTAACTGATACAAAAAAGATAAGTTATCATCGACTGAACAAGACCATCCGGAACTGAACATTCTGTGCCAGATCCGGTTACCCTTAATATAATAATAATAATATCACCCCTTATAATTAACTGATACAAAAAAGATAAGTTATCATCGACTGAACAAGACCATCCGGAACTGAACATTCTGTGCCAGATCCGGTTACCCTTAATATAATAATAATAATATCACCCCTTATAATTCCCACTGCTGGGCACGGGTCTCCTGCTCGAAATCAAGCGAGGAGGGTGTTGGGCCCTAGTTCACCGATGCGCTGGTTTGAAATGCGGGTTGGTGAACTGCACACACCTTCAAAGCCTTTTAATCTCATCAGGCATGCAGGTTTGCTCACCATGTTTTCATTCTCTGGAGAAGCGATGGTCTCATGTCCAGGTGCACGTAGAAATATAGAAAAACCCATTTCTAAGCATCGCAGGGGTCAGGATCGAACCCGGACCTCTCGGGTCTTACTCAAGAGGCCGAGCCCATACCCACTAGGGTCTAGGCCATCGTCGCTCACCCTAACCAGAGCCATATACCTATATATATTTGTTGTTAATGCTGATGATGATGAATCATCAGCATTAACAACAAATCAACAATTTTCCATTTCTTGGTGGACAAAGGCCTCTTCCTATGAACGTCAAGATGGCCGGACGCCACTCGCATCCAGCTGAGACCAGCCACCGCATTCAGATAGTCGTCCCAAGTTGGACGTCAATCTAACATTATAAAACATTCATTATAAATAAAAAATTGGGGTTTTGTTTGTTTGTTTGTTTTCAGAAAACGATTTGTCATCGCACATTTCACATGTGCGATGACTTGAAATACAAAAGTTACTTCTATATAAAGGCAGAACTTCGATGTGATTTGTTTTTGTTTTCAAAATTCATAAAAACATTTTACATGTATTAATTTGCGCGATTCTGTATATAATTATATTTAGGTTTATCTATTAATTTTATACATCAGTATTCAGTAGGTACTAATAACCTAGTTATTTCATCGTTCAATAAAAATAATGATATCGTAGTAATTATTGGTAAACAATAATAATTGTGTTTTTCTAGCTTACAACATCTAAGAATCACCTTTTCCTTGGAGACGTTGAACCTTTTTATCGATTGCATTTGTTTTTGTTAAAATATAATTGTTTTAAATATAGTGCGACTTCATGTCGAAAAACTCATCACGGTTGCCGAGCCCATTTAGGTCAGTAACTTAACGATTTTGTCCTTCAAGCGCATTTAATATGTTACAAGACATATAGTATAGAATATTATTTTTTTATCCTCACTGTTTGAACCTAAAAAGTTTATCTTCTAATAAGCAAAATAAAGCTTAGCCGGAGGTAGCGGGTTCGAATCCTACCGGGGAACAAAAAGTTTTCTGTGTTCCTGGGTCATGGATGTGTATTAAATATGTGTATTATATAATACAAATCTTAAAGACATGTATTCAATATTCAATATATTTCCGTTGTCTGGTACCCATAACACAAGTTCTTCGAGAACTTACGACGGGACCAGATTGACGTGGTGTAAAAGCGTCCATAGATATTATTATTATTATTAAAAGAAGTTCATATAAAGCTCCGATACCTCTTGTAGTGTTCTTTTAGAACATCTTCGTTAATTGAGCTTCTATCGTCACACAAAGAAGAGTGTTCGGTTTCACCGCTGTCTGTCTGACTGTGGATCTGAGCTGCGTTTTTTTACATAAAGCATGTTTGCGAATAAGTTGTGATTTTTAGTAATGTTTCATCAAAATCGGTTTAGTTGTAGAAGTCATCGGTAGTTGAAGATTTTTTTTTAATTATAATATTCTATTTGTGAATTTAGTTAAAATTAATGGTAATACCTAATATGTTTAGCTGTAGTCTAGTTAGTATAGATTTCAAAAATTCAAATCGATAACTGTTATCGTCCATACCACGTTGAATAAGTGTACCAGTTCTCGTCCGATCATCTATGTTAAGTAACGTCGGGCGTGGGTAATATGGATGGGTGGACTGTGGTTTTTGGTTGCATAAGTGTGCTTTTACAGAGTGACACTTTCGCCAGCGCGGTTGCTAAGCGTCGCGGGCCACGAGCTTTGCATCACAAACTATATAGTGAATACGACGTATTCTTTGCATCTCTTGGATCATTACTGCTACTGCAACCACTCCGCTTTGTTCGACCCGGTGAGACGCACTCTGTGCCGCGCCGACGCAACGTGCTGTGCGACGTTGCCTTTTAGATTCGAAGGACATTTTACAAAGGATGTTTACGCTTTACTTTGGCTATTCTCGTATTTAAGTTCTTTGAAAAAGTTTTTTTTATTTCTCTCATAAACTGTTTTTAATAGTTTCGTATTAACCGTAAGCATGTGTAGTATATGTGGTTTAATTTAATGCCTCTCGCTCTTATCAACCTTGTATAATAATAGTATATCTGTATCGGATTTCGGGTAAGTATAATAAAATACAAATACAAGATCGTTATAAAACCCCCTTTATTTTTCCCGCCCTAATACGAATGTTACTACACTAAACATTTTACACTATACAAATATTCACAGTTTCCATCATACAGAAATAAATACAAGTAAACATTATTTTCATAATCAATATACGATTTGAAAATTTTACTTAACAGCCATGGGAATCTCGAAAAATCATAATAATATTCTTACATATTTTATTAAATTGTATTTTAAATTATATAGCTGACTCTTATCACAGAAACACATAATTATAATCATTTTTAAACAATAAATTAAGTAACAATAACTAAAACTGGTACAAAATTGTATTATAAAAGTATTAAAATATTTTCAAAATATAAAATGTGGCAACACGATTTTTATTTCTTTTACCTGTAAAAATAGACGCCATCTTTAAAATTTCCAGTAATTATTATTCACGTCCTTTTAAGGTAAATATTAATTTACGATAGAGATCAAGTAAAAAAATATTTGAAATAAAAAGTTTGGTATTATGATAAAATTATTTTGGTAAAGTAAAAATACTTACTAATCGTTTGATACCCAATAATAAATTGAAAGGAAAATAAAAGTTTGTTATAAAATATTAAACCACACAGAATAAAGACAATTTTAAACACCAATAAGAATTATCCTTAATGAAATAAAATTATAACATACAATAATATTACGTACCTACACTTTAAGATATAATAGTTTAAATTGGTCGTAACTCGTAACACAACTAACATATGCAGGCAATAACTAATCAGGTATAAAAAATCTGGGAATCAATTTCTTAAAGGTATAATCAGATTGGTAATATTAGATAGTAGGTTCAGTTGTTATAAATAGTTCGACTTATATTATCATGCCTTTATGTTTTAAACTCCTTTACCAAAATACCATAAAATTAGTGGCGTGAAAGTATGTAAATGAACGACATTAATTTCATTAACAATTTCACGTTACATAAACACCTAATTGCCGTACACTCTCGGTCCGCCTGTTAAAATACAAATGACAGGCCAAAGCGGACCAGCGCTACCATCTACACTCTCGCGCTCGCCCGTCTCGTACTGACTCGGGGAGAGTGTAGAGCCGCACTTATAATTTAACGCATGTGAAATTATTTATGAGATTAAATTTCAGACTTTCATGTCACTTTTATCGTTATAATGTTACGCTTTAGAGTTGTTTGGACGAACTAGATTATTAATAGAGAATTAGACGAAAACGAGCTTCAAAATTGTATCCACCGTCTTAACACGGCACTTTTAGTAAGAAATCTCACTTTAATTTCATTATGTACTACGTATAAGGCGTTTTTTCACTTAATTCAAAATTATACTTCTGTATACTTTGGTAAAATAAGTACAAATCGTTTTAAATTGAAATTTAAGGTTATACACACACTAGCAGTTTTTTACCATCGGTCCGCGGCGTTTAAATATTTAATTTCAAAGTTTATAAGCAATGTTAACTTATTACTTTTGTTTTAATTCCTTCCCTTATGACAACCTTACGCTATAGGCTGTGCTACTTAAAACCGCCATGAAACTGCTAGGGTGTACCCTAGCATCTGTACTGGTTAACGCATGTTTAATTAAATAGTTCCTTAGCACTTTATATCACATACACTTTGAATGTCCACTGATAGTATCACTGGTCCGCCTTTTCAGCGCTGGGCGCGGGCGTGATGGTGGGCATGATAGCGGGCATGTTAGCGGGGTTGATAGCGGGCGTGACAGGGGGCGTGACAGGGGGCGTGATGACGGGCGTGATAGCGGACGCGTCCTTTTCTAGCGGACGGAACGACCAGTTACCCGCGCCGTCGAACTCTAGCACGTGCGTATGATATTTCCTGTAAAAGTAGTTCAAATTTAAAGAAAGGGGTTCCATAATGAAGTTAAAACAAGACAATTAATGAATAAAAGCTTAACTATTATATGAATCTCGTAAGCTTTAATGGCATTTGTATGCTTACGAAAGCAAAAATAGGGGATCGTGCAGATCCGAAGCGGTGGCGCGTTTAAGTGTTTAGCGTTATTTTAATTGTATTCCTACTTATACAAAATCGTGATAAAATGTCCACGACAACTAATCTCGCCACATATGTGACTGAAGTATCAGAAGCCATCGACAGAGGGGAACAAATCTATGCCATTTTCACTGATATAAGTAAGGATTTTGATAGGGTAGACCACTCATTACTTCTGAATAAACTAAACCATATCGCCATCCACGGGAACTTACTAAAATGGTCGTCGTATCTGTCACCTAGGTTCCAAAAAGTTGTGGTTTATGGCTATGAATCTAAGGAATTTGAAGTAACATCTGGTGTTCCACAGGGTTCACTTTTAGGCCCTATTCTATTCTCATTATTTATAAACGACTTATCTAATGAAATTCGCCATATTCATATACATATTTCTCACAATACACATATTTCTCTTTATTCGCGGATGATCTTAAATTTTTTAAAACGATTAATTGTGCATCTGACGCTGATTTGCTCCAAGAAGATTTAACACGTATTTCCGACTGGACGTTTAATAATAAATTACCACTTAATATTCAAAAGTGTAAGCATATCACATTCACTAAAAAACACAAGCCTATCTTAACAAAATACCATCTCAACAACAATTATTTAGACGTAGTCGATGAAATTAGGGACCTAGGTAATACTTGATAAAAAATTATCCTTCACTAGTCACATTGATACTATAGTCTCCAGATCTTTTAAAATGCTAGGGTTATAGAGAAACTGTAAGGTCTTTAAAAATATATCTGCTCTAAAATGCACCTATAATGCTTTAGTTCGTTCCATTTTAGAATATTGTTCTAGTATTTGGAACCCACACTACCGTTGTCATATTGACCGAATTGAGCGCATACAAAAGAGATTCCTTTTCTTTCTTTCGATCCACCAAGGTAAATTAAAAGAACTAAATTCCTATGAGGAACGTTTAAAACACTTTAATATTACCACATTGGTCGACCGCCGTTGGAATGCTGACCAAATTCTATTATACAAAATTCTAGAGGCTTATTGGACTATCCACAAATGTTGTCTCGGATTGGTTTTGTTGTTCCAAGACGTAACTCTAGAATTGTAAACTTTAAGTCATTGTATGTCAAAGTATAGAACCAACTTGGGATTCAATAGCTTGTTGCCGAGAATTTGTCGGGATCACAACTTTTTTTACCAAAAAACAAAGACAGACATATTTCACAGTGGTCTTGGTAGATATAGAAAATGAAGAAGCTGCGTTTGCCTGTAATTGGATCTACATCCTAACATTACGATTTATATATACTCTGCTCTTAATATATTATACTATATTTGATGTTTATCTGTTGGCAAACCAATAAATATATAAATAAATAAATACATTATTTACAGAGTGAGCGGCCTGATCGGCTGGACCCACTTAACCACTTGAGCGCACTCTGTCTGCCATTACTTAGACAAAAAAATCTACTGACTAACGCATTATATATATTGAATGGGAGTCATTCAAAAGAAAAATTTACACTAATTTCTTTTAATACCGATATATATTAATATGAGGTTACTATGATAAGTATGGACGTGATACTCACCAGACACTGGGTCTGTGCGTGATGGAGAGCAGCGTGATGCCCTCCTTGATGGCCTCCTCGTACATTACCACCTCCGTCTCCATGGACACGGCGCTCGTGCACTCGTCCAGCAGTGCGTACACGGGCCTGATGAACGAATGGATGATTAGTATGAATAGGTATAGTAGGTAGGCTAGTAGCAGCCTATCCTCGAACTTGCATTTACGCTTATATTATAATACATAGCAAAGGGAGGGAACGGGTCAAACGTACAAGACCACAGTCTCCTTAGTAGGGATTTTTTTAATGATAGTTGGATAGGCAAATGGGCAGACGAGCCACACGGTGGTTAGTGGAAAGCATCGCCCATGAACAAAACCAGTTAACCTGAGATTAGACCAGGCAACTCATTCGTGTAGGCAACACACGAATCCTGAGACATAAGATGTTATGTCCTACCCTTCTCTGCGAAACACATCGAATTTCACGGAAGAAACAACGGGTCTGCTGGAAGAGATTCCTCCATGGAATAAGCTGTACCTTTGTACCTGTCTTGTAATTTTAATAAGCTCTCTCTAGGGTTCCTCAATTGTATGCTATATTTGACAGGAAAGGTTATTTTGCGATGCGACAAATTGGTCAATGAGTAGAAGTTGCTTACCTCTGCGGTATGTAGAACATACAGGTACAGCTATCTGTACCTTTGTACCTGTCTTGTAATTTTTTCACAGTTTGCTCTAAGTTTTTTTTGTACATACAATGTTAAATAAATAAATAAACAAGCAAGACGGTGGTACGCAAGCAGGCGGGAGCGCGGAACAGCGCAACCCCACCGGTAAAAATGTGTACGCACCTGTGGTCTAATATGCGTGCATATCTCAGTAAGGCATTTCCTGCCTCGCGCGACGAATATATGGAATCAGCTGCCACTTACGGTGTTTCCGAACCGATACGAAGTACGGACCTTCAAGAAAAGAGCATACTCATATCTGAAAGGCCGGTAACGCACCTGCTAATCCTCTGGTGTAGCTGGTGTCTGTCTGTGGATGTCGCTTTTCACTTACCATTAGATGAACCGACTGTCCGTTTGCCCCCTCTTCTATATATAAAAAAAGGAAACGGAACCGGTCGTGAGTAGACGCACCTGTGGTAGAACATGCGCGCGCACGCCACGCGCTGCTTCTCTCCGCCCGAGAGTGTGGCGCGCCAGTCGCACACGGCCCGCAGACCGCCGTGCCGCGCCGCGCACGCGTCCAGCCGCACCACACGCAGGATGTGCGCCGCGCGCGCCTCGGCCGCCGCGTCGCCGGGCGCCACGCGCGACGGATACGTCACCTGGTCGATCAGCGAGCCCATCGACATGTACGGTCTGCGAGATTGTATTAAAGTTATTGATATACAGGTTATTATAATTTAAAAAGCTTTAGTGAAGCAACGATCTCGTTGTGGTACGAAAACGTATAAAAAATATAAACCTATATATAAAGAATTTTATTTAAATGGAACGCCTTTCGGAGACAAAAACGTTGAATTATAAGATATTTGAAGATAAGAGTTATCAGATTAAGGCTTAGATTTCATAGTACTCAAATATATTTTAAGGGTGTCAAATATTAAACTAAATATTTTCCTTTTAATAAGCTTTCTCTAGGGTTCCTCAATTGTATGCTATATTTGACAGGAAAGGTTATTTTGCAATGCGACAAATTGGTCAATGAGTAGAAGTTGCTTACCTCTGCGGTATGTAGAACATGAGCGGGCGCGCGAGGCAGGCGGGCGGCGCGTGCGGCTCGCCGGCGCAGTGCGCGCACGCACACGGCCGCGGCACGCGCAGCTCGCCGCCGAACACCGGCCACAGGCCCGACACGATGCGGAACAGACTGACCGACAATACAACTTATATTAATTACTGGAAGAAATTTCACTTATGGAATAGCACCAGTGTTTGTTATCACTATTTCACTATGTATGTTTCTCAGTGTACATAAATTATTAAATAAATAAATTATATTTTTTGCACAGTATAACGTACGTATGATTAATGATAGTAGAGATACGTTTTAGCTGGTGGCTGCGGTTTCATCCGTGAGAACTTAGCACTTGCATATCAGCGTGGTTATGGACACACTCATTATAATAAAAACTACAAAACAATATTTTAGTTCGTATTAATACATTACAAATTATCTAAAATTATTTAGTTAATTGTATGTTACTCGGTTAACGCGTCATGGACAATCACGTCAATCAAATGGACAAACCAACAAACACACAGATCTTGATAACATTAATAAAAAGTATGTTTAAACACAACAAAGTATCTTACATAAGTCGCTCATCTTTCCATACAATCGCAGAACAGTGATAACTACAATGTTTGACGTTGACCATGAAAAACTATGGATAATATAAATTGATCTCGTTCTAAACTTTCGTATTTCAACACTGATTTTAGCCCAACTTTGGGCGAAATAAATAGTATACAGAGCACGAAATCTCAAAAATAAAGCCCGTACAGACATAGTTTAGTTATTCAAAAGTTAAAATAAATTTATTTTACTTAATAGTTTTTCTATAATAACTTTTTGCTAAAAGGTCGTTTTAGGAATGAATCATTGTGCATTTCATTCTAGCACACATGATCGCGCACTATGTCAGGTGAGATAGCATTCATTTAGTTGGAGTTCGCGCCGCCGACTTGTTCAACCTTAAGGGCCACTGTAGCCTGGGGGCCCGTATAATTGATGCGCCCCTGGTAAACACGTACCTAGATTTGCCGCAGCCGTTGGGCCCGACGATAAGCAGGTGCGTGCCGGGCACCAGGTCGAGCGTCACGCCGCTGGCCACCACGTCGCACGTGGGCGTCACGATGGGCACGTTCCGCAGGCGGATCGACAGGTCGTCCGTGTACGTTATCGTACCTAGGAACAAACGAACGTTCTAGTATACTTTGAAGAAATGAAGGTTGTTTTTATATGTATTGTTGGTGCTGTGAGTAAATATTGTTAAGTTGTTAAAGATACAAAAAAATATTATTAAGAAACTTTAGAATATATGCACGTATCTTATTTTTAAAGTAAAACTTCTTTATCGACGTATGCGAGAAATCTTATGAGAATGTTTTAAAAAATCGCCACGTTCGTCTTTCGACTTTTATATCGTGTTAGAAAAAGCGATCGACGTGTTCCATTCACTCTTATGATGTCACAACATCACCAGGCCAGGCGATGCATTTAGGATGGTCATGCCACGGCATGACCCTTCTGAATAGGCCTCCTTTGTTATGAAGTTTTACTTCAATCGCGCGTAAGGATGACACGCACACACACAAAGTCTTTTTTCTTTCTTCTTTACAATAATTTGCAGGAACCTCATTTCGATTTCTAGAAATACGGAATCGTGGTATTCCAAGTTTTTTAGCATAGTGTATATTTATTGACAACAATTTTTATTATATCATCCTTCAGGTTTTTGGGTAGCTGCCGTCTGTATCTATATATCCTCACCTTGCGGTATGGGCTGGCCATCCCGGAACAGCACCTGGAAGCCGCTGGCGGGCGCGCTGGCCACGTGTACTGGTCGCACGCAGCGCCCGCGCGCCACCTCCCCGAACACCACCAGCATGTCGGACACGCGCGTCGCGTACCCCGCCAGCGTCATGATCTCCTGGTAACAAGAGTACGAGGAACGTTACTGACATGAACAATATTCTCGTGGACAAACGAAGCCCATTTTTTTTTTTTTTTTGAAGTGAAACGTCTTTGCGCGCATGAGGGTATTTTTTTACGGATGAAACGTCACGAAAATGGGCAACGTTTTTGTCCAATAAGAGGGAGAGAGTGATTGAGAGAAAGTGAGAAAGGGCGAACGTAGCATGAAGCAGATAGCCATGGAGTGAAAGAAGGGAGCAAGTGAGTGAGAAAATCAAGAGAGAGAGTGAGATAGAGCGAACGTCGCCTCGCAAGTCGGAGCCTTATGGCGACAACCGACGCCCATAGACATCCGCGCAACTAAAGATTATGCAGATGCGTTGTCCTCCTTTTCCCTATCCCCCCAATGGGCCACCGGAAACTCACAAACCGCACGAAACACGACGAGCGAGAGGTACCACTCCAATCGTGCCGGCACAATTCGGCTGCAAGGCAGCATGGCACTACCCCTTACTAAACTTTATATTTGTTTCAGATTAAGAGGTACGTACCATCAATATGTATGATTATATACGCCTTATACGTATGTGTGGTGGAAAAACTTCATTAAATAAAGAAGAATAATAGCAAATAATTATGTCTCGCGGTCTAAAGTTGAAAGAGCACAACACTAGCTATGATGAAGGTCTGTGTGAGTCTGTGTAGTCACTGTCACTAGTGTATATTTAGACATTTTCAACTACCCATTTATACAGTTCTCTATTTGGTATAAAATTTTGCTGTATAGAAGATCTGTAACCTTATAACTTGACATGAGTCGTTCAATGGCGTCGGCGGCGGAGTTGAGCAGGTGTCTCGACGTCGTCATGTACTCGGTCCTCTCGCTTATACTCTGCCCGGATTTACCTGCGAAATAAATATATTTAATATTAATAAAATAGAATGCATTACATTTAATGCATTCTATTTTATTAATATTAAATATATTATATAGGAATCTATTAAAAATTCAAGATGATTTTGCATACCGAAAATGCGTTTATGTTTATGCGTTAGAACTCTTTGAAATATTTCTTCAATCCTTCGTAATCATATAATGTTTCTAAGATTATGCTTAATCTTCTGCTAATTTACCTTTTTACTAATTTTTACTACTAATTAGCAGCGCCCCGCGGTTTCACCCGCGTACTTTCCATTTCCGTGGTAGAACAGAGATAAATTATAGCCTATATGTTATTCAGATGTATAAGCTATGTTATTGTAAAGTTTCATTAAAATCCATTCAGTAGTTTTTGCGTTTTAGATTAACAAACATACATGCTTACAAACTTTTGCGTTTATAATATTAGTAAGATAGTGTGTCTAGTGGTAGAAAGAGTAATATGTATCTGTCTTTTTCTCCCTATGCGGATATAGTCCATGGTGGTTAATTATTATAGTTTTAAATACCTTATTATAGCTACAAGCGAATAACAATGGTATTGTATTGCTAAGTAATAATTAAAACCAGTAATATAATATTGCTAGTAGCCAATCAGTTTATGAATCACAGATTTTATTTTACTTTTATGTGGAAAATAGATAAGTCTTTACAGTTTACAGTAACTTAGAAAGTACTGGTCCCTGCTACATCTCAAAGAGAATATTTTTTATTCACAAAATAACATTTCATGGATAAAATTATGACGAAAATACATGACAGTAGTGTGGATGAGTGTAAGTGTTTGTCCACTATGAACTCCTAAACTACTAAACCTACTTAAGTGAAATTATGCACATTGTGCAGATTCGTTCATATTGAGGGATAGATAGGTGACCCCCACCATAGTTCAGGCCTTGACGTGGCGGTGGGGCTCAGTAACCGAAGGTGTGCCCAGCACCTTGGGCGAAGCTAATTTTTTTTTATGTTAGTTGGATAGGCAAACTGGCAAACGTACCACCTGATGTTAAGTGGTCGACGTCGCCCATGAACATAAACTAATATACCTGGAAAGAGCCCAGGCAATTCATTTATGTGTTGCCTATCCTGAGACATAAGATGTCAAGTCTCAGTGCCAGTAATTACACTGCCTGTCTTGCCCTTCTCTCCGAAACACAGCAAAGCTGTTTCACGGGAGAAACAAGCAAGATGGTGGTACCCATGCAGCCGGGAGCGCGGCACAGCGCTTCCCTCCCACCGTAATTGAGTCGAGGGGGCTCTTTGTACCCCTATTATAAGAAGAGAGGACAAAAGAGCAGGGGACAAGGGGTGAGGATGGGAACCTTACCCCATTGTACTGTCCGGTCGGTGGGAGGAGTTGTTCTGTGGTGCGGGACAATCCTATGTGGAGGTGGCGAGCCCCTGAGGGGCTGACTAGCTGTCAAGGTGCCACTCGCCGGGTTTTAGTGAGAAAATCCCACATACCCGCGTGGGGAGACCCAGGCGGGTTTCCCCAGCGGGATGCCTCAGAGCATTTCCCCGGCGTTAAAGAGAAAAAAAAATAGATAGGTGACGCTGTTAACTGTGACAGCACGAGGACACTAGCGTGTAAAGCCAATAAATAAATATAATAGCAGCAAATAAATAAATAAATAAACAGCGTAACGTACAATAATATTATATAAATGGGAAAAATGCCTTTCCGTTGACATTGGTATGGAGCACATCGGTTTCGAAGTTTATAAATATGTATTTCACATGGAATATTTTTTATATTCCATGATATATAGATAAATGTTTATAGCCTGTATGTTGACAGTACTCACCATCCTTCTTAGCGGTGAGGATGGGCAGCGCCAGCATGACCATCCCGGTGCCGGACCACACGTACTTCATGCAGAACTGCTCCACCATCACGTACCACAGCTTCTTGTTGAACACCGACGTCATCTGCGTCACTAGGTCCTTGTATGCAGATTGCAGTTGACCCAGTTCCACCTGGAAACAATACATGATCTTTATTAATAATATTTTACGTACACTGCACATAGGCTTAACTAAAAATAGACTGGTAAAATTCTGAAGAGTATTAATAGAATTAGGAATATCAATGGAAAATGCGATGAGCAGGGCCGTCTTTCCCACTGGGCACTCTGGGGACGTGCCTAGGGCCCAAAGATCCATGGGGCCCCATTATTTCTATCAGAATATGATTGAGTGATATAACAAAAATGATCGCTGATTAGAATACTTAGTGCTGTCCTTATTACTAGGTTTATTCATCTCTAGTCCAAAAATCAGGCTCCCAGATCTTAAAATTGTTGTTTTCGTCGGAGCCCCATTATCCTACTGCCCAGGGCCCCCAACTGGTTGAAGGGGGCATAGGCGATGAGAGAAGGCTTCATATAACACGAGCATTACTGCTGTTGCAGCTCGAATACCGTATGTGTTTCTCTTTTTTTTTTTTTTTTTTACTTGGATAGGCTTACGAGCCACCTGATGGTAAGTGGCCAGTAGTCGTCCATAAATATAAACTATTGCATCTCAAACACGAATTACATCTTGGGATGTAAGGTGGTACCCATGCAAGGCACGCCGCACAAGTGCATCTCTGCCATCGATCGTGTCGATCTTTTCTACTGTACCCGAGATCAGTGTTCGCTTCCTGTCTAGTAGTGTTAATATTTGTCTTGGTGCCAGTAATTACACTGCCTGGCCTGTCTTCATACCAAACCACAGCAAAGTTGTTTAACGGAAGAGATAAGCAGGATTTTGGTACCCGTGTTGACGACACCGCATCCCTCCCACCGGTATGAGTGTCTATAGGTATGCAACTCACCCTGTGCCCACCATAGAAGGCGACTTCTTCAGCATGCGCGATGAGACGCGAGTGCACGTGGCGAAGGTTGGCTTTCATGCGGGCCTCCTCACCCGCCAGCGCGCCGAACTTGGGGCTGAGCAGGCGCAGCAGTTGGCCCGTCAAACAGATCACCACCGTCGCGATACCAGGGCCTGGGGGTAACATGAACCACTTTCATCTAGATCTATATGGGCATGTTTTTTTAAGATAGCAGAGAGAACCCGGACAAGCCAAGGCGGTTCATTTGAATGAGTTTCTCGTATGAACGGGAGAGCGTTGCCTCATGAGATTTAAAATAAGTATAAAATTATAATAAGTCTTAATAAATATCGGTGCCAGTATGTATGTACAGTGGATGTCCTGTCCTTTCCGAAACACGATGTTTCACCAAACAAGCATGATAGCGGATCCCTCCGGATCCAATCATATCCCTCGGGAAACGGCGATTCTTACCTGTACTACGATCGTGTATTTTTTTATGTTTGCATAGATAAGCAACCCGACTGGCGTTCCCCTGATGATAAGTGATTCAAATAATCAAACATAAAAGTTCGAACGAGACTGGTCCTAGTATGGCAGGTTTAGGGAACGTCAAGTCTTTACCTATCTTGAAGCGCAAGATAGGTCTCATTCAAGATAGGTCTCATTCAAGATAGGTCTCATTCAAGATAGGTCTCATTCAAGATAGGTCTCATTCAAGATAGGTCTCATTCAAGATAGGTCTCATTCAAGATAGGTCTCATTCAAGATAGGCAGTATTTTACTTTGTACCTAAAGGCCCAAGCAATGAAAAGATATTATCTTTGCAGGATGGTGGCACCCATGCAGACTTCCATTAAATTAAAATCTATTTATAATAATATCTATACACTTTTACACCACGTCAATCTGGTCCCGTGTTAAGTTCACGAAGAACTTGTGTCGCTACCGCATAGGACTATCAGAAGTATGTTATAATCATTAATAAAGGCCACGTTAAAAGATATAATATTAATGTTGTTATAATAATAATAATAATAATATCTATGTACGCTTTCACACCACGTCAATCTGGTCTCGTGGTATATCTGGTCAACGGAAATATATTTAATACTTTTATACTATACATATATTTTAAGATTTTTTATATAATACACATATTTAATACACATCCATGACCCAGGAACACAGAAAATATTTTTCTTCCCTGGCGGGATTCGATCTCGCAACCTGCGACTTGAGTGCCAACGCGCTTACCATTGAGCCACAGAGGTCTTCTTGTATGAAGTATAATAATATAAGTCATATATGAAGGAACCATTTATAATAATGATGGTAATTACACAAAGCTTTGTAGAATTGTATAATGTTCATAATAATAAAATTATGACTCAAACATATTTTAGCTAGTTATAATTTTTATGAACCATTACAATGTTGGATTAAATTGCAAAAACAAGTTTAAATGAAACAACGTAATAGATGTTACTTTAATAATTATAAAGATAATATCTAAACTATAATTTAATACTTTTGTGATTATTTATGGGTGATAAATTAACTTTCATTTTGATCAAATTTTATTTCGTAATTTTTATGTTTTAGTTAAAACATCTTTACAAAGTTGTATATTTCAAATTCAAAAAAAAATTGGACTTTTGAGGTGGTATTTTGGTTGATTTCAATTAATTTTTGAAGTGAAACTTCTTTGCGCGCATGAGGGTAAAAGTTTAACGTCACGAAAATGTGCACGAAAAAATTTTGTCCAAGAAGAAGGAGAGAGTGATTGAGACGGATTGAGAGCGAGTGAGAAAGAGCGAACATAGCATGAAGCACTTAGCCATGGAGTTAGAGTAGGGAGCAAGCGAGTGAGAAAGATCGAGAGAGGGAGTGAGATAGAGCGAACGTCGCATCACAAGTCTCGGAAATTTAAAGCTTTAGATTATTATATAAATATAAACGAGGTTAAAGAAATAATTTTCCAAATAAGTTTCATTTCTGACATGTGTTCTTTGTGCGCACGCACTTTTTTTATTATTATTTATATTTGGGAAACAAACAATTATTATATCACTCAGAGTTTAGAAATTACAAAGAGAGTACAGAAATCAGTTAAGTTTCCACTAAAATCTAATAAATTTTAAGCTGTTATAAGCACAATATCATTTTCTGTTAATTCTCCTCATTCCGAGACGGAGACCAGTGCTATGGTGAGGTAACGACACACCACGCCAATGTAGTCCCGTGCAAAGTACTTAACAATTTGTGTTATGGATAATATGAAAGGAATAAATTTAATAAACATATACAAATACATATTATATGCCCATCCATCACCCAAGCATCTGTTATAATACCTTTATTGACTAAACAAGTGGGCAGAATTAAAATATATGATGTTACTTAAACATCGAGCATATAAACGGAAGAGAGCGGTAGTGTTATGTATTTTGTATGAAAACCAATTCCGCTAAAATTTGTGCTGCAACGCTGCGCAGGTTCTGCGTTCTCTTTGGCCGACTGATGGACATTGATGGATGATTGGCTGATGGGACGTACATACAGATCGCTGGTTGGTTGAATTGCTATTACGTCAGTGACAAATCACTGACCAGTTTCGGAATTTTATAGCTCACATTACTACTCTATCCGGTTTTATGGTCAATGTTCTTAAGTAACTAAACTAGGCCGCCTGGGAAGGTGACCTGGTTATATAGGAAGTAAAGCCTTAACTAAATGCTCACCAAGAAGTATGTTTCCTTTCATCTTGCTGGAGTAGCTGGCCAGGGTCAGCACGATCAGAAGTAGGTCGAAGCAGGGCTTTGTCAGGGAACTGTACAGGTGAGCGACTGACTGGGTGAACACCGACACGTCTTCTGTTAATCTGGAATACATAAAATACTAATTAGTTTATTGATCTTGTTAGTTCACGTTGAAATATTATGTGTATGGTATAAAAGTATTAAATATATTTCCCTTGTCTGGTACCCGTAACACAAGTTCTTCGAGAACTTACCACGGGACCAGATTGACGTGGTGTTAAGGCGTCCATAGATATCCTTACTATACACTATACTATACTATATCTTTATATATATATTTCTTGTGTGCGTGCGTATGTCACTGACCTCCTCCTAGATGGCTGGACTGATTTTGATGATTTTTTTTGTGTGAGTTCAAGGGATTCGAGGATGGTTTAGATTCACAAAAAAAATATTTTGTACAGGACAACGTCTGTCGGTGCCACTAGTAATATCATAATCTAGCTGTTGCCTGCAGCTTCGCCCGCGTTACTCAACTCCTAATAAGTCACAGCGTGATGTTTTATAGCCTTACTTGATAAATGGGCTTTCTAACACTAAAATAATTTTTCAAATCGGACCAGTAGTTCCTGAGATTAGCGCGTTCAAACAAACAAACAAACTCTTCAGCTTTAAAATATTAGTATAGATGTGAAAGCGTGGATGTTTGTTACGCGAAAACTACTTAACCGATCATCATGAAATTTTGTACACATATTCTTGGAGGTATTAGAAGTAACATAGGAAAGAAAAATTTTATATAAAAAAACTAAAATCTTATCCTGCGCAGACGAAGTCGCGGGCACCAGCCAGTCTTTTATATATATACGAGCTGTTGTATAGATAGATTGACTCATCACGAGGTCAGCTAAGAACGGATTTAACCCCCCCCCCACCCCACTTTGACAGACCGAAGTCTGTGCGGGCAGCTAGTTATAATATGATATAGATACAGTACCTGTGATCTGCGTTTTCTATCCTTCCATCCAGGTTGGCGACCCTGTAGTAGGTTTGGTTCTTGAAGTAGAGATCGTACGCGTGGTTCACCAGTCGCGTCCGGAAGGCGAGCGCCAGTTTGCTCTCCAAGTATCTGATCATCGAGTTGATGAAGGTGGCTGGGATGGCTATCCCGAACCACTGCATGAGCAGCGATGTAAACGACCGGAGGTCTTTTTGGACGATGTGTTTCACTGTCAGCAAATAGAAAATGTTTTAATTACACTTAACTTACTGAAGCTTATATCGTCTTTGTGTGAGCGACGGTGGTCTAGTGGGTATGGGCTCGGCCTGTTGAGTGAGAGGTCCGGGTTCGATCCTGACCACTGTGATGCCCGGAATGGGTTTTTCTAAATTTCTATGTGCACCTGAACATAAGACCATCGTTTGCTCATCGGTGAAGGAAACATCGTGAGGAAACCTGCATGCCTGATGAGATTAATACTTTTGGAAGGTGTGTGAAGTTGACCACCCCGCATTGGGCCAGCTCATCGGTGAACTATGCCTAACACCCCCCTCGCCTGATTTCGAGGATGTGACCCGTGCCCAGCAGTGGGACATATAGGGGTTGATATTATTATTATATATTTTATTATGTTGTCTTTATCATCTTTTTTCACTGCTAGACATACCCCTATAAAATTATTTTTTTAAATAGGGCGACTATGTTCGTGCAGTTGATTCATTTAAAGAAACATGTACTCAGAATGTTTTCCGAAAACTTTAAATATATTTCACGCCCTGGTACCACACATGTGACATGAGTATAGGTCGCCTCCTCAAAATTAAGCTATGAGGGTCTTAGCCCAAATCCAGACTTCTATATTTTTCTTTCTTTCTTTCTATATTAGATAATTAAGCCTACAAAACTGGACTTCTCTCTAAATACATGGATATTTAAAGGATGTGTTTAAACAGTATCACATGAATCGCATTTCAATTACCTATGGACCCTTCCAACGACGCGACGTATATGGACAGGAAGGTTCTAGTGAAGAGGCAGGCGGTGTGCGCCGTGAGCAGCGCCACCTCCCGGCTCCTGAACCCTGGCACCATGATCCTGGCGAGGGATACCAGCTGCCTGAGGAACTCCAGGTTGAGACCGGGAATATGCTCCTTCTGTTCCTCCACCGATTGGGTTTCGTCCGCATCTTCCTTTAAACAAGAACATTTCTGTTTTAAGTATTATATTGTATTTGATAGTTAGGGCTTTATGCGATGCGTGAGTCTACGTGAATACCACTATCTTAATATTTAGATCACTAGATTATAATCTGCGGGTAACGAAAATTGAATCGGGTATTGTGACGTCATAGTACCTACAACATTTAAACCAATCACGCGGTTGGTAACGCGCCCGTCTACAATCGTCCTGTTTTTTTCTTTTGTGAAGCAGCTTTGCTATGTTTCGGGTCAAACTGGTAAACATTAGCGTCACCCATGAATATATACGAGTTCACCTGGCATTAGCCAAGACAAGTCTTTTATACGATGCCTGTCCTGAGAAGTAAGATGGTAAGTCTCGGCACCATTAGTTACGCTGCTTGCCTCGTCGTTATTTCCGAAACATACCAATGCTGTGTCACGGTAAATAATAAGGGCGGAGGAACTTGGCATCCCTCCCACTCCCTAGAGGACGTTCGATGCCACTAGCAACTGCCACTCAGAAAAGATTATTATACTCACGATGTTCTGTTTGTTGTCCGTATCCGCGTCACCTCGACACAGGGCGCATTGCTTCTCCCCGCAGCTACCTCCACACTTCCTCCCCTCCTCTTTACCTTCCACTATCGCTTTCAACTGACCATTCTTCGATACCTGCAAATTATAACCTTATATGGTAATTTCATTTTATTTCATTACTATCAAATCGACCCTATATCAATTAGTTTTTTTTTTTAAGTTTATAAAATGTGGCAAACGAACAGTCATTTCACCTGGTGGTAATTTATAGGCGACAGTCATGGACACCCGTTACATAATTAGCAAGTGAGTTATTATTATATTAGCAGTATTTTACGGGTTTCCTCGTAATTTGTCGAGGACCGTGCGGTTAGTGAACTTGCTAATTTATTAATACTTTTTATCGTGTCAGACGTACAATTTTTATTCATTTTAATTTAATTCATTTCTTAACGCAAAGCAGAATTAATCAATTAATCAAATATTATATATACGAATGTTTTAATATGTAGTGCTGTTCAACTTTAGCTTTAGCTTTAGGAGAAAACCTTATATGAAGTGTTTAAGGAATAATTAATTCACTAATATATTATTTTTTTTCATTTCATTCATTCATTTACTTTTTTTCATTTATTACATTTATTAATTTACTTTATTCATTTTACTTTTTTGACTTTAAAGGCTTTTCTTAAGAATATGTAGTTCCCATCATTATTTCATATCATATTCCTAAAGACGTGATTTCGTTCCCAACCCGACGCCAGGAGGACGTGTGGTCGCAGACTGCACGGTTGGCGGGGGGCAAACCCACTTTTGCAAACCAAAAGTGAGCCAAATGGGCTCACACTAATCCGATGTAGCATTAGGGCCTTCGGGCCGTTAGCATAGATCCATCCGAAAGAAAAAAAAAGTGATTTCGTTCTAAATAAAAACCTCGCGGTTTTCTCCGAGTCAAACATCCTGCATCTATAAATAGTTGGCAATTATCATTGTGTCAGTAATTGGACCTGTTGAGGTTCAGTTGTAATTGCTCACGTGTCGACAGAGGCCTTGACCCCCATTTACATCCCTCCTTCAGGTAAACGAGCAATGCAAAGCAACCATTGTACGATGATTCCCGCACTATCGTAATATAGGTGTCGTCGTACATGAGGTGTCAAAGGTTACGTTATTACCATTAGCCCGGTGACATCGAGCATATAACCGGAATAGAGTGGTAATGTTATGTTTTGTATGAAAACAAATTCCGCAAAATTTGTGCTGCGCCGCTGCGCTGGCTCTGCGGTCTAATTGGTCGACTGATGACCATTGACGAATGATTGGCCGATGTGACATACATACAGATCACTGGTTGGTTGAATTGCTATAGCGTCAGTGACAAATCACTGACCAGTTTCGGAATTTTATGGCTCACTTGAACCAAACTATGCTAAACCAAACTATAAATATTATTCAACAATCACACCACGTTAACCTAGCCCAGTGGTAAGGTCGTAAGAGCTTCTGTTACGGATACTAATAACGGAAATAAATTTAAGAAATTGATATTAATTCATATTATATATAACATCCATGACCCGGTATGAATGTAGATGTCTGCCATCTACATTCATCATACAAATTATCTGCACCTGGCGGAATTCGAACCCGCGACCGCTGCGTGAAGTGTCCAGTAGCCCGAACACTCGACCAGCCGGCCGTCAATGAGAGGATCTTTTTTTTATTTTATTTTTTTCGCAGGGAAATCCTTATGGATGCAGCCAGGACCTTCGGGTAGATCCTGACCCAATGTGGGACTCGCACCTGGGAGTGCCCACCCTAACTAAAACCACTGCGAGCGCCTTCAGCCGCTTTTTGAGGGTCCCGGATATGCAGGCAACGGACAGGATCACCTCAGCGACAGGCTGGCCCCGGCGAAGGCCAGACTACTCCTCGTAGGGGGGGACTGCCCGGCCGCTACTAAGCAGTCCCCACGACGTCGTGCCATACAGACCCAGGTTCCCATCCTGGGCCCGACACGAACACAGGGGCGTTACTGGAGGCGCATTAAATAGCGCCTCCTACGCACCCCCGTTCGTCGCCTGCGGGAGGAGGCCTCGTCGGCGGCCTCCTCTCTCACCCGCCCAGCCTCCGAGTCCACCGCCGCGCCACAATATTGACACACTGTCAACGGCTCCCTGCGGGCCGTCCGGCACAGGTACTCACCAAAGCAACCATGCCCGGTGAGCACCTGTGTCAGACGGAAGAATGAGAGGATCTTGCTCATAATTCTCTACTGACAACATTGCTGCTGTCACTTTTATCACTTCAACCTGACTATTTGGCCACTCTTTTCGGTGTTACTGTATAAGATCACAATGAGACAGAACTCCGACTAACATCATGTGGAACTTACAAAGTTTCGTTCGTTCCGCCCTTGCTTAAAGCAGAGACGTTTTGTATCTCCACCATGGTCCAGGCCTTGACGGGGCGGTGGAGCTCATTAGCCTAGGGTGAGCCGCTACACCTTGGGCGAAGCTAATTGAGCCGAGGGGGCTCTTTGTACACCTCTTATAAGAAGGGACAAAAGAGCAGGGGGCAAGGGGCGAGGACGGGAACATCACCCCATTGTACTGTCCCGACGTTGGGAAGGGTGGTTCTGTGGTGCGGAACAACCCCTCGGTGGAGGTGGCGTCGGTCCCTTGGGGGACTGACTAGGCGTCGAGGTGCCCTGTTTGTTTATTAGATCCGGGGCACCTCACCAAAGGCAGCATTGGTGGCACTCGCCGGGTTTTAGTGGGTAAAGCTGCGTCCACTTACCAGCTCTCGGGCGCAGCGAGTCCCACATACCCTTGTGGGGAGACCCACTACCCCGCGGGATGCCTCAGAGCATTTCCCGGGGTTAAAGAAACAAAAAAAGAGGATTTTGTATATAACTAAGCCAGTAGACGACTCGTATGTTTTCTGATGCTGTTTCTAATCTAGACGATGATGCATATTCAATTGCCTTAACGTTTTAAAACATTACACTTTCAACAATGTTTAGGTTTTGTATGAACATAAATCATAACATTGAATGGTTAAAGTTTCTAATTTAAAAGCCCGTAGCTAGATGTTGGTCAATCAAAGTAGCGTCCCTCTGGTTATCTATATGTAACGTCCCTCTGTTTATCTATGTTAAGTTTCAGAAGTACCTAGTAGCGTTCATAAAGCGTTCTAACAGCTTAAGGATTTTTCAAATTTAAGAAATTTTCTTTAGTTGTTTTTAAAGAAAACATATTTATGAAATTGCCCAATAAATACTTGACCTGCATCCAAAACTAATAAACACGTAGTGAAATAGTCAAATGTTGCCACACTTGGTTGTTTCCGAACTAAACACTGTATACATACAATACTACTATTACTCCGCGGTTTTACACATTCAATTTGATGATCTTAATATTGATTAATATTATCACTTAAAGTTAGTCATATTTAGGAAAAAATTAACAGATAATTTGACGATCTCTGTGGCCCAAAAGTTAGCGCGTTGGCGCTAAAGCCGGAGGTAACAGGTAACGCTAGGGATCCCGCTAGGGACCAAAAAGTTTTCTGTGTTCCTGGGTCATGGATGTGATATGTGATAAAAATCTTAAATATATGTATAGTATAAAAGTATTAAATATATTTCCGTTGTCTGGTACCCGTAACACAAGTTCTTCTAGAACTTAACATGAGACCAGATTGACGTGGTGTGAAAGCGTACATAGATATTATTATTATTATTATAACAACATTAATATTATAACTTTTAATGTGGCCTTTATTCATGATTTTAACATACTTCTGATAGTCCTATGCGGTAGCGACTTGGGGTGTTTTTTAATTGTTTATAAACATCTATCATGACTCATTTTCCACATTTCTATAATCTGTTATTTCGTGTGATACAGGGAAATGTGGAAAAATCCCACAGTATGAAGGATGGGATGACAGGAGAACATAGAAAAAAGTACATAGTGCAAAATGATTCTGCAGAAATTACTTCTTTTGCAGAAATTAGGAACCACATAACATCAGGATTGCGCGGTTTCTCCGGATACCACAATCACACAACTGAGTGGTAACCTCTTGAGGAATTATATTACACTGTTTGTGCATTATCATTATTTTATGTCTAAATTGTCAATTTTATTTTTGTAACCACAATTATTGTTTTTTCTTTTTATTTTTAACCTAACTACTGTTTTTATATGTGCCGCTTCAGTTTGTAAGTATTAGATTAAGTATAACGGTGTATAATATTCTTTAATAAATTGCTATTATTATTATTATTAAATAATGTTCGAATTATTTTAAGAAACATGTATGTCGATAAAGTGAAGTACCTACTTTATCGGCATACATGTTTCTCATTCATCATCATCATTCTCATCAGCCTTTATCTGTCCACTGCTGAAGATAGGCCTCCTTCAATGAACGCAACGACGGCTGATCCCTTGCCACTCGCATCCAACACGGACCGACCACTGCAGACCATCTTCCCACCTGGTGA
Organism: Helleia helle; assembly: GCA_963853865.1. NCBI lineage: Eukaryota > Metazoa > Arthropoda > Insecta > Lepidoptera > Lycaenidae > Helleia > Helleia helle. The sequence goes on from OY971434.1 coordinate 8,385,933, forward strand.
ACGGTCGACCAACGCTGATAAAGTACTTACTTGATAATTATTATTGTTATTACACGGTGGTGCATGTTTCTTGTCCCTGGTCCCGTACACCGCGCATGCCGCGAGGGCCACCCCCACGCCCACGCTGACCGCAATAGTGGGCTGCACCCTGAACGCCTGTTCTCGAATCTTCGACAGAATCGCCGGCATTTTGAATGTTTGCTTATCCCTTTGTATTCGTTTGTTACTTAATAAATTCTAATTACTTTTTAGTGGGTATTTTAGTGTGTTTCTCGAAATGTGTGAACACTCTCCGTTGCTTCGTCCATTTTTCTGTAACAAGAATAGAAAACTTTAGTTATTGTGATAGCCAATATAAACTAATAATCGCCTAATTGTAAGTGTTAACATCGGAAGAAGCCGTCTCGCTAGATTACTTAGTGAAGTCAAGAAACATGACAAAATAAAATGAAATAAAAAAATCCAAATTTTCAAAACAATGTGCATAAAAGATTTTTAACATCCATCATCACCATCATCATCATCCTCTATCCGTCCACTGCTGAACATAGGCCTCCCTAAATGAACGCCAAGACGTCAGATCCCTCGCCACTCGCATCTAACACTGACCGGCCACTGAAAGGAGATCGTCTTCCCACCTTGTTAATGGCTAACCAACACTAACTATTGTTTAACAAGCAAGCCATACATTTTATAAAATCATAGACGTCTTATTTTGAACGGGTTATTAAACTTTTTTTTATATCGTGCCAGTTTGTGCAAGAGTCACGCAACCAACATAGTAACAACAATAATAAAGTCCTAACTCGGCTTGTTTATTTCGTCAAAAGCAAACATTCACAAAAAAACTCCGTTAAGATTTTTCAATATATTCTTTCACAATATGCAACGATTAAACTAGTATACAGATTTATGATAATTAAATCTATCTCGTTGTCCAATTTTATTAATTTATTATAAGATATAAGATTAACAGATTAACATAGTTATTTACGTTGACGCCCTGATTATCGTAAAAAAACCATTTCTGTACGTAGCAACAAGTTTGCGGTAAATGTGATTCGCTTCTAGTGCAAACAATTATTATAGTTTCCCGTAATTAGCATTATAATTTCCGTCCGGACGAAGATGAATCACTTATCAGACATATTCTTAAAACTGTACTCACACGCTACCCACATGAGGTTTACATGAAATTACAAAGGCCTTGTAACTGCAATTTGCAATAAGTCACCGAGACATGTGGATTTCACAAAACGCTATCGCAGATCAAGGTTGTTACTTGTTAATAATAAGTTGAAGAAATTTATGTTTCGTCATCACCACCACCAGACGATAATTATCAACACATCCCACATACATTTTTTTATGTTACTTGGATAGGCAAACTGGCAAACGTACCACCTGATGGTAAGTGGTCGACGTCGCCAATGAACATAAACTAGTTTACCTGGAACGAGCCCAGGCAACTCATCTATGTGTTGCCTATCCTGAGACGTAAGATGTTAAGTCTCGGTGCCAGTAATTACACTGCCTGTCTTGCCCTTCTCTCCGAAACACAGCAAAGCTGTTTCACGGCAGAAACAAGCAAGATGGTGGTACCCATGCAGCCGGCAGCGCGGCACAGCGCTTCTCTCCCACCGGTAACTACATGTATTACCGGTGGTACCAACGTATAAATAATTCACTCTTAGACATGAACTCTGAAAACGAACACTAATAACATCCAACATGGGTCCACCACTTTGTTATGAGAACAGGAAGACCGAGAGAGACTAGGGCAAACTTGGTATTGGTTCTGGTCTTGCATAAATACTTCTAGCTTTGTTCTTGATCTTGGCCTTGCTTATCGAGTCTTGATCTTCTAGTCACTTGACATGTTACTTGGCTTTTTTTAACAATTGAAAACCATGTCAACTCCATAAAAAAATTACCGACTTACTTATAAACCTCTCTTAATATTTAATCAATTGCTTAACAATTACTGATTAGCAAAAACCTTACTTATTTAAACATTATTTTAAGCGTTATGAAGTCCTTTAGTAATGCTTAAATAGCCGTCAAAATTAAACACTGTCGTGACATTGTTTAGGCCACAGTTTAGGCAAAATAGCGGGTTATACATAAATCAGCTGTTCTATTGACGACTGATCTATAACCTATAGTTTGACGTTTGTTTGTTACTGATAAATTTTATATTTGTGCATAAATTGGATGTAGGGAAGATCGTGATTTCCAAAATGACGTAGCTGATTTAAACAGTTTCGGAGCTCTTACGAGAAGAAAGGAAGTTCTAAAGAGTTCATTTTAATCCGCTATATAGTTTATCGGATGAGGAATTTTAACTTAGATACCGATTTAGCAAGGAAAATTTGAGTCGTATCATAGAAATTAGAAATAGTAATCTGTATCCAGGACGATACTCGAGGTGGCAGCTCCAGGCTGTTAGACCTTTTTTAAAGTTTATGGACATAGTACTACCATAATGTGGTGCCAGTATTTATTTGAATCAGGATTTAAAAGATGAGGTACCTACTTGAACATGAATACTCCATGCAAAGATTTCACACAAGGAACACGTAGCAACTATCTGCCAATATCTGGCATATATCATAGAAATATTAAATCTGGACTATCTGGTCAACGTCATCATTTATTTTTATATTTTTGGCTGACACCAGTCATCTGATCGTTGGTATCAGTTGAAGAAACAATAATATTGTATATCTTTTAACAAGAAATATTAAGTAGTCAAAAAACCTTTTCTTATTAAAAAAGATGTATGATAAAAAATAATTTGTCTCATTACTTCTAATATAAAAAATTCTCGTGTCACGGTGTACGTAATTGAACTCCTCCGAAACGGCTCGACCGATTCTCATGAAATTTTGTGTGCATATGGGGTAGGTCTGAGAATCGGTCATCTAATTTTCATCCCCCTAAATGTTAAGGGTGGTCCACCCCTCAATTTTTAAAAGTTAACGCGGGCGAAGCTGCGGTTAACAGCTAGTTAATATATAAAAATCTATATTTATATGTAGAGTTTTATTTGAAATTGTATTCTTTTCAAGTAAGTATTTATATAAATTTATTTTAAATAAATGAATCTGTCTGATACAAAAATTGTATTTTATTATTTCGTGACTTCACAGATCATTATTAAGAAAATACTGCATGATATAGCTTTACTCATGAAAATGGTATATATGATTTAGCGGTAATCCTGGTTTAAATTTATATGATTGTATTTTTTTTTTTTTCCGCCAGGAAATGCTCTTAGGCATCCCGCGGGGGAGGGGGGACTCCCCAAGCGGGTATGTGGGGCTCTCTGCGCCCGAAGGATGGTAAGGTGGACGCAGCTCTACCCACTAAAACCCGGCGGTGTTCTCCTAGTCGTGCTAGCCCGGTGCGGGAACTATGTTATGGTCCGCACCGGCGACGATGTGCCTGGAGGCACTCTCCTCAGGAGGCAGGGGATAGCGTTCCCTCCTCCTACTCCGCTTAAGGCACCCTGAACACTTAAGGGTGCCTTATAGCCTGGACCTTACGCGCGCGCGGCGGATCCCCCGATCGGCCGCGCACAGGTCCCTCACGGCGGTGCGACCGCCTGTCGCCGCCGCGCTCTTCTGCGAAAAGGGGCGCCAGTGCGCTCCGTCTCCCGCTCCGCCTCCTCCTTCTGCGGCATCACGACCTCGCAGAAGGAGAGGACCGCCTCCCATGCACTCTCACTGGCGATCATCGCGCGGATGACCGCAGGGAGTGAAAGGTCGACGCCGACCTCAGCGACGAGGTCCGCTCTTTCGGACGCCCACGCAGGGCACTCCGCCAGGGTGTGGTCAGCAGTGTCCTCGTCACTGCTACAGTGATGACACCCTGGCGAGTTCTCCGAGCCTGCCACCTTGAACAGATACCTCCCGAAGCATCCGTGCCCCGTCAGGATCTGCGCAAGGTGATTGCGCCATGCCGTCGGTCAACCCACTGCTCCAGGATTGGATCAACGGCCAACACCGTGCGGTGTCCCGCACTCGGCTCTCTTAGCCGCTCTCCCCACTCGATGATTGTATATTATATCAACCATTATAACAATTTAATACCTCTCATTAATAGCAAGATCTTAATTATATATATCTGTTATAGTAAAGATAATTATTAATTATTTTTTTTCCATTTACTATTGTTAAAAATAAATCATACTTTATTTACTAATGTGTCTTATATATAAATTGTTTCAATTGTTATTGTATATAGTAAAACTTTTCTGATATATTATTTATCAATTTATCCACACCAAATAAACACTTTAATCATAAAAGTGCATTATAAACAATAAAGTCACTGCCATAACATGGATATCACAGTATTAAAAGATCTCGGCATAAATATCAGTAAATTATTTTATTCTTTGAAATTTTGTAATATACCTATTTTCATCTTGTCCTTCTTTTAATTAACATATTTTTATTTTGATCCTCTACTTATCCTAATATTATAAAGCTGAAGAGTTTGTTTCTTTGTTTGTTTGAACGCGCTAATCTCAGGAACTAATGGTCTGATTTGAAAAATTCTTTTAGTGTTAGACGGCCCATTTATCGAGGAAAGCTATAGACTATATAACATCACGCTGTGACTTATAGGAGTTGAGTAACGCGGGCGAAGCTGCAGGCAACAGCTAGTATTTAATATGCAGCTTTTTTTATGTTTCCGAAATTATTTCCGACAAGTGATGAACTACATTCTCTTCAATGAATGAATGATGAATCTAGCAAATTTCCTCTATTTATTATTATTATTATTTATTATTAGATCCACCAACAAGGATACACATTAACACATTATTTTATAAATGATAGGAGCGTTATCTGTCAAATTCACGACACTGTCAATGTCGGGACAGTACAATGGGATGAGGTTCCCATCCTCGCGCCTTGTCCCCCTGCTCTTTTGTCCCCTCTTCTATAAGAGGGGTGCAAAGAGCAGCTCTGTCGGCTCAATTTGCTTTTCTCAAGGTGCTGGGTTTACCTTAGGCTACTGAGTCCCACCGCCACGACAAGGCTTGAACCATGGTTTGACGTAATAACGTGTTACAGGACGCACGCATTCTATATTTAACATTTCTAAATCTTAATGACCATTAATTAATTTTTAATAATAATATCGTAAGAAGTCATAATTAAATTATAAGCAACTAGCTCGTAGCCGCAGCTTTATCCGCGTTAACTTAGATTTAAGATTCGACGGATTGATGATGAGTAGTTTTTGAGTTAATTCGTAACCAATAAACTTTTGTTTACGTTCTATGATACAAATATTGATGTCTCATACTTAGCCTGCCCTAGTTCATAACGAATCCGACAGTGAAAACCGCATCAAAATCCGTTGAGTAGAAAATATCGATGCACAAACAGACCAACACAAAAAGCGACTTTAATTTATATTATGTGAAGATAACAAAAATAATAATAAATTGTATATTAAATTCATACGTAAGTCTGTGGGTATAAAAAAATGTAAATTTTGTGTTGAAATTATGAAATTCAGATACCTATCCCGATAAATTTAACTAAAAAAATAATTTACTATTTAATGCGTTAAATTCTATGTATATTCGGAGTGTTTTCCTTATTTCAAATGTACGTTAATTATAAACGATAAAATAGATATATTTCTAACAAATATAAAATATTGCATCATACAGAATATTATATGTACAATACAACATTTTACTCACTTCTAACAATAGCACATTACCGAATACAAAAATCTTCGAAAATTATTCAACTCAGCATCAGCAGGTACAAGACACGTGATTTATTGAGATTTGATATAATTTATCATTATCAATGATTAAGAGAGCCTTTGAACTCACACACCTTTAGCCTGTAGATGATGATGATGTGTCAGCAGCATGGTGGTCCATACTAATATATATAATAGGTAATGATTGTGAGTTTGATCTAGGAGGTAGGTAATCTCCGAATTGGAGAAGAAAATTAAAAGTATAAGTTTGACGACCTCTGTGGCTCAGTGGTAAGCGCGTTGGCGCGGCCCTGTCGCTCCCTGCGGTCATCCGAGCGATGACTGTCAGTGAGAGCGCATGGCAGGCGGTCCTCTCCTTCTGCGAGGACGTGATGTCGCAGAAGGAGGAGACGGAGCGGGAGAGGGAGCGCACTGGCGCCTCTTCCCAAAGGAGAGCACGGCGGCGACAGGCGGTCAAGCCATAAGGCATCCTTATGTGTTCAGGGTGCCTTAAGCGGAGAAGGGGGGGGGGGGACGCTATCCCCCACTTTCTGAAAAGAGTGCCGGATGGCACAACGTTGTGGCCGGTCGGAGGAGAACACCGCTGGGGTTTAGTGGGTAGAGTCTGCGCTCATCTTACCATCTTCTCGGGCGCAGAGAGAGAGTCCCACATAACCACCGGCCCCCCCGGACCCGGTGGTATACCTAAACGCATTCCCCAGCGAGACCAAAAAAAAAGATAGCTGGTGTTATAATGAGTAACTTAGGCTATAAAATAATCATCATAAATCCGCGTACGGCTGTAAACCTAAGTTCTAACGCGGGCGAAGCTGCGGTCAACGGCTAGTTAATTTCTAATAATAAAATAAGTGTAACCAAAGTTGAAATGAGCGTCAAACAGCATGTTTGTCGCCAGTATTCGGGTCGGGTAAGAAACCAAGTTTTATGTACCAAGGCGCGCCAATATTTCACATCAAAACCTCTGTAATTGTGGTATTAGTTACGTTATACGTTATTTAATGTAGATATTTCTCACCTTCTGAAGAATAACTCTGTATAATCTCATAACGACGACTTCTGTGGCTCAGTGGTAAGCGCGTTAGCGCTAAAGCCGAAGGTTGCGGGTTCGAATCCCGCCAGGGAACAAAAACATTTTCTGTGTTCCTGGGTCATGGATGTGTATTATATAATAAAAATCTTAAATATATGTATAGTATAAAAGTATTAAATATATTTCCGTTGTCTGGTACCAGTAACACAAGTTCTTCGAGAATTTACCACGGGACCAGATTGACGTGGTGTGAAAGCGTAAAAAAAAAAAAAAAAAAAAACAACCTCAAGCATCACCTCCAAACCATACAAAAAATGCCGTGTACCTTGATAAGCGTTCATAAATTAATATCTCATTAATATACCTACCAATTATTACAAAATATGTACTTGCAATAATTTGGATTTTAATCATACTATTCAATTCATTAGCGTACGTTTGTATAAACTTTTTCAATAGGCAAAGTCTAAAGTCGAGATTTTTTCTATGCGATCACAAATTGGCTTATTGAAATTCAAATTAATCTACCTATCTATTATTATTATTATTATTTATATATTAAACTGAGGCTTGTTACCAGCCATGGAATCATTATTTCTTGTTTGAAACACTATTACAAAAAACTAATAGAATACATTTATAATATCTAAAACCAAAGTTAAATATTTGAAAGTATTTATAAAATCTTTTCCTTTATTCGTAGCAAAAATATACCAATTAAATACATAGTTTAATTAGTTTTGTATAATATTAACCTCCTTCTTCTTCTTTTATCTGTATTATCTTTACAATAATTCTGGTTTTGTTGTCAAAACCCTAGCAATGGTAGCCATGTTGAGTGCCAATTTAAGTTGTAGGTATACACCTTTTTTTCGTAGGTATGCGCAGTCCTTCTATATTATGTCTATGATTTTAACTCAATAACAATGCGTATAATTCTTCTTTAAATTTAATGCACGTTTGATGGACCAAATTTTTATATATCTCTGCCCAAAAATGTTTAGATTTCAATCAAAAGCTGCATCGTTTTGGCCACAGGTGGTAAAACAAAAAAAAATCAAATACCAATTTATATAGCATCTAATAATCAGATGACATTGAGGTGTCAGGGAAGATTTAATGGCGGCGTTAAACTCGTATCAATATGCAGGTAAACGTGATCGGAATATTGAAAGATTGCTAAAAATACGAACGCTAAAAACATTAGTACTAAGCAGGAACTTGATTTTAAAGTTCTCAAACTTTAATTTATAGTCGAGCACAACGTCTCTATAGAGATTATTGGCGGTAATTTACTTCGCGAACTTTATATGAAAAAGGTATCTTACCTTCTTCATATATGTTTAACGGGCCCTATGCCCATCACTTGATCTATGCACAGCGCTGCTACTTTTGTATATCTAGAATCAACAGTGGGAACCAATTGACACTATGATACGATCTCAGGAGCCCGAGGGATACGTTAAAGCTGCCTTAGGACCCGCAACGAATTCAAGAGGAATATTAAAGGTGTGTTTAAACTCTTATACCTCAAAAATAATTTTTACGATTTTTTTTAAAGTGAAAACTTCTTTTGGCGCACCTCACACATATTTTTCTAGGCTGCGAGTGTGGGTGATCCGTCACGCTCGGAGGTGAAAGGCTCGGTCGGGTGTACTCGGGACCACCGAGTGTGCCCGAGCGAGAAAGAACAGTCAGCTTTTCTTCACTGCTGAGTGTTGTGTCGCCGTGTTTTCACTTCTATCGGCAGTCCCTATGACTGGTTAGGTTATTTTACATTACCGACGATTCAGATACTTTTCGGATAATGAGTCATCAATACCGAGAAATTGGGTAGCATGAAAAAAAGAAAGAAGAGGACCTTTATGGGAGGGAAAGGTTCCTTTTATAGGTACTATTAAAAATGGTATTTTAGGATTCCGTCATCAAAGGTAATGACCGATAAAAAAAGATTGCCTTTTTTATCGGTCAAGATTTTTACCTCATTAGGACAATATGTTTTCATTATCTTAACCTAAATAATCATTTACATGCCATTTCCGTCCATTACAATGAATTTCAAGACAACCAATCCCCCACTAGCTCCCTTTTAGCAATGGCTTGTGCCAGCTACTGCTAAAAGACTGGAATCCTCACATCTCATAGTTGTAAATCTACTCGATAGTCTTCCGACGACGCCTCTAAGTCCTAATACATATAAAATTGGTTTACTTAAATAAATACAAAATGGGTGATATTTTTTGCATCAATTGTCTATCACCATCATCATCTTCATCCTATACGCCAAGACGACCGATCCCTTTCCACTCGCATCCAACACGGACAGGCAACTGCGCGGAGATCCTCGTCCCACGACCAATTGCCAATCCACCTGCTCAGCGAGGCAATTATAAGCATATACCTCTAACTCTACCTCTCCCGCCTACACTACACCGCTGAGGCGAGAGACATCGTGGAGTACGTGCGCTAAAGGACCAAGTACACAGCGAGAGTGCAGCTGCTGGAGTCGCGCCACAACGTCAACTTCAAGGCGTTCGTGGTGTGAGTGTCGACATGTTTTCTGCACCTCGTGATGCAGGAGGACTTCTGGCCACAAGGCGTGGTGTTCCGCCGCTTCCGCGGACAAGTACCACCGGAACGCACCAAGACTTAAGGGCAAGTGAAGTGTTACTAACATAGTGTTAAGTTTTATTTACTAACAACATTGTATAAAATTATGTATAATTAGGTTAAGGTATTTATCTATGGGCCTATGCAGCCAGAAAATAAAGGTTATTATTATTATTATTATCTAATGAATAACCTGTTATTGTTTGCATAGAGTTGTCTATATTGAAGTTATACTAACATTAAAAAAAATATTATTAGATAAGACAAGACCATGTAGAATATTGGCATTAGCATACGCGCGTCATGAGTTATCCTGATGTAGTTTTTCCTTTTGATTTATTAGCGAGGATTCATAATTATTCACACTAATATTATAAATGCCAAAGCAAATTTTCCTGTTTCTTTTTAGTATCGAAATACGAGAAAAACTGATCAAACTGTGGCCGGAAAATTTCAAACAGTATATCAACAGTTCTAATGGGTTTCAAGTTTGCGCGGAAGACTCCCCGGCTTACAACTGATAATAAATAATTAATATTAAATTAATAACAACAATGACACTTTATTTTTATTTTTTTTATTAGTCCTTGTACTTATGGAATGATCACCATCAGCCGTATGCTTCTACTGCACACTTCCAAGATCCCATTTCACACAGGAACAGGCAATAGAGCATAATATAGAGATTGTTATTGTTATCTTTTATCATCTAAGTAGGTCAGGTCAGAGATCTCTCCGAGTATAAGCAACAGGCGTCAGTAGTATAGTATTATAGTAATTACGTCAATACCGCTAATATAACGTATCTATATATTTTTGTTACTAAATTACTCCGTACTCAAAACGAATTTTGATAAGTTTAAGAGTGTACCTATGTAGCGGTTACACTTTACCCACCAATTTAGTTGTACAGACATAGGTAAGTTGGGAGCAGGCATGTGGGCAATTTTATGTTGAAAATGTCTGTTATGCGTCCTAGATGTATGTTGTTACATAATTACATACATTTATCAAATTCATGCACAGAATTTTGAGACAAAATGGTCGTACAGTCTTAACACATGCCCTGTGCAAAGACTTAGTGAAATGAAAATGATATTAATTTGTTATGTTTACGAGCCAAAAAGATTTATTATTATCCAAGAGCATCTTAAACTTATTCTGACAGATGCCACCTCTACACGTTGAACGCTAACGCTAACGCTCTTCATCAGTTTGATCTATTGTTGAATATTCAGTTATTTAAATACAGCAAAATAATTGGTAATAAATTAACATTTGTATGTAATACCAGCATTATGTATTCGTAACATACTTCGGTTGTATAATAAATATATATATTTATAACTTTATTTACTTGTCTCTATTATACATAGAATCCATACAAGTATATCGTGTTTCGATGAACACAAAGACTGTCTATTCGCTTGTATCATCTAGGCCTGGGGTAGCCAACCAGCGGCCCGCCGACTGTCAAATTGTGGCCCGCGGAGCTGGTTAAATTTTTTAAAAAAGTTAACTAAAGTGACTGCATATTATATAAAATTTATAAAAAAAATGATTTTTTATAACACTAATGGGTCTGACAAACGTTTTTTACTTTATATGCCAAATAAATCTACAAAAAATTACGAGAAAAACTGTGTTTTTGCTATTAAGATATTTACGATCAAAGTGCGTATTTTCAGCCGAAGTTTTTTAAAAACGCGGACGGGCGCTCACTAGCCGATGACGTCACACCCCCGCTCATTCGCGCTCTCGTTCACACGACTTTGCGCAATAAAAATCAAAATTATCGGTATCCCCACGGCCCCACCGAATCAATATTTGGTGGGGCTTAGTAGCTTAAGGTGAACCCAGCACCTTGGGCGAAGCCAAGTAAACCCAGGGGGCTCTTTGTACCCCTATTATAAATAGAGGGGACAAAAGAGAAGGGTGGCCAAGGGGCGAAGATGGGTACCTCACCCCATCGCACTGTCCCGATGTTGGCAGAGGTTTTCTCCTAGGTCATGGGTGTATATTAAATATATGTATTATATTTCGAATCCGATACGAGTAGACGCAAACCCAGACCGCGCTAACAGCAGTAGCACTACGTTACCGCTAGATTGCTTGGGCACCGCGCATGAACCGCCTCTCTCCCCAGAGGGAGGGATAAGGGCCGGCCCTCATGATGATAGGCTAAATTCAACCATAAAAGATTCGTCGACCGTATCGGATTTGACTTGTCCAAATCCTGCTCTCCCGAGCAGCGCGCACGATGCCCACCCCCGCCTTAAGTGAGCCATCTGTTCACTTACTGTACCGATATTGAGCTTAAAGGCCATCAGGCCGAAATGTGAAATGAAAAAACCTAAAATTTGGTAGTGCGGCCCGGTTTGAAATTCTAATTCCGAATTTCGGCCCGGCTGCTGAAAAGGTTGGCCACCCCTGATCTAGGCTATGGTGGACGCTGTCATTTTATCTACATAGTTGGGGATGGTTCAACACTTCTCTTTCTTATAAATCCTACTAATATTATAAACTCTAAAATTTGTATGTATGATACTCTTTCATAAAAAACTACAGAATGGATTTAGTGGATTAATGAAACTTTATATAGCTTATCAGAATAACACCGAGTACAATTTATGTTTGAATTGGCCAAAATCTAATTCTGCGCAGACGAAGTCGCGGGCACCAGCTAGTGATAACATAAGTTTCCCTTATAAATAAACTCAAAATACTAAATAACTAGCGAACCCGACTGACGTCCCGGTGGGTTAGCCAAGATGCCATTCTACAATCGTAAACGCTAGTAGAAAACTAATAAATGTATGGAAATGGCATTTAAGACCTTGATTAATCGATGTAAAATGTCATTTCCATACATTTATTAGTTTTCTACTAGCGTTTACGATTGTAGATTGTCATCTTGACTAATCCACGTGTACAAAACATTATGTAGTCGACCGAATTGTGAATCTAAACCATTCTCGAGCAAGATTAAAAATTTCAGAATCGACAATGGGACTTTTGTTCCAAATGAGTTGATTTGGGTGCTAATGCTGCGTGTACTCTTATGTAACTGCTATTTCTGTGTTGGTTGTGTATTTAAGCTAGGGATATGTTATGATTATGCGAAAATTTGATTTTTTAGTAGTATCTAATGATGTTATTAGTTAGAGTAATGCGTTACATTCTGAGTACACGCAGCCCTCGGCGATGGGACTAGGTCACTAGGTCATCAAGGGTCACAATACATATTTATATTTTTCCAATAATAAAGGCTTTTCATACAGAGCGATCCCACATGACTCAGGTTCGTCCGGTTTTTATGTTGCTTTATTTTAAGCTTTAACAATTACACCAAGTTTCACGCGTTTTTACGATAAAACAAAAATGGACTAAAATATTAAAAGACTTTAGATAGGTAAACAAGCCCTTTCATTTGGTATCCATAATGTAAGAGTGCATTTAAAATAATAATTAGTCCGCTATCTTTAGAAGTCCGCTGTATCGGATTTAAATTTTAAAGTAACGTCACTAAATTGTTCAAGTTACAAGCAAGCTCTTTCATTTGATACCCATATTGTGGGAGTTCATTTAAAATAACTAGTCCGCTATTTTGGGTGTTTCGCCATGTTGGATTTAGAATGACGGCACATAGCTAATCATGCACTGTCATCAAAACTGAACGTGTATACAAAATTTCAGCTCAATCGATTAAAGATGTCAGCTGCAAAGTTGAGTAGCAAGATTCCACCCGGAAAAATATACATACATTGCAAGTTAATAAAAAGCTTGTAAAAAGGCATGCAATGCATACACTTTGCTTTTACTTTTTTTTCAACTTTGTACTTTTGTACTTACTTTATATTAGATACTTATTTAGAGCCACAGCATAGATAGCAAACACAGCGGCAGTAACATGTAATCATTCGCTAAATTCCTACCTCCCAAGAACCGTTATAGCTAATGGCAGTACCTACTGGATTCATAATTACAAATTTCACTTTAATAAAACTGTTTAAACGGTTATATTTACTCCTACCATGTTTTACACTTCTATTTTGCGGAGCTCGATATTTTGACTTTGATTTTTGGAGGGTCCACGAATGCCTAATTCCCAGGTGTCTGAACGAGCCCTAAATAAATATATATAATAAATACTTACATAAATAAGACCCCCGCGGTATCCACGCGTTTCTAAATTCTGTTCTATTATATAAGTTTCAATAGTATTTTATGTATTATATATTTAGTAGAAACAATGGAGTTGACGTGCCTTGTTGGACAAAAACTCCTATTTAAATAAAGATAATAAAAAAAGAAAAAAAAGTGAAAAAGCCATGTAGCCGTTTTCAACAATTTTAATAGTAAAAATACCCCATACCAAGTTTATTTAAATATCTTACGATTTTCTTTTATCTACGGTCATAATTATATTCATATTTACGTTCTGAGTTGTATAATTAAAAACATAAAATGACAAAAACAACTGCCAACCTCACGGCCGGGTCAAGGAGCGTCACCATCACATGTCACAAGTCCCAAGATGGCAAGGATTACGTCAATGCGTTAGCATTTCCGAAAAAAAAACACTAGATATTTAACGCGTAGTCAAATTAACTTTTCCGAATTACGATTCATGATTCCCGTTTTCTGACGTATTTTAAACCCTCGATCAAATTATAAATATTGGTTTTACAGTTCCGGGAGTCAAGTCTTGTCTAGAGTAGACGAGACTAGGTAGGTAGGTAGTAGACTAAATATCCTCTTCTTTTTTATTCTTTTTTCAGATTTCATATACCTCTAATAGTTTTTTAGATATAATCAAAAAACAAAATCCCTTTTTTCAGTTAATTGTACCTATGTATAACTTTTTTTATTTTTGCGAGCGCATCTTCAATTTTTACAAAAACTATCTACATACGATTTCGAATGGAATAACACTTCAAGCTAGTCCTAAGTCCTAAAAGGCATTTATTAACTACACTAAAAGTTCATTTTGTGCTCTTTTTGTACAAATTACAAAAAAATAAATGTCGTTCAAATAATGCTAGTTTTATTGTAAGGTACTGAAAACAATATTGGGATGAAAAAAATTATACATGATAATATTATTTATGATCCGGGGAGGCTCGATGAGCCCGACCATGGTTCAGGCCTTGTCGTGGCGGTGGGGCTCAGTAACCTAGGGTGAGCGGTGCACCTTGGGCGAAGCTAATTGCGCCGAGGGGGCTCTTTGTACCCCTCTTATAAGAAGAGGGGACAGAAGAGCAGGGGGCAAGGGGTGAGGATGGGAACCTCACCCCATTGTACTGTCCCGACGTTGGGAGGGGTTGTTCTGTGGTGCGGGACAACCCCTCTGTGGAGGTGTCGTCGGTCCCTTGCGGGACTGACTAGCCGTCGAGGTGCCCTGTTTGTTTTCTAGATCCGGGGCACCTCACCAAAGGCGGCATTGGGGGCACTCGCCGGGTTTTAGTGGGTAGAGCTGCGTCCATTTACCAGCTGTCGGGCGCAGCGAGTCCCACATACCCGCGTGGGGAGACCCACTCCCCCGCGGGATGCCTCAGAGCATTTCCCGGCGTTACAGAAAAAAAAAAGGCCGATGAACAAGAAGGTTTGGTAGCCCCGGTCGTGTTGAATGACCAGAATGAAAACTGTGCCAATTTCCACTATAATAAATAGTAATTAGCAGAATTTTGTGGTAGAAATATGTGCCACTATGTTTCCAATGCATAGCAGCCGAACACACAATGTGAAATAAGATTGATTGAAAATAATAAAAAGATTGATGCAAACAATGTACCATAACAAAACAAAGTAGGTACGAATGATATTGAGATGACGAAACCATTATACGCAAACGCATAAAGTGTTAGGATTTTAACACTTTATGCTTATTTTGTACTGAATCTAACACTCTAACTAGTGTTTATAACATGCGGGCTATTTGCTTTATATTTTGGTCCATAGATAATTTGCATGAATATTTTGGGAATATTTTGCAGGGGGATAAAAAACAATGTAGTTTTATCAATTTGTGTAAGCGTTTATTGGTTTAATCCTTTCATGCATACAAAGAATAGTATATTTGTAAGTATTCATACTAACAACTAGAACTTACCTATTTGCTTTCCTGCACTAATATGTAACCCTTCAATAAAAGTATTTCTTATCTATAAAAAGTATGTCTGTCTGTCTTTTTGTTCCGGCAAATCTCTAAAGCGGCTGGGCCGATTTTGAAGCGACTTTCAGACTTTTGACTGGCAGATAGCTGATGCTATAAAGAGTAACTAAGGCTTTAAAATAATCATTATCACTCCGGATACGGCTGTAAATCTAATTTAACGCGGGCGAAGCTGAGGGCAACAGCTAGTTATAAATAAACTAGCGGCACAACAGACGTTTACCTGCACAAAACATATTGTGGTGGACTGAATTGTAAATCTAAACCATTCTAAAATCAACTTGAACATAACATCAAATTTCATCAAAATTGGATTATCAGTTATACACGGCACAGGAGAATCTAGGTATACTTTATATTATAAAACTGAAGAGTTTGTTTGTTTGAACGCGCTAATCTCAGGAACTACTGGTCCGATTTGAAAAATTATTTCAGTGTTAGATAGCCCATTATCGAGAAAGGCTATAGGCTATATAACATCACGCTTTGACTAAAAGTAGCTAAGTTGAGTAAGTTAACGTGGGCGAAGCTGCGGGCAACAGCTAGTACCTAATATATATAAAGACTAGCTGTTGCCCGCAGCTTCGCCCGCGTTAACTTAGATGTACAGCCGTACACGGATTGATGATGATTATTTATCTATGGACAGGCGTAGGACTTTATTTTATAATATGAAGTGATTAATACCGTATTTTTGTAAATAGCTTTTACATTACCGCTTTAAGATTGCCAATTTTTAAAGTATTAAAATGGATATAGGTAGTAGGTATGTTATATTTAACATAATATAGACATATTATGCCATCGCGGACTTTTCAGTAGGCATATTTAGGATACACAATTCTACCATATTACATTGATACAATAATAATTATTATCCTAACTTTCGGAACCGGGGCTCGGCCCGGCTCGGGCGCGAGGCGCGTCATCACGGTGCGCCCGGCTCGCGCGGCTCGGTCGAAATCACGGTGTCGCATGATTTTGCTATATCTTCTAAGATATGCATTTCATTTGCATGATATAAACGGGAAAAACATACTTCATGAAATGCTCAAGCTAACTAACATATTTAAAATGATAAGCATTAATACCACATTTGCGTAAATAGCTTTCCAACTACCGTTTTATAATTGCCCATTTTTTAAGTATTAAAATATATATATATATATATATATATATATATTATGTTATCCTTAAGAGATACACATATGCCCTCGAGGACTTTTTTGTAGATCTTTCTAAGGTGTACAATAATGTAGTACATAATTTTGATCTATCTGTTAGTGTTCATCCAGCGTTTGCAATGTAAGTGCAAAAAATGTGTTTATTTACGACATCACATTAGAAACCTCAAAAATAACAGTATTTCTCCACTATTTAATGAATGTTATTATACATATAAACCTTCCTCTCGAATCACTCTATCTAATAAAAAAAACCGCATCAAAATCCGTTGCGTAGTTTTAAAGATTTAAGCATACAAAGGGACATAGGGACATAGGGACAGAGAAAGCGACTTTGTTTTATAGTATGTAGTGATAATAAATAAATATACCTTCCCCCTACATTTGTCTTAGAATACGTTCTTTTATAACAAACATCTTCTGCATATGAATGGAATCGTAAAAATTATAAACAATAGCACAGTTAATTATATAAAGCTGTTATTAAAGTCGACCCACATATAATTATAAAGGCTAATTACCAACAATAATTGTTGAAAACTAATTAAAGGTGGTCTAAGTGAAATGCAGTTAACCCATGCATTTGTATTTACCGTTAAAAGCCAAACCACAGCCAAACCGTACGCCTACATAAAAACTTTCGTATATTTAAGTGGAACGGAGAAAGGTGTACTCCATGCATAATTGGTAATACACATAATTGAATTGTCTTTGATACAAGTAGATGACAGGTAACCTAAATATGACACATGATGGTAGGCTTCGTGTATCATGTACGTGTCTACTTTTTACAATTGTGTATTCAAATCTTTAACGTGGTAAAACAATTTTCTTACCTGGTTTTTACATATTTTTTATAATGAAACAACTTTTGCGGTTTTTATGGCGATTTTTACTTTTTTTCTCTTTTCCGCCGGGAAATGCTCTGAGACATCCCGCTGGGGGAGCAAACTCCCCACGCGAGTATGTGTGACTCGCTGCGCCAGAAAGATGGTAAGATCAAAGGTGGATGCAGCTCTACCCACTAAAACCCGACGAGTGCCACCAATGCACCCAGCAAAACTAATTCGTTAATGCTGGACAAGGCAACATTGACTGCCGATCCGTCAAAAGAAGATTATTTTGATAACATATATCCTTTTTATGAAATCTGAGTTGCTACAAAATTTTAATCAAAATTTCATTAGCGGTAAAATAGTATTTAAAATAAGTCAATAATAAGTGGTTTTGATACCCACTCGTACATCTAAACTCATAAGTCACAAGCATTACTGCTTTTTAATATAAAAGTAATATAAAAGTATAGAAAAAAAAACTACGTCCTTCTCACGTAAATCGATTTACGTGAGAAGGACGTAGATTTTTTTTACTAATATACTAATATATAGTTTTTCTACTATATACTAAAACGCTTTTTAATATTATACTAATATTAAAAAGCGGTAATGCTTGTGACTTGTGAGTTTAGATGTACGAGTGGGATCAAAACCACTTATTATTGACCTATTTTAAATATTATTTTACCATTATAATGCTACGTTATCACTAAGTATCTCGGCTACATTTTATTTAAAAAAACAATGGGGATATATCTCAACGAAAACTATTAATATTTTCGTAGTCGACTGAAGTCGTAAGGTACGTACGTGTACGTGTACACAGTACAGGTGAAACTTCTTTGAATAAAAGTTATTAAATTCCCCAGCATTCAGATGTGAAAGTGGCACCTTTGACATTTGAGTACACAATCGAGGTACTACCTCGGCTGAGTCCAAGCTGTGGATAGCAACAGATATATATGGCATTCGCGAAATATAATTGTGACGTATAAATAAAGTAGGTATTATAGTTGTCTCCGCCATGGTTCAAGCCTTTTCGTGGCGGTGGGGCTCAGTAGCCTAAGGTGAACCCAGCACCTTGGGGGAAACAAATTGTACCGAGGGACCCCCCTCTTATAAGAGGGGACAAAAGAGCAGGGGGACAAGGGGGAGGATGGGAACCTCACCCCATTATACTGTCCCGACATTGGGAGGGGTTTGTTCTGTGATGCGGGATAACTCCTCTGTGGAGGTGGTGTCGGTCCCTTGCGGGACTGACTAGCCGTCGAGGTGTCGTGTTAGCTTAACAGATCCGGGCAGCTCACCAAAGGCGGCATTGGTGGCACTCGCGGGGTTTTAGTGGATAGAGCTGCGTCCACCTAATCACCTTTCGGGCGCAGTGAGTCCTACATACCCGCCTGGGGAGACCCTACTCCAGAGGCGGGATGAATCAGAGCATTTCCCGGCGTTAAATAAAAAAAAGGTATTTTAGTTATTGTTAATGTTGTGTTTTATATCATTTCAATTCACGTTAACCTACGTAGTGAGATCGTAAGAACTATCTAGTTCTAGTAGATAACGGAAATAAATCTTCTTTATATGTAAATATATATTTTTATGTCATAAGGAGGCAACGGAGCAGTCGGAGCCTTATGGTGACAACCAACGCCCATAGACATCCGCGCAACTAAATTTCAAAAGATTATGCAGATGCGTTGCCCTCCTTTTCCCTATCCCCCCAATGGGCCACCGGAAACTCACAAACCGCACGAAACACGACGAGCGAGAGGTACCACTCCAATCGTGCCGGCCCAATTCGGCTGCAAAGCAGCATGGCACTACCCCTTACTAAACTTTATATTTGTTTCAGATTAAGAGGTACGTACCATCAATATGTATGATTATATACGCCTTATACGTATGTGTGGTGGAAAAACTTCATTAAATAAAGAAGAATAATAAGCAAATAATTATGTCTCGTGGTCTAAAGTTGAAAGAGCACAACACTAGTTATGATGAAGGTCTGTGTGAGTCTGTGTAGTCACTGTCACTAGTGTATATTTAGACATTTTCAACTACCCATTTATACAGTTCTCTATTTGGTGGTTCAAAGGGCCACTGGAAACTTCGTGAGTTTTGACAGTTCGCACGAAACGCTACGGCATAGTTGTCACTTGACGTCGGTAATATAAGGGCGAGAGGTACCATCCCGGTCGTGCCGGCCCAATTCGGCTGCTAAGCAGCTTGGCACTACCTATTATTTAAATATTTAATCATCACCCCCTTTCATCTATACCACAGTAAAGCTGTGTATATATACCTACATACCTATACCTACTAATATTATAAAGAGGAATTATTTGAATTTTTTTGTTTGCTTGTTTGTTACGATTTAACCCAAAAACTACTTGACCGATTTGAAAAATTCTTTCATTATCAGAAAGCTAAATCATGCCAGAGTAATTTTTTCAATTAAAAAAAATAGAGATCCCTACCCAAATTGGAAAAATGTAACCCAAGATATCAAAATTTTGCCGTTATTTAAAGTCATAATTTCGCGTGTGCTGCGAATGAAATGATGGATCTTGGTCGTGGATATAGTTTAAGACCCAGAAAAATATTGGGGAAAACTAGGTAAAACGCCCCAGTTTTTTTCAACTTATTCGTGCAATAAAATAAAATACATTTTTATAAAACTATCTATTTAGGAACATTAGTAGCTCTTTTATAAACCTCGTGGCACTTGACATTATAACTACTCCCATAGAGAAAATAGTAGAAACAGTTGTTTTTTAAACCTTTAGGTGGGGCATTTTATAACACGACCAACGGTAATATGCCCCGGTAGTTTTACAAAACGCCCCGGTATAGATATAGCATTACAAAACGCCCAATGAACAAAAATTTGCAATAATTTTCCATGACTAAATGACTTGAGAATGCTGTAAAACTTATATAACAACCAAAAAAAACACTTTCATTTTGTTCAATCGTCTTAAATATCTAAAAAAACGTTTAGTACCAACCAGCAAAATTCATAATAATAAAAAAAATATATAAATACAGGATATATGATGCAGCCAGTCAAAACGTCTTCAGGGATTTTGCCATTACCAATGTCAACGAGTTGTTTTATTTTTTTTAATAAAACTCCCTATAATGTACCCGGAGAAAACTGGGGCATTTTACAAAATAAAGAGTGGGGCGTATTGTAAAAAATGATTTACAAATCGCCCCACAATGCTTCTGGTCCCCATTAAAAGGTTATGTCTTTCAAAGTATAGAAAATTTACAGTATATTTTCTATTTACTACGACCCTTTAGGTAAATTTAGCTCATGAAACACATTACTTGAGATATAATAAAAAGTATCAAAATTACCACAAATTGTTTTCATGCCAAAAACCTTTGTTTTGTATTTATTTTCTTAGCCGAAAACAATTATCACCCGGTAATGTCAGCCATCATTCCGGCCGACTAATGGATGTTACCCACTGGTAGTATTTTGCTAATATCTGTGTATATGTGAGTCTAAGCACAGTGGGGCGTTTTGTCAACCGGGGCGTTTCACCGAGTTTTACCCTAGTTTATACATCAGAATAACACATAGGCTACAATTTATGAAGATATTGTGTGTATTGTACAAAATGTAATCCTGCGCAGACGAAGCCGTGGGCACCAGCTTCTATATTTTTATAAATCATACAAAAGCAAGATCTTTAGCGGTATTCGATTCCGCGACCACCGTACGACGCGGCTTGCTACGCGTTTCTCACAAAAACGAACCGTACAAAGCAGAACACCAAAAAAATGGTAAAATATAAAATAATACGTAACATGTTTCAACAATCGACGTACCTATTATATATGTACATATTTAAAATCACATGTTTACAAAATGTACAAATTTAGATTGATATCAAGATTTATGTAAATAAATTTTTAAGAATTAAATACCCAAATACATATTACATAAACCTGAAACCGGTTTAACCGAAAGTTAGCATTTAGTATTTACCTTTGGCTATTAAATTGAATAAAAATATTGTAATTTGATGCAATTAAATCGTACGTCACGGACAAAAATATATTTTATTTTTATTTATTTATTAATTTCGTAATTTAGCCTTAAAATGCTTCTTTGGTATGTTAACTGAATATTTAAATATAATTATTTAAGATTTTAACATTGTTATTTTCACATTTAAAAATATTTAAAACGAGTCTCAACAAGGCATTCGTGGACAATATCGAAATAATTTAACTTAACTTTTATACGAAACATCTATATGTATTTATTTTCGTCACCCCCAAGACATGATAACTCAGACCAACTTAGTGTCACTTATAGTGCACCATGCTAAAGATATCGAAACTAAAAAGAATCAGAAGAAAGAAGAATACACATGCTAGTTTTCAGAATAACCAAACAATATTTATATTCATAAATAATACTTTGTATAAGCCATTAACACACTGACCTTCCACAATTTGAATGAATAAAACGAGATTATTGAATAAACTTGCATAATTATTTAGTAAATTATTCCGAGACATTGTACAAAATATAAAAATCTTTTAAGGGTTCATTATATCATAGGCCTTCTCAATATCTGTGTATACACATATGCCTATATAATGTGACATATTATCGTCCGTCCGTATGCGTACAAAATGCAGAGGAAGTAGTGACGATAATAAAAACAAAAGATATATAAAATGTTTTTTTTTTTCAAATTGTCTAAGCTAATGGCCTATTGGCCCCAATGCTACATCGGTTTGGTGGTGAGCCAGCTGTTTCACTTATTGATTTGTATATGAGGGGTGTTTCCCCCGCCAACCGTGGAGTCTTCGACCACAAGGACTCCTGGCGTCGGGCTTGTTTCAGTGGCAGGTCTGTGCCGCGTCACCGTCAGGTGAAGTGGTACCTGAGGCGGATTATCCCTACCTACTCATTGAGGTGAAGAACCGGCAGATGGCTCCAGCGACACACTGGGGCCGTATGTGTATAAAATGTGTGTAATAAGTACTTCTAAAAATATATTTAAGGTTGCCCTGAATTAATGTAACTGAAAGAAATAAAAACTGTATGTATATGAACATTAAGTGGTTTTTTTTTCATTCTAATTTTGTAGAATTAGAGGGACTATCGTTGCTCGAATCCTACAAAATTTCACTAAGTTAATCGTCTCTAATATGAGCCTTAATTGTCATTGAAAACCTGTTCCTATTAAAATGTCTCAAACTTGTATTAAAGAAAAAAACTAGCAATATCGGTCAACCCGTGTTTATTTATATACGCAATACGACGACAAAAATTATAATCAATATAAACGTATATTTATAGCATTTAAGGTCAAAATTATAAAGGGAATTGTAAGTAAGGATTCTTTAAAAAAAATTGGGAAAATTCATTTCTTCTAGTAGTCATGATATTTTTTTTTAACGCCGGGAAATGCTCTGAGGCATCCCGGGACAGTACAATGGGGTCAGGTTCCCGTCCTCGTCCCTTGCCCCCCACTCTTTTGTCCCCTCTTCTTATAAGAGGGGTACAAAGAGCCCCCTCGGCTCAATTCGCTTCGCCCAAAATGCTGGGCTCACCCTAGGCTACTGAGCCCCACCGCCACGACAAGGCCTGTACCATGGTGGGGAGCATTCTTGTAACGATGAAGTAAAAAATAAACATTGGTGCAAATCGACGACGTACACAGGCGGAAAATCGATAAAAGTTGGCATAAACTCAATAAGCAAAAATGGCATAAATTCGATTTTAATTGTTATAATTCACTCCACAATAGACTAGGCCAGCTACCTGCGCTCGCGCCGACCGGTTACGAGCCGCCAGATGAAAGCTATCTTAGTTCAAAATTAGATATGATGAGCGGCGGATATGTTTTGTTTTATTTAGGCAATACTTCATGTAACTGCCATCGTGACTTATGTTGACATTCTTCTAATAATGAGTTTTATTTTTATAGTGTAACAGATTTCTAAATTAGACATTCCATTCGTGGGGATCTTTTTTACGGAAATGCTTAGTTTTTTGAAAATAACACAACTTCTCATAGAGTAAAAGTTCAATTTCTTGCCATATCATGTCTTAAAATAAAGTTTATTTCACGCGTTATTCATCGTTTTACCCATGAAAGACGACCAATCGCGACGCTTTAATAAAATGTGTATTTACAATATAGAGATATATGACAATATAGAGAACATTTTTTTAAGAAAATTGTCGAGGAAAATGGCAATATAAGATACATACCATAGACTTATGGTATCTTCGACCCATTATACAAAACCGGACTACGAAAATGAATCCCAAATAAGATTTTATCTTTCTCTGCATTAGATTTAAGTATGATTGATGAAAATTTTTCTTAATATAAATATACTTAACCGAAATAAATGGTTTTTTTTATGAAGTTTTCAATTTGAGTATTTTAGTTTTCATTCAAAATATATGAAACAACATATAACATCAAATTTATTTCACATTAGGTTTATGCCAACTTTTATCGCCTTTCCGCCTGTGTGCGACGTCAAAAATGGTTGTGCGATTCACACCGTGGTCTGAACAGCTCGTTGACAATCTTTATTAGTTATTACAGGAATTAGAAGAGAAATGCGTTAAAAAAAACGAAAAATAACCTTAGTACTTAGTAATAAAATTATAAATTTTAGTTTCAGAAGTAAGATTGAGAGGTAAATATGTAACACGCATGTGCATGCATAAAGCTCCCTCCCTCCTTACCCATACAAGTGTACGCACATACATACACTTACATGAACTACATTATAATAAAAACCACTATTACACAATTAACAAAGACGACCAATATTCGTCCAGACTTCCGTCCTCCCCGAGCTTGCAGGTGCAAATAGCCCTCCGCCAGTCCGCCCTCGACTAACTGACGCCGTGACGCAAATTGACTACAGCAGCGCCACCAATTTCCGACATAATATAACAAATATCAAAATGATTTGTTTATATATGAGTGACTGTAACACTCTCCCTTACCAATGATACAACATTACGTACGTAATTTCAAAATAGGGTTGACCTTGACTTTACATTCACACAGGGTTGCCAGCTTCAAAAATTGCCTTTTTTCTGTAAAAAAAAAGTGTATCGACACTTCATTCACATTGCTATCGAGCAGTATCAAAATATATAAAGATACAATATTATTATTATAGGTAAATAAACAGAGTACTTTGTAGTTAAGGCTAACGGTTACCACACTAAAATACATTAGGATTACCATTCCTAATAAATGTTTAAAGAAATAAAAATTAAATGTCTGTGAGATAATTACCACCTTCAAAACGTTCTCGCAATTCCATCGTGCTTTGTGAATTTAAATATAGATCTACATCTTTTACTTCTGATAAAAATATCATCATCGGTTAACGTGGCAAAAAACTGTGACTAACGATATACAAAAAGTTTCTGGAAATTGAGAACCTTCTCATTTTGTCATTTAAAATGGCTACGAAGCGTGTCGTTTGCGTTTTTACACCAAAAAAAACTGTCCCCTGAAACACGAAAGTCACTAAAACATGGAGACTAGACTGGGAATGTTATAGTAATTTTTCAGTGTTAGAAAGTTGTCTATTTACAGTCTGTCTACAATCGTATCCAGAATTTTGATGATTTCTTTTATAGCCTTAGTTGCTCAGTTATAACATAGCATTCCACTGGTAAAAAAATATTTAAGTCGGGTGAGTATAGTTATCAGGTTCTTCATCCCAAGTTACAGAGATTACCATTTAATGTATTAGTAATAGATTGATACGATGAACTTACTGAAGTCCATACACATCAGCTGACGATGCATCCTATTACAAGCTCCTCTTTAGGAAAAACATTCTCATATGTTTCTGCTAATTTTACTATTTTTTTTTGTTCTATTATGTAAGTCCCATATTCTTATCTTTATAAACTTGTATACTTCAATACCTACCGAGTAAGCTAGTAGGTCTTTTATGGATCGCTCGGAATCCATCAAATTATCCCATCCAACACCGGAAGATCAATTCAGTGCAGTGTAGATTGGACCAATCTCATAAATATATTGAATCAACTGACAATGACAAGTATGTGCCCTTGAAGGGCCCTTTTATACTGGACGATACGAATTACTACAATAATCATATCTAAATTTGAGACTGGTACAATTTCGCAAAAGGCCAAAAATAAACGAAAAAGTATAACATAATGACATAATATGTATTTTGAGAGTAATCCTATCCAAGTCCTGCTCAGAAGCGTAGCTACCGAAGTATCTGCCGTATCAATGATAAGGGTCCCCGGGTTACAGGGACGGCCCGTAGCCCCAGTGTCTTTTTCCGACATAAAATTTTGTCGGTCCTGCATCTTATACCTAACGAAAAACTTCAAATGCTTGAAGAGTTTAGCTAGCCCCAAAGCATTTCTTTAGTTGTCCATGCCTAATCCACTGAACTGGCAACACTAACACGGCATGCTGTGAAACCATAACCAAATTTGGGACTGCCCAATGTCATTCAATGACCCATTTCGATGATAATGATTGCAAAGGTCATCTCACGCATCTATATTATTTGATAGATAACTAAATTGCAATTTATACGAGATAAACCTGGCAACCCTGAGGGTTTCGCAAGCGCATTAGCAACAGTCTAGCTATTGCACACCCATCCGGTTTGTTCACTCGCAACCCATAGCTAATCTGAGAAACTGTCGACAACCGCTACATATGGTTGTCTATATTACTTTGTGTATTGGTTAAGTAAATGTAACGAAGGTATTTGTTAATTATCGTTACGTTTAAGACTTTGGACTGTCAAGAGTTTATATTTATCCTTTTCTAGACTTTACATTACTCTATAAAGATATAAATACATAAAACAATTCTACATTAGCGTAACGTAGCCATAAATAAAGATGCCGCTTAAACTTTTTCAATACGTAGCCCTTAAAATAGTCCGGGACTTTATTATATATTTTTAATGACATACAAGAAGCATTTTTGCTATATAACTGAAGCCGCCTATAGGGTATATTAATCACATATTTATTTCTGCATACATTGTGCCGTGTGGTCGCAGACTGCACGGTTGGCGGGGGGCAACCCATCACTTTTACAAACCAAAAGTGAGCCAAATGGGCTCACACTAATCAGAAGTAGCATTAGGGCCTTCGGGCCGTTAGCATAGATCCATCCGGGAAAAAAAGTCCATTACCTCGTTGCGTCGCGTCACCGCCCACGACATTTCAACGGATCGACGGACAAGAGACGTAGCGCGAGGGAGAGTGCTGCGCTTCGTTGTCAGTGCGACGACGGACAGTGTGCCACTCACAGATAACTTTTTAACATATTCCACTGCTACGTCATGCGTCGACGCAACTCAGTTATGGCATAGCAGGCATACAAATTACAATGCGTTGATCCGTTACGACGACGCAACGCAACGTGGTAGCTAACAACAGCAGGGATAAAATATGTATTATAAAAAATTGTACTAAAGAAGTTGCTGTAAAGTAATCTAAGCGTCGGCAGTGAGATAATCTTAAATCTTAATAACTAAAATTAAGATAAGATTAGTAAATAGTATTTTTATTATAACATAAAGTTTATATACCTATATTATATAAATACGTATTTAAATATTGACGACCCCGCTAAAGAAATTTATAATGATCATACAAATTCCAAGATAAAATATTTTTAATGATAATATCATTGAATGGTTCCGGGCGCTTTCTGAAATCTAAAGTTGTCATTGACCTTTTCGATGTTTTTACTAACGAATGCCACAAATTTACAATAAAAAGTGACTTAACATATCGCGATAACAACACATTTTAAAATCATTAAAAATTAATAATTATACTAAATAAACAAATTTTGAGCGTTTAGTGAGACCAACTGTTGGTCAGCTTTTAACCAGGTGGGAAGACGATCTCCGTTCAGAGGCCGGTCCGTGTTGGATGCGAGTGGCAAGGGACCGGCCGTCTTGACTTTCAGCAGTGGACGTGTTGGATGTAAGTGGAAAGGCCCCAAAGGGAGATCTCCAACCGAACGAGATGGTGTGCTCGGCCAGGCCGAAGCCCACATGCTAACGTTTCAGCTGTTGTTTAAAATATACCGCTGACCTATGGAACTTCGATAGTGTGATTCAGGAATGTGGCTGTGTCCGCCACAGACGGATAGAGGCTATCAGACTGAACAAATGTTTGTTTCGTCATCATCATAATGAAGAAACAAACATTGATTGAACAATATAAATAATTAGAAAAATATAACAAATTTTGGCTATAAATTGTACCGGTGAGAGGGATGCGCTCCGTGGCCTGGGGTCTGCATCGGTTTTTTTTTTTGGGAAGGTTTGTTCTGTGGTGCGGGACGACCTCTCTGTTGAGGTGGTGTCCGGTCTCTTGAGGGACTGTCTAGCCGTCTAGCCGTCGAGATGTTTGCTCAATAGATCCGGGGCACCGCACCAAAGGCGGCATCGGTGGCACTCGCCGGGTTTTAATGGGTAGAGCTGCCAACCTTACCATCTTTCCCACAGTCCCACATACCCAGCGAGATGCCTCAGAGCATTTCCCAACGTAAAAAGAGGCTTCGACATTACTGACACTAGACTCGATATACCTACGTATGAATTAATTAATTACCTAGGCCAATCCCAAACGTAGCTCTTGTGCCAGTAACAAAACCTAACACAAAAACCTATTACCGAGATATAAAGTAACCCTCACCATCCGGATCATGGTCTATCTACTTGTTTCCATCTTAATACATTCAGATCTTTACACAAGCTCGCATAATATGATAAACATGATACAGTGTAGCTGTCCGCTCCCAATACAGTTAAATTGATATTGAGGACACCCGAGGACCGATAAGCTGACCTGAATTATCTGTATTCAATATTGGACAAAAAGAGACAAAATTATACTTATTATATGACTGATCCAACATTTCAAAGGGTACATACATACATACATACGTACATATAGATTACACCATTAACAGTAGCACGGAGTGAGTTCCACCAGTTCTTCTAAGTAGTGGACCCGCATTGGAACGGATAGATTGAATAGACGTTGAATTGGCTACTTTCTGCACATTACGTGTTGTAAGAGGTATTCTATGCCCAGTATGTGGAAAAAGGTTGATGATACTGATGATGAAGGCGACCGAACATATCACTCGCATCCAGCTTCAACGGCCACTGCGGAAATTATCATCCCACGTAGTCAAAGACAGACCAAATATATTATACCCATATTTTTATACCTATATGTATAAATAGGAAGACATTTAAGTATTTAAAATAGAAGATGGTCTAGTAGGTATGGGCTCGGCCTCTTGAGTGAAAGGTCCGGGTTCGATCCTGACCCGTGGGGCCATGAAATGGAGTTTTCTAAATTTCTCCGTGCACCTGATCATGAGACCATCGCTTACTCGCAATGAAGGAAAACATCGTGAGGAAACCTGCATGATTGATGAGATCAAGTCTTTGAAGATGTAAGAATTTCACCAGCCCGCATTGGGCCAGCGCATCGGTGAACTATAGCCTAACACCCTCGCCTGATTTCGAGGAGGAGACCCGTGCCCTGCAGTGGGACATATAAGGGTTGACATTATTATTTTTATTATAGGGGTTACTATATTGTAAGTAATATGATATGTTCCTTAGATATTTTATATTTTCCTGGGCGCGACTTGTATTTTCCTAGACTCAATATTTTAATGTAATTGTGAATAAACAGCTTCAAAATCTACACACACTCACCAAATGGCGAAATTGATCGATTGTATAAATTATAAAACATATCCAGGAAAAAAATAAATATAAAAATTAACATTCGATTTCATCTTTAAAAAGAACCAACAAGGAACCAACAAAAACAAACAAGAATTCTGGGGTGGAGTAAGATAATACTTCTTAGCATATGAAAAGTAACCTTGGAGCTTTTGCGAAATACTCATCGAAAGGAATCTCATACATTAACTTTTAAAAGAATTATCGATGGTATTTTGACCTTTATACGGCTGCATTGTTGCCACTTGCCAGTTACTTCACAGCCTTTGGTCACAGGTTGTCCTCACGTGACTTTACATAAGAGCCCCTCCATACTAACGTTTGTCCAGCGTTAATGTTTGAACGTACGCGCAATGCAGACGCATACGCTGCACAAACGCTAGTATAAAGGGGCTCTAAAATACCGTTTGATTTCAATACGATATTCATTTAATTAATGTGCAAAAAATATATTTATTAGTTGAACAACGTGAGAGAACCGTAGAGGAAACGTGTACGGGCGGTGGTGACTACCATTATATTATACATATACTATATACCCGGCGTCACTCGCAATGACTTTTATAGACTATGGGTCTGGACCGATCTTTTGTCGGCTACTGACACTTCCAAAATCTACCATTGGGCGTTATCTTGTTTTTTTTAAATTACGTATGTTTCAAAGATGAAACCTAAAGAATACAAATTTTTGAACAACGTATTTATTTATTTAGGTTCATCCACTATTGATTATACGTAAAACAATAAAAAAAACCCTCAGTAATGAAAAAAAATATTTACGTTTTCAAGAAACCTATGTAACTATATAAATAATATAATATATTGCATATATATTTGAGAAAAATACCTATGTAACTATATAAATAATATAATATATTGCATATATATTTGAGAAAAAAAATTAAAGCACTGGAGTGTTAAGACTTAAGACGACGTTTACTGCAGAAGAGTTATTCATCGGCAAAATTTTAATAACAGACAATACCTCATGCTTTCTTAAATAATATGGAGAAATTCAACCTGGGATGAGCTTTATTATATAACTAGCTATTGCCCGCAGCTTCGCCCGCGTTAACGTAGATTTACAGCCGTAGACGGATTGATGATGATTATTTTTATATCCTAAGTTACTCCCTATAACATAAGCTATATTCCAGTGAAAGTCTCGTCAAAATTGACCCAGCCGTTTCCAAGATTAGCCGGAACAAACAGACAGACAGACAGACAAACAAAAATTACAAAAAATGCTATTTTGGTATATGTACCGTGTATATATCCATATGCATTACATAAAAAACTAATTTTTGTGTGTGTTCACTCGAGAATGGTTTAGAATTTAGACTCACTGACTAGACTGGTTTAGATTTGTTCCACTACAAAAGGTTTTCTACATGAC
This sequence comes from Helleia helle, assembly GCA_963853865.1. NCBI lineage: Eukaryota > Metazoa > Arthropoda > Insecta > Lepidoptera > Lycaenidae > Helleia > Helleia helle. The sequence goes on from OY971434.1 coordinate 8,416,720, forward strand.
AACGACTACATAAATTTTTTAATTGTACACTAAATGAATTCACAAAGATAGCGTTATATGTTATTTGTTATGTTAGTTAAATTATGTGTGCTTCACTATCGAATTGGGTAGTACCTACCTGTTGATAGTACATGTTGTAAGTTGTGGTTGAAATAAATAAAAATATATAAAATAAAAAAAATTATTTAACACTGTCTTTTTATATAGTGTTGTTTATAATTCCCGTGTTATCATTAAAACATAATTAATACTGTTCATTCCCGTATCCGGATTCAGCAAGAAAAGCAGTGGAAGCTATATATATAATTATCCGGAATTCAAGGGGGGAAGAACGGTCCGCGTTTATCACGGAGCTATATAAAATTGTTCAATTACCTCAGCGACGTCTTGAGCTTTCTCTGGTGTGTCGATGCCTCGAATATAAATCTAATTAATACTAACCCCTAACTGGCCAATCGGATAATTAATGCTAATTGACTTATCTGAGACAGTCTCAATTAAACACGATGCGCAGCGGAGACAAAATGGCGGCGACATCTTTTCACAAACTTGTTTTAGGCACTTAATTGTTCACAATAGTCAATACACAATATTTATATTAGTTCAATATACTCAAATTAATTAATCTACGTGACTACGCCTCAAATAGGCGAACAAAAGAGTCACGAAACAATAGCGTTCGCCACGGCAACAAAAGCCACAAAAACACGACGTAACAAATAGGCTGATCGCGGTAGACTGGGGCGGTGTACGACTAGAGGTGTTCGCAACGGCTATAAATTAAAAATACGTTATAACGATACGCTACTTTTAAAACGCTTATTATTTTTTACGTTATAAATATATTATATAAATAAATAATAAATTAAGATATTTTTTTATTACTTATTAATTATTAACAAAACAATTTTAAATACTCAATAAACATACTACACAACACAAAACTAACTATAATTACATAATACTAAACTAAAATTAATACAATATATTTAAAACACTACGTATTACGTAAGCAAACTCGCGAAAGTGATGAACGTCATACAGGAACAAACGCCCTGAGCGTACTGATTATTTATCAAATATATTTTATAACTAAACGAACCGATATAACGGTCAGCGTTATATCGGTTCGTTATATCGCTGCTCGTTAGATTATATGTATATTATTTCGTTTGGTTATATCGTTTAACGCTGCTCGTTAGATTATATTTTTCGTTTGGTTATATCGTTTCACGTTTGACGCTACTCGTTGACGATATATTACGTTTGGTTATATCGATTGACGCTGCTCGTTAGATTATAATAGATTTCATTTGGTTATATCGTTGGACATTGCTCGTTGAATTATTTACAATACAGTAAAATTTGGGTCTGTTTACATTTGAGTTGTAAAGTAATAAAAATATTCTTTCAATATAACTAACGCTTGCCTGGTAAAATAAAAAATGGCTAATATGATTATTTGTAAATATTAGTTTTTTTTATCCGCTATCTAATATAACGAACACCTCTATGTACGACTCGCGGTGGACTGGGGAGCGCTACTGCCCGAGGCGCCGGCGCTGCCGTTGCGCGGGAGCGGCTCGCGTCCGTAGGGATGTGCGAGCGTAAAGTCGATAAAACTGTAGTGAGGTGAAACTCGATACATTTGGTTCGTAACAAATACAATATACACCAACATTAATTATTCTCTACATTCTAGTACCTATATCAAATCATTTACATACTTTATGACATGTAAAAGAATACGAAGAAAAATAAAATAAGAATAATAAAATAATTTCAGGAGATTTATGGTGATGACCTCTAAGTCCTTTAGGTCATTGAAAAACCGTTGCCATGAAAAAATGACTTTATATAGTTGAATGAATACAAAAAATGGAATATACTACAAGCTTAGTTTATTAGTTATTTTTTAAACATGAATTATGTCTTTAAATACATCTCATCATCATCATTATCAGCCTTTATCCGTCCACTGCTGGGCATAGGCCTCCTCCCTAGAAAAAAATAAAATACAAAACAAGAAATATTTAACGCGCCATCATTGTTTTCGCTGTTTCTCTTAAACAATTCTACAGAATTTTTAATTTAAAATATAAATAATGTCCTCGTGTATAATTAATACAAATTAAAAGCTGTGTGAAGTAAAAACAAAATTTACATTCAAAAAGATAACTTTACCCAAATATAGCATAATATTTTCTACTAAAATCTTTACATTATATGAAGAAAAAGAAAATTTTATTTAACTCGCTTGAAACTCAAGTGTAAAAATATTGAAGAAAAGAAGCGACATGTTTTTTAAGAAGAGGGGACAAACGGACAGTCGGTTCACCTGATGGTAAGTGACAAGGGACATCCAAGGCACCCGCTACACCAGAGGATTAGCAGCAGATTTTATATAATAAAAAATAAACAACTGGCAAACGAGCTACCTTAAGGTCAACGTCGCCCTTGCACATAAACAAGTTTACCCGACATTAGCCCTGACTCATTCACGTGTCATTACTCGCTCCACCCGACGGTGAGACACAGACCCGTCACAGAAACAAACCCGACACCAGGAGGCCGTGTGGTCGAAGACTCCACGGTTGGCGGTGGGCGACCCCCCCTCAGACCTCATATAAGAATCAATAAGTGAGCCAGCTTACTCACCACTAAAACGATGGAGTATTAGGGCCATTAGGCCATTAGCTTAGCCAATTCGAAAAAAAATGTTCCTATTCTAAGACACAAAATTAGGTTACTGTAACAGGCTGTGTAATAACAGCCTGTCCTGCCCTGTTCGAAGCAGTCCAGCTGATTCACGGCAGAAATAATCACGATGATGGTAATACAGGCCCGGCACAAAGACCACCCACTGGCGAGAGGAGTAAATATGTTAGGTCATATACAGGTTTTGAGTCGTTGAGGGAAAAGTGGAATTGAAAGAAATATATAAAAACCGGTTGAGAACTTTCACCTTTTAATGGGCACAGGCTTATGTAATGTGCGTGTACATGTAAGAGGTCCTGGTCTACATCAGCTCGCTACCATGGCTAGGAGTAGTAGTAGCACACCTATTAGTAGGTACTAGAGATCTGTAGTCTACCTAGTAGGTAATTTATAGTTATATCATAGTATACTGGTTTCATAGTTCAACAGTTGGCAATCGCAGAATGTGTAAGGTCATCGAACATAATAACCAGATAGAGTCGTAAATATTTGAGCCATAAATTTCCGAAACTGATCAGTGATTTGTCACTGTATTTTTTATAAATTCAATCAATCAGTGATCTGTATGTAATTCAAAATGAAATACTGACATGTAAAATAATATTTTGACCAAAATAACAAAATGTATGATTAAAAGTTAGCAAACACGCGTGTAACACGGTAACAGCGAAAATAACTGAAAAAATTTTTGGCAATGTTCACTTGGCTATGTAGGGAAAATGTTTAATTTTTAATACACCACCAATATATTATTATATTATGTAAATATATACACTAACGTTGGAGTTTTTACAGAAACATAAAATTTTAATACTTAATTACAAAATATTGCAACTAAGCAAAATCAGAAAAAAAAAACATTTTTTCTGACATGCTTTTTAGTACGACAAATATAAAAATTACCTGTCAATATTAAAAATCTTGTCAATTGTTTCACAAAATGTTGTCAATTGTTTTGTAAAAAAACATTTCACAAAAACCCGATCATTGCACAAACTGATTCGATTTTAGTAATGAAAAACATGGTTAATGCTCACTGCTTGAAAAAAAAACAACAAAATGATTGAATTTTATTTTCAAACCATCTAGAAAACAAAATTTCATCCATATCGGTCCAACCATAAGGATATGACAAAACACATAAGAATTTTATATAGATATAATGTAATTTTTAACAGAACTTCAAATGTTTTAAAAGGGTTTTCTTCGAAACGTACGCGTAATGGTGCCGCCACAACTTTCTAAGTGCGATCAGTTAGCGCGAAAGTGAAAGTCGATTATATATATATATATATATATTAAATCATTATTATAATTCACTCCGTACATAGAAACATTGGTATAATTTTAATTTTTTAACCCAGTTTATCTGTTTGTATGACTTAAGAATAAAATTATGCGTTGTATAATTGCATTCTATTACACATTACATCATTTTCGTCACGCTAAAATCTGACATGTTCGAGTAAACATTAGAATATCTTTATATATATAATTCCTCTGTTCGTGTGTATGTGACTGAACCCTTAATCGGCTGGACCGATCTTAATGATTTTTTTGTTTGTGTTCGAGTGGATTCGAGAACGGTTTAGGTTCAGAATTCGTTCAATTACAATATGTTTTGTATAGAACAATGCCGGAACATTTTTGTCCTATGTATGCACTATTTTTGGGAGAGATCTGGGCCTGTAGACAAAGTGACATCGCTTTGTAGCCGAAATTCGTTATCGTCTTTGAGATAACGATAATAATTTTCTAGCCAATGATCAATCGAAGATCGTGACAGTGCAACGACAACAACTGTCAAGTGTCAACAAAGTTCGACAAGAAGTGTCAAATCGGACCAAAATATTAAAATTAATTTCTATGTATAGACCTCATACACACTATAATCATAAAAATTGTGATAATGTTGCCGTCCATGGCCCACGCCCACGGATAACGAATCAATAATAAAATAACATAAGTTTGACATAAGTGTTCGATAACCAATTGACAGTTTATGATTTTGTTACGAATTTTAACATTGTCTACCAACTTATATAACTGATAACGAGTGACTTAATTGACGACGGCTTATGTCAATCCCATACATTTTATTCTTTTCGAACTTCGTTACCGTTTTTCTAATGTTACTTTGTCTAAGGCCTCTGATCCGGAATCGGAACAAAACCGAAACCAGTGGACGTCCATTGAATGTGTTTTAAAAAAATATAATTTATTCTATACTACAGTTATATTATACGTGTATTTCCCAAAACTTGATATTTTTAAGTTAATACAAATACGCTATGTTGTTATTTTTGGATATTTTGTTTACATACGTAATATTGAGACCCTAAATTTAGAAGAGTGAAGCAATCGTAGTATTTTTAAATACATAATAAAATGACCTTTGATATTGAATGAATTTGAATGATAAATAAATACACTAAATATTATAGACATTTATGAAAATTTAATAGTATTCTAGATTTTTCTTTATATCCAAAAGTCGCTAATAACTGTCAGTTTGATGATAATCAAGATGTACGTCATAGATTAACGATCTGAGAATTATTAATAATAAAAGAAATCTAAATTTAAAAAAGAATATCTTACTAATTATATTATAAAGACGAAATTTTGAATGTTCGTTGCTTTTTCACGGAAAAACAGCTGAACCGATTTGTATTTATATTAATATTATTACGGGTGCTTACCGCGTTTAAAGATTTATTGAGTTCCCGAAATTTCGGCAATGTTTCAATCGCCATGATCACGGGGAGACAGACGTACAGTGCTGGTAGATGGTGACAGATCAGAAAAAATTGTCTACCGTCTTTCTTCTTCGTTTCGGACGACTAGTTTCGGCACACGGACCCACTTGTTCCCCACGACACACTATACTGACAGTGTCTTTTTTGGACTTTGAGCATCTATATCGTGATGGACCTTCACACAAACTAATCACGGGATTCCACATACTCGGTATTCTGAATCCGTCTTCCCTATTGAAATTCGGATATTTTTATGTCGGGAACTCAAAAAATCTTTAAACGCGGTAAGCACCCGTAATAATATCATTATTTTAATAATTATCATTTTCACTTGGGTGAAATGGTCCCGCTGATGAGGACTGATCGCCCGTCTGGCCTCGCTGGTGTCCCCACCCTTAAATAATAATAATAAGCACCCGTAATAATATTAATATAAATATGAATAGTGAACCGATTTGGTTGAAAGTTGAAATGGAGATAGATGGCTTATACCTTGGATTAGGACATAGGCTACATTTTATCCCGAAAATTCCAAAGTTTTCCTACGTGAAACATTGGCCTTATTATTAATAGTAATTCATAATTACGTCAATTGAAATGTCAAAAACGACGAAATTTTCAAACGCACTGATCTGACCGAACGCAAAAAGCAATTCAATATGTGTATTATACATAGAGATGTGTAACATTAACACACGTTTGGATTTTATAATATTAATTAGAGTAAACACTACTTATTTGTTTATTTTTTATATTCCATTCTATCAAGAAATACGTATAAGCTACTTTTTCGCACTCCACACGGGCGAACTTTCTGGCAGAAGCTAGTTTTTTATGTTAGTTGCATAGGCAAACTGGCAGACGTGTCACCTGATGGACGTGGTCAACTTCGCCCATGAACATAACCTAGTTTAATTATCAACATAATATCTATCGGACTAAATATTATCTGTATCTTTATAATACGACTTTTCTTTCAATAAAACATATTTCACTCTGTTTTATATGGAAATTTCATCTCATCATATAAGAAATTTCTTTTTTCGATAAAATTTGACAACGCGATTGATGATCAATCGAAATCTGATCAGCGGCTCATTCCTACAAATACAGTTTGATACAAACAGACAGTTCCTTCGCATTTGTAATTCAACTAGCTGTCGTCTGCCGTCTTACCTTTCCAGACAAAAAAAAATCTTTTAAATTAATAACCTATTTTCTATAACCTTCTTCGGTAATTGAGCTTTCAAATTCAAAACATTTTTATTATATCCGTTAGTTCCGGAAATGGGCCTGTTCAAACAAACAACTGAACTCTTTATTATTAATTAGTGTTGTGAATAACACCACTACAAAACTCGATATGAATGACTCATTTCACTTTCGTTCCCTGCTCACAACAAAAATGTAGCCGCCAGCCGGTCCAAAACTCAGAGCGAAACAAAGCCTTTTAAAAATGCATTGTAGTGGAAAGTTTACATGCAACTCGGTAACTAAAGGTGAAGGACCAAGTTCAAGAACGAACTGGACTTTTAAGGAAATTGCGTTGGCCTCACAACGAAAGTGAACGAAAAAACTCGAAGCGTCGTAACCTACATAATTGTATCCCACGGTTTCACTTATTATTTTCTTCACATTTTGCAACAATATTTAAATTTCAATTATTGTAAACATTTTGGAACATACTAAAAATAAACCTAAAGCAGCAAGCAGCTTCACACGCGGATTTAGGTTTATTTTTAGTTCAATAAGACCTATATCTCCTTTCTTATCATATAATTTTCCGCGATAATTTGAACGAAATTTATTTATCGGATTTTGTTAGTAAAAAATCTTTAGGTTTATTTGATGTTGTGTAAGTATTTCTCACACATATCGTATACAATATTGGCTTACTGTGTTTCTCCATATAATCTACGCTAAAGCTTACACAGAATTATCTTTATCATCACCAACTTTTGACCGTCCACTGTTAAACATAGGCCTCCCTCAATGAACGCCAAGACGACTGATCCCACTCACATCCAACATGGGCCGGCTACTGCACGGATATCATCTTTTTATCTCCTAAGATTTACCAGGATTATCCGCCCGTCCTTAGTCCGGACCAAGATCAATCATCAATCAATACCAATGTTTTATAAATCTCGTAAGATTGTTATTGAAATGTCCCCGTCCCTTGCGAATGTACTGATACAAGCGTGTGTATGTATGTATGTGCTCACGTACACTGGCAACTTGGTATGCATGTGGTGGAATAGGAAGCGTCATCGCTACGTTTTATGTTCGCTTGTCTCTCATCTGTTTGAGATAATTTTAATCTGATGAGAATGAATTTGATTGAAGTTCTATGTAAAGGTCGAAGTTACGTAAGTAAGGTGTCAAGATCGACCCCTTTGAGGGTCATGAGGTAGATGCGCGGAAAGCATTTTCAGGACAGAACCTCTACAAACTTGGACTATTGGACTATTATATAAAGACTATTGAAAAATAACTTGTTTAATATACATACAAACAACAGTTATATCGTTATTTTTATCATTATTTATATCCATTTAATAAATACTGCGCTGATAGGACTAACCAAAATATTGATGTATCATAGGGTAGTTTCGAATAACTTTGTAACATTAGGACGTATGACACCTCAGTCCTCCCGTGACCATGGTTGCTGTAAAGTATCCGAAACGTCGGGCTTGTAAAAATCTTAAACCGCGATAAAATCCGTAAAAATTGTTTCATTATAATGAGTGAAATTCGCGTAAACATTAGAAAACAATATGCACCTAATTTTTCCTACATTTGATAATTATAACCATAGGACGCCATATACGTGCATCACTAATCTATTTTTGCGGATGTAACATAAACACTATAAAACGAACACTATCTTCGACCGCGAAATCTTACATACATCAGCTATCATCATCATCATCATCATCTTTACTTACCGTCATCAGCTAGATGAAATATAAAATTAAACTATATTCATAGTATAGACAAACGAAATGTTCTTAGTATGTAAATTGTAAAGTGACAAAAATCGTGTACCTAATTAGCAATTTTATAATGAGCAATGGACTTAAAAGTTATTTTATATGCATTATTTGAGCCCTGTGTTTCATGTGAGTGTTGTGCCAGGCATCGTGTCCTATCTATAGTTAATATAGTTTGAGGAAGCTTTTTTTAATGTTTCAATTTCTCTTAATAGATGAGCTAAATATAAGAAGTAGGTATCAAGCAAGACTGGCCTGTTGGTTAGTGAGCCTGACTACTAAACCAGAAGGTCGTGGGTTCGATACCTACCCAGGACAAATATTAGTGTGATGAGTATGATCATTTGTTGTGTCTGGGTGTAATTTATCTATAATATGTATGTATTTAGAAATATATAAGTATGTATCAGTTGTCTGGTTGCCATATTACAGGCTCTGCCTAGTTTGGGATCAGATGGCCGTGTGTGAGTTGTCCCAACATATTATTATTATTATTACTTTACCAGCTGTTGCCCCCAGCTTGACCCGTGTAATCTTATATTTAAAACCCCATCCGGACTTATTACGTTTATTTTAGAGCCTATATCACTTAATGGCATTATACTGGTCATAGATTATTTGGAACCTAATTAGTATTTTTTAAATTACTTCATACGTCCATACTCACCATTCCCTCGTTTTAACCATCATCATCATCCCTTATCCGTCCACCGCTGAACATAGGCCTCACTCAATGAACGCCAAGACGGCCGATCCCTCGCCACTCGCATCCAACACGGACCGGCCACTGTACGGAGATCGTTTTCCCTCCTGGTTAATGGCCGACCAACACTTCGTTTTAATATAAATATAAAATTCGTAAGCAGTATAATATAAGCGGAATAATACACGTATAAATTATGTATTTTTATCATAACTTTTAAAAATCATTACTCGACACCGGCAAATAAGTCATTCTCGCGGGGGAAAAGAAAAAACAATGACAGTTTCGCACACTCGCGCGCTACTTTTTTTACAGCTTACAACAATCAAAGTCTTATTATGTTCAACAGTCAGTGTTATTAACACAGCATGAAGCAGATTACGGTATGATAATGGATGGATAATGAAAAGTATTACGGAATACGGAAAATATATTCATAGCGATACTAATGTCCTGTAAGTACTAGAAAAACCACCTTTTAGAAGAGATTTCTAGCGGTGTTATTAGAAACTTCACTTACATGAATATGTATTATAGGTACTTATGTTATGGGTACACACTAGCTCGTTAGTTCATACCCCACCAGGCCACCAGGGGCACATAATTCGTATGCTGAATAAAAATGTCAGTACTGAGTCATGGATATGTATTGTGTACGTAATACATAATATATTTTATTTTTGTTCCCCGTACAAGTACTACGCGACTAGTTTGATATGATTCTTATAATTATAGTTTTATATATGTTGCTGGTCAGTAGAGCAACGACAGAAAAAAGAACAGCCTCTCAACAGCCAAGCAACTAACCCCCAAATACTCAAATGAATCTCAAATTCAAGACCTACTTAAACTCGTGTTGTCCCTCTTTTTTCTTTGTATCTGACACGTCGTAGCATGAGTTTAAGTATGTCTTAAATTTGAGATTCGTTTGAGTATTTGGGGGTAAATTCTTTAATTTAGAAATGCCGGATTTGAATAGTGAAAGAATATAATATAGAAGGGTTTGAGTAAATAGTGAGTTTTTTATTATCTGTTTATAAACTAACACCGAACTTTTTTCTTCTCAGCTGGGCTTCAGAGTCCAGGCCTAAACCAGTGCACCTCCGTTAAAAGACGTACCTACTCCAAATTTCTCCATGCATCTAATGCTAACATCTTTATCTTACAAGTGAACGTAGCCCTTGGGTGTAAACCACATTGGCCCAAAAATAAAATATTTTTTACGTTTAATAGACCAACCGATTAGGGAACTATGTAACCTTAGGTTATTTGTTTTGGAGAAAAGCTTTTAAATTGTGACAGGTGTCAGCGCAAAAATCCGCTTGTTTATTGTGAAACCTTAGTTTTTTTTTTTTTGTATAACTAAAACGTACAACTATCCTTTTACTAATGCTATTCTGATGCGTTGTATGAATAATTCTCAAGGATCATTCCGATGTATGTCTGATATGTAGGAGGAAGTGCAACCTATCCTTTTATTTACCGCGTACCAGCCTTGTACCACGAGGAAAGTCACCAGAGACAATATAAAAATGGTATCTACCATCAACAATTTAAACTACAGTCTAGAACCTTCTTTTATTCGTAAGTTTGTGTTTTTTTGTCACAATTATCCTAGATTAATTCGTACGTACCAGTATAACATTATCACAGTCACTATCACAAACACGTTATCAGTACCGCGAAATCGATTTTACCCAATCGAAAAAATAATCGAATATTCGACAACGAAATCACGACCGCCACTCGCGAGTATCAGACGACAACTGATTTGAGCTCGCATCCTCGTGAAGAATAAAGATTATAAGTATTATAACCATTATACCGCACCAAACGAACACAATCTCTTCGTGTATGAGAATAAAAAATATATTTCCTTATCACATCGTAGCCTTTGTTAAGGTTATTCGTTGGTTTTTGTTAGATTGTAACTGACATACAGTTTCACATTATTACAAAAATGCTTTTTCAAAAAAATGTACACGGTATAGGTACGTATGTGAATCAATAAGACACATAAGAATCTATAAGCACATTATAATTATCTGCGGACGAGATTTGACACGAAAAAAGTATTTTAGAGAAATGAGAAGATTTGAAAAGAGAGAATTCCCAGTAATTTATGTGTTACGCACATTCTCATATAAAATATTGTCTTGTTTACTTCCTTAGTTCCAAAAATTATTATCTAGTATAACTCCTATAATTTCATAAACTTTGTAAATACTTATCCTATTCATATTGCAAATTATTAAATGCGAAAGATTTTTGGTTTATTTGTTTGTTCATTCAAACATGCGTGAACGTTTTTTTTTAATATAGGTCTTAACTGAATTAAAACATAGGTCATAGCGGTAATAACTTCATGTGGGATAATTTAACTTTTATGTTACTAAAATAAATGTAACCTACATTCCGCCAAGCTACGATAAAATAAATAAATTCTATCATCGCATCAACTTAATCCAATAAGTAAGCTTGCAATGGACTTGGCACTCAAGTATCAGTAAAGAATATCCGCTACGGACATATGCATTATATTTTCTGGCGGGATTCGAACCTGCAATCCCCGGATGTCAAGTGTCACTTCACGCAAAATGTTGCCGGAGTTAAAACTTTAAATAATATTCCTACATTATTATTATTTTTTTTTTCTTTAACGCCGGGAAATGCTCTGAGGCATCCCGCGGGGGGGTGGGTCCCCCACGCGGGTATGTGGGACTCGCTGCGCCCCACAGCTGGTAAATAGACGCAGCTCTACCCACTAAAACCCGGCGAGTGCCACCAATGCCGCCTTTGGTGAGGTGCCCCGGATCTAGAAAACAAACAGGGCACCTCGACGGCTAGTCAGTCCCGCAATGGACCGACGCCACCTCCACAGAGGGGTTGTCCCGCACCACAGAACAACCCCTCCCAACGTCGGGACAGTACAATGGGATGAGGTTCCCATCCTCACACCTTGCCCCCTGCTCTTTTGTCCCATCTTCTTATAAGAGGGGTACAAAGAGCCCCCTCGGCCCAATTAGCTTCGCCTAAGGTGCACCGCTCACCCTAGGTTACTGAGCCCCACCGCCACGACAAGGCCTGAACCATGGTGGGGAAATAATATTCCTACATGAGAAACAATATACAATAGAACGTTCATCACACACCTGTGTCTTATACAGTCGGCGGTTTGTTATATAACACAAGTTAGGCTTCAGTACATTCGTTACACATACACGCACGTAAATAGAGCGCTTGACACTAAAGGAAATAGCTTAACAAATGAATATGCATTCATTATTATATAGTGCATATATTAAACTAAGAGATGCCTCTTAGTTTAATATATGCACTATATTGTACATGCAATATTAGGCTCGTACTAACCTCTGGTTTGTACTAAAAAGTTGTAGAAAAGGGCTGGGCCCACCACTCGTTCTCAGTGCTGTTTCTGTGTAGCCGGGATCGACAGCGGTAACCAGATGACCCTTTGATATGTTCTCAGTGAGCCCGATTGATACGTAGTCTTAAGACTGCCTTGGAACCCGCAACGAATTCAGGAGTAGAAAACATGAAATGATAGAAGAAAATAGCACTAGAAAGGAACATAAATTCATAGAAGATAGTTGCCCTTTTTTTTCTTTAACGCCGGGAAATGCTCTGAGGCATCCCGCGATAGACCGTAAACACGCCCGCTCACTTTTTAGCACTCATAAATAACCAAACATACAAAATATCGATGATTCCATTTGTAAAATAAAATATATTAAGATATTTGAGCATTATTATATAATGATTTGTATGTAAAACTGCAAGTACCCGCGCTGTATATTGAGAAAATACCTCTCGTACAATAACCCTGCCCACTGACTCACGGAAGCCACACCAACTTTTTTATTTGGAGTAAATACATTAACATGTGTATTTACTTTACTTTATATCCGGAGTGTCTGACGGTGACACAGCAAAGCCCATAGTGGCGTATATTTAATGTCCTTTTTTAATTACATTGATTATTTCTTTGTTTTGCTTTTGTTGTAACGAAATATCGAGCTCGACAACGAAAAAGATTAAAACGTGCTAAATATCCGTATAAAATGTTTTATTTTTTTATTTTACTTGGATAGGCAAATTGGCTAACGTGCCACCTGATGGTAAGTGGTCTACGTCGCCCATGAACATAAACCAGTTTACCTGGAACGAGCCCGGGCAACTCATTTATGTGTTGCCTATCCTGAGACATAAGATGTTAAGTCTCGGTGCCAGTAATTACACAGCTTTGCTGTGTTTCGGAGAGAAGGGCAAGACAGGCAGTGTAATTACTGGCACCGAGACTTAACATCTTATGTCTCAGGATAGGCAACACATAGATGAGTTGCCTGGGCTCGTTCCAGGTAAACTAGTTTATGTTCATGGGCGACGTCGACCACTTACCATCAGGTGGCACGTTTGCCAGTTTGCTTATCCAAGTAACATAAAAAAAAAAAAAAAAAAATGCCTGTCTTGCCCTTCTCTCCGAAACACAGCAAAGCTGTTTCACGGGAGAAACAAGCAAGATGGTAGTACCCATGCACAGCGCGGCACAGCGCTTCCCTCCCACCGGTAAATTTTTTATCTGTTTATAATGACGTATATCTATGTATCTATGGACGCTTTCACACCACGTCAATCTGGTCCCGTGGTAAGTTCTCGAGGAACTTGTGTTACGGGTACCAGGCAACGGAAATATATTTAATACTTTTATACTATACATATATTTAAGATTTTTATTATATAATACACATATTTAATACACATCCATGACCCAGGAACACAGAAAATATTTTTTGTTCCCTGGCGGGATTCGAACCCGCAACCTCCGGGCTTGAGCGCCAACGCGCTTACCACTGAGCCACAGAGGTCGTATGAATGAATACATCAAGCACAAGCCGGTATTCTGTGTAAAAACAAGACTAAGTCAGTACTCTATTTGATCCCCACCATGGTTCAAGCCTTGTCGTGGCGGTGGAATCAATAGCCTAGGGTGTGCCCAGCAGCTTGGGCGAAGCAAATTGAGCCGACGGAGCTGCTCTATGTACCCCTCTTATAAGAGGGGACAAAAGAGCACGGGGACAAGGGGCGAGGATGGGAACCTTACTCCATTACACTGTCTCGACGTTGGGAGGGGCTGTTCTGTGGTGCGAGACAACCCCTCTGTGGAGGTGGCGTCGGTCCCTTGAGGGCTGTCGAGGTGCCCAGTTTGCTCAATAGATCCGGGACACCTCACCAAAGGCGGCATTGTAGGCACTCGCCGGGTTTTAGTGGGTTGAGCTGCGTCCACCTTACTACCTTTCGGTGGTATGGCACTACCTCTTACTGTTGCTGCTGTATCTAAATAACCCTGCCATATAATCCGTAAAACTTGTTACCTACCCCCCCACTACCTGGGTTCACGCCGGCTATAGAAGAGGTATTTACATAGTAAAGTATTACGACGCACAAGTTTCACAATCGGAGCGGCTATCAGCGAACAATGTCCACATGTTATCTGTATTACGGTGTTATTACTAATTGTAATCAAATACTTGTTGCGTTTTTTTAATATTAATTGAGATAGTCAGCTTTAAGAACTATCTTTCACCCCACCATGGTCCAGGCCTTGTCGTGGCGTTGGGGCTCAGTAACCTAGGGTGAGCGGTGCACCTTGGGCGAAGCTAATTGGGCCGAGGGGGCTCTTTGTACCCCTCTTATAAGAAGAGGGGACAGAAGAGCAGGGGGCAAGGGGTGAGGATGGGAACCTCACCCCATTGTACTGTCCCGACGTTGGGAGGGGTTGTTCTGTGGTGCGGGACAACCCCTCTGTGGAGGTGGCGTCGGTCCCTTGCGGGACTGACTAGCCGTCGAGGTGCCTTGTTTGTTTTTTAGATCCGGGGCACCTCACCAAAGGCGGCATTGGTGGCACTCGCCGGGTTTTAGTGGGTAGAGCTGCGTCCATTTACCAGCTGTCGGACGCAGCGAGTCCCACATACCCGCGTGGGGAGACCCACTCCCACGCGGGATGCCTCAGAGCATTTCCCGGCGTCAAAAAAAAAAAAAAAAAAAAAAAAAAAAAAAAAAAAAAAATATCTTTCACGGGGCACAATCACTGGCACAATCACTTACTATCAGGTGTCAGGCGAACAGTCGGTTCATCTGATTGTAAGTGACAGTGACATCCATAGACAACCGCAACACTAGATGATTAGGTAGTGGTAGTACAAGGAAGGAAGGCGTAAAAATGGAGGACCGTAAAAATCGAACTATTATGGATTATGGCATTCCGGGCATAGAAGTGTTGGGGTGAAATAATGAGTTTCGACGTGAACGTGACTCCTCCTGAATTCTTCTGATTAAATTAATTGAGAATCCCAAGGCAGTTTTGATGTATCCCTCGGGCTTCCTGATACTGTTTCATTTGATGGATACCACTGTCGATCCTTGCTACACAGGAGTAGCAACGAGTGATGCACCTAACTCGGTCAAAATATGTCTATGCTACGGTCTATGCATTGTCTGCCTTAAAAAAGGCCTCTGTTAATTTATGTACTGTATTCATCATCAGTCCAAAGCCGTCCTTTGCCGGAACGTGTGCTCATATATATACTTTACCATGGTTATAATATTATGCGCATGTAAAATCAATAAAATGACAGCAATAAATCTTAAATTCATACGTAGGTATAATCAAAAGAATATAATATTAATTAATAGCTAAAATGTTTCTTTTCCTTATAACTTAAAAATAACCATTCATTAATTAATGTGAAACATGTAATAATATTCACGATATATACAATATTTATGGACATGCGAAATTTGTTAAACTATAGTTATGATACATTCCTAAGGTTTATAAATGTTAAACGCATTAAACGACGTAAAG
Organism: Helleia helle; assembly: GCA_963853865.1. Lineage (NCBI taxonomy): Eukaryota > Metazoa > Arthropoda > Insecta > Lepidoptera > Lycaenidae > Helleia > Helleia helle. The sequence goes on from OY971434.1 coordinate 8,432,782, forward strand.
AGGTTTCAATGACCTTATATATTTTGATAACTTTATATTTATACGATAATTTAATGCGATTAGAGTGATCATATTAACTTGAAAAGGTAGAGTTTTAAGAATATTGTTTCCTTCTTATATGCCCTGTGCCTGCCATTTGTATGAGTTTTTTTTATGACACAGCTTAATGCTTTAGCATGATCCAGGTTTACCTCAGATAAGGCTCCTGGACCTATGTGGGGACTCGCACTTGGGAATGCACTATATCCTAATAAACCACCTGCAAGCGCATTAAACCGCTTTTTGAGGATCCCGGGTCTGCAGGCAACGGGATCACCTCAGCGACAGGCTGGCAAAGGCCAGATTACTCCTCGTAAGGGGGGACTGCCCGGCCGCTACTACGCGGTCCCCGCGACGAAGTAGCGCGTCCTACGCACCCAGTTCGTCGGACATTACTGCCTGCCAGGAGACCATCGCCGTCCATATGCCCAGTGTCGAGTTTACAAGATCCGGAGTAAGACACCAATCTAAATATGTGTTTATTACCATCCTGCATTGCGATGAAATGTATAATCATAAACTAATAAATTCGAGTGCAGTTCACACGCGAACAAAAGTGAACTAGCATTGCAGCCGAACTGGGCCGGCACGACCGGGGTGGTACCTCTCGCTCACATAACACCGGCGTCGTCGTTTCGTGCGGTTTGTGAGTTTCCGGTGGCCCATTGGGAGGGATCGTTTGCCCCCTGATCACATAAAAAAAAAACTAGACGAGTTACACGAAAAAAATTAGTTTAGACGAATTATAGTAAGCTTTATTGAGATTATTAATTACTTGCCTATACCGTCCTGCTCCATGTATCAAGATCAAGAAGAGAGAAGAAGCAAATATATTGGCTATTCACTTGATAGTACTGAAAGAAATATTACAGATAAGTTTATAAGCAATTTTTTATGTGTGTCGTATAAGCAAACTGGCAATATGCCACAAAGGTGTGAGGGTGTGTATCCAACTAACATAAAAAACAATGGTATGTGGTTAACGTCAGCCATAACGAGTTCCACACAGGAGAGGGAGCGCACTGGCGCCTCTTCCTACAGAAGAGCGCGGCGGCGACAGGAGGTCGTACCGCCGCGCGCGCGTACGGTTTGAGCTATAAAGCACCCTTATGTGTTCAGGGTGCCTTAAGCGGAGTAGGAGGAGGTTACGCCGCATACTTCTCGCACCGGGCCAGCACGAAGAGGAGAACACCGCCGGGTTTTAGTGGGTAGAGCTGCGTCCACTTTCTTTCGGGCGCAGCGAGTCCAACATACCCGCCAGGGGAATCACCCCCTACTCCGCGGGATGCCTAAGAGCATCTCCCGGCGAAAAAAAGAGCCTTAACCACATTCATGGAATTAGCTGACCATCCCTAATGTCCCTTGGTTTGTTTTAACTTCTTTTAGGAAATTTTTCTCTACGTTTAGACGGACATCAAAGCAGTTACGGTATTTGCCAACATTGTGTAGAAACCGAAAGTGTTTCCAACGTTGAAAGGTGGCTATTGAAAAATATTACACAACGGACATTTCATAACGACGGCGTAGGGATGATCTGAGGTCACTTATCGATAACCAGCAATGATTTTATAGTAAATCCATTTTTTACAGATTTGATCGCGATTTATTAAGATTTTTACATCCCGTACGGAGGGAGGATAGTAATCTTTTTACATGTGGCCCATTTTTTTCGCGAGACCTCAAACGTTGTTTATGGTAATTAGGTCGTAGTATCAATAAAAGTGAAAGGGATGCGCTACTCCGCGCACCCGTCTGAGTGATTCCGTGATATATTTAGGAAATAAAGGTAGCTCTGATAGTCAGTGGCACCTTCTTGAGTATCACGTTAAATAAAGTCTGGAGGAGATGCCAGGGTATTCACAATTTACATGAGAAGTTTTTAAGGCGACGCATTGTTAAACAATTATTCTAATACCGAACACGTGCCTGAGCGAGACGTGGTTCTCCATACACGCGCGAGCTTATAACTAAAGGACGTAAACGACAAAATGGTTTTTGTTATTTAATTACGTTAAAAACTATAATTGGAGAAATTCCCTCTAGAATTTTAAATAACATAATGACTCATCTACGAAGAAAGTTAAGAGGCTTAAACCGGTCCCGTTTGCCCATAAGATGTGAATCACGTTTTAAAAAGAGGTATGTTTGATATTTTTTTCTCTTTTACAAAAGTTACCTAATCATGTATTGAAAGCTAACAAAATAAGATTTTTATCATGAACTATTAGGTCACCAAGTTATATTTTCATTTGTTTTGGAATTACTGAAATAAATAGAAATTATTGACGCCAAAATTTCCAATACGTCTTCTTAAGATAATGTATCATTATTGTATACAAGAATTTAAAAAAAGTTTAAAATTAAATAAAAAAATAAAAAATATTAGGTACTCATACTTTTTAATTGTAGCCGAATTTAGCTCAATTTAAATAAGTGCTGATATAATTATAAACATACATAAATACGAACACACACGTTCTTCAGACAATATTTAACTACACAAAACATAAGTGCAGACAAATTTACATATTGGTATTTTAATATTTTTTGCGACTTTATTTTCGTTGAGGATTTTTTGGTGAGGTTTCATGTGTTTATTGATATAAGATTTTGGGTTTCCCCTTCTTTATTTAGTGACAGATTTGTGTAAAAAAATGTATACAGAGAGTAAGTAGTACGTGCAGTTTAACTTGGGCGGATTGAAGAGCGAAGAGTGACATCACTATGTTATATTTCTATACAAACCTCAAAATTCATAATGCATGCTCAAAACTTTGTAAAAATGACCTCAATATTATCAAGGTAAATTCCTAGTCTTTACTAATATAAAAAGAGGTAATGTTTGTGATTATAATTAAACAATTTTACGGATTTTATCGCGGTTTATTAAGATTTTTACATGCCCGACGTTTCGGGTACTTTACAGCAACCATGGTCTCGGGAGGACTAAGGTGTCATTGCCCACCATGGCTCAGGCCTGGACGTGGTGGTGGGACTCGGTAGCCAGCACCTTGGGCGAAGCTAATTGACCCGAGGGGGCTTTTTGTAACCCTCTTATAAGAAGAGGGTACAAAATAGCAGGGGGCAAGGGGCGAGAATGGGAACCTCACCCCATTGTACTGTCCCGACGTTGGGAGGGGTTGTTCTGTGGTGCGAGACAACCCTTCTGTGGAGGTGGTGTCGGTCCCTTGCGGGACTGACTAGCCGTCGAGGTGCCCTGTTAGCTTAACAGATCCGGGGCACCTCACCAAAGGCGGCACTGGTGACACTCGCCGGGTTTTAGTGGGTAGAGCTGCGCCTACTTACCATCTTTCTGGCGCAGCGAGTCCCACATACCCGCCTGGGGAGACCCCAGGCGGGATGCCTCAGAGCATTTCCCGGTGTTAAAGAAATAAAAAAAATAAAAAAGGACTGAGGTGTCATACGTCCTATCATTACAAAGTTATTCGAAACTACCCTATGATACATCAATATTTTGGTCAGTCCTATCTACGCAGAAAGTGCTAACTGTATCTTTAATCTGTGACATAGTATGCTTGGTAAAGTATCCGAAACGTCGGGCTTGTAAAAATCTTAATAAATCGCGACAAAATCCGTGAATATTGTTTCATTATAATGATTGAAATTCGCGTAAACATTAAAAAACAATACGTTTGTCAGTCAATAGGATGTAGGCGGAAATCTCCAAGAATTGAACAATGGTGGACAACCGACTAGTAACTAGTACTGGTAAGTATCTTATCTAGTAATCTAGTAGCTATTTCATTCGTCTCTGATGTCGGACCTAGAACTGTCTATCTTACCCCATAGGGTCATCTCCTTGAATCGTCCATATTGGGGCTACCGTTTTGTTGATAGTCACTATAAAATATAACAATAAAATATTTTTTCTCTCTCTCAATTAAGTACATAAGTCCGAATTATTCAATCAAAAGTTATCAGTCCAATGAAACACGTATATTATGATAAAGTTATATGTAATTAAATAATATATGTTGGTAACAAGGAAATATGTGTAACGGTTGATAAAAGGCTATCACTAAAATCTGTCACAATATTACGTTATATATATTAAGAACACAGTCGTGGCGTTCATTAATAGAGACTTATGTCCGCCGTGAACGATCATGTATACTACTTATGAGAGGTTTCCTTTAAGGCAGCAGAAATTATAAACTTATATCCATAATTAAATATAGGACCCCAGTACAGGTCACAGGGAACACGACGGAGTGAGCTCAAACTTGAGACCCGAAATGAATTCAATCAGAAGATTTGGAAGGAAATCGGTATCTTTCTTGCCCAATGCCATTGCCACATTTTCTACGAGTGTTTCTAAAAAACGACCAGGAAAACAATAAGTCACAATTATTTATATAAAATCATAAGGACAACGATTAAATTTAAATTAGCTTATCTCATATCGATTAATTAGAGTTATCAAAAACACATTAAGTGCCACGTGCAAACCTATTCGATTCTAATATCGATTTAAATTAGAATACCTAAATTAATATATGTTATGTTGACCTTTAAAGCTGGAATGACAATCAAGTGTCAGTCGGGTCAAGATTATTTATTTATCTAATAGGGTTTTGTTGCTGAGCGACCACATCGTCCAATTTAAGAAAAACATACCACATTGCTTTCATTGAAAGACAAAAAACAAAACCTAAAACACATCATAAGCTTTCTCTAGCCAATTTTTAATCATCTTCTAGAACAGTGGTTCTTAACGTGTGGTCCACGGATCACTAGTGGTCCCTGGAGCCGCCTGAATTAAGCAAAGTAATCAAAAAAAATTAAAAAGTGGCGAGTCAACATGTCACCCGAAATGATTTGTACTTTTGAAATTTCAGAAGTGATTGCTACTGAACCCTTTATTTATTTGCAAACTAGTACTGTGGTCCACAACAAGATTGAAATTTTATAAAGTGGTCCTTCAACACAAAGTTTAAAAATCACTGTTCTAAAACATATTTGATGGTTGATACACAATGAGAGCATTTAAGAATTAAACGTTCGCGGTCCACTGCAATTACTTAGCAGATTTTGGGCGGACAACAATAATATCCTCTCTAGGATTCTCCACTGCCACTGAAAAACACTTAGTCTATTGGTCTATACCATTATACCACTATGGATCTAAATAATTCCTCGACTTAAATCCTATAGGAATGAATCACGAAGATCAAGATGGAATAACGCCCTTGACTCCTGAAAGAAAAAAATTGCTACGCACAATGAAATCACCTGGTATCAATCCCCAAAAGTAATAATTATCAACATTTTATCTAATACTGATTTTGTTAATCTAAAGGTTAATTAAAAAGATAATATTATTATGGCAGTATCGATATTTAATTCGATTTAAAATCCATCGATGTCTCTCATCCCTCGAGGTGACCGGAACGAAAGTATTGCGTGAAGGGACACGACGTGTGGCACAATGATCGATTCGGATCCATCATAATATTATTATATTCAAACCCATGTTTATACTAGAAGCATAATATTGATGCATATGACGTGTATGAAAATGTAATCTACATTAAATCAAATGGATATATGCACTTTATCGTCATCATCAGCCCCTATCCGTCCACTGCTGAATATAGGCCTCCCTCAAAAAACGCCAAGACGACCGATCCCTCGCCACTCCCATCCAACACGGACCGGCCACTGTACGGAGATCGTCTTCCCACTTGTTAATGGCTGACCAACACTTCGTGTACCTAAACGTAGCCTCCACTCTTGAACTTTATGCTCCAATAGAATAATGATATTAAGAATAATAAAAGGTGTTACATCTATGTAATACAGACGGCCGCAAGCAAGCAGATTCATTGACATTCACTAAATTATTGGCATGTTTATGACAAGAAACACGTGACGATGTAAGATGAAACCAATCAGGGGTTACCATATTCATTAAAGAACAAAAAGTAGATCAAAATATATAGGCATGAAAAACAAATTATATGGCCTTGCCCGCCAACGCGTGTTATGGGTTGCTTTTGCGTGATATCAACTGGATATCATTTGGATTGGATCAACTGCAGCCACCACACAATAATACACTACACACTGCTGACTGCACGCACTCACACAGCCTCTCCAAAGGTAGCAACAGCTTTATTTCTGACCTACTACTGTGTTCCAGCCACACGGACCATAAACTAGAATATATCGCCTTATGCCTCAGGACTACGATTCTGCGTATGTAGCAGATTTAAACGTGAAGATAACACGATACATCGGAGATAATAATAATAATAATAATATCTATGGACGCTTTCACACCACGTCAATCTGGTCCCGTGGTAAGTTCTCGAAGAACTTCTGTTACGGGTACCAGACACCGGAAATATATTTAATACTTTTACACTATACATATATTTAAGATTTCTATTATATAATACACATATTTAATACACATCCATGACCCAGGAACACAGAAAATATGTTTGTTCCCTGGCGGGATTCGAACCCGCAACCTCCGGCTTGAGCGCCAACGCGCTTACCACTGAGCCACAGAGGTCGTCGAACATAGGGTGCAGTTCTATTCCAGAAAACCATACAAGATCATATAAAGATTACACGAAGCGCGAGGAATATACAGAATAACTAGTAAGCATCTCTCTTGAGTGATGATGGTCCAGATGGTATGTGATGATGGGCCTCTTGAGTAAGAGGTCCGAGTTTGATCCTGCCCCTGTGGTGCCTTGAAATAGGTTTTTCTAAATTTCTACGTGCACCTGAACATGAGACTGTCGCTTGCTCACCGGTGAAGGAAACATCGTGAGGAAACCTGCATTCCTGATAACATTAAAAGTCTTCGAAGGTGTGTGAAGTTGACCATCCCACATTGGGCCAGCGCATTGGTGAACTATGGCCCAACAGCCTCCTCGCCTGATTTCGAGGAGAAGACCCGTGCCCAGCAGTGGGATATATAAGGGTTGATATTATTATATATACTTAATAATATAAAGCTGAAAAGTTTGTTCATTTGAACGCGCTAATCTCTGGAACTACTGTTCCGATTTGAAAAAATCTTTCAGTGTTAGATAGCCCATTTATCGAGGAAGGCAGGGTATATAACATCAGCGTCGACCTTTCACTCCCTGCGGTCATCCGCGCGATTATCGCCAGTGAGAGTGCATGGGAGGCGGTCCTCTCCTTCTACGAGGTTGTGATGCCGCAGAAGGAGGAGGCGAAGCGGGAGAGGGAGCGCACTGGCGCCCCTTCTCGCAGAAGAGCGCAACGGCGACAGGCGGTCGCACCGCCGTGAGGGACCTGTGCGCGGCCGATCGGGGGATCTGCCGCGCGCGCGTAAGGTCCAGGCTATAAGGCACCCTTAAGTGTTCAGGGTGCCTTAAGCGAAGTAGGAGGAGGGAACGCTACCCCCGCCTCCTGAGGAGAGTGCCTCCAGGCACATCGTCGCCGGTGCGGACCATACCATAGTTCCCGCACCGGGCTAGCACGACTAGGAGAACACCGCCGGGTTTTAGTGGGTAGAGCTGCGCCCACCTTACCATCCTTCGGGCGCAGCGAGCTCCACATACCCGCTTGGGGAGTCCACCCTCCCCCGCGGGATGTCTAAGAGCATTTGTTGGCGGGAAAAAAAAGGGTATAAAACATCACGCTGTGACTAATAGGAGTTAAGTCAAGTAAGTTAACAGCTAGTATTTTAATATTATTATAATCTCTCTTAAAAAACGAGAAGCAGCGCTTGATGACAATCATTTACCTGAGACTCTCAAAATAAGTCCAGCTCTCTCGTGCCCCGCCAAACCATTACTATCGTTGCTGTCTGTGACGATTGCAAAATAACTTCTGAATCAATACCGTTATCTATTTGCAAGACTTCGAAATGGGCAAGTTAGTTCAATGAACATTACGGTTTTACCTAGATCAAAACTTTGCAATTGGAGAAACCAGACTGAAAGTCATTTTTTGTTCAGGTTTTTTATGTTAGTTGAATAGGAACGACTTGTCGACGTGGCACCTGATGGTAAGTGGTCGACGTCGCCCATGAACATAAACTAGTTTACCTGCAATTAGCACAGGAAACTTATTTATGTGTTGCCTTTCTTGAGACATAAGATGCTAAGTCTCGGTGCCAGTAATTACAAAGTACACTGTCTGTGTAATTACACGGGAGAAACAAGCCAGATGATTCTACCCATGCAGCCGGGACCGCGGGACATTGCACCGACCGGTCCTTGGATATGTGGAACCGAAACACCTCATGCGACAGGCTTTCCCCAGCGAATGACTACTCTTCGTAAGGGGGGACTGTCCAGCCGCCACCAAACAGTCCTGACGTCGTCGTGCCTATAATGAACCAGGTTCCCATAAATAAGTAGGTTGCTACTAAACTACTTCCAAGTGCCTATATATGTTCACACTACTTCCCATCAAGTGGCATATCTGCCAATTTTCAAAAGAAGCGCTATATTCAAACGCGACACACGTACTCTTTTGCCGCTTACCTCAAACGCTAGTCTCCGAACTAAAGATACTACTAAAAGTTTAGCTAGCCACTAATTATCCGCACTAAATGACTAAAAAATCACGAAGCCGCATAAATTATTTGACAAGGATATCTGGTCGATCAGCGAGCCAGACACAAGGTCGTTGTGCAAGCGCTTGCAACATTTACGAAATAGCTTTCAAATACGTTAGCTCGGGCGAATTTTATATTTTTCGGGTTCCGTATAATATAGGAGCTAGCAACGTTTTCGAGAGAGAACTTCAGGTAGGCCAGCTTTTAGATATGCTCTCTCTCTCACTCTCCCGGACGTCATACGGACTATCTGGCTGGCGGTAGTGGTTGCGTTCATCAGTGCGCATCCTACTTGTACAGGTCAAATATCAATTTTTTTAAATCATTTTAAGAAGTTTCTTTCTGTTATTATTATTTTTATTGCACTTTATGCAACATGAACCTATTATTGCCATTCATTTTTATTGTTGTTTAAACTGGTTTACCATGGTTCAAGCCTAGTCGTGGCGGTGGGGCTCAGTAGCCTAAGGTGAGCCTAGCACCCTGGGCGAAGCAACTTGAATCGAGGGAGCTGCTCTTTGTACCCTTCTTATAAGAAGAGGGGATAAAAGTGGGGACAAGGGGCAAGGATGAGAACCTCTCCCCATTGCACTGTCCCGACGTTGGGAGGGGTTGTTCTGTGGTGCGGGACAATCTCTCTGTATAGGTGGTGTCGGTCTCTTGAGGGACTGACTAGCCGTCGAGGTGCCCTGTTTGCTCAATAGATCCGGGGCACCGCATTGGGCGCACAGCGCATCAGTGAACTATGTTCCAACGTCCTCCTCGCCTGATTTCAAAGCCCCGTGCCCAACAGTGGGCCATATAAGGGTTGATATAACTATACATATTATTATTATATCTATAAATTCCTTGAGTTAGTTCCGCTTTATGTGCTCACACATCTATTCACGAGACGAATTCACGAAAATATTACCGTAACAAAACATTACTTCAGATAAGATTGCATGTGGATAAATAACATCTATAGTTGCCAAATAGGAACAAACGCGTTAGAGCAGGCTCTCAACCGTTGAGTTAACGCATGCGAGGCATAACGCTACGTAGAGTTAACGAAAAAACTAATTATATCTACAGCAATACTAATTATCATTATCCGAGTAAAATGAATATACACGTTTAATGTAATAACTTTATATTAAAAAATTACACCTACTTATAAATCTAAAGAGATGAATAAAATTTACATTTATAATTGTATGGCCGCCTGGCCACATGGAAGGCGGCCTTTCTTATAGACTTATGTTTATTTTTATATTTGAATTATTTTTAACTTGGAAATTGATGTTGTTATTTTTATATTTGAATTATTTTTATCTTGGAAATTGATATCGAAACAACTGAATGCAACGGAAAATTGTAACATGCAATAGTGACGTAATAAGAGCAGTATCAGGGTGGCCAGTTTCAGGGCACATACCCTTAAACTGTAAAGCCGCAAAATAATAGTCACAGGATTACAGCACGAAGGTTTAACACACTGGAGGTACGCGTCCATTGGCCCGCGCCGGACGCAGTGTACGCACGGCACGCAACGGATTTTAGTTCGCTTTGTATAGAAAGTTGTACAAGTGTGTCCACTGATCCGCACCGTACGGGATCGGTATTTAAGAGGAAACACCAAGGGAAAGAGAAATGAAAAATAGGCACCTATTTGTAAAATCTATTGATGTCTCCCTAATCCAAGCCTCCTCCGCAAAGTGCGATAGAGACAACTGGAGCTTGAACTGAAAATATCTACTAAAAGAACAGAAAATCAACGTTTCGTAGTCCCCTGACTTTTCATTAAAAATTAACAAAGGCTTGAGCTATGTTTCTTAGTTTTTTTTAAATATATTATGTAGTGAAATTTGTTTTATGGATGTTTGAACACAGCAGAAAATCTGGCAATTTTTTTGGGTTTTTGAACGTTCATATCTCTTTTATAATAATTAATTTATCATAGGGACATACTAATAGTGGCCATAGATATTTAGGATCAAAATATAACTCTAGCGGCATTATCCAGGGAGGAAACAGGGGACTATGTTTGTATGGAAAAACGGCCCTTGTATTTCCTCTTAAGGATCATTTGCTATACAAAGAAACTAAAATGCGTCGCGTGCCGCGTGCGGTGCGTCCGGCGCGGGCCAATGGACGCGTAGTGCTTACCTTAAACGTAGGCTACTAATACGGCAGAGACAAAATCGATGTCACCATTCTATCCTAGTAAAAATTAAAAAAAAAAGCAAAGTAACTAAATTACGGGATATAATCTAACATTTTACTATAGGAAATATCGCATTTTTGTCAGAAAAATGGTCACAGAACATACATAGGTCGGCGCAGTCACGTTCCCGAGTTAAACGATGTTGACTCAAACCCAAGTCGACGAAGATTTTTTACAAAATGTATGTTTGTCTGTCCGTACATAACTTTCTTATTTCAATTACCCATGCAATCTCACTGTAATAGATGTAGATTAGCAACATGATCATTTGCTTCTGTGTACTCGGAAAATGAAAATTGACGATTACAAAATATGTTTCTATATTGATGTTTCTTGCATGAATCTAATAATAATAATAATATCTATGGACGCTTTTACACCACGTCAATTTAGTCCCGTGGTAAGTTCTCGAAGAACTTGTGTTGCGGGTACCAGACAAATATTTAATACTTTTATACTATACATATATTTAATATTTTCATTATATAATACACATATTTAATACAGATCCATGTTTCAGAACACAGAAACTATTTTGTTCCTTGGCGGGATTCGAACCCGCAGCCTTCGGCTTGAGCGCCAACGCGCTAACCATTGCGCCACAGAGGTCGCCGCATTGAATCTGTATGCATGCCTTAAAATTAATCCATTTATTTAGCCATGCGCCAGCCCAATACGGGGTGGTAAGCTTCACATACCATCAAGGCATTTTCCGGGCATTTTTCAGGCAGGCTGGTTTCGTCACGAAGTTTTCCTTCACCGGACAAATATTTATATTCCCTTATAGATATATGACAGTCATTTTATTTCAGGTAGTCGTGTCAGCGATATAGCCACGTTCACACCATCACTCATTGGTCTTCGCTCGTGCTAACGCCACAGCACCTGTCACTTCGTGATATATGATCACTGGCACACGACGAAATGTACACCAGGTGATATTGGATATACTGGACTTTCAACATAATCATGTGTAGCAACTAACGGGTAACAGGGTATTTTGACATTCTTCTTTTATTGTTGACATGTCGTCGTCGCAACTTTACGTCGTTCAACATTCTGTTATTGCCAAGTATGAGATTAATGTAAATTACGGACGAAAAAATCGTTCGTGAATTATACTAGGTACATTTAATTCTTTGATAACCGGTTTGTAAAAACGCAACTTGACTAGTAAGAAAGATACAGAAGAAGTAGTTAGACAGATAAACCACAGAAAATAAATACAACTGTCAAAAAGACAATAGAGGTGGAGAGCCACAGCTCCGTCTAAAAAAAATATTGCGGAACCTCATCCAGTACTAAATAGTTAGCAAGAGCCAAGACTCTATCAATTTATGGTTTCTTATGAAATGTAGGTCTATAAGATTGTGAGGAAAAAAGGCTCAGCTTAAACTCAATCTAATAAAGACAAGAAAAGACCTTGAGTAGTAGCATGGGTGGAATAAAATAAAATCAAAATCTTCGGCCGCGCAATTTGATAAAATTTTGGAAATAAAATCCTTTTACACTAATCATAAGGGGAATTTAATTAAAATATAAAAAAAACATTAACATTTACATACCGAACCATAAAAGATTTTTTATTAATTTAATCTTATTTTAATTAAGTTTATTATTAATCAGCTATGAGGGTCAACATGCTGAGAATTTTGATTAAATTAACTAGTTATTCTTGTTTTTAGGTTTTGTTTAGTTCCTAAAATTAAGCTATTATTTTGCTTAGGTTCTTATTTATTATGTGTATTTATTGTTTTATGTATTGAAAATTTTAATTTTAATCTTCATATATACATATAGCGGCTATAGACGGATGGAGGCTGACGATGATGATGATATATTTGTATATATACATAAAATTTCACACCTATTTCACATGAAATAAAATAAACCATCTTTTTGATCAGCTCAAACAAAATCAATCCTTATCGTCCTACTGCTGGGCCCTAAACTCCTCGAAAGGTGAAGAGGGTATTAGGCATCAATATCGTGGAGAATCTTGCATGTCTGATAAGATTAAGTTTTTAATACGTTAGTTTCGCCAACTCACTTTAGGCATTTTTTACCCGCGACGTTTATATTAGTTGGATATGCAAATTGGCATACGTTCGACTTGGTAAATGGTCGACGTCGCCCATGAACATGAACTAGTTTACCTGGAACTAGCCCAGGCAACTCATTCATGTGTTGTCTATCCTGAGACATAAGATGTTAAGTCTATGTACCAGTAATTACACTGGCTGCCTTGCCCTTCACTCTGAAACACAGCAAAGCTTTACACAGGAGAACCAAGCAGGATGGTGGTAGTCATGCAGCTGGAAGCGCGGCACAGCGGATCCCTCCCACCGGTAAATGTAGACGAACTATAGCAAAAAAAAAAACTTTTTATTAACGATTCATACCACACTTTATTCCCCGGGGCAAGCGATATTGTATGGCAGACTAGGCAATTCAACGACCTACTTATTAATCCACTGTTTGACCTGGTCAGCCCTGACACCCTAACTGCTATCACAGCTTAAATAAGGCCCTAACTGGCTAATCTTATAAGCCGCTTATCGTAAGTTTACTTACATTGCTTTGTATCGGGAAAACCTGAAATCAAAAAAATAGTATTAGAAAAAATACACGGCTGTTAAAAAAAATTAAGCAATTTTAAATCTATCTTGGTATCTATTTTGTGCTATAATAAAATAAGGTATTATAAGCAAACATGCCTGGTTAATTTTGAAATGACGTGTCATCATCACAAAGGCACGTTCAATGAACACTAAGACGGCGGATACCCTGCCATTTGGATCCAAATATGACCGGCGGTGAAGGATAACATCGTAAGGAAACCTGCATATCTGATGAGATTAAGTCTTTGAAGATGTGTCAACTATCAACTTCACCAACCCGCATTGGGTCAGCGCATCGGTAAACTGTGGTCCAACACCCTCCTCGCCTGATTTCGAGGAGGCGACCCGTGCTCAGCAGTGGCACAGTTTAGTTTAGTTTAATTACATATTAATTATACATTATTATATTATGTCTGGTCGTGCACGTAGACCGTTGTAGGTCGATCCTCCACCCTTCGCCTTCCCGAACGTAGTAAATGACGTATAATTTAATTTTCAAAAACTTTCCTACTGCAGTTTGACAAAAAATCTTGAATCACAATTGATACATTTTAAACCTAAACATCCTTACTAATATTATAAATGTGAGTGTGAGTTTGTTTGTTTGTTTTGCTTTCCTAAAAAACCAAACTGATTAAAAAATTGTCTCCCTGGAAAGCTACAGCATCAGTGAGTGTCATAGGCTATAATTTGTTCCCGTATTCTGACGGGAATGGGAACTAGGCGGGTGAAACCGCGGGGAACAAATAGTATCTAACTATCTAATATAATGCAGAGACAATGTTCTTAAGTTTGGGTATAATCGAAACTATTCTTCTAAAAATATATTTCACCAATAGATGATACGGCCGCTGAACGACACAGGCTGTATAAATTAATGATCATCAGTCCAGATACGGTTATAGATCTCAAAGTTAAAACAGACGAAGCTGCGGGAAACAGTAAGTAGATTATAAGTAGAATACAATCTACTCTCACATAAACTCACTCATTTTGCAACTCCTGCACTCTCCGTTATAATGAACCAATCAGGGAAAACGATTTTATATATTTTGCATTTATTTATACATTACTGGGTCTTTACTATAGTTCTTATGAGCTACAATTTTGTGAATATTGAAGTGAAAGGTAATTGCAGATGGCCTTAGACTAGATAAAGTCTAGAATCTAAGCCATGGTTACATGATTTTTTTGTGGTAACGGACGACTTTTAAAATGAAGTATCTGACGGTCCCCTTCCAAAATTGACTTGGCCCGCAGTAGGACTTTGCAATTCGTGTTATTCTTCTGAATAAACATAATGGCACTACTGAACGTTACTATTTTATAAAAGAGTTGTGAAGAGTTGTAGGAGTTTATAGTGTATAAAACACATCTGTTATGAATAATTATTATAGGTAAATTTATTTTCCTAGCATCTTACAGATGACCAATATTCTTTTCACGGACCCCATGGCCCATTTTTTTATTTTTAACGCCGGGAATACTCTGGGGCAACCCGCGGGAGAGTGGGTCTCCCCAGGCGGGTATGTGAGACTCGCTACGCCTGAAAGCTGGTAAGTGGACGCAGCTCTACCCACTAAAACCCGGCGAGTGACACCAATGCCGCCTTTGGTGAGGTACCCCGGATCTAATGAGCAAACAGGGCACCTCGACGGCTAGTCAGTCCCCCAAGGGACCGACGCCACCTTCACACAGGGATTGTCCCGCACCACATGACTACCTCTCCCAACGTCCCAGTATAATGGGATGAGGTTCCCGTCCTCGCCCCTTGCCCCCTGCTCTATTGTCCGCTCTTCTTATAAGAGGGGTACAAAGAGCCCCCTGGTTCAATTAGCTTCGCTAGTACTGACCCTAGTACTGAGCCCCACCGCCACGTCAAGGCCTGAACCATGGTGGGGACCCCATGGACCATAGTTCAATAAACCTTGATCTAGACCCTAGATGCCTAATCTCCATAAAATATTAAATTTGATGCGCTTCATGTTTTGTACTATAAAATGTAAATAACATATTACAATTTTCCGCAGAGAGCCTTGAAATTGAGTTACTATGAAATCAATTTCTATTTTAGATAGCTCAAAACCATTTTATTCCGGCAGGACATGAGTTATAGATTCTTTTCACATATTTCAATACAAAAGCCAAGAAACATCATTCTATAATCGGCTAGGTTTAACGTCCACTAGTTTTTCGACATGTGCCTGAACACAAAGATTTGAACTGGCAAAAGCAAACAATTTCAAAACAACCATTAATTTATTGGTGTCAATATGCCATCCGTGAGCTGTGAATGTTTAACTTGGACTTGGAAGTTCAGATAGTTTCAAAACCAGGCAATGTTGTAATTCCACTTACATTAGCAAAGTTAGAAGAAATGTGAAAGGAGGCATACCTACCAATGAATTATTAACTGAATTCCGGGTCAGACGTTGTTGCTACAGCGCCACCTTTAGTATTCAAAATTATCCTATCTCTGGAGTTTAAATAATTGCAAAGTTGAATTAAAATGGTTTCAGTAGTTTAGTTAGTTTAGGAATTTATCGCGGATTTGTGCAAGGTTTATACGGGGTCAGTAACATAGCAGTACAGTAACCCAGTCCAGCGCTGACTTGTCACTGGGTGCAGGTAAACAATAGTTTTGTGCCAGTCCAGCGTTGCCCGTCCCTTGGCAACCCAGTCCAGTGTAAACCTGGAAGCGACTGTCAGGTCTCTACTGACATTGTTTAAAGAGTGCGGACAGTCACTGCCGCACTGGGACTGGGTCCGAAACCAAGATAACTGGGTCCAGTCACTGGCATTGTGTAAACCTTGCATTAAAGCATTCACACAAGTAATATAGTAGGTATATAGCTTCGCTCTTTATTAGTCTATTACAGGGCTGTGTATTACGGACTGTAATTGATAGGAACTTATTTTTTATGATATATGGAAGCAACCGAGCAGTCGGAGCCTTATGGTGACTACCGATGCTCATAGACATCCGCACAACCAGAGGTTATGCAGATCCTCCTTAAACTGAACTTAAAATAACTAACTTTTTTTACTTAACTGTACTTGAAATATTCATAGAATATATATAATATGTCCCAAGAACAAAAGTATTAAAATTTAACTATGAAAGAAATTCAACTTTTAATAAAAATGGCGCTACAATAGTATTCTCGAAATATCTGTTTTCGGAGGAACCCTTAGTCTATGATTGCGACTCGCGCCTGGCCGGTTTGTTAAACCGTATACGTACCGTAACGTCTTATTTGTAGTAGGTTGTTACTACATGTAACGAAGTAGTTTAACATCACGTAGCACCTTTTCCCTAGGTCTGTAAAAACTCAAATGTAATCTGGTCTACTCTGGTCTAATCTGGTAACATTCAGCTAGTAATAATAATAATGAGCCACTTTCATAATAATAACCACCACATCTATATTTAGCAATTTTAATATTAGTCTCGGTCGGTAGCCCAAGCAATAAGAACTCTAGTTGCTATAGTAGTATATTGACTGGCCTGTTGGTCTAGTGGTTAGTAACCCTGACTGCTAAACCAGTTTTTTTTTTTTTTTTTTTTATGGCATAGTAGGGCAATGAGCAGTCGAAGCCGTTTGGCGACTGCCGACGCCCAAACACATCCGCACAACCAAAGATTATGCAGATGCGTTGCCCTCCTTTTCCCTAAATGACATAAAAAGAAAAAATAATCATAGCATGCGGCGCACCACACTCGAGAGCGAGAGGTCCAAGCACTGCCACGAGGTCGTGACGCTGTGCGGCCCATCTATCGCACACCTCTAGAGGGTGCTGAGCCGTGTCCTCAACAGCGCCACACTCGTGGCAGGCTGACGTCGGCTCCCTCCTGGCCACAGTGTAAGTGCATATGTATTTTTTGGTACTTATCTAAGCCTATACGACCTTTTTTAATAGAACATGAAAGAACATCGCCTTAACGATTCACAAGATAGGTATCAAGTAGGCTATCAAGGTATATCAAGTAGGCAAGTAGGTATCAAAAAATCATGGTATAATTAGGTTAGGTAGGTAGGTACCTATATGGTGATCAAATTCGAGTAGTTTCGAAGAATGCCTCTTTAGAATGTATGTATAAAAAGAGTATAGATTGTTATACATTTGTTTTTGACGTGATAACTTCTTATTAATCGATGAACGCCTGCTACACGCACGAAAAATTGTCACGTTACGCCTGAGACGAGCGTGCAAGCGAGAGCGCGGGACAAGCAATAGAGAAGCACGATCGGCCTAAGCGTTCTCTCGTAAAATTATCGTCCGTAATTACTTTACAGAAGACAGGTAAGGTTTATTATCTCCCACATGCCTATAGTTAAATATTGATACTTAAAAAACTAAAGCCTGTAAACCAAACCACAAATCTAACTTGAAACAAAAATATCCAACCGAAACGATATAACAGCAAATGCTTTTCGCTTCAATCAAGTAGGTATATGAGCACGCAAACAATTCACCTGATGGTACTCCTTGAACTCTAACCTTGATGGCTTAAATAGATATATATAAGTTGATGAATCAGAATTCAGACGCAGTCACGTAGTCTACGGTACGTGACCAGCCATACACGATGTAAACAAGTGAAACAAACGGGATGGACGCGTAAATATGATGGCCTTACATCTAGCGAATAACATCGGTAGATTTATCCGGGGGATTTAAGTCCGCAAATATGATTCGTTGATTGATCCGGGAACATTTAAGTCCGCAAATATAATCCATGGATTTCTCAGGAGCAAATAAGATCCGCAGATTTGTCTAGGGAAAAATAATTCCGCTAGATACGCAAATATGATCAGTAAATTTCCGGAACATTTAAGTCCGCGAATAAGATTTGTCCGCAGTTTTGTCCAAGGACATTTAAGTCAGCAAAAATTAAGAAAACCCAGTAGGTATACGACTAAAAACGTAGGTACGAATGTATGTCGGACTAAATTCTAAAAGATCACAAAAAATCCTAGAGAAGATGTAACATGTCAAGAACATGTCTAATTCCTCAATTTAATCGTTTAGTGGTGTACAATTATATCACAAACTAGCTGTTGCCCGCAGCTTCGCCCGCATTAATTTGAATCCTCTCTTTCAGTTAGGTTTCCTAAAAGAAACAATAAAAAAAATATTTTAGAAGATTACACTGCTACTACCACTTGTCATCGGCATTAATGTTCTAGGTTTTTAATTGTGTTATTTTTAAGATTTTTAGGTGTAGGTAACACCCAAAAATCTTAATCATCTACACTCATATTGTAATGTTCATAATTAAGGCCAGAAAAAAATATAACGACGTACTTTTCCCGCACGAAGCTATGAAATTTTAAAACGTGAACTTTTTTAATTTTTATCATTAGAGAACACTTTTTTTTTAGGGTTCCGTAGCCAAATGGCAAAAAACGGAACCCTTATAGATTCGTCATGTCTGTCTGTCTGTCCGTCTGTCCGTCCGTATGTCACAGCCACTTTCTTCCGAAACTATATACTGTTGAAACTTGGTAAGTAGATGTATTCTGTAAACCGCACCCATGTAACTTCTAAAATAAGAGAATGATAAAACTAAAAAAAATATATGATGTAACATTACCATGCATAATTTCACCGAAAATCGGTTTGAACCATAGACTTAGAATATACATAATAGATCACCTGACAGCCCGAAAATGCGTGACGATTTTTGAAAAGTCAATGTGTGCCTAGCACACGCACACATTGACACACAGTGATGTATCTGTAGTGATATTAATTACTATCGATAGTACAGCCCGTTCGAGTAAATTGTACACATTGTTGTTTGGGGTGATTTTTCAATGGTCAGATATGTTATGGTTTTTATAAAGGTACTTAATATACACATTACAAAATTACATAATTATTCCTCAGTAAGGAGGGTAAACTCCATATTCGTCAGGTAAAATTTATTTGACGATTGAAAAATCAGCCCTTAAATTATTTGAGATAAAATTTAAATTAAATTAAATAACACACATAGTATATTATTTATTTTTAAACTAAATACATATCATAATACTTATGTTACTCTATAGACAAAATAATGTGACTTTTATTAGGTACTAGCGACCCGCCCCGGCTTCGCACGGGTGCAATGCTGATACTAAATATTCTATAGAATGTCTTTATATACAATTCACAGCTTCACAGCTTTTTTGTCATTAGCCAATAAACACGTTTTCTTTAGAGGTTACTCTTGAAATATGTTGTTGAATATGTCCGGAAAAACATAAATGAATTTTGTAAGACAAGTGATATTCGTAGCAGGGATATACGCAATAAACATAGTCTAGATGTACCAGTGATTAGACTCACAAAAGTAAGCATTTTTTTAAAGGCAACTGTATACGCTTTTACAATAGGATCAACATATAACATATATTGTATGATTGGTATAATGTATTATACACATAAACCTTCCTCTTAAATCACTCTATCTATTAAAAAACCGCGTCATTTTTTTTTGTTTCTCATGTATTTTTTTTTCAATTTATCGTTTTTTAATACAATTTTTCTTTTCGTTGGTGATAATGAAAGACTATGTTGAACACTCGAAGATGTTGAAGGTATGTCCCGCATAATATATGACGTCGGAATCCCCTCTCTTAATGTTCCCTAAAATATTTCAAAGTGGCCATGTTTTAATGAATGTTCATTTTCTTTTAAAACTAAATTAAATATGTATAATCATAGAAATCTTAAATATAATATGTAAAGAACAAAGTACTAAATTTATAACCTACCCCTACAATCTACAGGTGATGTGTAAAAGAGTTGTCAATAAATTGGAAAATTTCATAAAAATAATAATAGCCGTTTTGGAGAAGCTTGTTACAGACAAGCACCGAGAGAATTTTATATTTATGATAAATATAATTGGTTCAATGACAAAACAGTATGTCATACTTACTGATACAAATAAAGTTGGAGTAGCGCCCTTAACCAAAACTGTATTTATTCTACTTTTTCTTTAAAAATTATCAAGAAAATGTTTGCTGCATATTGTAGAAGTTTTGTTGGGATTCAAACCAACACGCCCAATTAATGTCAGCCATTTTCCTCTAATTATAGGATTTTTAGGGAATCTGTAAAACAAAATTAATGATTCATCGCTAACAAGCAAACACACACTTAACAATTACTGTCACTTTATATTATATCGAAAGCTGCATTCAAAATTTAAAGGTAAAGGTTATTAGATTAGTTTCGTATTAATGATAAATATGATAAGCATATCGATAAATTTGAATCAAGCGCTAGCGTATGTGTAAAAAATATTAATGAAAATTAATCTTCAAAAATAGTGTAATTTAAGAACAATTGTATCTTTAATTACGCAAAATATGAAAGTAAATAAGAGGATTGACATTATTTTATTTGAAATAGAGAAGTAAAGATAGATTATAGCAAAAAATAAACACATCTTAGAAATTAGGACATGAAGATGAATTACCTGTGAAATCTATAATTTTCACGATTGTTTCTATAATTCACACTACAATCACTTACAGGAAAAATGACCATTGCTAAATGAAATAGTATTTATGGAAAATATATATAGAATTATGAAATAAATAGGAAATACCGAGAGGCTCTTTTAACGCTTGGTGACTTTGGCTGACCTGTCAAATAAAAGTGGTTACACTTGACATTAGATTGCTCTCTCTTTTCATCTTGTTATAATTCCATAAAGGACTGTCTTCTCTTTCCAACTCTTTATTCGTCTATTATATTATATGTTTATGGTTTGAACAAGATCTAGTAAGTAGTTTTTTTTATACGTCATAAATCGTAAACCGCAATTTACCTTTCATGCAATCAACTCAAATATATAAAAAAAACATTTAATTCCATAAACATAAACCTTAATTTTTGTTAAAGTGTCTAATGTTGTATATTATGTAATGGTACGGAACCCTTTGTGCGCGAGTCCGACTAGCACTTGGCCGGTTTTTTTAATGTTGGCTGAATGTAAAAAAGAGGCTTACGCATGCACAGTTTGAATTTGTTAAAACAGACGCCACATCTTCATTTTCTCGCCATACTAAATATTTTTTCCGACTGTGTCTATTTTTATTTTTTATGTCTGATTGTGAATTATTTTTGATTCAAAATAAAATGGATCTAACAAGTGAAAGTAGTGATGAGAAAAAATTGTTGAAATAAAATTAGTGAAGGAATTAAAATTAGGAATTCTCTAGTAATTTCACGTGACACTTTATAGAGATGTATTTGCTATATTTACAGTAAACACTTATTGATGTAAAAAGTCTTGCCAGAGAAAACACGGGAGAGGCGCTAAATATCACCATTAGGTGACTAGTAGAACATTAGGGTTGGCACCGTTTAGTAAAATTATTTTTATTAATAAAGGCAGGTAGTAGGTATACAAATTTTTTTTTCTTTTTTTTTCTTTAACGCCGGGAAATGCTCTGAGGCATCCCCCAGGGGAGTGGGTCTCCCCACGCGGGTATGTGGGACTCGCTGCGCCCGACAGCTGGTAAATGGACGCAGCTCTGCAGACGGCGTTATATAATAAAAAGGTATACAAATATTATAACCAACTATCTCTCATAATCATCATCATATTATGAACCTTTTTCCGCCCACTGCTAGACATAGGCCTGTTTCGATGAACGTCGAAACGCCCCCCGCCACGCGCATCCATCCAGGACGAGCTACAATATATCTGGATAACTATCTATATTTATCGGATTTGAGTATTGACGTCTAGCTTGGATATTGCGCAATAAAGGGAGAAGCTACGCACGTTTGTCAAGTTTCGCTTTGCAAGAAAATGTATGCTTTGTTATTTGCTATTGTGTCTACTGCAACCCGCGGACATGCTACGCATTATTTGACAGTTTCTTGCAATTGACATTTTAAATCACGTTCGTAGCCTCTGCGTGCGCCGCGGTGGAGCCGCGCCTTTATTGTTAGTTTCGAAATCAAAATAACCAAGCTATCATGACAAATACAGGCAATATACAATCAAACGAAATAACAGCTTTTTTTTTCGGATGGATCTATGCTAACGGCCCGAAGGCCCTAATGCTACATCGGATTAGTGTGAGCCCATTTGGCTCACTTTTGGTTTATAAAAGTGGGGGGTTCCCCCCCGCTAACCGTGCAGTCTGCGACCACACGGCCTCCGGGCGACGGGTTGGAAAATAACAGCACAGTGTCACAAACAATACATAGCATGATTGTGCGATATTTTTTTGTCGATAGTTTACGAAATCTACCTGATCGTCGAGATTTTTTAGATAGGTTAGTCAGCGTGACCCATGAACATAACCAGTTCACGTCAATCTAACCCAGACAACTCATGCGTTGCAAATTATAAGACGTAAGATGTTAAGTCTTTGCGGCAGTAATTACGTTTCGAAGACTGCCCATCTTGCCGTTCTCCAGCAAACACAGCAAAGCTGTTTGAAGAAATAAGCAAGATGGTGCCATTGTGGCACCCATGCAGAATGCAGACGAGAGCGCGACACAACGCATCCACCTCCTCCCACCGGTGAAATGCGGAGGTGAGTGCGGTAGAACCTTTTGTTAGCTGTCGCAGCACCTAGCTAGTAGCTATGAAACTCTTATTATACAAAATACAGGAAAAATTAATACCAGCTGAACAATAGTATAATTTTACTGATGTGTTTTTTATACGTATGTGACAACCCTATCAAGATAGAAAGTAAGAACTAGTGGGCACCGTTATTACGATGACCTTGTGCTATAATGTTATGACCAACATAATTTATACTAAATCTTTGTGTGTTTATATACATAAAATCTATCTATAAAAGCATCGATGACCTAAGCATGTATCCTAAGCATCTATTCCTTCTACTTAAGATCTATCTATACTCTATAGAGTATAGACTATCTGAATAACAATTACACCTAGACTAGGTAACAGTCGCCACAATGGTTCGAGCCTTGTCGTCGCTCTGGAGCTCAGTAGCCTAAGGTGAACCCAGCGCCTTGAGCGAAGCCAATTGAACCGAGCGAGCTGCTCTCTCATATAAGAGGAGGTACGGTGGAGCGGGGGGGGGGGGGCATCCCGCCGGGGGAGTCCTCTCTCCCCCTCGGGATGCCTAAGAACATTTTTCTCGGCGCAAAAATAGGCAAGGTAACAAACACTAAACCCTTATAAAACAAATGTTTTTGTAATTTCCCCACGGTACCCTAATCGGTAATGTCGTATCGTATGGGCACGTAACGATATCAATCGCAACACCGGACACGATGTTGCGATTTCCGACAGTACAGTTTCATTCACCGCACAGAAGCAACCAGCTATACAATTGGGAAACATAATGGCTTCCACTGAATGTGTTCTAGAAAAATATATTTGTAATCATCATCAGCTTATATTCATACACTGTTGGATATGGCCCCTTTCCATGTACGTCAAAAAGTCCAAGCCCCACTTCTCGCAGAGGAGCAGGACAGGGAGTGTAATTGCTGACGCCGAGACGTACCACCTTACGTTTCCGGTTAGGCAACGAATGAATGAGTTGTCGTGGATAGCCCCAGGTGGACTCCAGTGCCCCCGCCATGGTTCAGGCCTTGACGTGGCGGTGGGGCTCAGTAGCTTAGGGTGAGCCCAGCACCTTGGGCGAAGCTAATTAAGCCGATTGGGGCTCTTTGTACCCCACTTATAAGAAGAGGGGACAAAAGAGCAGGGGGAAGGGGGGAGGATGAAAACCTCACCCCATTGTACTGTCCCGACGTTGGGAGGGGTTGTTCTGTGGTGCGCCCCCTCTGTGGAGGTGGCGTCGGTCCCTTGCGGGACTGACTAGCCGTCGAGGTGCCCTGTTAGCTTAACAGATCCGGGGCATCTCAACAAAGGCGGCACTCGCCAGGTTTTAATGGGTAGAGCTGCGTCCACTTACCATCTTTCGGGCGCAGCGAGTCCCACATACCCGCCTGGGGACACCCACTTCCCAAAAAAAAAAAGGTGGACTCCAGTATGTTCATGGGTGACGCTGACCATCAAGTAGTTAAAATCTAGTTGTAGTTAAATCAACACATTCTTTTTCTAACCTACCTTACCTTCAGTCAGTTTGTCTTTCCAACTAATAAATCGATCGAAATGACGAGGGGAAAATCGCAAGCGACAACTAGCTGCGATAGGCGATGGTAATGAGGTAATGGTGACGACAAACCGGTTGTTGCACGCGACAAGCACGTGAGCGTCTCGACTTACATCTAACGGCACTTACCGGTGGACTGATGTGGGGTAATCGGATTATATATAGATTTATATATTAATCTATATTCTATATGATAACCTCTGTGGTTCAATGGTTAGCGCGCTGACGCTCAAGCCGGAGGTTGCGGGCACGAATCCCGCCAGGGAACAAGAAAAAATTTTGTGTTCATGGGTAATGGATGTGTATTATAAAATAAAAATCTTAAATATATGTATAGTATAAAAGTATTAAATATATTTCCTTGTCTGGTACCCGTAACACAAGTTCTTCGAGAACTTACCACGGGACCAGATCGACGTAGTGTAAAAGCGTCCATTATTATTATTGTTTGAGAAATAATGTTGACTATCTACATGTAAATTCCACTTTAAATTATTCGGATCGGACTTTTCGTTTAGATGTTATAAGTTTATAGCTGGTATAAAAATTGTCTAAGTAAGAAAAATGTCATGATTTGAACAAGCTGTTTAATCTAAACCGAGCCGAAAGCCGAACCGATCTAAATGAAATTTGGTCTTGGATATAGTTTAAGACCCAGAAAAGGTGATACATAGTATAGTTTCATCCTTTTTTTTTTTCCTTTACGCCGGGAAATGCTCTGAGGCATCCCGCCTGGGGAGTGGGTCTCCCCAGGTGGGTATGTGGGACTCGCTGCGCCCGAAAGATGGTAAATGGACGCAGCTCTACCCACTAAAACCCGGCGAGTGCCACCAGTGCCGCCTTGATGAGGTGCTCCGAATCTGTTAAGCTGACAGGGCACCTCGACGGCTAGTCAGTCCCATAAGGGACCGACGCCACCTCCACAGAGGAGTTGTCCCGCACCACAGAACAACTCCTTCCAACGTTAGGACTGTACAATGGGGTGAGGTTCCCATCCTCACCCCTTGCCCCCTGCTCTTTTGTCCCCTCTTCTTATAAGAGGGGTACAAAGAGCCCCCTCGGCTCAATTGGCTTTGCCCAAGGTGCTGGGCTCACCCTAGGCTACTGAGCCCCACCGCCACGTCAAGGCTTGAACCATGGTGGGGAGTATAGTTTCATCCTGAAAAAATCCAGCAGGAACGGGAACTACGCGGGTAACGGCACTGCTGCAATTATTATCATTACTAACATCTTATCTTACTAATGTTATAGAGGCGACAGTTTGTAAGTTTGGATGTTTGTTGATCTTTCACGGTAAAACGGCTCAACTGATTTGAGTGAAAGTTAAAAAAGTTATACCTTGGATTAGGACATAGGCTGTAAAAATAATGATCATCAATCCGGATACGGCGGAGAAGCTGTGGCCAACAGCTAGTAGTTAATATAGCAGAAAGCTAATGTTTACATATATTGTAAATAATATACATATACATTCTGTTAAAATAAGAAGCACAGGACGCGTATTGTAATAACTGTAACACCACTCGTCCTGCGTTTCAGGATAGGCGATGCATGATAAATGGTGGGACAATCCTTGAAGATGGCGTTTTTTCACCACAAAAAAAAAGTCAAGCACAAAAAATTGTCGTTTTTCTTCCCTTCGAATGTTACTGAATAATATCAAACATAGTTTACTTTACAGCAAAACTGAACAGGTAACGTTTAACATTCGTCCTTCCAAAGCCCAATTATATCACTTACCTAGCTACTACTTCCTAAATATATAGATCAGACAAAGGCGTTAGTATGAGTAACATATTTGCATAACTTTTGTATGGCGTTGTAACATATTGATTCTTGAAGCCACATTCATTGTGTTCCACGGAACTCGAATATTACACAACATTTTTTTTAATAATAATAATATCTATGGACGCTTTTACACACGTCAATGTGGTCCCGTGGTAAGTTCTCGAAGAACTTGTGTTACGAGTACCAGACAACGGAAAGATATTTAAAACTTTTATACTATACATACCTATATTTAAGATTTCTATTATATTATAGGTACACATATTTAATACACATCCATGACCCAGGAACACAAAAAACTTTTTGTTCCCTGGCGGGATCCGAACCCGCAACCTCCGGCTTGAGCGCCAACGCTAACCATAAATAGTGGAGCCACGGAGGTTGTCATATTACTACACAAACGCACTATAGCACAATAAATTGGAGGTTTTGTGCTGCGGACTCATCTGAGTGAGTACCACCATCCTTCAGACTTACCTATAGACTGACCAGAAAAATATAAACCCTCGCCATATTACGGAAAATTTCACAGCTAATTTCTGTATGGACTATAATATGTGTACCATAAAAAAGATACAGTGACGACACCAATGCAGGGTTTATATATTTCTGGTCAGGCTATAAGAGACTTTACTGTTTCGAGCAAGCGCCTACCACCACGCGCCCTAAGATAGCTGTGGGTGAAGTTGCTTAGAGGACCAATTTCTTGCTCGTTGATCTCTAATCCAGAGCCCTACCGGAACCCATTTCCTCCGCCTCTAACCACTACTGATACCGCTGGAGTTCAGCACTTTATAGGTTTATAAACCACCTACATATTTACTCTATAAAATAATCAACTTTAATAAGCTTTACAGACTAGAGAAGTTAAGCATCTACTAAACCGAGATTCACATCTCGAAGTGAAGGGAAGTGACAAGGCCACTTTCAGTATAAAAGTAGTATTAAATAATTACCAACCATCCCATAATGGTGTGCTAGTTAAATACATTTGAAGGCGATACTATTTAACATGTATTCGATAAAATTGGTAGGATAGCTTAACATAGACACAGAATAAGAATAAATTTTATAACTAGCTGTTGCCCGCAACTCCATTCTTTTTTTTCCTTTAAGCAATGCCGGGAAATGCTCAGAGGCATCCCGCGGGGGAGTGGGTCTCCCCACGCGGGTATGTGGGACTCCCTGCGCCCGAAAGCTGGTAAGTGGACGCAACTCTACCCACTAAAACCCAGCAAGCGTCACTAAAGCCTAATGAGCAAACAGGGCACCTCGACGGCTAGTTATTCCCCCAAGGGACCGACGCCACCTCCACAGAGGGGTTGTCCCGCACCACAGAACAACCCCTCCCAACGTCGGGACAGTACAATGGGGTTCCCGTCCTCGCCCTGCTCTTGTCCCCTCTTCTTATAAGAGGGATACAAAGAGCCCCCTCAGCTTAATTTGCTTCGTCCCAGGTGCTGGGCTCACCCTATGCTACTGAGCCTCACCGCCAAGTCAAGGCCTGAACCATGGTGGGGCCGCAACTCCATTCGCGTTAATAAGATTAACCGTTCGTAAGATTGATTATGATTATTTTTATATTCTATGTTACTCGGTGTTAACACCCCACCCATCGCCGGGTGTATGTTTTTAGTATTGGTTCGTCCCCGGGGATATGTGTGAATCCCCCCCCCCCCGGCACCGGTATACCGCACTTAAACTACTGCGACTTGCCTTCAGCCGCTTGAAGTGGAGTGTCCCGGATCTGACTAAAACAGGACACCCCTCGCAAACTCACTCAGTGTTAACCAGAATTTTCAAATCGGAGTAGTTCCTCGTTCCTAAATCCTAATACATCCAAACTTTACAAACCCAACCTCTTTATTATATTCATATGGACTAATGGCCCGTGCAAACGTCTTTATGCCAGAGACAACAGCGTCACTTATCGTGTCCGAAACGATTGTATCTCTCGAGTTGAAGCAAACTACAGACGGTGATAAATTTCATTAAAATCCGTCCAGTAGTTTAGGACTTCATCGCGTTTGCAATGCCGATGAAGGTCAATCTTGCGTATTTATTAATAATATAATAATAATAATAATACTATTAGTATACAATATTGTTCTAATAACAATGATTCGCTATCAATCTTTTAAAAGCTTGTATAGACCTTTTATTGGTTATATCTTTAATCTTACGTAATATAAATAATCTGTCATTATAAATTGCAGAATTTTGGTTGCGTCTGACCACGAACTTGGTAGAATTTTGTAGTCAAAACTCGTATTCGATTTCTTTTAACAGTCAGAAGAATCTAAATATGCTTGTAATACTAGACGCATAAAATAATCGTAAAGCATTGCTCGCACATGCATTAAAAAATAAACATAGATATTTGTCATCATAACACAACAATAAAACTCTTTTGTCTGTACATTGTGAATCATTATTGACATTGTCTAAAGGTTTCTTTATCTATGTTCACATAATATCATTCGGTTACCTTACTTATTGTTTTGTTCAGACACAATGAAATTGGTAGGCTATGTAGAACTTCTCTTACAGTGACCGAAAAGACGCCGATGTGATAACTAGATGTCGTAGAGTCGAAACCGTAGTGGGCAGAAATAGGCCTTGAATCTTAGTTTTAGTCTTTTAATTATATGTCCAATAAAAAATGTTATTTTCGACTTATACGATGATCCCGACTTGCCACTCTCTACGCGAAATAATCGTTCGTAAAAAATGTTTTAGTGTAAGACTTGTTTTCGTTCCTAGTATGTTAACTTCATAAAATCTTAGAAGCGGAACTAGGTTAACGTGGTATAATTAGTCACTTAATTACTTGATTGTCGATATTAGACCCAAATGCATCTTCGTCTTTCATTTATTTCAAAGACCAGTCTTCGCTGAATATGGTCTAGAAGTTACGCTATTTTAGTATATCTGTTGCCCGTAGCTCCACCCGCGTGATGATTATTTTTGGACACTATGTTACTCCTTACAATATTAGCTGAAAGACCCGTCAAAATCAGTCCAGCCGTTTCAGCCGGAAAAAACGGATGGACAGACAAAAGTTTTAAAAATTGATCTTTTGTTTTAAGTATTGTATATACTTTCATATGCATTTAGTGAAAAACTGTTAATTTGAAATAACAAACAGACACTTCAATTTTATTTATTTATATAGATAACTGGCAAGCTCAATCAAAAAATCTTTAAATATGGTGGCACTCTCCGGATTTTGTGGATAGAGATGCGTCCACATACCAGCTTTCGGGCGCAGCGAGTCCCACATACATGGGGGAGTGGGTATCCCCACGTGGGATGCCTCAGAGCATTTCCCGGCGTTAAAGAAAAAAAAGGTGGGTTAGCCAAGCTAACAACTTCAGTCTGACAGTTACGATAGATAAACAATGCATTAACACATTGGTAGACTTTAAAAATATTAAGTTTCGCCATTTCAAGATAGGTTTACAAATAATATGTAGAAATTATGTGAATCTATACATAAACCCTTTTTGATCATTGAAAACTAGAATACCATACACGAAAATTGAGAAAAAAAAGAATCAGCTGACACCATCATCATCATCAGCTTCTATCCGTCCACTTCTAAACATAGGCCTCCCTATAACACATATCTAATTATTAATTACTTTACTTAAAAAATGATAGAAAAGCAAAAATAAGAATTTGTTTGTCTGTCAAAGGTCAAGTGTTTAATGTTTATTGGTACACCAATCAGGATAAAATTTCCAAGATATGATTCAGAGTCCACTACACCGATATAGAGAATATCACTTTTTTCCATTTTTTATTACAATTACAGGAAAGTAAAGTGTGATTTAAAAAAGACAGCAACAAACAATTCCTTTGTCTTAAAGTTCTTTTAAGTGGCCTATGACGAGCAGCAAAAATGGGGTAAAAGGCTATTTTATTTATTTGTCATGAATTAATTAGTATTTTACTTACAAAAAACATTTTCTGTAGAAAATTATGATAAACATATGTTCTCATTACGAAATTGAACTATTTAGTTAACACAAGTAACACTTGACCCTATTTAACTAATCATAATAAAACATTATACTTGCATAAAGTAGGAGCTTAATCACCATGAATGTTGTTGTAAATATATATATATAATTATATCATAATGCTTGTTATCTCATATACAAAAAATAATATAAATATAGTGACCTCATAAGGTAGATATGAAGTAAACACTCGAGGGTCACTATGTGAATAATAAACACTTCAGCAAATTATTAATTGAAAATACTACTATATTTTAAAAATATATTTTCCACACACACACTTACAAAATATATTACGAATATTATTTCCAGTGTTTTAAACAAAACACATATTTACATATTAGAATAAAAATTAACAAGAAACTCAGTGTATAAGGTAATATATATTTTGTATAATATGTGTATATCACTGGTTATGTATAATTGAAAACATTTCTGACTACTTGTTTTTAACGGAGGTGTTGGATTACAATATACTAGCTGGTGCCCGCGACTTCGTCTGCGCAGGATAAGATTTTAGTTTTTTTATATAAAAAGTATCCTATGTTACTTCTAATACCTCCAAGAATATGTGTACAAAGTTTCATGATGATCGGTTAAGTAGTTTTCGCGTGAAAGCGTAACAAACATATACGCTTTCACATTTATAATATTATTATTAATTAAGTAAGGATAATACTACACCATACTCAAAAAAAATATTACTTTGTGTCCGAAAATACGACTCAAGAAAAACACAACTCACATAGCATTTCAAGACTCCTGTATTATCCTTTATCGGTCGAAATCCTTTTTTCTATAAACTTCTCCGAGAATCTATATTTATACATAGAATTTCGAGAATCTTTCAACAGTTTTTCAATTGCACTTGTATAAAAATCTATTACACTAGTGACATCTTAATTATTACGCATTGTAGTATTTATTTAGATGCCAATATTAAGACACAAGTATGAAGTAACCGATGTCCAATACAACTGTGATCAACAGTCAACCAAAACTTTGTAAATTGTATGGGTAAAATATTATCTTTGTTTTATAATTAAACACTGCTCAATACTTATTCATTCTCATTATCAAATTTCAATTTACAAACAATAAAAATGACATTTGTAGTCAAATTCTGTCTGACAAGTGACAACTGACATTGACATGAACATGAAGTTAGGAAATATTTTTATTTAATTAAATTATATTATAGAATTATATCAACACTTTATAAAGAACCTAAAACTAAAAACCTTAAAAAATAAAATAAAATAACTTAAGTAGGTATATTAATAAAAAGGAGTCCCTTTAGGCAAGGTCCCGAAGATACTGGCAGCGTTCCCCCTTTGAATTGCTAGACTTATTCTTTGTCCGAGGTAGCTGCCAGCTCTTCGGTCTCATGTGATGTCGACTAACCTTTTTGTTATTTCCTTAAAGAGCCTTAAAGCGCTAGGACCCCACGGACCAAGGGTCTCGACGCCGAATGGGACAAAATCATATTCGGAGCCTAGACCCCTGTATTTGCAAATTTTAGCTTTTTCAGCCGCTTCACAAGCCACACCAGCTCTGTTGTTGGTTCCATGTAGATGGGAAGGGGCCAGCGTGTCTGAACAGGTTGCATCCCACACCAGCACCCGGCCCATCTTCCATGGAATCAAACTCATACCGTCCGGTCTCTTGCCATCGTCTCTTGCAATACCAGTCGGCTCAAGTAGACTTGGCACGTTGACGGTGGCAAGGGACCGGCGTATGATATCGTTGAGTGCAGCATGTCTCGAGAAGCGGCCTGCACTTTTTTGGCATGACAGTCCGTGATGTCCTAGCTTGTCGACATCACTGCCACAGGGACATTTATGGGGAGCGCAGACCGGAACCCCAAGCCGTAGACAGGTTGCGATTCGGAGCGTGTCAGGCTCAAGAAAAGTTCCTGTATTTGACGAAGGGTACGCGTGAAGCCAGTAGCCGGCCTCATGCGTACCTACGGCCAAAAGCCTAGCACGCGCCGAACCTGTACTACAGCTCAAAAGATTCTCAAAAGTCAATTTGCAATTTATGTCGTCCCAGCTCCTCTGTGAATTTGGAGAAAATGGAAAATTTTGACCTGGGCATGCAATTAAGAAAGCGTTTCTAGCCTCTTCCAAGCCAGCAATCTCAAAGTTTGAAGGGGATGCCCTTAAAATTTTACTTATGAGATTTGCTGAACTATGGACAGAAGATAGGAAGGCTGGTAAAGCGACACTAGAAATTTTGCGAATCCCTAAACCACCATAACGGATGGGTAGGGATGCTTGGGACCAAGATTGCTCGTTCAGCTGCATATTAAGAATCGATTCTAAGCTAATTTTGATTAAATCGTCTACTTGTGCCAAAAGATCTGGGCGATTCCAAAAGGAGCAGCAACGGAGCACATACGTAAATTTTGGGACGAAAAGACAGAATTTTAAGATGCAAAATGCATAATGTGGACTAATTTCAAGGAGACAGTCAGCAGAATTTTGAAATTTAGTAATTGAATTATTAATATATTCAGAAATAGATTCATCAAAAATTGGAGAACCTAAAAGGTAAAGGGAATTACTGTTAACTATTTTAATATTTGGAGCCAAAATATTAAATTTTTCTTTTACGTCATTTAAATTTAAGTCGCAGTTATTTATAAAAAGTTCGCATTTGCTAAAATTAAGCTCCAAACCAATGGCTTCAAATTTATTTTTGATTAAAAAAAGATCCGAAAACGCAGTATCCACATCACCTCCTAGGGTTCCGTCATCCAAATACCAAACGTTGAATTTAGAATTTAAACTTTTGATTATCGAATTTACAGCCAAACTAAAAATTGCAGGCCCAAGGGGATCACCCTGTTGACAACCTACTTCCGAGGACTATTCATTAGAACGATATAACAATTTTGTTGGGAAATAAGTGTGACAATATGGTAATGAAAATAAACAATAAGGTATGGAGTGTATTGCTTGGCAAAAAAAGAGTATGACGCGGTGACAGGTGGAACTAAATATTTTACTAAATGGAGACCTATGATGTTGACAATACTTGGCCTACATACTAGATTTTGAGTAAAGCTTAGTGTGTTACATTTATTTTTAACGATTTAATTAAATTATGTTGCTGATTTTCCATATTATGATGAGACCTAAGTGAAAGTGGCGCCCTCATTTTTTCCATACTCTTTTTTGCCAAGCTAATATAAGGTTTGGTAAAATCAATTACGGAAACTTTGGGCACGTGATCTACTGCTTGTGTAAAGACGTTTAGGCAAAAAAAAAAAGAAATTCGAAAAAAAATAAAAATTAAAAATTGCAAGAAATGAAATATATTACATTAAATCGTCCACCCGCAATTCATACATACAAGAAAGGTATACAAAATTAAATTATATTGCAAGAAATAAAATCTATTGCATTAAATCAACAGCGCGCAATAAATAAACACAAGGTTCATGCATCGGGTTCATGACTCGACAGCTGATCGACGTAGGTAACGGGGTTTTAACGATTTCATTCCAGCGGGAAGTTGTAGTCTTTCATTTTTGATTTGACAACTTCTAAGCATTCCGTTATCGGCATATTTGTGAACAACGATTCAACGTCAATACTGACCATGATCTCATTTTTGTTCACCCGGATGTGCTGTAGAAGCTGTACAAAGTGTCTGGAGTCTTTGACGTAAGATGATGTGTTTCCGATAAGTGGCTTCATGACAAGTGCGATGTGTGACAGGTCGTATGTAGATGAACCAATTTGACTCACTATGGGCCGTAAGGAAGTATCACACTTGTGCGTCCGTGTGCCGAAACTAGTCGTCCGAAACGAAGAAGAAAGACGGTTGACAGATTTTTCTGATCTGACTTTTTATACACATTGATGATTCTCCTTATATAGAAAGTAATTAAGTACTCCATGTCACAATGATGTAGAGCCAATTAGGATAATCTCTTAAAGGAAAAAGTTGAAAAATTGTCTAGCTGTATGCTATAAATAACATTTCAAAAAGTAAAATGTTTTGGTTATGTTAATACCCATTGATGTTTGTATACATCTATGGGTGCATGTGCGTAGTTTCTTGGCGCACAAACGTTTAAATGTTTACCCTGATGCTATTGTAGCGCCACCCTTATTTAATGCGTATCGACGGATATATTTCATATGTACACAGATGATTCCCTAACTCTTCCGTTAATAACAATGATAAACTTTTTATTAAAATATAGAATGACTGCATTTATTATTACCTACAATATATTATTATCTTTAAGAATCCTTTTTGTATCGATATAAAAATACTATGTTATTTATTTGAATAGGGATGTTGACAGTGTTCATATAAAAATGTAATTTTGATGTTAATTGGTAGTTTCTATGATAGAATTCTGAAAAAATACAATATTTTCCCTTAATTTTATTTGATTAAATTAATATTTAATAAATAAAATATAACAAAATTTAAAATAGGTCACGTGATAATTAACGGAAATGACGTCACCTGTTCCTCTTTAGCGGAAGTGGAAGAATATTGACGTACTTTTATGCACCATTTTCCGTACGCAGTACATATTGTAAAAACTAATTTTCAGGCGTTTTGACAGTGTACACACACATAGGCACCGTATAACAATTATAAAACTTAGAAGCCATTTTTTATTAACGACAACTAGAATCATTTTATCATTTTTACGATGTTTAACAACATATGACGTCATGTGACAAGTGTTAGCGTTTTGGAGCGAAATTTAAAATGCATTATAAAATGCAAGATTTTGTAGGCATTTGCGTATTTAAGCAAAAGTTAATAATATTTACGCCTCTATTAGATATTTATAAATGATTGGTGTTTTATTGTAATTTTGTTATGCAAACTATATAATACGGCAATTTCAAAGTGTACCCAGGCACAAATTAAAAAATAATAATAATTATGTTATTCTTTTACAAATTTGTGCACAATATTTTCGGGCATATAGTTTTTTATGAATAAACATAAAAAGAAACGAAAGAACAAAGAAATTGAAACGGAACACTTCAACAATTGATTTTCGTTAAGTTCGTTCGTGAAGTTAGGAAATTTAGTATAAAAAGGATTGTGTGGTTTTATGAAACCACGGTAAAAGTGAAACTTTTTTTCACAATATAGACATTAAACTAAAAAAATTTGGAATAATATTCCATTAAGGGTATAAAAAAGTCGCTTTATCAATCTTAATTTAACTACCATCAAGTATCAATAGATTTGACAAGCTAATAATAATACCGTATTGGAACGAGATTACAACATACGAAAAATCCAAGAGTGACAGAGACATAGACACTTTCTTTTGTCTTTGTCAGAATATCACCCTTTGTTTGTTGGGCACAACAAGGATGTGCCCAACAAAAAAATATCGACTAAATTTGAATGCCATACAAAGATTCTCACTCGCGAACAGTTTGTCAAATATGCCGCCATTTTGTACTACTTTTTAATTTGGTCGGCTTATGTAGGTATGGTGATACCAGTTTTGTTATAAGCAGATTACCCAAGAATGTGGTATTATATAAAAAGGGTGACTGGAATTTTCGAAATAAACACAATAAAAACAAATATGTTTATTGCTATCCTTAAAGGCTATGTACTATATAGATCATACATATTAAGACGTATATAGCCTTCTTTTTTATTATTTATGTTTTTAGCGGTTTGTTATTAGTCATTACATAATATTTTCGATAATCCGGAAAAATGCAGCTGTCTAAAATTACAATAAATGTTTGGTTAGGGCTAATACTTATAGTTATCTATCAACCTTTACCAGTTTTTTATTATTTTAAATTCACTTGTTTCAAGAAAATAAGTAGACTTGTTATTATGAATGTGGTATTCCTGTAAAATATGCCTGTCCCTTTCACCTGAAAGGGACAGGCATATATACGCGAATGTCAATTCCATATTATACTTGTTCCTAGTAATTTCTCTATTATTATGTCTATGGTTTGAGAATTAATGCAAAATCATAGACATAATATAGAAGGACTAGGCATACCTACGAAAATAAGGTGTAATCTACAACTCAAATCGGCACCTATCATGGCTGTCAAAACCCTAGCAGGGTTTTGACAGCAAAACAATAGAGAATACTACTATGAAAAGGGCACTCAAGATGGCGGATCAGGCACTCATTTACAGCTGTAAGTTTAAAGAAAAAAGGGCATCCCCTCTTATTTCCTAACTTCATGAGCAAAATGACGTCTCTCGAACGAACGATGTATTGTGTTGCCATTTCGTGTATAGTTCCATAGTTCGAAGAATTTTTTGCAAAAAAAACGGTCACAAAACGGAAAGTTTCGGTTGGTTAAAATTTTAGATTCTAAGTAAGATTTATGTTCAATAGAAACTATGTAGAAAAATGTATTATTGATATTTTTAAGTGATAAATTAGACATTTAAAAAATCAAATTACATTTACTAAACCACTCACGTCCATCAAAATTTTTATAAACCAAAGATATTGTTTTTTAATGTTTACGCGAATTTCACTCATTATAATAAAACAATTTTTATGGATTTTATCGCGGTTTATAAAGACGGTCCAACCATTCTCCCGTGACCATGGTTGGACTATCTTTCATTCATTCAATCTTCATGCTTGTAAAAATCTTAATATACTGCGATAAAATCCGTAAAAATTGTTTTTATTATAATAAACCAAAGATTTTCTGCCGCCAGTTGAGAAAGAGGCAGGTAAATTTGATGGTCGTCAATATTTTAAAACGACAATAGGGATGTTGACATTTTTTATAAATGTTTATAGATCATTTATTTTGACGACCTCTGTGGCTCAGTAGTAAGCGCGTTGACGCTCAAGCCCGGAGGTTGCGGGTTCGAATCCCGCCAGGGAACAAAAATATTTTCTGTGGTCCTGGGTCATGGATGCGTATTAAATATGTGTAATAAATAATAAAAATCTTAAATATATGTATAGTATAAAAGTATTAAATATATTTCCGTTGCCTGGTACCCGTAACACAAGTTCTTCTAGAACTTACCACGGGACCAGATTGACGTGGTGTGAAAGCGTCCATATTTATTATATTTTAAAAAAAATATATAAATATCTAATAGAGGCGTAAATATTATTAACTTTTGCTTAAATACGTCTAATGCCTATAAAATCTTGCATTTTATAATGCATTTTAAATTTCGCTCCAAAACGCTTACACTTGTCACGTGACGTCATATGTTGTTAAACATCGTAAAAATGATAAAATGATTATAGTTGTCGTTAATAAAAAATGGCTTCTAAGTTTTATAATTGTTGTACGGTGCCTATGTGTGTGTACACTGTCAAAACGCCTGAAAATTAGTTTTTACAATATGTACTGCGTACGGAAAATGGTGTATAAAAGTACGTCAATATTCTTCCGCTTCCGCTAAATAGGAACAGGTGACGTCATTTCCGTTTATTATCACGTGATCAATTTAAAATTTTGTTACATTTTATTTATTAAATATTAATTTAATCAAATAAAAATAAGGGAAAATATTGTATTTTTTTCAGAATTATATCATAGAAACTACCAATTAACATCAAAATTATATTTTATATAAATACTGTCAACATCCCTATTAATGAAAAGCTAAAGAGAGGTGTCAAGGGAGTAGGGACACCCGGATGGGAACGAAGTTCCTTTCGATTAATTTGTGAAGGAATTTTAATAAAAAAAAAAAAAAAAGTGTAAGGAGGGACAGTAAAGTCGAGGGACAAGGCAAAACTAAGATCTACACTTTTTTTAAATAACCTACTCTATACAATCATAAATTTGATTAAAATATTACAATAAATTATAAAACAAAGCTAATTCAGCTGTGGTCATCATAATAGTGAAAAATACGACCAAATTTGTCTTTGTATTTATAAAGGACATATTATTTTATTAAAACATGATAATAATTGATTTAATAATGTAATATTGAATAAACCGCCTTACGCATCTCACGCCCAGTTTGACGTCACTTTCCGGGGTTCTCGCTTACCGCACCCTATTTTATTTTGTCCATAGCTTCCTATACTTTTCGGAGGAGTAGTGCTGTGCTCCTTATCTCTACGAAACAGAGTGTATTTTTACATGTCTTTTGTTTTAGTTCCTTAACGGTCCTCTAGATAGCGCGATCGAAGCCATCTATACTGGCGCAGAACGCACCAATCAGATTTGAGGAACTTTGACGCAATTTGCAAATGGCCGTGAAAAGGATTGAGCTCGAGGGTGTATGAAATACTAAATGGTGGTCGAGTCCGTGATAAAAACTTGTGATTAAATCTTGGTTCAGTGTAGTGTTGTTAGAAAAATACAAAATGTGCCAAAAAGAGAGGATCCAGTCTTAATAGTGGTTGAGACATCGCCATCGACCGACTGGAGGAATCGTCGAAGTCATTTGCTGATTGTCGGGTAAAGTCCTTGTTTTATTAGATATCCTAGTGATTAGACATTATTTTGATATCCATTAATAGGGAACACCTACAGAATGAAACCCTTATTTAATATTTGGGTGTGACTGGCGTGAATGAGTGATAAATCTGAAATGGTCGCCGGCTGAATGCGTGGTAGTGCACACATAGATAGATAATATTACAATTTGATTTTGCAGAATAATAAAGCAATTTTACGTGCGCAAATCATTTAGGATCATTCAATAATTCACTAGTTTAGTTAGCGTGTACTATTCTGAGAAGTATAAATCATTTCATATCATATACGTGTAGACTACAAAAAAGGCACGGCCCTGTTGCTAAATGGACGTACATCGATTCTTGCGTTAGCCTTATCAATATGTAATTTTCCCTTATGTTTTTTACGTTATTTGCAGTATTTTGTATTCGATTAGATTGTTATTTGTATTAACAGATTGTAACAGTACATTTTCAAGCAAAACAAAAAATCGATAATTTCACAATAGACCAACGTTTACGCTTTTGAAAGTGATTCTACAATAATATATAGTAATCAAGCCATACAAGCATTAATAAGTCATCAGTTGGGGATAAA
This sequence comes from Helleia helle, assembly GCA_963853865.1. NCBI lineage: Eukaryota > Metazoa > Arthropoda > Insecta > Lepidoptera > Lycaenidae > Helleia > Helleia helle. The sequence continues at coordinate 8,472,179 of OY971434.1, forward strand.
GAAAATGGTATTAGAAACATAATATATTTTTACATATATGGTCAATTTGTTTTAAATTGATAATATCTATGGCCTAAAGTTATAATTATTATTTATATTTTCATCATTGATGTTGTTTTAAAAAGCTTCATCTCAATCCTAGAAAATAAGATGGTCACTGATAACTTATTACTTGTACATGTTGAATAATATGTCTGTTGCATAAATTGATTTCCAAAAATTCTGATTGTCATCCATATGGTGTGTACCACTATTTTACTATAGGCAATATAATAATAACAATGTAACGGCTAGAAGTCTTAATTACGAATGCACTGGAATTTATTTGTATAGAAAATTTTATTTAATTACATGTCGTAAAGTATATCCAAGTCACTCTTTAATTTTGCAAATAATTATTTTTTCTTCAAAATAAGGGTGTGGCTGCACTGATTACATAGTTATACAAGAGAATGAACAAATTCATTGATTGATTATATTATAATGCATCAAGTTTCAATATATACAATTAGCAAGGAATTTGTAATTGTTCAATGATGGCCTATCTACCGCACTATACTGACTACTGGCAATATTCCTAACATTTAAATTTTTTTTTGTAAACACCATAATTATTAAATAAATAAATTTGTACAAAATGACAGATTTCTTAAAAACAAATAGAAATAAATCATGTTGCTTTCACACCAATGTCTTCAAGTGTTTAGTGAGCTAATTGACTAATTACAATGAAATATAGTGCCAAAGTTATGAGCACAAAATGATTACAATTTTAATATATTCCTATTGTATTCTAAAATGTCTAATATATTATTTAAAAAATTAATACATTGTATAGGAAGACTTATTATAAAATTTAAAGCAGATTTGATATTTTTGTGTGTGTGTGACATGTTTTATGCTGTCTGCTTATTTTTTTGTTGTGTCAGACGAGCATAGCCTATAATTATGTCTTAGAAATGTCATTTGCATGTGTTGTGTTTTTAGATTACTACTGCTGCGTTAGATCTTATGTTCCCTTTTATTATTAGCCTATTACTGTCCATAACTATCAACTGTTCCTATTTGCTCTATCTATAAAATGTATGTTTATTTCAAAGGATAATCATTATTAATTACTGGGGCACTGCTAGTAAGAGTTTTGAGTCTGTGTTAATAAAAGTATTGATGGATAAAAATCGATAGTCGGGACAATATATGAATATTCAAAATATAAAGAGCATAAAATAACAGTTTCCATAATATGTTTATTATTAGATTAGTTTGCGTTTACACAATACTGCGGTTATAACTAGACTGCCCCGAGTATTCCATAATATGTTACCATTAAACCGTATACACTAATGCTATAATATAATTAATGCTGTAATGTTATAATTTATGCTATACTTAATGCAATTAACACTAAATACAACAAAGTTTGTCCCTAAATCATTTTCTCTTTTAACAAAAAAATATATGTATATGCATAAATTGGATTCAATCATGGTACAAATACCTAAATTAAACTCGATACAGTTCAACAGCTATTGAATTAAGAAGCACTACTGTTACTACTTTACAAATTTATATTTTAATCAGAGTCAGGTGGGCTTACCGGTGGGAGGGAAGCGCTGTGCCGCACTCCCAGCTGCATGGGTACCACCATCTTGCTTGTTTCTCCCGTGAAACAGCTTTGCTGTGTTTTGGAGAAAAGGGCAAGACAGGCAGTGTAATTACTGGCACCGAGACTTAACATCTTATGTCTTAGGATAGGCAACACATAAATAAGTTGCCTGGGCTCGTTCCAGGTATACTAGTTTAAGTTCATGTGCGACGTCGACCACTTAGCATAAGGTGGTACGTTTGCCAGTTTGCCTATCCAACTAACATAAAAAAAGGCAGATTCGAATTTATAGTACTCATACAATGTAATAAGTTGGTGCATGATCATAATTACAAAATACATATACCTAAAATAACATAGATACAAATTTAAAATAAAATGATAGCAATTTGCATAATATTCAATGGTTAAAACAAACATTTTGTTAATGTGTCCCCACAAAGAATATATACCTATTATAAATACTAATAATAACTGATTTGGTTTTTATTCATTTTTTATAATTAACAATAGAAACCTAGTCCTATCGGAAGTTATTTTTAACAAGAGTCACACGCAACAGAAACAAGGACAAAATATGTAGGATCAGCTGCAGCCTATTTCTGGCGATGGTTTAATATCTGAGTCAGTCAATATAATTACCAAATCAAAACTTTGATATTCCATCTATGAAAAGCTACCTCTTAGCAATATTCTGTCCTGTTACAATGTATAGGGCAAATATAAATAAAATTGGCATGGCATTAAAGGTCATTAATTACATATTTATGGTATTTATTGCCTACACATTCAAGAATTTGTATAAAATAAACATTATACTGTTACTTTAGTACAGTATACTTTACACTTTTATAAAATAGACATATTTTGTAACGTAAGACAAAACTGCTACATTTTTTTTTAATATTAGAAACTGTTGATTCTTTACATGCTTACTACATCTTTTGACTAACATAAATTGATTGTTATCATTTTGAAGATTCACTTAAGAAAAAACATCTAAAAGATGTGTGACAAGCAGATTTTACATAAGTAAACATGTGACAGTTCCTTTGAATACGCACACATATACACATATACAAAATTAAATTGGCGTAGTTTGTAAGTCTTACTTAACCTTCACAGCTTACACCTCAAGGATTTCTCCAATAAAGTTTATCTATGTAGTTTTATAATAATAATATAGCACCAGGGTGGCCAACCTTTTCGGCAGCCGGGCCAAAATTCTGAAATAGAATTTCCCACTGGGCACTATCAAATTTTATGTTGCTAACCAATGCACAAAAAAACATTTTTTATGAAATGTTTGAGAAAGTATGTAATGTAATGTTAGTAGATATTGTGATATTTTTCTTTAATTAGAAAAAATAATAATTCATCTCTGCAGGCCACATTTTTACAGTCCTTAGTCCAGGTACCCTTGATTACTTTAGCACATAACTGCAAGACAACATGTAAATCGTGAAAACTATAAAAATAATACAAAGTAAGCAATTTTTTTAAAAATTAATGAACACTAATTGGTGTGCAAACTATTGATTTCCTGTAGGAAAAACATACAGCATAAAAGACAACAACAGGTTCTATACATTCAACACACACCACTTATGCATCTCCTTTACTGACTTAATATATTAGATCCTTTTTTTTCTCTCTTTTACGCCGGAAAATGCTCTGAGGCATCCAGTGGGGGAGGGGGCGGCGAGTGCCACCAACGCCGCCTTTGGTGAGGTGCCCTGGATCTGTTGAGCAAACAGGGCACCTCGACGGCTAGTCAGTCCCTCAAGGGACTGACGCCAACTCCACAGAGGGGTTGTCTCGAAACACAGAACAACGTCGGGACAGTACAATGGGGTGAGGTTCCCATCCTCGCCCCCTATTCCCCTCTTCTTTTGTCCCCTCTTCTTATAAGAGGGGTACAAAGAGCAGCCCCCGTGGCTCAATTTGCTTCGCCCAAGGTGCTGGGCTAACCCTAGGCTACTAAGCCCCACCGTCACGACAATGTTTGGACGATGGTGGGGAATATATAAGTTCCCAGTAAAGACAGTGGGGACAATAGAGAGCTTTCGCTTAGAATAAACTAATCAAAGCTTATTCTAATATATAAGGAATAAGAGACCATTTGTTCCTATAAAGTTAAAATAAAAGCTGTACTGATTGCCACATGAATAAGTCAAAAGTTGTGGCCAACCTTGGTCAAAGACAGAACTATTTCACAAACTAATCCAATACAGATATTTCTAAATGTGATATATAGAGTTCTTTATTCAGTTATAACTTATGGTAAGCTGATGCGCTTATATAGTATTGTTTCATATGTTTGAATCGAAGACAATAGCATCAATTCTAATTCAGCATTCAATGTAAGATAAGGATGAATAAAAAAAAAATTAAACAAAAATTAAAATTGACTTAAAAAAAAAAAAACTGAAAAGTAATAAAAGAATCGTATTTCTTTTATTTTTGTATTTACAACTTATAATCAACTTTTCATCCACTAATGTACAATCTTTGCATTTACCACATCATTATTGTTTCTTTTGGAGTCAGTGTTGGTGTACCTATATAGGTACAGCAACAAATATCTTCTAATCTTTTGGAGTCTGTGACTAATAATATTTTAATATAACCCATAGGTAATCTAAATAATAAACTTTTTTTTCTTGTACATTTTATTTAATTAGCTAATAAGCTCTACTTATAGTATTCATAGTATGATATCTCAACAGAAAAAAAATCACTATCAATTGCAAGCTAAAACAACAAAAGTTCACACATGACTTAGAGTAATTTGAATTACCTATATCTTTAATATGAAGAAACCATATCTTTTGATTTAATACAAGATGAAAACACACTCGACATTGAATTTGCCTTAACAGAAGCACATTCAGTATCTTAACTAATAAGATGAAATACAAAATATTATAATAAACTACATTGTTAAACTATTATAAGACAACTATTATAATATTGAGAAACAAATTACTTTGTCATTTCATATTTAATGTATATATTATGTAGTCATATTTTATCATTTGTTTCTTATTTCCACTTACAGACGTAGCTTTTTTCCAAATGTGGTCTGTAAATTATATATACATACAATTAAGTATATAATCAGTTGTCTGGTTACCTTAAGAACAGGCTCTGCCTAGTTTGGGATCAGATGGCCATGTGTGAGTTGTCCCACAGGGTGTGGATTGTTGTTGGTTAAAACTTTTAAGATCTTTTCCATACCATTAATAATAATAATCATATTATGCGCTCTGTGATTTCTTAATTAGCCCATGGTATTTAAGCTAAAACAACTACTAATATTTGAAACCAAATAATTGCTCTTTATACAATCATTGCAATATTGTTTGTAACATAAACATCATCATCAGTTATGGCCAATGCTTTAGAGTTTAGGGTGTTCGTTTTTGTCACGTGTATGCGATCTGTGGCCGTATTGCGTGTGGTGGTAATTATGATATATTTGTGGTGAGTCAATTCGGAAATACCCAAACCGTCTTTGAACAGTACAATGTTCATAGTAGTAGATTACGTTGGGTTGTTATAGATACGGTTTTGGCGTACAGATGGCGTTACTACAGATGTCATATTTCTGTATATACATATATGAGTATTCTGCATCCTCATAATTCGATAAAGCGATTGTAGATAACGTACATGAATTTTTGGTATTTGTAAATACAGACGTTAAAAAGGAATAGTACGGTTTTACTGCTTTTGGGTTTGAGTGTACATACTTGCACTGTGCACTAAAAAATATTTTTGTCTAAATTTTCCCATGCAGCTGACCCTACAACATCGCATTGTAACTGTAAATCTTATACGTGTCGCATATAGTTAAGAAGCATGAGTACAACCTCCATATTTACCTTTAAAGAGGTCGCGTTGTCGATTACACTAACAATATTAAATTTGCTAATAATGGTTTTGAAATAATTGAAAGTTAACGATTTTAGAACAAACTTCGATGCCGTACACATCGGTAATGTTTTGCTGAAATTAAAAAAAAAGGCAGTTGTGCTTACAGAATCCTAGACTGTCCTCTTGGGGGACATCCATAAATTATGTGAGGTGAATTTGACGATTTTTCGACCCCCCTCTCTCATTGATGAGATATCGTGAGATTTGGCTCGACCCCCTCCCCCCCGTTCGAATCTCACGTGAGATATTTCTAAGCGCGTATTTTAATGTAAATGTTGTGGACCAATTTTACAAAAGACAATTTATTTTATTATTTTTATTTAATGAATTTAATAAAGACATACGAGTCTTAATTTGCTGACTGTAATCTATTTTCTTTCTCTTTTTCTTCTCGACCCCCTTCCCCCCTGAATAACCTCACGTAATTAATGTACGCCCCCTTGTGCTATGAAATATTAGCATATTACACAAAAAGCGATACGAATAGTAACTTTACGTTCATTTTATCGTTCGGTGTAGTGATATATTTATTTTGTCATTACCTATTAAATGTTGAACATTCACAAATAACCTCACCATTTTAACGTTGTCACCTAGTACAATCGCGAAGTTTGGGTTACGTTAGCAATCCGTGGATCGAATAATATATGGGTATAATTCACTACAAATATTTATTATCTGATATAAAAAATCTGCCCTTGATTTGAATCCGTGACCTCCGCGCGAAGTGGCATTTCACGTTACCGACATTATCCGACAAAACTTCAAAGTCTATCTGCGATATAAACGTGTTTCCTTTTCTAGTGGTATGGTAAGTAGAAATTGACTAAGGATCTGCTATCTGCAGCTGTTTGATTTCTGGAATTAGCTGAGGTAGGTATACCATCCGACCCCACCATGGTTCAGGCCTTGTCGGCTCAATTTGCTTAGCCCAGCACCTTGGGCGAAGCAAATTGAGCCGAGGAGGCTCTTTGTACCCCTCTTATAAGAAAAGGGGACAAAAGAGCAGAGGGCAAGAGGCGAGGACGGGAACCTCACCCCATTGTACTGTCCCGACGTTGAGAGGGGTTGTTCTGTGGTGCGGGACAAACTTCGTGGACGTGGCGTCGGTCCCCTGAGGGACTGACTAGCCGTCGAGGTGCCCTGTTTGCTCAACAGATCCGGGGCACCTCACCATAGGCGGAATTGGTGGCACTCGCCGGGTTTTAGTGGGTAGAGCTGCGACCACTTACCAGCTTTCGGGCGCAGCGAGTCCCACATACTCGCCTGGGGAGACCCACTCCCACACGGAATGCCTTACTCGGCGTTAAAGAAAAAAAAAGGTATGCCACCTAATTAAAAAAAAATAGTAGAGTAGGGAATGGTCTCTGCGTTTGGCTACTTACGACTTATGGCCCATTCAGTTTTATTAGTGCAAAAACTCAGACTGAAGATACGGTATTACATGAAAAAGCCCTGCATACTTAGTAAGTGCGAAATCTCAATTCATGTTTAGGTAAATGTAAGTATCGTAAATGTATTACAGTGACTAAATATCGACAGTGCTCCTTGCAATGGCCTTGTTTATGTAATGGAGTGTGAGACGCGATGAGAATTGACCGACAGATGCTTCGGCCGCACGCGCATCGCTGAACATACAGACGAGGTTACATGTTGTTTTTCGTGTATTTTAAAGAATTACCCTCCCGGGAATATAGTTCTTGTAAAGAACAAGTTTTTAATGTGTAAATCTTAATAAATTGCTATAAAATCCTCTTATCTCCGATACTTATCCGTTTATGACATTCTACGCATTTCATGTGGCATGTTTGTGAATATATTCTTTATTTTACTCCTTTTTTATTAAGGAAAACATCGTGAGGAAACCTTGCCTGATGAGATTAAAAGTCTTTGAAGGTGTGTGAAGTTCACCAACCCGCATTGGGTCAGCGCATCAGTAAACTATGGCCCAACACCCACCTCGCTTGATTTGAGGAGGAGACTCGTATTCATAAGTGGGACACATACAATGTATTACATTTTATGTTTAAGGTGGATTTTTTTTTTATGTCCAAAGCAGGCAAACGAGCAGTCGGAGCCTTATGTTATGCAGATGCGTTGCCCTCCATTTCCCTACCGTATGTGCTACCGAAAACGCACAGACCGCACAGATCGCGACATAGCTGTAACTTTACGCCGGTATCATGTGAGCGAGAGGTACCACCTCGGTCGTGCCGTTCCAATTTGACTTCAATGCAGCATGGCACTGCCTTTTATAAAGTACGGATATGCCTAGTGCCCTAAGTCTGTCTGTCGTCATCGACGTCAATTATAACGAGTTCACCGAAACACCCTTATAGTTTTCTCTTCTGGCCTTTGTTCGCTAGTTTATCAGTGAACGCTAACCCCCATAGGGCCAGCGCCTAATACCCGCCCTCGTTTGACTTCGAGGAGTCCCGTGGCAAGCAGAGGAGATATGGTCGCTTTTGTATATAGTTCAACAGCGTTATCAATGTTATCTATTTTTTTTAATAAATTAAATACAAGCTGAACCCGACAAACGTTGTTCTTTTTTTTAACGCCGAGAAATGCTCTGAGGCATCCCGCGGGGAGTGGGTCTCCCCAGGTGGGTATGTGGGACTCGCTGCGCCCGAAAAGCTGGTAAGTGGACGCAGCTCTACCCAATTAAACCCGGCGAGTGCCACCAATGCCGCCTTGGCTGAGGTGCCCCGGATCTGTTGAGCTAACAGGGCACCACGACGGCTAGTCAGTCTCTCAGGGGATCGACGCCATCTCCACAGAGGGGTTGTCCCGCACCACAGAACAGCCCCTGCCAACGTCGGGACAGTACAATGGGGTGAGGTTCCCGTCCTTACCCCTTGCCCCCTGCTCTTTTGTCCCCTCTTATACAAAGAGCGCCCCTAAGCTCAATTAGCTTCGCCCAAGGTGCTGGGCACAGCTTAGGCTACTGAGCCCCACCGCCACGTCAAGGTCTTAACCATGGTGGCGACAAACGTTGTCCTGCCCTTACCCATGCCCCGTCATCATTTCTTCTACAAATCTGGCGATAACCAACACAACAAAAAAATAATTATTTTAGTACAATGGTTCTCAAGTTATGTTGCGTAGGTACATACATTTCGGCGATTAACTTTTATTTATATAGAAGATAGATAATATATAAGAATATACGAGCTCATTATTTTTGAAACATCGAATGTACAGCGGTCACGTGGCTCGCGCCCGCACCACGTGACTGGCCGTTAGCGACGTTGTTCCTATTTATATTACCCAATTATACATTTTGATTCAAAAGTAATTTATTAAACAATATTAATATCGTCTAATTCATCATAATTATAAGAGTCATGAAGATCTTCCAATCCATTAATGTTTTAAGCATAAATAAAAAAAAATTAGGAAATATGGTGGGTACGGCGCGGTTAAATTGGGCCGCGGTTGTGTTTTTTGGTTTCCCGTTAATTAATTGTTATTTTGTGCATTGAAGCGGTTTTCTAATGTGTTTGTTTCAAAAACTTAATCTGTTTAAGATAATTGTAATTGATTTGCGAATATTATGGTGGACTGTTCTGGGTGGGTGGAGACTGTAGTGTCAGTCACAGAGTACATTGTAACGTCTATACGTTACATAGTAGATACCAATCTTGTTCCATAAAACGGGGCATGAAGAAACTAGCGCCTCTATATTTTAAAGGCAGAACTAAACCTTTGGTATGCCGTATGGATTGGATACCGGTATATCTATAGCTATGAAAGAGCATACTCATACCTGAAAGGCCGGCAACGCACCTGCTAATCCACTGGTGTAGCGGGTGTCTGTGGATGTCGCTCTTCACTTACCATCAGGTGAACCGACTATCCGTTTGCCCCCTCTTCTATAAAAAAAAATAAAAAAATATGTATAGATACTTTTAGGTTTACTTAATTTAATTCTTTAATATTATGTTAATTTCAGGGATGGATAAATGAAATACGATTTAGCTGAAAATGTTTTTATTACTATGTACCTAAGTAATACATCTATGTATATCTTATGATATACATAGATGTATATCATAAGATATACATCTATGTATATTAGATATCTAAAGATTTAACATACTATGGTGAAATTTTGCAAAATTGCATGGACCGGCCAGGAGAGTTAGAGATATATTTTGTACATAACAATTGTGTTGAAGTTTTAGTAAAAGCTTATCAAAATTAGATTAAATTCTCAAACTTAACACTATGCTGGAGTCCTATCAGGACTCTACTTTTAACACAAACACTCATAAAATTACTTTCTGGTCACTAATATGTATTAGTTTGAGAAACATTAACTCAACTCAGCAACAATTGTTTAACATAACAACTATGATCACAAAAATAAACAAAATATTTATTTATTTATTATTTTCATTTAAAGGCATTAGCTTAGGCTATTAGCCATACAAAATACAATTATTCGGTCTGTAATACGGAGAAATGGCGGGAAACCCCGAGGAGCGCGGCTTCGCCCCTCTAGCCCCCATCAATTAACTATCATTCCACATTCCATCCACACAAGGCAGTCCACCACAATATTCGCCAAACAATCACATTATATATTACACAGATTAAGTTTTTAAAACAAACACTATAGAAAATCGCCAGAACAGCCCTACTAAGAAAACCACTCCAGAACGGTACTCCATAAGATTCGCCAACCAATCACAATATATAAAGATCAAGTTTTTAAAACAAACACTATAGAAAACCACTCCGAATGGACAAAACACAAAATAACAATTAATTAACGGGAAACCAAAAAAACACAACCGCGCGTCCCGATGCTTCCCGCCATTCCCCCTAAACAAAATATCGCAAATAAACTTTCTCCAACTTCTTCTTTTTCTTCTTCTTCTTTTGCTTTGGCTTTCTGAAGGATTTGCCAAAGTAAGAGTAATTTAAGCTTAAATAAAGCTCAGTTTGGGTTATACAATTTAGTCTAATGTATATCGCCTATTGTCTGTTATAGATACTTTTTATAAGTAAGAGAAGTAATTAAATATCCAGCAATTATAAAATTTGGTGAGCCAATAAAACTGCATTTAAATAATTTGGTCAGCATACAAATATTTTGTTTGGATCCGCATGAAGTTTTTGTGGTTTGTTACTGAATTGCTGACAGTGACGAACAAAATCCCACTTTTTGGTTTGTTCTACAACTAAATCTTTGATTGAAAAAGTATTGGTTTGTGATGCTTTAGAGAAAAGATATAGCTTAAGTACTTGGGTACCTACGGGCTACCTGACAAGTTAAGTATTTTTGCTACTTTTATATGCAGCACAAAATGAATTTTTTGCTTACCCTCTGAGTGCTTACCAAAATTTTATTAAACCAGAGCAGCTCACTGCAGCTTATATAATTAATAAGCTGTACAAAAATAATTACAGCCGTCCAGAATGACATAAATTGCTAATTGATTTTGAAATGTTTGCTGACCATGAGTTGCTGATCAATTAGCTATTTCTGCTTACATATTATATTTTTCTGCTCACAAAAATACTAATACTGTGCTAACCATTTAAATAACACCCCTTTATAGATATTTTTAGGTAAAATTTTTGGAATATGAATTACAAAATTAATTTGCAGTTATGTAGGAAAGCGAACAGTAATTTATTCACATTACTAAACAATGAAATAAAAACACTTCGATTTAATGCATTATTTCTTTCTTTTCAAACATTTCAACAACATATAAAACTATTTAGTTTTTCATCTTAGAGCGGGGAATGATAGTTGATTTATGGAGAACTGGAAAGGCGAAGCCGCATGCCTTAGTGTTCCCACTATTCTTCCATATTTTAGACTAAATATTGATTACGACAGAATTGTCAGCATGGTCTTAGCCTGTTTCAATATGAACGAAAATAAAAACAACAAACCTAATGCATGATTGTTTTCATGCCATCTTGCGTATTATAGCAGAACTCAAAGTAGAACTACGAAGATTCAAACTTGAGAATACTGCCATCTCTTACGAACACATCTCTACGAACGAAATATGAATAAGAGACCTATAAATAGGTCTCTTATTCATATTTCATATAATTAAAAAACAGATCTAAACTGATTTTCTACAAGGACTACATATACTTCATGATTTTTTATTATTGTACCCATTGCTGACCCCAGTTTTTTGTACTAAGATTAAGCGCCCTGGTGTTAGTTGTTTTAATGGGACTAGAGGGTCGAAGCCGCGCTCCATGGAGTTTCTCGCCGTTTCTCCTTATTACAGACTAAATATTGTTTACGACAGACTTGGCAGCATGTCCTCTGGTCTTAACCGGTTCGAACGATAGTAAAAAAATATATTAGTAAGAAACAAACGCCAAAAATCTGGTCGTCAATAGAACAGCTGATATATGTAAAATCCACCATTTTGCCTCTAAGCAAAGCATTAGATAGTTAAAAGATTTCTTAACGCTTAATAGTGTTCATATGTAAGGTTTTTGCTAATCAGCTTTTAAGCAATTGATTAAATATTAAGAAAGGTTCATAAGTAAGGATGTCCGCCGATAGTGACCGAATATCTTTATTCAACTTATAATGTAATATGTAATATGTCCGACCGATATGGCTCTACTCGATAACTGCCTTACAAATTACAACATATTGTTCATTATGTCATCGAGTACAATATACATATTATATACTTACTAGCAGGCCCGGCCATGCGTTGCAGTGGCTAAGGTATATAAAATGTGTAAGGTATTCGGGATTCGAACCCGCAACCTCCGGCTTGAGCGTCAACGCGCTTACCATTGAGCTACATAGGTCCTCAATTAATAATGAAGGTCTAATACGTCATCTTTCTGTTAATGAGTTTTGGATTTGACATCATCTTGAGAATTTAACATCTGCATACAGTAACAAAATTTAAACATTTAATTTGCAATAACACATATTGAGATCAATAATTGAGATAAAAATTACCCTATCTCCCAAGTTGGAGCAAATTACAAATGCTTATAAAATTTGATAAAAATTGGTTTAGTAGTTTCGGAGTTATCGCGAACATACATCGTGATTCGTGACACGAAATTTTTAAATATAAAGATGTAAGTATGTATATATCTCATACATACATATAACCTGTATGCCATAGCCATATGATCATAATAAATCAACCTTTTTTCGTCAATATTTAGTAATTATTGCTAAAACATAAAAATGTTTAATAGGTAATTAATCTACTTTAACGTCTTGAATAAATACGGGCCAAAATAATTGGTTGAATGGATACGTTATGTGATAGGTAGCCTACGTAATGTTTACGCACTGTCTCCCTCGAATGTACCGTACGTGCGTATACGTACGTACGTGCGCGCGTGCGTGCGTGCATGGGTGCGTGCGTGCGTGTGTGCATGCAAAAAAAATGTGTGAAACTATCCATTACACCGGAACGTTGCTATCGTAAACTGGAACGGTATACTGCTTTGTGACCGAAAGCTGCCAACCACGTATAAATCATGTCTCATAGAGCATTTTCATATTTTTTTATTCAATGTTAAGAACAAAGATTACTCTGCGCAACAATGAAATTATTTCGGTCTCAAAATTAGTCCTATCCTATGTCTTCTCCGTTTACTGAATGCAAAAACGACCATTAAGGTTCAACTAGTCGATGGCGCGAACTCCAACAAAATGATTGCTATCTCACACGACATAGTGCGCGCGAACATGTGTGCTAGAATGAAATGCACAATGCACAGTTATTATAGAAAAACTATTACGTGTATCTTTTAAAAATAAATTTATTTCAACTTTTGCATAACTAAACTATATCTGTACGGGCTTTATTTTTAAACTTTCGTGCTCCGTGTACTATTTATTTTCGCCCTTATTATTTTATTTATAAAGTTGGGCTAAAATTAGTGTTAAAATACGAATGTTTAGAAGCTTGTATTTTAAAAATGTATATTTTTTTACGATTTTGGGTATAGATAATGACGAGATCAATTTAAATTATACTTAGTTTTTTTATGGTCAACGTCAAACATTGTAGTAATTACTGTTCTGCGTTTGTATGGAAAGATGAGCGACTTGTGTAACCTTAAAAGAATCGATTAGCTCTAGATTATGAGATAAATGCTTGCAAGAAATCTTAACCCTAGTGAGAATAAACGTAATTGCCTAGCCACTCGTAGATACAATACATGTTCTTCTTCAATTCTTACATATCAAGCTGGGCTTGCTGAAGATTTTTGTCAAAACCATGAACCGAGAAGACCACGCTTTTAAATACTAAAGAGACAAATTCCCTCAATTAAGTGATGCTAAGGTCAAGGAAGGCATCTTTGTTGGCTCACAAATACGTCAACTTGTAAAGGACATTGCATTCGATTTCGTTTTGGAAGGGAAAGAAAAGGAAGCTTCGGAAGCTCTCAAGGGAGTGATACATGGATTTTTAGGGAACAAAAGAGATGATAACTACCCTCAATTGGTTACCGGACTTCTACAAAAATACCACCAACTCGGCTGTAATATGTCCCTAAAAATCCATTTTCTCCACTCCCACCTTAATTTTTTCCAACTAATTGCGGAGATGTCAGCAGAACGGTTCCATCAAGATATTTCTGTGATGGAACGAAGATATCAGGGCCGCTGGAATGAAGCAATGCTTGCAGATTACTTAAAGCTGGTTTAAATATAGAGATACTCCAGAGGTCACTTACAAGAGGAAAGCTAAAAGATCGCGATCAAAGGAATCAGTTGATTCTTCGTAGATCTAAACACCTCGCAAGTGTTTTTTGAAGAATTTAGAATTAAAAAATAAAATAAATAAATAATAAAAATTAATGACAGTGCAATCACACTTTAAATGTTGTTAGTATATGTAATTAATATTTACCATTTTCTTAGAAACAATATTTTTCAACATTTAAATTTAATTTTCAACGTTTTTCTTAACCCAAAATTAGTAAGAATTGACTCATGAAGTAAAAGAAACGTTCAACCTTTTTTTGTTGCTCAGTGTTATTGAACGTTAATTGAATCCAATCCACTGATTCCAAAGCGAGCCGAGTACGTGGTGACGAAGTAAACGCATGTAAGGTTTTAGTTTTTACTATTTAAAATTATCTACGCCATTTTTTTTTCTTTAACGCCGGGAAATGCTCTGAGGCATCCCGCGGGGAAGTGGGTCTTCCCAGGAGGGTATGTGGGACTCGCTGCGCCGGAAGCTGGTAAGTGGACGCAGCTCTACCCACAAAATCCCGGCGAGGGCCACCAATGCCGCCTTGTAACAATTGTAACCCTTGTCAATTAATCATCCTCATCTCAAAATAAATATTTATTTTGAGAATAAAAATGTATTAATGAATGGTTATGTAATAAAACTAGAGATTTTTTATTCATTCATGATCATAATAATTATAATAATATGTATTTCACTTGTCTGTCTTTAAAACAAGTCATTTTCTCAGTTCGGTCTAAATTTAGAGACAATTTCGACTCGACACCATAAGGAACCATATTGAAGGGCCGTTATTTAACCCGTGTCGCAGTGGTGGAAAAAAGTAATGAGTCAATCCCTTTATAAAATTTCCTTAGTATTGTATATTAATGACTGAATCAATTTTATTGTATTATTTCCTATTTCGTTTTCACTTAATTCCCGGTAAAATGACTGGACGTTTGTTTTGCGTTCATTGAAGGTATGACTGTTTCATAAAGGCCAGTCAATACGAATACGAAAGTATTCCGAAGCGTCGCGAACGGCAGCTAACGTCAGCAGGTGCATCACTAATGATACATTGTGCCGTGTATGGTCTGAACGGTCGATGTGCATCGCATCGGACATACGTAAGTACTGGGTCTGATGATAGCAATGACTTATGGAACACAGCGTGATGATGGTTTAGGGCTATATGACTATTTGAAAGTCTTAGTCTAATATAGACTGTTTTGTGTAAGTTTTGCCTGCGTTGACTTCTGCCTACATGAAAAGATGATGATCAAAGAGCTTGATGGCAGTAGTTACTCTAACTTTTGTCTTATCCTGTTTCTTATCTTGATAACATCGAGATGTTAGATGAAAGAAGTGTGTGTGTGTGTATTTTCGGCAAACGTATTGCATTTTGTTTGAATATTGGATTTAATAATAATATAATAAAATAAATACGATTGACTGTACGGTGAAGAACCAGTCTAGGTTTACCTACATTTGACTTGTTTATACTGATTTACATATTACATTTACATTATACACTAGTTCTAACGTATACTTTGAATGAATATTGAATTCTACAAAACGAACAATAAGGTAAATGCCCTTATTTCTGACGTAAACACTGCTTCAGTGTTAGTTAGTACGATTGTGAGAAGTAACAAACTAACAACTTACCAACACTTAATTTGTATTGTGTGCATATACATATTGCTAATTATTAAGTATATTTTTTTTGCATCATTATTTTGAGCATCATTTAAGGATAAGGTGATCATCATTTTTCCCGCCCACGCTTTTTGGGGATGATGGAAGAAGGACATGCTTTTTATTAGTTTAGTTTTATGTGTTTCAGTATTAATTTTTAAGTTTCAAATTTGAATTTACGAAGGTAATTTACGTATTTACTATAAACACTTCCTAAAACTATGCAAATAAACAAAATTATTATCAGCGCCAAACACGAAGTAAGAGTAACAGAGGATTTTGATTTCTCTATGTTTTATTTCAAAATAAAAAAATCTAACTTTTATAAGTTGATATATAAAGACTAAAACTACACTTAACGGCTGTATGGATTTATTTATGTATATTTTCATATGAATAGACCAAAACAAGAATATATTTATTTTTTATTACCTATCGGAGTCCGGGCATTAGAATAATGGGGCCCCGACGAACACAACGATTTTAAGATCTGTCTGAATTTTGGACAAGTGAATAGCAATTAGGGCACTACTAGATGTTCTAATCCGCAATCATTGATTAAAATTATCACTCCAATCATATTCTGATAGAAGTAATGGGCCCCCATGAATCGCGGTCCCTGAACACCTACCCGGAGTGCCCAATGGGAAAGACGGGCCTGGTTAGACGATGTCTAGTTCCGTCCACTTGTTGACGCCATACACGTGTATGGAAATCCACACGGACACTGGGAATAGTTACAATCAATAAATATGTTGTTTCCTCTTTTGTGTGATAGCTATACTATCGATGAAGACGGCAATTAAGATACATACTGGTAATGAACGCAGTTGACAACTTTATAAAGGATAGAATATGGTCTAGTGAAATGGGTTTTTCTAAATTTCTCCTGTGCAAGGAGAAAATTTAGAAAAACAACAATCAACATTAAACATCGCTTGCTCACCGTCGCCGGTGAAGGAAAACATCGTGAGGGACCTGCACGCCTGATGAGATTAAGTCTTTGAAGGTGTGAAGTTCACCACTCTTTTTCTTTCTTTAACGCCGGGAAAGGCTCTGAGGCATCTCGCGGGGGAGTGGGTCTCCCCAGGCAGGTATGTGGGACTCGCTGCGCTTAAAGCTACCCACTAAAACCCGAGTGCCACCAATGCTGCCTTTGGTGAGGTGCCCCGGATCTAATAAACAAACAGGGCACCTCCACGGCTAGTCAGTCCCGCACTGGACCGACGCCACTGCCATAGAGGGGTTGTCCCGCACCACAGAACAACCCCTCCCAAAGTCGGGCTGCTCTTTTGTCTCTTTTTCTTATAAGAGGGGTACAAAGAGCCTCCCTCGGCTCAATTAGCTTCGTCCAAGATGCTGGGCTCACCATAGGCTACTGAGCCCCACCGCCACGACAAGGCCTGAACCATGATGGGGGGAGTTCACCACCCTGCATTAGGCAAGCGCATTGATGAACTATAGCCCAACACTCTTCATCTGATTTCGAGGAGCCCCGTGACCAGCAGTGGGTCATATAACTTGTAAGGGTCGATGATTATGATGATGATGACAACATGCATGTATATTATATTCATTATTAATTATTCTTTTGTAATCATAGTATTGTTCGTTAAAAACATGAGAAAATATTTATCGTGTTTTTGTTTGTTGAGTTTGTAATTAGTTTAGTTAAAATCCATGTTGCTAACTGTATATAATTGTATTATTGTTGTGTTTTAACAAAAGTGTGATGAAAATAATTTTCAGACCGTTATCAAGTCATAATGATGAACAGGTTTTGAACATTCTCATTTTGCTGACAGGTGCCAGTCGTGAAATGGGGTTTTCTAAATTTCTCCATGCAGCTGAACATGAGACCATCGCTTGCTCCCCGGGGAATGAAAACATCGTGAGGAAACCTTCATGCCTGATGAGAATTGAGATTAAAAGTCTTTGAATATAAGGGTTGATATGATTACATTCGCATTTTAGTGCTAGGGCAGAATGTAGATGAAGGTCAGATGTATGTTTCATGTTCAAAGTTATGTGTGTAGTCTGCATATGGACTGTAGCCTGTAGGGTCTAGAATTGATATAACTCGATCGCTTAGGATAGGTACTTTTGATTTTCGGAATAAGTCTATGCGTGATGTTCATGTGAAGGTTCCTTTTCATCCTGATATAACATACTTCATTTATTGTTATAGAAAAGATTCCGACGAATTGTTAACCTCATCCTTTTTGAAGTCAGTTAAAAACCTTGTTTTTGGGATTTGAAATCTTTGTACAGTAAAGCCCGCTTAAGAAGATTTCACAGGAACCAAACTAAAAACACGTCTCGAGCGAGAAATCGTATCGTGCTGGATACGGAAAATTAAACTTAATATTTACTAACTTGGTGTTGGTAATGAATAATACTTATGAGTAGTTATAACATATAATATTATGTATATTACCTATAGTGTATTTATAATTACGTAACTTACAATTTAAAAGGAAAAAATTAAAGGATTTTCATGTAATCATCATTAATAACACAGCAATAACAAGATTTTCTATATAATTTTACTCTTGCAGTACGTTTCCGCTTTCACTTAGAGAAAAATGTGGATTTATATATACCTATCAATAGCAAACTTAACTTTTCCGACATATCGGAATTAGAACAGGTCAGCCCGAACAATCAGTCGCCCTTTTCTTGCTTTGCCACCATGGCAAGGTTTTCTCTTAAAAGCATAGGGACCTATCTAGCATCAATTTCAAAGGTAAACGTAGAGGGCGTTAAAATTTTCCGGCGCTTAAAATCGAGGATTCGTTCGAAATTGTAAGGTTATATAAACTTGGACGCGTAACAACTACATAGTAAGTAAAGTCAGTTTAAAAAAACTCCTATTGCGTAAGTGATGGCGTTGTTATATATTTAAAGTACCCGTTGTAAGAAGGGGTCAAATATAGCCAGGTGTAAGATAAGATAATATACAGTAATAATAAAATACGAAAGTATTAATAAATAATACATATAAGTAATATCTTTTTACTGTGTTTGTTCGTGATGTAGTTCTAAACGTATCAACAGAATTAATAAAATTATGTACCTACATTGTTTAATTATGTTCCTAACGATTACAAAAAATACTTTGTCTTGATTTTTTCTCCTTTGTATCTTGTGAGATTTGTGTAAAGTAGTAAACAAAATTGCCTAGCTTAAGGATATTTCCAAATTTTATGGTCAAACTAGCTATTGCCCGCAGCTTCGCCCGCGTTAACTAAGATTTACAGGCGTACGCGGATTGATGATGATTATTTTTATAGCCTAAGTTACTCCTTAAAACATCAGCTATCTGTCAGTGAAAGTCCCGTCAAAATCGGCCCAGCCGTTTCAGAGATTAGCCGGAACAAACAGACAGACAGATAAAAATTGTAAAAAATGCTATTTTGGTATATGTACCGTGTATCCATATGCATTTAATAAACACCGGTTATTTTAATATTAGAAACAGCCACCACAATTTTATTTATCTGTATACTACTAATAAAATAAAAATAATAGTATACTTTAAAGTTTAAACGAATAGGTATGCTCAAATTAAGTACTAAATTTAGTAGTGTGATGTAGACGGCACCCAATGTGTGTGACGGTTTTACCACTTAGCACTTTACAAGTGAAACTTCATAATTCCATACAGAATCGTGACCCGTTTTCTCAAACACCGATACCATAACGTCGATAATTAAAAGGTTTTTTTTTCAAAACCCTCGAATGTTTTTGTTAGTGACAAAAGAGCTGATGCACTGGAAACGGCTTAATTGATTTTGATAAAATATGTCTTAATAGTAGGGGAGCCGAAGAGGGGATTTGGGGATTTACTCGAGCTTGGCAGATTAATATATGGAGGGTTACCTTGCACCCAGTTGAGTACCTTCACCATATATGAGCCCCATATATAAGGCCGCCCGTCAAGGATAAAGGATCAGATTAGTAAAAAAAAACTGATCGTCAGAAATTCTCGAGCGCATCAGATTAAGGTAGGGTGAGTTTGTTACATGCTAAAAAGTGTACATGCCACTAATCTGACAATTTGAGAGTGACGTAAAGAAAGGGAAGGGCTACAAAGTTGTAAAAAAAAACGTCATCTTGACATTCTCGAGCGTAGCTAATTTTTTTTTATTTTGAAGGAAATATTTCAAGGATAGCGAAAAATATATAATCTGACGATGTCCGCCAGTCGAAATAACAAAAATTCGTCGATAAACTTTAATGCATGCAGCTACGTAATGCTTATATTTCCCTCTGCGTTTCTATTCCTCTCTCACTCTTTCTCTTTCACTCCGTCCCCACTCTGGTTTTTGTTGCCATATGATGCCATCACAGCTGATCATAGAGACTCGTTCGTGGCATATTACTTACAACGTGTTTCCCGTTGGAAATTATTCTACGACCAAAACGTTTTTTGACCTTAGAATAATTTTACTATAGGAACTAAGACCGCGCGCCCATTTTGAAGCACGTTTATTGGAGCCATAAATGGCTCCAAATACCTGATTAGATTGGGAAAATTCATTATCAAGGTGTGTGCAGTTAAATTGTATCACAATACATCTGAAAGACAAAAGATCATGATTAAATTATCAATTTATTATAAAAAAATGAATTTTTTTTGAGCATTTTGTTCCTAAATTATTTCTATTACTTAAAAGAACATACACTTTTTTATTTGCATGCTATTTCCTTAGCTTTTCAATTAATCAAGTTCAATGATTAAAAAAAATAAAACGGTTTTTTTTTGTCAGATTAGGCGAACCCCTCTAGATAATTGTCAGATTATGATACAGCACGTCTAGGACATAAAGATGAACTATATATATCTTAATCTGACGCGCTTGAGTATTTCAAAATGGCGAATTTTTTGCATATTATAATAATGGCCGCGAGTTTGCGTCACATCAAAATCGTCAGATTATTGAATGAGAGCTTTTATTAGGTTCACTTAACACCCCCTTAAAAAATCTGACACGCTCGATTAAATTATTTTTTTTTTCATTTTCTACCGTTACGTAGGTCGTACGTAACGGTAATAAAAAGTAAAACGCATAATGCAAACGATCAGATTAACATACGTACATTATTAAAAATATGTAGGACATTGATGCTATCAATATCTGACGCGCTCGATTATGTCCATGCAACAGTATTTTTTTACATATTAAAAAATCTGTAGCCGCTTCCCCCACCGATGAATAGGTATATGTTATATAACATTTTTCTTCTTATCATGCAAGCTTTGCTACCCAATAGGTCTCTATGACGCTCGAGGAAATCCCCATTTAGCATCATGGCCTCCCCTACTATAAGACTACCACTAGAAATCATGGTCCAGCTGTTTAATTAATCATTATCCTTACTAATATTATAAATGCGAAAGTAACTCTGTCTGTCTGTCTCTTCTTCACGCCTAAACCGCTGAACAGATTTGGATGAAATTTGGCACAAAGATAGCTTGAAACCCGAGAAAGGACATAGGATAGTTTTTATCCCGGAAATCCTACGGGAACGGGATTTATAAGGGTAAAACCCCGGGACTATCTATCTTCTGAACCACGGAACAGATTTGGGTGAAATTTGATATGAAGATACTTTGAAAATTAACATAGGACATTAAATAGTTTTTATCCTGAAAATCCCACGGGAACGGGACCTATGCGGGTAATACCCCGAGACAGACTATCTTCTAAACCACGGAACAGATTTGTGTGACATTTAATATGAAGGTACTTCGAAACTTAACGTAGGACTTTAAATAAATCTTATCCTGAAAATCCCACGGGAATGGGAACTATGCGCGTAAGACCCCGGGACTGTCTATCTTCTAAACCACGGCACAGATTTGTGTGAAATTTGATATGAAGATACTTTGGAACTTAACGTAGGATTTAAAATAGTTTTTATCCTAAACATCCCACGGGAACGGGACCTATGTGGGTAAAACCCGGGACTGTCTATCTTCTAAACCACGGAACAGATTTGGGTGAGATTTGGTATGAAGATACTTTGGAACTTAACGTAGGACTTAAAATAGTTGCTATCTTGAAAATCCCACGGGAACGGGAGTTGTGCAGCTAAAACGCCGGGACACTGTGTATTTGTTAAACCACTAAACCGATTTGAGTGAAATTTGATATGGAGATAGTTTGAGACCCTAGGTAAGATATAAGATGTATAATTAGTGTAACAAGAAGTTTTTAGATGTGTCAATAGATGGCGTTAACACAAAATGTAGATCACGCTATCCATTACAAGATGCGAATCCTTATGAGGATCGCACTTTTGTATTGCACGCGTTTTTAATGAAGTATACATATATTAGTAATTTATCCAAAAATGATTTATTAATATAATTCATTATATTATAAAAAAGGAATACTTATATATAATAATGAAGCGGCTGAAAAAGCTAAAATATGCAAATACAGAGGTCTAGGCTCCGAATATGATTTTGTCTCATTCGGTGTCGAGACCCTTGGTCCGTGGGGTCCTAGCGCTTTAAGGCTCTTTAAGGAAATAACAAAAAGATTAGTCGACATCACAGGAGACCGAAGAGCTGGCAGCTACCTCGGACAAAGAATTAGTCTAGCAATTCAAAGGGGGAACGCTGTGAAAACCTTCGGAACCTTGCCTAAAGGGACTCCTTTTTATTAATATACTTAAGTTATTATATTATATTTTTTAAGGTTTTTAGTTTTAGTTTCTTTGTAATTTATATCCAATATGTTTTTATTTAATTATTTAATAATTTAAAATTGCAATAAATGACAAAGTACTATTTATAAACAATGCTAGGAACAATAATAAAATATATGAATAAAAAATATAACTTTTTCGTAGTTTTTTTGCTGGTAGTAGGTACTAATTTGAATTAAAATATTGATGTATCATAGGGTAGTTACGAATAATTTTGTATCGTTAGGACACAAAATAAATACTATAGGACGTCTGACACCTCAATCCTCCCATGAACATGGTTGCTGGAAAGTATCCGAAACGTCGGGCATTTAAAAATCTTAATAAACCGCGATAAAATCCGTAAAAGCTATTTAAATATAATAAAAATGTACTACTAAATTAAATAATTTTTTTTTTTTTAAATCGTACTATCGGGCCTTACAGTGGAAGTAAATAGTATTCTTTAAATTATTATAGTTTTTAAATTGGAACCATTTTTTTTTTATGTCACATGGAGGCAACCGAGCAGTCGGAGCCGGAGGTGACTATCGACGCCCATAGACATCGGCATAGCCAAAAGTTATGCAGATGCGTTGCCCTCCTTTTCCCTATACCTCCCAATGGGCCACCAGAAACTCACAAACCACACGAAACGCGACAGCATAGCTGTCACTTGACGCCGGTGTTATGTGGGCGAGAGGCACCACGGTTGTGCCGGCCCAATTCGGTTGCAAAGCAGCATGGCTACTACTACTTTATTTGAAAAATAAGATTTAAAACAATACGCGGACGAAGTTGCGGTTAAAATCTATGAAATAATATACTGCACTTACATTAAGAAAAACCATTTTTGTCCGTCTGTTTGTTCCGGTTAATCTCTGAAACGGCTAAGCCGATTTTGACGAGGCTTTTACTGGCAGATAGCTGATGTTATAAGGCGTAACTTTGGCCATAAAAATAATCATCATCAATCCGAACGGCTGTAAATCTAAGTAAACGCGGGCGAAGCTGCGGGCAACAGCTAGTAATTTAATAATTTAAAATGACCAGATTTTCTGCTGTGTTCAAATATCCATAAAACAAATGTCACTAGATTATATAAAAAGTAAAGTATAGAGACATAGCTCAAGCCTGTGTTAATTCTAATGAAAAAAGTTCTTAAGTCGGTTAAGTTTTGGAGAAGAAATCAGGGGACTACAAATCGTTGATTTGCTGTTCTTTTTAACCGACTTCAAAAAAAAGGAGGTTCTCAATTCGTCTGTATTACTTAATCTTCTACTAATGTACAAACTTTGCGTTTACCACGTCATTATAGTCACTTTTGGAGTCGGTGTCGTATTTGTTGCTGTACATTACCTACCTACCTACCTTGGCTGACACCGACTCCAAAAGTAACTATAATGACGTGGTAAACGCAAAGTTTGTACATTAGTAGAAGATTAAGTTGATTATATGTTGTAAGCACAAACATTAAAGAAACTGTTATTTTATTACTTTTTAGTTTAGTATTTTTGAAGTCGGTTTTAATTTTTTGTAAAATGTTTTTATTTCTTATAGTAGATATTTTCAGTTCAAGCTCCAGTTGTCTCTATCGCACTTTGCGGGGGGAGGCTTGAGGTTAGGAAGACGGCAATAGATTTTACAAATACCTATTTTTATTTCTCTAACCCTTGGTGTTTCTTCAGCTGAGCTACAGATAGCGGTCAAACTTATAACACACCCCATTGTTGGGGATTAAGAAATAGTCGCACTATCCCGTAGATAGTTAGTTGGGCTTACATAAATGTGTTCAAGTAGTGACGTCTGTTTGTCTTTGTTTATAGGTCGGTGCAGTGTGCGTAGAGGCGCGCGCAGACTAGCGGATATACAGAGAGCACACAGAGCTAGCGCAGCACCATGAACGAGCTCGACACCCTGAGACAGGAGGCGGAATCGCTCAAAAATGCTATTCGTGTGAGTACAGTATAAGTAACAAACAAGGGGACAATAATTATAGCCCTGAGTCTTCGATATATGTATAGTGTGTATCAGATAAACTGATATGAAAAAAACTATACAACGACAAATTGGTGCTGGCATTGCCCTACATCTAATGAGGTCATAATACAATTTTTCTTACATGCCACACCGCATTTAGATTTTTTATGTTAGTTGGATAGGCAAACTGGCGGACGTGCCACCTGATGTTACTTGTTGATATCTCACAAAAATAAGTAGCTAAAGAATTTTGTCACCTATTTAATTTACATGTTAAATTAAATACTTTTTATTTAATTAAATAAATTAGACTGGCTTGTTGGTCTAGTGGTTAGTGACCCTGACTGCTAAACCATTCGGTTCGATTCCCACAAACAACTGTTTGTGTGATGAACATGATCATTTGTTCTGTGTCTGGGTGTAATTTATCTATAATATGTATGTATGCATGTAGAAATATATAAGTAATTATCTAAATGCATACAGTGAGCGACGATGGCCTAGTGGGTACGGGCTCGGCCTCTAGATTGAGTGCCCGAGGTCCTGGTTCGATCCTGACCCCCTCCCCTGTGAAGCCTAGAAATGGGGTTTTCTAAAATTTTCTACCTGCACCTGACCATCGCTTGGTGAAGAAAACATCGTGAGGAAACCTGCATACCTGATGAGATTAAAAGTCTTTGAAGGTATGTGAAGTTCACCAACCCGCATTGGGCCAGCGATTCGGTGAACTATGGCCCAAAACGCCTGTATCCGATCACGCATCATCGCCTGATTTCGAGGAGGAGACCCCTGCCCAGCAGTGGGACATATAAGGGTTGATATTATTATATTTATTATTTTAGTATATATCAGTTGTCTGGTTACCATAAGAATAGGCTCTGCCTAGTTTAGGAAAAGATGGCCGTGTGTGAGTTGTTGTTTATGTCCAACATATTATTATTATTATTAATTATGTAAAATATCTTTTGTGATCAATGGTATTTTAACGGAATGGTATATAGGTATAAATTAGGAAGCGTTATCGTCAGGATGACAAAATGTAAAATCTGGTATAGAACAGTCAAAAGATTAGAAAGAACCATTGAGTTTGTTTCGCCGGTTCCTCTCAGTGGTCTCGCCTGGGAACCGGTGGTAGACTCGATTGACGTTCGTGAAAGTTACGTTGTCGGTACTGTTTTGAATGTATAAAAAAATTGAATTTGGGATTCGGTATACAAACTCAATAAATAATAAATATGTTTGTACGCAGGATGCACGCAAAGCGGCATGCGACACGTCGCTCGCGCAGGCGACGGCCAACCTGGAGCCGATCGGGCGTATCCAGATGCGCACGCGCCGGACGCTGCGTGGACACCTCGCCAAGATCTACGCGATGCACTGGGGCAGCGACTCCAGGTAACTCGCTAGCCTTAGACCGCAGCTTCACTCGAGTTAACGCTACAACCAAATCCGGACTTATGTATTCCTGACGTTGCTTGTCTTAATTTTTTGGGATTGTTAAAACGGAACTCTATAGGATCTGTTGTCCGTCTGCACCTGTCTGTCTGTCGGACGATTTGTCAAACCAAAACGTATAGGATACTTTCCATTGACATAGAATCATGGAGTTTGGCAAGAAGCTAGCTAGGTTAAAACACGTTTATCGGAACCCTTAGCGCGTGAGTCAGCGCTCGCGCTTGCCCGCTTTTAAATTATAATAGTAAACGTAGATTTAAAACTATTCGGACTGATCATGATTATATCGGATGAGTAGTTTCGTAGATAAGTAATCTACATTCAAACTTGCAAATATTACCTCTACATACCTAATGTTAGTATAGATATGTAGAAAAATGATTTAGTTTGTGATGTGGACTTTTAAGATAAATAATAGATACGTTTTCATTTTACAATTTCTAATCAAAACAAGAGTCAGGAATTCGCTTGTTAAATATTTTGTACGTTCGCACAATCAAAGCAGAGTTTGTTTTAGGTTGTAAAAACATTCTTCTTAATACAAGGTCGTTTCTATTCGTCGTATATAAAGGAAATGTTGGTTGTACATATTATATAAAAGCGAGTGAAGAACAAGGCTATATCCGTGTATGACGTATGAACAGACGAGTTTTCTATCCCCAATCCTTATAGAACCTATAGGAATATAATTAGGAGGAGTGGAGACCGGTAGCTAGAGGTGTAAGGCAAGGGTGCATTTTATCTCCCTTGTTGTTTAACCTGTACTCAGAAAACATGTTGATAGAGACACTGAGCAGTACCCAAGAAGGTATTTGCGTAAACCATCTCAAGGTAAACAATATTCGGTATGCTGACGATACTGTGCTGGTTGCAACTTCAGAAGCTGGCCTGCAGCGTCTTTTAGATGAAGTGGCTGAAGCAAGTTAACTCATGGGACTCTCTATCAACGCCAATAAAAGGAAATCGATGGTAATTTCTAAAACGTCTGAAACACCACCATGTCTTGAACTCAAGGGCAATCAGATTGAAAATATTTTTACATCCAATTTATGTCACCTGGAAGAGGTGAAGTGTGGAATTGGACTAGCTAAAGCTGCTTTTCACAAAGTGTCCAAAGTCCTATACGACCCCAAAATTTATTTTATTTAGTCACCGCATCATGAGATGCTATGTTTGGTGCACTCTCTTGTATGGATGTGAAACATGGGTCTTACTAAAGGAAATACGTGATCGGATACTGGCTTTTGAAATGTGAACTCTATGTAAGATGTCAAAATTCCTTGGACTCGTTTAACTTGAAACGTCAGAGTACTTAAAAAAGCAAATCGCAGGAGAGAGTTGATATCGTCTATCATGAGACGAAAAGTTGCCTTTTTTTCGACACATGCAGAGAGGATCCGTCTATGAATTTCCTAGGTTAATCCTGGCCACTTTGATCTCTAATATTTCCTCGTTGGTTAGGAATTCCAAATTCAAATTTATACAGCTATTTACTTTATGCATTTGCGTTTCGAAAACCGTAATTCATTTGTTTTTCCTCTTTTATTTTTGATCTTGCGTCACTCAGTTTACAAAATGGAAAACTTTAAATATGTACCGAGTTATTTACGAGCACGAGCTCCACCGTGGCACCAGTGCTGCAGAAACGGCTTGAAGGATTAATGATGTGTATAACTGCGGTGTTGCAAAAGAAAACAGTGTGTTTTTGGTTCCAACGTTTTCGTTTTGGAAATTTTGACCTGCAGAACAAGCCCCGTGGACGGCCGGAGATCAAAGTTAATAATAATAAATAATCATATTATCTATCATATAATCAATAATATCAATCACAAACCATGTCCAAGTTAGCTGCAGGCTGCGGTGTTAGTGATAAAACTATTTTAATCCACCTTGAAGCCAATTGGGAAGATAAAAAAGCTTGAAAGGTTTGAATTGAGTGAAGCAAAGCAAAGGAGGGCCACGCATCTGATAACCTCTGGTTGTGCGGATGTGTATGGGCTTCGATAGTCGTCAAAAGGCTTCGACTGCTCGTTTGCCCTCCTATGCTATTAAAAGAAAGTCAAGTCTCTGCCTTTCTTTCCGAAACTCCGCAAAGCTGTTTCACAGAAGAACTAAGCTGGCTAGTACCCATGTAGACGGGAGCGCGGCACAGCGTCCTCCCGCCAGTGAATGATAATTAAGCAGTGGGAGGTCTTTACAATTGTAACACAAAACATATATAATTCCTTGTACAAAGTGGATCGCGTGACTGACTCATTTAAAATTAATTATTCTTTGAGAGTGCATCTTCTTGGAAACAACGTCACACATTGGATATCATTTAGCTGAGTATTTTTATGCTTGTTTCTTATGTTGATTACAACTAGATGTTGGCGTTTTTCTTATACCTTAATGCTATAAAATGAATAAACTGCTGGACGAAAAACATGATGAATATATTCATTATTATACGTTTGCCGGCTGGTCGAGTGGTCAGGCTACTGGACACTTCATGAAGCGGTCGCAGGTTCGAATCCCGCCAAGCGCAGATAATTTATATGATGAATATAGATGTCTGCATCGGGCCATGGACGTGTAAGTGGCGGCCCGTTCGTGCCGGCCCAATTTAGCTGCAAATCAGCATGGCACTATCTCTTACTATCTTACGTCTCAGGATAGGCTAACATTAAAAAAATGTCAAGCCATGCATTATGGAATTCACTCTTGAGCCAAACGAAGTATCTATTGGTATGAAGTTATATGAGGATAAAATAGGGTTAATGTACACTAATGTCCATCGTTAAGCGATGGATATTTTCAAATAACCCAAACCAGAGATGGCTTCATCTTCTATTTATTATATGTTTTTTTCTTTATTATTTTATTATAATTCCGTATCCATTGTTGTATGTAGGCTTTCAATACTCCAAGACAATGATTCGCCTCTACTCGCAACAATTATTAAGATGATATAATATACGTGAACCTGGCACGTATATCATCTTAATAGAATAAACTATCATGGTCTACAAAGCGCCCTCCTGGATCTTATTGGATCATAACCAATCCGATCTTCAGCAAATCGTTTTAGGCTTTCTTATACTTCATCCTCTTTCGTAGATTCAATTTATATAATTTTCAATTCCTTTAAACAATTATTGTTGATGTTCAAATGAAAGTTCTTGTTATAGGTAACGAATTGGTACGATTTGTATAAATTAGTTATAACGGCCAATTCGCAAGTAATGCTCACGTATAAATAAACTGCACAAACAAACATCGAGATTACGTCTCGTTCCGTGAACGCGCTACTAAAAAGTTGCCGAAAATTTTCCTTTACCCGTCGGCCGGTCGTAATAACTATCCGGTGAAGAAGTGTGGGCTACACATACAGCCATGTACATATTGTTAAAACGTGCCTTTAAATTTTAAAATAAACTTAGATTTGAATTATATAATACACATATTTAATATACATCCATTACCCAGGAACACAGAAAACTTTTTGGTCCCTAGCGAGATACTTAAAGAAAGCTATATTAAGTAATATTTTTATAGAGATTTTATTTGACGACCTCTGTGGCTCGGTGGTTAGCGCGTTGGCGCTCAAGCCTGGGGTTGCGGGTCCGAATCCCGCCAGGGAACAAAAAAGGTTCTGTGTTCCTGGGTCATGGATGTGTATTAGATATGTGTATTATAATTTATATAAAAAAAGTCTTAAATATATGTATAGTATAAAAGTATTATACAAGACGGTGTAAAAACTAAAAAGCGTCCATAGATAGATATTACTATATTATTAGATACTTATTATTATATTATATTCCTATATTTAGCTTAATATATTCAATATAAAGTATAAAGCTACCATAAGCTCGCTAAGCTTTAGGAATAACTAAAATATACATTTCTTTTTTCTGATTTTTTTATTAGTATAGGTAGTATATCTCTAGGCCCCTAGTTCCTGTTCATTGTTCCGTTATAGATTACACACAGGAATAATACAGTGTAGGCTGGATCCCCATGCCTCTTTTGTTTTCGTGAAAAGTGGCTGGGTTAATAAGATTTTATAGAGAAGTAGTGTTTATTAAAAACGTATAATTTTCGTGGTAATAAATGGTTCAGCATGTTCCATCTCTCCATACACATAGAGCTATGATGATCGATAACACAAAGCTGACCCTTTTTCTGACATCATAAGTATTCAACAATCGATCCCAAAACGAAATGGCTTTCGAGATTGCCTCATTCTATTTTTATGATTATTCAAGAAAACACCCATAAAGAAGAGCGATCGTCAGCGAATATAGTCTGTAAGAATTAAAATAAATATGAAATCCTCGGCTACTTGGAATCCCCATCGGCCATCGGCGTGCTCGCCAAAGATAATAAAATGATGATGAATGAATATCTAAAACTATCTGTGTTCGGGCGTGACGTGGTATTACGTTCCCGTCTATTTCCATTGCATTGTTATATTTTACAAATATAAAATTATTTGTTTTGATATAAACATATCTCTGGGGCAGTTACTCACTCAGCAATACATTAATGTATGCTACAATGATGTAAAACTTGTTATTTCTACTGTAACAAGCCTTTTTCTTTTTTTTTTACAATAATTAACAAGACTGGCCTCACGTTACGTCAGATTTAGGTCAAAGTACAGGATTTCAATGTGTAAATAAATGATATACTCCTTTACGTGTAAAGATCATTTACAGATCTAATGTGTACAATATCATCATCAGCTAAGCAATCGGCTTTTAGTCGGATGAATTGGTTTCTGTATTCAAGTTCTGCGTCAATATATGCGTCGATAATAAAAATTAGAAAGGAATAGCCTACTGGCGTGCAAATCTCTTGATGTGCAAATGATTCCCTTCATCGTCAGCATTATATTATAAAACATACATATGCTAAATAGTGATTTATAAAGAAGGCGTTTAAGTTTTAAAACGCTGGCGTGCGTTTGATGACCGCTCACGTTGTATGACGTGCGTTTCCTGCGCGGAGGTGCGTGTAATGATAACGTGCCGGAGTGTGCTGACTGCTGGCGAACTGTAAATATCCTATAATAGATCCCACCGCTCTCCCGTATGTGGGACACTGCCCCCACACCAATTGCCTCTCCCGTTGATTGCTATGAACTTATCGTTGTTTTATACCAGTTGCTATCGAGCGATTTGGGTTTTGTTTATGGAATATATTTGTGTAGATCAAAGATATTCAGATGGATGTAGATTTTTATGTTGCTTGGACATGATTTTATAACGATGATTTAGTAAAAGATAGTGCCATGCTGCTATTTAGCCGACTTGGGCCGGCACGACCGGGGTGGTACCTTTCGCTCACATAACACCGGCGTCAAGTGACAGCTATGCTGTCGCCTTTCGTGCGGTTTGTGAGTTTCCGGTGGCCCATTGGGGGATAGGGAAAAGGAGGGTAACGCATCTGAATAACTTTAGATTGTGCGGATGTCTATGGGCGTCGGTAGTCACCATAAGGCTCCGACTGCTCGATTGCCTCCTATGGCATAAAAAAAAAAACAATAAAAAAACGATGGCGTAGGTACCAGATCCAACGGTATTAATCATTGGATCCAATCCAAAAATTTATCCAAAGATGTTTTTTTTCAAGAGCACTGCACTTCTTCGTTTCGTTGACAGATACAAAAACATGATAAAGAAGGACCTTTAAATTAGCATAGTGGTTAGGAATTTTATTTAGCGGATATTTTATTTCATTATCATCATGTATCTTAACATCACCTAGCTGAAGGTCTTCTAACGGAAGGTGCTCCAAAGCTTGGCCTCCACTTTAGAACCTATTTCCCAGTTGACGAGTCAGACGTCCTGCCACAATCCGCCACCTATAGGAAGTAAAACTACGAAGTTTAAAAATTCTCATTTAAATATACTATACTATAGGACAGTTGTTCCTAGTGTAGATTACTGTCCTTTTTTCCGAAACAGCAAAGTATTATGGAAGAAATGCGGCACAGCGCATCCCTATCACTTGACAATATGTTAATGGTCCACTATTCTATCCAGGAACCTGGTGTCGGCGAGTCAGGACGGCAAGCTGATCGTGTGGGACAGCCACACCACCAACAAGGTGCACGCTATCCCGCTGCGATCGTCTTGGGTCATGACCTGCGCGTACGCTCCCTCCGGCTCCTACGTGGCGTGCGGCGGCCTCGACAACATCTGCTCCATATACAGGTGATCTTAGTTTGACACACACGACCCAAAATTGCTACACATACTTTGAAATATATAAGATATTCTACACATAGAGCCTATTTACAATGTTGCTATCTAAGAAACACATTTACTAGAAATTTTTAATCAAAACCTAGTCGATATTGAACTGCCACTCGCTACAAAGATCGCTACCACACGTCCGTCAACGTGGCCTCGGCATGGACAAGGTTTTGTGTCACTGTGTACTGTTGCAATTTTAACCAAATATATTTGTCACCAGCCTAAAGACGCGCGAGGGCAACGTGCGCGTGTCCCGCGAGCTGCCCGGCCACTCGGGATACCTGTCCTGCTGCCGCTTCCTCGACGACAACCAGATCCTCACCAGCTCCGGGGACATGACGTGGTATGTATACACACGTACTTTACATATATCATACCATATACATAACATACATTTTGAAGTGAGATTGACAGACAGTCTTTTGTTTAAAATCAGCTGCAAATACTGCTGCGCAAAATTTCATTTTAGTAAAATTTGTTTCTGTGTTCGTCTGGTCAAGATAGCTTGATTAATGATTTAGGTAATCAATCATTACATTTTTGACGTGACAACGTCTTATAATTCGATGGAGCCGGCTGCAAGAACGAAAAAACATGACGCATGCGGTGTTACCTCGCTCTGAGGCGTTCCATTTTCTTATGACGTTGTCACGTGCAACTATCGTCAGTAAACCGACTTTACAGACAACCTATTTTTTACCGTTATTAATGACTTACAAGTCAGAAAGCATAGCGCTAGTAGTCTTATTTAGACGAGTAGTTCATATATAATATATTATTTTTAATTATTAAGAATGATGAACCTTGCTGCTAGTATGTGGCAGAGTGAGGCCTTCTGAGTTCTGACGCAGGTTCATTAAACCTACTAGAAGGACTCGACCATTACTTTATATTACTGTGTATGGTTAAAATGGAAATAAAGTTATTATTATTATAGTATACAGTATTAAACCGTAAACTTTAAAGTTTTACAGTAACCTTACAAACACTCGTCTGAATAAGGCCCTTAGCTTGTTGCTGTTGACAACCCCTGGCAATAAAAATCAGGGTATTAATAATGTACCATACAAACTTGTTTGTGTGCGTGTGTGTGGACGTGTGTTGTGTTATATGTGTGTGTGTAACATACGTGCGGTGTGTAGCGCGCTGTGGGACATCGAGACGGGCCAGCAGTGCGGTCAGTTCACGGGACACACGGGTGACGTGATGTCACTGTCGCTGGCGCCCGACCAGCGCACCTTCGTGTCCGGCGCGTGCGACGCCTCCGCCAAGTTGTGGGACATCCGCGACTGCCAGTGCAAGCAGACCTTCCCCGGACACGAGAGCGACATTAACGCCGTCACGGTGAGTGACCATCCGCCCACCACCCGTCTACCGTCACCGGGACATGACATACCGACCAGTAGTCGGTACCTTAGTTATACAAACTTAAGGCAGCACCAGTTTTGTGTTAAATTGATCTCAAGATTATTTTGGGATCTCAGAATAATTAGAACAAAAATGTGATGAATGTTTAATGTTTATGTATTTTACATCAGGTATCAATTCAACATAGGATCAATACAAAGGAAATTTTTGTTACATATTTGAACTGTTTCAATATCTAATATAGCGTTTCTTAGATATATTATGTAATATTTTGCTTGACCTCTTTAAGACTTAAAATTAGTAACAGAATAACAAATATGTAGTAATAAAGAATATTACAAACGAGGATAGTCGCGAAAAACATAACTTTTCCTTGCAGCCGGGTAAAAAAAAATATGATCCATCACAACATTTGACATAATATATCAGTATTGCGTCCTAGCGCTAATATAGTTTAATGCCATTTACATATTGAAGCTGAAGTTTTAATCTCCGGATTTACCAATCGAAGTAAAAAATTAAACAAAAATTAAAACCGACTTCAAATAAAATAAAAAAAACTAAAAAGCAATAAAATAATTTCCTTAATTTTTGTGCCTACAATTTATAATCAACTTGTTCTTCTACTAATATACAATCTTTGCGTTTACCACGTCATTATTGTTACTTTTGGAGTCGGTGTCAGCCAAGGTAGGTAGGTTAGGAGGTAGGTACATCAACAAATAGGACACCGGCTTCAAAAGTAACAATAATGGCGTGGTAAACGCAATGATTGTATATTAGTAGAAGAACAAGTTGATTATAAATTGTAGGCACAAAAATTAAGGAAATAACTTGCATTTAATAATCCACCAATTGAGAAATGTTAGTGTTATTTTCCGAGAACGATATATGTCACGTGTTGTCTTTAGAAAATCCAGTTCGTTTATACCTAGCAGCTTGCAAAGAGTAAAGGAGATTGTCTCCTGGACTAGCTTTATGTGGATTGATTCCTAGCTTCTTACAAGGTATTAAGTAGCCCTTATATCTGACCATCTGTCTTAACTACGGGTCGTATTACAGTTCTTCCCGTCGGGGTTCGCGTTCGCGACGGGCTCGGACGACGCCACGTGCCGCATGTTCGACATCCGCGCCGACCAGGAGCTGGCCATGTACTCGCACGACAACATCATCTGCGGCATCACGTCCGTAGCCTTCAGCAAGTCCGGCCGCCTGCTGCTGGCCGGCTACGACGACTTCAACTGCAACGTGTGGGACTCTATGAAGAGCGAGCGCGCCGGTGGGTACACGTACTGATAAACGTCTTGCCACACATAGGCATTAAGGAGTTCATCGAGCAAAGGACTTGTATCCTTATAGCTCTCAACTCAACAACAACTCACTCATATTATGTTGCCTGTCCTGTAAGATGGTAAGTTTCGATGCCAGTGATTACGGCAAAAGAAACATGGTCTACTTACTACTAGGTAGCCTTAAATAATATTTTATTTTAAAATTTAAATAAATTTGTAATGTATGACGTTGTGGATTGCAGGTATCCTGGCCGGCCACGACAACCGCGTGTCCTGTCTCGGCGTCACAGAGAACGGCATGGCTGTGGCCACCGGCTCGTGGGACTCGTTCCTGCGTATCTGGAACTAAACGCCCCGCCCCCCGCCCACGCCACGCCCACCACCCTCGTCCCGACTTATGTGTGTGTCTACATTCAAATTGTTATACCTCAGGGGTACGAGGCGACCTTTTAGATTTTTTTATATTTAAATGACGAGAACAACTAGTGTATGTATAGTTCAATCTCGAATATACGTATATATTATATATTTAACTACGAGAATTACAATTCATGTTTACATATTACTTCATTCATGTACTTTGTGAGTTCTAAAAAAGACACATACATCCATAAACCTATTTCCCAGAAAAGACATCTCTGTTTATATATTTATAAAATCATTTGCAAACAGGAATCTAAAAACTGAATGATGCATTCTATAATTCTTTTGTTTTTGCAAATATTATTACGTTGCAAAAACAAAATATCTATTCTGGCGTTGTTAATTTGCCTCTAAAACCATGATCGCCTTTACCAGTAAAACAATTTGTAATGTAGATACAATTTTAATATTGACAAGTCATGCGGCTATTACGAGCTTCAAATGCTGAGAGAAACAATTTGATGTGTAGACACGCACAACATTTTTAATTTTATATGAAAATAAACGCACGTTGTCAACGCACCACAGCGGATGGGGCGTCTGATCCTCCACATCCCTAACGTTTATTTACTGTAACTTCAAAAGCATTTAATACGTGACTAAGGAGGCGTGTACACTGAGATGGTGTGTGTATGTCTGTGTCTGTTTATAATATATTTACATTTATATTAAAGCCCTTCGAGTCTACGGACGAGAGCTGTCAGTTATTTTCTATTACTTGGTAAGTTGCTTCTTAATTTATTTTTATACCCACTAATATGTGGCTAACAACGGTACCCTCGCCCACAGATTTTTACCACCTTCAAAATAAAAAACAATATAATGCCTACTTTTTATATGGATATGACTTACGCTTTTCGGACACGCTAGGCTCTTCTGACATGTCCATTAGGCTCCAGGCCTAGTACCTGTTAGCTCCGCCCTCCCATAACAAATATTACCTAACTAAAGAATGTTATGGTGAACAGATCAAAACACCATATCAAGATTGCGAGTCCGTATGCAGCTAAGAATATACATGTATCATGTATACGATCTTACAATCCGTAATATTAATACAAAATGGTTGTTTTCCATATATAAGATTGGGTAGGTAACATTACTGTCACAAGGAGTTACAAGGTATAGCTATAATAAGCTAGTCTTTAAAATTTTAACTTATAGCTATAACACAATATTATCAGAAAGAAATATGTAACTTCAAAAAGCTTGAGTAATCTTTTTATGTAAATTAAATGAAAATATATTTATTATAATGATATTTAATACAGACAAATATACACAATATTTTGGAATTTCCATATGAACATTTAAATATGATTTTCTTCTTTTCCAGATATAAACTCATCGCACAACTGACTTATCATATGTACATGTCGATTATAGAGAAGAAAATTAAAGAACCAAATATTATTATTAATTATATCGATCGATGATTATATTGGTGTGTAATTTATTGAATGGTAAAATACTTGTCGCTATTTTATTGTAATTGTAATCTAATTTTCGATTATTTATGTTTCTGTAATTATTTTCTAAGATAAGATTGTTACGATTTTTAACAAAATAATAATACAGATGTTCGAAATACGTTTATTTCATTATCACGAATTGGAAGTTACGTCTTTGCGTGTGCGCAATTAAATTGTCCTGAGAATCAGTTAACTGCGCACATGTGTCGATACCTTTGTAAAAATAAATTATTTTATGTTGTCAATATGGAATTAAAGTGTACATTTTTATTTATTTATTGGATGTTTATTTTGTGTAACATGTTGAAATCGGTGGGTTTTCGATGAGACAAATGTATTTCTACTTAACCCTATGCTTGAAGATCTTTCTCGAAGGTCATAACTCATTCTTTTTATACTGTCATATTCACTTTTCTATGTAAATTTTATTGAACGGAGTAAGTACTGTACGCAAATACAGACTCTGTCTACATGTAATACAGCTTATATTCTTCGAAGGCTGTATCTAGCGAATTCCATGTATACTATATTCATTTGTAAGCAAGCTTGCACGTTGTCATTCACGCTATAATAGTACTTATTGTCCACGTTACACGGTCTCTTATTCGACTCCTATAATCATTGTTCATGATGTGCAAGTGTAACATTCGGGAGGCAACACCGGCCCGAGTTCATTTACTAGAGTAAGCTAGTTATAGGAATATAAGGGTAATATTAGGCATTTTTAACTTCAACATTCTGTGTTGCAATTCAAAAAAGGAAAGTGACGCAAATTTTTTCCGTTGTGGTAACACTACCGGTGAGTTATCTGTTCTCAGTATTTGTTTGTAAGCACAAATGTTTGTACGCTTTTTTAGTCGATGGATGGTTGTCGCTAATTTTTTTTTCTGTTTAAATTAAGCCTTTTCGTCTTAGATAGGTTACAATATACTATGTAGGTGTTTATATTTAAGAAGCGGTTAGGCGGTAACACCTCGGTAAGCAGTGACTTGATTCCGCACAATAATAGCCTATTTCGATCCGTGATATGCTCAAATTGTGTCAAAGCACAAGGATTAATTTAATACGGTTGTTTTCTTACGCATAAAAATGGCATATCAAAAAATACAGCCCGCCATTTTATTATAATCCCACAACTAAGTTTTATTTATTTGTGTAAACCTATTTATAAACACGCATATGTTCTCTGTAAGAATATCTTGTACTGTGGATGTTTTTTATCTGTCCATAATGAGTGTCAAACTTTGGCGGGAATGGGAGAGTTCAAGGAAATAGTGCGAAGCTAACATGTTGGGCAGATAAATAGCAATGAAAGTTAGCTCTGGTCTGCTAGTTTTACGCCTAGGATTAAGACTTTTTTAAAAACAAAAAGTTGTTTTTCTACTGTAATTGCTTCTTTTCGGATCGGTGTACGATAACTTACGGTATGTATAGAATTAATATAATATGATATTTAATGGATAGTTAATGGCTCCTATTCGGTTTATTTTTTCTATTCAGACCAATTTTTCTCACTTTTACATCGTATTATTGGAATGGACTGCCATATTTTATCCTATAACTGTAACTATATTCTAACTTAATAGAGAGGGCAGAAACGAACGTCAAATTGAAGATTTTTTGTGCCATTTTGAAATTAAGTAAGACCTGAAGCAGACGTCTTAAGACTATTGCTCAAAATCTTTAATTTGAGGCAAGTAACATTATTATGACGCTTAAAGTTTGGCCCCGGTAACGTGGGCGTTCCACGAATTTTTAGAAGGGCGCCACTTGCGTTTTGTGGGCAGGGCTACCAACAGGTGTATGTTATATTGTCGAAAGAGTTTCCTTCTGAACTACTCGTGGGACGCTAACGCAGATTCCTTTTGTCACTTGAAATTAAGATTGGATTTTATATAAGTTAACTTTTATTTGCTAGTCCACATCTTTGATATGTTAAAATATTATTAGTGGTGTAATACTAATTATAATGTATTGTGTAAAATATTTTTTTTAGTTATTATTATCAATAAATTAAAATTTGTTTATTTTAAACGCGCGTTTTATTTCATTTTGATGACATTTAACATATTGTGACAACCCTACCAACATAGGTAACGATTTTGCACGTACTTAATGGCGTTTTATCACTTTTCCATTGCTCTACTTTTGTCGAAGTCAAAGAGTAAAATAAACATACAGGAAAAGACTGAAGAAAGCCAGTATTTTTAACCAAGCACTAAGCATATAAATATATTATGGATAAGTATCTAGATAGGAATGTATAGGATTTTACTTTCAGGTACATTAATGTAACAAACTTAAACAGTTACATTCATGAATGAAACGCAGGTTGGTGATATGGTCGGCGGTGGACTCGGCCTAGCACACCCTCGAGGTTAGCCCGAGATGGGCGGCGCTGCGTCGCGATCTGACATCAGTCATCGGAGGGGACTTGTCTCTGCCTAGCGTCATCACCGCGATGCTCGGTGACGACGAGTCCTGGATGGCGATGGTCTCCTTCAGCGAGGCAGAAATTTCCCAGAAGGTGGCCGACGAGCGGGTGAGAGAGGAGGCCGCTGACGAGTCCTCCCCAGTCCCCCCGCATGCGATAAACGGGGGTGCGTAGTTAGGGCTCAGTATGGCACGACGTCGCGGGGACTGCTTAGTAGCGGTCGGGCAGTCTCCCTTTACCAAGAGTAGTCTGGCCTTCGCCGGGGCCAGCCTGTCCTGTTTTTCCTGCGAAAAATAAATTGTTGATGTATTAATTTTAAAAGATTCAAATTCCAACTTTAATGCTTATATCAGTCAGATACTCATAGTAAAATAAATATACAGGAGAACACCGCAACACAAGTCTCCGTTTTGTGCTGACGTCGCTGACGTGGACGATCGATGCTGCCACTACTAATATTTATATAAAGGAAGCCAAGAATTTGTGTTCTTCGAGCAAATTATTTAAAAAATATATATATTATTTGTATTCTATAAAAAATCCACTTTATAGATAAAATATCATAGTTATCAAATTGTGATTCAATAACTATATTCATCTACTTTTCGGTTCATTAAATTATTGACTTTTCCTAATATCCATGATCTTAGTGCCATCTGTTAACGATAAGAAAAAAACTGAGGACAAGATAACTTCTGGGCAATACAGTAGAGAACGCTACCGTCTATCTAAAATTCAATTAGCAATTAGTATTGTTATGAATATTCTAAGCGTTATTATGTAAATGAATACTTGATGTTAAATGAATAATAAACTTCCAAAATGGCCCCGTCTAGATACATAGTCTTGTCCTAAGTATCGTTACAAGGAAAAAACCATTTTTTCTATTGCACGTATGTAACATTTATTACTAAACACACCGGCATATTTAGCGGAACACAAAAGAAAGGTCCATAATTTAAAAAAAAAATGGTTTTATTTTAAAATCTACTTACTACACTTCTTTTGTTATTTAAAGTTTCATTTGTTTTACTTAAATTGAGATCACATTAAGAACAGATTTTGCGAGTAAAGGCTATTTGTGAAAAATGGTACATTTTTGAACTTTTCATGTAACCGGGAAAAGTGAAAATTAATATTAAAATAACAATTAATTAAATTAGAAAAATGGTGATTAATATCGCGTATTTCCTTCACGTGCTCATTTATTAAAGTTTCTACCCGTCTAGGCATACTGAGAATGATGTTATCGATGGTCTCCTGGGATAGTCTCCGCCATTCCTCAACTACGGTGATTCGCAGTTCACCCACGTTGGCAGGAGCTGAAATTCTGGATTTAACTTTTCTTTTCAGCAAGTCCCAGTGGGAAGGAAGCGCTGTGTACCGGTGGGAGGGAAGCGCTGTGCCGCGCTCCCGGCTGCATGGGTACCACCATCTTGCTTGTTTCTCCCGTGAAACAGCTTTGCTGTGTTTCGGAGAGAAGGGCAAGACAGGCAGTGTAATTACTGGCACCGAGACTAAACATCTTATGTCTCAGGATAGGCAACACATAGATGAGTTGCCTGGGCTCGTTCCAGGTAAACTAGTTTATGTTCATGGGCGACGTTGACCACTTACCATCAGGTGGCACGTTTGCCAGTTTGCCTATCCAACTAACATAAAAAAAAGTCCCAAACGTGCTCTATTGGGTTCATATCCGGTGATCTCGCCGGCCACTCCATAACGGTGATATTCATATCACTAAGATAAGCTTGAGTTACCCGAGCGGTATGCGGCCGAGCATTATCCTTCATAAAAACAAAATCGTCACCCCACGTCGTTGCCCCATATGTGCAAACGGTACGACATTTTCTTCTAAAACTTCTCTGATATAGCGGTCTGCAGTCAGACTCCCTCTGTCAATCACTACCAAGTCTGTGCGAGCTCCCAAACAAATGCCCGCCCAAACCATTATTGATCCACCACCGTATGAAGCTGTAATTTCAAAATTTGTCTGAATGTATCGTTCTCCTTTGCGTCTGTATATTCTTTGCCTGCCGTCAATTTGATTTAAGATAATTCTGCACTCATCACTAAACAATACCTTACCTACTCCATTGGTCCGCGTTCCAAAGTCGATGTTCCCGAGCAAAAGTTAACCTGTTTTTACGATGATTTACCTCGAGCCTTGGAGCCTTAGCGGGCACAAATGAACCCAAACCAGCTTCTTCGAACCTTCTTCGTACCGTACGCTCACTTACGGTTACACCCCGCACTGCTTCTAACTCATGTCGGGCTTGGACGGCCGTCAAACGGGGGTTCCTACGTACACGAAGCCGAATGAAACGATTATCCCTACTCGAAGTGCGTCTTTTTCTGCCTTGTCCTGCTCTTCTCACATAAGTACCGGTCTCCCTAAACCGTTGGATACTGCGATGGATTGTTGAAACTGGTCGACGACGATTTCTGGATATTACTCTGTAGGTTTGACCATTTCTTCGCACTTCGAGTGCCCTGACAATCTCCGTTAGGGCTAAGTCAGGCATAATTCAGTCCTCAATTCCATAAAGATACGCGATTAAAAAAACTAAAAAAAAAACAGTATTTCAATGAAATTTTCAATGAAAAAAAAAAATCAAACTCAGAAGGAAGAAATACTCGAAGTTCGCTCCAGATAAGGTGTATTTGAATAAAATTTAAACAATTGCATAAAATGTGATGTTCAGTTGTTTTCTTAATTTGAAAATATTTCTTTTTAAATTAAATGACGTATAAACCAGCCAGCAACCTTATATGATACTGATATCAAACCTTTATTTTATGTTCCGCTAAATATGCCGGTGTGTGTATTAGCTACTACAAAATCAAAAAAAAAAAATTCAAAATAGTACCTACTAATACAGTATCTTTTTGAACGTCAATTGAATCTACCACCAGTTCCAAGGTAAGCCCACTGAGAAGAACCGGCGAAACAAACTCAGTGGAACTAATCTTTTCAAATAATATATATTCTATAACAATTTTAACATCTTATCCTAAAATGCCTGGGAGGAACGCCTTATTCCCAGGGTGTATCTTCCATGAAATCTTTTACTTTATAATAAATATCCATTACCACACAAACGCTCTTTAACAACTTTTTTGATTTTTTTTTATGGAGAGCTTCTGAACGTTTTCTGGGATCCTATTCTAAAAGCGTATACAGTTGCCTTTAAAAGAATTGCTTACTTTTGATAGTCTAATCACTGGTACATCTAACCTGTGTCTATTACGTGTATTCCTACTATGAATATCACTTTTCTTACAAAATTCATTTATGTTTTTCCGGACATACAGTAAATTTTCTAAGATGAGTAAATTTTATTGAGAGGCTACAGTCAAAATTCCTATTTGTTAAAATTTTTCTCTTAAAGATGAATAGGAAGGCAACTTGTAAATTGCACGAATAGCCCGCTTCTGCAGCACAAAAATGTCTTATTTTTCTCACTGCATATGCTGCTGATCTGAGTCTATTCGCCAATTTAGCTATGTGGGGACCCCACTGCAGCTTAAAATCTAGAGTTATTCCTAGGAAACCTGTGGAGTCCACCAATTCCAAGTTTTCACTGTCTAAGTACATTGGTTTGCAGTTGCTTAACATTTGGCATGGAAAATTTTATGCATTTAGTTTTTTTACTATTTAAAAGCAAGTTTATTAGCATTATATTGTGTTAGTTTAATACATTAATATAAATCCATTAAAAATATATAAAGCTTATTCAAAGTCGTCTCCATTTCCTGCAATACAGTCGTTTAAACGTTGAGGCAGTGGATTAATATCGGGACTAGATGACGGCCAGTCATCCGCTCTGATGAAGTCCGGAACGTTAGTTTCTGACCAAGATTCGGTGGATCGAGCTTTAATATGACCCGGCGCCGAGTCTTGCTGACAGGACCATTCTTGGTTATTGATCATGGCGTTAAGTGGTTTAACTATTCCCCACCACGGTTCAGGCCTTGACGTGGCGATGGGGCTCAGTAGCCTAGGGTGAGCCCAGCACCTTGGGCGAAGCTAATTGAGCCGAGGGGGCTCTTTGTACCCCTCTTATAAGAAGAGCGGACAAAATAACAGGGGGCAAGGGGCGAGGATGGGAACCCCACCCCATTGTACTGCCCCGACGTTGGGAGGTGATGTTCTGTGGTGCGAGACAACCCCTCTGTGGAGGTGGCGTCGGTCCCTTGGGAGACTGACTAGCCGTCGAGGTGGCCTGTTTGCTCATTCGATCCGGGGCACCTCACCAAAGGCGGCATTGGTAGCACTCACCGGGTTTTAGTGGGTAGAGCTGCGTCCACTTACCACCTTTCGGGCGCAGCGAGTCCCACATACCCACCTGGGGAGACCCACTCCCCCGGGGGTTGCCTCAGAGCATTTCCCGGCGTTAAAGAAAAAAGGGGCTTAACTACCTTCTCAAGAATGTTATCTTGATATATTGTGCCGATGTTTTGATACTTTTTCACAAAAATATGGCTCGGTCACGCCTCCATAGCTAATACGCCTGACCCCACCAAACCATCACTGAAATCGGATAGATAAAAAATTTGATTTTCCCCCGTCAACTTAAGAGAGGTGATAATAACCACGTTGTAGGTACTCTAATTGTTGACTAATTGGGAAGCTTCCTTAGAGCTTTGACCATAAATACGGTTATTTTGTTGTTAAAATATTGCTCGATTGTAAAAAAAATCTCATCTGTAATTAATACGTACTAAGTCATCTTTTAAAATACGCGACATTGTTCTAGGTGATATCTTCATTCTTTTTCTTTCCCTTTATTATTTTATTTTATATCTAATTCTTTCCCTTATATATCTACTGCTTTGATCGCCGCCCAGGACTCGTCGTCACCGAGCATCGCGGTAATGACGCTCGGCAAAGACAAGTCCCCTCCGATAACTGACATCAGATCGCGACGCAGCGCCACCCATCTCGGGCACACCTCGAGGGTGTGCTGGACCGAGTCACCGCCGCGCCACAATCGTGACATACTGTTACTGGCTCCTTGTGGGCCGTCGG
This sequence comes from Helleia helle, assembly GCA_963853865.1. Lineage (NCBI taxonomy): Eukaryota > Metazoa > Arthropoda > Insecta > Lepidoptera > Lycaenidae > Helleia > Helleia helle. The sequence continues at coordinate 8,516,530 of OY971434.1, forward strand.
ACACAGGTACTCACCAAAGCCACCATGCTTGGTGAGCACCTGTGTCAGACGGAAGGTGGGGAGTTTGCACTTACGGCGCATCCACCGCTCGAGGACTGTACGCAGAGCAGCAATAGGTTTTTGCCATACGGCTGCAGCGCCAGGTCCTCCGCATTAGCGCCTCTTGCCCTAGTCGGCGAACGCCCAGGATCTCGTCCAGTCCAGCATAAGTCTCTCGCCGAGAGACCTATTTGAGACATAGCACACTTCAATTTAAATATACAACTTGTATACAATAATTTAAATTTGAAACATGCATTTTTAAATATGTATGTAGGTAGGTCATGTTATTTCCTTCACCTATTTTGCGTACAAATCTATAGGTTTATGAAGTATAGTAGATATTAAATAAATAAAATTAAAGAGTGATAATATATCAAATCGAATGCATAATTTAATAATATGATCATTAATTATTGACCAACTTTGAGGCTCCGAAACGGTTTCAATGGAGATTTTAGGAACTTTATCCGAATTCAAAAAATATGGCTCCACTTCGCACAACCACGGACCGACAGCTTGTTTTGAAACTCAATATAACATGCCAAGTGTTGAATATATAACTCGGGTTTTAAACAAAACATTCAGCAGCTGGACGAATGACCTCAAGTTATTGTACAATGTTAGTAAAATATCCACGAGACCTACATAAAACATAAACAATGTGTGAAAGCGGTGAAATGATAAATACGCTGGTTTTTCTTCTAAAGCGATATTTATTTATAACTAACACTTTATAAATATGCCTTTTTAAAAAGTGAAACTTCGATTTTGCGCACATGAGGGTAATTTTTTTACGGATGAAACGTCACGAAAATGTGCAACGTTTTTGTCCAAGAAGAGGGAGAGAGTGGTTGAGACTAATTGAGAGAGAGAGAGAGTGAGAAAGGGCGAACGTAGCATGAAGCACATAGCCATGGAGTGAGAGTAGAGACTAGGGAGCAAGCGAGTGAGAAAGATCGAGAGGGAGAATGAGATAGAGCGAACGACGCATCGCAAGTCTCGGAAATTTAAATCTTTAGATTAGTATAAATATAAACGAGATTTAAAATTAATTTGCCAAATAGGTTTCACTACTGACATGTGTACTTTGTACGCACGCGTTTTTTTTACGTCGCGCGTCGGGAAATTCTCTAAGGCATCCCGCGGGGGGTCTAAGAGGTAGTGCCATGCTGCATTGCAGCCGAACTGGGCCGGCACGACCGGGGTGTTACCTTTCGCTCACCGGCGTCAAGTGACAGTTATGCTGTCGCGTTTCGTGCGGCTTGTGAGTTTCCGGTGGCCCATTGGGGGGTATAGGGAAAAGGAAGGAAACGCATCTGTAACGCATATAACTTTTGGTTGTGCGGATGTCTATGGGCGTCGGTAGTCACCATAAGGCTCCGACTGCTCGGTTGCCTCCTTATGACATAAAAAAAAATGTCCACGTACGATAGCCATCTACAATTGACTCAGTATTACGTACCTACTATTAGATTTTATTCCTATAACGGCAAAACGAAAAAAAGGAATAATCGGTAAGTTCCTTTCAGACATTATAAACAGAATTTAAGCAAACAGCGCTGTATCCTGTTGAATTAAAATGATAAAAGTAAAGCTAGTACCCACTACCTACTGTAGCCAGTTCCGTCGCGTCGCCTGCATGTTGCCTGCATGTTGCCTGCACGTCGCCTGCACGTCGCCTGCACGTCGCCTGCACGTCGCCTGCACGTCGCCTGCACGTCGTCTGCACGTCGTCTGTAGACATTTAGTACTTTTTGTTTCCCTATCTTTTAAACCCAGTTAGATATTCAAATGTAAAATTGAAGTTTCGAAATCAGTACCTACATAAATAACACTACAATATAATGAGAAGTTATGGCTATAATTTTGACAGTTTATGTTATATGTATGTATGTGTAGATTAAGAATAACTTTTACTGTACATAAAGACTAGAATAACTTTTAGCGACAATACATTGCCCATTAAAACCAACGGATTGAATCATATTCAATACCCAATGTTCATTTTATAATAAGCTAGTTGATATATTTATAGAAAACCCCAATCTAATTTTCTAGTTAATGCTGTTTATATTCTGTATACGCAAATCATAAAATTTCGACACGCTGCGCGGGAATTACCCATTAATACTTTTAGCCTAATCCAAGTGCTACCGATAAAGTTAAAATAAGATGGAGTCTAAAGACTCCACTACATTATCGCCGATTACAGACGATTACGGGGAAGCACGATAATGTAGACTGTAGAGGGCATACTCAGCTGTACTCTCCGTTCATCGTTTATGATCGCCGATGATCACCGCGACCCGTTGGCCGTTTCTTGTCGATTTTTCGGACACACATCAACGGAAACCAACGTTGCTCGTTTCATTAATTCACCATCGTATAGTGAACGGTGCACACGCGCACAAGCGGTGCATGTGATTGATGCGTAAATAACTACAGAAATAATATTTTAATTAATAAAATAAAGGTTACTAAATAATATTTTCGTTGGATCATATTGATAATTATAATGGTTGTATACCGCTATTAAATAAATGGTTGCAGCAACACACTCCATCTTCATTCATACACGTCTAAATCCATCCACGGTGCATCACATGATCAACAAAATGATTACCTGACGATTTAATGATTACTGCCGATAGTGTAGATGATTGCACGATGCTCTTACCGATTAAAACAATCACACGATCAACGAGAAACGGCGATAATGTAGTGGAGCAATAATATTTTACTTGTTTTATTGTGTCAGATTAACGCTACAATATGCTATGGATAAATTAGCAAATTATTATATTTTTAGGAAATTCTGTTACAATAATGCACTATGATGACTGAGATTAAACGAAAGTAGCAAATGCGATAGCTTACCCAGGAATGTGTGCAATAAAATATATCGAAAGTGCCTAGTTAGATTTTTATACTGCTTTTAAAAAGCATAATAAATTTCTTAACTACAAAGTCGAATTTCTCAAAATAATCAGGTTACGAGTGAAAATACCAACTGCAAAATTTATTTAATACAAACCAATTATAATCTTTATTTAAACAAAGTCAGTGGAAGTACGTGAGACCAATTACTAATAAATAGGTACTTACACTTTGTTTTTAAATATTTAGAATCAATTATTTTATAAAGAGCAACCTGTGTTAGCTGGTAGAACTAATTGCCATACAAAAAAATACCATAAAATTATTTTGTTAGACCATGTTCTTGTTGAGGCGGGGCGGCGATTCATATAAATTTAAAATTGAGAAAATTTCATATCAACTTTTATTACAATCGGTTTGCAGTGTACCACAGATAAGATAAACAAGGAAAGTAAAAGAAAACCTGGAAATCCGAGAAACAGGATTTATGATCTATGTATGTATGTATATTGTATGCACATAATTTTCAAACAAGGCTCTATTATTTCTCATTTCTATTCTATTCTACGTATTTTTGCTGATTTCGATACGATATATTCATATTTCATACGACATATCTGAATATGATCGCGATGTGTTCACTTAACTTGTCGTCATCAGATATTTATAGCAGATTTTTTCCATCAATAAAAAGGCAAAAGCCTAGAAAAGTGTTTTTTAAACGCTTCAGCTAAACTACAGTTAGTCTAAGTGTACCACAGGTTGTTGGCAGAGCGTGGTGGTACGCATCAAATATTTTACATATAAGCGCGCGTGTTCGCGTCGCTTGCCAAGTGCACTTGCAATATTTTGTTACTAGAAACAAGGTTACACATTTTTAATTAGTTGCAGGTTTATTAAGATTTTTACAAGCCCGACGTTTCGGATACTTTACAGCAACCATGGTCACGGGAGGACTGAGGTGTCATACGTTCTATCATTACCCTCCGTATTAAAATCCGTAAAAATTGTTTTATTATAATGAGTGAAATTCGCGTAAACATTAGAAAACAATATGCAGGTTTATCTTACAATTGTCTTCAAATATGTAGTACAAATACGTTCTACGTCCGTACCGCTCCGTCGACGTAGGACGGGAGTGCGGAGGAGGCGCTATGCACACGGTCTCCTGTCTCCCGTCTAACGGGACTCGGCGTAAGTTTGGGTACCTTTACGTTCGGTAGAAAGTTCCGGCGTCGGCGGGGGTGCTCTAGGTTGTCGTAGTTCCCCCATATTAAGATAAAGCCCGGGTAGCCCTTTTGAGGAAAACGGCCAGTCGCGGGGGGTGTTCTGTGTTAGTCAGATCCGGGACACTCCCCTTCAAGCGGCTGAAGGCGACTCGCAGTGGTTTTAGTGCAGTTTATTGGCGCCAAGGAATTGGGGGGGGGGAGGTCCCACATACGGGGACAATCTATCCCCGGGTGAATGCGCAAAGCATTTCCACTGCGTCAAAAAAAAAGTGTATACCCAAGCAAAAACCACTGCGAGCGGCTTCAACCGCTTTTTGAGGGTTCCGGATCTGCAGGCAACACAAGCACCTCAGCGATACTGTACTTTAGAACATCGTTACAAACTAGATGGTACTAACGCCAGGGCGTTTATCGCCTAAACTAACGCGTTTATTAGGAATTGTCCTTTATCATGCTAGATCAGGGAATCAATGTTTTTTGCTTGACAAGTCGGTCAGCCTTGGTGTCTGGAGTACTCTATGTATTTGGAGTACACTATGCAATACTCGTTCTGTCTTGAATCTAATCCTTTCCTCATGTATCCACTACTGCTACACCACAGCGGTAAATCTAAATAAATATTTATGAATGCAGCTAAAGCTGTTTTCGTTAATAGTCTTTAAAATGTATTTGCGATGAAAATAACTGCTAATGGCTGAAAAATTTTGGCATTCATCAGGTTGTTCGAGAAAAGTGTTGCCAACATAATATTGTCATGTACGGAGAAGTTCATGGCTAAGACCAAGAAAAAGACGTATTATTAAATAATATTTTTAAGATGCTTGACTTCCTTTAAATTTGGTGATGATTCTTCTACTGCAGAACAGAATTTGATAATAATTATAAATAGATTAAATTTTAGCAGTGCTATGTTTTTTTTTCACCCCACCATGGTCACCTTCTTCACCTTGTCGTGGCGGTGGGGCTCAGTAGCTTAGGGTGAGCCCAGCCTTGGGCCAAGCTAATTGAGCCGAGGGGGCTCTTTGTGCTGACAAAAGAGCAGGGAACAAGGGGCGAGGATGGGAACCTCACCCCACTGTACTGTCCCGACGTAGGGAGGGGTTGTTCTGTGGTGCGGGACAACCCCTCTGTGGAGGTGGCGTCGGTCGCTTAGATTTTGCTATTTTTTTCTTTTACACCGGGAAATGTTCTTAGAAATTCCGCTGGGGAAGGGGACACCCAAGGCGGGTATGTGGGACTCTGCCTGAAAGATGGTAAGGTGGACGCAACTCTACCCACTAAAACCAGGCGAGTGCCACCAATGCCTTTTGGTGAAGCGCTCCGGATCTGTTGAGCAATTAGGGCACCTCGACAGCTAGTCATTCCCTCAAGGAACCGACACCACCTCCACTGAGGGGTTGTCCCGCACCACAGAACAACGCCTCCTAACGTCGGGACAGTGCAATGGAGTACGGTTCCTAACCTCGCCCCTTGTGCCCCTGCTCTTTTGTCCCCTCAAGAAAAAAAAATGACAAAGGGCGAACGTAGCATTAAGCACATAGCCATGGAGTCAGAGTAGGGAGCAAGCGAGTGAGAAAGATCGAGAAAGAGAGTGTGAGATAGAGCGAACGTCGCATCGCAAGTGTCGGAAAGAAGACGGTCCAAAATTGTATGGGACCAGAAATGGACCGTCTCCTTTAAAGCTTTAGATTAGATATAAACGAGATAATTAGTTTGCTAAATAAGTTTCACTTGACATGACGTGTACTTTGTACGCACGCACTTTTTATAGTGACTTAGGGTTACCAGTGGTTTTCTCATTCAGCTACATATCGCTAAAACCTATTAGAAAGAAACTTAGCTGTTAAATAATGTGCATATTCAAGTACTTTCGGATTAATTGAATAAAAATATAAAAATACTTGGAATAACAACGTAAAAGCAAACTACGCACGTACGGACAATTAATTCGCCCAATATTTATATAGAGTTTTATTGTTTGTTTTAAGCAAACAAGTAACTAAGCGGATCAGAAATTAGAAAAATCTTGTTCGGTCCCGGAATAGAAAATGCTTACGTAGTTTCATACATTATTGGGTAATTAAAAAAACTTACTGATACTAAAGCGAATTTACTTATACTGGCATAAAGGGGGTTTATTGGCAGTAGCATACACTGATATAGACCTCATGACGGATGATTCAGGATTCTCTCGTGAAGGAAGGAAATACTCAGTCGCTTCTTTAGTCTTTTATCTCGACTACTGCTTTTATTTTTCTTTCTTACCTCTTTTATCTAAACTACTGTTATCTGCGTTTATTTCTCTTTCTTACCGCAACGTAACAAAATGCTGCTCCACAGAAGAAGTTAGATGGTAGTATCTATTCCGATGGGCACAAATAAACTTTTGTGACAAGCGCATTTCCTCTACATAATATTATGTTTTGTCTCAAAACAAGCATTCGGACGAAAAGTAAACCAAATACAAGTTATTTGGTTAAAGCGTGAAGGTAACTTGCGTATCACTACGGTTATAAAAACCGCATTCTAACATGCTCATGCAATTTCAGTGATAGTGCCTCAAACAACACTATTTTTCTTCATGACAGTCTCATATATCCTGTCTTTACACAAATCACACTGGCGTCTGTTCGTCTGTAATTCGTCAATATGTTTAACGTAATAAGTATGTTCTTGAGCATTGTACGGCGTATTGTTTGCAGTGAGTCAGTCACCAGAGCAGGTCAGTGTGCCGGCGCCTGCTGAGATCCTTGGATAGTGGGTTAAGACAATACCGTACCTTTTGAAAAATTTGAATGCTATTTACCCATAATGTTTTATGTGAAGCTACTCTTGGCGTGCCTTGGCTGTCATTTTTTTGTTAGTTGGACAGGCAAACGGGCAGACGAGCCACCTGATGGGAAGTTGTCAGCGTCGCCCATGAACATTAACAAGTTAACCGGAGACTAGCCCAGGCAAATCATTCATACCGCGATGCTCGGCGAACGACGAACGAAAAAACATGACGCATCAATGACGCATGCGGCGTTACCTCGCTCTGAGGCGTTCCATTTTCTTATGACGTTGTCACGTTCAACTATCTTCAGTAAACCGACTTTACAGACAACCGATTTTTTTTTATTGAAGAGGGGACGATTGGTCAGTCGGTTTTCCTGATGGTAAGTGCATCCACTGGCGTTTATAGACACCCGCTGCACCAAATTTATACTGCCACGGTTTGGTTCTGAATATAATCTATAGATAAATGTATGGTATGTCATTATATTTTGGTTCCTTCGTTAGAATTTAGGTACCAAATTTATTCATAATAGGGTACACACTTGTTACATTGAATTATCTGTATTGCCCATACATGTCCTTATAAAGGAATGGCTTAAATTCAATCCGATGGGTATTTTGTACGTTTCGTGTACGGTACGTGACTAAAATGTATATCGTAAGTAAAGGAGCACGCGGCTGACTTGGTAATATCTAGTGAATGTTACCAAGCACGCAGTTTGTCTGTCTGTAACCACAGTTATCGAAGTCTCAATTTTATACATAAAACTTTTCTCCTTTCTCCTCTACTTTTTCTATTATATTTAGTCTCCATATCTTTTTACCTAATAATAAGTTATATTCGTTATTTTATTAATGTCTATTATTATTATTATAAACAATAATTTTTTCAATAAACTTTAGGCATATTGTTTTCTAATGTTTACGCGAATTTCACTCATTATAATGAAACACTTTTTTACGGATTTTATCGCGGTTTATTAAGATTTTTACAAGCCCGACGTTTCGGATACTTTACAGCAACCATGGTCACGGGAGGACTCTTGCGGTTTCCAGTCCGTACTGGTTCACATATTGTTTTCTAATGTTTACGCGAATTTCACTCATTATAATGAAACACTTTTTTACGGATTTTATCGCGTAAAGTTTCCGAAACGTCGGGCTTGTAAAAATCTTAATAAACCGCGATAAAATCCGTAAAAAAGTGTTTCATTATAACTTTAGGCATGTTATGAAATCAGTTTAAATAAATATTAGTGACATCAATAGATACTTCAATAATATTATTACCAACGAAAAGAAAGAGTGATCTAATGTACATAAAAAATCTTTAATTTAAAAAAAGAACTGGCCTGTTGGTCTAATGGTTGGTGACCCTGACTGCCAAAAACCGGAGGTCGTGGATTCGATCCCCACCCAGGACAAATATTTGTTTGATGAGCATGATCATTTGTTCTGTGTCTGGGTGTAGTTTATCTATAATATGTATGCATTTAGAAATATATAAGTATTTGTCAGTTACCATAAGAACCGGCTCTGCCTAGTTTGGGATCGGATGGCCGTTATTATTATTATAAAGACTACAAATTATATTTTTTCTTATTATGCACACTATAGCCACCTAATGACTTTTTGTCAAGTCTGAAATCAAATCTAGAGTAGATTTGTGTATGCGTTGTTATGTATTTAATTTTGAGGTTATGACATGTTCTTATCGTTCCTGCGAATTTTAATTTGGAGAAAGTGCGTATTTAATCGATTAGTGCCACTGCTTAATGTATTAAAGTGAATACATATTTTAATGTCTGATTTTATAATAATATCTTATTAATGATCGAATACTTACAAGGAACTGATGAATAATCTATGAATAAGAAAAACATATTATAGTTTTATTGTGTAGCTGCATTTATGGCTGGTACGTATTTCATTTCAAGAAAGATGTCTTTTCAGTTTTATAGTTGCGTATTTTGGAATCACGTCATACGGAGTTATGCGCTTTCCAGTTTCCAGGTTTAAAGGCTAACGGCTAATCGTGCGGCTAATTTTGGTGCGGGAAGGAATGTTTTTTTAGCTAATCGGGCTAACGCTACATGTTCAAGTACTTGTTACACTATTTCAGGACTTTTTGTTTCTGGCTTGTACCTTAAGTGTTGACCCTAAGAACAATGTATGTAATTGAAGATATTTAGAATTTGTGTAAAATATGAAGGCGTTTAGAAGCCGATGGCGAAACGAGCACTACGCTGTACCAAATTAGAGTTTGGCAGTGATCGCGCCAACTCGTGTGGCCATGGGTACGCACGTCAGTGGATATTTGTGTATTAACTTTTAATATTTTTTTTCATCAGATACAAGGAAGCTTAGTTAACATTGATTTTTAAAGCTGTATAATATTTTTGTTGGACATAGAATCATTAAAAATTTTATTACAAATGTACAACGATTGCAATAATATTATAAATAATGATCCAAACCTCAAAAATCACACTTATTTCCAAACCGCAAATAAATATTACAACCATAATGCTTGAAATATTACTTAAATCCTCTTGGAAGTCCAATTCCAATAAAAAGCAATGACTCTCAATTCTTAGTAGAGAGCTGAGGATGTTTACTTCGTGTCTTTCGTACAAATGTGTCTTGTTTTTGTTAGCCATCTATTCATGTCTATTGTATATATGTTCTTTATATGAAAATAATTTGCGAAAAAATATTGCAAACTAAGCAATTTATGCATAGTCAGGTGAAAAACCAAGAAACTTAATCTTACATATATAATGATTGAATAAAACTAACAAACAGACTGTGTATGTTGAAGTTGTTATATTGTAATAATTTTTTCTCAGGAACGCCCATTAATCCGTGGGGCGGCAAAGATTTTTGGCAAAAAGGTGAATCATGAAGGGACCGTGCGATAAAAGTAAAATCGTGGTTTGAAGGGGGTTTAATATTCGGACGGTCTTAAACAAGTTTTTGTGAAAACGGCACTAAAAATATGCTGAAGATGCAAGCATTTGGAGCAAAACAAGCCTTATCGAATTTCGACACATGTTATGCTCCCAGCACAGATCTCATTGTAAAGAATAAGCATTCATTGCTAAAATATCAATTCGCTCCATATTAGTATCTATTATCGATTATAGACCACGAGATCTTGTGAACGAGCATAATATTATTTTGTCAATAATTTCGAAATATTGAGCCCCATGAAAAATGAAAAAAAAGTATACATCGCATTTTAAATAGTTTTAATAGAGAAAATGTTTTGCTAAAATTTTATGCTATAATAATTTATATCTGTGTTGTGAATGCAGGAACATTTATCTATTGTTCTTGCTCTATTTTCAATTAATTATTTAATAAATATATGTATGTGTCAATTTAAACATACTCCAAATTATTCATAATATAATTAGGATACAATGTCCCACTGAAAACTTCGTAGTCATAGTCACCGTACAAAGCTTTTCTTCGCATTATGCAATCCCACAGTTTTATTTTAGTTGTTCAAAGTTTTCGCGGATCGCGCACGTCTGCGCCGTGTCTTGTTTTTGTTGTGTTGCAAAATTCTGTGCGTGTTTATTTTATTATTATTTTACATTTGTATCACTATTTTCGATATTTTATATTTATTTTTAATATAAAATTTAACAATATTATTTATAATTCTTGTTTTACGTAAAAAGAATTGGTATTTTATTAATTTATGGTCATTTTAACTTATACAATTTATATTATATCGGTGTAAGGATAAGATTATTCAAGAAATGAGGTGTTTTTTAATAAATTCAGAAAAAAATATTATGTTGAAAAAATGTGACGTTGTCAGTATACAAAATATGATTTTAGAATTTTCACTTTCTAATCATTTTTTTAATATATATATAATATGTCTTTTATAGTTTATAATTTAAAACCTACAGTATTGAGCTATTAATTGGCAAAAATAATTAACAATTTGCCTAATTCCTTACAAGGTTCTTAGTTTTAATGTTACAAAAGTGGCCATAAATTTATGCAAAAGTTTCGTTTAAATTTAGACTTTCATGTCGTGTGTAACATACATACATGTGTCAATGTAATTTTAGTATAGGATTGAAATATAAAATAAGTAAGACCAAGTAAGAGCCTTAGGCCTACTGGTACGAAAAGTTGTTTGATTTTGCAATTAGGAGGTCGAATACAAATCCTGTCGTGGAGTAACTCTGAATAAGGTTGGCAATGTGCAGCAATACCGTCTGCATGAGGACCACAATCCTGCTTATTTTTACCGTGAAACAGCTTTGCTGTGATTTTAAAAGAAGCGAGGAAGAATAAATAGATTAATTAGTGGCAACAGGATCTAACGTCCTGAAGCTCAGGATAGAGTACGTACAGATAAATCGCCTGGGTCTAGCAAAAAGAATACCAGTCTCTGGTGTTTATATTTATGGGTCACATGGACCACTACCATGGGCTCGTCCGACAGATGAGCTGCCCGAGAAATAAGATTAGGACTATCATTACATGTATATAATTAAACATAAATTAAATTGTTACTTTGAATTGTGCGAAGCTCTTTTACTAAAATACATTATATACTTTTATTTTAGACTTTCTTACGAAAAGGTCTAGTTACATTTTTAACCTTTGAGCCTTTTAAGCTACTTACATGTTTTTTATTGTATACATTAACAATAAGTACAAATAAATTATCACTAAAACAAAACCATCATGGTTTAGTTCCATTTATACTGGTCAATATTTTCATATTGATACAGTCGCATTACACAATAAAAAGTGTGTGTGTACTAGCGTACACTCGTAAGAAGTGAAACTTCTTTATGACGTTATTTTTCAAATCACGCGTGGTAGGGATAAGAAAAAGATGGCGCGTAACGGAAGAATGTGACGCGTAACGAAAAAATGTTACACATTTTTTTTTTCCAACCCCGATAAAAAAGTTTCACTTCAAAAATAACAATAATTAATTAATGCGCAATAAATTCATAATCTTTTCTTTATGAGTAAGATACGCAGTAGGCTATGAGTTATGTCACATAGCTTCTTATTTTGTTTCGTTAGTCATAACATTGATATGATTAGTACAAAAAACGTAACGGTACGAACCCACGTACATTGCCTACGTTAATGAAACGCGAATGCATTGAATCTACGGGGCCGGACTCGAAAGTCGAAACTAATCCTCACCATATTCGTCTGAGTTTTGAGATGACTCGTAAATATAAAAACTCAGACAAGAGGTTAAGCGAATCGCAAAAGCCATTGTTAGAGTTATTTGTTTAGAAGGAACTTAATGCAAAAAGAAAATGGTTATTATTCAAATATTAGAGTATCAAACTAAATAGAATCTTCCGTATTTTCTTATAATACCATATCGTGAATTATTGAAAGAACCACATTATTTGCATCTTTTACTCTGAGTATTTCTCTGCATATCGTATGCTTTAGTTTTTACTATAGGTACATATTTGAATAATAAAACTTATAAAGCAAGACTTTTCCTGTAATTGCTATTAGGACATACATGTTAAACATATTATTTATAGTTACATTTTCAAATGTAACATTTTCATATTATAAACGTTTTACCGGACTGTAACGACTTGCATTTGAATGTACTGGAAAATTTATTATGGCTGAACCTCCGTTATTTAACGATCGACGCATTTCGTAAACAGCGCTTAGACCGGCTTAGCAACTGCTTGGTTATTTTGGATGTAGGCATCGCATAAAAATTCAAACTCTAGTTAACAGTGCTGTCACTAAGGCTTAAAATTAGTTGTATTATTTTTTAAGTAGGATAGGATTAGCTCTTAAAATCTCGCATTTTATCTAACAATGGAATGCCTTCATGTATTCAGATAGTGGTTAATAAATTCAGACTGTTTGGCACCGACGTATATCTCATTTTTATTAAATATAAATTCAGGAAAACGAAACATTACTCATGAGTTTTTTGTAGGAACCATCATCGACTGACGTCATATTTTTCAATATTTCAGTGTAAGATATTTCTATTCTCAAAAGTGAAACGGAAGTAGAACTCTTGTGGACTTGAAGTGCAAACAGTGTATAAATAAAATATATCAAAATGATGACAATAAGTGAGAGCCAGTTTTCGTCCAACAAGATGTCAAGCGTGCACAAGGTCAACGACCGCATCGTGCACAGGGACAGCTTCGATGACGTCAAAAGTTCCTCCAGCGTCAACAGCGCCCTCATCACCAAGAGAGGCTTCAAGCCGTCGGACATGTTCGACCCCCATAAAAAAGAGTTCCTCACAAACCTCAGCTATAAGTTGTTCCCTGTAAGTTGGGTAAGTCGTATCTATTCCTTTTAGTGCTAAGCTTCTAACAAGGTGTTCTGCAAGGAGCTGTCTAAGGTTTTACACTTTATGGTATTTATACAATTAATATAATAATATATTTATAATCAGGGCTATATTATAAAACTAACCACACTTACAAATTATCTATACAATAATAAAGCCAAACGAAATTAAAAAGGATAAGCTATCAACACTTTGACATGCTCTCGTGTCACAAGTATCTATAATTAAAATAATATTTATTATCAGGATTAATCATTAGTTACGACTGCAGTGGATGTTCCTGGCCAGTATCCAGATATCGAAATAGATGATTCCTTGAACGCATTAAAACAATTGTTCGTTTGTAATGTTTATGTAGACAGATAAGTGACAGAATATTGTTTACATACACACCAGAATGTTGACTGTAGTTTTTGATGTAACTAGTTTTTCTGGTTATTGTGGTATGAATGTATCCACTTTCTAAGCTTTTTATTTTAGGCTGGCCATCTTTTTTTTTTAACGCCGGAAAATGCCTGAGGCATCCCGCGGAGTAGTGGGTCTCCCCACGTGGGTATGTGGGACTCACTGCGCCCGAAAGCTGGTAAGTGGACGCAGCTCTACCCACTAAAACACGGCGAGTGCCACCAATGCCGCCTTTGGTGAAGTGCCCCGGATCCAATGAGCAAATAGGGCACCTCGAGGGCTAATCAGTCCCCCAAGGGACCGACGCCACCTCCACCAGGGGCACCTCCGGGGGTTGTCCCAAGCCACAGACCAACTCCTCCCAACGTCGGGACAGTACAATGGGGGGAGGCTGGCCATCTAGCCTAAGCAAATCTACATCATTGTCTTGTTTTTAAAATAATAGTATATTCGTGTCCTTTGTCATGTTTCATATAAATGTTGGTATGATCTTGAACATGTAGGATTGACATATTATGCTCTATGCTTATAGATTTTTACAATATAAATAGGTAGAATTAAATCCCCAAGGAGAAAATTCCGGTCATTTTGATTTAAAAGCCTTTCTTAGAACGCCATTTTCCGCCAGATCAAATGTTCGAAATTCTTTAATGATGTACCCCTGTGGCCATAAATTAACTGTTTTTGAATTTAATAATACTCAAGATACGTTTTGACTGCGGTTAGCCGACGGGCGTAATTACCGACCTGTTAACTTGCTGTTAGCATTCAGTATTATGTTAGTCTTTTATTTAATTTTGTGTTAAACCATTTTCTTTATTTATATCGTAAACCTATTTGTATTTTGTATCAGTTGTAAACAGATAACATTATCATACTATTTTTCATTTCTTTTTTACATTTTTTAATCAGGAAAGTCGAATTTTCTATCTTTAAACGTTGCACATGAAAAAAAATATGAAATACTATTACAAATATATCGCCAACTAAACCAATCGCCGCATCGGTGGTGGGCTTATATTATCGTTCTGGAAGGCCACGTTCGGAAAAATTTGACATTTGGCTCACTATTGGTTTTTGTGAAAGTGGGGGGTTGCCCCCCGCAACCGTGCAATCTGCGACCACACTACTAGTTAGTTAGACAATCCCTATGCAGTGGCCGGTCCTTGTAAGATGCGAGTGTCGAGGGAACAGCCGTCTTGGCGTTGATAGGAAGAGGCCTATTTCCAGAAGTAGCCGGAAGAAGGTGGACGCTGATTACAATAGGTCGATATTTTGTATTTACCAGTAATTTGAAATGCTTAAGTATACTTACATTCATTATGCTCCAACTAACTGTATATGAACGTAAAAAAGCTTTTAAAAAGTAGAGTCAATTATATTTTTACGCTTAAAATTTTCATGATATATAAACTTGATACAATTAGTGTAATTACAGTTTCAGTAAATTGGCACTCTTCCTCATTGTATATTTAGTTACATTTAAAGACAAGAATGTAGGTACTCTTGAACAGTTATAATTGTATATATTACTCCTTCTCTCATCAGTGTCAATAACGTTCGAGTAATTTACCTGAGCATGTGCACATTCAAATGCAAAATAGTACTAGTGACTTATTGCATCTACCACGGGTTCCAAGAAGACTCCGACTGAGAAATGTAACAAACTCAATTAGAATTTAGATACGTTTTATTCCTAACATAATAGGTAATTTTTATGTAGAATTTTAAAATGCGTAAGTTCGAAAATATATTTTTGCAAACATTAAGAAAAATACCCTACTCCAAAGAGATCTTACTGAATCTGTATTTGGGTGGTCTCCATCCATTCACTTACCGTCCATAAATATTATAATACTAGCTGTTGCCTGCAGCTTCGCCCCCGTTACTCAACTCCTATAAGTCATAGCGTGATGTTTTATAGCCTATAGCCTTCTTCGATAAATAAGCTGTCTAACACTGAAATAATTTTTCAAATCGGACCAGTAGTTCCTGAGATTAGCGCGTTAAAACAAACAAACAAACTCTTCAGATTTATAATATTATAGTATAGATTTATGGACGGTAAGTGAATGGAATGAAATTACACAATAGTTATAAACATCATCATCATCTTGCTTGTTTCTCCCGTCAAACAGCTTTGCTGTGTTTAAGAGAGAAGAGCAAGACAGGCAGTGTAATTACTGGCACCGAGACTTAACATCTTATGTCTCAGGATAGGCAACACATAACCACCACTGACCATCAGGTGGCACATTTGCCAGTTTGCCTATCCGACTAACATTAAAAAAACACACACAAATTAGCAGGATTTCAGTTAAATTCGGAAAGGATATTGTATCACAACTACATATCCGAATAATTATGATTAGGTACAGCTATAACATATAACGCGTGCCTTAAGTAAGTCATCTGATCACTTACTCTCTTAAAGGCCATCAGGCCGAAAAGTCTAGCCCTTCCGAAAAAAAAAAGAAAACTGAACGCGTGCTATCCATCCGTTATTTATTTAGATGTAAGAATCTTGTTTATTCTGACCTTAATTCTAAAATACAAGTATTGTAACATAGCGGTAATGGCTGCTTGTTTGTTGGATTGGTGCCAAAAAAGTAAAACAATCCGGGAAACGTCAGCACCACCTGTTAGTGTGGCATACTACATACAGCTATGAATATGATGGTATTGTTACGGTACCTTCACCGGTTCAATAAAACTCTTCTGAGTCCAATATTACCGAATCAATACATACATTATTTACTTCTTCTTTTTCTTCTCTTGCAAAGGCTTCTTTCTGTTAGGATTTCACAATGACAGATATGTCAGTTTAGCAATATGAAAACACACGACACAGACGAAGATGTTTAGTTGTTAGTAATTATAGCAACATTTATTTAAATAATAATAATAATAATAATATCTATGGACGCTTTCACACCACGTCAATCTGGTCCCGTGGTAAGTTCTCGAAGAACTTGTGTCACGGGTACCAGACAACGGAAATATATTTAATACTTTTATACTATACATATATTTAAGATTTTTATTATATAATACACATATTTAATACACATCCATGACCCAGGAACACAGAAAATATTTTTGTTCCCTGGCGGGATTTGAACCCGCAACCTCCGGCTTGAGCGCCAACGCGCTTACCACTGAGCTACGGAGGTCGTCATAAATGAATATTAATGAATTAAAATTTTATCCGTTTTATAATCATCATCATCTGATGGTGATCCGCCAGCCTCTATCCGTCCACTGCTGAACATAGGCCTTTTTTTTTACGTCGGGAAATGCTCTGAGGCTTCCCGCCTGGGGAGTGGGTCTCCCCAGGTGGGTATGTGGGACTCGCTGCTCCCGCAAGATGGTAAATGGTCGCAGCTCTACCCACTAAAACCCGGCGAGTGCCACCAGTGCCGCCTTGGTGAGGTGCCCCGGATCTGTTAAGCTAACAGGGCACCTCGACGGCCAGTCAGCCAGGCAAGGGACCGACGCCACCTCTACAGAGGGGCTGTCCCGCACCACAGAACAACCCTCTCCCAACGTCGGGACAGTACAATGGGGTGAGGTTTCCATCCTTACCCCTTGCCCCCTGCTCTTTTGTCTCCTCTTCTTATAAGAGGGGTACAAAGAGCCCCCTCGGCTCAATTGACCAAAACACCAAGATGGCCGACCCCATACCACTCGCTACCAAACCGGCCAGCCACCGCACGGAGACCGTCTTATTAATGGCCCACTCTTCGTGTACCTAA
This sequence comes from Helleia helle, assembly GCA_963853865.1. Classification (NCBI taxonomy): domain Eukaryota; kingdom Metazoa; phylum Arthropoda; class Insecta; order Lepidoptera; family Lycaenidae; genus Helleia; species Helleia helle. The sequence continues at coordinate 8,533,953 of OY971434.1, forward strand.
ACGTGACCTCCACTCGTGAACCTTATTGCCCCAACGGCCATCCGTTCTCCTGAGTGTGTAACCAGCCCACTGCCACTTCAACGAGCTTATTCTTTGCGTGATATCGGTTACCTTAGATCTCTGAATGTCTACGTTCCAAATCTTATTTGTCAAAGAAACACCCAGCATAGCATGCTCCATAGCACATTGAGCTACGGCAAACTTACGGACCAGTCCTAGATTTAGAGGCTACGTTTCAGCCCCGAAGGTCATCACGCATTGGTTGAATACTTTGATCCGTACGCTGATTAGTTATTAATTAATTATTATTACTATCATTAATATGTAGTCATAGTAATGATAGTAATAATAATTAATTCTATTATTAGATACTATTACTATTACATATTATTATTACTATTACTGTCTCTCAAATTATTATGTCAAAATAATACAGTATTATAGACATATTGCCACGACAACTTTGTAAAAATGTAAGTCCACTTTCTTATTCATAGTTCCAATTTAAATGTTTAATTATTAATATTGAATAATATTAACACAGATTGAAGGAGACGATTCGGGTTCTGAGTTGCCAGCGATAAAAAAATCAACAGTAAGAAATAACATTTATGATTTCACTCAATAAATACCTATGAGACGGTTTATGCACGTGTTTTGTATTGGTTCACAGAAATAAGCTTTGGTCAGGAATCGACTTGAATCTTGCTAACATATATCTTTTTGTAAAATGAATTATTCACAAAAATCGTGTAATCAATGTATGTAGAATATAAAACATATTTATTATAACTGACGTCATTATATTATGTCCGCTGTAGAGCGAAACGCGAGTTGTATAAGAGAGGCTTATATCTGACAGTGGACATGTAACACCTGTAGTTGCTTTAATATGAAGCTGTAATGAAGACAAGAAAATCATTTAAGTGATTCATTTAAGTGCTTAGCGACTTTACAAAATTGAAAAAGGAACAGCCTCATTCTATCTATCTCGCTGTCGCTCTCTGCTACATGATTTTTACACAATATATTTTTTGTTGAAAAAAAATATATAATTAAAAGATCGATCTCCATTGCATTGATCTCAAATGTAATTATTGTAACAGTTTTTTTTATGATAAAAAACCTTTTGGAAGAGATAGTTCTTATATGGAAAATGTTTGTTCCAAAACAGAACGAAGGCGAAGGGAAACTTGAGAGCTTGTTGCAGCTACCCACGGATGTAAGAGTGCGATTGTTATCGATTTTATCAAGTTCCGCTATACTATTTTAGCTATTACAGAATATATATTTCTGTATTTTAAATTTATATAAGTTGAATCTCAAAATGTTTTCAAATTTTTTTTTTTGCATATTTACACAAATTGCACACATATTTAAAAAACTACTATTAAATGTAGTTTCAAAATGTTTAATTACATGCACAATGTTACCTACAAATCTGATACTTTTGTTTGAATTTTAATAAAAAGCTTTGCCGTTGGTGTATTTTTAGACGTATTTATGCCACCGTTATCAATTGTATTTCTTGTGATGTCAGCAGAATTCTACTATTTTTGTGTCTTTTGCACCACGCTTACAGAAAAAAAATAAGCTGAAGCTGAGTTTTTAATTAGAAGTAATTAAAAAATGTGCTTTTCGACACAGTGCTTTTAATGATTCGTTTTATTTTTATTGGTAACACATTTTTAAGCTTTCGCCTTTATGGTTTGTCCTCAAATATTTTTAAATTAAACAGAGTGCTGTACCGAGTGAAAAAGTTGGGTTACACGAATTCTCTGCTCAACAAAGAAAGCGAATTGCAATGCTTCTCACAAACTTGCTTCAAGACTTAGTCGAAATTGGCACTGCTGTTGTGGGATCCGATTTGACCATTAAATTGATTATTGACACTGTTGGGAAACTTGAAGAAGAATTCTCTATTGCCCGTCAACATATAAACAAAATAAAAGATGAAGTTAAAAATATTATGAAGAATTCCTTTAACAACGTTGACGCCGTACCGAAGGTAAATCATACATAAAGTTACACGAAATTATCATTTACGATTAAGCTATGAAAAAAAGCGGAAACTGATATATTTAGAATATTTTAATGTTGACACACAATCTAGTTTCTTAGTATAAATTTACAATGTTGAGTCCATAATATTATTACATATTGCTAGTAGATTATACGTATTATATAATATTATTTTAAATATTTTCTTGCGCTTTGTTGCATTCGTTTTTCTTTTTTAAGTAATTGCAATGTTTTGCAAGTCATACTGACTAAATACAAAATTAAGAATCTTAATATTGTATCCTACAGGAAAGCGAGGAAAAGGCCGATAATATTGTAACGGAAGATAGCAATGTTGAAGTTGAAACAGAATCTCCAGTAAGCATTACTCTTGTTGAAAATAAAATGGACATAAGTTATAATAAACATAAGTAAACGTTGAATGTAACCTACAATAAACTATCGCTAAAGATTATAATATAGAGTTGAGTAAAATGTAGACTAAAACAAAAAAATAAAATGTAATAGATATTAAAAGTTTTAAATAAAATAATTAACAATAAATTGCTAGTAAATGTAAAAAAAATGTAAAATGAAATGTGTCTCCTTTATACAGAAAGAGGAAGAGGCGGTACAGAATGTAGAATTGCCTCAAGAGGACGTGAAACTCGTAAGATTCATTATATTTTATTAGTTCTTCATAGATTGTATTTATAAAAAAGTTGTTGTTTTTTTAATAGTCACGGTATATCTATATTAGCCCATAATTTGTGTTAATTTTCAATAACTTCAAAAACATAAAATTTCTTTCTACAATGCACACTAATGTAAAAAAATTAAATAAGCTTAAACTTTTAAATCTGTAAATGATTACTTTTAAATGCGATATATAACAATAGAAGCGTTTTGCTGTCAGTGGAAAAAATACTAAATTAAAATAACTTTTTAACGCAGACGAATGGAGACGTATCTAACGTGAAAGAATCATCACCTGAATCTGTACCGGTAAGATATTAATTACCAATAGTATTACGTTATTTAATCATTTAACTGCTCCTTTCAATAAAATATGTAATAAGAGTTAGTTATTAAACTATTTTCTTTATATAGAAATAAATCTTAAGAGATGATATTTTTTTGTTACTCAGAATACTGATTCGGTCGAAATCGTTGATGTAACGGAATCTGAATCGCCATCGGTAAGAATAACAATTTTGTAACTGTTTTTAATTTTTGTATACATAGGTTCTTTTTATTTACCACACTATAAAGTTTACTTTGCGAGAATAATAGCGAGATTGATTTTTTTCTAAAGCCTTAGACAATTATTTATACGTGTTCAAGTAAAGGAAAACGACTAATAAATAATTTATGTATAATAATAATAATATCTATCACAGAAAGACGAGGAGATAATAGTATTGCCTGATAGTACGGAGACGAAACCCTCTGAAAACGCAGAAGTAGCACCCGTAAGAATAATTTGTTCTACCTTTATTATTGATTACGTTTTCGAACTTTTGTTTAAAATTATTTTTTTTGGTATAAAAAACGAACAAAAGAGTTTTTTTAGGTTTTATTTTAATAAAATATAAATTATATATTAGAACATTCATAATTTTTTTAGGAAAAAGAACAACAAGATTTGAAAGAAATTCCAACATCGAACATGGACGAACAAGTACAAAAAGAAGAAGCAACTCCTGTAAGATATTTTTTTAATAAAGATGACACACATCCAACATAAGAAATCTATTATTTTAGTTTTTAAGAACCTAGAACGTAAAATAAATTACACAAATTAAAGTCTATAAATATTATAAAAAATGTTAATACTAAGATTCATGCATTTTTGTGGATAATTCTTATTTCTCTCGAAGAATTTTAAAATAAAGTTATGTTAGATTTTATACAAAAGGATTGTAAGATAATGTATAAATAAGTAGGTATAAAATAGTATTTCATATAATATGTACATATAATTCATTGTATATATTCTACCCCTTAAAAACGGGTACGCCTTTTGATCATATTGGGAACGCAACAAATCACAATGTTTTCCTTCGCGTAACAAACAACGTTATCACTTAAAAAAAGGGATCAATACATTTATATACATATATACATCATAATAATTAAGAATAAACTCTTAAAATATAATAGTATATGATGGAGAATAGGGCCTACCTACCTACCCACGTTCACTGGAGGCTAAATAGATTTATCGCTAAACTCATTTTAAACTATCTGTATCTATCAAGCTTAAATTGACAGAAATAGATTGTCTTTAAATGTGTTTACTTAATACAAATTATTTTTACAGTTCACTTTTGTATTTTATTAGCACGAAATTATTTTTTTAATTCAAAAAGCACCTCTTTACACATAACTTGTTTTTTTTGTAAATTATATCATCACTAAAACGTTATAAAACTATATCAGGTTTTTGCCGTTCCATCCAATGCTGTACCTGTGCCGCCTCCAATGCCCGTAAGAGCTTTACTCTTGAGTGTTTTTTTTTTTTAATTTGAATATGCCAATGATGGTCAATGTGTGTTTTTGAGTTTTTTTAAGATTAGAGGTATATATACCTTCTAAAAATTTTCAAATGTTGTTTCAACGGACTTTTCATTTTGTGTATTATGCTATAAATACAGCTAGTGTGTCTTGCTATTAAGATTCCAGGATTGCAAAGTATCTTGCAGAAATTGAAAATCATAAAGTTTTACGAATTTGGTTTTTAATTAATTAGCTACAAAATCCGTTTATTTCGTGTTTGTGTTCTTTTGATCTACAATTATAAAGTAATTCTCTTGATGGTAATTGAACACCTTGTAAAGTTGTTTCTATTGATCATCTTGACCCTATGTAGCTCGAGTATCGTTTTATTGTTCTGTATCTGTTTTTCTTCTATCTGCGTCTCAATCTTCTTCTTTCTCCTCTTTAGCTTCTTCTATGGTTGTTTTGGTAAGGTCTACCTTTGAAAGATTAGGGCCTACAAACATTTTATCGACAATGATTTGCGCAATGATTTATTTTTAAATTATGTGGGGTGTTCAATTGGGAACGCTCATTGTTGTACTTAATTGAAATAGGTCATTAAATATTGTAATAATGACTACGTCAACATATCTAATAGCTATTAAGGCTTAAACATATAATAAAATACATTTAAAACAAATTTATAACTTGTTTACAGAAACTTCATAAGAAAATATATAAAGGCTACAGTAATTAACATTGTTTACACTTAACCATCAAGCATATAACCGAAATAGAGCGGTAATGTTAAGTGTTTTGTATGAAAACAAATACCGCCCAATTTGTGCCGCTACGCTGCATTGGTTCTGCGCTCTGATTGGCCGATGGGACGTACATACGGATCACTGATTGGTTAAATTGCTATTACGTCAGTGACAAATCAATGATCAGTTCGTAATTTTATGACTCACATTACTACTATATCTGGTTATATGCCCGATGCTCTTAACTCAATTGTAATCTTATTAACTGGGCTAAATAAATTCCAACAGATATAATCAAAGGCCTCATTACCAAGTATTATATTCAAAACCATCACGCATTTATTAAATTCTTACATAACTTAAACTTCTAGTGGAATTTCCTGATTATTACGTTCAAATTGCAATCTTTACATTCACTTTTTTATTATATTCATACAGAGCAATGGAGTGGTTTCTTGGAGAAAAGAGCTTTCAAAAAAGCCACAAGTAAGACATCAAGTACTAAATAATTTGTAATCATGTACATTTTTTCATTATTCACAAGTATCTCCTAACCAATTTTAAGTTATAAAACCTACCCACAGCAAATACCAAATGTTTTGGTTATCTTTCATAAATAGTATGCACTTCATATTTTTTGTTCTTGTAACTTGTTAATACTCACCACCATAATAATAACCATCATTTAATGCGAAAATACTGACACTAAACACATGATATACCAATTACCAATTTTATTGCACACCCCCATCGTGCTTTGTTAATATTGATTCGATTTACTTTTTACATCATTTAAAAAAGTTACAGAGATTGACGAGAATCCACAAAAACACTTTTAATATACAGTACGATATAAAATACTACACGGGGTGTTTCATCCGTGATTAGCTAAGTAGATGCAAGCTTCAAACGTAATGCTAAGTAGTAACTAGTCGTGTTCAAAGTTGCTAAGTGTTAAATACGAGCACATGTATTATAAATAAATATTAATTAATAATTGAACGAGTTCGAATATCGAAAACGAATCGTTTATTGTTGTTTTGGTGCACTAAAAGGCGTGAGGGGCTTTTATAAGCTTTTATGCTGAGACCGATAAGGTCAATAGTAGCGATGACTTGAATTCTTATTTTTAATACCAAGTATCATTTTTAAGGAACAGGCAGAACCGAAACCGAAAACTGTCGAGAAGAAAGTAACCGTGGCTCCATCTACTGAAAGCCCATTAGTAAGCATTTTTTATATAAAAAAAACTTTTAGTAACAATATTGAAAGTAAAACAATTCTAAAATAATCTTCGTTTTCAATAAACTGTCACTGGTATAAGGTTATTAAAATGGGTCCTAAACGTACGACATTTTTTTGTTTATGGGTTAGGTTATATTTGATTGAGGTTTTGATAACATCTATGTTTTCAAATATTTTAGTCATTCATTCATTCATTTATGGTACAGAACGGGGAAGTATCTTGGAGGAAAGTAAAGCCGCCACAAGAGAAGAAGGAAGTAAGGGCTTTTATGTTTTCTCGAAACTATATCCTTCTTTAAAGTTAACAGTAATTTGTATAAATTTTGTGTGTCCAAGTGCGTCAAGATTTTATTCTTCTGTTAGTTTTGCAAGCCGCACTGATCTGGCGGACATGCAAACTTTTCCCAATGGAGCTTTTACGCAGAGCCTATGTTTTTTTAATATTCCGATGTAATCATTGTGTGGTGTTATATTCTTTTCTATTTTTTCATTTTTGATAACATTTTTTTTTATTCATGGTATTTTAAATTCAAACGTTTTAGTATTCTTCTTTAATTTCCTTTCTCTGAGACTATTATATTTTCTTATTTTTTCTGTAGACTACTATACTTTTCCTTCGCTGCATAATGATTTTTATTTGTACATCAAAAGATTCGTTTGATGAAATCAATAACTTTCTTACTTTCGTTTAAAAAATAATATTTTTTAAGGAAGAGGAGGAAAAAAAAGAGATCATCGAAAATGTGTCCCCGCCCACCGCGCCCGCTATCACGATTGTGGAAGCAGAAGTACCGATAGTGAGCTTACTTCACACATTCTTAACAGAATTGTAGTACTCCTTAGAGATAGCTTTAATCAAGTATATCCCGGACTGTTTTCTTTGTACCAAGGCCAGGTGATGTTAACACATTTATACCCACAGGATAGCAATATTTTGTGCCTTAGATATTTGCAAAACAGTCCGAAGTATTAAATTATAAAATATTACATTGTTAGCTTAAAAAATAGAGCACATCCAGAGATGGAGCCATCAAACATAACATGTCTATATAAATTGTTACTTTGTAGGATTGAAAGAGGTCAGATGTTTCAACTACACTGGGTATATTTTTTTTCTTCAAAAGACATTAAAATGTATAAACCTTAGCTACTTAAAACACAGAAATCCGTCATCCATACTAATATAAAAAAGCGAAGTCAACTGTCTGTCTGTTACCTTTTCATACCTAACCACTTGACTGATTTCGAAAAACTTCTCCAATAAGATGGATATCATAAGAAAGGACATGGACTATCAAAATAATTATCATCGATCCGTATTTGTTCGACGCACTGTAAAGCTTTGACGACGCAAAGCTGCGTGCAACAGCTAGTACATACGTAATAAACTACACTCAAATCTTTAATATGAGGGTATGTAAATATGATTTGTAATATAAATACAGGGTAACGAGGAGGGTTCCTGGCGTCATGTGGTGCCGCCGCAGGAGAAGCAACAAGTAAGATTGGATTGGAAACGTCACAATCGTTTTGTTTCACTTCACTTATCTTTGATGAAAAAGTTCCGCAGCCAACTGGATTCTGAAATCCAATCACTTTCATGAAAAACATTTCACAGTAATTGTTGTGAAGTTTATTGACAAAGGCAATACACAACAAAGTCAGTTGACAAAGTCAGTTGATAATGATTTAGCAAATAAATATAACAAAAAAGAAGAACATAAAAGCCAAACCTAGTGGGTTAGCCAAGATGTCATTCTACAATCGTAAACGCTAGTAGAAAACTAATAAATGTATGGAAATGACATTTTACGTCGATAAATCACGTGGTCCTAAATGTCATTTCCATACATTTATTAGTTTTCTAGTGGCGTTTACGATTGTAGAATGGCATCTTGGCTAACCCACCTGGAATGCTTATTTGCAATTTGTTTTCAGCATTTTATTTTACTCATAAACAACCATTGAAATTCATAACATCTTTAAACTACTTTTGCATCAATTTAATTTCAATTCCTACTTTGCTTTTCCATTTGGAACATGTTAACGTTTTAAGAATTAAGAACGAATAAATATTATTAATATCACTTGAGCATGGAATGGATGCTCTCAATTGGTAAATTAGGCATTAGAGTCAATGAACCTGGCATACATTTAAGATTATTTCAATAAATAGAAATGAAGTAGGTATTTCTGTAACCGAAATATTGGTTCTATGAATTGGTCTTGGAAATGCATACAAAAGCTATTCGCTGCGTAAAACTTGTTCTATACAAACGTTTCTTAAAAGTAGTATATAACATTAAGTGTTACATAAGTGGCGGGGTGAGGGGTGAGGGGGTTATGATTAAAGTCATTAACACTGTTTATAAATGTTTCATAATTTGTGACCCACTTATATTACAAACCAACTGTGGGAGGGAAGCGCTGTGCCGCGCTCCCGGCTGCATGAAATGCTCCCGGGGTTTCTCCCGTGAAACAGCTTTGCTGTGTTTCGGAGAGAAGGGCAAGACAGGCAGTGTAATTACTGGCACCGAGACTTAACATCTTATGTCTCAGGATAGGCAACACATAAATGAGTTGCCTGGGCTCGTTCTAGGTAAACTGGTTCATGTTCATGGGCGACGTCGACCACTTACCACCAGGTGACTGTGGGAGGGAAGCGCTGTGCCGCGCTCCCGGCTGCATGAAATGCTCCCGGGGTTTCTCCCGTGAAACAGCTTTGCTGTGTTTCGGAGAGAAGGGCAAGACAGGCAGTGTAATTACTGGCACCGAATCTATCCTACGTCTCAGGATAGGCAACACATAAATGAGTTGCCTGGGCTCGTTCTAGGTAAACTGGTTCATGTTCATGGGCGACGTCGACCACTTACCACCAGGTGACACGTTTGCCAGTTTGCTTATCCAAGTAACATAAAAAAACACTCGAGTATTTGTAGTTTTCTTATATCACATATATAAAAATCTATTATTTATACATCATTATATATTATTTATAAAACATTATAATGAAACAACTTTTTACGGACTTTATCGCCGTGTATTTATTTTTCACTCCCAACGTTTCAGATACTTTACAGCAATTGTGATAACGGCCAAAATGAACCGCTTAAAAATTCGTAAAAAGCTGTTTTATTATAGTGTTATTAACGTAAACATTAGAAATCAACATTATAAAATATTTTCAAGGAAAATGAAGACACACCGAAAGAAAAAGAAGAGGTCGTTAAAACTTCATTTCCTGAGATACCACCAGTAAGAGTCTCTAAAGTCTAACTTGATAAATCCGATATTTCATCCTTAAATCTGCTTTATTATGTAGACTGTACTAGCTGATATTAGAATACTTACATACTTTACAGAAGAAGATCTTCTGAAAATTTTTCGTCCACATTTCATATGTTAAATCCAATCTATACTAACATTATAAAGCTGAAGAGTTTGTTTGAACGCGCTATTCTCAGAAACTACTGGTCCGATTTGAAAAATTCTTTCAGTGTTAGATAGCCCATTTATCGAGGAAGGCTATAGGCTATATAACATCACGCTATGACTAATAGGAGTTAAGTTATTAAGTTAACGCGGGCGAAGCTGCGCCCAACAGCTAGTTTATAATATACGTTATAGAAGGAGATGCAAATTCTTCTCTGTAATGTACATTTTACGAAGTGTGTAAAGATGGATACAGATTGTAGTTTATTTATTATAATAAAAACCATCAGGGCTACCTTATTGATGTGTTTTTCCAATCATTAGCTCCTGGATTAGCTCCTTTTTTAAGTCTGCTGCTAGCTCCTCCCTTTTTTAGGTATTTGTGAGAATATATCTGGACTTATTTATGTTTGATTGCTTTAACTTTTTACGTTTTTCCTTGTGTAGAATATATTTAATTAATATAAATACTTTCATGACACAGATTGATCAAGATATCTCTGACACTCTGCTGATGATGTCTTTACCGTCGAATCAAGTAAGATCTACCTTGAAATTATAGTTTTCCTTTTGCACAAGTTTTTGTCTCCTCAATTTCTTAAGGTTTCCAGTTATTTGCAATACTGGAAGCTTATTTCAGTGTTCAAATGACGAGTTATATTTTGTAGTAAAGCTTCCTGGGTTAGTTCCAGGTATACTAGTTTATTTTCATGGACGACGTCGACCACTTACAATCAGGTTGCACGTCTGCCAGTTTGCTTGTTCAAATAACATAAAAAGGTTTCGATCTCATCAAGACCGCTTTACAAATGTGTTTGCTTTCATAATGCAACTCCAAATCCTAAATGTAGCGTGGAGCATAGTGTGTTGTGATTCGTCAATATTGATTACATCTGCTTCTTTCAAAACCCCTGTTTTTACAAGGAAATACCTTGTTAACTTTATTTTTACATTTTTTTTTTTAAATTTGGTACTACTTTATGTTTGCAAATTTTTACAGTTTTTTTAGCAACTTGGCATATAATGATAATCTTTTCCATTGTGTTAAAAAGTGTGGTCTTGTCGAAGTATTGTTTAAATTCATTATTGCTATTATATTATTTTGACGTGATAACGTCTTATAAATCGTTGAACGCCGACTGCACGCACGAAAAAGTGTCACGATTCACCTAAGCCGATCGTGCAAGCGAGAGCGCGGAGCAAGCGACAGATAGGCACGATCGGCCTAAGCGTCACAAGCCTATGTGACGCATTTTGACGTTATCACGTAAAATTATCGTCCGTAAACCGACTTTACAGACAACAGGTAGGTTAGATATTATTCTTTATGGTATTTTTTTACTAAAGAGTTGAAAGCCCTCGTCGATTACTAAGATAAGACACGTTTAAAAACAGACAGATACCTTCTAGTTACTGCGTTCTTGATCAGCGGTGTTTGCTAAATGCTAATGAATACGGAAGTCCCATGTACGTAACACCATTAAACAATATCTCTGGCAGAAGGCAATCCGTAAGTTTTTTTATATAAAACAACCCAAATTTCCAGTATATCTTCAGTGAACTGAAGAAGAAATAAAATTAAAAATATATACTATTCAACAGAATAACGAGCGATCCTGGAGGAGAGTCTTCCCGCCATGGGAAAAGTCATACGTAAGGAGATTTACAGTCTGAGATTCGCACCTAGTCTTCATTACATTTGCACTTATAGACAACCGTGTCTTTGCAGACACATGAGTGTTTCTCAGTACGTTATGAATTTAGTCATAAAACATTACATACTTATTACATAATATATGTATTAGAAAACAATACATAAATAACAAAAAAAATTATAACAAACTTTTTAGTAAAGGACCACTGCTAACATACAAAAATGTAGGGATTTAAAAATCTCTATATAAACATAAAAAAGTCCGTTTAGTTCACGGTTATTTTCAGTGGCATTTATTTCATTACATTTAGTAACAATAGATTTCATTTCGTTTTCGTTCGCTTAAAACAAAGCGAACCTTTCGAAGATTTGCTTTATTCTTCTACTTCTTCATTTAGCTTCAGTAAATTGCCTTTTGTTTCATTCTGCCAATTCAAGTGCACTCCGGATGTGTGGTCGTGTGATTTGCTAAATATAATGTTGTCATGATCAGCTTCTTTCCATATCATTTTATTTGAATTCTTTAATATTCTTTCATGTTCTATATTTATTTAAATTAATCTTACACATAAACTTAATGTGTACAAGGTATTCTTTGTTAATCGTGATCCTTTTTTTCCGCCGGGAAATGCTCTTAGGCATCCCGTGGTGGAGGGGGCGACTCCCCAGGCCCGAAAGATGGCAAGGTGGTCGCGGACGCGGACAGCGAGTGCCACCAATGCCGCCTTTGGTGAGGTGCCCCGGATATGTTGAGCAAACAGGTCACCTCGACGGCTAATCAGTCCCTTAAGGGACCGACGCCACCTCCACAGAAGGGTTGTCCCGCACCACAGAACAACCCCTCCTAACGTCGGGACAGTGCAATGGGATGACGTTCCCATCCTTGTCCTTTGTCCCCTCCTACTCTTTTGTTCCCACTTCTAAAAGAGGGGTACAAAGTGCAGCTACCTTGGTTCACTTGACTTCGCCCGAGGTGCTGGGTTTACCTTAGGCTATTGGGCCCCACCGCCACGACAAGGCTCGAACCACGGGGTTATAGTTTGCTCTACATTATTTTTGCAAGTAGCTAGATCATTGAACCTAGCCCGATTTATAATATACTTTTTGCGGAAACTCCTAAATATGGCAAATTACAGTAGACTATATGTATCGTGATAAGAGAAAATTACTTATATTAGAAGTTATATTTAAAAAGTTGAATGCCAACATACTGTTAGTCTATTTCTACTCATGAGTAATAGTTGTTGCTTGTTTTAATATGTAACAGAAAACTGGAGACGAGACCATCCAAACAGTGTTGCCGCCGTGGGAGTTAGCTAATGTAAGCATTATCTTAAAGTTTAGTAAATGACTTTATATCTACTACTAGGTACAGCTATAGAGCTGTAGGTAAACTTTTCAATTGATCCTTCGTTTTTTCAATATCGGACTTATTTCACATTTAGAAGAAATCATCATCTCTCTCCTTTATTTAAGTTGAAATGAATATTAAAGGTACACCGTAGAGGTATAAGGAATTGGAATCTGGTATCCCTTACTATTTTACTTAATTTGCCACACTTACATGCATAGAGTAATATAATACAATAAGTCAATCTGTCCATAGAGACTCTCGAAAACTCGAAATAGTTCTGAATCCTACAGATATTAATAATTATTTTTAATAATTATTTCCAAGTTGATCTTTTAAGACATTTTACGTTTTATAATAAAGTCTTATCGTCCAGTCTTCGCCTGGCTTTTCTGATACTTTTAAATAGATCAAACAACTTGTTCCGTTACTCGTTTGTTAGTGTTCAACCTCCATTTTGAATTACTAGTTTACTGCGCGCGCGAATTTGGATTGCCGCCAAAATGTATGTCAAGCATTCAGGAAATATATTAATTCTGGACTATTTTTTACGTGGAAAATTGAAAAGTCTTCTGACATGATTGACAATCTAGTTATAGACTTCCTGTGTATTATCTATATCGTTATGTTAAACTTTACCTACATAAACGGTAGATATAAGTATGATAAGTTTTAATGTTATATTGTAAACGCAGTTGTCGTGCAAATTTAAAACCTGTTTTGACGTCAGGTCGAAATTTCGTCAAGTTTTACAAGTTCGTCTGAGGTCAATGGACCATGAACAAATGGAAGTCGTTATTCCTGTTTCTAAGAATATTTATTCTAATTACCTTTAATTATAAATATATTATATTATATTCTAATTATATTTTAAATAGGAGAACGAGGTAGACGGAAGTAACGATCAGAAAAATCAAGAAGAGTTACCAGCCGAAAAACCATCCGTAAGTTTTTTTGTAGGCTTGTAACATGCCGTACGAACGACCTCTACAAAGGTCTGTACAGAGGTTTTAGTTGAAGCACAGTTTTTATGCATAAAACGCACATTCAGTCTTATAACTCGCATAATAAACGCTTTCCTAAAGGATTGGTTTTCGAACGATTCCTTCTTTATCATTTTTTACACTTTAATACAGGTAGTACCATCGTAGTACATAGGTATATAACGATGTTTTTTTATTAAATTTCAAAATACAAAATCGAAATAGACCACAAAATATATTTCTGCGATCAAATCCTAAACTGATCTAGTGCTCCTATAATTTCACAACTCCAAACCTGCTAGAACAGATATATGCTATCACACATATTTTTTATGTTATAAGAAGGCAACCGAGCAGTCGGAGCCTTTTAGTGACTACCGACACCCCTAGACATTCCCACAACCAAAATGTATGCAAATGCGTTGCCCTCCTTTTTTCCTATTCCCTTAATGGGCCATCGGAAACTCACAAATAGAACGAAACGCGACAGCATAGCTGTCACTTGGCGCCGGTGTTATGTGAGCGAGAGGTACCCCGGTCGTGCCGGCCCAATTCGGCTGCAAAGCAGCATTGCACTACCTCTTAGAGCAGCATGGCACTACCTCTTTTTTTAACGCCGGGAAATCCTCTGAGGCATCCCGCTGCGGAGTGGGTCTCCCCACGCGGGTATGTGGAACTCGCTGCGCCCGAAAGCTGGTAAGTGGACGCGGCTCTACCCACTAAACCCGGCGAGTGCCACCAATGCCGCCTTTGATGAGGTGCCCCGGATCTAATGAGCAAACAGGGCAACTCGACGGCTAGTCGGCCTCTCAGCTCGCTACCTCCACAGAGGGGTCCCACACCACAGAACAACCCCACCCAATGTCGGGACAGTACAATAGGGTGAGATTCCCGTCCTCGCCCCTTGCCCTCTACTCTTTTGTCCCCTCTTCTTATAACACGACCGTCGTATTTTATAATACGACCTATCGGTGAATTATTCACTTGCGTAGACGTTTTTCAGGTGCGTTGGCACTTTTAGCTGCGAAAATTCCATTCAAACAATTAGTTCTCGTGGGAACAATTCCAGGCCTAGCCTAAATAAAGCCTACTCATATTCGCCCGCAGTATTCAGACCTGTTCTTAACGATCTCAAAAGTTAAATATTGAAGAGTATTTTTACAAATGACCGGTCATCGAACCGGTTTACCGAAGAGTTTGTGTCGAGTTATTTCTGTCATATGTCATTAACACTTTATTTTAGTACAGCTCTAATTAAAAACTGGCTAAGAACGAGTAGGACTAGCGATCTCGGGGTCCGTATTTAAACGACAACCCGTAACAATATTAATATAAACATAATAGGTTCATAGTTTTTACTAAAAGCCGTGGCAAATGAAGTTTGGCTTAAAAGGTTGGTTGGTTGATCGCTATCAAGGTTGTATCTACACAAAGTAAAAAATTCATGAAATTTCATGAAATAATGATATATATCATGAAATTATGATATATTATAATATCAAAGTCCTACAAACAAAAATGATTTTTCAAAATACAAAAATGATTTAATTATTTATGCAAACTTCTAAAATTTCTTTGTTTGTTTGAGCTTGCAAAATATGCTATCATCTAGACAGGTGAACGCCAAAGTCCTAGGTATGAAGCGCAACTCTAAAAGCGAGTTGGCTAAACTAACCAAACTTTTTATCTGACAACCGGCTGAAACTGTATAGGTACTAGAACGAGTATAGTTGTCCTTCAGACATAACTTTTTGCAGGCGCAGGTGTATAAGTGGGTTTACTAAAGATATTGAAAATACTAGTTGATGGATACGGATAAATCATTATGAGAATTGCCTGACTCTATACCGAAAGTTTTGATAGGCGTTCTAATTCTTATTATATGCGGGGCCGGGTTTGAAGGTCATAAGGCCCTGGGGCAACGAAGGAGGTTCCTTATTATTTTCTGAATAAAAGGAACACTTTTTTTGTATAATGCGAAAAAATACATCAGAAAAAAATGTTTAAAATGCTGACTCTACAAAAATTTTATTCGTATAGGAGACCCGGAACGGTATCCTGATTTATTTTAATGATATAAAATTAATTTATTAGAATGCAAATTAATTTTATATCATTAAAATACTGTTTTTGCATAAAAACGGAAAAAGGATTTATTTTAAAAATATTAAATAGCGGAACAGCGGATACAAACATCTCAATTATTGATACAATATTGTATTTTTCTATTCTATACAAAAATCCTTCCAGGAAAATCATCTCGTTCGTATGATGTATAGGTTTTTGTTTACTCTCGTATAATATATAAAAGCAAGCTTACGCGTCTATGTTTTTTTATAATTATATCTACCATTGGTTGCGTCGGTATCACATTGTTTCTTCCGTAAAACGGCTCTGGGATTCAACTGGATTTTAAAGAGCAGGAGAATACCATCTTATATCTCAGTTATGAAGAGTAGAGACAAGGAGGACCGTCTCTGTGTATGAAAAGTGTAAAAACTACTCAAGTCATTACAACAACTATGCTCATATCGTAGTTTTTCCGGTATTCGGATACCAGCGCTCTATGCTATTGTGGCAGGTACTGGAAATAAATACAAAATAAAATCACTAATTATTTAAATAAAACTAAGCTTTCTGTCTGCAGTATTTTGGTTTTATTTACTAAAACATTTTAGATTACGTTTTAGTCATTACAACAACTATGTTCATATCGTAGTTTTCCGTTATTCGGAGCGGGACAATTTTTCAACTTTCGCCCTCCATAATCTCAGTATAGGTACGTATGAGTTGCACCCAGATGAGCTCGTTCATGTGCATGGGCGACGGTGACCACTAATTAGCAACACTAGTTCGGCTGCCATTTGCCTCTATAATTTAAAAAATGTATTTACTTCCTCTATTTTGCTGGATATCGGCCTGGCATTTTATTGTTTAGCCACATATTAAAATAACATATTGCTGTAATACAGAACGATGCAGAAGTAGCCGGGAACCTGGCACCACCGCCGCCAACCAAGCGTGTAAGATTATCAGACATTGTATATTATACAGACATTGTATATTATACATTCACATGTCTACTCAGACATAAGTAGACTGTAGAGCTGTGTGTATATGTTATTCAAATCATATATCAAACATATACATTGTAAATATATAATTGACAAAATCATCTTTGGAGATATACTTCGTATACATTTTGTAAATACATTTGAGTTTTTTTTAATTATTGAATAAGATTTTCCAATTGAAATATAATATTTGTATTCTTACGGTATTTATTAATAATATAATATGGAATCAGTTCAGACAGTAAAAAATTATCGGTTTGAGATTATTTACAAAAATTATATTAAATTGTGAATCTAACAATATTTGTAAAACAATTCCTTAAAATTTATTTGCTTGTATTCGATTATACCGTGAGCGACGATGGTCTAGTGGGTATGGGCTCGGTCTCTTGAGTGAGAGGTCCGAGTTCGATCCAGACCCCCGTGATGCCTTGAAATGGGTTTTTCTTATTCTTAATTTCTATGCGCACACATAACACGAGACCATCGCTTGCTCACCAGTGAAGGAAACATCGTGAGGAAACCTGCATGCCTGATGAGATTAAAAGTCTTTGAAGGTGTGTGAAGTTCACTAACCCACATTAATACACATTTTGTATATATGTCTATCAAGTTCTATTTCTTTAGCCGAACATAAATCATTTAAGTTGTAAATATTAAGGTATGCTATCGTATTATAAATAATTATATTATTTTCTTAACAATTATTAACAACACAATATTATATAAACCGTTCACTGATGATCGTGGGATTTTCTTAATAATGTACTCATTTATTAACCGTTTTTACATAACATTGTTAACGAATGTTTTCAACAATTAAATAAATACTGTACATTTTAATGTTTCTAAGATAGGTGTGACATTGATATTCATGAGTAAGTCCTTGGCAACGATAGCTAGTGCTTATCGTATGAGTTTTATTCAATAGCAGCGCATTTAGTTAAAATATTTTAAAGTTTCTGCTATTAAACACTAGATGACGCTGTTAATATTACAATATGGTACGAGGAAAAACCTCGGCCATGGCACATTTATTTTAAGACTAGCTGTTGCCCGCAGCTTCGCTCGCGTTTACTAAGATTTACAGCCGTTTGGATTGATGATGATTATTTTTATAGCCAAGCTCTTGGGTCTCAAACTATCTCCATATCAAATTTCACTCTAATTGGTTCAGTGGTTTAACAAATATACAGTCCCGGCGTTTTAGCTGCATAGCTCCCGTTCCCTTGGTATTTGCAAGATAACAACTATTTTATGTCGTACGTTGGGTTTCAAAGCATCTTCATATCAAATTTCACCCAAATCCGTTTCTTGGTTTAGAAGATAGACAGTCCTGGAGTTATACCTGCATATTTCCCGTTCCCGTGGGATTTTCAGGATAACAACAACTATTTTATATCCTACGTTAAGTTTTAAAGTATCTTCATATTAAATTTCACACAAATCTGTTCCGTGGTTTAGAAGATAGACAGTCTGGAGGTTTTACCCGCATAGTTCCTGTTCCCGTGAGATTTTCAGGATAAGAACTATTTTAAGTCCTACTTTAAGTTTCAAAGTATATTTATATCAAATTTCACCCTAATCTGTGCCGTTGTTTAGAAGATAGACAGTCCCTGGGTTTTACCTGCATAGTTCCCGTGGGACTTTCAGGATAAGAACTATTTTAAGTCCTACTTTAAGTTCCAAAGTATCTTCATATCAGATTTCACCCAAATCTGTTCCGTGGTTTAAAAGATAGACAGTCTGGAGGTTCTACCAGCATAGTTCCCGTTCCTGTGAGATTTTCAGGATAAGAACTATTTTAAGTCCTACGTTAATTTTCAAAGTATCTTCATATCAAATTTCACCTAAATCTGTTCCGTGGTTTAGAAGATAGTCAGTAACGGGGTATTACCCGCATAGGTCCCGTTCCCGAGGGATTTTCAGAATATGAACAATTTTAAGTCCTACGTTAAGTTCCAAAGTATCTTTTATCAAATTTCACCCAAATCTGTGCCGAAGAATGACAGTCCCGGGGGTTTACACGCATAGTTCCCGTTCCCGAAGGATTTTCAGGATAAGAACTATTTTAAGTCCTACGTTAAGTTTCAAAGTATCTTCATATCAAATTTCACCTAAATCTGTTCCGTGGTTTAGAAGATAGTCAGTACCGGGGTGTTACCCGCATAGGTCCCGTTCCCGAGGGATTTTCAGAATGAAAACTATTTTATGTCCTATTTTAAGTTTCGAAGTATCTTCATATCAAATTTCACCTAAATCTGTTTCGTGGTTTAGAAGATAGTCAGTACCGGGGTATTACCCGCATAGGTCCCGTTCACGAGGGATTTTCAGGCTGAAAACTATTTTATGTCCTATTTTAAGTTTCGAAGTATCTTCATATCAAATTTCACCCAAATCTGTTCCGTGGTTCAGAAGAAAGACAGGGCTGGCATAAATTCCGTGCCCGTGGGATATCCGTGATAAAAACTATCCTATGTCCTTTCTCGGGTTTCAAACTATCTTTGTGCCAAATTTCATCCAAATCTGTTCAGTGGTTTAGGCGTGAAGAAGAGACAGACAGACAGACAGACAGACAGAGTTACTTTCGCATTTATAATATTAGTAAGGATTGTATGTATTTCATGTCATTTTAATACATATGTTTTGGAAAAGTTAATAAATCGTTAATGAACGTTGTATAATATGAACGTTAGATGATTATTGTGTTTTTTTAAAGAGGGGTTACACGTTTATTTTCATTTATAAATATACATTTTATGGTCTTTTTGTATGTATATACTAAATATTAAGTGCCGAATACCATAAAGGTGTCGTTGTCCTATAAATGAAGGATTTCTTGCCATTCCTGCGTATGTTATGCATATAACATGGATACATATACAGGTAATACTTTGAGCAGCTGTCATATAAAACGTATGCTTACATTTAAGGCCACCAGATCGCTGGCCTGAGTGGATTCTGTTATATCTTATTGATAATTTTAGAATGCTTTACTTCTGGTGGCCTCATTTTTAAACCTCATCCTAAAGTGCTCCAAGTATCGCATACGCTGCTATCGTCGAAATAAAGCCATTATGCTTTTAGGAGATATTTGAAATTGACCGAATTTCCTTGCTTATTAGTTGTTACTGTACAATGAAGTATTTAGAGTAAATTTAATCAATCAAAAATAGAGACTATATTAATATCACAAAAAGATTTCTATATACTTATTAGCCAAAAACAACACCGGCAGCGGTCCCGCAAATACTCTGGTGTAGCCAGTGTCTATGGAATTCGGTGATCGCTCACCACCAGGTGAACCGATTTTTCTATAATAAAAACCATCTTAATATAATATGACTATCGCTTGCCATTATGACCTATAAGGTATTTAAAATAACTACAATTTAAGTTAAAGAAATAATAGAAAGAACAAGAAACTTGTAATATCATCATACTGATCAGCCGAGTTAATTCCTCAATTAGCATTCATGACAAATTTCATGACAATTACATTATGATATTGTGGATTGTGCTCTCCAATGCTATGTGATATTGATGCTATCCAATACTAACATAAGTGCCCTAACATTCCAGGAGGAAATGGAGACCAAGCCGATCATAGTGGGTGACAAGGAAGTGGACCTGAACAAAATATTCACACCAGCCCCAGATGCGGAGGAGCATATCATCAAGAAAGATCGTAAGTTTGGTATGTATTTGGTGTTCCAAGAAATATATTTAAACATATAAACTTGGTTGTTTGCAAACGATTTACTCTACTATAATCGAAGAATATCTCAAGAGCCTTGTACCAACCCAGAAGTTGTATACCTTACTATTGCAATAGGATGCAAACCGTCCGAATATGCAGATATTTGTAAGATCATGCAATGCACTGTTTATGCATGTATATAATATGTGTAAATTTTAATTTCTTTTATTTCACTGTTCTTATCTCTGAGCAAAGAGAACAACGTTAAGCTGATGAATAGCACCGTATGTTCTTAAATATTTTTGGTTAATTGTTACTCCGTTACGTTTATTATTTTTTGTTACGCCGCTGTAACCACGCACTGTAAATGCAATTATAATCAAAGAGCTTCTGATATTGCAAAACGTTATTTTGTCCCACTTTTCATGCTTTGTAAGTGTCTACGAAGATTCTGGTAGCTTGATCATTTTTGGATACTGTTGGATATATTAGCCTTTATGCTGGAAGTCTTCAATATCCTTTTTTGATGCATGATTTTTTTGCGTGTGATCCATCATTTATGATAAATTTTCAATACAAGACCAATATTCTCAATACGAGCGTTAAACTTTCCTTGGCTTATCAGAAAATCCTCAAAAAAAACATAAAATCAAAGACCAAAAATAAGATTAAAAAAATATTTTGTTCGGAATCTTCAGTGCGAAAATCAGTCAGCACATGTAAGGTTATATAATGTAAAAATTCTGTAAATAACAAATACAGATAATATTACTTTATATTATACATAAAACAAAAATTCCAGTCATCCAGCAATGTATAAAATTGAGAAATTGAGAACTTCGCGCTTAGGTACATGTCAAGGCTTTTAGTGTAAAGCAGAATTCCTAATCAACATTTCCGAGGAATAAGCTCGAGCTAATACATACCTCTAAAATCTTTTTTACATTAGAATCTCATAGATAGGCTCACCTTTTTTTTTCTTTAACGCCAAGAAATGATCTGAGGCATCCCGCAGGGTCTCCCCCGGCGGGTTTATGGGACTCGATGCGCCTGGAAGCTGGTAAGTGGACACAGCTCTACCCACTAAAACCCGGCGAGTGCCCCGGATCTAATGAGCAATCAGAGCACCTCGATGGCTAGTCAGTCCCTCAGGGGACTGACGCCACCACAGAACAACCCCTCCCAACGTCGGGACCTGAACCATGGTGGGGAGATAGGTTCACCCTACTGCAGGAAATAATAAACCAATAAACTAAAAAAGTAGCCTGTTGCGCTATGCCACGCTCCCGTGCATGGGTACCACCATACTGTTTTTTTCTCCCTTTGCTGTGTTTTGGAGGGAAGGGCAAGTCAGGAAATGTAATTACAGGCATCGAGACTTAAGAACTCATGCCTCAGGATTGGCAGCACATAAATGAGCTGCCTGGGCTAGCCTCAGGTTAACTTGCTTATGTTTATGGGTGATACTGTAATCAATAATGGTAATCCATTATGTGGGGCGTCTGCCTGTTTGCCTATTCAACTATAATTAAAAAAACGTTACAATTCCAGAGAAAACGTTCGCGTCGTCAGCCTTCTACGTGCCCGGCGTGCACCCCACAGTGAAGGAACAGATGGATCTCGCCCGGACCATATCCAAGTCGCTGTCTGACTCCAGCAACAACATGAGTAAGGGCCAAAGCATGTACGTGAACAGAAAGAAACGCTCGGTGAAGTGGGTGCACGAGGGACGAGGTGACCCATTCTGTTTTTTCTTTTTACACATACACACTGACACACACAATATTCCTGTAAACACACAATTTTCTAACAAATAGTCAATTTTAACTCTGGAAGAGAGTCTGGTCCGACTGGTCAAGCCACACGAAGTCTAGTTTGTTCAGATACAAATTTCAACGAGAAATAAGCGCGTATGATGACCAAGTAGGTTGGTATCTGTATCACCAGGTCATTGCAGCTGTTCAAAAATCTACCTCGAAGAAAAAAATCATTACAAATATAAAAGGATGGATATTACAAAAACATTCAGTTACAACAATCATCTTTCAGTCAAATCGTTTACAGTCGTACGTGTACAACTACAGTTGGTACATAACTTACTTTTTTGACGCTAGATGGCAGCAATGTTTTTCTAAAAATGGTGATTGCCTGAAATCTTGATATATTTACGCTTTTGAATTTGCTTTAAAGAAAAGCCGTTATAACCGTTTTTAAAATGCGTGATTAAGTTTTCAGTGATTTTTCTTGATTTCAAATATTATACCGTACGATGAAAACGTTTTTAAATTTCACGACGCTTTATTGCACTTTAATTTGAAGCTTAAGTGAGTTTTGTTCACACCACATGCACATTTTTTTAAATTACTTTGAATATGTTTAGATTTATATTTACCTATTTTTTAATTTTTTTTGTTAGTAAAGATTTTGATATTCTTCGAAACTTTAAATGGTAAAAATGTTCTTTATTTTCTATGTTTGAAATACTGTGAGTAGTTTTTTATGGAATTCTTTTACTAGTCATAAAAAAAAACATACAGACGAATTGAGAACCTCCTCTTTTTTTTGAAGTTGGTTAAAAATAGTCCGTAATGACATTACCTATTACAAGAAAGAAAGTGCTACGTCAAAAATAAATATTTACGGTAAAAATGTAATTTTCGCAGCGTCACCAAAGCCTTTCCGTCATACTATCAATGAAAATAAGGTGAAACACAGCGGGGCTCAAATGCCCACTTACTATGGTAAATATGGCAAAATGGAAGATTTTCTGTGTTCTATCAGTTGATGCTAAAACACACAAAACACACGTTATAGATGTGTCTGCATTTTTCATTTATTAAAGGACATTGAAAAAGGTTTCATTAAGCATTTTTAATTTATAAGACAAGTTTGTGTGTGTAACGTTGCTTCGTCGTGAGACAAAACGGTCTGCAGCAGTGGTCTTTACTGCGTTTTATTTTGCGATGAGATTGATACGATCACAACTCACACTATACATATAATGACTATGGTTCAGCATTGCGTTTGAGTTTATTTTGTTCATTAGACGCTATTACACTATTTAGTTTGATTCGATAGATTAGTAAATTCCATTGGTTTTATGTTTATGTGCGTTTTATGTATTTTGTAATAAAAACATTGAGTGCGCTGGTTAATCCGTACAAACATCATTAAATCATTTTAATATTTGTATATTTTAGAAAAGTCACAAATAAAAATAGTTTGTGTAAATCCAATATGGAATATTTGAATAAAGAATACTGTCCGTTGTTTTCAGGTCGCAACACATCAAACACGTGCTCCACTCCAACCCCAGTGGCAAATCACGACACACCGTACCGCCCGCCATCTAGCTTGCGTAACCAGAAGACATACCCTAAGCCAACGCTTAAACATGCAGGAAATCTACCAAAAATCGAACCGTTTCCTCTACAGCCACCCATCATATCAGTACAGAACATGGATATTCCAGTTCCTATGGCACCAACAAAGCTAAATGATGTCTATGCTTCTCCAATCAGTCCACGTTTGCCTTTAGTCTCTGGTCCCAATTTCAACGTAGCGCCACGCGGCTGGGGTGAAATGAAAGAATATTATCGACCTGTGTCCCTAGATGGCGTTGGCAAAGTACCGGTTGCTTGCACAGATTTTTAAATAATTTACAAATAACAAATTGAAACAAATCAAATTCTTTGGAGTGAAAAGATACTCAATTAGTATAATTAAATTAAACGAAATTTATACATTAAAAAAATCTCGACACGATTGGCGAAAAAAATTATGTCAAAAAATTCCGATAAGCTAATTTTATTTCTTAAATGTAAGCAAAGTTTTACATATGAATTTGATATTATAAACGTATTTTAATTTGTAGTGCCATAACAACCATTTTATATACATAATAGTGCAAATGTAAGGTTTAGAATTTACATTGTACTAAAAATTTAATGTGGTCTCGTGAACAAGACATTGGTAGATAATATCGAAATATCAAGCTCCGTGAAATAAAAGTGAAAGGCATGGTAAATATCCCGTTTTAAATAATTTTAGTAATGAAAATATCCATTTTCACTTAATATCATATGAAAAATTAAATGATAATCTGCAGTCATATAATTTAGGGTAGGCAAGTAGTAATCGAGAACGGGCAATTCAGGGCATTTTGCAATATGTCACGATGACAATGCATACAGTTTTTTATATTTATAAATACAGTAGTCACAAAAGATAATATTAAGTGCTATATACCTACGTAATATTACTTTTAATGTATCCGTAGTGAGATCTATATTCTTCATTTGCACTATTGTCTAATAAGTTTTATCCATAAACAACTGACTATTTCTTTAATACGATAAAGTATTTTGTAGTTTTTAATTAAACACAAATACATTATAAGTAGGTATGTAATTAATTTTGAACAATATAATCTACTCTCTAGGGCGAAAGAGTTGATTATATTGACATAATGTATGTATCATGTTGAAATAAAAACTAAAATTTAAGAAAAAAATTGGCTTAATCTTTGGATACGATACTTATCACATTTTTTCAATATTTGATACAAAACACACAAAAAATATGAACAATAGCGTTAAGCATTTACCAAATTATGTTATTGTTTTGATGTTTCAACATCGCGTTTTATTATTAGAGCTAGTCATATTTTAATATTTATAGTTCTATGTTTAATTAAAACCCTTTTGTAGCTGGGGCTGGATTAAGGAAGTGCTTATAAGAGAATATAAACGCCATCTAACGGCGAGAAGTTGAAACTTTAGCACAATTGTATTTTAGCTGGCATGACATGACAGGGAAGCATTTGGAATTTAAGAGGCTAAATAGCGCGGAAAAGGATACCTAAGTAATATACCTTAATCCACTTCTGTTTGTAACTATAAGTTATCTTAAAAGTCCTATAGTACGATTAGGTTTTAGGACATTAGGTATGTTTAAAAAAGTCCATATCATTTAAATGTTTGTGAGATAGTGGAATAATTTCATGTGTTTTTAAGTTATTATATACAAGTTATTAGTTAGTACAAATCGTTGTTACTAAAGACCCAGAGTCAAATTAAGTTCAAAGTGAATATTGGCCCCGCTAAGAAATGATTGTAATTTGTGTATTACTGATAAATATTGTTTAACATTGTTTTACACAACGGTATTCTTGTGGAGACATTAAAGTACATAAAATCACTGGTATTTTATTTCCGAATAATAAGGACTTTTATAACGTTACACCTGTAACCTATTTGAACTATCTAATTTTCACAATTCGTGAATCCTAAAACTTGTAAAGACAAGTCCCTAGGAGCTATGTAACCACTTGGAGGCCCTGGGCAGTAGGATAATGGGGCCCCAATGAAAACAACAATTTTAAGATCTGAGAGCCTGGTGTTTAGACTAGAGAAGAATAAACCAATAATAAGGGCAGTACTAGGTATTCTAATCAGCAAACATTCTTGTAATAACACTCCATCATATTTTGATAGTATGAGGCCCACGGGGCACGTACCCAGAGTGCCCAGTAGGAAAGATGGCCCTGCCAAGGAGCTAGGGTACCTATATAAATATATACCCTAGCTCCTTGGGAAGAGATCCAGAGTTGAGAAATAATTAAAAAATCGAATACACTGCGAACAAGTATTTTTGATCTTAGCACACAAACTGCTCAAAAAGACGTGATGGACACAAATTAAATATTATCTAAGCTTCAGAGTTATCATATTGTTGTTAGCAAGAGTAAGTAAGAGGTAGTGCCATGCTGCATTGCAGCTGAACTGGGCCGGCACGACCGGGGTGGTACCTCTCGGTCACATAAAACCGGCGTCACAGTGACAGCTACGCTGTCGCCTTTCGTGCGGTTTGTGGGGGAAAAGGAGGGCGGCGCATCTGCGTGGCCTTGGTTGTGTGGATGTGTATGGGCGTCGACGCCGTGAGGCTCCGACTGCTCGTTTGCCCCCTGATGATATAAAAATAAATAAAAAAATAGCATTCCAAAGTAGTCAAAATATTTGTGCAACACATTTTCCAAATTTATCTACGCACTGTTCATAAATATTTTAGCAAACAGACTGTTCAATGGTATCTAAAGCGAAATAACTTGTACTTACTACACGTAACCGCAAACCCCCACCTTCCGTCTGACACAGGTGCTCTCGGGGTTGCCTTGGTGTCATGTGATGGACAGCCCAGAGGACGGCGATGACAATATGTCACGATTGTGGCGCGGCGGTGGACTCGCCCCAGCAGACCATCGACACAGTACATTCTCCTATGAATGTACTGTGCCCTCGAGGTATGCACGAGATGGGCGGCGCTGTGTCGTGATCTGACGTCGGTCATCAGAAGAGACTTGTCTCTGCCAAGCATTGTCACCACGATGGGCACCTAGACCAGATAGGCACGACGTCACGGGGACTGCTTAGTGGCGGCCGAGCAGTCCCCCCTTACGAGGAGTAGTCTGGCCTTCGCTGAAGCCAGCCAGCCAGTCGCTGAGGTGTCCCTGTTGCCTAAAGATCCAGGACTTTAAAAAGCGGGCTGAAGGCGCTCGACGGTGTTGTGCAAACAGGGCACCTCGATGGCTAGTCAGGCTCTCAAGGGACCGACGCCACCTCTACAGAGAGGTTGACCCGCATCACAGAACAAACCCCTCCCAACGTCGGGACAGTACTCTTTTGTCCCTCGGCTTAATTTGCTTCACCCAAGGTGCTGAATTCACCTTAGGCTACTGAGCCCCACCGCCAGGCTTGAACCATGAAATGTCTGTGGTCTGTGATTATAAAGTATGTTCCACATTTCCGACCGACCTAAGAGAGTGATTATAACACCGGTCAGTCCGGGAGCAGCTCTTCGAACTTTTGCTCAGGGCAGTTGTCCACTCGTTATCCTAACGTATTAGAAATGTGTTTTTGTACCTAATATTATATGCTACATCAATAGGTTTTTTTACACACGTTTTTCGCTACTAAACGAATTCACGAAACTAGTTTACCTGGAACTAGCCAAGGTAACTTATTTATGTGTTGCCTATACTGAGACATAAGATCTCAAGTCTCTGTGCCAGTAATTACTGCCTGTCCTGCCCTTCTCTCACGGGAGATACACACAAGATTGTCCGACATAGAACAAATTTTTCGGAGGCCACGGATTAGGCTGTGCTCTGGCGTCACAACTCACAAGGATAACGCCTTTGTGCCAGTGAGTTGAGTGTGTTGTGAAGGTCGCATTTGGGAGAACGTGTTTATTGACCATGGACTAAAAATGTCAAGATCAATGCCTGATAGTCGGTTTGAGTACGTCACAAGTAGTCCGAGACAGGTTTATATGGTGAGTACAAACAGTATGTTCATGTAAAGAAATTTTCCAAGACTGAGCGATTTCAGAGCTCAGTTGATCACGACTGTAATATTTTAATAATATCAACCCTTCTACATATTTCCCACTGCTGGGTCTCTTCCTCGAAATCATATCCCTAATCTATAATAATCCTAATCTCTCTCCCGCTCGTCGGTCTCCTCCTGGGACATTACTGCCTCGCAGAAGGAGACCATTGTCGTCCAGGACTCGTCGTTGCCGAGCATCGCGGTGACAAGTCCCGTCCGATGACCGACGGCAGATTGTGACACAGCGCCGCCAATCTCGGACACACCGCGAGGGTCTGCTGGTCCGAGTCCAGTGCAAAACTAAATTATATACAACTAGCACTGCCCCGCGGTTCACCCGCGTACTTCCCATTCCCGTGGGAGTACAGGGATAAATATGTGATTCTGATATAAAAGTTATGTTACTTTAAAATTTTATCAAAATCCGTTCAGTAGTTTTTGCGCGTAAGAGTAAAAAACATACATCCATGCTTTCTTACAAACTTTCGCGTTTACAATATGTATTAGTAGGTTTTTATGGGTCTAATTTTAGACAGCTCAATTAATTACTAATATAATATAACATTGTGAAAATATTTTTATTCTGTTACGTAATTTATAAAATTTAAATATAGTAAAAGAGTGCACGTGTACAATGAATCCTTGATCTTTTAGAACCTAAAACTATGTTCACCGTGTCTTTTTAATTGATTCCAAAATTAACATAATCCCGTAACAGTGTAGCAACCCTTAATTTAAGAATAAGAAAAAAAAGATTGGACGTGAGAAAATTAAAAAAAAATGGCGACCAAATTTGCAGTCAAATATTCTGACAGAATGAAATACGTTAGCTGACTGAAGATAATTTTAATGATTGTGATCCTATTGTGTTACTTACGTGTGTATGTTTATTTGTTGTTTATTACTCAAGTAAAATAACTGAAATGTACGAAATTTAAACATAGACCGTAACCCGGACCACAGATATAAATAATAGTATTACG
The DNA here is from genome assembly GCA_963853865.1 of Helleia helle. NCBI lineage: Eukaryota > Metazoa > Arthropoda > Insecta > Lepidoptera > Lycaenidae > Helleia > Helleia helle. The sequence goes on from OY971434.1 coordinate 8,563,009, forward strand.
TCAGGACCAGAACATTGGATACTTTTAACTAACTTGTAACATTATTCTTACTACTTCCGTCGCTGTAGTGAGATTATTATTTATAATACTTAAATATTTCTCCCAGTAATAGCAGTGGCGTAACTACTAACTATAATACCTTCTGAGACCTCTGACAAAATTATAACATACAAAAAAAATTTAAAAGGTCCTCATGATTTTCCTACTCCTAACAGCACCCTGCATCATCGAATCCGTTTTAAATCAAAAAAAAAAGAAAGTTACAAACTAAGGTTACAAAGTTTTCTCGCTTGCCACATGATGGCCCGGAATAGGCCCGAAAGGGTGTGTTTGTCCTTTCCTGATTTCGAATTGACAGATACATCAATACGGTACTTTTTTTTAATGGACCTATGCTGCTGGCATAAGGCCTTTACAGCTTCATCGTTTTAGTAAGTGAGCAGATGGCTACACTTAAAATTTACTTCAATACACATATAATATCATAGAAATAGTAATAATACCGCAATAGTGTTTCTGTGCATAATATACATAATATTGTCCACATCGTTCTAACAACGTGGTCATATTACTATTGCGTAGCATGAAATCTCAGTCACGTTTACAAAATGCTAATTGATGCTGTGAATATCTTTTCGTAATCTTTTAGTACTTTCAAGTTATAACCGAGATGAACGTGTTAGGTTGGTATTAAGCTTTTTGTTGTATCACACGAATTTTACTAGCATTAAAACAACAATATTTTTTTGTGGCTGTATTGAGTGAAATAATTTTTTCCACATTGCGCTGAATTGCGGATTTGTCCAGGCAACTGTTTCATGTCTTGCTTATCATGAGTTTCCTACTCATGATAAGCAACACATGAATTCGCAGTGCCAGTAATTACACCGCCTGCACTTCTAGTGTTTCATAAAGAAAAGAAAGCCAAGCTGTGTCAGAAGAAGCTCCAAGGTGGTGATGAAGATGAGCGCGCAGCACAAAACCATCCAATGTGCGAACACGGTGCGAACACGGTGCGAACTTGATGATTGATTGTCCTTGGATTGTCCACTTACCATCGTATCTTATAAGTCATTGACATAAAAACACCAAAATAAATCACATTTCAAAACACGTGTTTATATTCAATGAAGAGCTTTTGAAAGAAACGTGATTTGCCACGTGTTTTAGGCTCTCACCTTAGTAAAGTCATGATTTATTTATGTCGATTACCATTTATAGTCCAGACCAGACCTTTGAAAATGGCAAAATTGAAACAATAATATTATAGTAGAATAAAAACTATTGCAAAAGAAATCGAATATAACAGAAATGAAAAGAAAATAATTTACGGGCGACCTGAGGGCGGGAAAGTGAAAGCGCCCTCCTTAAGTCTAAGGGTAAAAAACAGTTTATCTCGATTTCCAGTAAAACTACAAGCCCCACGGTAAAAACTTGAATGGCAAAGTTGTAGGTAATAAAAAGATCTAGGTACAACTTTTGTATTTACTTTTTTTTCACATAACCTCAAAAGTTATGTCAAAAATTCAAATAACTAAGTTTTTGTTTTTTTATTTTTATCTTTCACAAAAAAAATTGTAACGAAATTTGGTAAGACTCGCCTTTTTATGTCCCAAACATACTGTAATTTTTTTGATTTAAAATATTTATGTTTTCAATTTATTTCGAGCTGAAATCGAAAAAGCAGCCTTATTTTTAACCGACTTCAAAAAGTAGTTGGTTATCAATTCATCGGTAATTTTTTTTTTTATGAATGTTACCTGATTACTCGAAGATGGCTAGACCGATTTGAAAAATTATTATTTTGTTCTAAAGGTCCTTCCCAAATGGTCCCATGATAAGGAAACCAGGATCTGATGATGGCATCCCAGAGAAATCGAGGGGAACTTTCGAAAATCGTAGGGGTGACTAGTGCGTTTGATACTTTTTTTATAAAGTGTTTTGAAGGACTACAATTTAATGAAAGTCTAGAGTCGATCTGATGCTGGAGCCGAAAGACAGTCGAGGGAACTTCTTAACGATTTACATCAGTAACCTTGTGTTTGGGCTTGATTAATTTGTAATGATGAGAACTTTATACCTAGATGGGTTGTGACTGTCATTAAGGGTCTGATAATGAAGACAAATGACAGTTAAGGGAACTCCTCAACAGTTTACAGTAGCTACCTTGTGTTTGGACTTAATTAATTTAAATTGATGAGTACTTTGCACCCATATGGGTTATAAGCGCCATTACAGGTGTAATGATGGAGACCTTACACAGTCGAGCGGAATCCTCGACGATTTACAGCTTTTATTGAGCTAAGTTCATACGGCTAAATAATATGCCAAAATCATTTAATTTTATTTAATTAATTTTATTTAATTTTACTTGTGGTTGTTAAATGAACAAAAAACAACTGTGTCTTGGGAGCGCATCATAGTATTTCAAGGTCATCATAATATCCATTCTATATCTATATATTGGTGATGTTCTATACCTATATATAATGGAATTATTTAATGAATAGCAGCAAATCTGCCGAGATTGCTTTCAATTAAATGTATATAAAGTTTTACACAATACCATTTCGGTTTTTTCATTTGTTGTGTAATGATTTACACCCTTTCTACGTTCATCTCATTAATACAGCGCTATCTAATCTGAGCAACGCGTTTAATAGTTACCCATATTTCAGACAAATAAAATCAGTTATCGAATTTTGCAATCACAAAAAATTAAGAAATTAAAAACTTTTAAACAAAAAAAAAAAAAAAAAGTACTATACCTACCATTTATAATCAACTTGTTCTTCTACTAATATACAATCTTTGCATTTACCACGTCATTATTGTTACTTTTGAAGCCGGTGTCGTATTCTTTGATGTACCTACCTCCCTACCTACCTTGGCTGACATGACACCGACTCCAAAAGTAACAATAATGACGTAGTAAATGCAAAGATTGTATATTAGTAGAAAAACAAGTTGATTATAAATTGTAGGCACAAAGATTAAGGAAATTATTGCTTTTTAGTTTTTTTTCGACGGCTAGTCAGTCCCCAAGGGTGAAGGGACCGACGCCACCTCCACCGAGGGGTTGTCCCGCACCACAGAACAACCCCTCCCACTGTCCCGATGTTGGGAGGGGTTGTTCTGTGGTGCGGGACAACCCCTTAGTGGAGGTGGCGTCGGTCCCTTGGGGGACTGACTAGCCTCTGAGGTGCCCTGTTTACTTATTAGATCCGGGGCACCTCACCAAAGGCGGCATTAGTGGCACTCGCCGGGTTTTAGTGGGTAGAGCTGCGTCCCGTGCTTACCAGCTTTCGGGCGCAGCGAGTCCTACATACCCGCGTGGGGAGACCCACAACAAAACAGGTTGTAGCAAAATGTTATATAATAAGTATTTTTTTCGAATTGACCTAAACTGTGGCATAATGGCCTCTACATAATGACTGTTCTGATGAAGAATAATGTATGAATACACGTATAACTACAATACACGTTTTGCAAGAGGTAGAGCCATGTTGCCACCTCTCGTTCACGTAATACCGGCGTAAAGTTACAGCTACGCTGTCGCGTTTCGTGCGGTTTGTGAGTTTCCGGTGGCCCATTTTTTAGATGGGGGAAAGGAGGGCAACACATCTGCATAATCTCTGGATGTGCGGATGTGTATGGGCGTCGGTAGTCGCCCAAAGGCTTCGACTGGTCGTTTGGCTCTTATGCAATAAAAAAAACCACTAATAATTTTACTACTAACCCGCTAATAATTTTAAAAAGTAAATTATTCTACAATCATTATTTTTTGTGGTCGATGGTGTGTGTAGTTATATACAAAAATTTTGTTGGTGTTTAGATATTATAACTTAATCATATTCTAATGAAACAACTTTAAAAAAATTAAGAATCTTATCAAATTTATTAAGATTGTTACATTCCTGATTTTTGCCTATACCTACATAAGAAATTACAAACAATATCGCTTAGGATTCCTAGCAATCATCCTAGTGATCGTCATAAAAGATAATATTCAATACTTATAGCGAAGTTTAATATCAAAAGTATAGGTACAAACCATTCTAATAACCATACGAACGGATTTTTTAACGACTTCAAAAAAGAAGGAGACATACATGTTCTATGTTCGTATGTATATTTTTTTATGTACTTATGTTCACCGATTTCTCCGTCAATTGTGGACCGATTTTCAAAAAATTTTTTATTCAAAAGAGTGTACTTCCGAGGTGGTCCCATGATAAGGAAACCAGGATCTGATAATGGCATCCCAGAGAAATCGAAGGGAACTTTCGAAAATTGTAGGAGCGACTAGTGCGTTTAATTTTTTTTAATATTATTTTAATTAGTCAGTTCAGTAAAATCTTTAAGTTTGTTACTAAGGACATACCATAATTTAATTATACTTAGATATTGTTAACGCTGGTATTTTATTCCAGAACACTGACACATAGACCACAAAATAAATACTAATTATTTTGTGCATAGACATAATAGAACATTGACAGTTTCAGAATAAAATTGGCGCCAAATCAAAGTCGCAGCGGTTCTAATCTTATCAATATTTATAACGAAACCCCCGGGTCACCGCGTATTTTTTTTTTCTCACGTCTGTGACGTACACACTACACGTTTAGTATGTCCTGAGCGCTTGAGAACGCTGCATTGGCCGTTCTGCCAGTAGTGTAACGAGTTTCTATGTGAGTATTTATTTATTATCTATCATAATGTGTAATGTCAATGTCAGTAATGTGTGTGTGATATTGTTATATGTATAATTAAAGGTTGTTAAGGTCGATCAAGTTTTGTGATAATGTAAGTGCAACACTACCTTTGATTTCGAGTTTAAGTTTTGTACGGTTTTGAAAACCTAACTATGATATAATTTTATTAATTAATTTAAATAGGAAATCTCATAAAATATATAATTTAATAAATTATAATATTACAATCCTAATTATACCTACTATAATATATGTTACGTAAAATAAATAAACAATGATTAATTTAAATAAATTATTATTCAAAACTTGTACTTAATTTAAGTTTCGGTGTATACATGAGATAATTAGACATTATTTTAGAATATTTAAAAAATAATAGCAAAGCCTATTTTTATCTCTACATAGCCTTTAATTTTATACTATTTTATTTTTTTGAAAAAAAAATACAAAAAACAAAATCTTAGATTTATATTGCAAATGAACGCTGCGAGGAAATAAGTAATTCATGAAATATATTTTTTAATAAAATCCTTATTATTTTTTATTATGTCTTATGGGGTAAACGCCCAGAAAAATAAAGTAGTTTTATTGTTTATTACGACTGTATTAGGGCACACAAAAAAATTTTGAGAATTTTTTTTTATGTAATCAGGGGGCAAACGAGCAGTCGGTGCCTCACGGCGCCGGCGCCATACACATCCGCACAACCAAGTCCACGCAGATGCACCGCCCTCCTTTTCCCTCTCCCCCCAATGGGCCATCGGAAACTCGCAAACCGCACGAAACGCGACGGCATAGCTGTCACTTGACGCCGGTGTTATGTGAGCGACAGGTACTACCCCGGTCGTGCCGGCCCAATTCGGCTGCAAAGCAGCAAGGCACTACCTCTTACTAAAATACTCCCCACTTAAGGATAATGAATTTTTTTTTCAAACATTAGCGTGCTAAAGGGATTGTTTCAAATCCTTAGGATATTTTTCTGATCTCCACCATGGTTCAAGCCTTGTCGTAGCGGTGGGGCTCAGTAGCCTAAGGTGAGCCCAGCACCTTGGGCGGAGCAAATTGAGCCGAGGGAGCTGCTCTTTGAAGTTTACAAAGGGCGAGGATGGGAACCTCACCCCATTGTAGTGTCCCGACGTAGAGATGTTCTGTGGTGCGGGACAACTCCTCTCTGGAGTTGGCGTCGGTCCCTTCAGGGAATGACTAGCCGTCGAGGTGCCCTGTTTGCTCAACAGATCCGGGGCACCTCACCAAAGGCGGCATTGGTGGCACTCGCCGGGTTTTAGTGGATAAAGCTTAGTCCACCTTACCACCTTTCGGGCGCAGCGAGTCCCACATATGGGGAGACCCACTCCCCCGCGGAAGGCCTCAGAGCATTACCTGGCGTAAAAAAGGATATTTTTCTGATTTCTCATTTTTTTTTATTTCCATCAGCATTTACTACGTTAAAACGGAAATAAGTTTATCTATCGATTTGTTACGTCTATCCATTTAAAGTGCAGCACTTCGTAATAAAGAAAAGGCAATAATTCTGTACTTACCAGATGACATTACCTTAACATTGACATTATGTAACCTGAGTATCATAACATCAGATACATTTGTCTTAACATCATTGTGTATGATGAAACTTGACTATAGATTTCTTCTTTCGCACACTAGTAGCATGCGAGTCATCTTGCAAATATTTTTAGAGTATTTTCATAGGTTAAAATGCCAAATGAAAGATAGATTCCGATTGATATGAATTTCACATATGTCAAAATACCGCCAAATCCGACCTGGCTATTTTTTATTTTGGATAGACATAGTGGCAGATGTCCTACTTGATTGTAAGTGGTCAGCGTCGCCCACGAATATAAACGACTTCACAGGTGAACTGAAGAAACACAACAGGCAGTGTAATTACTGCCAACGAGACTTATTACCTGCTGTGAAAAATGCATGCTTATCTTACCTTTTTTTTTTTATTTAACGCAGGGAAATGCTCTGAGGCATCCCGTGGGGGAGTGGATCTCCCCACGCGTGACGCGGGTATATATGTGGAACTCGCTGCGCCTGACAGCTGGTAAATGGACGCAGCTCTACCCACTAAAACCCGGCGAGTGCCACCAATGCCGCCTTTGGTGGGGTGCCCCGGATCTAGAAAACAAACAGGGCACCTCTACGGACGGCTAGTCAGTCCCGCAAGGGACCGACGCCACCTCCACAGAGGGGTTGTCCCGCACCACAGAACAACCCCTCCCAATGTCGGGACAGTACAATAGGTTGAGGTTCCCATCCTCACCCCTTGCCCCCTGCTCTTCTGTCCCCTCTTCTTATAAGAGGGGTACAAAGAGCCCCCTCGGCCCAATTAGCTTCGTCCAAGGTGCACCGCTCACCCTGAGAAGTTACTGAGCCCCACCGCCACGACAAGGCCTGAACCATGGTGGGGATGCTTATCTTACTTGGGTTAGCCCAGCTGTCATAGAGCATATAACCGGAATAAACCAAATTTGTGCTGCGACGCTAAGCCGGTTTTGCGCTCTGATTGGCCGGTGGATGACTATTGATGGATGAGTTGACGGTGGGACGTGTCTATCGATCACTGGTTGGTTGAAGTGCTATTACGTCAGTGACAAATCACTGACCAATTTTGGAGTCTTATGGCTCACATTACAACTCTATCCGATTTATCTCTCCGGTTACTCTAAACGAGTTTACCAGTGCCATCGAGCAGGCTATATTATATAACTTGGTCGATGGCCCACGTAAACTCGTTTATTTCATATAAGGCCGTACAACTAAAATAAAAAATCATACTTTAATAATTTCTTACGCGTATCTGTTTTTTTCTGTCATCATGGTTCCTATTAATGTTGTACTTTATTTAAAGTTTTGGTATTGAATATTGATACCATTTCAAACTAGTTTTTAATTCCGTTTTATGACGTTTCAAATTAATGTAAACGTATGCTATTTTTTTAAGTAGACATTCATTTTTAGGTATGTGATGACGCAGATAGCCATTTTGGCGTTTATTTGAAGCCTATACTTTAGACATTTTTTATTTTATAAGTTGGTGTACGTGCCCTTTTAATATTATTTATAGCCCTAAAACACTCAAACTTCGAAAGCTTTGTAAGCGTTGCCTACCATTTTTATTGTATGGCTTATGAAAGAAAAAAAGAAATTATGGATGGGACAGTTTTTATTCTTCTTCAGTTTTTATTCTCCGAAGTTCTACGCCTTTATTAATGATATACAGTAGCGCTCCGTGGTTTTCTTTGCGTTGTTTCCGTTTCCCTAAAAATACAGAGATAAAATATAACCTAACTCAGTAAAAATGTAGCTTTCTAATGGTGATTTTTTTAAAATACGTTTAGTAGCTTTTGAGTTAAATCGTAACAAACAAACGAACAAAAAATCAAATATTTCCTCTTTATAATATTAGTTTAGATTAAGTTTTTTGACCTGTAGCGAACCCATTGAGGAAACAATTATAAATATCCAAGTGATTGTTTACTGCAACTAAAATGTTCAACTTTCCTGATACCATAGCCGGTTAGACAGGTTTCTCGACCCTAGCCGCGATTCAATGATCCAGCAGCTCAAAGGCAGTAGGATTTAGTTTTTATACCTACGACATCGAGCATATAACCGAAATAGAGCGGTAACGTTATGTGTTTTGCATGAAAAGAAATTCCGCCAATGTGATCGGTCGAGAGAAATCTATTGGTCGAATCGATGACTAGCCGATTGGACGTACACACAAATCACTGGCTGGTTAAATTGCTATTACGTCAGTGACAAATCACTGACCAGTTTCGGAATTTTATGACTAACATTACTATCCGGTTATATGCTCAATGACCTAGGACCTAAACTGATCTTCTCTATTTTGAGGTAAAAATTACAGTCTGTAAACACTTTTTTGTAATGCTACTTGTATATTTTTTAATGACGAGTTGTGTAAATGTACGCCCGTATATTGAATGCGATACAAGTTCACATGACTTTGCTCTGCTGTGAGTGACGATGGTCTAGTGGGTATGGGCTCGGCCTCTTGACTCCGGGTTCGACCTGACCCCTGTGATGCCTAGAAATGAGTTTTCTAAACTACATGCACCTGAACATGAGACCATTGCTTGCTCGCCGGTGAAGGACACATCGTGAGGAAACCTGCATGCCTGTTGAAATTATAAATCTTTGAAGGTGTGTGAAGTTCACCAACCCGCATTGGGCCCGCGCATAGGTGAACTATGGCCACATTTCCTAGCCTGATTTCGAGGAGGAGACCCGTGCCCAGCAGTGGGACATAATACCGGATCAAGAGGATCCATGGAACTAAAACACAGGTTCTTAATTTGTAACTTCTATTAGGTATCATGAAAAAGAAAGAATATTTACCTACTTCAATTTAGCGCAAAATATCAATGTTTTCTTTTTTTAATTTTGTCATTCTCTCACAATCAAGACGAACCACCATATTTCTTGTTTCTCCCGTGAAACAGCTTTGCTGTGTTTCGGAGAGAAGAACAGGATAGGCAATGCAATTACTGGTACAGAGACTTCTTACGTCTCAGAATAGACAAAACATTTTTGTTATCGCAGGGAACTGCTTTTTATGCATGTAGCCAGGACCTCGGGTAGATCCTGATCCTATGTGGGACTTGCACCTGGGAGTGTCCTACCAGTAAACTAAAGCTACTGCGACCGCCTTCAGCCGCTTTTTGAGGGCCCCGGATTGTGAATCAGTTGCCTGGGCTAGTTCTAGATGAACCTGTTATGTTCATGAGCGACGCTGCCCACTTACCATCAGATGGTCTGGTTGCTTATCAAAGTTAAAGAGGGGTCGTAGCTACCGCCGTATCAGCCGTATTAATGACTAGCTGTCGCCCGCAGCTTCGCCCGCGTTAACTTACTCAACTTATCTACTGTTAGTCACAGCGTGATATTATATATCTAGCCTATAGCCTTCCTCGATAAATGGGCTATCTAAGACTGAAAGAATTTTTCTAATCGGACCAGTAGTTCCTGAGATTAGCGCGTTCAAACAAACAAACTCTTCAGCTTTATAATATTAATTATCAAGACGCCGGGAAATGCTCTAAGGCATCCCGCGGGGGAGTGGGTCTCCCCAGGCGGGTATAATAATATAATAATAATAATAATAAACTTTATTCATCCTCACATACACACATCGAGATACAGATAACTTATTTAAAATACAAAAATAAATAAAAATTAAAATATAACCACCGTAACCACCATTATATATGAAAATAAAATGCAACAATGTGGATGGTACCATTAATATAAACATAATATAGACTATGAAAATCATATGCAACTTAAAATAAACACATATAAATTTAAAAATAATTTGTAATGATATAATATGTACCTACCCACAAAAAAAAACAAAAGATAATAATAATAATAAAAAAATAAACAAAGAAAGTAAGAATGGAAGCGGCAGTCTGCATAGCGATGCATAGATGGGAGTGATGAAATGGATGACGCTCGGCATTTGTTGGAGAATCAAGATTCTTCAACGCCGATTTTCAGCGTCACCTGTGAGTAGTATAGAGGTATGTACTATGTGTGACTCGCTGCGCCCGAAAGATAGTAATTGGACGTAGCTCTACCCACTAAAACCCGGCGAGTGCCACCAATGTCGCCTTTGGTGAGGTGCCCCGGATCTAATGAGCAAACAGAGCATCTAGAGCATCTCGACGGCTAGTCAGTCCCCCAAGGGACCGTCGCCACCTCCACAGAGGAGTTGTCCCGCACCACAGAACAACCCCTTCCAACGTCGGGACAGTACAATGGGGTGAGGTTTCCGTCCTCGCCCCTTGCCCCCTGCTATTTTGTCCCCTCTTCTTATAAGAGGGGTACAAAGAGCCCCCTCGGCTCAATTAGCTTCGCCCAAGGTGCTGGACTCACCCTAGGTTACTGAGCCCCACCGCCACGTCAAGGCCTGAATCATTATATTTGCTATTGTGATATCCTATCAAAGTGCATGTAAAAGTTTTTATAACTTAAAACAAAGAGGTTCGTAACTAAAATGTGCATTAAATTTATTTTAAACTACTTTATATACAAATTGTTTTCGTACTGTATATATAAGATATTCAATTAACATGGGTATTTTGACTATTGTTCTCGTGAAGTGAAAAATGAAAAACAAGGAAAATAATATTTTAAATAGTTTCTATAAAAAAAGGCAAAAATATCATCTTCTTCTCCTACACCTTGCATTATTATAGCAGTAATTAGTTATACTAGGAAACGGATTCAAGGGAACGTAATGACAGTAATACTACGCCTGGCGAGGTTTATGACGTTATTGGTAGATGTCATCACTAACATTTAAATACATGCACATATCCAATCATTTCGTCATTATCCAAGTTACCTATTACAAAAACATTAATACTTTTTTTTCTCTTGCTCCGGAAAATGTTCTTAGGCATCCCGCGGGAGTAGGGGGACTCCCCAGGCAGGTATGTGGGTCTCGCTGCGCCCGAAAGATGGGCGCAGCTCTACCCACTAAAACCCGGCGAGTTCCACCATCAGTCAGTGATATTCATAGTAGGAATACACGTAATAGACACAGGTTACATGCACCAATGATTAGACTTTCGAAAGTAAGCAATTCTTTTAAAGGCAACTGTATACGCTTTTACAATAGGATCCCAGAAAACGTTCAAAAGCTCTCCATAAAAAAATTCAAAAAAGTTGTGAAAGAACGTTTGTGTAGTAAAGCATATTATAAAGTAAAAGATTTCATGGAAGATATCACACCCTGGGAATAAGGCGTTCCTCCCGGGCATTTCAAGATAAGATGTTAAAATTGTTATTAATATATATTATTTGAAAAGATTAGTTCCACTGAGTTTGTTTCGCCGGTTCTTCTCAGTGGGCTTACCTTGGAACCGGTGGTAGATTCAATTGACGTTCAAAAAGATACTGTATTAGTACTATTTTGAATAAAAAAAAAATTGATTTTGATTTTTGTTAGCCCCCCAAGGGACCGACGCCACCTCTACAGAGGGTTTGTCCCGCACCACAGAACAACCCCTCCCTACGTTGGGACAGTGCAAATGGTGACACCCCTGCTTTTTTCCCCTCTTCTTATAAAAGGGGTACAAAGAGCAGCTCCCTCGGTTCAATTGGTATTAGACTTATAGAGGGAAAAGTCCAGTCCAGAGGAGCGTCCCAGCAGTGGAACGCAAGAGTTTTTTTAATGGTATATAATATGTAGTAAGGCTGTGAAGTGATTGTGTGACACTGATATATTGTTGATTATTACAATATGTTCTTCCGCAGATGTCATAATATTATGAAGTAGCACCAGCAGGCAGCGCGATGACTGGGAAGGAATACGAACCCGCCGTACTCCGCGGGATGGAGTATAAAGGTGCGCCACCGTTTTTGAAACAGGTAATTTTAGCTCCTTTTTTTTTCTTTAACGCCGGGAAATGCTCTGAGGCATCCCGCGGGGAGTGGGTCTCCCCGCGCGGGTATGTGGGACTCGCTGCGCCCGACAGCTGGTAAATGGACGCAGCTCTACCCACTAAAGCCCGGCGAGTGCCACCAATGCCGCCTTTGGTGAGGTGTCCCGGATCTAGAAAACAAACAGGGCACCTCGACGGCTAGTCAGTCCCGCAAGGGACCGACATACATTTTCTTGCAAAGCGAAACTTGAAAAACGGCGCACGGTCGCGGTGGTGCCGCGCCCTTAAAAACTACCGACTTGGGTTTAGTAGACAACGCGAGTGACTGGTCCCGGGCAAATACATTAATATCTATGTTACTTATGAGTTATGATCAGGGGTTTGTTGTTACCTAAATCTATACAGATAAATACAATTGGAGTGTCTGTTTGTAATAATAAAATAACTTCTTTTTACTAATTGCATATGGATGTACGCATATACAGTATACATATACCAAAATAGCTTTATTTACAATTTTTGTCTGTCTGTCCGTCTGTCTGTCTGTCTGTCTGTCTGCTTGTTCGGGCTAATCTCTGAAACGGCTGGACCGATTTTGATGGGACTTTCACTGGCAGATAGCTGATGTTATAAGGAGTAACTTAGGCTATAAAAATGATCATCATCAATCCGCGTACGGCTGTAAATCGTTAAAAGGCTGTAAAAAGTTAACGCGGGCGAAGCTGCGAGCAACAGCTAGTTATTTGATAAAATGTTTGCATCGTTAAAGACGTAAAAAAATCATTATGATTTCTGGTTGTGACACTTTGGTGTCATTAACCCCCGACGCAAAAGGACGGGTGAAGCTTGTTGATGATGTGTTCACGTCGTCGTAGTTCTCACACGGGTCAACCGATTTGGATGCGGTTTTTGACGTGACAACGTCTTATAATTCGATCGAGCCGGCTGCACGAACGAAAAGAACATGACGTATGCGGCGTTACCTCGCTCTGAGGCGTTCCATTTTCTTATGACGTTGTCACGTTCAACTAGCGTCAGTAAACCGACTTTACAGAAAAACGATTTTGTTTTGTTTTGGTTTTGATTGATTGAAAGCGGATTTTCTAGCGGTGGTTCTTAGACAATATGTTTGATCAAAATCGGTTCAGCTTGCTTTTGTTATTGCGTTTTTTTTTACCTATTAATATTTTTATATTTTCTTCATCTATTCAGTTGCTGTCTGTGAGCGGTATCGTGCTGTACATGATCGGGACTGGGGCCAACATCGCGTACCCCGGCGTGCTGCTGGAGCAGCTGCGGCAGCCTGACTCCGTGCTGCGGCTGACACACGAGCATGAGTCCTGGATCGGTGAGTTCAGCCTTGACTTGATTGTGTCAGACTCAGCTGACTCGGATGACATAAATACTATTATACTACTACTACTGACATAAATAAATCGATTTAAATCTTTAACAAATAAACGATTTAGTTAACCGTAAGTTCATAAACGTATGTAAGTACAGCAGTTAGAAATAAACAAAAAAAAATAAAGCTTATAAAGCAACTAAGTTGAACTTAATAAAACCTTTCAATAAGTACTAGTTCAATAGACAATTTTTACACAACCGACGCCAGGAGGCCGTGTGGTCGCAGACTGCACGGTAGGCGGGGGGCAACCCCCCAATCAAAAGTGAGCCGAATGGGCTCACACCAATCCGTTGAAGCATTAGGGCCTTCGGGCCATTAGCATAGATCCATCCGAAAAAAAAAAAAAAAAAAAAAAAGACAATTTTTATTGTCTTAATGTAATTGTTCGATCACAAACATGTTCTTGCTACCTTTCTATGGAACTCCTATACTTTACAGCAACCATGGTCACGGTAGGACTAAGTCCTGTGGTATGTAAAATTCGCGATAAAATCCGTAGAAATCTGTTACATTATAATAAACAATTATTATAAATATACTCAGACAATTATATTAAATAAGACTACTTTATGTCTGAGAAAACTATAATCAGTCTGATTAATCAAAGAATAATAACTATTAAATACAGTCAAAACATTTTAAAAAGTCGGCATAATATAAGAAAACTAAAATGTCTCCTCTGGAGAACAAACAATAATTATAAAAATAATCATTTTTCAATCATATAATCATTCACATTCATTATAAGCAAGAACATGTTATCATATCGAAAAATTACATCGGTTTTTAGGGTTCCGTAGCCAAATGGCAAAACACGGAACCCTTATAGATACGTCATGTCTGTCTGTCTGTCTGTCCGTCCGTCCGTATATCACAGCCACTTTCTTCCGAAACTATAAGAGCTATACTGTTGAAACTTGGTAAATAGATGTATTCTGTGAACCGCATTAAGATTTTGACACAAAAGTAGAAAAAAACAGTAAATTTTGGGTGTCCCCATACTTAGAACTAAAACACAATTTTTTTTTTTCATCAAACCTATCCGTGTGGGGTATCTATGGATAGGTCTTCAAAAATGATATTGAGGTTTCTAATACCATCTTCATACATCTATACAGATAAATAAAATTGGAGTGTCTGTTTGTAATATTAAAATAACTGCTTTTTATTAAATGCATATGGATGCATACACGATACATATACCAAAACAGCCTTTTTTACAATTTTTGTCTGTCTGTCTGTTTGTTCCGGCTAATCTTGGGAACGGCTGGGCCGATTTTGACGGGACTTTCACTAACAGATAGCTCATGTATTAAGGAGTAACTTAGGCTATAAAAATAATCATCATCAATCCATCTACGGCTGTAAATCTAAGTTAACGCGGGCGAAGCTGCGGGCAACAGCTAGTTTTATTATAAACTGAATAGTTTGCGCGAGAGACACTTCCAAAGTGGAGAAATGTGTGTGTGTGTGTGTGTGTGTCCCCTGTAACTTCTAAAATAAGAGAATGATAAAACAAAAAAAAAATATGATGTACATTAATTACCATGCAAACTTCCACCAAAGATTGGTTTGAACAAGATCTAGTAAGTAGTTTTTTTTATACGTCATAAATCGTAAACCGCAATTTACCTTTCATGCAATCAACTCAAATATATAAAAAAAACATTAAATTCCATAAACATAAACCTTAATTTTTGTTAAAGTGTCTAATGTTGTATATGTTGTAATGGTACGGAACCCTTTGTGCGAGAGTCCGACTAGCACTTGGCCGGTTTTTTTTTTGGAGGGAACTATGCTAACGGCCCAAGGGCCCTAATTCTTCGTCTGACAATTGTAAGCCGATTTGGCTCACTTAAGGTTGATTATTATTGGGAGGTTGCCGCCCGCCAACCGTGTAGTCTGCGACCACACTGCCTCCTGGCGTCGGGTTGGAATTACATCGAACAAATAGGAATTTGCTATTGAACTAGCACTTTTTGAAGGGTTTAGTTGGTTTTTAAGATTTAAAAAAATATTCGTTAGCAAAAGATTCAAGAACAGTATTTTAAATATTGTTCAAACGAAGTTTTACAAATTGTAATATTGCTTTTAACAAATTTAATTATATTTAGATATAATATATTTATTTATACGATATTCTGAACATAAATCATACCTCAACCTGAGATATGAAATGTCTACTATACCTTCATGAATAAAATTCTAAAATATTCATGGCTGATCAGTTTCTTCACATGACATATGCTTCGCATATTTAGTCGGTATAAAATCGTATAACGGTTAAAAGCATATTAAAAACCAGTTGTCATGATTAAGGCCGTAATCCGTAGTGTTTTAAGATTTAGCGTAAACAAAGACTTGACCCCTTTATTTAATCTAAATAAAATGATTTCAAACGGAATATTTTAACAACGTTATTTTTTATTTTGCTGAGATCGATATAATTTCGACATAGTATTCGAATTGTCTTGTCTTGTAATTGTATTACCTATCTTGGCGTTCATTTCAGCAGTGGATGGATAGAGACTGATGATGATGATGATTCGAATTCCTTGTTCTCTTAATATAATGGGTTATCTTGGCTCTGAAGATAGGTTTTTTATGTCATAAGGTGGCAACCGAGCAGTCGGAGCCTTATAGTGACTACCGAAGCCCATACTCATCCGTACAACCATAAGTTATGCAGATGCGATGCCCTCCTTTTCCCTATCCCCCCAATGGGCCACCGGAATCTTACAAACCGCACGAAACCCGCAGCATAGCTGTCGCGGTGTCATATAAGCGAGAGGTACCACCCGGTCGTGCCGGCCCAATCCGGTTGCAAAGCAGCATGGCGCTACCTCTTACACAGGATCGGATGATTAGTATCGGCCTGAAGCATAGAAATATTTGGCCTGAAGGCTAGATCCAGGTGAATCAGGCCGTGAATTACTCTTACTTCAAAATTACTTAATTTTATACATAGGTATTATTGACTGTTGACATAAATGATACTAGTGTTAGTGAAATGAATTACTGTTTCTAACCGTGCTACCGTCGTTTATATTTAAAATACTTTGATCAAAATATACTTGTTTGATTTTAAAAAATCATATGTCCACCAAGCGCTCAAGCATATCTGTAACCTTGGCAATGGTCGTTCAGAAAATTATATAAGTACATACGCTAATAAATATGTGTACAATACACACTTGATAAGCATAATGGATTATGTAAGTACTGTGTACTGCGTTATGGGAATATTTGTTAACATGCAGTTCTTACAAAGTTTGCACTACACCGATTACCGATGTTTGGCCATCAATGTTTGTGGGCTAGTACCATTGGGATGCGAGGTCACACATCTCCAAATTTTCCCTTTATGATTGCTTCGATCACATCGTTCTGTAGTGCTAGCCGTGTGCTGTTACAAAGACGCGGTTCGTTGATATTTCGCAATATTTATGACCACCGATCTTACTTTTAATGGAACATTATTTGGCTGCATCCTGGCAAATCCAGTGACTTCAAAAATTCTGGTGAAAAATTGATTAATTACATCATCTTGATTATTTGCGTAATCAACAGATTTGTATGGGATGATTCGGCATAGCATCTCTTCTAATGGATTCTATATTCTATTATTATTAATAATATATTTTACTAGCTGTTGCCTGCAGCTTCGCCCGCGTTACTCAACTCCTATAAGTCACAGCGTGATAAATGGGCTATCCAACACTGAAAGATTTTTTTCAAATCGGACCAGTAGTTCCTGAGATTAGCGCGTTCAAACAAACAAACAAACTGTTCAGCTTTATAATATTAGTATAGATTTATCTAAAATGTTAGGTATAATAGATAGGGTCCGGACTGCAACTGAAGAGGCTCGCAAACTGCGAGCTGACAAATCCAGACTCCAGCGCGAGCTGGAGCTGGTAAGGGAGGAAGTTGAAGCTGGTGGTGCTCACCGGGCATGGCTGCTTCGGTGAGTACCTGTGCCGGACGGCCCAGAAGGAGCCGACAACTGTCACGATTGTGGCGCGGCGGTGGACTCGGCCCAGCACACTCTAGAGGTGTGCCCGAGATGGGCGGCGCTGCGTCGCGATCTGACGTCAGTTGTCGGAGGGGACTTGTCTTTGCCGAGCATCATCACTGCGATGCTCCGCAATGACGAGTCCTGGACGGCGATGGTCTCCTTCTGTGAGGCAGTAATGTCCCAGAAGGAGGCCGATGAGCGGGTGAGAGAGGAGGCCGCCGAGAGGCCTCCACCCGCAGGCGACGAACAGGGGTGCGTAGGAGGCGCTACTTAATGCGCCTCCAGTAACGCCCCTGTGCTCGTGTCGAGGTTGGGGTTAACCTGGGTCCAGATAGGCACGACGTCGTCGGGGACTGCTAAAAGTATCGTGAAAACGAACAGCCGAGCAGTCCCCCCTTTCGAGGAGGAGTCTGGCCTCTCGCCGAGGGTCCTGTGTTGTTGCAAGATCCGGGACCCTCAAAAGGCGGCGGAGGGCGCTTGCAGCGGTTTTAGTGTGTAACGACACTGCCCAAGTGCGAACCCCACACACGGCTATGTTTAAAATCAACCCCGGTCCTAGCTATGGTTTGGGCTGCAAATTTCCGCTGCAGAAAAAAAAAAAAAAAAAAAAAAAGGTATAATAGATAGCTCTTTATATCATAAAATTATAAAAACTATTCTGCTGTAAATTGATTAGACGTTGATGATGATTTATGACATAAATTTAGGAAAATACCTACAAAAGTATGTAGCGCCAATTAGTGGCGAGATACAAAAAACATTTTAAAATTCCAACTTCACAAAATACATCTATTACTAATTTTATGAAAGTATGTGTTGGTAGATACAATTAAAGTACTAATAACCTTACTGAAACAGCTCGCTGTTGGAACATTTAATCTAAATTAAAATCTTGTCCCATTTAAACCCTTGTCAATCAGCTCTATAGATAATAAATAACATTTATAATTATTGACCTACATCGATTGATAGCCCTATAATTAAGTTATTTTGTTATATCCTAGAACTAGCTGGTGCCCGCGGCTTCGTCCGCGTTAAATTAGATTCACAATTTGACGTATTGATGATAATTATTTCTATAGCTTAAGTAACTATCAGTAGTTAAAGAACGTTTGTGTGGTAAAGGATATTATAAAGTTAAAGATTTCATGGAAGATACCATACCTTGGGAATAGGGCGTTAAGATATAAAAAAGTTATAGACTGCGTTTTATTTTATATTTTACTAAAAAATTAGTTCTACTGAGTTTGTTTCGCCGGTTCTTCTCAGTGGGTTGGCCTTGGAACCAATAGCAGATTCAATTGACATTCAAAAAGATACTTTATTGGTACTATTTTGAATAAAAAAAATATATTTCAAGTTAATTAGGTTATTTTCATTACTAAAATTATTTAAAACGTGATATTTCCCATGTTTTTCACTTTTATTTTGCGGAGCTTGATATTTCGACACTATCTACAAATATCTTGTTCACGAGATGATTTTATTTGACTGCCTTTTATTAATTTGCTGCCTTCAATTCTTTACTTAGAGTAATTACTGACATGGAGATTTAGCATCGTAGACTCAGGATAAACAATGCAAATGAGCTGCCTGGACTGTTCAGGTGAACCTTTATGTTCATGAAATAATGGACGACGTTTACCTCTTAAGATCACTTAGGTCATCTGCAGTTTGCTTATTCAAATAACATAGTTTTTTTCGCCGGTTCTTCTCAGTGGGCTTGCCTTGGAAGCGGTGGTAGATTCAATTTACGTTCAAAAAGATACTTTTTGGTACTATTTTTAATAAAAAAATGATTTTGACTTTGGATTTTGATAGGAAAAGAGTGAGGGACGTTACTGCTTTTAGCAACCAGGCCATTTGCTGTGAGCAAATGCACATACATGAACTACATAGTAAAAAATAAATAACCGTTGCTTAAATCTATTCCAGCTTCTATTCTTGGGCTGGCTCTCATCTCTGGAATCGTCATAGCTCCCTTGTGCCTGCAGAACTTCGGGCGTCGGACGACAAACCAACTGAGCTGCCTTCCAGCGCTGGCAGGCTGGGGTCTGCTCACTGCAGCGAGAACTCCTACAGCCTTGTTAATAAGCAGATCCTTACAGGTCTGTATGATTTGATGCTATAATTTGAAAATGTTATAAAGTAAAAAGCAACTACAGCCACAGCTGCTTAACTTTCCCGAGTAGCTTAAGGCTTGCCCTGCCTCAAAAGAGAATTTCGGGAAGAAAACTGCAGATTTAATTAGATTAAAAGTTTAATGTAGTACCAAATAGCCAATAGGTCTGCTTCGTAAGATTTCACGGAGATTCGTGTCCAATATATGTACATACCGGGATAAATTATTACAATGTGTGCGAATCTAATCAAAATTTCATAAAAATATACTTAATTATCCTTACTGCGCTTAATTACGAACACCTGTAATGCACATAAGACCATTGACGTAATTATACAGGCGATTGTGTTTGTATGCTATTTAAATAAGAGAAGGCAATTTGTTCAGTTGTTCAGTCTGCATTTTTTGCAAGCGGTTAAGACATGCTCAGGTAATAGTAAACTAATAACGAAGGAATTTCGTATCGAAAAAGGCTTATTAGCAACCATATTGTAGGATGACTTAAATTGAGCGGCTCAAGGTTATTAGTTATTAAATCATCAAGGGAATTCCACAGTAATGTGTAATACCATTGTGACCAAAATTTTGATACTCATTGAACTCGGCAGCTTAGGAAAATTATAACCTTTAACGTTATGTTGAGTTTGAATCCTATAGTTCCTATTCTCTAGAGCCTAATTAATGTCTATCAATCAGGAACAGCAATCTTCGATAATCTAAAAAAATCTAAATTTGTGTTCAAATACAGAACACTAATTTATTTTGCTATGCGACGCGACGTGGCAATTTAAAGGAAAATACTAAACATTAAAAACACGGTCGACCTACACAGCTCTTTTATTAATAGTACGTCAAGAATCATTTGACATCATTGACTTCGATTAAATCGCACGTATTCTTAATTTAACTTGTTGAACAAGACAAAAATAGCTCCATAATCAGATATGCAGTTACCATAAGTCTATTGTAATCTTGATAACCTTGAGGGAACTAAATTCCCCCTAATCTGATGTTTTGGTATTCGTTTCATGCAGCCAAATTTATTTAAAGGTACTAACAGTACTAAACACGGACGGACGGACTAGAAACGGTACTAACTATGACATTGTAATGAGGCTAAAAGTGCGATGGTAATGAGACACGTCTTTACTTTATAACGTCTTATATTGAACTCCTCGGGGGCGCACATACAATATCTTAACCATACCTATATGGGTGGAAGGTGTTGCCACACTACACCTCCCCCCTTTTTATTAAGAAAAATGTTATAATAATACATTTTTGTTAAGTGCAGACAAAATAATACATTTGAATTATTGTTGTTGTTGTTGACGACGAATTTATAATCGCCATGTATATGCCATCCTGGCAGGGTCGCCATGTAATGAGGCCAATATGTTTGATGGTATTGAAAACACGTCTTAGCTGTTTAACGTCGTATATTGGACTCCTTGGGGGCGCACATACAATATCTTAACCATACCTAATATGGGTGGAAGGTGTTACCACACTACAACATCAAATAAATATAGAGTAATGAAATAAAACTCAAGCAACATCGAAACTTTTGCTCTTCTCATTATTTTTATACCAATATATGAAAATAAAAAGTGATTCCTCAAACAAACAAACATTGCATAATAAGAGGTAAACCTTTTTTATAAATGCAGACTAAATAAGTTCAATACTTTAAAATTTCAGGGTTTTGCGATGGGAATTCAAGCAGCAGCAGCGCCAGTCTCCATTGCTGAGTACTCCGCGCCGAAACATCGTGGGGCGTTTCTGGCCACCATCGCGTTTTCATTCGCTACTGGTATGCTGGTGGCTCATACCTTTGGAACTATATTATATTGGAGATCAGCTGCTGTGGCTTGTGCGAGTTTTTACCTCGTCTCCCTTATATTGATATCTTTATCACCAGAAACACCACCATATTTAGCTTCAGTAGGAAAATATAGTGAGTGTCGCAAAAACTTTCGATGGTTAAGAGGATATAGCGAGGAATCGGAGAAAGAATTAGAAGTATTACTAAACAGTCAGAAGAAAAATGACATCACATTACCTAAAACATCCAAACTAAAAATGTACGCAGAAATTATCAGGAAACCAGAGTTTTATAAGCCTACTGTGATAATGATGTTCATGTTTATTCTTTTCCAAATATCTGGTATGACTGTGGTACCATCTTATACTGTTCCTATGATGAAAGAAGTAGCAGGCGGTGCAATTGAACCATACACCAGTATGTTAATGGTCGATGTTGTAAGATTTGTAACGGCTGTTATAGGTTGTGCGGTTGTCAATAGACTGAAACGTAGAACGGTACTTTTTATGGGAGTTTCTATAAGTGTCGTCTCTCTATTCACTACTTCTCTACTACTGCAACTTCGGGATAGTAATTATATTCCAGACGAATACAAATGGGTTCCAGCTATACCAACTCTAGTGTATATATGTGGGAAAACACTTGGAATTCTAACGATACCCTGGGCTATCGCAGGGGAGATATTTCCATTACAGTACCGATCTTTGGGCGGTGGCATTTCTGGGATGTTTCTTTCGCTCATGTTCTTTGTAATAGTAAAAACTGCACCCATGTCATTCCGACAGATTGGAGTCAAAGGAACGTTTAGTGTTTATGGACTCTGCATTGCCATTTGTGGAGTATTTCTATTCTACATACTCCCTGAAACCAAAGGCAAAACACTATACGAAATCGAATGTCACTTCAAAGGAATCCAAGAAACAGTTGTTGTTTCTGATTCAAATGAGAAGGACAAAATGCTTGAATTGGAGAGGGTGGAAGAGGGATGACGAAAGGAGGACATGGAAGAGGAAATGCTTTCCAGCTCCGAGGAGCTGACACAGTTTGGAGGAAACCAGATCTCTACATGAAATACTTAGTATTACAAGTTGTTAAAACTATAAATTATTTATGTGTATCTTTGATATTAAATAAAATATTGACAGTTATTTTAATACATACAGATTTCTGAGATTAGTTTTATTTATAAATAATTTAATATTGCCTATACATATACATAATAAATACAACAGCTTAATATAAAATAACAGAGCTACAGCGGCGCATATCGTTCATTTGATACCCGGTAAGAGGGGCCGCGCTCTTTTGATCCGATGGGGATAGCCCGCGGAAAGTATTTTCAATATCTTGAAGGGTTCTGTCCTTCGTTTCAGGAAGCATAAAGTATAATATACTTAAACATAAAGTAACCACTCCTGCGTATAGCAAATACGTCACTGAGAGTCCTACAGCGTTATTTAATACTGGGAAAGATTTAACGGCTATAAAGAAGTTCAATGATAAAGCAAGTACACTAATACCACCACCTAAACCACGATATTCCAGTGGGAAAATCTCTCCGGACAAAGTAAATGGTATGGACGATACACCAACCGTTAGAGAGAACATGTATAAACCTATCAATGCCAGAGGAATCCACTGACTGTCATAAGGCAGTATACCTTTTTGTTTAGCTAAAACATACATCGATTTTCCTACATATGACAAAATGCAAATGGCTCCACTGCTAAAAAGCAATGTTCGTCGTTTCATAGTCCTCATTAGAAATACAGCTAAAACATTACATAGTAATCTCTCTATATCCAAGGCCACCATTAAAAACTTGGCATTAGCTTCCGGGCCTACCACTTTGTGAATGATGTCCATAGTATAAGAACTAATTACATTGATTCCAGCAAATTGGAACATCGTGTACAACAAAAACATTATTATAATAGGTTTGTAGAATTCGGGTTTTCTCGATGTGACACGTAAATATCTAAAGAAATGTCTAACGCGGTTACCGAAACCTACATTTTCTTCACGAACATCAGATCTATTTATCATTTTTTGAGCTTCCAACATACTCTTCCATTCATTTTCTTGTTCTTCATTCCTTCCTCGCAGGTGATAGAAAATTTCTTCAGCTTTCTCAATCTTTCCCTTCGCTATCAACCACGACGGAGACTCTGGGTTATAAATAATTAAAAGCAGACTGGTGAATGTTATGAAAGAGCATATAAGTGCGTTTTGTTGCCAGCTAAAATATGTCCCAAGGGCGTGGGTTGATAGTACTCCAATAGTTAGAGACAAAGATACACTAGTTAGGAATGCTCCCCGATTCCTGGGATCAGTCATTTCACCAATGATTATAGATCCAAGTGGCCCCAGCATTCCCATAGCTACGCCTTGAAGAAATCTAGCAGTGATGAGGCTGGCCACGTTGGTAGCCGTTATGAGCAGATACCACCCAATTAGCACAGGTATGATTGTGAGTATGTGGCATTTTTTTCTGCCTAACAGGTCCATCAGTGGAGTTATAATAATATTGCCAGTAATCAGCGCAAAACCCACTATGGACGCTGAAAAATAAATATTTATATTTTAAGTGCGATCATTCATTAGCTAGAGAACAGATGAAGACATATAAATACATATATATGCATATAAGTCCAGTTCTTATATTTGGCTTCTAGCCTCCGATTCAGATATTTTCATTACCTAATCGGGACGATCAAGCCACAGTTACACAGACACTTAAGCACCCCACCATGATTCAAGCCTTGTCGTGGCGGTGGGCCTAAGGTGAACCTAGCACCTTGGGCGCAAATTGAGCCGAGGGAGCTGCTCTTTGTACCCCTCTTATAAGAAGACGGGACAAAAGAGCTGGGGGAAAAGGGGCGAGGGTGGGAACCTCACCCTATTGTACTGTCCCGACGTTGGGAGGGGTTGTTCTGTGGTGCGGGACAACCCCTCTGCGGAGGTGGCGTCGGTCCCTTAAAGGACTGACTAGCCGTCGAGGTGCCCTGTTAGCTCAACAGATCCGAGGCACCTCACCAAAGACGGCATCGGTGGCACTGGCCGGGTTTTAGTGGGTAGAGCTGCATTTTACAACCTTTCGGGCGCAGCGAGTCCCACATACCCGCCATGGGAGACCCACTCCCTCGCGGGATGCCTGAGTGTTTGCCGGCATTAAAGAAAAAAAAAAGACATTTAAGCAAACAAACTTACCTATCCATGACTCCTGGCTGGGTGTAACTTGGATGTAGGACTCTGGACGGCGCAGACTCGGTATGAGGACCGCTGAGAAGCCGATGATACATCCATGAGCCACGATATTGATAGCCACGCTGGCTGTCAAGAAGCACTGGAAAATAATAATTTAGTTTATGATAACTTGGTACTATAAAGTTTTGTAGAAATTATGTTTTAGAGCTAATAAATCAATATTTAGAATAAATTCCTTATTTTCAATGTTAATGTGAAACTGATAAAAGTAAATCATTTTTAGATCGCAACCTGAGAAAAGGTTTCGGATTATTTATATTACAACACAGCAATGGAGGATTATGAGAAAAAAACAGTTCCATAAGTTTGACATGATTAAAGACATTCAAATAATGGTAGAATTAAGGAAACTTATCCGATGGAATAGTGGTAATGAGGAATTTTCAGGAGTCCTGATGTCCACTTCAAAAGTATAAAGTTAAACATAAGTCAACTTTATTTGCATTAATGATCATTATTATTATTTTTTCCGCCGGAAAATGCTCTGAGGCATCCCGCGAGCGAGTGGGTTTCGGGTGGATTCGTTGCGCCTGAATGGTGGTAAGATGGATGCAGCTCTACTCACTGAAACCCGGCGAGTGCCAACAATGCCGCCTTTGGTGAGATTCCCCGGATCTGTTGAGCAAACAGGGCACCTCGACGGCTAGTCAGTCCCTCAAGAGACCGACGCCACGTCCACAGAGGGGCTGTCTCGCACTATAGAACAACCCCTCCCAATGTCGGGAAAGTACAATGGGTTCCCATCCTCGCCCCTTATCAGGGGGCTTATCTTTTGTCCTCTCTTCTTATAAGATGGGTACAAAGAGCAGCTCCCTCGGCTCAATTTGCTTCGCTCAATGTGCTGGGCTCACCCTAGGCTAATGAGCCCCACCGCCACGATAAGGCCTTGGTGGGGATTACTGATGATTCTATGTTATTATAGGTCAAGTCAGTGTGTCAGTGCTATACCTCTCTATACTATTTGTAATGATTAGTACGCTTTTATCGTACAATATGTTTACAGACAATCGGTTTAAACGTTTCTCACAATGTTATCTTATCAGAGATTTGTGGGGTAAACACTCACAGCGGCTCTTGACTTTAACACGGGGCTTACGAAATGTTCAAGTAGAGTCAAGTACTGCGAGTGCCGATGAGCGCAGTTGGTCAAAATTAAAAAGGATTAATGTCATTTGACGTCACACGTTCGAAAGTCAATCACAAGGCCGAAGGTGTGAAGGCGTCATGCCTCTAGATAGAAAGGACATTGCAGAGTTCTAACTACGCTCCTGGGTACCTTAAAACGAACACTTTCAAAGTCTAAAATAATGCCTACTGGTGGGAAGGGAAGCGCTGTGCCGTAAATACCACCACGTGCTTCATGGGTACCACCATCTTGCTTTTATCTCTCGTTAAACAACTTCGTAGAGAAGGGTAAGACGGGCAGTGTAATTACTGGCACAGAGACTTAACATCTTATGTCTCAGGATAGGCAAACACATAAATGTAACTCATTTATGTGCTACCTGGGCTAGTACCATTAATAGGCACGTCTGCCAGTTTGCCTATATTAGATAGGACATAAAAAACTCGTGGTGGCTACTGGCGTTGTGCGTTACAGTTGAATGTATGTAATGTCATATAAATCTTTTATTTATTTAATTATTATTTATGTACACAAAAAACTTAAACACAAAACTATGACCGCCTTATTACAAAAAACTTATCTAGTACCAGGATTAAACCAAGACTGAAAAGTCCAGGTTTGTTACGGTATTAACGTTAGTCCATGGACTAAAATTCATTCTTATTACAAATCGAGGACCAACCGAGGTCTAGGTAGTACCAAAGATCGTCCCTGGTTTAATTGTATCCACAGATTATTGAGCAACATATCATTCATTTTGTTCGTTCAATATTTGATTAGTTCGGTACACCGTTCCTTTTTATGCAAAGCTCTCTAATTTATAATTAAATATAATGTGGAAAATACATCAATATTTTGATAATAAAATTTATTGTGTTATATAAAATATCTGAAATCTTTACTACTTTGTACTTTGAGGTAGTGTGATTTAAATTCTTGTTTATTATACACAAATATTGTAATATTTCGCTGTTAAGTTGTTTATATAGCTAGCGTATAAGGGAATGAAATACAAAGCGCGCGTAGTTCTAATGTCATCAAAATGTTTATTCTTTAATGTTTAGGTATTGCAATGTAAGTCGAGTTACCAATAGTTACAATACAGCCATTATTGTTCTTTGATTCTAAATAGACGGTATGTTGTTCATAAGAATAGTATAATATTTATTGTTGTGAATTTGTGTGCCACGAACATTACTTATGTTGTAAAATGTATCAACAAAAGAAAAAAGGGATGATAATTGGACTTCTCAAGAAAAGTTTAGTGTTTATTTAATCCAAACATACATGAAAAATATCAGAGTTAATTAGAATTATTACATATGATATAAAATAGGTATGTATATCAATGACAAAATACAATACAACAAAATTACAGAAATAGAATGTTAAATTATATAAGGATGTCAGAATAATTATTTTAAATGTTAGTCCAATTCCATAATTTTGTCTACATCGAGTTCATTTAATTACCTTTCAATACAATTAATACGAAAAAACGCAAATTCAACGCATAAGACATCTGATAATTTAAAGTTTTGAGGTTAGTACCGAAGTTAAACTAGGGGTCACGGTGGTCTAACTTTAGTACCATAGATAGTCCTGGTACTAGCGTTAAACTAGTTTTTGTAATAACATTTATATTAGACCATGGTTTAAAGCTGGTATTAAACTCGGTACTATATTTAGTCTTCGTTTTGGAATAAGGCGGTGAAAGTTTAAGAAAACAGGTACAAAGGTACAGCTTATTCCACACTGAAATTTCTTCCAGCTGATCTAATACAGGAGAAGAAGTACAATAATTTAAGCACTAGGGTGTATATTAATTAAAATATAAAATTACAAAACACTATTTTTTTTTATTATGATGATATAATCATTTGATTAAAACACGATCATGATCTTGAAATACTGGTGTTTTTTTCTTAGATTAGAACAATTACAGGCGCTCGCCCAATTATGCACGCAGAAACTTGCATATTATGATGATTTCGCATGGACTCAAAACACAGTGACATCTAGTACTCAATAGCTTAAACTTTATAATTTCTTGGGACATTTTCACATATCACAAAGCCCTCAACTGGTACTTATTCGTAAATTCGCATTAGTGGAATAGCCTTCTAATAGCCTTCTTGAATATTGAATTCCACCTCAAAATATGAGTAAATAACAAAACTAACGTAATCAGGTGATATAATTATCAGATTACGTTTACGCGGTAGCTAAATGCTGATCGTTATCAATAATGTGTCAAGGCTTATTATCTGGTTATATATCTTATTTCGTTTAATCTTCACTCTAATAATAATTCACTTTGCATAATGAATAAATAACTTTAACATTTGATACAACAATCTTAAACGAAAACCAACAATTTTCAATTCATAAACAGATCACATGCGAGACTACTTTTTGGAAGATCAAGGGGTAATGATTATTATTAGTATTATTATATCCTTCCTGCTTCCACCATATATTTCCGCCATAATCGGGTAAGAGTAAGTGAGCTGTGATCTTCTAGTAAAAGTACAGACATACGGAAATGGCAAAATATGTCAAAATATTACATTTTAAATCAAAATTTCTCTTTTAAAAGAAAAGATTGTGCGATGATCTAAACTTGACCATATTCAAACATAAGTACATATTATATATAAGCTGCTGTTCATTATTTCAAGTAAGTAGGTTATTTTACAGAACAACAGCATGGCATTCCGACATTTCGAAGCCTCTTGAGTATGAGGCCCGTATCTAGTTCTTACCATTACCGTCTCTACCTTATAAACTGGAGGATGGAACTTCTGAAGTACTAAATCGATTTCAATGAACTAAGTAATATGTATTTATATAAATTTCTTAAATTTGTTTCTGTTTCTAGTACCCATAACACAAGTTCTTACGAACTTACCACGGGGCTAGGTTCACGTGGTGGTAAATATTTATTATTATTATTATATAGTAAGAGGTAGTGCCATGCTGTAGTGCAGCAGAACTGGATTGGCACGACCGGGGTGGTACCTCTCGCTCACATAACACCGGGGTAAAGTGACAGCTTTGTGGCTATGCTGTCGCGTTTCATGCGTGCTTGTTTGCATCCTTATGAATAAAAAAATGATTATTGTTATTCATCAGTTTATCACATTCTAGAGATACCAAACAATAACATGTTTGAACAATGAGAACACGAAGGTTGATTGTTTTACGACAAATTACCATTTACCTACATCTGTGAAAACCGCAAAAAGCCGTAAAATTAGATGTCTTCAGTATAAGTATACTTTTATAATAAAATATATAGGCTAGTATGAGAACAGGTTCCCAGGATGGGAACCTGTGCCCAGGTATGACACAACGTCGCGGGGAGTGCTTATTACCTAGCGGCCGGACAGTCCTCCTTACGAGGAGTAGTTTGGCCTTCGCTGGGGCCAACCTGTCGCTCAGGTAATCCTGTTGCCAGCAGATCCGGGACCCTCAAAACGCGGTTAAAGGCGCTCGCAGTGGTTTTAGTTTAGATTAGGGCACTCCCAGGTGCAAGTCTTACATAGGGCCAGGATCTACTCAAAGATCCTAGATCCATAAAGAATTTCCCTGCGAGATAAAAAAACGGTCTGAATAACGTCAACGGACAAGACCCGCATCACAGTGCGCTATAAAACGTTGCCTCTTAATAAAAGATTTGAAAAAGGGGAAAAGGGACTAGCTAAGAAACATTCCATTACCTAGAGACTTAAAAAACTGTTTAAATCCTTAAGGAGGCAACCACAGATATTTGAAATTCTTAATATTTCGAGGAAAAGTAAGTGAAATTGTGTCCACTGCAACCCTCGGACATTTTCTTTCAATTGACCCTCTCGTCCGCCGCGGTGGAGCCGCGCTTCAATAGTCCAAAGAAATCGTCCCTCAAATCGCGTCACAGATTATAACGCTATCAATATATTCACTGTGCGTATCGCGTTTTTATCTACACCACGACATAGTAACTAATTAATAATAGATACCTATACATATAACAAGGATATAACCTATTACCTACCCGAAATATCTGAAATAAACAAGTACTGCAATAAATTATATATATCACGTCATACCCGTGATAGCATCATAATTCATACGCTCTCCATTGATCATCATATCCTCTGAAGCAGTTTTTCTCGTTTGTTGGGTCACGACCCGGTACCAGACCACGAAAGAAAAATACCGGGTCGCACCATTTCGTCGCTCCTTATTTTAAATTTTAAATAAGAATATGAGAGCTTGACTGACGAGCCAAAGTATCAAAAATGGGCAATGTTTGTAACACAAAAGTATAATTCTTTTTATTATATATATATTTAAAATTTTAATATATATCTTATAAATAGTTCAGTGTTTCTCAAGGAATCACGAGTCTAATAAAAAAGTATAATTGCAGTTGGCCACTTTTGCCAAATGCCAAGGAGAAGGAACTAGAGGAACAAGAGGCCTTTAGTTGCTGACAGATCTCAAATTATATCTATTGTCAAAGTAGTCCTCTGTCAGTCGTAACTCGTAGGACTCTTCTGTAATGCCTAGAATTGTTTCAATTGGTGCCAGCGTGGTCTCTAACCAATTGTACAGAGTATTTAATAATGAAAGAATGTAAATATATCGTTTCCATGACGATTTCCTTTAACAATACCCGGATATCAAACCGTAAAGGTTTGCTATTTTTACAGTCTATTTTGCTCAAATATGATTTAACGAGCAAGTGATAACAATGACCAAAAAAGATCCGACGAAAAGGCAGGAATGAAAAATATGAGCATGTTGGAAAAAATCTGTAGGAGAGATATATTTGTTTTATGTTTATTGTTGTTTGTTCTATTGTTTGTCGTTTCAGAATAATTTATTCTCATTTAGTTAGTAGACAACACAATACTTATAATATTTATAATATAATATCCACACATTATTTATGTCAAATCTCCATATAAGTTTATTTTAAAGAAAAATAGTTTCTGTTAACAATCTTAAATGAATATGACTGATTAATCATCATCATCCGCTATCCATCCACTGCCGAACATAGGCCTTTTTATTTTTTTTCTTTAACGCCGGGAAATGCTCTGAGGCATCCCGCGGGGGAGTGGGTCTCTCCCCACGCGGGTATGTGGTACTCGGTGCGCCCGAAGGCTGGTAAGTTGACGCAGCTCTACCCACTAAAACTCGGCGAGTGACAGCAATGCCGCCTTTGGTGAGGTGCCCTGGATCTAATAAACAAACAGGACACCTCGACGGCTAGTCAGTCCCCTAAGGGACCAACGCCACCTCCACAGAGGGGTTGTCCCGCACCACAGAACAACCCCTCCCAACATCGGGACAGTACAATGGGGTGAGGTTTCCATTCTTACCCCTTGCCCTTTTGTCTCCCCCTTTTTTTTTACCCCTCTTCTTATAAGAGGGGTACAAAGAGCCCCCTCGGCTCAATTAGCTTCGCCCAAGGTGCTGGGCTCACCCCAGGCTACTAAGCCCCACCGCCACGCCAAGGCCTGAACCATGTGGGGGCCGAACATAGGCCTACTTTAATGAACGCCAAAACGACCGACCCTTTGTCACTCGCATCCAACACGGACCGGCCACCGTACGGAGATCGTCTTCCCACCTGGTTACTGGTCTACCCAAACGCGGCCTCCACTCTTGAACCTTATTGCCCCATGGGCCATCAACATGCAAGAAGAGAACATGCAAGAAGAACGTCAACCTTGACGTTCATTGAAGGAGGCCTATGTTCGGCAGTGGACGGATAAAGGCTGATGATTATGATGATGGACGCGTATGTGAGGAGATTTAGGATAATAACTGCCACACTGATCGTATTAAGTACCATACAATTAAAAAATCATATTAAACCTGACAAGCAATTAATTGGCTAACCTTCGCAACAAGATAATCACAATATTGACTAAAGCAGGACTAAACTGATAATCTTTAGATAAAAATAACAGATAACCCTACCTGTCGTATTATTGGCTTCATTTT
The DNA here is from genome assembly GCA_963853865.1 of Helleia helle. Taxonomy (NCBI): domain Eukaryota; kingdom Metazoa; phylum Arthropoda; class Insecta; order Lepidoptera; family Lycaenidae; genus Helleia; species Helleia helle. Next base: position 8,594,935 of record OY971434.1, read on the forward strand.
CACGTTAAACACAAGGGAAGAACATTTTTTGGTTGAACGCTGTAAAGATTTAAAAAAATACACGTGTTCACCGTATTACAGCTAGCACGAGAATGGATATACATTCTGAAGAAAGCCTCGATAAGAGTAGATTAGATTGATTATTCGCTAGTAATTATAAGTGATAACATATTGGATCATACAGACAAACCACAAGACAAACATTAGTTATAAATGGCTGAACGGGATGATTCATTTGCTAATAGCCCGGATAGGTAGATATCTTTTTTAAGATTCGCCAGGGTGTTATAACTGTGACAGCAGTTAAAACACTGACTGACACACCACACCGCCCAAGCTGGGCACTCCGCCCAGCTTGGGCGGAGTGCCCAGCAGGCTAGGGCGCCCTTCATCGCTGAGGTTGGCGAGGACCTGTCGCTCCTTGCTGTCATTTGAGCGATGGCTGTCATTGAGAGCGCATGGCAGGCGGCCTCTCCTTCTGCGAGGAAGTGATGTCGCAGAAGGAGGAGGCAGAGTGGGAAAGGGAGCGCGCGTAACGTCCGAGGCTAATAAGCGGAGTAGGAGGAGGGGATGCTACCCTCCTGCCTTCAGAGTTCCGGATTCAGATATCTCGCCCAGGGCGCTGATGGGGGTAAAACCGGCACTGCCCCCTCCCCCGCGGGATGCCTAAGAGCATTTCCTGGCGGAAAAAAGGCTCATACTCTTATATTTTTATTTTCAACTGAAAACGTAATAATATGACGTTTACCACAAATATTACAAACACATATTACACCTATGTATTGGGCTGGTCATATTGCTCGCCTTCAAGACCAGAGGTGGACCCTAAGGGCTATATATATTATAGTTTGGAAGGGCCCACACAGCAAAAGAAAAAAAGGGTGCTCCCAGGGGTCCCATGCTAGATGGGAAGACGAAATCGTGAAGACCGAGCTGGCATAAACTGGCTTCAAACAGCTCAATCCCGAGGATTGGAAGTCTTTGGAGGAGGCCTTTACATGTAGAGGGGTTGTTGCAGAATAATAATATGTAGATTTAAAATATATATTTACTAGCTGACCCGGCGAACTTCGTACCACCCATGAAGTTAGGAAATAATAGGAGATGCCCCTTCTTCTTGTCCGCCATCTTGAGTGCCCTTTTCATAGTAGTATTCTCTATGGTTTTGCTGTCAAAACCCTAGCAATGTCAGCCATGTAAAGTGCCGATTTGAGTTGTAGGTTGCACCTTTTTTTCGTAGGTATGCCCAGTCCTTCTATATTATGTCTATGGTACCGCCTAAGAGTTCATCATCATCGTCATCATCTTCATCAGCCACTATCCGTCCATTGCTGAACATTTGCCTCCCTCAATGAACGCCAAGACGACCAATCCTTTGCCACTCGCATCCAACACGGACCGGCCACCGCACGGAGATAGTCTTTCCACCTGGTTAATGGCCGACCAACACTTGTGTCGACCTAAACGTGGCCTTCACTCTTGAACCTTATAACCTAACCTTCCGTCAGAGAACTAAGGTTACCGATATCATTCAAATAATAGGCTCGTTGCTAAAGTGGACTGCCAATTTGTGCCTTTGCCTGATAAAGTGGGCTGGTCACACACATAGGAGAATGGATGGCCGATAGGCCAATAAGGTTACAGCTTAGCTGAATGTAATTTATGATTTTATGAAAGTAATAATATAATGATTACAACATAAATAAGAAGTTCAAGCGAGACATGATTTATTTAACCTATACTGTATACATATTGTACAGCATGGCATGCACTCGGTTTAATTCTTTTATTGAAGCACCTTGTGATATACGACATTTTTTTTATCAGGCGCAAAAATAAATATAGCGGATGATTTGTCGACACGTGAACATGCCACGTGCAACTGAGATGGATTTGAAGTTGAGACCAAAAACAGTCAAGAATTAACCTTACGATTTGTTAATCGTCATGGCGAAGGCAATACGATTCTTATCTTCATATTAAAGTTTACAGGTCAGCTTACAGTACTTGTCCGATCATGGGATATTCTGTTCATCTAGTGGTAATAAGTTACCACTAGATGAACAGAATATCCCAATCCAATCCTTGATGTCGTCAAACAACTTTCGCCTTGGTCTTTCTGGTGGCTTCTGGTGGATACCAGGTAGGTATCTTGCCCTCGAGGATTGTCCGTAGAGATTCAAAGACGGACTCTCTTTGCAAGTGTCCAAAGAAGGCCACAAATCGAGAACTGAATTCGTTTAAGCTCAAAGGGCATATCCGTTGAGATCATTGGAAACCTCGGAATGAGAACTCATCTTAAAACTTTCCTTTGAGTATCGTCGCGTGAATCACATTACTCATCAGTTTTATGATCACCAAGCGTGTTCCATTGCATAGTTTTGGTTGATTTAGATTTCGAAGCATGATGACTACCGAGCCCACCTTCAGTTGTAAATTATGTGGTCTTAAACCAGGAACATCCAAGGAGCTTAAAAATTCTGTTGGATAGTTATTGGCTTCATCTTCGTTTGTTACACAGTCAAGAGATTTGAATAAATGTAAAGTACCAACGATTTGATTCTAAATTATAAAGTTTAAGTCATTCTGATCTTTATTCTCAGCCGCCAAAATTGCTCGATCGCTTAAATATTTATTATTTTTGTGGTTAGTAATGATGTTCGGGAATACTTTGCTGATGAGCTCGTCTTTCGTTGAGACGATATTGCAAAACTTCAGAGGAAATGAAATAAATCCACTCAATTTGTCGATAGGAACACGGCAAAATGGGTCGTTTAACGGTGCAAATATCATGTTTGCAGTCAGTTCAAGTTTCTTCACATGAACCACAGATTTGATGATTTAAGGCAAGCTTTTATTTCATCGGCAGCAGTTGATTTTGGAATGAGTGGCACTGTTTGGCATAAATTGCCAGATAGTAAAATCATTGCACCACGAAAATTTTGAAGATTCAATGGCAATTTTAACGCTGAATGAGCCGCACGGCATCCTTCTAACAACGTGGCCGCTATTCCAGAAGAAGCAACTGCTTCCGCAACTACGAATCTCGCACGAACAGTGGCTAAAATCAATGACATGAGGGATGTCTTTCTAGTTCCGCCAGGAGCATCCAAGAAAAACCCACCATTTCCCTCATCAATTGTATTAATTAATGTATCATAGACCTCCTTCAGTTTATGGTTCAAAAATGGTACATTCGTTTGAAATGATTGGTTTAATTCATATCGATCATATTCACGTTCACGTAGTGTAATTATTCTAAGCGTTCACGTTCTAATTCTCTATTGCGTCATTCAGTCCGCGATCTGGCGCTGGCCGCTAGCGTTCCCAATCCAACTAAAAAACTGCCGCATATAATTATGGTAGGTAACAGTCATATTCGATCAAGAGCAAAGCCTGATTATACATTTGCTCATTCGCCTCAACATCTGGATTTCTTGAACTGACGCGAATTCGATGCAAAATGTCAAAAATTATTTTTTCCACAGGTCACGTAGATTAGATGAGAAGTATGTAGAAATGATGATAGCAATATATAATGTGCGTATTTGACATGGAGATGCAGAAATAATTGCTTTAGCGATTGTCGTGTCCATATAAATATTATCGTTTTCAAGCAAATTGAGCTCTTGACATGCTACACGAAATGTTGGGCACACTATACCATTATCAGTTCGAAGTGATTCAAATGATGTTGGCCCACGAACATTTACCAGCAACAACCGCAAATAGTAACATATAGGTACCCATCGTTGCCAGTGATGATCTTTCAATGGACAATTTATAGAATATAACGCCTATGTCAATCGCTCTCCTTTCTATTTAAGGGCCCTTGGTAGGTGAAAACGGCAAAATTAGCTGTTTTCTATTAGCTGCTATTTAACAACTTGAAGATTTCTGGCACTGAAATTTCTAATATGTATTACAGAACGTATGTATGAGGTGATGACAGTTTTCAAAACACAATTGGAAAAATTTTGCTCGATAGAAAAAAAATCTGAAGTAACCTCTAAAATTTCATATAAATGAATATTACGACCGTGTTTTACAATAATCATTCTTATAAAATCACAAACACATAGGTTTTTACCCTGACGATGTGTTAACAGTTTTAGATTTCCAAAAACTAAAAAAATATTAACTTTTTGATAGAAATTCGAAGTTTCCATACGAATCACGGACCTCGGGCCACACATCACCCGTGAGACCCAGTACCGCTTCGGCATTCGCATGCGGGGGTTGTGTCGCTCGTCACGCGGAACCCGCGAAAGTTACGAGTCCAAAGCAAGAGTAAACAAACTAATATTACCTTGAGAAATAAAAGAAAGTCGCTATCGATATTGACTACCTACTTGTCTGTCTTTACAAAATATTTTTTAGCTAAATATCACAATATATTATGGTATGGTAATGGATTTTAGTAATTTTTAAATTGTAAATACTTACATGTGCCGGACCGTATGGCAATGGATCAGCCGTCTTTGCGTTCATTGAAGGAGGCCTATATTCAGCGGTGGACGGATAAGGGCTGATGATGATGATGAAATACTTACATAATTTACTTACGATAAGAACGTGAAGTAAATACGTGTGTGGAGTAAATAGTATAAATTGTTATAGAATACATGGGTCGTTCTTCTTTTTAACCTACAATTTGATAGAACATTTGCTCAATTTTGAAAATTATATATATATATATATATATATATATATACAAACTGACGAGTAAGGTTATTTTTTATATATATATTCTGGTAGCAGAATTTCTATTCTATCGGATAAAGTTTTTGGCTAAGAAGTTTATAGATTTTTACACGATTTTCGAAACCTTAAAGATGGATCCGACAAAAAATTTTACACCTCGGTCACGAAATCTTTTATTTTATTCTTTCGTATACTCTTCCTCTAATAACTTGTACTTTTGTAATACATTAATTAACTGAAGGAACTTTTAGAAAACCTATTAAAATAATACATTTGTATTTATAAAATATGTTTTATTCATGATCACACACCACTCTGTCACATTTTCTTCTAACATAAAGTATGTTTTTGCTATAAATCAGTTTTTACTATCATTTACAAATAAATATGAATATCACAGACGGCAATATTATCAACCATTATAATTTAAAAAATTCTAATATTGCACTAGTCACAACAAAATATATAAACGACCATAACAATTTTCCTACCAGGAGACAACATCGTGACAGAGTCGTAACCTATGTGACAGAATTGTTATTCTAGGGGATACCAGGATACGTTTTAGAATAAAACTGTTACTAATTATATAAACGGCCTCAACGGAAGACCAGTGCTGGAATGGTAATTCCAGCAAACACTGAGTTGAGGCCGTTTTGTGTAACTACAATGTATATAATATGTTATATTATTAATTGTGTGTCTTATGTGCATAAGTAGTTTCACAAATAAAAATTTTCTTTCTTTCTTTCATAAATCTTTGTCAGTCTTCAACATTGTCATATAAAGTAACATGAGATCGAACTTAGATAATTAATGAAATCACAATTGAGAACCATTAGAGTTTAGAATAAGAGATTCGTATTTTAGTAAATTAAATGACTACTCATTCGTCTTAAGTAAATAAAAAATCTAGTTCAGAATTAAAATTCCCAAAAACATAAAATAAAATAATCATCATTAACAGTCTAGCAAGACGATAATTAAATTTGAAAGCCTTAGAGATAGAAAGTCTTATTTTTCGAATACTGACAACGGCTCTTCGAACTGGAAATATTGTCTCTTTCCCTTTTTAATTATATTTGGAGCCGGTAAGACTTTAATCAAGTCATCAAAATGAACATCCGATATGTCACTCTCCACCAATTTAAAGATTCTTCTTCTTCCACTATCATCGACTGTTTTTAGGAACATTACCAAAACATCGCCTTCTTCATCATACTTGTTGCTACTCCAGCGTTAGTATATTGGATTTTTCTCTCACTTCGTACTTTAACCAATTATACGTGTACTCCGGCTTTTATATTCATTGCATGAATGTCTTCAGGCTGGAGTGTATGGTAAGAAGTACCGCAGACGGCGGTATTTTTTATCTTATATAGTTATATTATTTTATCAGTTGGATCTTTCGTTTTAAACTTTAATTTAATTCGTGTCTATCTACACAATTACTTTATTCTTATGTAATGTATTAACCACATAGGTAAAATTTGCATGTAACTTACATAAGCAAGTATCTCTTCCAACTACAGGGTTTGAAGTACCGATTGGATGAGGCGTTTTTCTTCTCGATTTTTGACATGCTTTATATCGTTCTTTAATGGCATTAGAAAAATCGCTGTATTGCTTTGTATTCTATTTCTTTCATCTTTGTTGCTGCTGCTATCTTTTTCTGAGGTCCTTTGCAATCTCTTTCGAACTTTCTTCTCTAACTGGTTTATTTTTTCTTGAAATTCAATATTATCTCTGTAAAACTTTGTTCTATCTCTTTTCACTTTCTTTCTTCCCCTTGAACTACAAGTAGATACTTCAGAAGGAGTCGGTGTTGCAGATGGAGTCATTCGTGGGGTTTCTGGTATTGGTGATGGAGCCGGCGTGTTTAAAAGTACTTCTTAAAGCCTCTTTTTCTTCTCCCTTCTTTTTTTATTTCCTTCTTGCCATATTTTCTTTTTGATTCGATGTTCTTGCATGCTCATGTCAGCCACTAGCTTCTTTCGAGCATGGTATCTTTCTAAATCCTTGCGCTTTATTTCAGCTACCTTCTCAGGGTCATTTTTTCGTCTCTCTCGACAACGCCGTTGTCTTTCTGCTGGTGTTAATGCCTTCTTTTTCGCCATGATGATGGTATTTGGAAATAGAAATAAGTAATAAGTAAAAACATACGAGAAGATCAGCATAAATAGAACAAGAATATCGTTTATTTTACCTCTCCGTCACGTTCTTTACCACTCCGTCACAATAAACATGTGACGGAGTTGTCGTGTGACGGAGGGGTAAAAAATTGTTGCAAAGTCGATAACATTTGACGGTTAACATAGAATATATAATTTACACGTTGGCAATAAAATATATCTTATCACGTAGGAGTAGATAACGAACAGTAAGAATAATAACTATATTTTTAATTAATTACTTACGTGACGAAGCGGTAGCCGAATTAACCCACGCACCTCCTATCACAGCTTTCTGGCGACTCACGCACTCTATCTTGATCCCAAAGGGGAAATCGTACCAAGGGGGGATGCGGTCCAAACCGCCAATGGTAGGCCACAAAGACGAGCGGCACAGACGCGTATTTCGAAGACAACCCACGTGACAGAATTTACAAAATAAAACGTCAGGTGGTAGGAGACAAGTATTTGAGATTTTTTAAATTAATCTATTAAAAGTGATAGAAAATAGAGGTTGCTATTAAATGATACGTAATATATTTAGGGGTTAAAAGATATTTTTACGTTTTGTGTCATCATATATTTTTTTCGTAATATTATGGATTAAACGCAAGTCGAGGTAGCGGGAGACACTGTCATCAAGTATGAAATACACTTCTGTCACGCGGATTTACAACTCGGTAACGTACTTTTTACAATGAAATTATTCAATACTTAAGTTATTTAATCGTGCACAGTCATTATGTGTATAGTACAGTGCATGTTGAAATACAATTAAGAACAAATAATAGCAGTTTCCTTGTTTTTTTTTTCACTGACTTGTGGAGACACCTTTTTGTAGGTTAAAAAGAAGAATGACCCACATACTATTTGAAAATATTAGTTCTAGTTTTTTTTGAATTTGAAAAAAAATATTAAAACTATACAAATATATTATTTTATTATGAATAAAATTGAAGTGTCTGTATCGTATTATACGAGTAATTTCAAACTTTTCACTAAATATGACGACCTCTGTGGCTCAATAGTTAGCACGTTGGCGCTCAAGCCCGAGGTAGTGGGTTCAAATCCCGCCAGGGAACAAAAAAATTTCTGTGTTCCTGGGTCATGGATGTGTATTATACATATAATAAAAAACTTATATATACATGTATAGTATAAAAGTATTAAATATAATATTTCCGTTGTCTGGTATCCGTAATACAAGTTCTTCGAGGATTTACCACGTGACCAGATTGACGTGGTGTAAAAGAGTACTTACATCGAAAACCATTTTTAAAATCTGTCTGTTTATTTTACTTAGCCGGAAGTTTGGCTAATCTCAGAAACGGCTGGACCGATTTTGACGGGATTTTCACTGGCAGATAACTGATGTTACAAGGAGGAACTTAGGCTACAAAACTAATCATCATCAATTCAAATACTGATGTACCGACTACCGATGATATATCATCATCATCATCATCATGTATATTATAATATTAGGAGATATTATGATTATATTTATCATCATCATCATCATGTATAATATCATCTATATTATATTAGGAGATATTATGATGATATTTATCATCATCATCATCATCATGTAATGTCGTGATATGGGATCGGCCGTATTGAAGTTCATTGTGGGAGGCCTATGTTCAGCCATGAGCGGATAGAGGCTAATGATGATATATTATATCATCATCATCATAATAATGTTCATCACACAACACAACACAACAATCACAGCAAAGCTGTTTCACGGGAGAAACAAGCAAGATTGGGCGTTTTTCCATTCACCGGCACGTTTTCATAGTTCAGTACTGACACGGACTTCAGCAAGACGACACGTAGATCATAATATTATTATAATTTATACATGATGATGATGATAATGATGACATGTATCATCATCGGTCCACAGCTGAACATAGGTCTCCCTTAATGAACGCCAAGACGACGAATCCCATGCCACGACATTACATGATAATGATGATATTATATATATATCAGTAGCAGAATTGATCCACCCATGGCTGGTGATAGGTCTCTCTCACTGAACACCAAGACGGCCGATCACACCACTACATTACATGATAATGATGATATTATATACCTATATCAGTAGCAGAATTGATCCACCCATGGCTGGTGATAGGCCTCTCTTACTGAACACCAAGACGGCCGATCTCATGCCACTACATTACATGATAATGATGATATTATATATATCAGTAGCAGAATTGATCCACCCATGGCTGGTGATAGGCCTCTCTCACTGAACACCAATTTTTAGCCTATTATTATTATTATTTAAGGGGTGGGGACACCAGCAAGGCCAGACGGGTGATCAGTCCTCATTAACGGGACCATTTCACCCAATTCCCCGGGATCGCCTCTGGGATTAGATGCGGGGACGGGTTATCATTTGCCCCTCTGGTGTCACCCCCTCAAACCTACGTGTTGATCTACAAAAACTACTTAGCTGCCTTATGGTTAGATATGCTAAATCTTCCTTCTTCAGCTCGTCCGCTCCAAACAGCTCCCATCTTGCGTATGCATATGCTGGGCATTCCGTTATGAAGTGCAGACTGGTCTCTTCTTTCTCTTTGCACTTAGGACATAGAGGGTCCTCTGTTAGCTTCATTATTGACAGGTGTCTGTTGAGTGGGCAGTGTCCCGTCAATATTCCCACAACTGTTCTAATGTTGCTCCTATTGAGTTTGAGCAACTCTTTAGTCTTCTTGCTGTCAAGCGTCGAGATGAAGAATTTCGACTGTCTACAGCTCTTCGTGTCATTCCATCTCTGGTTTGTTTTTTTGTTTATTCTCAGGGTTATAACATTTTTTGTTATCCTGTGTGCTATTGGCAGTCTCGGCTCAGGGCCTATGAACGTCTCATCGGCACCTTCTCTCGCCAGTCTGTCTGCTTCTTCATTGCCCGCATTTCCCTCATGGCCAGGTACCCAGGCAACTTCTAACTCAGTCTGGTCTGCTAGATCTTGCAGGATGTTTTTGCATTCTTTGACCAGTGCTGAGGTAGTCTCCCTCTTACTGAGGGCCTTCAATGCCGCTTGACTGTCACTGTATATGACTGCCTTCTCAATCCTCTGTGCGCTAGTGATATATTATTAATCATGTTGGCGCATTCTCGTATTGCGAATATCTCCGCTTGGAATACGCTGGAGGATCTGCCTAGATTAAACGATGCTTTCATTTCAGTTGGATGGCTAATATATACGCCAGCCCCTGATAACTTTGTCGATTCCTTCCTGGATCCATCTGTGTAGCCGACCATCGTTGTTTTTGGGTGGTCGATGTTAATGTTCCAGTTATCTCTCGAGCCTATGCTTATCCTGTATTTCTTGTCGAAGATTCTCTCCTTCTTTATCAAATCATTTTTGATAAAATCATGGATAGATTTTCTTCGTACTGTTTTGCTATCTCGGCGTGACCTTTGTCATAGTGCCCTCCCTTTCATAATTTGTTGCTCTTAAGCTTGAACCATTGTTCAGTCGCTTTCTTCTTGATCGTGAGATCAACTGGGTTGAGGCCGAGTATCATCTCTAGAGCCGCCGTTGGTGTTGTTTTCATGGCGCTCGATATCATGATGCTGGCTAGTCTCTGTACTTTTGTGAATTCTTTCCTGTTCGTTCCTAATTTTGCCTTGTGCCACCACACTAAGGCTCCATGTAGAATTCTTGGTAGTACTATGGCCTTGTAGATCCAATGAAACACATTTGGTTTCATGCCCCAGGTTCTACCTACCGCTCTCCTGCATTGCACAAGGGATTTTGTGCAGATCTCTTTAACGTGGGCTTTGTAGTTCAGATTTCTATCTAGGATTACTCCCAGATATTTTATTTCATTGACTACCTCTAGATTTTCGTTATCGATTCTCAATGGAATCATGCTATCAATCTTCCTCTTGTTTGTGAATAACACTAGCTTGGTTTTTGCTGGGTTCAGGTTTAGCCCTTTATCCCTGCACCATCGTAGCGCTGTGTCGATTCCTCGCTTCATGATGTCTCTGGTCACGCTCAGTACTTTACCTGTGACCAGAATTAGACCATCGTCTGAGTACATTACCTGTATGTAAATGTGCATGGCGTTTATCTTTGATACTAATTCGTCTATGAGAATGCACCATAGGAGCGGAGACAGGCATCCTCCTTGCGGAAATCCTCTTCTTGCTCGAATGGTGCATGTTGTTCCCGCTAAGTCAGCTTGTATCGAGCGATGTTTTAACATATTAGTTATCCATCCCGTTATCTGTCCAGATATCCCCTCTCTGTTAAGTGCTTCCACAATGGATTGAGGGGTGGCCTTGTCAAAGGCTCCCTCTACATCGAAGAAGCAGCCAAGGGCATATTCTTTGTTCTCTATAGCTCTTTCAATTCTTATTACCGCGTTGTGTAATGCCGTATCAATGGATTTCCCTTCCATGTAGGCGTGTTGGTTGGCGTGTAGCGGCATTGAACTCTTTTCTATCCCTGCTCTCATGTGTCTGTCTAGTATCTTCTCGAGTGTCTTCAATACAAACGAAGAAAGGCTTATACATCTGAAGGATTTCGCCTCGTGATATGTAACCTTCCCTGGCTTAGGTATGAAGACGGCTTTGACTCTTCTCCAGCTACTGGGGATGTAGTTTGTTGCTAAACTACTCCGGTATATGGTGAGGAGGTCATCTTTGATATACCTAAGGGCAACTTGTAGCATCTTGGGAAAGACGCCATCGGGTCCCGCCGCTTTATACGGTAGGAATGATGAAATGCTCCATGTTAATGCTTCTTCGGTGATAATCAGTTCCGCTTCCGCTTTCGCTTCTGCTAGATTCTCACCGGATGTGACAACCATGTCTTCTTCTGAATAGCTTGTGCTATCCGGGAAGTGTGTGGCCATCATTTCTGCAAGTATTTCTTTGGGTTCCACTACTAGGGTGTCACCTTTCCTTAGGCTTCCTAATTTACAGGTTTTGTCTTTTGCTAGCGTTTTTACCAGCCTGGCCGCTTCTGGTTGTTTTGTAACGCTTTCGCAGTATGTACTCCACTCGTTTCTGTTTTCTTTGCGGCTCTGGTACTTAAAATTGTTGCGTTCTTCTCTGTATTTCCTCCAGCTTTCGTCGTCGTCCCTGTTCAAGGCGACTCTAAGTGCCCTTCTAGTCCTTTTCCTTGCTTTGTTCAGGGATTTGTTCCACCAGGGTTGTCCCTTCCCAGGTCTTATCTCTTTCTGGGGGCAGGCTTTGAGGTAGGCATCGTTAAGAGCTTTCTCAAGCCTACATGCTTCTTGCTCTATTTCTTCCTTTTCTCCTAATTCTCTTTTACCGGGAATCCACTCTCTCAACGCTAGATCGAACGTATCCCAGTTTGTTTTCCTATTGTTCCTAAATTTTACTACTTCCAGCTGGCAGTCCAGATGGAATGTTATTCTGCGGTGATCTGAGAAAGCATAAGAGGTGTCAACCTTCCAGTCCTTCAACAGATGGGAGGCATCGCTTGACATTAATGTAATATCAAGAACCTCTTTCCTTGTTCTAGTTACAAACGTGGGTGTGTTGCCTACGTTAATTATTTCTAGGTCAGTGCTAAGCTAATATATTCAAGAATTTTTAGCCTTAGTTACTCCTTATATCAAACAACATACCTAACATCAACTATCTGTCAGTGAAAGTCCCGTCAAAATCGGGCCAGCCGTTTCAGAGATTAGCCGGAACAAACAGACAGACAGACAGACAGACGGACAGACAAAGAAAAATTGTAAAAAACACTATTTGGGTATAATATCGGGACATATTGTAAACATCCATATGCATTCAATAAAAAGCGGTTATTTTGATATTACATACAGACACTCCAATTTTATTTATCTGTATAGATTACACAAACAACATAGCTATTTAAATAATAATTATATATAATAATATACATTTTAATATAAAAAAAAATAGGTTTCGGTATACATAACGAAAGGGCTAAACATTATGTAATGGTTATCATTCAAAATACAACGAAATAGGATCGCTTGATATTATTAAGTTCGGTGACCTACACAGTACACTGATTACCCCCCGCGCGGGGCTGGCGCGGGGCTCGTGCGTGTCCCCCGCGCACACGGAACACTCCCCACACCTCGCGGTACGAAATCTGAATTTTCGCTGACCGCCTAAGCCCCCTTAAGCTCCGTGACACACGCATAAAAATTTGACAGCTATGGTTATATTATGTCAATTCTTTTTCATTATTTACATTTTTAAAATCTAAACTACGCCATTATACGAATATTGTGGATATATGTTGTCGATTCGAAACCTTTATTTAAATACGTTCTTTAATTTGAGAGGAGAACTTACCGTATCGATGGGATAAATATTAAATGTTTGACAGTTAGGAAAATCGTGAACATTTTGTATGGAAAAATGTTTTTTCTTTTATTTTATTTTCTAGTCCATTTTCCTTTTTCCAGTCCAGTCATTTTTTATAGGTAGTTATTCTGCTATTCTGGACGGAGACAAACACAATAAATTAAAAACCATGAAAATCGGTCCAGCCGTTCTCGAGTTATAAGTGTTCGAACAAACCCGACTTTGTTTTATATAAATAGATCTAGATCTGTGATAAATAAAGAACCGCTCGACCGATTTTGTGCAAACTTCACATAAACCATCTACTAAATAGTCCGAACAAAGCCTAAACATTTGGTTTGGATTGGTGAGCCCGTTCTTGAGTTATAAAATTACAACGAAAAGTGGCATTGATTTTTATGTATAAAGAAGAAGATATAAGTTTTTAAATAACAAAAAAAAATCATTTTCGAAATACGTATTTAAAATAACAAATTGTTAAACACTCAGATTAAGGTATATTTTTATAAATAGTTTTTACTGTATAGAAAATAAAGGCATTTTATTTTATTTTATTTATTTATTTTACCTATGCAATTAGATAATGAATTTGCCTGTACAAAATGATAAACTCTTTGCATGGAGTTGTGAGGAACGCAAATCTAACCATCTTCCCAATATACCTAGTTAAGGATACCGATATAAAGAGGACCTTCACCGAGCTGCTTATTGGATGAAACTTATTTTATATTCAATTTAATATAAATTAATATAAAGATATTGCATTTGGGTTGCCTAAAAAAAATCAGTCCAGGATTATTATTAATTAATAATTTAAAGTAACGTTCTCTGTAGCATTGAAAATTAAAAAGATATTTCTACATAAAATTCTGTGCCAACTTTCATATTTTATTAGCAAATTAAGCGTTTTAGTTTTAATTTTAGCACAGTGATGACTTCTTATCTTATACTGTGATATAAGCATGTTTTCAGGTTTTTTTTATGATCGAGTAAAGTACTTCTTATCGTGTAACCAATTAGCACATCCTTTAAAATTAAACAATATCTTTAGGTGTATCTAATATTTTTTGTGAGACCGTTATTTAATTAATAGTAAGTAAGTATCTCAAAAATTTAATTCGGAAAACTCTTTTTCCCGTTTCGCCTGCGTTGACTCTCCATGATATTAACTATTTATTATTATTCATTCTGTGCAAATCATAAACATATAATAGGTATATTGTAAGTCTATGATGCAAATACATAACCATATAAGTATACATATGTGTATTAATCTATACTAATATTATAAAGTTTGTTTGTTTGAACACGTTAATCTCAGGAACTACTGGTCCGATTTGAAAAATTCTTTCAGTGTTAGATAGCCCATTTATCAAGGAAGGCTATACAACATCACGCTCTGACTAACAGTAGTTAAGTTGAGTAAGTTAACGCGGGCTAAACTGCGGGCAACAACTAGTGTTTAATAATTACCTGTGATATTACTTTAAACTTTAAAGCGTCCTCTAGCGTTTATTACCTAAGTGTGTTTCAGAAGGCAAATTCACTTAGTTTCTACATACATCAACAGATGGCGCTTTCTCGAGAGTTAATACGCCTGTGCCAAACACTTCTAAAAATAAAATCTATTGCGGATATAGCGGTTGTTTGTTTGAAATATCAAATTAGATTCGAGTACCTATGTATGCTATAACAGTGCTATATTTTAATCTGTTTTAAAAGGGTAAAAAAACAAAAGCAGTTTAATTATTTTACTTTATTTAAATAAATTAACCAAGAAATGATCTTGTGCAGTTATTACATCTAAATATTAGCAAATTAAATTTTACTTTATGTACATTAGTAACTCGACAAAATATGATCTTGTGCAGTATACAATTAAAAAATCAGTCTTAAGCAAGTATCACAAAAATCTCAAGATGTTTAATCCACTTCCTCCACGGTGGGTCCGTTGGGAGGTTGACCTCCAGGCATACCTCCGGGCATACCACCACCGGCGCCGTGCATTTTGCTCATGATCGGCGAGCAGACTCTCTGCAACTCCTTGAGTTTGTGCTCGTATTCCTCTTTCTCTGCCAATGTGTTGTTGTCTAGCCATTTCAAAGCTTCGTCACATTCGCTGCGGGCCGAATTCTTGTCCTGGTCGCTAAGCT
Source organism: Helleia helle (assembly GCA_963853865.1). Classification (NCBI taxonomy): domain Eukaryota; kingdom Metazoa; phylum Arthropoda; class Insecta; order Lepidoptera; family Lycaenidae; genus Helleia; species Helleia helle. The sequence goes on from OY971434.1 coordinate 8,610,308, forward strand.
TGGCGCCGGCATCGTCTAGCGCTTGTTTGACACTGAATATGTATGATTCCAGTTGGTTCCTGGAGGCGACCCTCTGCCTCTGCTTCTCATCCTCCTCCTTGTACTTTTCGGCTTCAGACAGCATACGATCTATCTCGGCCTGTGACAATCTTCCCTTGTCGTTCTTAATTACGATATTCTTGCTTCGACCGGTGCTGTTTTCTTTGGCGGACACATTGAGGATACCGTTAGCATCCATGTCGAAGGTGACATCGATTTTAGGAACACCGCGTGGGGCTGGTGGAATGCCAGTTAGGTCAAAGGTACCAAGCAGGTTGTTGTCTTTGGTCATGGCACGCTCACCTTCGTAAACCTGTATAGTAACGGCAGGCTGGTTGTCCGAGTAGGTGGTGAATGTTTGCGATTGCTTGCATGGTATCTTGCAGTTACGCTCAATGATCTTGGTCATCACGCCACCGGCAGTTTCTATACCAAGAGACAAAGGTGCCACATCGACCAGCAAGACATCTTGAATCTTTGAGTCACTTTCTCCACTTAGGATAGCGGCTTGCACAGCGGCTCCATAAGCCACGGCTTCATCGGGGTTGATAGATAGATTCAGTTTCTTGCCACAGAAGAATGTTTGTAAGAGATTCTGAACTTTGGGGATACGAGTAGATCCACCCACCAGGACGACGTCATGTATTTGACTCTTGTCCATTTTCGCATCCTTCAAGGCCTTCTCGACTGGTTCTAAAGTTCCACGGAAAAGGTCAGAGCACAGTTCTTCAAATCTGGCTCTCGAGACGCGGGTGTAGTAATCGACACCTTCATATAAGGCATCGATCTCGATGGAAGCTTCTGTGCTTGACGACAAGGTACGTTTTGCGCGTTCTGCTGCCGTACGGAGGCGTCTAAGCGCGCGTGGGTTCGTGCGCAAATCCTTCTTGTATTTCCTTAAAAACTCTTCGGCCAGATGATTCACCAACCTGTTATCGAAATCTTCGCCTCCTAAATGGGTATCACCGGCTGTAGCCTTCACCTCGAACAGTGACCCCTCGTCGATGGTGAGGATGGAAACGTCGAAGGTACCGCCACCCAAGTCGAAGATTAAAACATTACGTTCACCCTTAAGGTTTTTGTCCAAACCATAGGCTAAAGCTGCGGCGGTGGGCTCGTTGATAATCCTCAATACGTTCAGTCCAGCAATAGCACCAGCGTCCTTTGTGGCCTGGCGCTGAGAGTCGTTGAAATAAGCTGGGACTGTGATGACCGCGTCCCGAATAGTTGATCCGAGATATGCTTCTGCAGTCTCCTTCATCTTCGTCAAGACCATACTACTGATTTCTTCTGGAGCAAACTTCTTCATTTCACCCTTGAATTCAACCTGGATTTTTGGTTTTCCGCCATCACTAACTACCTTAAAAGGCCAATGTTTCATGTCCTGCTGGATTTTAGGATCGTCAAACTTGCGTCCTATCAGCCTTTTCGCGTCGAAGACCGTGTTGTTAGGGTTTAACGCCACCTGGTTCTTTGCAGCATCGCCGATAAGTCGTTCATTGTCCGTAAAGGCAACATAAGATGGTGTTGTACGATTTCCTTGGTCGTTTGCGATGATCTCCACGTTACCATGTTGCCATACACCAACACACGAATAGGTTGTTCCAAGATCAATTCCGATTGCTGGCATTTTGAATTTCTCTTCTTCACAATATAATTTAAACAATTGCTTCAAATAATATATCAAATCACTTCTTCAACGTCAAATAAAAGTCACTTCTCCTGGATTCGCTCCGAACTGTTCGTTCGCTCTGTATCGTGTTTCAAATAATTCTGAATTTACGCGCCAGGCGCTCGGCTTATATATTAAACGAATAGCAGTCTTGAAATTTCTACCTTTTACCAGAAACGACCAATAAGATACGTCGCTTTGGCGAAAATTCTAGAAGCTTTGAATTCGACCAATGGGAAGCGATGTTATTATACGAAGCATGACAGGGGATTGCAGACACAAAAGAAACTCCCCTTTATTAGGGAACTTTAATTTTATGCGCCATCTGTTAATACTCAAATTTCGCAATGTATTCAAATTATTTATTGCTTTACAATAGTTTTAAAAGTAGAATTAATATAAATAGGTGTATTTTTATTAATCAATGATTTATTATACACATTTAATATATTCTGTAAACTTTATTACATTTAAAAAAAACAGAAAATACATAATATATAAGTTATTTTTCACTAAGTCTTAAAAAGTATATTTTGATGTGTATATAATAATAATAATTATTATAAGTAATAGTAATAATTATTACACTGACATACACATAAATGAATTATCACAGTAGATACATGTTTTAATGAAGTCAGAAATTTACCCCAATAGTCAATAAAAAATACATACTTTCGCAAACATTATTTTCATAAATTTAATTAACATTCATTGATAAAATCAAAAAGAATTGGTAAATTATTTTAGCTATATGGTAACACTTACGAATAATCCAGACGTCACATCTCGAGTTTTCTAAGAAAGAGAAGTAGATATCATTATTTCTCTCTTTAGCATTGTATTGTTTGTTTACATCTTTACAAACTCATAATGAAATACGTAGCTGTAATGAAAAAATTATGAATGGGCCATGGGGGTTGGTGTTCACTGTTCATACAATAGTAGCAATTAGAGTGAACAATAAGGGAAACTTCGAGAACTTTCGGTTTATACATAGATTATTGGAAAATTGGAAATAGATTTGAGTATTTGCTTCCACATTCCATAATGGCGTTTATTTCTATCTATATCTATACATATAGACAGATAAAATAAAATTGGAGTACAGTATGTTTGTCACTTAGGTAGGTACTTACTTTGAAGTCGGTTAATAAATAAGCGCTTTTTACTAAATGTATATCGATATTCGATGTTAGCACTACCTACCTACCTAGTACCTACCGTACGGCGTACCTATATTTTTTACAATTTTTGACGGTCTTTCTGTTTGTTCCGGCTAATCTCTTAAACGGCTGGGCCGATTTAGACGCGGCTTTCATTGGCAGATGGTTGATGTTATAACTATTAACTTAAGCTACAAAAAACAATCATCATCACTCCGGAATAACCGGAGACAGCTGTAAATCTAAGTTAAAGCGGGCGAAGCTGCGGGCAACAGCTAGTCTATACCTACAGATAAATAAAATTGGAATGTATGTTTTGTAATATTAAAATAACCGCTTTTTATTGAATGCATATAGATGTATACACGGAACATATAACAAAATAGTCTTTTTTACAATTTTTGTCTGTCTGTCCGTCTGTCTGTCTGTTTGTTCCGGCTAATCTCTGAAACGGCTGGGCCGATTCAGATGCGGCTTTCACTGGTAGATAGCTGATGTCATGAACTCAGATGAAGTAAAAAAAGGTAGATGACGCACGGCCTTTGCTAATACTGAAGCCACAAAACTAAGCTCCTTCATGAAAATACACGCGCTCACGCACACAGATACACCAAAACTAAGCTCATTTTTGTTAGTATCTTACGAGTCGTCGTGCAGTAAGTTTGCCAAAAAAATACCGTTCTGTGTAATTAAATGGTGTAAAAACAATACAAAAGTGGCCAAAGAGTCTAAAGAAATATCGTTTCACACATAAATAAACACAAGACTATATTGTTTTAAGATATTTTAACACTATTTTGAGGTTAATCAACATAAATAATATTATTGCCCCGAAATGACGTATCGGAAGAGTGTTGCCAGAAGTTAGTATTTCTAATAGCCCAATAGTGGGTAAGTCAATTGCAGGCAAAGCCATAGCAAAATAATTAAGTACAGAGGTGACATAATTATTATTTTATTATTTGATCGCTATATAACTGAATCGAAATGACCTCGTATAACCTATGTTGTATTTTTTTTGGGACTCACGGACCCACAGCAGGACTATGTATTTAATTATTTATAAATTCAAAGATTTACCATTTAATAAACTAAAAAAAATGTAACAGTGTGGCTTGCAGAGAAATGTTTTTATAATTTAAATGTTTTTTTTAATGGAAAACGACATATTATGTATTTAATTTAAATTGTGTATTAATAAAATGTGACTTTCTAATTACTATTATAATCAATTATTTTGAAACTGTTATTCTCTGACAATGATTTTAAGGACATGTTGTATTTATCAAGTTTATATAATTGTAACTATTTTTTCCTGTTAATTTTATATTAATTGTTTATTTATGTAAAGTTTTATTTTCACACACCATGTTATGGTAGAATGTATAGAACTTGTTTATTTTTTTTAATATCACCTACAGCTTGACAAAAAAGAGTATGAAAAAATGAGGGCGCCACTGTCACTTAGGTCTCATCATAATATGGAAAATCAGCAAGATAATTTAATCAAATCGTTAAAAATAAATGTGAAACACTAAGCTTTACTCAAAATCTAGTATTTGTCGGCCAAGTATTGTCAACATCATAGGTTTCCATTTAGTAAAATATTTAGTTCCACCTGTCACCACGTCATACTCTTTTTTGCCAAGCTGTATGTATTTACTACATTCATGGGAATAAATAAATAAATAAAACAATTGTGTCAATAAGATATCTATTGAGACTGTTTATAAAGTGATCCTACACGCCTCCTACATATTCGTAATATTATTGTATTTTATAAAAATATTCACTGTTGCATTCACTTATTACCTATTTTTATTAATATACAATTTTAAGGGATATTTAAAAAAATGGCAACCCTTCATTCACTCACACATACTTAAAAAAGTGGCTTCACTTTCTTGTTCCAAGTGCGCTATCTACCTTTTTTTACTTCATCTGAGGTCATGAAGTGTAACTTAGGCTATAAAAATTAAAAATAATCTCATCAACCCGCGTACGGCTGCAAATCTAATCTAATTTAATGAAAAATTATTTCAGTGTTAGACAGCTTATTTATCGAGGAAGGATAAAGGCTATATAACATCACGCTGTGACATAAAGGAGTTGAGTAACGCGGGCGAAGCTGCGGGCTACAGCTAGTATGTAATATATTATAAATAGGTACCTACTCTTTGTTTAAAAAAAAAACGTTTCACTGATTTTTTTTGGTAATTTATGATAATATTATGAGCTTAGGAATGAAAAATAAATAGGTAGGTACCTAATTTGTACAATGCACGAATTAAAAATAAGTGTAAAACAACAAATTTGTTAGGTATTTTTATTTGTGTAGCCAGTGCCAAATTATTGAATTTAGAGGTAAAGTATGTACCTACGGCGTACTATATAGTATAATATACCAAAATAACATTGTTTACAATTTTTGTCTGTCTGTTTGTTTGTTCCGGCTAATCTCTGAAACTGGGACTTTCATGGGAAGATAGCTAATGTTATAAGAAGCAACTTAGGCAATAGACAATATGATCATCATGAGTATGTTGATCACATTTTAACATACGGTAGTAGGTATCATGGTAGTACCTAGGTATATAATATTATGTATGTTCACCTATCTTGTCATTGCAGTGAATGTCTAATTTCTATACCTACCTATTGAATTGAATCTTTGACAAAACATGAAGTTCGTAAAAATGTAGTTTAGAAAAATCTATAGCTTGCATCTGTTTAATAGGTAGCTAGTGTCTAAAAATTCATCCGTGCATATAAGTTTATTGAAAACTAGCTGTTGCCTGCAGCTTCGCCCGCGTTACTCAACTCCTATATGTCACAGCGTGATGTTATATAGCCTATAGCCTTCCTCGATAAATGGGCTGTCTAACACTGAAATAATTTTTCAAATCGGACCAGTAGTTCCTGAGATTAGCGCGTTCAAACAAACATACAAACTCTTCAGCTTTATAATATTAGTATAGATTAATCACATTGTTTTCTAATGATTACGCGAATTCCCCTCATTATTATGAAACAACTTTTACGGATTACGGACGATGGTCACGGGAAGACCCCGGTTGCTGTAAAGTATCCGAAACGTCAGGCATATAAAATCTTAATAAACCGCGATAGAATCTGTCAAAATTGATTCATTATAAAAAAAATATCTTTTGTCGACAAAAGATATATGATTCATAGTTCATACAGTGTAAAGCAGCTTCATATAGATTGATGCAGATTAAAGCCCTAGAAAGTTCCACAAAGACGATTGTTTGTGTCGATAGCCGCTGGGTGTTGATGATAGTTAATAATAATAAATAATAATAATAATAAGAGACTATCTAGGTAGTAGGTACCTAGTGAACGGACACGGGCTGATCATTATTACGATACCTATATCATATGGGCTTAGCATATGGGATACTTAATAATTGTAATTTTACTATTCTTAGGAGTGCAAATTATTACTGCTTATATTTCGGAACATGAAATTGTAAAAAATATGAAATTAATACGCCCATACATACGTTCATGCCTCGAACGTTCTAGTATTTATCTAGGACCCTCATTTTATTAGCGACTAGCGTGTTACGTCACCAAAGTTCGACGGTATAAGGCATTGTAAGGGCGAAGTAGCTAGGTACTAGTCCCTTTCATTCGCAATTCGCACACCTTCTGGAAAAATCTAGAGACGATAATATGATGATTCAAAATATCTTCAGTTATTTGGCGCGCGCTCTCAATTTATCTTTTTAATTTAATCCTCCCACTTTCATTATAATTTCAAAATAAAAGATGACGTAGGTAAGTTGTAAATTATTATCATGCTATAGGTAACGGTCAAGAGATGGTTCAGGATAAGAGTTTTAACCTTCGGTGATCTTTATGACTAATGATGACTAATCATGTTGTTTAATAAGTGTAAATAACAATAAGTTCAAAAATAAATGGTCATGTAAAATGTTACACACGTGACTATTTATTTTTGAACTCAAAACAGGATGTGTCCAGACATGTTTCATAAAATTGAAAATGTAATAAGTAGGTAAGTACTTACATATATAATTTTAAAAAATCAGGACTTCATTCTTTAACCCCTAAAATTTTGAACACAAAGCTAGGTTCTCATTAGGGATAACCAGAATAACATATAATGTAATACCTACCTACTTTATATTTAAAAAAGCAATAAAAAGAAACAGTTTTAAAAATTCTATATTTGATTAGCATAAAAAAATCAATATACTAATATGTACTAATAATAAAACAATGCAAAATTGTTTAAATTCAGACTTCTGATATTGATCGCCATTTGCAAGTCGCCAGTGCCGTGCATCTAGGTCAGACAGGCGCAGGAGCCCTCGAAACGTCTAGAAACACCATGTTTACTCGCAAATTAGGTTGCCATGGTCATGATTCGTGATTCACGACGCTTAAAATAACATACCTGACGTGTGATATACATAAATATAAATCAATATACGTCAGAGTTGCAAGGAGTCTATGAAGATTTCCACCAAAATATTTCATTACCTACTAGATGTAATGGGACAAAATATATTATACTGGATTTTTTTTAATTTTTTCCTCCAATTCATAAGGTCCGAAAATGAGCTTACAGAGAAGTAGAGAATCGCGCATGTCACTACGTCTTACTATATAAATATAATGAATATATATGTAACGACATAAAAGCTAGCTTTTTAATTTATTTTCTACTAGCTGTTGCCTGCAGCTGCTTCGCCCGCGCTAACTTAGACTTACAATATAGGAAATATTGTAATACTGTGCTTACAGCTCCGTATTCGGGTTAATGATGATTATTTTTGAGTTAGGTACTCCTAATAACATCAGGTACCTGCCAATGAAACTCCCTTCAAAATCGTTCCAGCCGTTTCAGAGATAAGCCGGAACAAACAGACAGACAGACGGTCAGATAGACAAAATTTGAAAAAAATCCATATATGTATTCAATAAAAAACGGTTATTTTAATATTACAAACAGGCACTCCAATTTTATTTAACTGTATAGACTATAGAGTATAGATAGCTGTTTTTCACCCAGGCAAGACCGTATTTCCATACCATGGTTCAGGCCTTGACGTGGCGGTGGGGCTCAGTAGCCTACGGTGAGCCGCTGCACCTTGGGTGAAGCTAATTGAGCCGAGCGGGCTCTTTGTACCCCTCTTATAAGAAGAGGGGACAAGAGAGCAGGGGGCAAGGGGCGAGGATGGGAACTTCACCCCATTGTACTGTCCCGACGTTGGGAGGGGTTGTTCTGTGGTGCGGGACAACCCCTCGGTGGAGGTGGCGTCGGTCCCTTAGGGACTGACTAGCCGTCGAGGTGCCCTGTTTGTTCATTAGATCCGGAGCACCTCACCAAAGGCGGTATTAGTGGCACTCGCCGGGTTTTAGTGGGTAGAGCTGCATCCACTTACCAGCTGTCGGCCGCAGCGAGTTCCACATACCCGCGTGGGGAGACCCACTCCCCGGCGGGATCCCTCAGAGCATTTCCCGGCGTTAAAGAAAAAAAAAGGCAAGACCGTATTAATTTCTTCTCTATTATGTATTTAACCAAGGGCCAAAACTTCTTATTACAAATTTTTATTACAACTCTGAATAAAAAGAAATTATTAGCTTTTAAGTTTTAGAATTAGAGGAGTTTACACAACTTTGTTATCGTAGAATGTAAAAGCCTAGTTTCGTTTTATTAAAAAAAATCTAAAATGTTCAGGTGAATCAGGCCCTAGTTATGGAAGCACTATATCGGTAACGATAAACCTAGGTCTTGACGCCCCTACATCTTTGTGTATAGAAAGGCCTATATAGATCATTGGACGATAATAGGCTGAAAATGATCTAAAGTAAATCGCCTTATTAATTAGCCTTCGTCTTAGAATAATATTTTCGAGAACACTGGACCTCAAAGGACAAAGAGTTTAATAATATATACCTGCTGTTAATCGATTATTTTGTGTCTCCACTGCCATCTCGGTGATATCGAGTTAATTCGCCGCTTCAAAACTCCTCTAGATGTCGCTATTATTATATATTATAAGTTAGAAATTAGTATCTAGGTAGTAGTATAAATAGTAGATATTATAAATTATAATAATATATGGCAACGAATTATTTAAGGTTAGAAAAAGTTAGTCATGGATGATAATAAAATAAATAAAGATAGTAATATAATATAAATTATAAATCCTGAAATTAAGTCCTCCTGTGACCATGATTGCATTATAATATTATAATTAGTATCCAAAACTTCGGGATATTATGTCTGAAGTTGTTTTTTTATAATACATTCAGGGATATTTAGGTAAATTTGCTTTAATAATATTATAGAATTATTAGACATGGCTTAATATTATAATGTCTAGGCTATGCCTAATAGGTAATTCTATTAATTATTATTAATACCTATAATTGTCATTGCAGGTATCAAAAAAGATTCTATTCAGCGGAGTTATGTACGCACATAGCATGGAGGAATTTAAAGGTCTTGTATTACTACTAGGTACAGCTTGGCAAAAAAGAGTATAGAAAAAATGAGGGTGCCACTTTCACTTAGGTTTCATCATAATATGGAAAATCAGTAAGATAATTTAATCAAATCGTTAAAAATAAATGTGTAACACTAAGGCGATTAACACACGGCACCGCGCACCGCCGCGGTAGGCGGAGGCGGTAAAGCGGATTTCGTAGCGGTGCTCCGTGCGGTAAGGCGGTTTACGCGCCTCTCCGCGCGGATGGATTTAACGCGGTTTTGAACAATTTCTTCCCATTGTTTCATTTTAAACAGTCTATCACTATATTGTGTGCTTTTCATGTCCCAGAGAGCAGATCAATTTCAATCTCCGAAATAAACTTTTCGACATCGAATTCTATTTTTCAATTGCAATGCATCCTGCACCCAAGATGATCCGCGCGGCTATGCGGCGCCCCGTGTGTGAGGCGCCGCTCCACCGCGAGGACGCCAGCGTGGAGGGGCGGTGGCGGTGAGAGCACCGCTCGACCGCGCGGTCGGTGTACGTGTGTTAGGCATCTTCGGATTTTAATTAGAGGCCAATGCGACATGAGATCCGCTTCACCGCTTACCGCGGCGGTGCGCGGTGCCGTGTGTTAGCCGCCTAAGCTTTACTCAAAATCTAGTATTTGTCTGCCAAGTATTGACAACATCATAGGTTTCCATTTAGTAAAATATTTAGTTCCACCTGTCACCACGTCATACACTTTTTTGCCAAGCTGCAGGATATTGGCACATAGAAATTATATTTTAAATAAGGTATAATATGTGTACGCATCACCGTAGTCTTTTAGTAGGTACCCAAGACTACAGTAGAGGGAGCTGTGTGTATATTCTAAGTCTATGGTCTGAGCTTACAGCAATAGCAAAGCATGATATAGCGGTAAAAATAAAACAACTTTGATGTGAAAAGAATCTAATTTTATAAAGCAAGACGTGCAATTTGCATGCTAAATGTGTTTCGGAGTGTAAGGCAAGACAGGCAGTGTAATTACTGGCACCGAGACTTAATATATATAGACTTAATATATATATATATATCTTATGTCTCAGGATAGGCAACAGATAGATGAGTTGCCTGGGCTCGTTCCAGGTAAACTACCGTAAAATGGGGTCAATAGAAACATTTTTGGACTTCGAGTCGGATTTTCGCTATGCTTCAGACCTTAATATACGAAAATATTTTGTTGGGAGTATGAGCTCATACCGATATTACATTTATTAAGTGGTAAAAAATGTTTTTATGCTACAAATATTCCATAAAATACAAAAATATAGGTATTTTCTATTTAGCCTGGATGTGGGGTCAATGGATACGGCATAAGGGGTTAATAGAAAAAAATGCTAGGGTTGCTACTGTTTCAAAAATATGTGAGGTATATAATAATTAATAATGAGGCAGCTTACCTAAGATACTCACTATATAAAGTAAGCTGCCTAATCATGAAATCGATAATGGATGGGGAAAACAGATACGTTAAATGAAACAATAATTTGAGTATCTCTTGACTTTATTATATTTTGCACTTTGGTGTTCAAATCACAGCCGTAATAATTATAAGGAACTTTAATGTATCACAATAGTCTCTTACACCTATACCTACTATTCAATTAAATAATCAGTTCTTCATATGAGATCCTTTTAATTTATATGTCATCTTCATTCATTAACTCCTTGAGAATATCAGCATCGCAAGTGTAGTACGATGATCGCCGTACCGGCACGTACGTACCTCGCACACCGCTTGTGCTAGGTTTATCAACACTCTTAACATAAGAAAGTGGAGATATTTTTCGGAATTCATTTAATTTAACTGGTATCTTTTTCCTCGAAGTACTTGTCGATATGATTTCGTCAGTAAGAATGTTTACTTTATTATTTGTACTTTCTTCGTGTATTATCGATGTTAAATTCTCTTGGTCTTCTGTACTTTTAATATTTTCGGCTAACACAATTTCATTTCCATCATACAAAACGTAATCTCCAATAGTAATGGGCATCGCCTCTTTATCTTCATTAGATAAACAATATATTTCTGTATTTTTTTGTCTTATTTAAACAGTTAGCATCATCCATTTTTTCTTGACCTACATTAACCTTCTTTTCTTCATTTTCCTTACCTTTATTTCCTTTTGTTTTTTTCCCCTTACCCTTACCTTTTTCTATTTTTTTTTCTCCTATATCATTAACTTTCCGAAAGCCTTTTTTATGAATTTCATCACATACACTTCTTTTTCGTCATGAATCACTTCTATATCATTTACAGTTTTTGTCATTTTTTCAATTCCTTTGGCTTTTCCTTTTTCAGTTTCTGGTTCTTCCTCAGTATCTTCATAATCCTCAGAAGAACCGACGCTTCTTCCTGGTATAACTTCTAATTTTCTTTTTCTTTTCGGTTCCTTTACCTATATCAATTGTCCCATACCGCATCTCTTTGAGAATGTCCAGTACTGATTTTTCGACTTCATTTTCTTCTCCTTTTTTAACATCTATTTCTTCTGGCAGTCTACTCAAAACTTCATTTGCGTCAATAGGAGTGATCCCTGTCTTTCTAAAACCAGACATAATATTTTGTTTGGAATTTTCGGAGAGGTCGTCCATAAGCTTTTTCAATAGCTTTGGGTAACAACCCTTAGGCAGAGATGCTTTGGACTTTCCGTCTGTTTTTTTCCATTTAAGGAGCATGTTACGCCAGGCTATCTTCATCGGACGAAAGAATGCAACATCCAATGGCTGGGTTAGATTAGTACTATTAGCAGGAAGAAATACGAATGATATGTCTTGTTCATGACATAATTTTATTACGTCTAACGACAAGTGTGATGATAAATTGTCCCCTATAAGGACTTTTTTCCCTTGTTTATGTCTAAAATAAGGCAAGACAATAGATTTGACCCAATCTTCAAATATATTTCCGTCAAACCATCCACTTTGTGAGCGGTTATATCTCGTTCCCGGTGGTCCATTTTCACACCACGTATCATACAAATTTTGGGCCTTATATACCACATAGGGCGGTAACAACTCTCCTTCAGCGGTAGCTGCCATCATTACTGATATAGAGGACTTAGAATGGTTCACTACCCTTTCTGGGTACTTAGTACCACGTTTTGTTATAATTTTCTTCCGACCAGGATCGTCAGTCAAATTAGTTTCGTCATAGTTTATTATATTATGTGCCTCAACATTCTGTAATGAAAGTTCTAATTCATGAAAATATTTTTTTATCGACATTGGCGAGACTGCTGCCCTATTATTTTTAATATTTTGGCTGTTTCTTTGGGATATTTGGTCACTATGTCTCTTAAGAAAACTTCTAACAAAATCTGGACCAGGCAAATTATTATTAAATTTTAAAACTGTCCTGCCTACTTTATCAAGATAATGCTTAACAAGGAACCGTAAGTCTAAAGAATCCAAGGGGTAGCCCCAGTCAGCACATATGTTTATATATTTTATTATCGTTTCTTCGGTCTCCTCCGATAAGACAGTCTGACCTCCATGCCTTTTCATAGTTCGAGTAGCGTGTCTATACAATACTGACTTGTCTATTTTAAATTTGTCAGCTATGTATTTCAGAGATTTATTTCCAGATTTATACGCTTGTACTGCTTCTTCTATTAGATTTACATCATATTTATTATACCTTTTCCCCCTTGGATCAGCTTTATATATGCGCGGCATGTTGGCTATTGTTTATCTGCAATTATAAAGTTAAGTTTTTGTATTTATCGAAATAAAAGGCAAATATCTCTATGTAACTGTCATAGAAAAATAAATATCACGTAAATATAACATTGAAATTAGAAAAATCCTGACTATAAATTAAATTTCTAAATGTATGAGTTAAATCAAGTTAAGTCAACTAAACGCGTTTAAATATTTTGATTTATGTTAAAAGTACATCAAAACAACAGATAAGGCTTGTGTCAACCCTAAAAATAGTTTTTCTATCGACCCCCTAGTCGTTTCTATTAAAACATTATCGTCTCTATCAACCCCATACAACGTTTCTATTGACCCCATATGACGTGTCTTTTCGCCCCTTTCGCGTATCTATTAACCTCAAAAATCATAAAATCGTATACGTAAAATATATTTCATCAATAACAGTAAATATAAACTATAACTGTACTAACTTTTCTTTTTTTCTTTTATGGCAATGAGAATTTACTAAATGCCAGTGTCAAGTTTTATTAAAGGTAGGGAAACTATAAAAATTAAATATAAAACGGATATTTTGGAAAAAGGATACGATCAGAGGAATTTTTTAGGTACAATATATATGACAGAAAAAAAATGATATATTTTACATAAATATTACTTGACTATTTACAATTTAATATTATTACAAGTAATAAAAGAAGAGATAGTATTACAATATTTAATAGGATCACTTAATAAACACGAAAGTCGGGTTGGAAAGGGAACATGAAGGGATCGTAAGGAGGATAGGAAGAGCGGTCTAATAATGGACATGCAATTCCTAAGTCTTCACCACAGTCGCAGACATCACTATCCATCACGCCTATTCTAAATAAATGGACAGGAATGCATGCATGTCCTATCCTCATTCTTATCAAAGAAGAAATAATTAATTTACATAGTTTAACTTGATTGAACCAAGGTGTTTTAGGTATCACTGGTTGGATATTATAAAAAATTTGTCCTTTATATTGTGTAGAATTCTCCCAAATATTACTCCACGTTTTATATAGATTAACCTTAGCCAAGGACATAAGATCGTGACTATAATTTTGGTATGGATACATATCTCCACATAGTACAGCATCCCTAGCTAATTTATCAGCCTTTTCATTGCCAATAATACCACAATGGCTAGGAATCCAAGCAAACTTAATCGAGTATCCCCTATTCATACATTTATAAAGCTTATCTCGGATAGCAAAAATAATAGAGAAATAAGGTTTATTAAAAAATGGAAATTTCTCAATGCTTTGTAAAGAACTTTTGGAGTCTGTAAAGATAACAGTTTGCGTTAATTTCGTTACAAGTATATATTCAAGAGCTTTGAAAATAGCAAAACATTCCCCAGTAAAAACAGAAGTCTCAATTGGCAGTTTAACTTTCTGAATAATCTTATATTGAGAATGAAATATACCTACTCCTACATTCCCTGATGGCGATACTTTAGATGCATCCGTAAAAATATGATTCCAATTTTTCCACTCACAATCTAGATAATAATTAAAATTGGTATTAGCTTCTAAGTGATCTTTATCTATGGCAATATTATACTTTATATTTGGACTAATAAAAATACATTCAAAGTTATATGAAAATAATGGTAGTACAACAGATTGATAGATATCAGCTGACGTCGAAATATTTCTGCGATAGCTCAATATTAAACATGGAATTGATTTATCGCATGGCGAGTCTGGGGATGTTAGTATGTATTGATTTAATCTGTCTAACTTTTCTATTAAAGGATGGTAAGAATACTGTTTTAGCCTAAATAGAAATCTATCAGCTAGAAACTGTCTCCTGAGGCCTAAAGGTGGTTCACAACATTCCACTTGGAGCGCGTTAATGGGACTTACTGGGACTTCATAGCGCCACATATAATACGAAGCGCCTTAGATTGAATAAGGTCTAATTTTTTTAGCGCCTTTATATTATTACCTACCAATAAAAACATTCCATAATCTAATATACTTCTAATAAGAGCATTATAAATTAATTTTAAACAAGAAGGGTGAGCTCCCCACCAAACACCCGATAAGCATCTTAACATATTTAAATTACGCTCGCATTTTGCAACAACATAATCAATATGTGCAGTGCCTTTTAATTTACTGTCTAATAAAACTCCTAAAAATTTAATTTGGTTTCTAACTGGGATAACTTTATTATTGTAAACAATGTTTATTTGAGGAATAGTTTTCATTGTAGTAAACATTACAACCGTACTTTTATCGACGCTTAATTCTAACCCATTTTCGAAAAGCCAGTTTTTAAGGCTAAAAAGATTTTCATTAAGTAATTTACAAGCATCATTTATGTTAGCGTCAACCGCATATAAAAGCAAATCATCAGCGTATTGTAAAATATTGATAGATCTTTTGACTGTAGCTTCTAAATCATACGTATAAACATTATAAAGTAATGGACTAAGGACCGATCCCTGTGGTAGACCTTTATTTACAGTCCGTGTAACATTTACTGAATCATCAATGTACACCGATATCGTACGTTCTTTTAATAAATGAATAATAAAATTTGTGAGTATTTGAGGAACGTTTAATTTATGTAGCTTATTTATAAGAATAGATATTATGACATTGTCATAAGCAGATTGAATATCAAGAAAAGCTGCAATAACTTTCTGATTGTTTTAAAAAGCCAAACAAATATCGGTGGTTAAAATACTAAGGTTATCTTTTTACCCTTGCGGAAACCGAACTGGCTATTTGATAATGCCCTATTATGCTCAAGATACCATTCCAAGCGGTTTTTTATTAAATGTTCTGCCACTTTGGTAAGAACTGATGATAACGCAATGGGTCTATAGGATGTAACTATATGTGGAGGCTTATTGGGTTTTAAAATGGGAATAATTTCTTGAGATTTCCACGAAGAAGGTATGTTTCCAGAGATCATAACGGTATTTACAAGATCTAAATAATAGGTTAACGCCTCATCACTTAGATGACTTAAGAAGGAATATAAGATACCATCCACGCCAGGGGAAGAATCTTTGACATGTGATAAAATACCTTTAAGTTCAGGCATAGAAAATGGAGAGCATAATAAAGAGTAATTATGAATTAAACTGGAAGAAGGGGATGGAAGAACAAACTTTTCTATTGTAGAAGAGGGAGCTAAAAGGTCTATAAACTCATTTAAAAATTGTTTTGATGGGACGACTGTTTGATCTTTGAAAGCTGATCTAAAGCGTTTAATGCTTCTCCAGACCTCCGAAGGACAAGTAGAGGGAGATAATGATGAACAAAATATTCTCCAACCCTGCTGCTTTTTTTGTTTCAAAAGTATACGCGTAGACTTAAGGATTTGTGAAAGCTTTTCAAAGTTTTCATTCGTCATGTTACCTGCATATTGTTTTCAATATTTTTCCTCTTTGCTATAGCTTCTGAGCATTCGCGATCCCACCAAGGAGGAAATGGAATTTTCATGCTCTTAGATTTTCTAATAGGAAAATTTCTATCGGCTACTTCAATTATTGTTTTTGCTAGTAATTCCGAACAAGTTAATTCATTACCAATTTCGATATTAGGCAGTTTTTCAATTTGATGATCAATTTCATTTTTAAACGCATTCCAATCAACATTATTTAAGCTATATTTAAAACGTAACCTTTTATTTACATTATTATTATTATCATTCTTAAAAGAAACAGTGAGGAGTAGGGGATAATGATCACTTCCGTAAGAAGATGGAAGTGGAGACCAGGATACAGCAGAGGCGAGGCTGGGTGAACAAATAGATAAGTCCACGGCACTTTTATTTTTGTTAATATTTACAACGCGCGTTGGCTCACCCGTGTTTAAAACACATAAATTATATTTATCAATAATTTCTAATAAACGATCCCCATCACTGTTCGTAACATCACTTCCCCAACATTGGTGATGTGAATTAAAATCGCCAAGCACTAAAAAAGGCGAGGATATGGAGTCAAATAAATTACGAATATCGGTAAAGGTAGAAGTAGAATTATGAGAAATATACAATGAAATAACAGAAATATTGTTGAATTTAATTCCTACGATGTTAAAATTATTATTTTTCATCAGTAATGATAACCGTTTAAACGTCGCTGTGTTTTTTATTAGTATGGCAGCACCACCATACCCATCTATTCTATCATCTCGTAAACAATAATAACCCGGAATTCGGAAAATGAAATTTGGTTTTAACCAAGTCTCATTAAGAGCAATAAGCATAGGTTCATATTTATTAATTATATATATCAAATCAGTTTTTTTCGGAATTATGCTTCTGCAATTCCACTGAATTATGTTGCAAGCCATTGTTCTTGTTTTTATTAGTGATCATCTTATTTAGTGTAGCAACGTTGGACGGTCTTAAAATGTTATTTTGTTGTAAAGCCTCAATAAGTGCAGACAAAACATCCATTAAAGTTGATGTGTGTGATTCATCGGATACCTGTAGGGCACATCCATTATCGGAAGAAGGAATCTGATATTCTTTAATAAGAGCTTTGTGTGCCTCTCTATCGTATCCCTTAGACAACGTGGGAGCAGAGCGTGGCTTTAGAAATACCGTTTTCTTGTAGGAAGTGTTAGATGTAGAGATGTTAGATTTATTTAATGAAGTAGAGTTCCTGCTTGGAGAAGAAATTAAAACGTCGCCATAAAGTTTTGATGACTGTGGATGCATTTTATTTGCTTCATTATATGATATATTTTTTTGTGCCATAGAAGTTTTAATCATTTTTTGTCTGCTATACTCTGGACAAATTTTATTAGTTGCAAAATGAAAACCAGAACATAAAATGCAAGATGCGCTATCAGTCTCTTGTGAGCATGAATCGCCAGTATGTTCCAGCCCACATTTATAACACCTAGGTTTTGACCGGCAAACAGCTTTTGTATGTCCATATCTACAGCACTGATAGCACTGTATGGTAGGAAATATATACAAATCTACAGGCAATGAATTATAACATATAAAAACCCTAGGAGGGAGCAATTGTCCATCAAATGTAATAATTATGAATTGTGATGGTTTCCACATAGTTGTGTCTTTTACTTTGTAATTTATTCTCCTAATTTTAATTATATTACCAAAACCAATTGGAGTAGATATATTTTCCATAATATCCTCAGGGAACCAATCTGCGGGGACTCCTTTAACTATTCCCATTCTGGTAACAGTAAAAGAAGGAATTATTGCTTTTAATTGAAAGGATTCTAGATTTTTATTTATTATAAAATTATTAGCATCTTGTGGTGTAGCAAACGCTACAGCACAGCGATTCCTTCCTATTCTTTTTATACTGCCAGCCACAATGTTTTTAACATTATTGTTTTTTAAAAATTTACCAAAAGTTATAGGATGCAGCGTAGTGCCATCATTAGGTGTAGATACATTTCTTTGAACATTAACTACATAAGGATATTATGAATCAGTTGATACATAATGTGAATGGCTCAATGGAACTGACGTCTGAGATACTGGTGTGGTGGTGGACTCTGATGGAATTTTATTTTTTTCTGTAGGAAATTCTGTATTATTTCTGGGTCTCTTACGAGTACCTTCATGTTTTTCATTATATTCTATGTCCATATCAACACTATATGGTACAGTGATACAACACCCTACATCAGGGCCAGGCCCCGGGCCCAGCCCTGCCGTGGGGTCGGGAGGGTCGTTCATCCGACAACCTCCAGAAGTGAATATTTACATACCTATTATTAAAGAATATAATATGAAAACTTACCAAATATAACAGCTAATACAAAACTACAATTATATATACACTAAATAAAAACTATATTTACAACATAAAACTCCTCTGATCAATAAAATTAAATTTTAGAAAAATTTAGCTCGAAATAAAACTCCCGCCGAATCGAAGCTTCCCGCGCTTTTCTTTATTTAACTTTACCTAACTTCACGTCAAATCAGGTATTGCCAGTTTATAAAAAAAAAGTTGTTCCTTACAAAACACAAACAAAATAGTAGATTTACGTACTCCAGTCATTAGATATAATGGTATAAAAACTTTCCTGGTTTTGTGTCTATTCACCCCGTGATTTCTATTGACCCCATTTTACGTATGTACGTACATGTAGTGTATGTATGTACATACACTACATGTTCATGGGCGACGTCGAGCACTTACCATCAGGTGGCACGTTTGCCTATTCAACACAAAAAAAGAAGCTCTTGCCTGCGTCAATTTAGATTGGGGAATGGCGGGAAACATCGGGACGCGCGGTTGTGTTTTTTTGGTTTCGAATAATTACCGAATAATTGTATTTTGTATGGCTAATAGCCTAGTAGCTAATGCCTTTAAATGAAAATAATAATAATCAATTTAGATTTACAGGCGTAGGTATGTAAATTGATGATGATGATTATTTTTGTAGCCCAAGTTGTAATATCAGCTATAATATTGGTAGGTACCTGTGAGTCCCATTAAAATCGGCCCAGCCGTTTGAGATTAGCCGGAACAGAGACAAAAATTGTAAAAATGTTATAATATATTATGTATGTACATATATTACCATAAACATATAAATTCCAAGTCTATGATTATTACACACCATTTTTAACTGTACCTGTATAGATTTACATTTACATACCTAGTACCTATTTTGCGGTGTTAGTTGTTACCTACCGGTGTTTGATTTTAACAGCAGTTAGATAATTTTCTGTTCACAGAAAATGTTGTAGTTTTATGTGAATATAAAATCTGTGCGTAATCTGGTATGATAATAATTGCGTTTTATATAAACCAAGTCCACTGCTAGACATCGCTACCAGGCCCAGCAATGTGTCCTACATTATAGGCGTTAGACAATTTAGGTAAAAAAAGTTTTTCTTAAGCATTAATTTCTTATGCAGGTTTTTATTTTACAGCTTGTAAAATATAAAATTTGCATCTAATTTAATAAAATAAAACAAAACATGGAATTTAAGATTTTATTTTGGAACAAATAACCAAAATCACTATGATATTTATGGAATTGTTACAACACAATTATACAGCTTAAAACATAATGCAAATTAAAACATTAGTTTACAGTTTTGGTACTCAAGTTTACATGGAATTCAACTAAATCAGTCTTTGGCTGCACACCCAGTGCAAACATACACTTTTATCACTTATAGGCGGAATATTTAGTCGACCTCTTCCATGCGGGATGCATCATCAGCATCACCTTCTAGGGGAGGTACATCATTGGCGCTGGTCTCCTCAGCCTGGATAGGCTCATCCTCATCAATACCAAGACCGAGCTTGATCATTCTGTAAATTCGAGAAGCATGTACCTGAGGCTCATCAAGTGTGAAGCCAGAGGAAAGTAGAGCAGTCTCGTAGAGAAGGATAACCAAGTCCTTGACAGCCTTGTCATTCTTATCAGCTTCAGCCTTCTGTCTTAGTGTCTCAACAATGGAATGGTCAGGGTTGATCTCAAGATGTTTCTTGGCCGCCATGTATCCCATGGTAGAGGTATCCCTTAGAGCTTGAGCCTTCATGATACGTTCCATGTTAGCGGACCATCCATATTGAGCAGTAACTATACAACATGGAGACTCGACTAACCTATTTGATACAACTACCTTTTCTACTTTGTTATCTAAGATGTTCTTCATTACTTTGCATAGGTTTTCAAATTTGACTTTGTCCTCTTCTCGCTTCTTTTTCTCTTCTTCATCCTCAGGAAGTTCCAAACCTTCCTTGGTAACAGAGACTAGATTTTTGCCATCATACTCTCTCATTTGTTGTACTACATACTCATCAATTGGCTCAGTCATATAGATGACCTCAAATCCACGTTTCTTAACCCTCTCAACAAATGATGAGTTAGCTACTTGGTCTCTGTTTTCACCAGTAATATAGTAAATGTGTTTCTGGTTATCCTTCATGCGTGAGACATACTCCTTAAGAGAGCATACTTCATCACCAGAAGCCGATGTGTGGTAACGGAGCAAGTCAGCCAATTTAGTGCGGTTCTGAGAGTCTTCATGGATACCCAATTTCAAGTTCTTACTGAACTGTTCATAATACTTTTTGTAATTTTCCTTGTCCTCGGCGAGTTCTTCAAACAATTCAATACATTTCTTAACTAAATTCTTCCTGATCACCTTCAAGATCTTGTTCTGTTGAAGCATCTCACGAGAGATGTTTAATGGCAAGTCCTCGCTGTCAACCACACCCTTAATGAAGTTCAGGTACTCGGGAATTAAGTCATCACAGTTATCCATTATGAAAACTCTACGTACATACAACTTAATGTTGTTCTTGCGTTTTTTGTTTTCAAACAGGTCGAAGGGTGCACGCCTGGGCACAAATAGGAGTGCACGGAATTCTAGTTGACCCTCAACACTGAAGTGTTTGACGGCAAGATGGTCTTCCCAGTCATTGGTGAGAGATTTGTAGAAGTCACCATACTCTTCTTGGGTAATGTCATCAGCATTACGGGTCCAGATAGGCTTAGTTTTGTTCAATTCCTCATCCTCTGTGTATTTCTCCTTAATTGTCTTTTTCTTCTTGTCTTTGCTGTCTTCATCATCATCTTCACCAACGTCCTCAATTTTTGGTTTGTCATCCTCTTTTTCTTCTTCCTTCTTTTCCTCCTCAGCCTCGTCGTCGGAAAGCTCCTTTTCACGTTCCTTCTCGACTACCAATTTAATTGGATAACCGATGAATTGCGAGTGTTTCTTGACTATTTCCTTAATTTTATGCTCCTCCATGAATTCTGCGAGGTCTTCCTTAACGTGGAGGACGATCTTAGTACCGCGTCCAAGAGGCTCACCATGATCTGGGCGAACTGTGAATGAACCTCCAGCAGCAGATTCCCACATGTACTGCTCATCATCATTGTGTTTTGAGGTTACAGTGACTTTGTCAGCGACAAGGTAGCAAGAGTAGAAACCCACACCAAACTGACCAATCATACTAATATCTGCACCGGCTTGGAGAGCTTCCATGAACGCCTTAGTTCCAGACTTTGCGATGGTACCCAAGTTGTTGACTAAATCAGCCTTTGTCATTCCGATGCCAGTATCGATGATGGTAAGTGTGCCTTCGCTCTTGTTGGGGATAATCTTAATGTACAACTCTTTGCCACTGTCTAGCTTCGATGGGTCAGTCAGAGACTCATAACGGATTTTGTCCAAAGCATCAGATGAGTTGGAGATCAACTCTCTGAGAAAGATTTCTTCCAATTTTTCCACTCACAATCTAGATAATAATTAAAATTGGTATTAGCTTCTAAGTGATCTTTATCTATGGCAATATTATACTTTATATTTGGACTAATAAAAATACATTCAAAGTTATATGAAAATAATGGTAGTACAACAGATTGATAGATATCAGCTGACGTCGAAATATTTCTGCGATAGCTCAATATTAAACATGGAATTGATTTATCGCATGGCGAGTCTGGGGATGTTAGTATGTATTGATTTAATCTGTCTAACTTTTCTATTAAAGGATGGTAAGAATACTGTTTTAGCCTAAATAGAAATCTATCAGCTAGAAACTGTCTCCTGAGGCCTAAAGGTGGTTCACAACATTCCACTTGGAGCGCGTTAATGGGACTTACTGGGACTTCATAGCGCCACATATAATACGAAGCGCCTTAGATTGAATAAGGTCTAATTTTTTTAGCGCCTTTATATTATTACCTACCAATAAAAACATTCCATAATCTAATATACTTCTAATAAGAGCATTATAAATTAATTTTAAACAAGAAGGGTGAGCTCCCCACCAAACACCCGATAAGCATCTTAACATATTTAAATTACGCTCGCATTTTGCAACAACATAATCAATATGTGCAGTGCCTTTTAATTTACTGTCTAATAAAACTCCTAAAAATTTAATTTGGTTTCTAACTGGGATAACTTTATTATTGTAAACAATGTTTATTTGAGGAATAGTTTTCATTGTAGTAAACATTACAACCGTACTTTTATCGACGCTTAATTCTAACCCATTTTCGAAAAGCCAGTTTTTAAGGCTAAAAAGATTTTCATTAAGTAATTTACAAGCATCATTTATGTTAGCGTCAACCGCATATAAAAGCAAATCATCAGCGTATTGTAAAATATTGATAGATCTTTTGACTGTAGCTTCTAAATCATACGTATAAACATTATAAAGTAATGGACTAAGGACCGATCCCTGTGGTAGACCTTTATTTACAGTCCGTGTAACATTTACTGAATCATCAATGTACACCGATATCGTACGTTCTTTTAATAAATGAATAATAAAATTTGTGAGTATTTGAGGAACGTTTAATTTATGTAGCTTATTTATAAGAATAGATATTATGACATTGTCATAAGCAGATTGAATATCAAGAAAAGCTGCAATAACTTTCTGATTGTTTTAAAAAGCCAAACAAATATCGGTGGTTAAAATACTAAGGTTATCTTTTTACCCTTGCGGAAACCGAACTGGCTATTTGATAATGCCCTATTATGCTCAAGATACCATTCCAAGCGGTTTTTTATTAAATGTTCTGCCACTTTGGTAAGAACTGATGATAACGCAATGGGTCTATAGGATGTAACTATATGTGGAGGCTTATTGGGTTTTAAAATGGGAATAATTTCTTGAGATTTCCACGAAGAAGGTATGTTTCCAGAGATCATAACGGTATTTACAAGATCTAAATAATAGGTTAACGCCTCATCACTTAGATGACTTAAGAAGGAATATAAGATACCATCCACGCCAGGGGAAGAATCTTTGACATGTGATAAAATACCTTTAAGTTCAGGCATAGAAAATGGAGAGCATAATAAAGAGTAATTATGAATTAAACTGGAAGAAGGGGATGGAAGAACAAACTTTTCTATTGTAGAAGAGGGAGCTAAAAGGTCTATAAACTCATTTAAAAATTGTTTTGATGGGACGACTGTTTGATCTTTGAAAGCTGATCTAAAGCGTTTAATGCTTCTCCAGACCTCCGAAGGACAAGTAGAGGGAGATAATGATGAACAAAATATTCTCCAACCCTGCTGCTTTTTTTGTTTCAAAAGTATACGCGTAGACTTAAGGATTTGTGAAAGCTTTTCAAAGTTTTCATTCGTCATGTTACCTGCATATTGTTTTCAATATTTTTCCTCTTTGCTATAGCTTCTGAGCATTCGCGATCCCACCAAGGAGGAAATGGAATTTTCATGCTCTTAGATTTTCTAATAGGAAAATTTCTATCGGCTACTTCAATTATTGTTTTTGCTAGTAATTCCGAACAAGTTAATTCATTACCAATTTCGATATTAGGCAGTTTTTCAATTTGATGATCAATTTCATTTTTAAACGCATTCCAATCAACATTATTTAAGCTATATTTAAAACGTAACCTTTTATTTACATTATTATTATTATCATTCTTAAAAGAAACAGTGAGGAGTAGGGGATAATGATCACTTCCGTAAGAAGATGGAAGTGGAGACCAGGATACAGCAGAGGCGAGGCTGGGTGAACAAATAGATAAGTCCACGGCACTTTTATTTTTGTTAATATTTACAACGCGCGTTGGCTCACCCGTGTTTAAAACACATAAATTATATTTATCAATAATTTCTAATAAACGATCCCCATCACTGTTCGTAACATCACTTCCCCAACATTGGTGATGTGAATTAAAATCGCCAAGCACTAAAAAAGGCGAGGATATGGAGTCAAATAAATTACGAATATCGGTAAAGGTAGAAGTAGAATTATGAGAAATATACAATGAAATAACAGAAATATTGTTGAATTTAATTCCTACGATGTTAAAATTATTATTTTTCATCAGTAATGATAACCGTTTAAACGTCGCTGTGTTTTTTATTAGTATGGCAGCACCACCATACCCATCTATTCTATCATCTCGTAAACAATAATAACCCGGAATTCGGAAAATGAAATTTGGTTTTAACCAAGTCTCATTAAGAGCAATAAGCATAGGTTCATATTTATTAATTATATATATCAAATCAGTTTTTTTCGGAATTATGCTTCTGCAATTCCACTGAATTATGTTGCAAGCCATTGTTCTTGTTTTTATTAGTGATCATCTTATTTAGTGTAGCAACGTTGGACGGTCTTAAAATGTTATTTTGTTGTAAAGCCTCAATAAGTGCAGACAAAACATCCATTAAAGTTGATGTGTGTGATTCATCGGATACCTGTAGGGCACATCCATTATCGGAAGAAGGAATCTGATATTCTTTAATAAGAGCTTTGTGTGCCTCTCTATCGTATCCCTTAGACAACGTGGGAGCAGAGCGTGGCTTTAGAAATACCGTTTTCTTGTAGGAAGTGTTAGATGTAGAGATGTTAGATTTATTTAATGAAGTAGAGTTCCTGCTTGGAGAAGAAATTAAAACGTCGCCATAAAGTTTTGATGACTGTGGATGCATTTTATTTGCTTCATTATATGATATATTTTTTTGTGCCATAGAAGTTTTAATCATTTTTTGTCTGCTATACTCTGGACAAATTTTATTAGTTGCAAAATGAAAACCAGAACATAAAATGCAAGATGCGCTATCAGTCTCTTGTGAGCATGAATCGCCAGTATGTTCCAGCCCACATTTATAACACCTAGGTTTTGACCGGCAAACAGCTTTTGTATGTCCATATCTACAGCACTGATAGCACTGTATGGTAGGAAATATATACAAATCTACAGGCAATGAATTATAACATATAAAAACCCTAGGAGGGAGCAATTGTCCATCAAATGTAATAATTATGAATTGTGATGGTTTCCACATAGTTGTGTCTTTTACTTTGTAATTTATTCTCCTAATTTTAATTATATTACCAAAACCAATTGGAGTAGATATATTTTCCATAATATCCTCAGGGAACCAATCTGCGGGGACTCCTTTAACTATTCCCATTCTGGTAACAGTAAAAGAAGGAATTATTGCTTTTAATTGAAAGGATTCTAGATTTTTATTTATTATAAAATTATTAGCATCTTGTGGTGTAGCAAACGCTACAGCACAGCGATTCCTTCCTATTCTTTTTATACTGCCAGCCACAATGTTTTTAACATTATTGTTTTTTAAAAATTTACCAAAAGTTATAGGATGCAGCGTAGTGCCATCATTAGGTGTAGATACATTTCTTTGAACATTAACTACATAAGGATATTATGAATCAGTTGATACATAATGTGAATGGCTCAATGGAACTGACGTCTGAGATACTGGTGTGGTGGTGGACTCTGATGGAATTTTATTTTTTTCTGTAGGAAATTCTGTATTATTTCTGGGTCTCTTACGAGTACCTTCATGTTTTTCATTATATTCTATGTCCATATCAACACTATATGGTACAGTGATACAACACCCTACATCAGGGCCAGGCCCCGGGCCCAGCCCTGCCGTGGGGTCGGGAGGGTCGTTCATCCGACAACCTCCAGAAGTGAATATTTACATACCTATTATTAAAGAATATAATATGAAAACTTACCAAATATAACAGCTAATACAAAACTACAATTATATATACACTAAATAAAAACTATATTTACAACATAAAACTCCTCTGATCAATAAAATTAAATTTTAGAAAAATTTAGCTCGAAATAAAACTCCCGCCGAATCGAAGCTTCCCGCGCTTTTCTTTATTTAACTTTACCTAACTTCACGTCAAATCAGGTATTGCCAGTTTATAAAAAAAAGTTGTTCCTTACAAAACACAAACAAAATAGTAGATTTACGTACTCCAGTCATTAGATATAATGGTATAAAAACTTTCCTGGTTTTGTGTCTATTCACCCCGTGATTTCTATTGACCCCATTTTACGTATGTACGTACATGTAGTGTATGTATGTACATACACTACATGTTCATGGGCGACGTCGAGCACTTACCATCAGGTGGCACGTTTGCCTATTCAACACAAAAAAAGAAGCTCTTGCCTGCGTCAATTTAGATTGGGGAATGGCGGGAAACATCGGGACGCGCGGTTGTGTTTTTTTGGTTTCGAATAATTACCGAATAATTGTATTTTGTATGGCTAATAGCCTAGTAGCTAATGCCTTTAAATGAAAATAATAATAATCAATTTAGATTTACAGGCGTAGGTATGTAAATTGATGATGATGATTATTTTTGTAGCCCAAGTTGTAATATCAGCTATAATATTGGTAGGTACCTGTGAGTCCCATTAAAATCGGCCCAGCCGTTTGAGATTAGCCGGAACAGAGACAAAAATTGTAAAAATGTTATAATATATTATGTATGTACATATATTACCATAAACATATAAATTCCAAGTCTATGATTATTACACACCATTTTTAACTGTACCTGTATAGATTTACATTTACATACCTAGTACCTATTTTGCGGTGTTAGTTGTTACCTACCGGTGTTTGATTTTAACAGCAGTTAGATAATTTTCTGTTCACAGAAAATGTTGTAGTTTTATGTGAATATAAAATCTGTGCGTAATCTGGTATGATAATAATTGCGTTTTATATAAACCAAGTCCACTGCTAGACATCGCTACCAGGCCCAGCAATGTGTCCTACATTATAGGCGTTAGACAATTTAGGTAAAAAAAGTTTTTCTTAAGCATTAATTTCTTATGCAGGTTTTTATTTTACAGCTTGTAAAATATAAAATTTGCATCTAATTTAATAAAATAAAACAAAACATGGAATTTAAGATTTTATTTTGGAACAAATAACCAAAATCACTATGATATTTATGGAATTGTTACAACACAATTATACAGCTTAAAACATAATGCAAATTAAAACATTAGTTTACAGTTTTGGTACTCAAGTTTACATGGAATTCAACTAAATCAGTCTTTGGCTGCACACCCAGTGCAAACATACACTTTTATCACTTATAGGCGGAATATTTAGTCGACCTCTTCCATGCGGGATGCATCATCAGCATCACCTTCTAGGGGAGGTACATCATTGGCGCTGGTCTCCTCAGCCTGGATAGGCTCATCCTCATCAATACCAAGACCGAGCTTGATCATTCTGTAAATTCGAGAAGCATGTACCTGAGGCTCATCAAGTGTGAAGCCAGAGGAAAGTAGAGCAGTCTCGTAGAGAAGGATAACCAAGTCCTTGACAGCCTTGTCATTCTTATCAGCTTCAGCCTTCTGTCTTAGTGTCTCAACAATGGAATGGTCAGGGTTGATCTCAAGATGTTTCTTGGCCGCCATGTATCCCATGGTAGAGGTATCCCTTAGAGCTTGAGCCTTCATGATACGTTCCATGTTAGCGGACCATCCATATTGAGCAGTAACTATACAACATGGAGACTCGACTAACCTATTTGATACAACTACCTTTTCTACTTTGTTATCTAAGATGTTCTTCATTACTTTGCATAGGTTTTCAAATTTGACTTTGTCCTCTTCTCGCTTCTTTTTCTCTTCTTCATCCTCAGGAAGTTCCAAACCTTCCTTGGTAACAGAGACTAGATTTTTGCCATCATACTCTCTCATTTGTTGTACTACATACTCATCAATTGGCTCAGTCATATAGATGACCTCAAATCCACGTTTCTTAACCCTCTCAACAAATGATGAGTTAGCTACTTGGTCTCTGTTTTCACCAGTAATATAGTAAATGTGTTTCTGGTTATCCTTCATGCGTGAGACATACTCCTTAAGAGAGCATACTTCATCACCAGAAGCCGATGTGTGGTAACGGAGCAAGTCAGCCAATTTAGTGCGGTTCTGAGAGTCTTCATGGATACCCAATTTCAAGTTCTTACTGAACTGTTCATAATACTTTTTGTAATTTTCCTTGTCCTCGGCGAGTTCTTCAAACAATTCAATACATTTCTTAACTAAATTCTTCCTGATCACCTTCAAGATCTTGTTCTGTTGAAGCATCTCACGAGAGATGTTTAATGGCAAGTCCTCGCTGTCAACCACACCCTTAATGAAGTTCAGGTACTCGGGAATTAAGTCATCACAGTTATCCATTATGAAAACTCTACGTACATACAACTTAATGTTGTTCTTGCGTTTTTTGTTTTCAAACAGGTCGAAGGGTGCACGCCTGGGCACAAATAGGAGTGCACGGAATTCTAGTTGACCCTCAACACTGAAGTGTTTGACGGCAAGATGGTCTTCCCAGTCATTGGTGAGAGATTTGTAGAAGTCACCATACTCTTCTTGGGTAATGTCATCAGCATTACGGGTCCAGATAGGCTTAGTTTTGTTCAATTCCTCATCCTCTGTGTATTTCTCCTTAATTGTCTTTTTCTTCTTGTCTTTGCTGTCTTCATCATCATCTTCACCAACGTCCTCAATTTTTGGTTTGTCATCCTCTTTTTCTTCTTCCTTCTTTTCCTCCTCAGCCTCGTCGTCGGAAAGCTCCTTTTCACGTTCCTTCTCGACTACCAATTTAATTGGATAACCGATGAATTGCGAGTGTTTCTTGACTATTTCCTTAATTTTATGCTCCTCCATGAATTCTGCGAGGTCTTCCTTAACGTGGAGGACGATCTTAGTACCGCGTCCAAGAGGCTCACCATGATCTGGGCGAACTGTGAATGAACCTCCAGCAGCAGATTCCCACATGTACTGCTCATCATCATTGTGTTTTGAGGTTACAGTGACTTTGTCAGCGACAAGGTAGCAAGAGTAGAAACCCACACCAAACTGACCAATCATACTAATATCTGCACCGGCTTGGAGAGCTTCCATGAACGCCTTAGTTCCAGACTTTGCGATGGTACCCAAGTTGTTGACTAAATCAGCCTTTGTCATTCCGATGCCAGTATCGATGATGGTAAGTGTGCCTTCGCTCTTGTTGGGGATAATCTTAATGTACAACTCTTTGCCACTGTCTAGCTTCGATGGGTCAGTCAGAGACTCATAACGGATTTTGTCCAAAGCATCAGATGAGTTGGAGATCAACTCTCTGAGAAAGATTTCTTTGTTTGAGTAGAAAGTGTTGATGATAAGGGACATAAGCTGGGCGATCTCCGCCTGGAAGGCGAAGGTCTCCACCTCAGCAGGCTGAGTTTCCATTTGTTCCGGCATTTTGCTATTTGATTCCAAGCTTTTATATAATATAATTTATTACCTCTAGGATTTCGCGTGACTTCTTCACTAATTATATTTTGCTTGCTTTCTTTGAAAAATTAACGCACGTGGTATTCGTAGAATATCGCACTGAACTACACTTGATTTCTCGCTTACAATTTCAATATGACGCGAAAATGCGTTGTCAGATTGCTTATATAGCTTTTAGGCGGGGGCGACATCTATGAGCAAGTAGAATATTCTAGATTTGGCGCGCTTAATTGCAGTGGTTCCAACCTTTTTTTTCATAAACTAATAATATAAACCGACAATTTTCATTTATTTATTTGTATTAAATAGTCTATTTTGTTGAGTTGTATAATAAAATATATTTTATTGTATATTTAAATATATAGGATTATTATGCTGAACATAAATAAATTAATGCGCAGGAATGCTTTATTCATTCCATTTTACATAAAGTATTATATTAGAAGTAGCATCGTTTACGTAAACAAAAATGAATATCATTTTTGTTTACATGAGGCCTTTTATACTTAGCAATATAGATACTATTATCTAAATCTTAAAAACTTTATATTTCCTTCTAATAACAGGGTATAAACTTTTGACCTTTTGTATTTGAGTATTACATTATTTAATTAAGAATGTATCTTTACGTTAGTGTTATGTGATATGAATATTTTACCCTGACAACTTTTCGTAACAATTTCTTATAGTGTTTATGCATATAATATCATAATAATATGTCATAATATTATGATGATCACAACAAACATTGTGCGGACTATTGTCCGCACAATGTTGTATAAACAACGGGTATGGGTATTGTACTTCTAAGCAGCTATTGCTGCTTAGAAGTACAATACCCATACCCGTTTCCTATAGTAGTCATAATGACATTGCTCTGTATCTACGATACTTATTTGGAGTTTTGTTTGCATCTAAAGCAACAATTAAGTTTAATATATTATTTTTTTATTTGATTATTATATTTTTTGTAACAGACATTTAAAAGGTTGAGAACAACGGAGCGAGTAATAGTTTAGCTATTGAACACGAGATGGCGCGTTCGCAATATCTTACAACATATGCATAGAATGTTCTCGAACATTCGAGAAGCTTCTAAATTTTTCGCTAGGATTCTAGCTCATTTACTTTTTCTTGTTCTAAATTCAATCTTTATTTTAATTATTTTTTGTATAAATCGATTTGGCATAATAATCTTCCAAGCTTTCATTCAGAATTAGTGAATATTCCTTCTATCACTAAATGAAGCTGGAACGTTCTATGTGTATCCGGTATTTAGTTTTACTACTCACCGTATGTGGCGCTACGTATTTCCGAAAATTTGAACTCGAGTTTCTAGACACTTGTTCGGAGAATTTAACTTATTGATTTTTCGGAAAATGCAATAAGAAATGCAAGGTTAATTAATTCTCTGTTCATTGAAATTTTGGTAAAATAGCATTTCTTCATTTATTATTACAAGTACTCTGTAGTCTATAAGGTACCTATATAAAGGGTACAGACCTAGGTACCTACCAAATACCTACTTACTGGCTTACTGCCTACAAAAAAGGCAACATGACCATGATAATTACTTATATTTTAATAATAAATACCTAACTAGGATTTGTAATTATTAATAAATATATACCTACCTAATTAATTAAATTTTTGTATAAAATTATAGGTGAATAGGTACAATACTAACTTTGTGCTAAGGCTTTGATTATAATATAGGTACATGATATTATATTATCTACTTAAAGTGCTGAGTAAGGTTGGTAGGTAAGTACCTACTTACCTACCTATTTGAAACAACGATAATAATATTATACTTACGTCTTAACTACCTAAGTAGGTACCTACCTATCGTAAGTGGTAAGAAACCAGTATATAATCAAATATAATGTACTGTAAACCAGCATTTCTGATATACCTATCAAAGGTTCTGATGATGATAGTAATTTGCCTATTAACCAGAACATAGGTAAGTAAACCATTAACCATGCGCTATGGCCCTATCAGTTAAAAACAAGGTTAGGACAGTTAGGTATTACCCTGTGGAATTACCTATAATAGGTAGGTACCTCGCCTGATAAAGAGAAAAAGTGAGCAGATAATATTGTGTGGTTACTACTTCCTATGACTATTAGTTATGACTTAAACTTACCTTTGCTAAATAATTTTAAGAACTAGGTAGGTAGGTACTTATTTATATAAATTCTACCTATAGTAAATCTATACCTAATCGTTCTAGCTCGTTTCCGTTAGGTAGGTACCTACCTATTCATATTTTATATAACATAGGTAGGTACTGTTCTTTATATAGGTAGGTAGAAATATGATAATTTGGTATTATCCTATGGTACCTACCTATCTACCTACCTATCTTGCCTGAGTACTGGGTACCTAGGTATGTACTATGCTATAGGCTTGCTATAGGTTTCAATTTAAAATTTACCTAGTACATACCCAGTAAGGTTAGGTATAATATTATACAGGGCACACCTGAATGTATTATGTAGGTACATACCTAATCTAGATTTATAAATTTATTGATTCTTTGTTAAGTACCTACAAGGTATAAAATATATTACCTATATGATACGAAGTGCCGGTGACCGGTTACCGGTAGGCGGTAGCATCATGGCATAACCTTAAATATTAGAAAATATAATAATATGTACATAAGAACATAATATTGTTGTGATTAATGTTGATTTCAACACACAATTACTCTGGCATTTAAATAGGTCCAATTATATTATATTTAGGCAACAATATACCTAGCTGAATTTTTATTTTCTAATAATACATAATATTAATTTAAAAAAAACTTATTTTTTAACGCCATCTTGTATTCAGTAGCCTACATAAATATGTTTTAGTTCATCATTCATGCCACATACTGCCACAGAATAAATAATAGTACAGCTTGGCTAAAAAGAGTGTGGAAAAAATGAGGGCGCCACTTTGACTTACGTCTCATCATAAAATGGGAAAACAGTAAGAGAATTTAATCAAATCGTCAATAATAAATGTGAAACATTAAACTTTACTCAAAATATAGTATTTGTCGGCCAAGTATTATCGTTATCATAGGTTTCTATTTAGTAAAATATTTAGTTCCACTTGTCACCACGTCATACTCTTTTTTGCCAGGCTTACCTATTGCTTCAATAATAATATATTATTTTTATTAAAAAAACATTTTATCCGTAATTCATAATAAAAAATAATATTATATTATTATGATTCATAATATTTAGTGTTAACACATTTAAAAGTACGCCCTCTAGTATTCAGCGGTAACATTGGTGGTCCATCTATTCTACACTAGATGTCAGGTGCTGTGCACAATTTTCAAGAAATTTCTACTCTCATCTAGTAACATGTAGAAGTTTCATTTTACTATATAACAGCGCCGTCCGCTTCCCAGCGTCAGATTTCAGAATCATACGCAGGATTGTGAGTCGTGTGCAAGACTGCTCTACTCGATTGTTTGAAGCAAAAACGAGTTTATTTGAGGTTTCCTAGTCATATATCATTGAAGAGAAGAAGTATTATTCATACAATGGCGCTTATACCATACATGTTGGACTACGAAATTCGGCCACGACGACTTCGAGATCAGCTATTCGGTTTAGATTTATCATCGGATGACTTTCTAAGCGATATATTCGATCGTCCCATGCATCGGAACTATTCAAGATCGTGGCGCAACCTATCATCGCTGGCACGAGATGTAGGCTCTACGATTAAAAGCGACAAAGATAAATTTCAAGTCAATTTAGATGTACAACACTTTTCTCCTGAAGAAATATCTGTCAAAGTAATGGACAATTATGTCATTGTGGAGGGCCAGCACGAAGAGAAGAAGGACGAACACGGATATATTTCCAGACAGTTCAAGCGACGTTATGCTTTGCCAGAAGGATGTAATGCAGAAGCTGTGGTATCTAGGCTGTCTTCGGATGGAGTATTAAGCATTACTGCGCCTAAGAAACCGTCAGAAACAAACGAGAGAATTGTGCCTATTTCACACACTGGGCCCGTCCGACGGAAAATCCAGGACGACAGTGAACATGACCAGCCAAACGGCGAACCTGAAGAAGAAGAAGTGAAAACCCCACTAAAAAAGAAGAGGCGTTAAACTTAGTTAAGCTAATTATTTTTAGGTACTTATCCATAATTGTATTAGATAAGCAGGTATCCACTTATCTATGTTGAATATAAGACTGATTTTAAAAATTTCAATACAATAAATACTTTAAGTTCCATAAAATATTGGTTTTATTTATAATTTCTTTTGTAAATAAAATATAAAGATTAAACGTAATAAACTGAGATAATATAGAAAAAAAAAACAAAAATTAAATAACTCTGAAAGGCCCATAATATCTGTAACATGCTACATAGCACTACATAATACTGCACATCACAGCACAGTTACGCTACTTTTTTTTTTTTTGTGGCCACACTTACGCTACTTTTTTTTTTTTTTTTTCTTTAACGCCGGGAAATGCTCTGAGGCATCCCGCGGGGGAGTGGGTCTCCCCACGCCGGTATGTGGGACTCGCTGCGCCCGACAGCTGGTAAATGGACGCAGCTCTACCCACTAAAACCCGGCGAGTGCCACCAATGCCGCCTTTGGTGAGGTGCCCCGGATCTAGAAAACAAACAGGGCACCTCGACGGCTAGTCAGTCCCGCAAGGGATCGACGCCACCTCCACAGAGGGGTTGTCCCGCACCATAGAACAACCCCTCCCAACGTCGGGACAGTACAATGGGGTGAGGTTCCCATCCTCACCCCTTGCCCCCTGCTCTTCTGTCCCCTCTTCTTATAAGAGGGGTACACTACGGGGTACCTACGCTACTATCTATTTTGTGCTGCTACTGTCTGATACGACTTTTTGGACGATTGGACGAAATATTCGTAATATTAGGTACTATTTAATTAGTGTTACATAATGATATAATTAAAGCAATTTACATACAATTTTAGTCTAACGAACACACATACAGAGAAATTATTTATCGCATAGTAGCGTTCAAATTCCATTGAACTATATTAATACCTCTTCTTACGGAACGGTCAGCATTTTTTTCTGAATTCACAATAATTCTCATGACGTGAATCATGAATAACCTAATTTAAATGTAAATGAACGATTAATAATTAAATAATAGTAAAACTACATATTATTATGCTCTACTAGCTCTAATCTTACATTATGTAGGTACCTAATGATTTTATTATAATGTGCTAAGTTTAAAGTGTCTGTGTAATAATAATTTGATGAGCATGTTCTTTATATGCATTTACTTTAACTTTTCGCATTTTTTGTAAATTATACTTAGGTATGTAACTTATAATTAATTTCTACAATATGTTTTTTTTAATTAAAAGCTGGATACATCATACTAGTTCTTTGCCCTCTATATTCTACAATATGTACTAATGTCTAATAAATAACTTCATTTCATAGGTACATACTAAATGGAAATGAAGAATTCATTTCCATTTAGTATGTACCTACCAAATAAGTATTAATAGCACAGATTTGGATATACTGTGTTAATAGTATTTAAAAGTTTTTATTTTAACACCATCTAGTTGAACCTAATGTAACTAAGCAAGTAATAAGTAATTACAGCAGCACTTCGACAGTTGGTCATAACATATTATTGTACTATCTATGGTCGTAAGTAAATGTCGAAAATTCCGCTAGATGGCGTATGAACGGGCTATGGCTAGGATAAATATACCATACATACCATAATCCTAGCCATAAGCACAAACCATTTTACTACATTACGTTCGTCTTCCTATTTTAGTACAGTTATGTGATCACAGATGTCACAAAGAAGTTCCAGCTAAGCTAAGTTCTAGCTATCTTTTTTTAAACTAGTGGATAAACATTGTAG
Organism: Helleia helle; assembly: GCA_963853865.1. Taxonomy (NCBI): domain Eukaryota; kingdom Metazoa; phylum Arthropoda; class Insecta; order Lepidoptera; family Lycaenidae; genus Helleia; species Helleia helle. Next base: position 8,646,378 of record OY971434.1, read on the forward strand.
TTTTATTATCATAAATAGTTTTGTCATGGGAACATATTCGATTTTATTACTTTTATAGAATTCTCGTTATTCTCGAATGATAGTTACAAGCGTCTACAAAATTCAAAATATATTTTTGAACTAATTTCAGAAATTAGATTGAAAGTGCATCTATCTATACAGATAAATAAAATAGAGTGCCTGTTTGTGATATTAGAATAACCGCTTTTTATTTAATACATATTATTATGGATGTATCCATGGTACATAATCAACCAAAATAGCATTTTTTACATTTTTTGTCTCTCTGTCTGTTTGTTTCGGCTAATCTCTGAATGGCTGGGTCAATTTTGATGGGACTTTCACTGGCAGATATCTGATGTCAGGAGTAACTAGTGTAGGCTATAAAAATAATCATCATTAATTCAGGTACGGCTGTAAATCTAAGTTAACCCGGGCGAAGCTGCGGGCAAAAGCTATAGTGTTACATAAGTTTATACCTATGAATAATATATATAACCATGCCGAAGATTGTTTGAACAATAATTGCTTATCGTCGGATCTAGAATTAAAAAACAGTTATACGATAGAATGATTTTCGTGTGTCATCACTTTGCGGTTGGTGCACGGCTAGTTGAATCTACATTACATTTTGTTATCTGTTCCTTAAATATGATAGAATAGTACCTTGGGCCCATCTTTCTCAGGCACTCTGGGCACCTGCCCATAGTCCCGCGATTAACGGGCCCCATTATTTATATCAGAATTGAGTGATAATTTTAAGAAAATCAAACAATTATTGCTAATTAGAATACTCAGTAGTGCCCTAATTGCAGGGTTTAATCTTCTCTAGTCCAAAAATCAGGCTCATAGATCTCAAAATTGTTGTTTTCGTCGGAGCCCCACTATTGTAGTGCCCAGGGCCGACTATAAAGAGGGCATAGGCAGTGGCTCATGGTCTAGCTCTTCTATTGACGATACGAACTTCTGACTTCTTAAATATGTTGCTTCTTTCTACTTCCCTTTGAGTATGCTACAAATAACATTTTGTCGTAATAAATTATTTCATATTAAAATAACCGCTATTTATTGAATGCTTATGGATTTATACACGGCACATATACCAAAATAGCATTTTTTACAATTTTTGTCTGTCTATCTGTCTGTCTGTCTGTTTGTTCCAGCTAATCTCTGAAACGGCTTGGCCGATATTGAGGGGGGTTTCTTTCTACTTCCCTTTGACTATGCTACAAATAACATTTTGTCGTATTGTTTTCTAATGTTTATGCGAATTTCACTCATTATAATGAAACAATTTTTACGGATTTTATCGCGGTTTATTAAGATTTTTACAAGGCCGACGTTTCGGATACTTTACAGCAACCATGGTCACGGAAGGACTGAGGCGTCATACGTCCTAATGTTACAAAGTTATTTGAAACTACCCCTATGATATATCAATGCTTTGGTTAGTCCTATCTACGCAGAAAGTGCTAACCGTATCTTTAATCTGTGACATTATGCTTGGATTTTGATTTGATCATTACATATATAATGATGGGATCCGAAGCAGGTGGTAAAGCCAGCCATCTTCTCTATTTAAATTAGGATGTTTTTTCATTTCATGGATCATCCTTGGTGGGAATCGGTGTTCTATTACGAGGACTTGTGGTTTACTTGAGGTTTATCAAATCTGATATAATGGCGAGATTTGTCAAGACTATGTTCACAGATGGCAGACTTAGTGTAGCGACGGTGTTGACGATCATGTTCACATGCTATGTGTATTATGTCTTCTCCAAATATCTTTACGTCTCAGAGGATTACTATTACTTTAACGGTTCAGTCGAGTGTTCACGCAACTGGACACTGCAGCGGTCGTGGGTTCGAATCCCGCCAGGTGCAGATAATTTGTATGATGAATATAGATGTCTGCACCGGGTCATGGACGTGTATTATGTATTTATATAAACTTGAATTTATTTCCGTTATTAGTATCCATAACAGAAGCTCTTACGAACTTACCACGGGGCTAGGTTAACGTGGTCGTGGTGTTATTTGTGAATATATTTATTTATTGTACCCAAGACTAGGGTTGACAGCCACCTCACCATGGTTCAGGCCTTGTCGTGGCGGTGGGGCTCAGTAACCTAGGGTGAGCGGTGCACCTTGGGCGAAGCTAATTGGGCCGAGGGGGCTCTTTGTACCCCTCTTATAACAAGAGGGGACAGAAGAGCAGGGGGTAAGGGGTGAGGATGGGAACCTCACCCCATTGTACTGTCCCGACGTTGGGAGGGGTTGTTCTGTGGAGCGGGACAAACCCTCTGTGGAGGTGGTGGCGTCGGTCCCTTGTGGGACTGACTAGCCGTCGAGGTGCCCTGTTTGTTTTCTAGATCCAGGGCACCTCACCAAAGGCGGCACTCGCCGGGTTTTAGGGAGTAGAGCTGCGTCTATTTACCAGCTGTCGGGCGCAGCAAGTCCCACATACCCGCGTGGGGAGACCCACTCCTCCGCGGGATGCCTCAGAGCATTTCCCGGCGTTAAAGCAAAAAGGGTTGACAGCCAGGAACTTGCTCACAATTGCCATGCCGAGCTAGCTGGTTATATCATCACACACATGTTTCTCCAAGTTTTACATTATTTTTATTTGTCATTTTAGTTACACAGGCAGTCTGGCAGTCACATGATGGTAAGTCAACGTCGCCCATGACAAGAGTTCATCTAAGAGTCCCAGACTGGGACTAATCCAGACAAATCATGCAAGCATTACCTAAGACTTGAGACCTAAGTCTCGGGGTCAGTACTTACACTGTCTGTTCTTCTTTCTGCAACAGCAAAGTTATTCCACCAAAGGAATAAGCAGGGTGGTGGAACGAAAACGGGCGTGGTCAAAACATTTTGTGGTGGACCAAACTGTGAATATAAACCATCTTCGAATACACACACACAAAAAATTTCATCAAAATCGGGCCAGCCGTTTAAGACAGTGACAAACACACTTACAGAAGAATTATATATAAAGATATATCTAGCGACAAGTCGATAAATCTAGTATAAAACCATACTAGATTAATAAAAGCAGTTACCTTTCCGACGAATGTCCCCCTTATTAAGAAAATCTTTAATTGAAGTCTCCCTCCCTCAGCTAGAGACAAACAGTGCCGTATGAATAGTTGCTGGTATATAGTAATAAAGTATAAATGATGAAGCAACATATAGGAAAATATTATATATTTGTCCGTATATCTAAACGAGATATATATATTGTCGGTTGATGGAATAGGGCGGTGTGTGGAGATGACCAGTATCTGATTTAATATTAAGTTTATTACTTATTAACATTATAATGTTAATAAGTAATAAAAATAAACTTATTAGGTACTAGCTGTTGCCCGCAGCTTCGCCCGCGTTAACTTAGGTTTACAGCCGTACGCGGATTGATGATGATTATTTTTGTAGCCTAAGTTACTCCTTAATACATCAGCTATCTGTCAGTGAAAGTCCCGTCAAAATCGGCGCAGCCGTTGCCGAGATTAGCCGGAACAAACAGACAGACAGACAGACAAAAATTGTAAAAAATGCTATTTTGGCAAATGTACCGCGTATACATCAATATGCATTTAGTAAAAAGCGGTTATTTTAATATTACAAACAGACACTACAATTTTATTTATCAGTATAGATATGGATACTGTGAAGAGACAGCAGCACTGTCCCTCTAGACAAGTGGCTTTTATAGAATATAATTTAAACATCAATGTATGGGATTGACAATCGCTGTATTTTGATTATTATATTTTCGTAATTTGATTCAACGAATCTCATACATTGATTTTTCTGTTCTGTTATATAGAAGGCTGCTAACTTAATAATTTTTTGGTTGCATGTTAAAATCATGGAGTATAGAAATGAAAGAAAACCATCTATGTGTATGAAAAATATCAATCGAAAAGTAATATTAAGGTGTTGCCCCGACCAATTACAGGTGACGCCACGAAAGACCACGTGTGAGAGAGTTCACAGCCTAGAAGAGTTACAGAATCGTGTACGTCGTGCAATTGCTTTAATTACTCCGCAAGTTTTAAGGAAAATTAATTTAGAAACTGTAAATAGAGCTCGTCTTTGTATTGCACATCGTGGACGTCACTTCGAATATCAGCTTTGAATACAAAATGTTTTACATTAAATTAGTTAATAAATTATAAGAAGAATCACAATAAATAGGAGTTACAGTACAAAATGTTGTACTTACTAAGAATTTTTTTAGATATTTCTCGTTTTATTTTTAATAAGTTATTATTGTCATTTTACTCATTAGGTAAAGTACTTTCGAAATCAGTTTAAAGTTTTTTGATATCTGTAATAGTTACAGAATAATCGCCTGTGCACACTTAACGATTACACCCGGTATATAAATACGCTTCCACTTGCTACACCAGCGCCATTGTGACGGTTTTTGAAACTGTTGTTTACAGCCAGTTTGCGTTTACTGGTGGAAGTGGTGGGCACTTTTTTACTTGTCCAATACAAGATGGTTCGCTTTACTTCCAGTCCATGGTTAAAATTTACTATCTCGTCGACTATATATAGTTTTCGTAAACATTACGCGAATTTCACTCATTATAATGAAACAATTTTATACGGATTTTATCGCGGTTTATTAACTCTTACCACCTGCTTGGGATCCCATTATTAAAATTATCAAATCAAAATCCCAGCATAATATGTCACAGATTAAAGATACAGTCAGCACTTTTCGCGTAGATAGGACTAACCAAAATATTGATGTATCATAGGGTAGTTTCGAATAACTTTGTAATGATAGGACGTATGACACCTCAGTCCTCCCGTGACCATGGTTACTGTAAAGTATCCGAAACGTCGGGCTTGTAAAAATCTTAATAAATCGCGATAAAATCCGTAAAAATTGTTTCATTATAATACTAATATTTATATATAAAAAAATCGTGTCACGATGTATATTCGCGATAAACTTCGAAACTACTGAACTAATTTTTATAAAATTTTGTAAGTATTTGTAATTTGGTCCAACTTGGGAGATAGGGTAGTTTGTATCTCAATTATTGATCTCAATAATTATTTATTTCTAATTATTTGTTTATATTTTGTTACTGTATGCAGATGTCAAATTTTCAAGATGATGTCAAATCCAAAACTCATTTAGACAGAAAGATGTATTAGACCTTCATTATTGTTTGACGTTTGTTAAGTATAATACTTTACAAACTTTATATACCTTAGCCACTGCAACGCGTGGCCGGCTCTGCTAGTAATAATATATTTCCGTATTTTTTATGTAATTTCCATGGTAGTATTCACTGATATAAATATACTATTTAAGTAAACACTTATTTCAAATGACTAGATTATAATGCACTGACAAACATAAATAAGCAAACTGTAAGATTTATTTATATCTTTGTCCTGCAGTACTTCTTGTAAACAAGATTAGTTATAAAGTACATATATATTTATCCTGTATTATTATAATAGTATTAACAATAAACTCCGATAACATAAATAACTGTATTATAATTTATTATAATAATACTACTTTAATAACGACTGCATTCGTTTTAGTCCGGAACACACATACGCGTGTGAGGCGCTCCGTCTTAAGGACGACATATGAAGTAATTTTTTTCCAACTATCCCCCACAGTGAAATCGACCTTACATCTCTTATATAGGGTTTAGAATGGCATTAACCGCGAAATATTTTTTCCATTTCATATTTACGAATATGCCCCAAATTCCCCAAAAATTAGAACCGTGAAAGCGGGGGAGGCGCAGTAGGGTAGGAATACGCACACCACCTCGGTGGGGTGGCGTAGATAGTTTAACAAATATATGTGTAGATCAGTGGGCGAGCTTTATTTCATTTGTTTTAAACATCAATTGCTTTTCATCAGAACTGTGATCCTAGAAAATGTCAAAATACCACATTCACTAAGCTTGAAAATCTCCTAGCCTAAAATATACTATGGTGGACCAATTTCTTTTTCCGTGGTTTCAAATTTGGAACTATTTTGGTCGATCGGCCATTTTTTTCTCTCTTTCTCCTGATAAGTTTGTTTGTTCTATGAGGTTCTATGTTAATTTTTAACTTACTAAGTATTCGTATATTGTACATTTCCAACCTTGATACATCTATAGGCGAATCTTTATATATATATTTCTTGTGTGCGTGTGTATGTCACTGAACTCCTTCTAGAAGGTTGGACCGATTTTGATGAATTTTTTTTTGTGAGTTCAAGGGCATTTGAGGATGGTTTAGATTCACAAAAAAAATATATTTTGTACAGGACAACGTCTGTCGGTGCCACTAGTATAATATATTATATCATCTAAAAATATTGTAGTGACAATAATTTTCAGTGCCACGCATCTTCTCGCCCTTAGTGGTTTATTTTTCTTTAAGTTATCTATGGATTCAAACAACATAATATATTCTAAATTCGCAGATAAAAGGTTCTATATGTATCGTAATGAATAATTAGCTCTTTTTATCACGAAGTTTGCATATGATAGATATAATAAACACTAAAAATATAATAAAACTAACTTCTTGGAGCGACGATGGCCTAGTCACTAGTGGGTATGGGCTCGTCCTCTTGAGTGAGAGCTGACCCACCTGTGATGCCTAGAAATGGGGTTTTCTAAATTTCTACGCGCATGAACATGAGGCCATCGCTTGCTCACCGGTGAAGGAAACATCGTGAGGAAACCTGCATGCCCGATGAGATTAAAAGTATTTGAAGGTGTGTGAAGTTTACCAACCCGCATTGGGCCAGCGCATTGGTGAACTATGGCCCAAAACCCTCCTCGCCTGATTTCGAGGAGGAGACCCCGTGCCCAGCATGTGGGGCATATAAGGGTTGATATTATTATAATTATAACTTCATAGAAAAATATCTGGGACATTTGCTGGCTTAAATGGTCACACTTCTCATCAGTTGACTTGGAACATCGTTTGTCGAAATCATCAATCAAGTTTCTTTAATATCTATTTCATACTTAATTCTCATAAAATCACGAATCATCACATCAAATTCTTATTCGTTCATCATCATCATCTCTAAAGTTATTCTTGGCATGGTAGCCAACAGATAATAGAATAATTTGTTGATGATCAAATGATGATAGGATGTTTGATTTGATTGAAATCTCTATAAGGAGCAAGTTTTGGTAAACCCAGAACAAGGCAGACATACCCCATATCGGTAACCCGCCTGGCGACAGGGACCTAAGGTCGGGTCATCCATGGGTCTCACAGTACTGTTTTTTTTTCTTTAACGCCAGGAAATGCTCTCAGGCATCCCGCCTGGGGAGACCCACTCCAGGACTCGCTGCGCCCGAAAGATGGTAAGTGGATGCAGCTCTACCCACTAAAACCCAGCGAGTGCCACCAGTGCCGCCTTTGGTGAGGTGCCCCGGGTCTGTTAAACTAACAGGGAACCTCGACGGCTAGTCAGTCCCGTAAGGGACCGACGCCACCTCCACAGAGGGGTTGTCCCGCACCACAGAACAACCCCTCCCAACGTCGGGACAGTACAATGGGGTGAGGTTCCCATGCGCCCCCTTGCCCCCTTGCTCTTTTGTGCCCTCTTCTTATAAGAGGGGTACAAAGAGCCCACTCGGCTCAATTAGCTTTGCCCAAGGTGCTGGGCTCAACCTAGGCTACTGAGCCCCACCGCCACGTCAAGGCCTGAACCATGGTGGGTGGTCTTACGGCAACTGTGTTCTACATGTTAAGTCTAAATAGATAAAACACAGACTCTGTCTAGACTAGACATGTGTGTGACACAGACCCAGAAATCGCAGTCGTAATGGGTACTAAATGTTCGAACACGCCCTCGTTTTGGGTTCAGCTTATTGCCGTGAGGTAGACCTATGGTATTATGAAACGGATTCATCGGAAAATCAATGATAAAATGTAATATTTTTTGTCGCTTTATCTAAACTATTATATAAATGATCAATTTAATAGTTATTTTTGCAATATACTCTTAGGCCTCATATGCACTAAGCGGTTACCCGCCATGTATCTAGCCGCGCGGCTGACCGCAAGCAAAAATATCATAGAAATATTATTATGTAACCATACATTTAATTAGTAATTTATATACGCACTACGTTGCGGTTACCCGCCTAGTGCGTATGGCCACTTAAATGTTCACCTTTTTTTCATTACAGTTATTATTTCTGTAATCTGTTGCTTGGGGGCGTTTTATTCCTAAGGTGTTACGAGGTATTTTTAGAATTATAATCATTTGGTTTTTTTAAAATACCTAGTTGATGTATTCTGCAGAATAGATTATATAAGAGTATTTTAATGGTTTGTCTTAGATAACTGTCAGAAGCGCGACTTACAGTTACTTACAAAGAGTATAGAGAATGTTTTTTTTTTAACTTTACAACACCACGAACTCTTTGGTCCGTGCCTTTTTTATTAATTTATTATTGTCGGAGTTTACTTTATTTTTACATAGCTACTCCCAGATAGGGTAGAGTAGGGTACCATCAAAATCTAAATAATAAGGTAATTATTATTTAGATTTCTGTGGTAGAGACCGTCCAGATTTGTTAGTACAACTTCTAATCTTAATTATTGTTTGTCGTTTTTTTAAGCTTATTGCTTTACAATTTCCAACCATTTCTGGGAATGTATTAAGCACTATTTTGTTTGAGGAAGTAAAATTGTTTTAGTGACTATTTTAGCGGTCGCATTTTTTACGTCTGAATGTACGTACTAAATTACAGTACAGGTACAGTTGTGTTCGAACTTTTTTCTTGGGTTTTGGTTCTAGAATATGTTATTAAAAACGGGAATGTTTGTTTATGTTTGTATCACAATATTTCGACATTTTCGAATGTATTGTTCACGTAGTGAAAGGAACCAATTTAATTGAAAATATTATGTGAAGTTTTTTTTTTGAATTTCAGAAATTTTTTTATCGTAAAAATCTAGACATAATATGTACGAATACATCTTTTACATGGCGCCTGGGACATCGTTCAAAGTATAACGTACATTAAAATAGTCAAATGTCGTCGAATGGTAGCAAAAAATTTAATATTCCGAAATGGTGGATATCAACAAAATGTGGGGCAGAGGGAATATATTTTAAAGCGAGCGAAATAAGCGTCTTGGGACGGGAAGGGTGGCGTTTATGGGGAACCTTGGTGCGGCCACTAGACCAGCGGATCGGATTATTGAATAGAAGAATATGGGAAATATCACATAGTAAAACATAAGATTTCCAGAAAGCTTATTTTTTCAGAGAGTAGTTTTAATGTTAGCGATATTATGATTACAGTTCGTGATACCGAAATTACCTCTTTGAAAAACCTACTTTTGCCGAAAGAATTGACATGATTGACATAAGCGGACACAATAACCACAATAGTTTTTTGGCTCACATCCCAAAGGACGAGTTTATATTTTTATATTACGCCATACGATATGTTAATATTTTTATAATTTGCCTTACGCCACAAATATTTTTATAATTAAATTTTGAATGAATATATTGGTAAGGAGAAAAAAACTTCGTCAAATTGAAGGCATTCGTTTTAAAATTAAGCTAAGATGCTATTACTATAGGTGTTCGCAACGGTTATATTTTAATAATACGTTATACCAATACGCTACTTTTAAAACGCCTATTAGTTTTTACGTTATAATATATTATTATAATTATATTACTTTTACTACGCGCGTTTAACAAAATGTTTACTAGCTACATATTACTGAGAGATCGACGTAAAGGTGATCCTTGATGGGTTTATGAACGACGTTATCACGGCCTTAGGCCTGTAAAAAGTAAAAAATATATTTCTCCCTTAGAATAATTACACTATAGAAACCTAGTCCGCGCGGCCATTTTGAAGCAACTCACATGGAGCCATTTTGCACCAAGCGCCGGGAAGTTCCGCAGTATACTATGTCAAGCCGCACCAAACGTGTCTCCGTAAAATAAATAATTATGACGATTTGTGCAGTTAAATTGTATGACAATACATCTGAATAACAAAATAAATGTAATAACATCACTTTTCACTGGAAATCTTTCAATATTTCGTAGTATCTTGTAATTAATTAGGTTTAAATAAATACAATTTTTTTCAATGCTCAGTATTGCCCGATTGTGAAAATATTTTTACTGATTATTTTCCCCCACTGAATAAATTTAAAACAGTTGCTATTGATATTTACGTAGGTAGGTACGTGACACGTTCTCGAATTAATGTGTTTGTGTGATTTAACGATATCAAATACAAACAGTAAAACACTAACAAATATTCATACTTCCATACATACAAACTTTCGCGTTTATATTACAAGTTACAAGTTTAAACAGTAATATGTATAACAACTTTACATTACAACTGTGTTTCATGCCAATAAAAAATAATCATAAATATGTATGTTTTACTAATTACCTACTGTTATATTTTCTTCGTTTCATATAAATAAACATTCTTGTAATATAACAATTATATATAATAAATAATAATATAGCTTGTGTATACATGGTTAAGTAAAGATGTTATAAATTAATACATAAATAGATATGCCCACCTAGCTATTTATATATTAAATATTATTGCTATAGCAAATTGTTATCAGCGGCCGAATCATTTCCCGTTTTCGGGAAAACTTCACCACTCTACTGACAACATTGAATCAATTTAGTGCTTCATTTTTGACAGCGCGCTTGTATGAAGACTGACCTTCTATAGTGTAATTATTCTAAGATTTCTCCTATCACCTCTTCACCAGAAACACTTCTTCTGGTACGACTTCGGGACCTTCAAAAAAAAGAGTAAATTTTTTTTTTCAAACACACCAAAAAATTCTGTCTCTATGGATATCGACAATCGCAGGGTGGTAACCCTGTGAATTTTTGGTTCCCTTGCTTCTTCTATGAAAATATCGCTGTTTTCGTGACCTCAAAAATATTTTCGTCGTTTACTATCTATAGATTGCAAATAGTTTCCCACGACTACATTTTTTGGATTTGAAGATTAATAAAACATTTTATCGATATTTTACTAAGGGACTACAATTAATTTAAATGTGATTTTTTGGACTGTTAAGTTGAAGTGTGTGACCTATTTGTCTTGATATCCTTAATATTTTTTGCCTTCTGTCCTAAGGACTCTACAAATACCAAATCTTTATCATATACCTACGCTAAGAAAGGGTAAAATGGTGCTCTCTCCCCTTATAGGCGTAAATTTATATGAAGATATTATCCTTTTTGATAATTTATATTTTATGTCTATTAATAAAATTTGTTTTCTTGAAAAAATAATTTATATAATAATAATAAGATTGTTATTAGATTAGATATTCATTTATTGCTGTTTTATTGTTTTACGTGTTGCATCTCGTTTGTCGTTTCCATAATCTTTAACAATAATAAAATCATCCTCACATTTAAAATTACATATTTCGCGCCTTACGCAAAAAATTGCCAAACACTTCTTATGCGTAACACTTACACGGAATATCAGAATAGCACGAAATATCTCCTATACAAATATTATGTTCTTGATGAAATATCTCTTCGCAATAATTATTCTAACTAGATGTCTGTTTTGAATAACTATTTTCAATAATGACGCACTGCGAGTCATTATTACATATCAGGCTGCTTGTAAGTATATTAGACGTTGATGTCGTGAATTTTTATAAACACTTATGGGCAATAAGCAGTGCCAGGCCCGTCTTTCCCATTGGGCACTCTGGAAAGGTGCCCCGGGCCTCGCGATCCATGGGGCCCTATTAATTCTATCAGAAGATGATAGAGTGATAATTTTAAGAAAATCAAACAATAATGGTTTATTAGAATACCTAGTACACAGAACAGTGTGACCTAGTAGCGCCCTAATATGATTACTATTCTCTAGTCCAAAATTCAGACCTTCAGATCTCAAAGGATTTTTTCTCGTCGGGGCCCAGGGCCCCCCGATAGATATAATGGGGCCCCTCCATAAGGTCCTCTCGGGGCCTCGAAGTACGAAGATATGTTTTGCTAATTTCTAATTAGAAGTACTGGACATAATGATATGATATGATATGATAAGCTTATAGTATGTAGATATTCTTCAATTGTAAAAATTAACCATAGCAAATAATAGATCAAAGCATCACTATTTTCTTTCCGAAAGGGCCCCAATTTTTTGTACCCGAGGGCCCCCAGCATGACGTAAGGCGTCTCGTTCTCCTTTTTTCTTTTCAATAGGGCCCAAATTTTTGAGTACAAGGCCCTAACATGGCCTGAGACGGCCCTGAAAACTAGGAATATTATTTTGTCGTAAGAATCCTACTAATATTATAAACGCGAAAGTTTATAAGAATGTATGGAAGTATGGATGTATGTTTGTTACTTTTTCACGTAAAAATTACTGCATTGATTTTAATCAAACTTTACAATAACACAGCTTATACGTCAGAATAACATACAGTCTATAATTTATTCCTGTACTCCCATGGGAATGGGAAGTACGCGGGCGTTGGGCGTTGCTAATAAGGCGCGGGTTAGACCATATTATACGGTACTAGATCATAGTTTACCTGCGGCGCGATTGCGTCTGTCCTAACAATGTCATAAAAATATAATAACATGCTGTATATAACGTGAACCTTAGGTATTGCGCAAAATAGATGTTGTGCATAGTCGCTCTTCGGTCATTCGTTCTCCGAGAACGGAAAGTATAAGGTTCAAGAGTGGAGGCCGCGTTTAGGTAGACGAAGTATTTGTTCGGTCATTAAACAAGTGGAAAGATGATCTCCGTGCAGTCGCTCTCCCGTAGTGGCACGAGATCGGCCGTCTTGGCATTTATTGAAGGAGGCCTATATTCAGCATTGGACAGATGGAGGATGATGATGATATAACGTATACTCCACGTAATTAAGATGATAATTTTTCACAGAACATTTTTAATTTTCTTATCATTTTTCCAACATTAATTAATCTAGTTAATGAGGAAACGCATGACTTAGATTGCATGTAGGAATGTTCCAAATCACAATATGGGCCACAGGATACTAGCAGCCAAACGAGCTGAGATGGCAAGTGATCGAATGTATAGAATCAAGTTCTCCCGGGTTAAAAAAGGGACCCCACCACAGTTCAGGCCTTGACGTACTGGTGGGGCTCAGCAGCCTAGTACCTTAGGCGAAGCGAATTGAGCCGAGGGGGCTCTTTGTACCCCTCTTATAAGAAGAGGGGACATAAGAGCAGGGGGCAAGGGGCGAGAACGGGAACCTGTTCTGTCCCGACGTTGGAAGGGGTTGCTCTGTGGTGCGGGAGAACCCCTCTGTGGAGTGAGTTCGCATCGGTCCCCTGAGGGTCTGACTAACCGTCGAGGTGCCCTGTTTGTTCAACAGATCCGGGGCACCTCACCAAAAGCGGCATTGGTGGCACTCGCCGGGTTTTAGTGGGTAGAGCTGCGTCCACATACGAGCTTTCGGGCGCAGCGAATCCCACATACCCGCCTGGGGAGACCTACTTCCCCGCGGGATGCCTCAGAGCATTTCCCGGTGTTAAAGAAAAAAAGGGTCAAAAGATACGGTGGTCCACCACAATCCTGCTTTTTTCAGTGTAACTGATTTCGTGTTTCAGAGAGAACAGTAGGACATGTTATTACCGGCTCGTTATACTTACCACTTTACGTCTCAAAATTAGCAACACAGGAACGAGTCACTTGGGATAGTCCGGAGTGAACTAGTGAACGATTGTATCAGTGTGCCTATCCAATAACATAGTTATTGTGCGACCGGTACCCTCCTGGGGTAGTCTTTGCGTAGTCTGTGCTGTCATGTATGTTGGGGGGGGGGGGAGAGGATGGGCCACCGGATCACTCACAAACCGAACGAAACACGACGACATTTGCCGCCATTTGACGTCGATATTATGTGAGAGCGAAGTACTTCCCCGGACGCGCCGGCCCATTCAGCTGCAAGGCAGCATGGCGCTACTTCGTAAAGAAGTTACGGAATAATCGCCTGTGCACACTTAACGATTACATCCGGTAGATGGTTCGCCCCTGATCCCAGAAATGGGAGCTATGGCCATTCCTTTCGTATAATAAATAAAATAAGTTTTCAACCTCAATGAATGCATACACGTGTTCATGAAAATATGTTTTTTAATATAAAATGTAAGCCTGTTTTGGGGGGCAGAAATTTTTCAATCAACTTTTAAATTTGATATGCGTTCAACGAAGCGAACGAAAAAAGTCAACATGACAATCAAGTTGGCGCCAAAGTTATTAATATTAATGATGGCAACATTGCGAGTGTGGTTTATTTTAAATTTAAAATTGGTTTTGGGTTTGTATTTTTTTTTCAACGTATTTGGTTGATTGTACCGAATTCATTAGGTACAATTTTTTACAAGTAAAAATTTATAAAATTTTATCGTTCAATGTCTGAAAAGAAATATTATTAGTTTTAGTACCTAGTGAAATTAAGAATGTTTTTTTAAATCTTAAATTATATTTTATTGAGTATATATTTATTGTTACTCTTATATTATAATAAAAGAAACACGATTTTCCCGCGCTTTATCAAAAACATTCATCCAATTTGACCAGATAAAGTCCTATATTATATTATGAAATCCATAATCAAAAGTTACATCATACCCGTAGAGATAAATCTTTGACGCATTTATATTTTTGTAACAAACTTTCACAAAACTTCGCCATTTCATCTCGTAGATATATTTTAGGACGAGCGTGGTCTTAAGTAATGTGTTTTCCATGATTCACATATTTTAAGGGTTTTGTAGGAAATGTAACCGAAAACAAGAAATATAACTTTATCAAATATAGAAAATGGCAGACAGTAAATCATATGAGAAGGAATATTTCACAATTCATATTGAGCTTTTCACTAGCTGTTGACCCCGGCTTTGTTTGTACTCCAGGCTTTACTCACGATCCGACTTATAAGTGTTGCTCGCTTGTTCGCTCTTAGTTGCATTTCAGAATATTTTATTATAAATATAGACATAGTAATCATAATCAATGGATACGTACGATATATAAGGAAGAGGTTCGATGACGATTCATTTTTTCTGACGGCATTATACAATTATTAGCTACAATGAAAATCTTATGCGTATCTTCACCGGTGGGACGGAAGCGCTGTGCCGCGCTCCCGGCTGCATCGGTACCACCATCTTGCTTGTTTCTCCCGTGAAACAGCTTTGCTGTGTTTAGGAGAGAAGGGCAAAACATGCAGTGTAATTACTGGCACCGAGACTTAACATCTTATGTCTCAGGCAACACATATATGCGTTGCCTGGGCTCGTTCCAGGTAAACTGGTTTATGTTTATGGGCGACGTCGACCACTTACCATCCGGTGGCACGTTTCCCAGTTTGCCTATCCAACTATCATAAAAGAAAGATAAAATAAATTCATAATTAGATTCGTCTAGAAATTTTTAGTGTCTTGATATTTTCATTTAATTCTATTTTATGAGGTAGTTAGACGTTTTAAGATTCTGTAACACGTAAACTGAAATAACATGATTTATTGATCATATTGCTCAGTTCTGCTTAAGTTATCTCCGGCATTTCATAAATAGAAGTGATACACGATTATCATGTAAACGATATTTTAGACGCATGTATGGTATTATCATCGTTACCTCCGGTATTTTGTAGACATTACTGCTACAATTTATCGTGTCAACTATATTGTAGACGCATGTTCGGTATTATCATCGTTACCTCCGGTATTTTGTAGACATTACTGCTACAATTTATCGTGTCAACTATATTGTAGACGCATGTTCGGTATTATCATCGTTACCTCCGGTATTTTGTAGACATTACTGCTACAATTTATCGTGTCAACTATATTGTAGACGCATGTTCGGTATTATCATCGTTACCTCCGGTATTTTGTAGACATTACTGCTACAATTTATCGTGTAAACTATATTGTAGACGCATGTTCGGTATTATCATCGTTACCTCCGGTATTTTGTAGACATTACTGCTACAATTTATCGTGTCAACTATATTGTAGACGCATGTTCGGTATTATCATCGTTACCTCCGGTATTTTGTAGACATTACTGCTACAATTTATCGTGTCAACTATATTGTAGACGCATGTTCGGTATTATCATCGTTACCTCCGGTATTTTGTAGACATTACTGCTACAATTTATCGTGTCAACTATATTGTAGACGCATGTTCGTATGTTCATATGTTCGTATTCGTATGTTGTATTAACATCGTTGACTCCGGCATTTTATAGGCAGAACTGCTACACGATTAACGTGTAAAGTATTTAGTAGACGCATGTACGGCATTTAAATCGTTACCTCCGTCATGTCGTAGTAAGGACTGCTACACGGTTAACGTGTAAAATATTTTGTAGATGCATGTACAGCATTAATATCGTTACCATTTACCTCCGTCATTTCGTAGGCAGACCTGCTACACGATTAACGTGTATAATATTTCGTAGATGCATGTACGGCATTAACATCGTTACCACCAGTATTTTATAAGCAGAACTGCTACACGATTAACGTGTGAAATATTTCGTAGATGCACGTAGGCTGTAGGTAGAACTGCCAGCTGATACGGCATACGGCATAACTGCTACACGTTTGGCGTTGTTAGCTGAAATCGTAAATCGTAATCGAAAAATCATAACTAGATGGGAACTAGACGCGTAAAGGTTTCTATGGAATAGCTGGATCAAGTTAAGTGGAAATGGGAAGTATGACCTCGGGTGTTTTGGTTAAGTTACACAACAAACTTGCTAATTTGAATCCCTTCAAGGTCTAGGGTTTGAGCATGAGGTCATCAACTTATGCTACTTAAGCTATCAAATCTTAGTTAACTACGCTAGAAAGTAAAGGCGCGGCTCCACTGTGGCGTATGCAGAGGCTACGCACGTGTGTTGAAATGTCCGTGGGTTACAGTGGAAACAATTGCATACATTTTCTTACAAAGTGAAACTTAACAAACGTGCGTAGCGACTTCGTGCGCCGCGGTGGAACCGCGCCCTAATCTATTTATCTTATGTGTAAGATGTTTTCATAACATATGATCATCATTATCATCATCCTTCCATCTACTGCTGGATATGGGCCTCTTTCAATTAATGACAAGGTATTTGCTCCTTGTATGCTCTTTATTTTAACATTTTCCTATCATCATCAGCGCCAAAAAAAAATTCTGTCCACTAGATACCGGCCTTTATCAATGATCGCATATACAGCTGATCCCCACCCCTCGCATCGTCTACTGCGCGGAGATCCTCGCCCTCTATCTAGCTAGTTGAAGGTCGAACCTTCACAAACGTGGTCACCACCAGAACTCTCCAGAACTTCGGTACCATTGAAATTCTCAATACTAATAAGAATTTAAAATGAATTGGGAAACAATGAAGTATTTTATAAAACATCCCGGGCAGGCGGTTTAAAAATCGAATCAGGCCGTCCTTGGGAAGAGAAAAGGAGGCGTTCTTGCCGTCAACACATAAATCATATTTCTCGAGAATTTTTAAAAGTCCTATTGCTTTCGCGTATTTGCCATGTACTCCCCCCACGGGAGGGGGCCGTGTGTACTTACCCCCTCGTTTCCTAGTTCTCTACAGGGTGTTTTTCACCCTTGTTTTTGATTTGTGGCCTTGGTACTTTATTGTTTTGGAATTATTTATTTCGTTTTGTTAAAATCGATAATATTATATTATGTTAAAAATAATAAGGAATGAATTTGTATTATAAATTTTGATTTTTATATTATGTGCGTGAAATTTTTTAGTAATACCATAGTAATTGTATATATTTTATGTTTTGTGTTATTGAACTATGAGCACATACATACTTAGAGAATTAATACTAGTATTAGATTTGATTTGCCTATGAAATATAATTATTTCTTTTGGTTTTATTGAGCTGAAAGTACTTTTTATTTTACTAAGAAATATTAATTTTGGATTTTTTTAAAGTTATTTTTTAAGAATCTAAATAATAATTTCAGCACTTATATATGTTCCAACTATTTGAATGTGACAAGTATAAAAGTACAAAGGAGGTTATATTGTAACAATGGTGGTGATATCTCAAGCAGCCTGTACAGCGGCAAGGCTGTGGAGGCTAGGGCGGGCGCCCTGCACGCGCCCCGCAGTATACGTTACACGCGCAGATACTGCATTCAATTAATTAACTTGCTTTTGTTTTAATGTAGATATATGACTGATTCGTTTTGGTTATAATCAATAAATGGGATATTATGTATAGTTTAATTTTAATCTAATTAAAACAAAATTTTTAAAATAGGATAATCAACAAACATCAAAAGCTAAAATTATCACAATTAGGCCTCGTCCGGAACGGCGGCAACCGCGCGGTTTCAGAACTCTGAATTCAAATTTGACATGTAATCGTGTGTTTCCCGCATGTCTAAACAAGCCATAAACAAATATCTACATATAAATAAGATCCGCGCGGTTACTGCATTGGTAACATAGATAACATAGAGGTAGAGCACCGAGCACATACTCGAAGCTCTTCCCTCTACGAGAGTCTGGATGATCTTCTAGAAGATTTCTCGTCGAAAAAAAAGAAATAACATCATATTTCATAAGTTTTGCCAAAAGGATATTCTTAGTTCTATAGAAGTTATATTCAATTATGTTTTTTGATAAAATAGGTACATGCCTTATTTTACAAAATATGCAAAATCATTTTAAAACAAACGTTGTTTAGTGGTACGACGTATTTGATACTATACTGACGAAGTATCTGATACTATGTCAGTATCAGATAAAAAAATGTCGATACCGGAAATGATGAATTATCTGAAGTATTTACGTGTACTGTACCCGGCACACATGTGGTGGGGCACTAGGAAGAAAGCCGGCGAAGAAAAAATGAGGGAGACGAAAAACTAGAGCGGGACGGAAAAGTCGGTGAAAAACGAAAAATTTCACCCCCTCCCGTGCCCCCGCTGCCTCCCGCTCCAGCCCCCTCACACGCACACACGCGTGAGCTACAGCGATCCACCAGCTTTGATACTGGATACTTTCACTTTTTTCAGGAAATAACCTAGTAACTAACATAAAGTGATATGTCTGGTAATTATTATTATTATTCTTCTGTCTCCGACTAGATGATGACAATCTTCGTGAAGTGGCCGGTCCTGGGTGGATGCGGGTGGGATTGGCCGTCTTGGAGTTCATTGAAAAAAGCCTCCAGCAGGACGAAAAAGGCTAAAGGCATAATGATAACCAAAATACTTTTGCAATATATTTCATAGAACTAGACTTATAGTGTGTTATCCTTATTATTGCAACTATGCTACGTGGAAATCGGTATTGTAATAATCGGTATTGGTGAGTCAGAAAATGAGTTAGCTAGACCGATATCTATGGAAAAGTTGTTTGTTGAATGAAGCTAACCTTGACAGCCCATTTATCAGCAAAAGGCCGCAAGTGTTTAGACATATTGTTAATTGGCTGAACAATTAATGATTAATAAAATTGCGTTGACCATTTTGTTTCGTTATTAAACTTACCACTATATTTTTGTCTCCTTTCAGTCAAAACAAATAAGAAGCGAAGAAGTAAAGACAACATTGGAATAAGCGGACTGCTGGATCAACTTCTGACTAGATCAGATGGTAATATGTGGTAATAAAATAGATTGACATGAGAAATGTCAACCTATTACAGGTTCACTTAAGATATGAGTAGCAGATGACCATCATAGTAAAAATTCGAAGAGTTTTACCTAATTAATGGTCAATAATTACCATAGAATGAAATTCGCGTAAAAATATTATAGTCATTATAAAATGTTAGTATTTTTATATCTAGATAATAGGATTATAAGTAATTATTAATAAAACTTTTAGTATTATCACGTTATTGTTTGCGGTGAAAGTATCAAGAGGGTGCGATCCTTAGGGAGGCTATTGTAGCATGTTTTTATACCCAAAAATTTTAAGTCAGTAGGCGCTCGCACTCAGAGCGGCTTGAACGTTTTTATTATTATTAATATATATTTATATTTCGTTTTAATTTACAAGTTTTCCATGGTTCATAATTTTTAATATTTTTATACCGTTTTATACAATAAAGTGTTTATAGATAGGCGTAATGATTAACTAATTGTAACTGTTGACAACTTTAAGTTTGCCAAGTTGAAGTTTGACAGTTCGCGGATTCGAAATTTAAATTTGACGTTTGCAACAACATGGCGGACTGTGTGTCTGTCGGTGTGTTCGTCGGGTTCGTCGACCTCGTGTAGGATGCTAAACTATCAACATATTTGACGTCTCCTGTACCCGTAAGTACCAAAGGCAATTTATCGTTTTTTTTTAATGTTGGTACTAAAAACTTTATAAAGGTGCGTGCCCATTAGCGGTTGTATAATTTTTATCGTAGTTTAGGGGCTCGATAGTGGCCGATACGTTAGTTGGTATTGATTTTTTCCCTCATACTGTTAAATTTCATTTATTTGGGGGAGCGACCGGCCAGCAGTGACGTGAGCGATAGCCAACTGGCCACAACTTAACTTTATACTATGGGATTGCCTTTGCCTTGAAGGTCAAAGTATATTGGTCTAAAAGTACTCTATAGACCAAAATGGTCACAGTAAGTATAATTAAAGTTTGTATGTAATGTATTCTCAAAGGAAGGAATCAAAAGAATTGTACTGTACTAAGAAAACGTGATGACAGGGCAATTTCAACTAAACATTTGGAGATTGTTATGTAAATAGTAGAGTGTACCTAGATTGTATATGTTTTAAAATATCTAACATATTTAAGATCTGCTGTGCTGTATACGTCGAGCAGATAACCGGGTATTTCACGGTTTTGTACCCGCAACACGGAAGCAGACTTGTCTTGTGTAGCCACAGCGCTATGTTGGTCTACATTTCAGATAATATTATTAGCATTTCATTAAAACTTACATCTATAATTTATTAGCTTTTTGGCGGTAGATAAATACTAATATGTTTCTTATTAGTATTTCATATTTGTATGAATACAACTGCAACGGCAGCCATCTTGGAACTCTTATAAAAGATGGAAGCGTAGTTAAGTTTAAATCAAATGTCATCATGATCAGCCTGCGCTCACGTATCCTGTATGTTAGTCATTTGTTGTGCTAATGATATGTTTCTAATCATCATCATGTAATAAGTCAGTCAGCGGTCAGATGGATCGATGTAGTTTTTAAGGAAGTCTGCGTGATTTGATAACCGAAATCACGTGATATTTATGAACTGAATGAAGAATACAGTTTGGAAGAATTCAGTACAGATGTACTAATATAATAAGGTACAGATGTACTAATATAGTAAGGTACAGATGTACTAATATAATAAGGTACAGATGTATTAATATAATAGTGTGTTTGTTTGAACTCATTAATGTCGGTAACTAGCTGTAGGATAAAAAACATTTTTTGTATTTATTAATTACTAGCCCAATCAATATATTTTTTTTAGTTTTTTTTGGGATGTTGAAACTGTGAAGGTAGAGCAGCTTAACCTCGTATAACGACGTTTTCAAAACCCAGGTCAGGTCCCAGGTTCGAAATTTTGAAAAACAGAAAATATTTATGGTATGCAGTGCTAGGTTTGTGAGAAAAAAGATCATCAAAAGACTTTAGTACTTGGGACTTTGTAATAATATGTCAGTAACAAAAAAATGTAAAAAAAAGCAGTACACCTACTTTTTCAGACATCGTATACTCATATATTTTATAAAGGACTTTTCATTCAACTCTCTCTTTGGTTACCTGATATGTATATAATATATACTTATACCTGATATATACCTACAAATATAATAAAATGATAATATTTGTGAGTTTGGATGTAGTAGAAAATCTTTAAAACTACTTAAACGCTTGAACATTTTTTTTTTAGTAAGGCTATAAAATAGTAATCGTCAGTCCGGATACGACTTTAACGCGGGGAAAGTTGCGATACACGAAGCTATTATTATATTAATATTACTAGAAATAATCATCATCAATCTGGATGCAGCTACAAATCTACGTAACGCGGGAGTAGCTGTGGTAACTGCTAAAATAATATATTTTATTCGATAATTTTTTTTTCAGATATAATGCACATTTTTACATTAAGGATTTTATATTTGACTAAAAATGATCACAATGGTCTATAGTGTTATATGGGACGGTAAAGAGAATATCCACTTTTATCTCTTAAACATCTTAAAAGAAGTAAACAACTGCTTGTGGCGCCATCTGTATTAACAGCACCGCATGACGTATATTTCACTTAATTGTTGATCAGTGAGATAGAAGCTGGAATAGAGCATATTTAGACAAAGAATATTTACCATAGCCGACATTAAGAGGACCCATTAGAATTTTTGGGCCAGTGATTTTAATTTATTTCAGTAAAAACGAATGAAAATATAAGTTGGTGACCTAATAGTTCATGATAAAAACCTTATTTTGTTAGTTTTATGTATATATATATATATATATATATATATATATATATATATATATATATATATATATATATAAACATGATTAGGTAACTTTTGTAACAGAGAAAAAATATCGAATACACCTCTTTTTAAAAAGAGATTCACATCTTATGGGCAAACGGGATCGGTTTAAGCCTTTTAACTTTCTTCGTAGATGAGTCTATACATGTTCTTTAAAATGATAGAAGGAATTTCTCCAATTATCGTTTTTAACGCAATAAAATAACAAAAAAACATTTTGTCGTTTACGTCCTTTAGTTATAAGCTCGCGCGCGTATGGATAGCCTCGCCCCGCTCAGGATGCTCAAATACAGATGCTATTGAGCAGTTTTGAAATTGCCATACTTGCTCAGTGGGGCAGTTAGAAGCAAATACTCATTTGAACAAAATACCGCAAGTTCTCAAAATGAAACAATATATCAGAAGTTTCTGTTACAGTCGATCGTTTTACGTTTCCTATGAAATATCTAAATGGACTTATTTTTAGCCGACTTCCAAAAAATGAGGAGGTTCTCAATTCGTTCTTTTTGTATGTATGTGACACGATCACTCCGCCGATTGTGAATGAATTTCGATGATTCTCTTTTTGTTAGAAAGCTGGTGTTTATATTTGGCCCCATATCAATTTGATCAAGATCTGACCAGCCGCTTTTGAGTTATTCTAATAATGCTTATTTTATTAATTTTGTCGATGTAAAATGTACAAAAAAAATGTATAGGATAGGTAATTTGGTAGCACATCATAGTATTTCGAGGACATCGTAATCATCATCATCAGCCTTTATTCGTCCACTGCTGAACATGGGCCACCTTCAATGAACTCCAAGACGACCTTGCCACTCGCATCCAACACGTACCGGCCACAGTACGGAGATCATCTTCCCATAATATTTCGCCTCTCTAAACGCGACCTCATAATTTTTTTTAATGATTTTCTAATATATGGCAGCAAATCCACCGTGATTGCTTTCAATAACATGCTTATATCAAATATGTATTGTTTACATAATTCCAAATGGGGTTTTCTTATTAGATTAATCTTATTATCTTTCTTTGTTCGTCTTATTAAAACGGCGCTGTCTAATATGAGCTACGCGTTTAACAGTTCTATCCAGTAATATATCTATATATATTTCAGGCAATTAAAATTAGTTGTCGAATTTCGGAATAATTAAAAATTAAGAAATAATAGATAAAAAAAATTAAAACCCAACTAAAAATAAAAAATAAAATAAAAAAAGTTAAGTATAAAATAATTGCGTTTCTTTAATTTTCATGCTTACAATTTAGGTAAGCTAGGTACAGCAACAAATACGACAGTCGGTACTGACTCCAAAAGAAACTATAATGACGTGGTAAACGCAAAGTTT
Source organism: Helleia helle (assembly GCA_963853865.1). NCBI lineage: Eukaryota > Metazoa > Arthropoda > Insecta > Lepidoptera > Lycaenidae > Helleia > Helleia helle. Next base: position 8,670,273 of record OY971434.1, read on the forward strand.
GTTCATTAGTAGAAGAATAAGTTGATTATAAGTTGTAAGCACAAAATTTTAAATAACGCAATTATTTTATTACTTTTTAGTTTTTTTTAAGTCGGGTTTTTTTTAATCTTCTTTATTATTTATCGAGTAAGATGAATTAATATTTATTAATTAATAGCAGTCTGCCTCTTTGACTGACTCAGGCAAAGCGTTGTTTTACAAATATATTTTTAACACACTTTGCGGTTGTTGTTGTTAAAAAAGGAGATTCTTTTTTTAATATTTTTTAAAGTTTTTTAAAACAATTTTTCCTGGTAGACTTATTTTTTGCCAGTGGGAGGAATGCTATTATACCGCGCGTCTGCATGTTATACCACCTTTCTGCTTATTTCTTTCGTGAAATCGCTTTGCTGTTTCGGTAAGAACCAGCAAGTGTCATATTGGCACCGAGAGTTTTTTTTTTGCAAGGGCTAGACTTTTCGGCCTGATGGCCTAGATGGCTCACTTAAGAAATATTCACCGAGAGTTACTATCTATCTCAGATAACATTTGAATAAATTTCTGAGTTATCATCATCATCATCATCAGCATCTTTTATCCGTGCCTAATGAACGCTAAGACGGCCGATTACGCTAGTAATATAGTTCAATGAGTATTACCCGGGTTTTATGTTCTTGAGCGATCATTACCATCAGATGTACTACTTTGTCTATGCTATAAAATATATGCTTTGTCTATGCTATGCTATAAAAAGCATCTGTTATAAACTGCCCAATCCTATGACCATTTTTTACTATAAAACCATTATGCTTAAGTAATACTTATCTAAGTTAGTAACTTCGTTTAAGTTATTCTTATCTAAGATTAAAAATATATATATTTCGTTCAATACCTAACTTAACTTAGCTGTGCATTCGAGAAAGTTCAGTAGACCCAATTCTGTACCTAAAGGAAATCCTGACAAATTAACTGATAGATCAGAATCCGACCCTCGCCGCTAAATCGCAAGATATATGTAATGAGCTCAATGTTTCTTTGTGATTCAAAGAGAAATATTGTCTAGGCTAGGTTTCTTAACAGAAATCGGGTCACAGATTACTCATAATATTTTACTCCTTAAAACGAAAACATTTTTATCATGGACAAAGGAATCAACCGAGCAGTCGGACCCTTATGGTGACTACCGACGCTCATAGACATCCGCACAACCAGAGGTTATGCAGATGCGTTGCACTCCTTTGTCCTATCCAATGGGACACCGGAAACTCATAAACCGCACGAAACGCGACAGCATAGCTATCACTTGACGCCGGTGTTAGTAGAAGGAGTAGTTTGATGCAGACTTTGACCTCCAAACTCTGCTTAAAACCTCAATTCCGGACGACCCACCTGTAAAATGTAGCCAAATTGGACCGAACGACCGGGGTATGGCACCTTTGACTCATTTTACGCGACTCATGGCTCAAAAAATTACGCTCGTTTGGCCTCGCCCTAGGTACAATACTTATAATACCTGTCGAAGGGTAACATGATTCTTCGAGGCCGGACGTTTCAGTAGAAAATGTTTTCTAATATATCACACAAATACCAATTATTGAGCGACGACCTAGAAAAACACCTTTGAATGACGGACAAAGGGAGTGACTACATATTTCTCGTATATAAGTGTAATGTGTATGTTATAATATATAATAATAATATCAGCCCTTATATCTCTCACTGCTGGACACGGGTCTCCTCCTCGAAATCAGGCGAGGAGGGTAGTTCAACGGGTTGGTGAACTTCACACACCTTCAAAGACTTTATCTCATCGGGCATGCAGGTTTCCTCACGATGTTTCCTTCACCGGTGAGCAAGCGATGGTCTCATGTTCAGGTGCACGTAGAAATTCAGAAAAACCCATTTTTAGGCATCACGGCCAGGATCGATCCCGGACCTCTCGGCTCTCACTCAAGAGACCGAGCTCATCCATAACCACTAGGCCATAGGCGCTCGTGTATGTTAGTAATTACAAAATTAATATAAATGAAGTAATAACAGAAAGGCGATGCTTTTAATCACATACTATTATTAGAAAGTTTGTCTGTCTGAAAGTTTTTCATGAATAAGTTTTGAAATGGCTGAATGGATTTTGATGAAATTTTAGAAATCAAAATAGTAATTTAAATGAAATTGTGAGTTCAATTTCAAAATTTAGGATCGTTCAGATTTTTGAAATTTTTATTTGGTGTAGACCTGCATTTAAACGACGCAGGGATTACTGCAATCGAATTATAGATTCTTTTTTTTTGAGCTATGAGATTATTGACGAATCGCCGGAATGTCCATCTTAGCGTACATTGAGAGAGGCTTATGTTTTCAGTGGACAGAAATGGACTGATGATATTCGTGATGATAATGATGCTTCTTTATCATAATGATTATTGTTTTTTTTTTCTTTTCCGCCGGGAAATTCTCTTAGGCATCCTGCGGGGGAGGGGGGGACTCCCCAGGCGGGTATTTGGGACTCGCTGCGCCGGAAAGATGGTAAGTTGGACGAAGCTCTACCCACTAAAACCCGACGAGTGCCACTAATGCCGCCGTTGGTGGGGTGCCCCGGATCTGTTGAGTAAACAGGGCACCTCGACGACTGGTCAGTCCATGTGACTGACGCCACCCCCACAGAGAGGTTGCTCGCACCACAGAACAACCCCTCCCAACGTCGGGACAGTGCAACGGGGCAAGGTTCCTATCCTTGCCGTTGTCCCCATCCTACTCTTTTGTCCCCTCTTCTTATAAGAGTGGTTCAAAGAGCAGCCCCCTCAGTTCATTTGACTTCGCCCAAGGTGCTGGGTTCTTAGGCTACTGAACACCACCGCCATGACAAGGCTTGAACCGTGGTGGGCATCATAATAATTATTGTACTTTACCTTACAAAATTTCGACGGAATTTGATCAGCGTTTTAGGCGCAATTGGTATCTTTTGTATAGTCTGTATGTGTGTTGTTTTGAATCTCATATATTTTGGGCGATGACTTTAAAAACGTTTAACGAATAGTATGTACTATAAGGACATTAACCTTGATAAACACATGCAGACCATATTGTACAAGCTTAAAAGCTAACCGAATGTTGTTTATGTTAATAATATTCAGACAAATGTTTGTATCTAAATTATAAAACCATGGTTCTATAATTAAAACGTATACATACATACTAAATTAGATTAATTTATGGTGAGGTGGAGTCAGTACCGGGGTCATACGTAGAATATGATTTCTTTTTTTTTATGTTAGTTGGATAAGCAAACCTGATGGTAAGTGGTCGACGTCGCCCATGAACATAAACCAGTTTACCTGGAACGAGCCCAGGCAACTCATCTATGTGTTGCCTATCCTGAGACATAAGATGTTAAGTCTCGGTGCCAGTAATTACACTGCCTGTCTTGCCCTTCTCTCCGAAACACAGCAAAGCTGTTTCACGGAAGAAGCAAGCAAGATGGTGGTACCCATGCAGCCGGGAGCGCGGCACAGCGCTTCCCTCTCACCTACTTTCATACGTAACACTAACCCCCAATCTCAAATTTAAGACGTACTTACACTCATGCTACAACGTGTCAGATTCAAAGAAAAAAGAGGGACAACACGAGTTTAAGTACGTCTCAAATTTGAGATTCGTTTGAGTATTTGGGGGTAATTCTTATAAGTTTTGACAAAATTAACATATAATAATGACATTAACATACATGAAACCAGGTGGGAAGACGATCCCCACCATGGTTCAGGCCTTGCGGTGGCGGTGGGGCTCAGTAGCCTAGGGTGAAGCGAATTGAGCCGAGCGGGCTCTTTGTACTCCACTTGACAAAAGAGCAGGAGCCAAGGGGCGAGGACGGGAACCTCACCCCATTGGGAGGGGTTGTTCTATAGTGCGGGACAACTCTTCTGTGGAGCTGGAGTTGGTCCCATGGGAGACTGACTAGCCGTCGAGGTGCCTTGTTTGCTTATTAGATCCGGGGCACCTCATCAAAGGCGGCATTGGTGGCACTCGCCGGGTTTTAGTGGGTTTAGACCGGCGTCCACTTACCAGTTTTCGGGCGCATCACCCAGTCCCACATACCCGCCTGGGGAAAACCTCTCCCCCGCGGGATGCCTCAGAGCATTTCCCGGCGTTAAAGAAAGAAAGAAAGGTGGGAAGACGATCTCCGTGCAGTGGCCGGTCCGTGTTGGATACGAGTGGTAAGGGGTCGGCCCTCTTGGCGTTCATTGAGGGAGGCCTATGTTCAGCAGTGGACGGATAGAGGCTGATGATGATGATGATGAATTACATTCTATTTGAACCCGTAGTGGGTTACTTGAATAAACTTCGTCATATTTTTTGGAAATCCTTGACAAAATGTGATAATATGTAAAATTGTTATCATACAATTATTGCTTCCATGAAATACCTGATACGTAACACACCAAAAAAGTACATACATAACTTAGTACTCATCCATTCAAAGAAAGATGCTTAATGCATGCATATACATGCCTTGGCATATTTACTTTATAGATAAGGGGACCGGAAAAATCGTCGCCTTTGGTTTTTTTCCTTCGTTTTTGCCATGGACATTATACACGTCAATCAATCTGAATGTAGACCCCCTATAAAATCTGATATAATATATAGATTATAGGTAATAGAAAATCTGCTGACAAACTGTAATTAAAAAAATAAACGTATTTTTTTTTATTACAATGATTGAAAATTGTGTAAACATTAGAAAAAATATAATTTAACAATGCTTATTAGCCATTAATTAAATAAAATATAATTCATAAAAAGGCATTTAAAAGTAAGGGATCGTCCATCTGTCTGGATTTTGGTTTGGATTAGTAAAATATCTCGCACGTTTATGCAGGTTCAATCAATTATTTATTTTTGAAAATTCAAAGACTTATTACAAAGATAATAATGATGAACAAAAAAAAATACAGTTTGTTTATTAATTATTTTTTTGTTGACGAATAACAATAAAAAAATAGAATCGGAAAAACACCACACGCACTTGATTGGATCTTGAGTTTAGTAAAAACCAATATAATGTTAAAACCCGCGTATTTTCCCGCGCAACAAAAACAACTTTTTGATACAATTAATAGCAGACAACCCTGAAATTGTATCCTAGCCATAATGTTGTGTAATAAATCTGGGGGAATCCCTTCAGTACTCTTAGATTTCTAGATTTATTTCTATTGAATGGAGCCCACGTTCATCCACTGATTCTTTCAACTATATCTTGTATACGAAATGGAAGATTCATATTATATATTATGTATTGAAAGACTCATTAGACGTAAACATTTGTTAAGTTTCATCATCATTATCTTTTTATACGCTCTTCACCTTTTTTTTTAACGCCGGGAAATGCTCTGAGGTATCCCGCGGGGGAGATAAATGGATTAACAAAAAAAATGATATTACTCATTAAAAACTAGATATAAAAACTTAGTACAAACCACAATGCTCTCGTATCATTTTTATTGATAATGCATTTGATTCTTGTATTGAAATTATTTTCAAATTTTTGTTCGGTTTGCTATTAAAGCGTGTTTTTTTAGTTTTTTTTTAAATATAATTTATTTTGTCCTCTACTGGACGTAGGCCTCTGTCGATGAACGCCAAGGCCAGTCCCCGCCACTCACATCCAACCACAACCGGCTGCTGCACGGAGTTCATCGTCCTATCTAGTTGAGGAGCTACCGTCTTCCGCAACTCTGATAATAAAAATATAATGTTGGATTTTTTATGTGATATTTTAGATTTCAATAGAGAAATAGTCATAAAATGGAACATTGTAGAAATTCATAGTGTTACAGTAGATACGAGTGTAGATACAAGATAGAGTGAGCTAATTTTTTTTCTAATCATTTTGTTCAAATTATTTTGAGTCGTACAAACCGCGTGGTACAGTAAAAAAAAAATATAATATTTATTCATATACATCATCATCGTCATCAGGCTTTATCCGTCCACTGCTATCATGCAAAGAATAAGCTCGTTGAAGTGGCAGTGGGCTGGTCAGCGGTCACACACTCAGGAGAACGGATGGCCCTGATGACCGATGTGTCAATAAGCTTCATTTATTCATAGATTAAATATGAATTATTTTTAACTTGTGTATAAATATTGAATATATAAACTACTTATGTAGGATTTTAGGCACAAAATCGTTTCCTAAGAGGCACATTTAATACTAAATGTTGACATGATAATAATGATGACAACCTTGAATAATTATGAATCGTAATAGCTGTAATCAAAACCGGTATGTTATTTCCTTATATATGTTCCTCATAATATGCGTAGGAATGAAAATTCCAAACGTAAATGTGGATCTACAACGAGGAAGAACTTTCAATCAGAATACTGTATTAACGATATTGTGGTACATGGATCCTTAGGAGTACTTACTGTTTTACGTCATTTGTTTCATTATCCTGAATTACAAGTTTTCATATTTCATAGGTCCATAGTTTTCATTTACTGGCAGATCATACTACCCAAGTTATTTTTTACTACATCTTGTTGTTCTTGTTATTTGTACTTTGGTTTGATATCGCTACAGGTTAGTTTCTAACAAAATTACCCAATTTTAAAGGAACTGATAACCGTTTCCTTATAGGGGCTGATGATGATGATGATGATGATAGATACGTAATATAGGTCAATACTTTTCGAATTTGATAGCTCAAGGTAAGGATTTTTTTTGTTACTTGGATAGGCAAACTGGCTGACGTGTCACCTGATGGTAAGTGGTCGACGTCACCCATGAAAATTATATTATATATATATTAACGTGGAACTAGCGCAAGATACTTATATATATATCTGTAGGCTATAGATATCCTGAGACATTATTGGCCCAAATTAAGACCGTGTATAAAGTTAATTAATTTTTTGGTATAATATCTAAATCTAATTAATATAGTTACTTCAGATTATAATTTAATTTTTTGAGAATGATTTAATGAGGAATTCTAATCGATGTTTGTAATTATCATAGTTATAAGTTTTGTAAATTGATCTTTGATATCTGAGTTATGAATAATTAACAAATAAATAAATAAATTATTTTTGACTTTTAAAGTGTTCGATCTTTTGGAAGTTACGTAAGTTTTAAATTTAATTTTATTATAGTTTCTTTAGAATTGATGGTGAAAAATAAACATATTGTTAATTTTTTATTGGCTATAATTTTCCTTTTAAAACTATACTGATGTAAGAAAACTGATGAGATGTTTTTATTTTTATTTTTTATATAACGCTTATATCTCTAAGTGGGATTTGAAAGTTTGCATTTAATTGTCCAAATATTTAGAAAATGGTTTCTTTGGTTACACCGTTCGATATTGAGTATCTGCCAGTCGATAGCACACACGTTTAATTTAATGATGATGACCATGATGATGATGATGATGAAAATTTGTGGGATGATGAAGAACAGATGATGATGATAATGATAATCATCAGTAGGTACATAGTACTATGATGACTCGCTAGAATAATAATGAGTACGGGGAATCCTACCCACATGTTACGTAGATATGTTTCAATGTTATACAATTTAATATAATGTTCTGGTAGTGGTAGCGCTGATGCTAAGAGGTCGCAGATTCAAATTATTTGGATATTTTATACAATGAATACTTATACCAATATTGCTTAGATAAAACTAAATTCAAATACTTATAAAAATACTAGTGGCACCGACAGACGTTGTCCTGTACAAAATATTTTTTTTTGTGAATCTAAATTCTAAACCATCCTCGAATCCCCTTGAACTCACACAAAAAAATTCATCAAATTCGGTCCAGCCGTCTAGGAGGAGTTCAGTGACATACACACGCACACAAGAAATATATATATAAAGATATAAAGATTGTAATAAATATGCATTGGAAAATTATTTATTCTGACATATTATTCAATACGATAAATGTAACGTTACTTTTTAAACATTACTATTAAAACACGATCACGACGGGTCCAATTGTATTTAAAAAAACCACCAACTAAAATATAGGTAGAGGTACGCACAAAATTTCAACAAAATCGTTCCAGCCGAGGACAGGTCGGGGAATTCATATGAATCATTATTATATTATAAAATTTACTTTCGGAATTTAAACCTCCACCATTAGAAAAAAAATATCATGTAGCAGTAATTATATTATGTTAATGTGATATGTTATACATTACTAGAATAGTACGGGGAATAATTAAATATATTGATATTTACATTATTAACAATTATAGATAATTATTTAAAGCTAAAGTGATATTATTAATATAAAGACTTAATAATGTACAAAGAACCTAAAACTAAAAACCTTAAAAAATGTATTTAAATTTTTTTTTAATATATTATTAAAAAGGAGTCCCTTTAGGCAAGGTTCTGAAGATATTGGCAGCGTTCCCCCTTTGAATAGCTAGACTAATTCTTTGTCCGAGGTAGCTGCCAGCTCTTCGGTCTCCTGTGATGTCAACTAACCTTTTTGCTATTTCCCTAAAAAGACTTATAGCGCTAGGAACCCACGGACCAAGGGTCTCGACACCGAATGGGACAAAATCAAATTCGGAGCCTAGACCCCTGTATTTGCATACTTTAGCTATATTTGTACAGTTATTTAATAATCATAATGATCACGTATGTTGTTTAATATGGTATCCCATTAACGACGTTATACCACCACAACCTAATAGAAGAAAAGTCTTTGAAACCAAGGAGAGATATTGCCAAATAAAAAAATATATAAAAAAATAAAAATTTATTTCAAAATTAAAGCTTATAGTCTTAATCTAATATAAATCTTTTTATATACAATCCTTTTTTAATTACAACCGAAGACTTTGGTCAAATTAAATCAAACAAAAATCTTATAACCAATTATATAATAATACTAGAGCAACGCCCCGCGGTTTGACCCGCGTAGTTACCGTTTCCGTGGGAATACGGAGATAAAATAAAGCCTATGTTAATCTCTGATACTGTAGCTTTCCATATATGAAATAATTTTTAATATCGGTTTAGTGTTTTAGGCATGAAAGCGTAACAAACAAACGCATTTATAATATCAGCTAGGATCTGCTATAAACATTAAGATCCACAATAATATACAATAGTATTTACTTTAAATTACATTAATTTATACTTATGGCAAATGCCAATTAATTTTTATATATACAATTTCATATAATAAAAGATGGTTACAAAAGAACCAAAAGTTATAACAATATGTATAATAGCTACTTTTAGCCCGTGTCTTTGTCCGAGTCCAACATTAATAACCTCAAAATTAATAAATAATATAGCCTCTTTATGTAATGGTTTTTTTAAAACATGTAATATAAATAAAATCTATAAAATTAATGTAAACATTAATAGTACGTATATACACACAAAACACTTAAATGTTATTATTATTTGTAAACTTTGGATTCATTAATAAATTACATTATTAATTATTAAAATTTCGTACAACTGTTACTTTATGTTTAGACAGACAAGGCACCTGGAAAATGGGTAACCATGTTTATGTTTACCTAAAACTAAATTCTGGCATCCATTTTGGACATAACAAAAAGATAAAAGCAGGCTGAATCCATGGTGGTAAAAACGCATTTACCAAAATGAAAAATAGTAGACCGATGCTTTTTGCTATATTACAATCACACTTATGTACGTCTTGAAAACTTGAAACTGAACACTTTGGTGCTGACCACACTACATACGAACACACATTCGTAAGATCCTTCTGTATCCAACGGGGCATTTGTTCTTTACAAAGGGACCACTGTTCCGGTATACCCTCTTGAAGGCTTCCCTTTTCGCTATGTTCTTTTCACAATCGCATATGTATGGAGATAGTTCTCCTGGTAAGACAGGGTATGTGGTGGTCTCCAGACCCAACGGCAGGTTGAGAAACTTTCTCAACTCCTCGATCTCCTTCATTTGATCGCAGGAGCATTCTTCGGCTGCCAGCGGGCCTATCAGGGCCAGAAGAGCGAGAGCGGTCAGTACTTTGAACATCGTGACTTGAGTGATCGTTGTTGATTGAGCGCTGAGTCTTTCTAACGCGCTTTTAAATACCTCCAATATGAGTCATGGTAATTCTTCACTCCGCCATGACGCATCTTGGTATAGTTTTTATCTAGAGCATATACATATGTACGTACGAGGATGTATGATTAATATTGATTTCTAAACCCTCATGTAATACCTAATGATGTAGAGCATTTGAAACGTTGATATTGTTTTATTAAATATAAAAAAAATATATTATTATAATTTGTAGAAACCAGTTTTGTTCAGTGTATAACTTGTTGTCCCCTTTCGTTTCACTGGCCCTAATAATGACGAAAAAAACTAGAGCTCTATAGGAAATTACCAAATACCTCAATAATTGACCCTGCGTTGGACCAAAATGTTTCAGCGCGATTCCTTTCTTATTATCGTATTTTTTTTAATAATTACCCAAATAATGTAGTGTAAATGTTAAAGTTTAGCAATTTTAAATATCAGAAGCGATACTGTTTTGGCAAACATCATTTCCTTACATGTGCATTTAAAATATAATATGAAATTGAATATTTATATTTATAAATTTCATATTTATTATTATTATTATTAGTAATATATATTATTGTTGATAATAATAATAATATGCCTTATTTGCACACGTTAATCTAAAACAAAGTTACCAAAAGGAATAGATACAAATACAAATCAGTGGGGAAAGAGAAAAAAAACAAATGAAGGGCAAAAAATACATAAATACATAAATGAAATCTATTGTATATATCTATCTATAGGGCTGTGATGCGTATCATTATTTCACAAGGAAAACTAGTAGTTAGTAAACAACATATATTTGTTGTAACAGGTTGCAGTTTACCATTGTGAAAGTTTACGGTTATCGGAAATGCCGAATTCTTTTGCAGTCATTAGGCCTTGCTTAACCTTCATATTTTGGTATTCCATTGTAATATTATCTTTAGCACAGTTTTCAAGCTAGAACCTTAAAAGGCCTTACTTTTATATAACCATTTCATTACTAAATTATGAACAATGATAGTTGATAAAACAGGTACAATCGTGAAAAAGATGGTTTCAAAAAAATATATAACGGTTTTTGGTAATTATTTTATATTTTTAGAACGAGCGAAAGGAAAAAATAAGTTAGTTTTGGACGTGGTAATGTTCCTTAATCCCCACCATGGTTCAGGCCTTGATGTGGCGGTGGGGCTCAGTACCCTGGGGTGAGCCCAGCACCTTGGGCGAAGCAAATTAAGCCGAGGGGGCTCTTTGTAACCCTCTTATGGGGGGACAAAAGAGCAGGGGGCAAGGGGCGAGGACGGGAACCTCACCCCATTATACTGTCCCGACGTTGGGAGGAGTTTTTCTGTGGTGCGGGACAACCCCTCTGTGGAGGTGGCGCCGATCCCTTGGGGACTAGCCGTCGAGGTGCCCTGTTTGCTCATTAGATCCGGGGCACCTCACCAAAAGTGGCATCACCGGGTTTTAGTGGGTAGAGCTACACTTACCAGCTTTCGGGTGCAGCGAGTCCCACATACCCGCCAGGGGAGACCCACTCCCCCGTGGGATGGCTCAGAGCATTTACCGGCGTTAAAGAAAAAAAAATCCTCAACATTAATAATTATTATTTTTCAACTAATATCATAAATGTGATAGTACCTACAGGATATAACTTTATTCAATAAATAAACAGAAAAAATAAGTGAGACAATTTAATTAAATAACAATAAAAGATAACCTCAAATTAAAACATTATATTATGGTCTTGTAAAATTTAATATTTTCGTAATTATGAAATTATTGACTAGACTAATTGGACTAAATGTAGAGACGTGTTACTAAATAAAAAATGATATCATAGTCTATCACGCGAAACTACCAGAGTTCAAACACCTGGTGCCCCAGGGATAGTGAAATCGTGTTAATTATAATATTCACAACACGCCATTAAACTGTAAATCCTTTATCAACGGATTTCAATAAATAATAGTAATATCTAATAATATCTATAGACGCTTTTTACACCACGTCAATCTGGTCCCGTGGTAAGTTCTCGAAGAACTTGTGTTACAGGTACCAGACAACGGAAATATATTTAATACTTTTATACTATACATATATTTAAGACAATACACATCCATGACCAGGAACACAGTTTTTTTGTTCCCTGGCGGGATTCGAACCCGCTATCTCCGGTCTGAGCGCCAACGCGCTTACCATTGTGCCACAGAGGTCGTCAATATAATGCAGCTTACCCGAATAAGATCGTAAGGATTTCCTGAACAGTGATATTAACGAAAAACTGAAACTTGATGTTACGAAAAAATAGATACACCTTAATCATGATTATCAGCATTTCTTTTTTTGTTTTTTTTCTATTGTTTCTATTTCAAATTTGTTTATTTTGCGGTAAAAAACTTTCAAGAATTATCACACTCGCATTGGGCCTGCCCATGAGCCCAATATTGATTCCAATCGGCAGCATCTCAGACGTACAGGTTCTGATTATTTTAATATTATACAGAGTGTAATATTAATTTATAGTAATAATTGTTAAATTATTTTATAATACTATACTTATAGTCTTTAAGGAAATTAAATCTGTAAAAAATCCATTAACGTTTCCCTCACATTGGTTTAGCTGTTAAGAAAGAAGCTGTTTGCAGAGAAGAACTTTATATTATACTAGCTTTTGCCCGCGGCTTCGCCCGCGTTAACTAAGATTTACAGCCGTACTCGGATCGATGGTGATTATTTTTATAGCCTAAGTTACTCCTTATAACATCAGCTATCTGCCAGTGAAAGTCCCATCAAAATCGGCCCAGCCGTTTAGAGATTAGCCGGAATAAACTGACAGACAGATAGATAGACAGACAGACAGACAAAAAATAAAAAAACGGCTATTTTGGTATATGCGCCGTGATAAATTCAATAAAAAGCGGTTGATTTAATATTACAAACAGACACTCCAATTTTATTTATCTGTATAGATGAAGTTTTTTTTTTTTATGTTAGTTGGATAGGCAAACTGGCAAACGTACCACCTGATGGTAAGTGGTCGACGTCGCCCATGAACATAAACTAGTATACCTGGAACGAGCCCAGGCAACGATGAAGTATATTTATAATTTATCTATACTAATATTATAAAGCTGTAGAGTTTGTTTGTTTGTTTGAGCGCGCTAATCTCAGGAACTACTGGTCCGATTTGAAAAATTCTTTCAGTGTTAGACAGACCATTTATCGAGGAAGCCTATAGGCTATATAACATCACACTGTGACGTACAGGTGGGTCGTTTCGCGATTTTGCCGTATCAAAACGAAACTATCTATCGCAGCGCGATAACGGTTTCTGAAACTATTTATTTTGGAAACTATCTATTACAGAATAGCGGCTTTGGCTAGCTGTTCTGATACCTGCCTATAGTGCTTAATTATCGAGCAATACGGTTTTTGGACCCTTTCTGTTATTATTTATTTATATTAACAGATCGAGTTAAAATTTTGTCGTAATTTTTTTACGTTAAATATTACTACCTACTATTATGTATTGCGAACTAAATTATTTCTTTTGGGATTTCTTTATACAAATGTACATATTATTTACACGAAGAATTTACAATCCAACATTACCTACACGTAATATTATATTTACACAAGTAGGTACTCTCAATTTACACAACTGACTGCCAAGAGTAATTATAATATATTTAAACTAATAAACTGTAGTATGTAATTCAAATAAATTGTAAATGCTACCAAAAGCAAGTGCATGACCTTGACCGCACCGAGTAACCCAATTTCATTTTACCAATAAATCCAATAATTGCATTACATAATTGTTAAAGAAACAGGTGTCAATTTTTCAAATCATAGATAGATCATCTTGAGCACAAAATAAATATTATATACATAATATTACAATAAATATTTATTTTGTGTCTTGAGCGAGAGCGCACAGAAATGGCGCGGAACTCGGAAGTCTGTTTTCAAGCGGATTCTCGCTCTTACGTATAGCACTATCTCTGTCGCGTTCGTATTAAGTACTTCGGTTCGGTCGGTTATTCGGTATTTCTCGATACCGAAACGGCGACGGGCGAATAGCGATACCGTATTATGTGTGTCGTCGCGCGCGTCGCACCAATAGATAGTTTTGCTCGATAAATAGTTTCTGAAACGTCAATAGATAGTTTTCGTTATTGCGCTGATAGATAGTTATTGAAACTGGTTATGGTTTGAAACGTCCATCTCTACTGTGACGTATAGGAGTTGAGTAACGCGGGCGAAGCTGCAGGCAACAGCTAGTATAATATATAAAGAGTAATGATTCTCTATATATCAATACAGTGGCTAGTCTGTTTTGGATGCGAGTGGCAAGAGACAGTCATCTTGACAGAGGATGATGAGGATATATAAGTCCTTGCGGTTTACATGACAAAGAAACAACAATGACGTAGAAAAGATATTACTTTTAGGTCATTGATGATTATTGATGACTAAAGAGCATCATCACCATTTATAGGGAGAGCTAGGAGGAAATATATAAAGTAACTAGCCGTAGCCCGCAGCTTCGCTTGCGGTTGCAGTTACAGCTGCATTGGGACATGATAATTACGTTTTATCTTTGTCATTAGTGATAACGTAGCATTATACTAGTAAATATTTTTGTTAATCGTATGAGAAATTGCGAAGATTACCTACATCCGAACTTAAGAACATTAAAGATTTTTTTTAATGTCACAAGGAGGAAACCGAGCAGTTGGAGCCTTAGGGTGACTACCGACGCCCATAGACATTCGCACAAAAGTTATGCAGATGCCTTGCCCTCCTTTTACCTATCCCCCCAATGGGCCACCGGAAACACACAAATCGCACAAAACGCAGCATAGCTGTCACTTGACGCCGATGTTACGTGAGCCAGAGGTACCAACCCGGTCGTGCCGGCCCAATTCGGCTGCAAAACAGCATGGCACTACCTCTTGACAAAATTGATATAAAAATATCTATGAGTCTAAGAACGGAAAGTATTTAGCTCGCTAAAAGATTAACTTCTTAGAGCTATCTAGTTAGGACGACCTCTGTGGCTCAGTGGTAAAAATGTTTTCTGTGTTCCTGGGTCATGGATGTGTATTAGATATGTGTATTATATAATATTATATAATAAAAATCTTAAATATATGTATAGTATAAAAGTATTAAATATATTCCCGTTGTCTGGTACCCGTAACACAAGTTCTTCGTGAACTTCCCACGGGACCAGATTGACGTGGTGTAAAAGCGTCCATAGATATTATATTATTATATGTTTATATAAAGTTAGTATGAGAATTCAAGTCCTATTTTCTACGCCACCTAGCGACATGACACACCTAGGTCATAAAAAGGCACTTAAAAACTCGACATTGACTAGCCTATTATAGGTCACAATAAAATATAATAATTAAAGGCGTGTTTAATTATTAATAATATTGAATGCGCCCCATGGTAATATTATTAATTAGTTTATCAGAAATTAAGTAACAATTAGGTTGATAGCCGATAATTAACCTGTATGTTATTCCTGTGTTGGTATTTTATTTAGATTAATATGACGTGTGTAATTATGTGATGACCTAGTATGATATGTTCTAAAAAAGTATGGGATTATTTAGATTTTATAATTTACCGGTATTTGTAGAGTTCCAGAATAAGGATTTATAAATAAAAGCTACTAGCAAAGGAAACCTAAGACTAACTATTTAGATTGTATACTTAGTCATAGTCTGTGGAATGCCAGAATAAGGATAATCAGAAGGTAGCAGCAACTGGAAATGTGAAAGTCCCAGAATAATGAGATTTATAAACAGACGAGATACTCGGAGCTTCCCCGGTGGGTTATTTCTTCAGCGCCATCTAGTGGCGAGTTAAAACTAAGTGGAGAAGCAAACCTTTTACAAGCACATATCAGCAATAATCAATAAGCAAATAATCTATAATTTTAATGTATTATACAAGGTTGATAAAAGCGAGAGGCATTAAATTAAACTACATACACTACACATGGTTACGGTTAATCCGAAACTATAAAAAATAGTTTGAGAGCAATAAAAAAAAGTTTTTCAAAGAACTTAAATACGTGAATAGTCAAAGTAAAACGTAAAAACTCTTTGTAAACCATTGTAAAATATCCTTCGAATCTAAAAGGCAACACAGCACGTTGCGTCTCACCGGGTCGAACAAACCGGAGCGGCTTTAAAACTTTAAAAATATCATGTGACTAAACTATTGATTCTATTGGTCTAAGTTTTGGTGTGTAGCCTGAAAATGGTACATAGTATACGTGGTTTAATTTAATGCCTCTCGCTTTTATCAACCTTGTATAACAAACCTAACGCTTGTGTAATGGAAGAATCTGGAGGTCATGTAATTTTTGTATAACTAAAATTAAACTTGATTAAAATTTGTTTTAAACAATAGCACTAGCTGTTGCCCACAGCTCCGCCCGCGTTACCTTAGATTTACAGCCGTATCCGGATTGATGATGATTATTTTATTTATAGCCTAAGTTACTCCTTAGAATATCAGCTATCTGTCAGTGAAAGTCCCGTCAAAATCAGTCCAGCCGTTTCTGAGATTAGCCGAAACAAACAGACAGACACACAGACAAAAATTTTCTAAATTGCTTTTTTGATGTAAGTACCGTTTATACTTTCATATGCATTAAATGAAAAGATGTGAATTTGAACAGCCAGACACTTCAATGTTATTTATCTGTATAGATTTAACTTCTGAGCAATAGTACTTTCATATAAATATAATCGCTTTTTTGATTTTAAATAGTGTCTTGAGTTTGTTTTGTGGTGAATTTTATGAAAAAAATAGTTTCAGCGTTCAAAAACCGTTCGTCGGGATAAGCGGCTAATAGTTATTATTATTTGAGGAAACCGCTATTTAAAAACATTGTGTAAATCTTTAAACAATAATATGACTCATATATACATAATATGTTGAAATTCTTTGAAATCGAAACGAACATGTCCAAAATGAACTTTTAATCTATTATATAACTATATTGCGAACGATATTATCCTTAAAACTCATTTACTTTAGTTTCTTTTTCTTGTGATGGTCTCCTAACATACGTAAGGCACCTAACCAGAGCTAAAAATTTAAATTATCTATATACTAACTACAAAGTATTGTAGTTAGTACCTAGGTACTAACTACTAAGTAGGGTATCCTTAAGAAAGTCACCGTATTTTAGACTGCTGCCCCACTCTGAGCCTATGGCTGGCTACGCCCATGTATCATGGATATAGTAAGGTATCTACCGAGATCTGATTCAAAATGTCAGAAGACAGTGGCATATATATTTATGGAGCCGTTACCACATACCATTTATATAAAAAAACCAGCATTTTAGAACCGCATCTGAAATAATAGAACTTATGCTCCTTCACTCTACAAAGGCCGATATAGCCTTTTGGTTGTGCGTGTTTTTGGGCGTCTTTATTACTATTGAGTTTTCTACTATATGAAAAAGTCTACGTGAACACTTGATCACAAGATGGAAGTGAAATTTCTGATAATAATACGATAATTAAAACTACTCGTAATTATTAGAAAGATGTAATGTCAAAACGGCTGATTCCAACTAAAGACATTGCGCGACAACGATCCGAACACTGAAGTGGTGTGGAGTAGGTAAGTAGACCCAATTCTACTGCCAACTGAAAATACTTTCGTACATCTAAGAAGGACATCTAAAAACCTAAAGAAGCCATTTGAAAATTACAGCTACAAGATCCAAATCTAAAATAATTACGTAAACACATTCCCATATAACATCGGCAGTGTTAAACTTTACCGAGCCCGGCTTCCTGGTCCCTATCTACGCACATATTAAACAGGTTTTATCTTGACGCTGTAGAAAAAATCTTGGGGCCGAATCTCCCCACAATAATTAGTTTAACAGTTCCTCCCCTCGTGCGGTGGTGTGTGTGAGAGGACCAACTATAGATGTACAGTTCATCTATATGATAAAATATTTGAAACGAAGCGATCATTATTAGGGATTCACGGGAATAAAATATAAATGTACACCTGGATGCTAATCGTGCCAGTGTATTCTATAGACTTTTTCATATGAAGCTGTCTGTATTACAGCTATTCATTTCGAGACTATGAAATTTTAAATTAACGTCTTTGACAGAACCTATTTGTATCGATTTTTTTTGGTTTCACTGGGGAATGTGTTTAGGCATATAGGTACCACCTGGGGGTTATGTGGGACTCTGCACCCGAGAAGATGGTAAGGTGGACGCAGACTCTACCTAGCGGCGTTCCCAGACTCTACCTAGCGGTGTTCCCCTCGTAGTCTGTGGTTGCCAAGAAGGTACTTCCGCGTGCGGTGACGACGGTGTCGTCAGCGTAACAAATAAGGCCAACGCCGGTCAAGTTTGCGCCGTGGAGCACCCAATCGTAGCCGATGTTCCCTAGAAGCGGCCCTAGAACCGAGCCCTGTGGAACACCGCAGGCCACCTCTCCTCATCCAACCGTCTGCAGTCGGGTAGGTAACGTAGGTCCTGAGAGGTAACACTCTACAAAGCTCCTTAGGTAGTCCGGTACGTCGTGGTATTATATCAACCATAAAATTAGTAATTATATTACGAAGTCATGGATTCAGCCTTTAAGCTAAAGTTTGATATGGACATTTCATACTTATACATTAAAAGGAGTGTGAATAACAGAGTGAAATCCGGGCGTTTATTGATAAAGGCTATGCAAGGCCCTTTCGTGTTTAGGGTCAACGGCAAATGCTTTTGTGGTGAATAGGAATGAAAATTAAAAATACAATCGCTATTGGACCTCTTAAATAAATTGTGTAAGCAGAGTTCCGTGCAATATTTTCTAAATATGTAGTTGTAATACGCTTGTAGAAAATAAACCAGTAAAGATCAACAAAATTTCGCGGCACCTCACTCATTCTTATTCAGTGCAGGTATAATATGAGACATCCAGGTATTTCCGTTGGCCAGAAGAACGTATTTTTTTAATTTCATCAAAGTTTTCCTTGTACGAAATATTTTACGTAATGTGAGGTACATTATTATATAATGTACCTCAATATAATAGTTTTATAGATTATTTCTAGAGTCTCTTAGCATTGGTTCTATGTTGCCATGATTGGGATGGCGATTTCCATACTGTTGCTGAAGTAGAATTAGAATATATAGGGCCGTTTTGGTGATTAATATGATTGGATAAGAGAACAATTATGAAAAAAAGGCTTACTGAGTCAGATGTCAATTAGGAGAAGTGTTTTTTTTTCGCGATCATGCAATTTTTAACCCGACGCAGTTAAAGACGAGTGTTATGAGCTCGACCACTAAATGTACTTCTTCTGTGGCATCATAGTTCTCAAACGGGTTTTTATTTGAAAGTAGCATTTCTAGCTATGGTTCTTAGATTTTTTCATCGGTTCTACCACTTCTAGGCCATTCAGCTCTTTTATTGCGTTGGGGTTTTTTAAGTATATTTTTAATATTTTATTACATAATCATTTTTTTAAACGAAACAGAACATGCAAAAATCAGAACAATATATTCTTTATTTGATTTCTCATCAGATGAGGCTTTCATCGCAACTAGAATATCAAGTAGGAATACCAGATTGAAGAAGCTAAAATCAAACAAACCTACCCTGTAATGAATGTGGACGTAAAACTGAACGGTCGGCGATTGGAGATGTGCATGTATATGCATGAGGAGAGGGTCATGCGATTAATCAACATCACAAGTCTTCAATATCACTTACAATACAAAAATAGTATCCAAAACGTCGGAAATGTGAATCCAATTTTTTTTTTTTTTATGTTATTTAGATAGGCAAACGTACCACCTGATGTTAAGTGGTCGACGTCGCCCATGAACATAAACTAGTATACCTGGAACGAGCCCAGGCAACTCATTTATGTGTTGCCTATCCAGAGACATGAGATGTTAAGTCTCGGTGCCAGTAATTACACTGCCTGTCTTGCCCTTCTCTCCGAAACACAGCAAAGCTGTTTCACGGGAGAAATAAGCAAGATGGTGGTACCCATGCAGCCGGGAGCGCGGCACAGCGCTTCCCTCCCACCGGTAAATATAATCATCAACAGCTTCTATCCGTCCACTGCTGAATATATACCTCCCTCAATGAACGCCAAGACGGTTGATCCTTTGCCACTCGCATCCAACACGGACCGGCCACCACCGCGGTCAAATAAGTGAAAAGTAGTTTTATTGTGAAGTGAAGTGAAATTTGTGTAAACATAAGAAACAATACAAAATACATAGTTGATTTAGAAAATCAACATCAGTACAAATTATTTTATATCTATGATTAAATTTGGATTAGTTTTAGAAACTACATTTAGAAACTAGCTCTTAATGCCACGTCATCGAAAACTGTATTACTTAACATTGCGAAATTGCTAAGTTGTAAATAAATTAATATCTGAAATAATACATTTTAAAATCTAACTAAACTTGATCTAACGCTGATGAAACTTTAGAAATTAAGGTTGAGTGCATTTTTTAAATACATTTAATATATCTTTAGCTGATTATGTGGATTTATTGATAATTATTGATAAAGATAATTAAAAGAAGACAAGAGATTTATACGTAAATACTAGAGTTATTCTCTGTGGGCTTACATACGCAAAAAGTAAAAATCTTAAAATGTAAAAAAATCAATCTGATTTGGAGTTACACGTATTATTAACATCGCCTTCAAACAAATAAAGTGTTCAGCTATATCAGTAAAATGCAGATGTTTATTAAATTATTTATTTGTTCGTTCACATTTTCCCAATATTTTCCTCGCCGATCTAGGATGAAGCTTAAGACGAATATGTTATTGATTGACAGCATAGTAACCACTAGATTCTTTCCATACATCCTCAACAATAGCGGCGCCGGGAGTGTTCCCTTGGTGATCCCATTGTCTCCAAAGGCTGAATCCGAGGGGGTATTAGTGGATAACATATTGATTTTTATGATTTCCTCTCGTAAAAATGCCTTTTGTTTTATATGGAAAAGATTTAATTTTATCTCGGTTCGCCCCAGGCTTTATAACAAATGTAGAGTTTTAAATTATTAATATTTATGAGAAAAACTCTTGATTTTGTTATATATTCTAGACTCGGTTGGTACTTAATTATGATAAGACAGATATCTGCAGTTTTATTATTTCTTTAGAAAAACATTTAATACATCTTTAATGAATTTTTAATATGTTTATGCAAGACGTCATTATAAGATTTGAATAAATTTCGAAAATTAATTTTATTTTCAAATTACAACCCATTTTAATAGAACCTAAACTCAAATGTTCTATTTGGTTTATTTCATAAAGTTAAGTTACTACTAATAAGTAGGTAATAAGTTAAGTTATAACTCTATTTTTTTACATGGCATCCACTTATGATGCCACTCCAATAATTTTATTACATGTTAATAAACAATTACCATAAAGCTGCACTATCAACTGATCCTTAATACACCAAAGAATACAAAAAAAAAACCCAATAATCCAACTAAAAACTTAATTAGTTTCCGTAATTATGTGGGGGTAATAATTAGACATCCTACGTAGCGTTAAACCATTGCCACATATTGATTTTTTCCACCCTCATACATGTCGCGAAATTATCGAAATCCAACAAAAACATCCAAGCGAAACTCGCAAGAAAACTAATAACCGGACCCACACAGAAACCGGTCATACGCACGCACACAACCGGTCATACGTAATACGTATGCACACGCACCGGTCGTACGTACGCACACGAACCGGTCATATGTACGCACACATTGACCGGTCACGCACGTCCAAACCGGGCACGCACACACACAACAGCGCCTAATTATATACGTCTACAGAAAATAAAGATCGGGGAAAAATTTTACAAGAACAAGTGAGCCGGACGTCGGGGAGGGGGCGTTGACCGCTCCGTCATTACCCCCTCTCCCTGTGGGGGCTAGTTCCTCCCTGGATGTTTAATAATATGAAGAATTGGAGATAATTTGCGCGAAACTAAATA
Organism: Helleia helle; assembly: GCA_963853865.1. NCBI lineage: Eukaryota > Metazoa > Arthropoda > Insecta > Lepidoptera > Lycaenidae > Helleia > Helleia helle. Next base: position 8,692,376 of record OY971434.1, read on the forward strand.
AGAAACGCCGGCCGAAAATTGAAAGGTCGAGTGGGATAGCCTCTGTTGTTATCTCTTTCATTAGGGTAAGATGCTGCAAGGAAGTTTTAAGATTGCATATATCAAGGGCTGCCTCCACAGATTTTATACTTACTAACTCTAAGCACTTTAATTCGAACCTCGTAAAAACGTAGGTAACAACTAAACTGTGTCAAATTAATATTTTATAAACATTTACTCTATATTCATATTTTGTTTGAAATGTTCTGATCTATTATTTTGACCATGACCTTTTATAAAAAAGAATTAAATCATCATCTCTTCTAGTTTGAGGTCTGCTAGGTCCCCCCAACCAAACACGCATACTGATGCTTTTATGAAGATCACAGTTCATATAGGTCAATTTATTTTTCATAAGCAAATAGCAAATGAACTGCCAGCGGACCCTCAGGGGTTCGCTATGGGGCAGATGATGTCGCGAGTGAATACGAATTGTATGGCGTTAAATATTTGATGTACCGTCATCTTAGGTCAAAAAGTTTGTATGTGTAAATCATAATATGACTAGCTGGTGCCCGCAGCTTCGCCCGCGTTAACTTAGATTTACTTTGGTATGGAATGGTAATTATTTTATAGCTTATGTCCCTCGACACTCAGTGCTTAAAATCAGTTAAGTAGTTTTTGAGTTAATTAGTTACCAACAAACAAACACATTTTTCTTTTTATGATGAAAATATTGATATCATTTAGGAACCTGCCCTAGTTCATAACAAAGCTGACACTGAAAACCGCATCAAAATCCGTTGAGAAGTTTAGAAAATTTCGACGCACAAACAGACCAACACAAAGCGACTAAGTTATAGATCTAAAAAAATATAAAAATAAAAAGCTTTAGGTCATGATCATCTTCTATGGTTTATCAAAAATTTTTTTACCGTCCACTCCTGTACCCAGGCCTCTTATAACCGCCATGGCCAATCCCCTGCCACTCATATCCAACGACCGGCCACTGCACGGAGATGGTCGTCCCATCGCGTAAGGTCCACCAATCCTGTCGTCTTTCTGAAAGTGGTCTCCACTCTGGAACTTTAATAGCTCACCAGCAACATGCCATGAAGGTAAAATAAAAATGATATAATATTTATTATACACTTGCAGCGCCCCGCGGTTTCACCCGCGTACTTCCCATTCCCGTGGGAGTACAGGGATAATTTATAGCCTATATGTTATTCAGATGTATAAGCTATGTTATTGTAAAGTTTCATTAAAATCCATTCAGTAGTTTTTGCGTGAAAGAGTAACAAATATCCATACATTCTTACAAACTTTCGCGATTATAATATTAATAGCATAATAGGATAGTTTTCGAAAGTTTCAGGCATGAAATAAGCATGGTTAGCGGTATCAACAAACATGCAATGCCAATTATTGTTTACTATAATAACTAAAACATTTCAAAGAGAACTTATGTCCAAGGAACATACGAGTATCATTATCAATTCTATCAGCCTAAAATATCTCTAGATACATCAAACATGATGTAAAAACGAATAACATTTGTTTTGGAAACTAATTTAGGACTAGAAATGATACCTAAAATCGCATTTAGATCCGTTGTGTTTATGTCTATTTTAAAATGAAACCGTTTCAACTTGGTTCACCAATAGAATAAAAAAACTCTTTTGTATAAAAATAAATAATAAGTTGTATACGAAACTAATAATTATTAAAACTTATATTTGTCTAGTTCATGAAATTAATAATTCTAAAATCTAAATATTAAGTGTTTTTCGAGAGTCACTGGATGATGTTAATTATTATATTGATGAATAGTATAACCATGTTGTATAAATTATTTATATTTTATAAATGACCAATCATTTAGGTCCCAAAACGTAATTATACTATAATTAAACGTTAAATTTTTGATCATCCTTCAGTCAGATTTAAATATTTTAAGAGGGTAAATATGAATGTGTTATAATACATAAAATATTTGAAGTAGACAAAGATTTAAGAAACTGGAAATCCTGTCATACTGTAAGGAAGGAAACAAATAGATGGACAGACTACATACGGACATCATCTAAATAGACGACACAGGACTGACCGGCACCAAAGGTCAATGTCTGGACAACAGGACAAGTGTGAGTCGGACCTCTAGTCTTAGGGCTAGTGTGAAATAAAACATTGATAAAAACTTACATTTCGTAACCTTAGAAATATATTAATAAATAAAATAAAAAACATAGAATATATTGTGTCTATACGACAATATGGTATTTTTTTTATTAGGGAAACATACAGCAATATAGTATTACAAAATATTACACAAAATTAACAGGACATAAGCCAGTAAAGTTTCCACTTAAGGTTGAACTAGTCGATGGCGTGAACTCTAACAAAATGATTGCTATCTCACCTGACATAGTGCGCGAACATGTGTGCTAGAATGAAATGCACAATGATTCATTCCGAAAATGTCCTTTTAGCAAAACAGTTATTATAGAAAAACTAATAAGTGTATCTTTTCAAAATAAATTTATTTCAACTTTTGAATAACTAAAGTATATCTGTACGGGCTTTATTTTTGAGCTTTCGTGCTCGGTATACTATTTATTTACGTCCAAAGTTGGGCTAAAATCAGCGTTGAAATACGAAAGTTTAGAAGCTTGTATTTTTTAAATGTATAATTTTTTTACGATTTTGGGTACATACAGACACAGATAATGACGAGATCAATTTATAATATACTTCGTTTTTCATGGTCAACGTCAAACATTGTAGTCATTACTGTTCTGCGTTTGTATGGAAAGATGAGCGACTTGTGTAACCTTAAGTTTATAATTGCAGGAGTGAGTATACGTAAATCTTCTTTTAACAAAAACATATTATTTTTAATTTAACTTAACAAATTAAGTAACTACGTATTGTATAATAAATACCATTAGATTTATTTTAATATATGCCATGATTTCATAAAAATTAGCTATTGGAAGTACCAATGGGATTCGATTTTTATTGAATAGAAAAGATAGCATTTATTTTGAGGGTGAAACCACGCTAGTATCCTCCTATCTCCTCCTATCCCACTAATATTATAAACGCGAAAGTTTGTAAGAAAATAATATGAAAGTATGGACGTATGTTTGTAACTATTTAACGCAAAAACTACTGAATGTATTTTAATGAAACTTTACATTAACATACCTTATGTACATCAGAATAAAATAGTCTATAATTTATCCCTGTACTTAAAAATAGTAAACAAATAAGAGAAAATAGAAATTATTGAAGTAAAACGTAAATACTATTGATCTCTAAAGAAAAAATAAGTAAATGCTCTTTTTTCTTATGTGTACCCGATCACGCAAGATTCCTTGATTTAAGGAACTCTAAAACAAGGGGAGAGTTTATCGTTGTACAATCTTTACGATTTGAACCTCATAAAATTAGTGACCTGAGGAATCCAGATTAAATTGTACGTTCTAGGCTAGAATTAAGGCGCATCTGCAGAAAGATATATTAGAATTTTTATGCCCTTGAAATGTTTGATAAAAACATGCCTACTTGTTTCTCCCGTGAAACATATTTGCTGTGTTACGGCGAGAAGGGACTGGCATAATTACCAGTACAAAGACTAGTTTTAGGTTAATTTGTGTATGTTCATGGGTGACGCTGACCACTTACGAAATATATAATATTTAATAAGAAATCACTTGCTTTTTTGTTTTTCTAATTATAACGTGTTACATATGACGTTTGCGTATAGTTTTGTGCATTCCAAAAAAGTACCCATGGTTGCAGTTTTCATTAATAAAAAAAAATGTGGTTTTAATTATCACTATTTTAAGTAAGCTGTCGCGTTTCGTGCAGTTTGTGAGTTTCTGGTGGCCCATTAGCGGGATAGTGAAAAGGAGGGCGGTGCATCTGCTTGGCCTTGGTCGTGTATGGGCGTCGGCATCGTGAGGCTCTAACTGCTCGTTTGCCTCCTGATGACATACAAAAAAAATCAAATTAAACAATGAAATCTAGCAGCCCCCAATTTTTTTTTATGTCATCTATCTAAGAACACTTGGACTAATGAGACGAATCTAACGACACCTTAATTAAAGAAATCCATCCAGTGGTTTGGAAGACATGAGGGGATAAAGAATATTACAGACAAAGATAGTCGCGAGAAACAACCCCTTCCTTGCAGCCGGGTCCATACGCCTATACTGTGCGACTTCCTTTTTGAATTTAGTTTATCGTTAAATATGCTTTTTTTTTTTCAAATAAAAATGTTGCTAAAAAAAATTTACCTAGTAAAAAGAATTTTGTGGTTTTAAATTCAGATATTCCTATTTTATTACCGCTTATTTTGGTTTCAAATAAATACATAATTAGGTATTTTAAAATTTTATTTCGTTAATTAGTTTTTCCAGTGTTTTTGGGTTTTACGAAAAATTCATTATATTAGAATTAAAATATGTATTGGGATTTTCTAACTGGTTTTCCAGAATATAAATCAATGAATGAAATATTTGATAAATTCCAAATTACGTGTTACGCGCCATTATTTATTTCAACTGACATTTGATTTGACATTTAGTTTGACAAAATATAGGTCAGCGAGTCGTAGCCCCTCACAAATACTTAAAAAGTTCATAATCCAATATGGACGAATCGATTTACTTATGAAAAAAAATTCGTTCTTTGTATTTTTTTTAACACAGATATAGAAATTATGGAATGGATATTTTTTAAAGTATAGACTATATATAGATTTTGGAGTGGACCTTCATAAAAAAACCTTTAGATTTGTTAATTGAATTCGTTTTTCATTTTTGGGTATAGTTTAAATTTTTTATAAAATAAAGGACTTACGGAATTCTCACATTTAATACAGAGACATATTCAATAAAATATCTGAAATATATAAATTTTTCGCACATAGTGTATTTCCGTAAACGATTTGGCGAAATGTACAGTTCAAATCGTGCGTCCGTCAGTCCGTCGACAAATAAATTGCGGGGGACGAGACAAGACGGATGGACAGGGGTGCGACAAACACAAGTGCCCTGTTTACAACCCGTTGTTAAGGCGCGACACACGTTCTGCGGTGTACGCTGCGGATTTTTGTTAAACGATCCTTGTTGGATGCGAGTGGCAGAAGTCGGGACCGCCTTGGTGTTTATTGAAACTTTGTCAAACAGTGTCGGAAAATGTGGAAAATCGAATAATGATGATGATGGATATGTTCTGAAGATGAAGAAAATGCTGTGAAAGAGCAACAGTTCTAACAGTATTTCCGTAGAAGTATTATTATTATCGTGATATTTGACTTTACATGTATATCTTCACATTAGTTTCCTACATATCACTTTACATGAAATTAAATAATTGATCTATAAATTAAATATAAAGCGTTTCTTGAGCAATAATATTTTCCAATATTTTAACTTATTCCCTCTGTGAAATTTATTTTACAATGTTACTAAAGTTTCTTGATGTCTGTTACTCATCTACGCCACAAAAGTATTACTATATATAGAATAAGTTATATTTGAAATGCAGATTAGTTATAAAGTTTTTTCACAAAATTATAGACTAAAATAGTTATGTTCTGAAACAATATATATCCAAAACCTATATTAATTACTAAGAGTTGGGTATTGATTTTTTTTATGTATCTGTGTGTATTTTTTGCAGCCATCTTTAGATTTTAGGTAGAACTTCTTTTGGCTGAAATGTTTTTCATATTGTTTTTTTTAACTATCTAAATTCTAATAGGTTAAAAGTCTATGAATTAATTTAAAAAATAAAAAAAATATAATGATTTAATTAACTTATCGTATTTGAAAATTTAGACCTTAACATCGGTTGTAAAGAATAAAATAATGAAAACTAGCAACGCTTATAATATTTAAGATCGCTTACCGTATTACAGCTCCTTTAGTCTATACATTGGAAATTTCTATAGCTTTGTAGTTGTGGTATAGGCGAGCCAAAATGATAAGATTGTACGAAATGTGATAATAAAAATACAATTCTGTGGAAACGAACGCACAGAATAAATACTGAAGTCCCCGTTTATTTTGGATGTTTTATTATGTTTAATGAACTAGTTACCTCGATTAATATATTGCGTAGTTATATTGTATAGTTATAATGGCTTCTCTTTCATAACTGGTCAAGGATTATACTTCCGATATATATACGGTAGACTGCATCTATCTATAAAGATAAATAAAATTGGAGTGCTTTTTGTAATATTAAAATAACAGCTTTTTACTAAATGCATAGGGATTTATACACGATACACATACCAAAATAGCCTTTTTTACATTTTTTGTTTGTCTGTCTATCTGTCTGTTTGTTCTGGACGATCTCTGAAACGGCTGGGCAGATTTTGATGGGACTTTCACTGGCAGATAGCTGATCTTATAGGGAGTAATTTAGGCTATTAAAATCATCTTCATCAATCCGCGTACGGCTGTAAATCAAAGTTAACGCGGGCGAAGCTGCAGGCAACAGCTATTATAAAATATAAAATCTATAAAGATATTGTGGAACGTAACGAAAGACGTAAAATGAAAAGTTTCAGGTGGGTTAGCCAAAATGCCATTCTACAATCGTAAACGCTAGTAGAAAACTAATATGTAATTGTATGGGAGTGACATTTAAGACCACATACTGTGTCGATGTAGAATGTCATTTTCATACATTTATTAGTTTTGTACTAGCGATTATCACAACCGACGCCAGGAGGCCGTGTGGTCGCAGACTGCACGGTAGGCGGGGGGCAACCCCCCAATCAAAAGTGAGCCGAATGGGCTCACACTAATCCGATGAAGCATTAGGGCCTTCGGGCCATTAGCATAGATCCATCCGAAAAAAAAAAAAAAAAAAAAAAAAAACTAGCGATTACGATTACAGAATGGCAACTTGGTTAACTCACCTGGCAGCGCATAGCCAGTAGCGACAATAACCTGATTTCGAGGAGTTTTATTTTATGTCATAAGGGGGCAAACGAGCAGTCGGAGCCTTATGCGCACAGCCAGCTATGCAGGTGGATGCCCTCCTTTTCCCTATCCCCCATACCCCCAATGGGCCACCGGAAACTCACAAGCCGCACGAAACGCGACAGCATAGCTGTAACTTACCGCCGGTGTTATGTGAGCGAGAGTAGGTACCACCCCGGTCGTGCCGGCCCAGTTCGGCTGCAATGCAGCGTGGCACTACCTCTTACTTTAGTTTAGTTAGTTAATTTTATATCTCGTTCTCATCTATATAATATATAGTATATAAACATCATCTATATAATGTAATATATAAAGTATATAAATGATATTTTAATGAAATTAATCCATTAAATTTATATTAATATATATTTAAATAATTTATTAAAAAGAGATAATCATTTAAAAATTAAATACAGTAAAATGTTTGAAATGTTTAAAAATCATAACTATCTGTATTTTAATATCTGAAATACTTTTTAAACATTTTTCACTGGACAACAATTTCAATAATACACTAGATTAAAAGTTTATGATCGGACATATAATATTTGATTTTCGAATATTAAATAGTCATCAACAGTAATATAGGAAAGTTATTTATTAATAACTTTAGTACAAAGTGATTCGCTATATTTAGAATTTAGTTTGCATTAAACCAATCGATAATAATATATTCCAATATGAATTATATAAATTATAGACAGGATTGCTTATTGGGGAAAAACTAATTAAGTTATAAGGTAGAGAAGCGAGTCATTTTTTAAATAAATCAAATATAACTTAGCTATAGATAGTAGCATTAAGAAAAACCAAAAGTGATTCAAAGCTATATGTAACTAAATAAAGCCTAAATATATAAGGTAAGGAAGTCGTATATTAAGCTATTTAGCTCTACATTTGTGGATACCGTATGACATGGGCTTTCAGAAGAAAACGAAGAGTGGAATGAAGTTAGTTCAGTAGAGTACAATAACAATTAATAATTAATATTATGTCAAGAGCACCGAGCAAATAACCGGAATAGAGCCAATGTTATGTGTTTTGTATGAAAACAATTTCCGCCAAATTTTTGCTGCAACGCTGCGCCAGTTCTGTACTCTGATAGGCCGACTGATAGCCATTGATGCATTGGCCGATGGGACGTACAAACAGATCACTGGTTGGTTGAATTACTATTACCTCAGTGACAAATCACTGACCAGTTTCGCAATTTTATGGCTCACATTACTACTCTATCCGGTTATATGTCGATGATCCAGTAATATACCTGCTTAGCTTTGTGATTGCTGAAACAATTACACGACAGTGTTGAAAAACTAACAAGTAACAATGATATATAGTGTAGAGTCCAATGGATGAATCACATAATGACTGAGAAATCGTTAGTTTTGATCACCAAGATGTTGAGTAGGAGAATATAGGAGAGATCCTAAAGTATGTGAAAAAGATAAAGATATAGATGATATGTAATGTAGAAAAGCAAAAGAAATTAAGAAAATCTTTAAGGCTGCTGAAATTTTTAAGTTTAATAACATTAGCGATTTTCCCGGGTATTTCATTTATGATTTTTTCATGTACATGTCCAACAATCGAACGCTTTATTAGGACATATGCTTACTACCTTTCTTTGATCGAAGAGACCCGACGGAAACTCTGTTTTAATTTTTATAAACTTACATAAGATTTTTTTGATTTGGCTATGTTAACGATATACTCTGTTTTCTTCTTCACCTTGAGAACAATTTTAAATGTAAAATAGCTTTAATTTGCCTTCAAAGTCCTAAATGTTGGATCCTTTTCAATGGGCAAGTCAATCAACATTACTAGTCTCATTAAACTCTAACTGAAGTAGTCTATATACGCTTAAACTCTTCAGGTGGGTTAGCCAAGATGCCATTCTACAATCGTAAACCCTAGTAGAAAACTAATAAATGTATGGAAATGACATTTAAGACCACGTGATTTATCGATGTAAAATGTCATTTCCATACATTTATTAGTTTTCTACTAGCGTTTACGATTGTAGAATGGCATCTTAGCCAACCCACCAGAAACGATGAGTGACTGTCACTCTTGCAATATCTTAAACACAAAAATCTCACGCTAACGATGTTTTCCCAATTCCCAATCGAGCGAAACATTTATTGAATTGAAATTCACCGAGAATACAAAACTATAAACTGGAGTAAACAAGACGAGGGCCGTTCATTTTCAGCTTTGCGCGCGTCTAGATAAAGTGTATTGTTGTACAGAAAAATATAAAACGGAAACACAGTACGTCACCAAAGGAATAAAATAAAATGAAATAAAAGTGAGCAGAGTACGTCTGACGGCACACATAGAGCGGGTCCAATTTATAATATTGTTTTCCTTGGGATATATTTTTTCACTAGTATGGGGTGGGAGGGCTGCCCCCCCGCCCCCTTCCTCCCAGTTATTATTAAAGACGTATACTCACACATTCTTGGGAGGCTCGTGTGATTAGATTAATATGGCGCGGCGTGGGCGGGCGGGCGGAGTGGGTGCGTGATTTGGAAGCTTTAATTGCCAACTATTTGAAACCTTTGTTTCTTTGGACTAAGATATCTTATTGATTTTATTGAAATGGTGAAGTAATACGTGCGTTACCATTTTTAAAAAATAGTAAAAACAGACGACCTTATCTGTTTTCACTATTTTTTTAAAATGGAAGCAATGGAAGACTTCTATCCTAGTAGCCTGATTTTAATCCTGACTCTTCCAATATAGTTCATAGAATCAGGCGCTACTTTGCGGAAACCTATATTTTTATTACATTTGCACTGTTCCGCGAATCACGTAGTACCTACATATTCTATACATGAAATATCGTAAGTAGTAAATATTTTCCAGTAAACTTTACTTGCCCTCATCGAACCAGAGGATATGTGGAATATGATTTAAAGACCACTCCTATATTTCAAAAGAGATTCTTCCTAGCAGGAACATTAAAAAGATGAAAGCTTTTACTTAGTTATATTGTATGTATAAAACTCTTCTAATAATATGCATGTTTAATAAACAGATTGTTCTACATTACGTGGGTAACACTGAAAATGTTTAGAACTGGCCAGTTAGAAACATTGAAAATGAAAACTTTTTTTGAATTTCAATTTTAGAACTCTTTGGTAACCTAATGTAGTATATTGCATTCATTTGTCATTTGTTTTTGTGAATTGGCGGCAAATCTAAAACTCTTGTTACACGTGAAAATGAACAAAACGCGAGAAAATTTTCGGTCAATGATTTATTATGACTTTCGTTGTGGGCTTACTCAACAACAAAGCTATGATAGGGTGCGATTAGCATTTTTTAATAAAGCCCCATCTCGTGCCACTATTTACAATTGGTTTAACGAGTTTAAGCGTGGACGTAGCAATCTCAGTGATGATCCGCGTGAGGGACGTCCTTTAACAGCAACTACTGAAGATAACATCAGTGCTGTGCGACGCATGATAGAGGAAGATAAGAGAGTGACCTATCAGCAGATACGGGCAAGCCTAGGCATTGGTATGAGTCAAGTTCAAAAAATATTACACGAACATTTAGGCGTCAGGAAGCTTCGTACCAGATGGATTCCCCATACTTTAACCGACGACCAGAAATGCCTCCGCATGGACTGGTGTCGCCAAATGTTAGATAAGTTCAACGGCGGTAACTCAAATGCTGTATTTGACATCATCACAGGTGATGAAAGCTGGATATATTGCTACGAACCCGAAACCAAAAGACAATCAGCTCAGTGGGTGTTTCCTTTCGAGGATCGGCCAACTAAGGTAAAGAAAGGAAGAAGTCAAGGAAAAAAGATGATTGCCTCATTCTTTGGTCGGAAAGGTCAGTTCACGACAGTTGTGCTAGAAGATGGAAGGACAGTTACTGCAGACTGGTATGTCAATCGCTGTTTGTCTGTTGTCTTGGAAAAAATTCGACAGCAGCGCCCTCGAAGCAGGATCCTCCTTCACCACGACAATGCTTCAGCGCACTCCGCAAAACGGACTGTTGAATATTTGACTATGGCAGGTGTCGAGATAATGAGTCATCCGCCTTACAGTCCTGATCTGGCGCCCTGCGACTTTCATTTATTCCCAAGAACTAAAGATAAAATTCGAGGTATTCGCTTCACGAGCCCTGAAGATGCGGTGAAAGCGTACGAAAACGCCATAGAAGAGACTCCTAAGGAAGAATGGGCCCACTGCTTTTCTCAGTGGTTCCATCGAATGCGACGATGTGTAGAAAGAAACGGAGATTACTTCGAAAAACAATAAAAGTATTGGCAACTTTCTACATTAAGCCGTTTTTCATTTTCTAAACATTTTCAGTGTTACCTAGGTATCAAGCGGAAACAGACAACAATCGTAGGATTTCGAACACTAAAAATTTTGTTTTTATTTTATTTACACATGCCAACAATCTTATGCTTTAGGTTCTTCAACGCAGGTTGTGTTGCTTTTCATTTCTAATTTAAAAAAGGCGGAAATTAAGTCTATTAACAATTAACTATCTCTTTGAGAAATATCTCCTAATCTAGGTATGAATCCTGAAAAAAATATATTTCTGTAAATCACATTTATAAAGATTACTTTAAATGTCTATAAACTGACATAAACGCTATGCTTTCGTTCTTGCAATTCGTTACTAGATGGCGCTGTTGAACTTCTACGTCGTAAAGGTATGCACATATGTATCTTGATCTTGCAATCTACGTCTTGGCCTTGCTTTTTCGCAAGTCCAAGACCAAATGCATAACTAACCAAGACTTACTTGCTTTGCTTATCCCTACTAAGCTATAAGATCATCAGTGACAAAGCATAAACAGGTTTTAAGTCTAAAATCCTCATTATACGTATAGACAAAACATTGAGTGTCTTCGGTAACGAGATTAGCTCATTTTTTATTTAAATATGGCTTCACAGTTAAATCTTATTAGGAGTTTTAAATTAACAATTAATTGCCTTATTCCATATTACTTGATACAGGGACAAGTGGTATCATCAGCAGTCTCTAATAAGATATAATTCTACAAAATATACAAAAATGGATGACAGCTGGGGTTCTATCTCTAATCTCTAATATCTAAATCTACGACTAGTCCGTAAGTTTGTCGTAGCTTAACGTGCTATGGAGCGTGCTATGCTGGGTGTTTCTTTGTCAGATAGGATACGGAACGAAGACATCCGCCAGAGAACTAAGGTTACCGATATCTGTGTGTAGTGGCGGTCTAGTCGATTGACTATCCCAAGAGAATAGTCCCCTAAATAAGATGGAAATAAATTTTAATATTTATATCATTACATCCATATTAAACATACATATATGTCATCATCATCGACCCTTTATCCATCCATCCTGAATCCATCCATCTATGCTGAAGTCTGAAGATAGGCCTCCTTCAATGAACTCCAAGACGACCGATTCCTTGCCACTCGCATCCAACACGGTCCGGCCACCGCACGGAGATCGTCTTCCCACCTGGTTAATGGCGGACCAACACTTCGTCTACCTAAGCGTGGCCTCCACTCTAGAACCTTATTGGCCTATCGGCCATTCGTTCTTCTGAGTGTGTGACCAGCCCACCGCCACTACACACAGATATCGGTAACCTTAGTTCTCTGGCGGATCTCTTCGTTTTGGATCTTATCTGACAAAGAAACACCTAGCATAGCACGCTCGATAGCACGTTAAGCTACGGCAAACTTACGGACCAGTCGTAGATTTAGAGGCAACGTTTCAGCCCCGTAAGTCATCACGGGGAGAACGCATAGGTCGAAGACTTTTGTCTTCAAACTCTGCGGTATAGGCGACGTGTGACACTGCCCATCCCAATTGAATCCTCCTATCCACTTCCCTCTCGAAGTTATATTAAGTTTAAATATGGTAGTACCTGAGAGTATACATATTATATAGAGTGCTACTGTCACGCCGCTTCATTGTGCCGATCGTAAGCAGATGCGTTATAGATATCTATCTATAGTAAAGCGCTGTGAGAGTGACGTTCCATGCGTAACACATTAAAAAAATCTATATTTTAAATTAGAACATTCATCATCAACATCATCACCATTAGCCTCTATCCATCCACTGCTAAATATAAGCACCCCTCAATAAACGCCAAGACAGAAATGTTATTGCTTTCTTTTATTTTGATTCCAGGAATCATTTTTACAAATTGGCACTTGATATTTAACCATTTTAACATAAAAACAAATATGATGAAAAGCGCGTGTTGTTTTGACACACATTCAACGTTTCCAAGACAATGGTTTTGTCTATATTCATACCTGTGCTTACAGTTCATACTTAGTGACGCGCGCTCTATATATTATGTATACTCTATGGTAGTACTTATTTCATCGTTCAATCCTCAAACTACTCTGTATGTAAATTTTTCTTGACATCACAACATATAGATTGTTCCCACAGTTTTAACTCTATTAAAGTTAACATTTTCAATAATACTTGCACATGACTTTCTGCCTATTTGGGTCCAGCCGTCTTGATGTCCATTGAAAGAGTTCGTGCCCAGCAGTGAAAGGAAGAAAGTTGATAAAAATGACATAACTGTCATTTACGTATTTTAAGAAACTAAATCACCTCCGGACGCAAATGGAATATCGTAATCTTGGCATACGTCCCAAAACTAACTTATTACTTACGGAAACTTATTATTTTCATCTGTTTCTGGTAGACGATGATGAATCGTTCAGAACAGACTATATTTTACACTACTTGCCCGTAGGTACTCTATTATGCTCTACATTTTGAGGATGAGCGTGTTCATTTGTTCTTATGAATTAATTTAAATAATAATAATAATATAATACCATAAAATAATATAACTCTTATATGTCCCACTGCTGGGCACGGGTCTCCTCCTCGAAATCAGGCGTAGAGGGGGGAGAGTGCGGGTTGGTGAACTTCACACACCTTCAAAGACTTTTAATCTCATCAGGCATGTAGTTTTCCTCACGATGTTTCCTTCACCGGTGAGCAAGCGATGGTCTTATGTTCAAGTGTATATAGAAATTTAGAAAAACCCATTTTTAGGCATCAAAGGAGGGGGGGGGGTCAGGATCGAACCCGGACCTCTCGGCTCTCACTCAATAGGCCGAGCCCTCACCCACAAGGCCATAGTCGCACAAAATTTAATTTAATGATTAAATAATTAATTTTAAGCTACAGACCTTAGCGGGATTTTCATTACATTACGTTTCATTCATATACACAAATCGAATGCCAAGAGGTAGTGCCATGTCCGGCCAGTGCCCGGCACGACCGGGTTGGTACCTCTTGCTCGCATAATACCGTCGTAAAGTTACAGCTATGCTGTCCCGTTTCGTGCGGTTTGTGAGTTTCCGGTGGCCCATTGGAGGGAGGGTGGGATAGGGAAAAGGAGGGCAATGCATCTGCATAATCTTTGGTTGTGTGTGTGGTTTGGATGTGTATGGGTGTCGATAGTCGTCAAAAGGCTTCGACTGCTCGTTTGCCCTCCTATACTATACAGAAAAGCAAACTAGCTTATTTTTACCGCGTATTGCAGCTGTAGAAGTAAAATGGAATATAGTGATGGTTAAGTATGTCATATAAAGTATCATGACAATAAAATTGTAGGGAAAAGTAAATAAGCAACCAAAGTATTACCAAAAGGTGCTATCGCTCGGTCAAGTTATGCTTTCCCGCTTACTCTAATGGCTCTTCACAATGGAAACGTTTTAAACAAATTAAAATATTGCTTGACTTAACTACATAAAATGTGAATGAATGAATGAATGCTAAAAAGCTATTTCGTTCAAGCAACCTTAGGGTAAAGAAGCCATACCATTAAAACAATTATATTAATTATTATTTAACAATTTAAAGTCATATTAACTCTACCACCGGATCCAAAGTTTACCAGTTCACTATTATATGAGTGGTACAAATAAAATAATACATAGCCAATAAAAGAAAAATATACGTAACAATTATTTGAGTCAATTAAGATATATTTTATATCAAACTTAAAACTATATAGATGATAAACATAATAGTTTTAGTAGAGAATAATTATAATAGTCAAATAAATATATACGTCTTCTAATATGTTGGTAATTTCTCAAGGGTCAAAAATCTATAAGTTATATAGAGTACTATAATCACCATCAATATCAGAATCACCAAAATACCATAGTGAAATTGTTGTAGCTATTTACTATGTATAGTTATTTTTATAATTTATATGATGGCATAATATTTTGATAAATATTATCTAACAACCACACAACATTAACCTAGCCCCGTGGCAAGGTCGTAAATGTTTTTTTTGTAGAAGAGGGGGGAGTAGCAAACGGACAGTCTTTGTCGAACTTATATTACAGGTATTAGGACTGAATATGAATTTAAGAAATTTATATAAATACATGTATACACCTCCATGACTCGGCGAAGACATTACATATTCATCATACAAATAACCTGCACTTGGCGGGATTCGAACCCGCGACCGCTGCGTAAAGTGTTCAGTAGCCTGACCACTCGACAGCCGGCCGTCAATATTTATCTTATATCTTTAAATGAGCAATTCTTGTATATATATATATATATAATTGGAATCTCGGAATCGGCTCCATCGATTTTCATAAAATTTTGTATATGGGGGGTTTCGGGGGCGATAAATCGATCTAGCTAGGAATCATTTTTAGAAAATGTCATTTTATAAAAATAAAAAATACCGAGCAAAGCTCGGTCATCCAGGTACTATTATTCATTTATTCAAATTTCTGATCAGATTATTAAATACCTTCTTCACAGAAGACCATGCTTGAAAAAATACAGTTTATAACCGTTAATATTATAAAGGGATATTACGAAATTCCCTAACAAAAACAAAATAACAGAAATTATATAATCTTAACATATTCACATTAATAAAGAATAATTGTTTTCCGATCTGGCAATTAAACTTTAAAGATGAATCCACGAAATCATTACCTTTTCTAAATAAGAATATCTGTACCCGCAACTTCGTGTCCAAATCGCCGCGACGCCACGCAGTCCTTGTGAAAGCTCTATAAATTAACGATTGCCACAAAGTTCACTTTTACCAAAGCTTTTTGATACTGAAAATCGATAGAAGTTTTGGTCTATTTTTAATTTTAGGCTTGTCACCATAGATGTATTATAAGATATACACTCAGCAAAATCTAAATTGTCGATAATATTTAAAACTCATAAGAACGAACAAGAATGATTGGGAGGGATGACCTTGTGTCGCGCGCCCGTTAACTTAGGTACCTGCTTATTTCTTCTGTGAAAGCTTTGAAGAGCTTTGCTGTGTTTCGGAAAGAAGGGCAAGACTGGCAGTGTAATTACTGGCACCGCGACTTAACATCATGTCTCTGGTAAGGCAACGCATGAATGAGTTGCCTAAGCTTTTCTCAGGTGAACTAGTTGAAGTTGATCCACTTACCATCAGGTGGGACGTCTATCAATTTGCCAATCCAGGTAACATAAAAAATCCTTAGGACGTTGAAAATAAGGGTCTGTGCAAACAAGTTATAACGCGACTGATATGGATCGCAAAAAAACTAATCCGCACAAACCTTAAACGTAGTTGGATTTTCTTTATGACATGTAGATCGTCAAGATTATAATTCGGTTTCGTTATTTTGTAAAACCAAATTGTTATATTATGGACTATAATTTTTTTTTCAAGAAATACTACGAAAAGTGTTTTTCCTATGAGATTGTTGGTTGAATAAAAAAATATATTTACAGTGGCATCTAGTTTTTAGATTTTACGGTCCTAGGATCGATAAATGTAAATTTATTTTTTTACTATTTTCTACTAGGTATGATTAGGTATAATAATAAGGTTCTAGAGTGGAGGCCACGTTTAGGTAGACGAAGTGTTGCTCGACCATTAATCACGCGGGCAGACGATCTCCGTGCGGTGGCCGGTCCGTGTTGGATGCGAGTGGCAAGGGATCGGACGTCTTGGCGTTCATTGAAGGAGGCCTTTGTTCAGTCTCCACCATGGTTCGGGCCTTGTCGTGGCGGTGGGGCTCAGTAGCCTAAGGTGAGCCCAGCACCTTGGGCGAACGAATTGAGCCGAGGGGGTTCTTTGTACCCCTCTTATAAGAAGAGGGGACGAAAGAGCAGGAGGCAAGGGGCGAGGACGGGAATCTTACCCCATTGTACTGCCCGACGTTGGGAGGGGTTGTTCTGTGATACGGGACAACCTCTCCGTGGAGGTGGCGTCGGTCCCCTGAGGGACTGACTAGCCGTCAAGGTGCCATGTTTGCTCAACACATCCGGGGCACCTCACCAGGGACGGCATTGGTGGCACTCGCCGGGTTTTAGTGGGTAAAGCTGCGTCCACTTATCAGCTTTCAGGCGCAGAGAGCCAGAGTATTTCCCGGTGTTAAAGAAAAAAAAAGGTCTATGTTCAGTAGTGGACGGATAAAGGCTGATGATTGTTAGATATTGTTAGATGTTAGTTAATGAAGTAGTTAGATGATTGTTAGGCTGGTGATGATGGTTAGGTATAACCGTTTAAGTAGTTCTATATAATTTAATAGGTAAAGATCTAAAGTTAGCTTTAATTTTAAGATTATTTAAAACTTTTAATAAATTCGTTTAGGGCCTCTCCTGATAGAGTAGGTACAACAGTGGGACTATATACTATCTATATTAATATATAACTATAGTTAGAAAGTTCGTTACTTTGAAATCGGTAATCTCTAAAACTACCAGTCGGTTTCGGTTTTTGCGTTTGATAGCTCATTTATTAGGAAAAGTTTTATAATATTTTAAAAATAAATATATACTTATAATATAACAAAACGGTTTACGCGTTACGTTACAGCGAGGAATAGCTAAGTTATAAGTATTTGCGGGTCTACACAGTATTAAATATCAGGTATGTATGTTTTTAATTTTAGCTTATCATTATACATTATCTTTAAAACTGGCGCGGCCACAGATAATATGAAAAATATTTTGGAGGGAAAAATCAATATAGCGGAACACTCGACTTCTGTCCTTCGTGTTTACTGAATGTATGCTTGGTTGGTTCTCATGTGGATTGATACGTTATTGTTATCTGTTACGGGATGATAGCTTCTGTCTACATTCGACATATAAATTATAATGTTTAGGCTTGTTCGTTTCAACGTCTATAAAACTCAACCGGATGTGATGCTTTATTAATATTTAAAAGCCAAGCTTGTGAAAATCTTTTTATCGCAGGCTTAGTTCGTAATTTCGTTCGCTTATAAAATTTACATTTTTCTAGTAAATTCTATTTCACATATAACATTTTTCAAAAATATCGCTTATAACATGAACAATAAAATTAATAAATTCGATATATAACAACATTTATAAATAATAAAATGTAATTTTGGGAGTGCACATCCTAATTAAAATCACTGAGAGCGTCTTCAGCCACTTTTTGAGGGTACGGGATATGCAGGCAACAGACAGGATCACCTCAACTACAAGCTGGACATCGTGCCATACAGACCCAGGTTCCCATCCTGAGCCCGACTCGAACACAGGGGCGTTACTGGGTAGCGCCTCCTACGCACTCGCGTTCGATCATCCATTGCTCTTTTGTTATTCCTTGTGATTATTTTCTTGTTATAAACGACATTATTATTCACTTTTATGACCAAGTACCTGAAAAAAGAACTTCCATTCGTGATATCTTTACAGACTTATTATCAAGTAGCCATACTTTTAACCTGCAATAAGAAATCATTCGTGATAAAATGACCACTTTATATCAGGTGTATTTTCATTCAATTTGTCATACAGCCATTGCTACATTTAAAATCAATCATACATCACCCCAAGTTAAATTTTCCAGGACGATAATGAGTGGCACCTGGCGCGGGTGCGAACCCACGACCAGCCGATTGGATACAAATATGACTGACACGCGAATGTGGAAGCGTGGAGTCGAATACACTACAATATTTTGAAATATGACGTATTCAAAGCCTTTTTTTGTAATAGCGAGCGAGATGAATTTTTTTTTGTTGTGCAGCTATTTATTCCACAACACCTTTATATTCAAATGCGACTTAAAGTAATTAAAGTGTCATGTCTGCTTAAATATGCGAGGTTAATGCTACAAAATATCGAATTTCTAAATGTTTTATTGGAGATTCGTTATGAAGTCATTATTATTCATAGTTAGTATAACAATTAATATATTAAAACTAGATCTAACTAAATCGGAAAAAGGAAGAAAATTAAGACAAAGTGTCTTATAATGCCATTGCCTATCAATAAATAATGTCTAAGATTCTGTATTTTTTGGCACACATTTTAAGTGAATGCGGACGTCAAATAAAATGCGACAAAATAATTCGGTTCGACTCCACGCGTGCCGCCCGCGCGGCGCCCGCATGTCATCCCGCAGCCCATTATAAAATGTCCGTAATCGCTCTTTATTTTTATTTCACCCCCCTACACCCCCAGGCCCCCCTAAATACCCCCCTCAACCCCCACCCGACCCGCTTCCAATATTTCAACTTAACGACTGCATAAAATATAACAGGCGACTTGAGGAATTGCGTACACGTCATGTTTTACTTGCGCCATAAAATCGTGTGTTCGCGATAAGCGCAGGATGATGATGATTATGCGGCATGACGTGGTATTGTAAGAGGTAGTGCCATGCTGTTATGCAGCTGAATTGGGCCGGCACGACCGGGGTGGTACCTCTCGCTCAAATAACACCAGCGTTAAGTGACAGCTATGTTGTAGCGTTTCGTGCGGTTTGGGAGTTTCCGGTAGCCCATTGGGATATGGAAAAGGAGGGCAACGCATCTGCATAGCTTTTGGTTGTACAGATGTCTATGGGCGTCGGTAGTCACCATAAGTAAGGCTCCGAATGCTGGGTTGCCTCCTTATGACATAAAAAAGGGGCATAGACGTAAAGACGACAACACAGATCAAGCAGTGTTGATGTTGAACATTAATAACGGAGGCGTTTCTGTTATTAATTAGTTCACGTTTGTAAATTAAGCATTTTTTATCATTACTTTACTTAGGTCTTGCCTCATTCAGCCACACTCAGGCCCTCGCTAAGCCCATTCTAAGGTGGTGCACGTAAATCTCGGTGCTAGTAAGTACACCTTTCTTGACCTTTGTTCCGAGCACAGCAGGGAGCACTGTTTCAGGGAATAAACAAAAATTATAACCGACTTCAAAAAATAAAATAACTAAAAAGTTATAAAATAATTGCGTTTCTTTAATTTTTGTGTCTACAAGTAATAATCATCTGTACTTCTACTAATGTAAAATTTTTGAGTTTACCACGTCATTATTGCTACTTTTGGTGTCGGTTTACATTTAATCGTACTGTGTGAAAAGTCATTCGTCCGACGACGACCAGAGGAGGGATCAGGTAGATAGACTTCGTCGTTGGTTTGAATCCTACCAAAAACAGACAATTTGTGTGATGAGTATATGTGTTCATATATTATATTTATCATCATCATCATCATCATCACCACGATCACCATCATCATCATTATCATCATCAGCTCCGGGAAGACGATATCCGTGCAGCGACCGGACCGTGCTGGATGTGAGTGCCGAGGGATCGGTCTTCTTATAGTTCATTTAGGGAGGCCTATATATTTATATAAAATCATTTTTATAAACTTAAGGGTACTAGGCTTTAAACCTCTTTTATTAATTTCTTATTTTATTTAGGTCGGTTTAATATAAAAAAATAATAAAAATACCTTTTACTGATTTTATCGCTACTTATTAAAATTCTCCACGTTTCAGATACTTTTACAACAGTACTGTGACCGTGGTCATTATAAAATACTTGCAACAACTTACAATAAAACTTATCACTAATATAATTGAATTCCAAATATAAGACCCACCACATTACTCATAAACAACTCGAAATAAATCAGTAAACGTTTTCCAAACTAATTAAACTTGTTTACCAAGTTAATATCGAAGTTTTTACTCATGAAAAAAAATGGCTAATGAAAAATGGCGCTAAGCCTGGGGCCTGTTTGTACGCCAAATAACGCCAATAAACTTTCAGCGTGTTTTTCGTTAAAAAATATTTTTTCGAAGAAGCCTCAACTCGAATTTATTACACAATAATTCATAATCGTGCGAGCGGGACGGAGAGCGAGATAGCGATAGAGGGAGATGTAGATATGGACTGTTTGTATTAGAAAGAGATAGATATGTTTACAGTGAACGCGCCCTTTTGATAGTGTTTCCAAATTTTAGGAAAGTGCGCCGTATTGTTTGTCATAAGGGTTGGTTTACACGGGGAAGAAATTTGAACTATTTTATCGTTAGTGAAAATAAAGCAAACCTAATAATGTAAGTGTGTAAGTTCAGATAAAAATCATGATATTTTTTCTCGGTGTGTTTTGAATCTGTCACAAAGTCTCATTTTTTGCACGGCTATTTTAACGTTGGCGTTTAATGTACATAGCAATTATTATGATTGTTAGTGAAAGGGTTAAAATGTAAGGGTATTAATAACTAAATAAGAATACTAAAGAGTTTCGTGATCGAAGTTCGAAGTTATAACGAATATAAAATAGCATTTTATTACAAAAAATACAATTTCCTTAGAAAAAAGTTAACATTTGATTAATCCTTTAACATCATCATCAGCCTCTCCGTTTCGATAAATAAGAGCCTCAAAGCTCACACCAGCGCCATGTAAGCCCAAGTTCCCAATGCACCGGCCCCTGATCCAATGATTGTGTCGCAGGGGTGCTCGGGTGGGGTGATAGTTTCGCTATTTTCCACAAAAAAAGTGCATCGCACTCGTTTTTACTTAAAACACGCCAGTTTTGGGCGCACGCGCAATCGGCAGCACGTGCCAAATAAAAAAAAAACGAAATTCAAATTCCTGTCCGCGATTGGTCGTTTTAAAAACTGTTCTCATTGGTTGTGTTTAAAAAAAGAATGTTGATAATGTTCGTAAGGTGAATTTGAAGGTTGGAAATGAAGGAGGAATTGGAACAAAGACACGAGGATGGGAGGTGAGATTCTTATTGGAATATGATGATCAATATTTGATTGTTTTTTTGTTTCCAAAAATTAGAAAGGCCATTTTAGGCTAGGCTATTTAGGTATGTTAATAAGCTATTTTATTAATCTAGGAACGTACATATTATTACAAGAATACCTTGAAGGGATCATATTGTATGTGACTTTTTGTGGTTCATTTTAAGAGGTTTGTATACACCTACACCTGTCAACACCTTACTCTATCTTTATCAAAAAGAAATGCGTAAAAAAATAATTAATAAAAACGTTTCCTAGGAATATTATAACTACGAAAGATATACATACTTACCACCTTTCCTTTTATTTTATTATTTTTAAATCAATCGTACAATAATTGTTAAATTGGACTTTATTAACTAGAATCGACAAAAGCGATGATTAACAGGCGGTAAATAGCTTTTTTTATATAACAGTAGGTAAAAAAACTTTTATGGATTTTCAAGCCCGACGTTTGGGATACTTTACAGCAACCATGGTCACGGGAGGATGTGTCCTTCGCGTTAATAATAAACCGCTATAAAATCCGTAAAATTTGTTTCATGAGTGAAATTCGCGTGTGTGAAAAAAATTAGAAAACAATAACAGTAAATAATTTAAAAAACGCATAACATTCTATTTGCAATTTAAAAAATATACGAATATTCATTCTCTGTTATTAAATTTTATATTACGGTTGTATGGATAGCTGTTTCACAAAAAGTATAATAGCTAAGCCAGAATTGATTTTCCTCAAATATAGAGTTTGAGAAGTAGATTTAGACATGCGGCATTAAAATAATCTTTATCATATCAAGTATATCGAAGACGACACGGACAAAGCCATGGGCAATCGCTAAGATAAAACCTTAATTGTGCTAGAAATAAATAAATAAATAGAATGTGTTTAGATTGTATGGTACATTAGTCTCTGCATTAAATAACATTAATTTAGCAATATATCTTAGTTGCACCCTTAATCCAGACTGTTCTACTGCGATAGCCGGCCTCTTGGTCGTAATTGAAAAAATGCTAATTCCCACAATACGGAGGGAAAATATTTAAAATTTAAAAATTATTCCGAGCCACATTAAGAATGAGACGCACTTGCTGCCTTTAAATTATATTTTTAAAGACAAATCTCGGATACTATGTACCGTTAATATTTTTTATAAAATGTACTAAGCTTTTTAGTGTATGTCCGGTGGGAGGAAAGCGCTGTGCCGCGCTCCCAGCTGCATGGGTACCACCATCTTGCTTGTTTCTCCCGTGTAACAGCTTTGCTGTGTTTCGGAGAGAAGGGCAAGACAGGCAGTGTAATTACTGGCACCGAGACTTAACATCGTATGTCTCAGGATAGGCAACACATAAATGAGTTGCCTGGGGTCGTTCCAGGTATACTAGTTTATTTTCATGGGCGACGTCGACCACTTACCATCAGGTGGTACGTTTGCCAGTTTGCCTAACCAACTAACATTAAAAAAAAATGTCCTATGTAGGTCGAATTACGGAAATCAAAACATTTATATAAAACTAGTTGTTGCCCGCAGCTTCGCCCGCGTTAGCTTAGATTTACAGCTATATCGTTATCATAAAAGAATAAAAACAAAAATTTTTATAAAAAGGGGTGGACCACCATGAAAAATATTGACCGATTCTCAGACCTATTCGATATGCACACAAAATTTCATTAGGATTGGTCCAGTCATTTCGAAGGAGTTTAATTACTAACACCGTGACACGAGAATTTTATATACTAGAATATAATCTATAACCTTCTTTAATATTATGCTATCGAATGCTAAAAAAATTAGCGGTGGGCGATTATGAGTTTTTTCATAATCGATTTATTTTCAACTACTAATATTCATAATCGATTATGAATATTAGTAGTTGAACAACCTCAGAAAAAAATATTTTTCTCATTGAACTAACATATCCGTAGACTGTCGTGTTCATACGAACTCGTCAGCTTTAAATATCGACATAGTAATTAATAATATTAAATATATAATAAACTAGTGGCACCGACAGACGTTGTACTGTACAGTTTTTTTTTGTGAATCTAAACCATCCTCGAATCCCCTTGAATTCACACAAAACATTTCATCAAAATCGGTCCAGCCGTCTAGGAAGAGTTCAGTGACATACACACGCTCACAAGAAATATATATATATATATATATAAAGATAAGACATAGTAATTAATAATTGGTATATTATAATGAAAGGGATATTATCGCGGTTTACTAAGTTTTTTATTTATTTATTTTATTTATTTATTTATTTATTTATATGCCATGTTTCGGATTCTTGACAGGAACCATGGTCACGGGAGAACGACGCAATGAAATACGTAAAAGTTTTATTATAATGAGTGAAATTCGCGTAAACATTAGAAAATTATACGTAATGTAAATGTATGTATATACAAATGTAAATGTATATGTAATGGTGTAGGTAAAAATGGGCTCTACATTCTGATGTTATGTGAGCGAGAGGTACCACCCCGGTCGTGCCAGCCCAATTCGTCTACAAAGCAGCATGGCACTAACTCTTACAAAACGATAAACTTACATTAACAAAATTATAATTGGCTGTGGAGTTTATTAAATAAGGACGTAGTATTAAATAAGTACGACATCTAAGCAATATAAGTCTTGGCGTTCATTGAAGGAGGCCTATGTTCAGCAGTGGGCGGATAGAGGCTGATAATGATGAAGATAAAGATAAGAGACATTGCAAGTCGTCTTCTTCTATCCACGCGTTGACTACCTTGAGATACAATGTGCTGTGCCAGTAATATTATTTTTCCAGTCATTCTATTTGCTTTACATTGACCATACAGTTCAGCCAGGATTTATCATGCAGGCATAAGGAATACCATTCCTAATGGTTCCCATTGTCCCATCAATGGAATTTTGCTTTTGAATTGAATTTTTTTTGCACCATTAAAACGTCGACGTTCCTTATCACGCCACATATTTATGTCGTATGAAATGAATCTAAATAGAATAAAAATATTATATTATATCGGTACTAATATGTACGGTTTCAGTGCAGATCATTATTTTTAATGATGCTTTGTAGACTTTATTCATAACTGTATGTGGATGACAAAATAAGAATTTACCAATCCTATCTCATTTCTTACATGCTTTAGACACTAGATTATCATTTATCAAGTCATTTGCCATCACTTCTTCACTGTCACCACAGACGATCCACTGTAGTATCAATAAAAATAGCCAAAATTTTAATATTTATACTGTACTGATATGGGTGAAACCTGAAATAAATGTTTTTTTTAATAACTTCTGCTACTTCTTTTGAATGCTAAAGAAATCACCCTATATTGTATACTAACTTTTTTTTGTTCCCGCTGGAGAACTTCATTTTGTTCTGTGGCGCGGGACGACCTCTCTGTGGAGGTGTTGTCGGTCCCTTGAGGGACTGAGTAGCTGTCAAGGTGCCCTGTTAGCTCAACAGATCCGGGGCACCTCACCAAAGGCGGCATTGGTGGCACTCGCCGGGTTTCAGTGGGTAGAGCTGTGTCCACCTTACTCTCTTTCGGGCGCAGCGAGTCTCACATAGGGTATGTTCCTGGGAAGTTCCCCCTACCCCGCGGGATGCCTCAGAGCATTTCCCGGCGTAAAAGAAAAAAAAAGTTTAGTGATCATCCTTACTCTGTGAAGCCATATTACCCAAGAAACGCAATTCATCATTCTGTAAGACTATGATATAATATTATACTTTTTAAACGAAGCTAACAAAAACATAAAAGTTATTGAACAGAAACCTCTTAATATAAAACGTTCTAGGTAAAACATAAGCACATAGTTGTAGAAGAACTATTCGCCTAGATCTAGATTTAAGAATATAAATTATATTAGCAATTGCGTATAAATAAAGGTACCAGGCGGTGCCTGAGCGAAAAATGTAAGAAGTAGGTTTTTTGAAGGTCAATTACACGCCATAAGTTCTTTGTAGACTCCATTCTTTAAAGTTTTATTTATTGTGTTTGTGAAAGACCCTTTTACAAATAGCAAAATAGTAAGAGGTAGTGCCATGCTGCCTTGCAGCCGAATTGGGCCGGCACGACCGGGGTGGTACCTCTCCCTCACATAACACCGGCGTCAACTGAGAGCAATGCTGTCAGGTTTCGTGCGGTTTGTGAGTTTCCGGTGGCCCATGGGGGGGGATAGGGAAAAGGAGGGCAACGCAGTTGCATACGTTTCGACTGTGTAGATGTCTATGGGCGTCGGTACCATAAGGCAACGACTGCTCAATTGCCTCCTTATGACATAAAAAAATCATAATTGTAATGATATATTATGTACATTTTGAAAACCAAATTCTCAATGGTAATTTTGTAATTTTCAGATGCGGCGGTGACGCGATGTCAGTGGCGCCGGCAGTGAAGCGCGAGCATGACTGCAGCCCTGCAGTGGTGAGCGCGGCGGGAGTAGGCAGCGGGGGCGCGGAGAGCGAGGGGGGAGGCAGCCCGGGACGCAAGAGGCGCAAGCAGGCCGCACCCGCACGGGCGCACCCCCCGCCACTGGACCTGCACGCCAAGATGGCCGACATATACAAGAGCGCACTAGCATTCGGAGAACTCGCGCTACCCACTTTTGATCCCCTTGCCGCCTTCCGGTTACTACCGCGCCACGATCCACCGAGAATCTTCAACCCGGAAGCCTATTGCGACCTGTGCTGTAAAGAGTTCTGCAATAAATACTTCCTAAAAACTCATCGGGCCAACAAACATGGTATATATGATGGCGAGCAGCAGCAGCAACATCCGGGGATCCTTCCCCCGCAGTCCACACCACCGCGGAGATGTTCTGATGAGGAGTCGGGCGGAACACCTAGACGCCTCTCCCCCGACTCGGCGAGGCGGGCGCGAGAAGCGGCCTTTCAACCTGATATGTTGAGACGACTCGGTGTGACGAACCCAGAAGCGTTCTGTGAGATCTGCTGTAAAGAATACTGTAATAAATACTTCCTAAGAACTCATCGTGAGAGGCGACACGGAGTCCCGCCCCACAGATCTCCGGAAAGGTTACCCGAGCCGTCTCCAGTTCCCGCCACGCCACCGACTGCGACACCACAGTCTATCACTCCTCCGGAGCCCACGCCACCCGGACTCTCCTTGCAGCCGTCATACGACAATGTAGAACGTTTAATGGTCAAAAGAGAACAAGAAGACCGAGAAGATTTTGAAGCCGCTCTAAGGGAAGGACAAACGAGCCCATTAAACTTAATAATGGAGGAGCGCGCTACGGGGTCCCCGGGCTCCGCCAGCGAGGAGCTACGTAAGCTTCAGACGATGATCTCACAACTGAACGAGCTCGCTGCGGAGAGACTCGCCGAGGAACCTTCGGAGGCGCCGCGACCTCCCTCTGACTCGCCCCCACAACAGGATGAACGACGATCGGGTGGCGCGGGCTCCAGCTTCTGTGAGATATGCAACAAGGAGTTGTGCAACAAATATTTTATGCGCACACACATGCAGCGCATGCACGGCATCTCACTAGAGAGCGGAACGCAACTGGGCGGTGTAACTTGCGATATTTGCCATAAGGAGCTCTGCAGCAAATACTTTCTACGAGTTCACAAGCACAACACTCATGGCATTCCAGCACCACCAGCACCGACCACGACCGCGCCCTCCGAGGTTTGTCCGCTCTGCTCTCGCCGATTTCGGGGTCCCCGCGCGCTGCGGGCGCACCTGCTGGCAGAACATGCTCCGCCCGCGCGCCCGCCCCCGCCACCGCCGATGCCCCCGCGGCCTCTAGATCTGCTGGCCCGCGATAAGCCCTACGCATGCTCGTACTGTCCTTTCACTACCGACGTGCTCGCGTTCCTGTTCGCGCACGAACGAGCTCACGTCCAGCGCGCCAACGAGCAAGCGGAGATCGCAGAAGCGGAGGGAGAGAGCGGAGCCGAAGCGAGCGAGACGGGAGAGATGGAGGGCGAGAGCGAGCCGGACGCGTACTCGTGCTCGCGCTGCGAGTTCCGCGCGGAGAGTTTCGCGGCACTGGAGGCGCACGTGCGCGCAGCTCACGGCGGCGCGGGCGCGCTGCTGGCCGTGCCGCGCGCACCGCGGGCGCCGCTCACCATGCAGCCCTTCGTGCTGGAGGAGGCGGGCGGCGCGCTGAGCCTGCTGCCGGCGCTGGTGTTCCTGCCGGTGCGGCGGCGCGCTACCCGCCGCGCCACCGTTACTCTGACGCTGACGCCGGCCTAGCCGCCGGTGCCGCGCGGGACTACCGACCCGCGCGCGTTTTCGCCTGCATCGCCGGCGGGCGCGCGCTCGATCGCCGAACGAATTAACTACATTTAACGCTGTGTGCCTTCGAGCGATTGCCGAGAGATAAGTCGCGATCGTTCAAGAGGAGTCCGCGGCCGCCCGCCCGAGCGCTACACCGCGCGGCGGCCTCCCTCCCTTTTTGACAGAGTCTAACTTCGTATATTGAGAATTATATTCACGGGTGATATATGAAACGTTGCCGCTTATGAATCGGTTTATTTATTATCTCCTCGACGTCGGGTCGGTCCGAGACGAGTATCTGAAACGTCGATTTCGACCAGGAGAAGAATTACACCCTAGGTTAGTTATTATTATTATTTAAAAGATACGTATTTTGTGGCGAGTGTCGCTCGCGCTAGCGTCGTAGAGGGGGTGCGATGTTGATCACTTGGCGAGCAGGAGGCCGCGCACAGCCCCAGTACTACCGCGACAACCGCTCTACCTCACTTAGGTTTTATAAGCTGTTATTGTATAAATATATTTTGGAGTTAAAATACACAGAGTACAAACGTAGTCGTACGTGGCCGCGAGGAGGCCGCCACGTTAGCTATACTCGATGCTGTTTGTTGTTGTCTAGAGACGAAGCACAAAGATACGTACTATGGGCAGTGATCAACATTAAACGTAATGTTAGCATTAAATTTGATTAGATATGTGGTCGTGTGGCTCGGTCGGACGGGTTTAGTTGTGTAACACATCAATCATTACGGGTCATTGTTTTGGGGCCGCGAGCTCAGCTGGCGCCCCTGTCGTAGGGCCGGGCTTAACTTTTTATATTTCTTTGTATGTATTTTAAATTTAAAGTGTTACTATAAACGCTCTTCTAGTGCATCCTTGCGTTGTTGATACAGTAATAATTTTACAAATATATTCAAAATAAGGTATAAATTCAAATGTCGCCTATCAGCAAATAAGTTATTCCTTATTTTAGGGATTTGAAAAGAACAGAAATTATAATAATAAATTTATATTATAGTTATTACAGTTAAATTTATCATTGTACGTATAATTTATATAGTGATAAAAGGTCTTTGCAATTCGTATAACAATTTGTTCAAACGAATAAAAAAATGAATCCGAAATGGACATGGGACAGAGAGTTGTTGTATGCAATACAAAAAATATGTTATAAAAGAAAAGCTGTTTAATCTTAATATGTATTTTGATCTTGTAAAAAGTCGTTGAAAATATGTAACAGACTAACACTAGAATGTTAGCAAGCGATGCACTGGAATAGCCACGAGTTATTATGTAAATCTAATTTGAAGACAGATTTATTTAAATTACTTATTCGGTAGATCATTGTGGGAGTTAGCTTGTACAAACCATGCAGCTTCTGATAAAAGTTCCTATATATGTATGTAAGTTGTAATTTAAAGACACAAGAGGTCGCCTTC
Organism: Helleia helle; assembly: GCA_963853865.1. Taxonomy (NCBI): domain Eukaryota; kingdom Metazoa; phylum Arthropoda; class Insecta; order Lepidoptera; family Lycaenidae; genus Helleia; species Helleia helle. Next base: position 8,722,114 of record OY971434.1, read on the forward strand.
GGAACGGCTCTAGAGGAGGCGGCTACCCGATATTAGGTATATAGGGTCCGGGTAGTCAAGTCCAAAAACACAAGTCCAGTACAATAACGTTCCTAAACTAGTTCCTGTTACGAGTTCCTCACTGATGACGTCACGGCAGCCATCTTCCGAATCGTCTTCCCGCCAAAACTCCGCCTAGAGCCGAGACGATCGCGCGCGATACAACAAATTATATTAATAAAGTTTTAAATAATAACAAAATAAATAAAAAATTGTACGCGTGGTATAGACCGCTCGGCGTTCACAAGCTCCTGTGTTAAGGCGTGCGTTTTAGAACCATTTGTTAGAGAGAAGCGCAACATTTTTATTGTTACGGAACTTGTGACGGCCGATCAGATCGAGGATGTATGTAGTTAAATATTTGTGTTCGGGTTTAATTTACCGGCGTCGTACCCCGTGTTAGGCAGGTAATATAGTTATACAGTACAAGCCGGCAATACAGCGGTGATGGTGATACAATATACAGTACAAATTAATTATAAGTATAGAATACAGGCGTAACTACATCATAGAAATAGACCACTGGGGTACAGCGCCTGCCTGCTGCAGTCGCACTGTATTGCATCGAGTTTTTTACTGAGAGAGTTATAATGTTTTAAAATGGTACAAAAACTCGATGGAATAGATATTTTATTGTTCCTCAAACTATTTTTATTCGTAAGATCAATAAACAAGAACAATAGATAATATAATTCTTTATATTCGGAACTAACTGAGAACGTGTTTAAGTCTCTATTAGATTTAGACATGGAAATGTACTAGTCATATTTTAAGTACCAATTTCTTGTATAATCGTCAGATTGAAGCTTATTTTTTGATGCCATGTTATAATTTTTATTTTCCTGCTATAGAAATCACACATGCCTACCCTAAAGTACCTAATGAAAGTAACGCCTAGTACAAAGCTATTTCAGTACAATAAAAATATAATATGATATTTAATATTTTAAATGATCAGATATATTCTAATGTTTTTGTGTACAATACCATATTAATTCAGTAGGGCAGTCCGTGGAGAAGGTATTATAAAATAAATAAGGGTTTAAATCCACTTTTAACCGCTTAAAAAAAAGAGAAGTCTGAATAAGCCTGAGAAAAAAGTGATTAAAATACAAATGGGGAGAAACCGTAGAACAGTACAAATTACAAACATAATTAATAATTAAATTCATATTACTAAATGGCTTTATAACAACTCGTAAATATTTTAAATGATTATTTTTATTTTACGCGAAGGTAATTTTAATGATATAATAAACGTGAAGTACCTCGCAATTCCACAAATGTCCAATATCGAGGCTTTAGCTATAAATAATACAATTAAAATCTTGTTATTAAGAAAAATAAAAAACAGTCTTGTAAAAGTTTACAATATACCAAGTTTTACGTTAAGATGATGCTTTAAAAGTACAAATATTTAGATGATAGACAAAACACCAAATATATCAATCACACCTGGCTATCTGTATACTTATATTTTACTTTTTAACTAAAACTTAAAATATCTAGTCTGACTTTAGTATTAGTTAAAAGTGCGACTGTATTTAAATACATTTTATAACATAGCTGTGTTATTTCTAGTCAAATTATTTTAAATTTTTTATTTTACCAAGTGGATGTCGACGGAATAAAATCCAAAATAAAAAATGGGATGAGTGAAATAAAATAAAATGGTTTATAACAAAATATATTTATGTAACATTAAAATAGTTTTAATACTTAAAAATGTTGGCGTCCACTTTTGGTAAGAAATATTTTAAAAATAAAGAGAATTATATTCGGCTTCAAGAGGAGGCTAAATTTAAAGCTGTGGGCATATATTAAGCACTCGATGTTTAAGTTTTTTTTTTCTTTTAAGGCAATGAGTATTTACTAAATGCTAGTGTCTTTTAGTTTCATTGTTCCGATAAAACAGCACAATCATCAACTTAAATCGATGATAGCGCCATCAAATCTGCCATAAAGACACACTCTCTTCTAAGCTTTTACTCTACCAGAGATTACATGTCTAGAAGTCTACAGATAATTTTACTTGTGCTCTTTCTAATTGACTTTTATAGTGCAGAGGTGTTAAAGTATACAGCCTATAAAATGTCATTATGTAAGAATGTTCTGGAAAATAAAAGCATCGAGAACTAAGTAATGCTCACAGTTGGTATATGTTCCTAGATCCGTCTGTTTGTTATTTGTTTTCCATTACTACGAAGCATTTCTACCGTATTCAATAAATTAAATATACAAATATATGTGAGTCTTTTTAATTTATACTCATAAAGGATATATTGTGCTAAGCTTTATATTCTCAAAATGCACGAGTTTACGTAAGTAAATTAACTATGAAATGTGGAAATCCATTACTTACATGATTTTTTTCAGCAAAGCAAGCTTTTTCGCAAACGAATACTATATTATAGGTAATTTACAAACATATATATTATTATAGACTAAGATAATATTCCAAAAACTAAACTAGAAACTAAATGAAACGTTTTATGAATGTCCATCTGCATTTGTTATACCGGTGGGCGGCGCGGCGGTGCCGCGGTGGGAGGGGTGCGCTGTGTCCACTATCCTTCTTATTTAGCAGGGTAGGCAGTGTAATTACTGGCACAGAGAGTAAGCATCTTATATTAGGATAGGCAACACGTACATTGCCTGGGCTAGTCTCAGGTTATTTGTTTATGTTCATGGGTGACGCTGACCACTTACCATCATGTTGCTACTATACTACTATGATAGGCAACCGGGCGGATGTTTGCCTATCCAACTAACATAAAGAATGGATGGAACCTGCCTGATTTTGTTCCGGTATTATGCCAAGCAGGTAGAGTATTGATCTCACCTGCCTTTCTACCATAGGTGTCAAGATAGGACAAGTCTAGATATGATATGAGGAAGCCAGACTCGGTTAAGTTATTCTTGTACATTGACGTTTTCACTTGTCACCTTGTCTGATGACTTGCTTATTAATTAAAGAGGAGGGTGTTGGGCCATAGTTCACCGATGCGCTAGCCCAATGCGGGTTGGTTTTTTTATGTTAGTTGGGTAGGCAAACTGGCAAACGTGCCACCTGATGGTAAGTGGTCGACGTCGCCCATGAACATAAACCAGTTTACCTGGAACGAGCCCAGGAAACTCATGTGTATACCTATCTTGAGACATAAGATGTTAAGTCTCGGTGTCAGTAATTACACTGCCTGTCTTGCCCTTCTCTCCGAAACAGAGCAAAACTGTTTCACGGGAGAAACAAGCAAGATGGTGGTACCCATGCAGCCGGGAGCCGGGCACAGCGCTTCCCTCCCACCGGTTGGTGAACTTACCTTCAAACACTTAAGTTCTAATCATGATTTCTTCCTACACCGATGAGCAAGTGATGTTCGCATATTAAGATTCACTGGAACATTGATAGGTGCCCTCGGCCGGGTCGAACTCAGACTTTCACTCTCTAGCAAATCTACGCGCCAGGCCTTAATGCTGCCGAGTCCAATTTTATACTAACAAATGAAGCCCAGAATCGGTGAGAATCGACCATTAATTTAATGTCATTTTCATGACTCGCGGATAATATGGTCATGTGCCCAAAAAATTGTGTATATTTTTTTAAGCTTGATATTCTTAGATCGCAAATTAGTTAGTTTACGGGGGATCGGTCGTCTTGACGTTCGTTAAAGAAGGCCCACGTCCAACATTGGACGACTAGTCGCTAATCTACGATGGACGGAATAAGCGATGTGATAATAATCTTAATCAATTAGCATGTGTTGAAGCTGGTTTGATGACGGTAAAATTATTCTATATACATAATTATTCAAATCTAGAATATTTCTGGCCAACGACATCAAATTTTCAACAACAAATGTCGTACCCCCTCGATTATAGACCTCAAAATGCTTTGAGGAATCGAAAATATTCCGTTCCGTACACATTTAAAAAAAATACCGTGAAACATCGCACTTTCAAATAAATTTCCGCTTATTTAGTTCTTTATCCAATAAAATTATAAATAAATACGTACACCCTTTCATAGTACGAAAAAATCCCGCCAAAACGCTTCTAATTAAAGATTATATCCGCGTCAACTGTCAGCTTTGGAATCACAGATAAAAAATATCACAAAAAGGTGATTTTTTAATAAAAAACGACGCCCATTAAAAATCGCATCGCGAGGGTCGTATTGTGTCGCATCTGTCGATTTTTTGTTGGAAAATGGATAGAAATTGTTGAAAAATGGGTTAAATGCTCAATATAATGGCAAAACATTGTAGATACATGGGGTTAGCCATGACAGTGTCAACATAACGTCACTTTAACCCCCGGGCCGACACGCTTCTTATTTTTAATATAATATTGTTCCTTCCTTGTTCATTTGACTTGACCTTTTATGATGATTGCATTAACTTTTATTTATAAAAAAGTTATGGTTTTTTGGGTAAATTTGCAATTTAAATATTGAAAGCGTTCATCATTAATATTGCTGGTAGTAAAGTGTCAGTTGCCTTCATTCTGAAAAGAAGGATGTTACCTATGTATATATCGTGTTCACTGAATGGATACAGGCAGGCCGGCCACATGATACAAACTTTTTTTTTCTTTTATGCCGGGAAATGCTCCGAGGCATCCCGCCTGGGAGTAGGTCTTCCCAGGTGGGTATATGGGATTCGCTGCGCCCGAAAGATGGTAAATGGACGCAGCTCTACCCACTAAAACCCGGCGAGTGCCACCAGTGCCGCCTTAGTGAGGTGCCCCGGATCTGTTAAGCTAACAGGGCACCTCGACGGCTAGTCGGTCTCGCAAGGGACCTACGCTACCTCCACAGAGGGGTTGTCATTGTTGTGGTTGAGGTTCCCATCCTCACCCCTTGCCCCCTGCTCTTTTGTTCCCGCTCCTTATAAGAGGGGTACAAAAAGCCCCCTCAACCCAATTGGCTTCGCCCAAGGCGCTGGGCTCACCGTAGTCTACTGAGCCCCACCGCCACGTCAAGGCCTGAACCATGGTGGGGACATGGTACACACTAATGTATTTATGTTTGTACTGTCCTTATTGTCATTATCACAGTTACCACGAAAGTGGGTTAAAATAATGTTCATGATTGATATTTTCAATAGCTCTAGGTAGCATTGACTCTCTTACGTTAGCCTCCACTCGAACTACTATCAAATAGTACGTGATGAGTAGCACAGCCTCATGTAAACCACAAAGATAGAGCGACTTACGCACGTGTGGGGCTGGTAAACATATTACTAACAGCAGGACATACGCAAACAAAACAGATTTATATGACTGGACTTATCTCATAATATGTGAAAACAATTTAAAAGTATTCAAAACGGGATATTTACCAAATATTTTTTTCCTTTTTTTCTTTAACGCCGGGAAATGCTCTGAGGCATCTCGCAGGGGAGTGGGTCTCCCCAGGTGGGTATGTGGGACTCGCTGCGCCTGAAAGATGGTAAGCGGACGCAGCTCTACCCACTAAAACCCGGCGAGTGCCACCAATGCCACCTTTGATGAGGTGCCCGTTTTTTTCTGTTGAGCAAACAGGGCACCTCGACGGCTGGTCAGTCCTTCAGGGGACCGACGCCACCTCCACAGAGGGGTTGTCCCGCACCACAGAACAACCCCTTCCAACTTCGGGACAGTACAATGGGGTGAGGTTCCCATCCTCTGCCCTTATCCCCCTGCTCTTTTGTTCCATCCTCTTATAAGAGGGGTACAAAGAGCCCCCTCGGCTCAATTCACTTCGCCCAAGGAGCTGAGCTCACCCTAGGCTACTAAGCCCCACCGCCACGACAAGACCTGAACCATGGTGGGGAGGTGGAGGGGGATATTTACCATAGCTCTGCAAAACAAAAGTAAAACAAGTAAATATCCTGTTTAAAATAGTTTTAAATGTGAAAATAGCCGTGTCAGTTTAAAATCTTATTTAAATAACCATTGTTTGACTGGCTATATTTTCAATCAGTTAAACCTATTTAAAACATTTCAATTACCTAGTTCCATTTTGAAATACTGTCCTAGTCTACTAAGTACTATAAAGTACTTATTGTAAATTTACGATGAAACTTGTTCATTATAAAAGGAGTTTGGTAATACTTATTTCAAATAAACTATCAGTGTTCATAAAACTCTTTATAATAAGGCACGGTATGGTCAAATCCATAATGGACATTACTCAAACAAATAATTATTATTTTCATGAATAGACGAAAGTCATAAATCAAAAGTAGCGATTATTTTAAATGGGAATTAATAATTTCAAAAAATCAAACAATTGTCGCCAATAAACCATTCAAATAAGAGCGAAAAATCTCAATAAATGCACCGGACATTATTAAAATAAGGGGACATGTATACTTAAAATGCACTTTTACACAAAAACCGTAGTTTCCCCTTAAAAATGAATGTCCCCACACCCCGATTTGCATTGTGTTTAAACTTTTTTGGCGGCAGATGGCCGTGGTAAATGGCGCGAAATTTTGACAGAACATGTAATTTTTGTAGCGCAAAACTGACATTTTACGTAAAAAACTTAATATCATATCGAACCCTTTTCCAAAGGATTGAATTCAATTACCCTGTGAAAAGTAATAAAGGGGTGCTTTTTATGATTTTTTGGAAAAAAGTCGGGGTTCAATGTAGGTCACTGGTACTTAGTGAATTAAAGTTTTTTTTCGAAAAATGGCGCACGTCTGTCACGCGTCGGAAAAGCAAGGGTTTAAAAATACAATGGTGTTTTAGAAAATGATTTAGACATATTTTTTTCTGTAATCTCGTAACGGATTTCGTAAAATTACATTTTTTGGAAATTGTATTTTTTATAATACAATGTCAAGTTGTCGATATGGATTATTTATTGATTATTTATTGTTATTTTATGAAAGGCTAGTAATCTATTTTTAAATCTTTGTTTTTTTTTACTTCATTAGAGTTAAAACGTATATATATGTGTATATACGTTTAGTTAGTGTATATATACAAGTATCTAAGGGGTTTAAAGGATAGTAAAGATCTTATAAATTTGAAGCTGGCAACTTCCTTTTTTAGAAGTCATAGAGCGTAATAAATGCAATAAAAACTAGGATTATGGAATTTGCACTTTAATACTTTGGTCTTTGTGTTGTTTTTCGTCTATATATACTAAGCTTAATTCCTTACACAGTAAGTTATATAGTAACCTCGTTTAACCAACATTTTCGTGACTTTTGTGCCTTTATTTTAAAGTTTTATAGAATTAATCACATATAAAAACATTAAATGTATATTTCACAAAACTTCATATATCATAATACATGTAATCAAACAATATGGAAGCGGCAAGCAGAAGGGCCTTTTCTTGCACGGACAAATCTCTTTCGAACGCAACACCAAACCTGAAAAGGATATACACAATAATATATTGCACGGGTTCCCTTGAACACAAGCCGACGATATTGTAGTTCCCCTTTGCGTTGCAGATCGAGTTGGCGAACTTCATACGACTGCTGTTTTTAGGACTAATCCAAATTTTTCCAGACTCGTGCAACACATCCAAATAACTGTCGATTCTAAAACTCAAATTGGTTTGTCTCACTGCCAGTATTACACTATCCTGCCTTTTTCTCGGAGCACAGGCTACTCCGCGGCAGAAATAATTAGAGCTGTTTCCCAAACTTTCCCGAACCTTCGTGACCCACTCAAGTTTTAAAGCCCCCACTCAAATTGGTTTGTCTCACTGCCAGTATTACACTATGGTGCGACCCGGTATTTTTTTCGTGACGCACCAAATGGGAAACTCTGAATTAGAGAGATGATAAGAGGTAGTGTCATGCTTCATTGCAGCCGAACTGGGCCGGCACGACCGGGGTACCTCTCGCTCACATAACACCGGCGTCAAGTGACAGCTATGCTGTCGCGTTTGATGCGATTTGTGAGTTTCCGGTGGCCCATTGGGGGGGGGGGGGATAGAAAAAGGAGGGCAACGCATCTGCATAGCCCCTGGTTGTGCGGATGTGTATGGGCTTCGGAATTATAAGGCTCCGACTTCTTGTTTGCCCCTTTATGACATAAAAACAATGATATTCACGCAGACGGGAACGCAACACATACTTATGAACCATAAAAAAAACAGTTCGCAGTCAAGAATCAGTATATATCGGTCACTCGGTAATAAGATAAGGAAATATCAAACCTATCAGTGATCGGTGAGAAGAAGAGCGATTGCGTGATCCCCTCCCACCGCTTGCCCGTACTGCCGGCCGGTCTGCCGTCCATGCGACTGGCCTGGAACTGCACGTCACTGAAGAAGCTCAGCGTGATGCGGGGACCTGGGGAGGTAATACCTTTTTTCTTCTTTACGCCGGGAAATGCTCTGAGGCTTCCCGCTGGGGAGGGGCGGAATCCCCAGACGGGTATGTGAGACTCGCCTTTGGTGAGTTGCACCGGATCTGTTGAGCAAACAGGGCACCTCGGAGGCTAGTCAGTCCCTCAAGGAACCGTAGCCACCTCCACAGAGGGGTTGTCCCGCACCACAGAACAACCCCTCCCAACGTCTGGAACAGTGCAATGAGGTGAGGTTCCCATACTCGGCCCCTGTCTCCTCCTACTCTTTATATATATAGCTCTTATAAGAAGAGTGGTACAAAGAGCAGCCTCCTCGGGTCACTTGGCTTCGCCCAAGGTGCAGCGGCTCACCCAGGCTACTGATCCCCACCGCCACGACAAGGCTTGAACCATGGTGGGGAATATAAATGTGTCATATTAAAATATAGTGTTTAATTTAATTCTGATCCAATACCTTGAATCCAGAATATTTGTTCTCCGTTAGCACCGTTGACAATGTACGCCGGCCTAACCGGGGCCCATTGCTGCTCGATACTGCCGATTCTCGTGCCTGGAGGTGAGAACACCTGGAAGTGAGTGAGAAGAAGGGAAGCGAGAGGTGAAGTGAGGATACACAGACTTCAACAAAAATACGTTTGAATTCAAAATTCGCTCTTTTAGGTATAGTTAGACTCAACTAAATCTTGTAAAACATTGTCCAAAGTGTGGTTCTAGTGTTTTAACTATGTCTTGATGGCCATCGTCGTGGCAGACCCTAGCGTGTGATACGTCCTGTCTCCTTAGACCCTAGGTCTAGGTTCCTTCCTGACGATAGTGTAGAATAGAGATCCATCCCGTCCATCTAGCCAAAGGATCTTTTATCGCTTTACCATATATCCGATCTAGAATACCACTAACAATCCTGTACCACCGAAGGATCTTGAAATTGACTTAAAATGAAACATTACACAATTAATACAGTAAAAATACTGTATTATCAACATCGAATGATACTGTATACAGATAAATAAAGTTGAAGTGTTTGTAATTTCAAATTCGCATATGAAAGTATAAACGGTATTTACATCAAAAAAGCAATTTTTAAAATTTTTGTCTATCTGTCTATCTGTTTCAGCTAATCTCTGAAAAGGCTGGACCTATTTTGACGGGACTTTCACTGACAGATCTAAGCTGATATTATAGGAAGTCACTTAGGCTATAAAAATTATCATTATCAATCCGGATACGGCTGTAAATCTAAGTTAACGCGGGCGAAGCTGCGGGCAACAGCTAGTGTATAATAACATTGTAATAGCTACCTGCAAAGTCTGCATCTGACAGGGCAGCACTCTCGGCGTGCAGGCGTACGGTCGGTTGATCCTCATCACCTCCTCACCAGATCTGTTCCTCACCAACAGCTGCATGGGTCGCAGGCCGTAGCACAGATACCCGGCCCACCAACTGTATGGAAATTACTATTATGTATGCATCGTAGAAGAGAAGAAATCTTGAACAAAAATAATATTCCAAGGTCAACATCAGTTCTTGATTTCTTCACTGTGTTTTATTTATTACAGCATAATATGTAAAATTGATGGTTATGCATATGATTTCTTTTTTCTGACATTGTTTTTCTGTTTGAGAATTATAATAAGATGTTTACGTTATAATTGAATTTTGTGATTTGTTTTAATTTTGATATCTTTTGTAATTTTTATTTCTATTTTTGGTTGCCAATTGTATGATGTAATAGCCTATAAGTAAAAGTGCAATTAGCTGTACCCACACTTTAAATGTATTATTGATATATAGTAGAATTATTATTGTAACTTTTGTTGGCTGTTCATATTAAATAAATAAATAAATAAATAAATAAATAAATAAAAAAATAAATATGATTGTTAAAAAAATTGTGGTGCAGGTCACAGCTATCTGGTTAGTACCTAACACTTTGGTTATTGCTGAAAAAAGAGCAGTCTAGTGAACAAAATATTTGTAAACCTATTATCTTCTTCCACTGTATAAATCACGTTCTCATCGGGTGTCTGAATTAGGAATTTGTATTTCCTGCCCCTCAAGAGCAAAACGTTTTTGACTCGCAGCCTCCTCGTAATGAAAAGTCTGTCTGTGGACGTTAGCTCATGCAGAGGAGAGATGTCCTGTACCTGGGAAAGCAATAGTTTTTATAATACTATTTTGTAATATTATTATTTTATAATGATATTTTGTAAGAGGCAGTGCCATGCTGCATTGCAGCCGAACTGGGCCGGCACGACCGGGGTGGTACCTCTCGCTCACATAACACCGGCGTCAAGTGACAGCTGTCGTGATTCGTGCGGTTTGTGAGTTTCCGGTGGAACATTGGGGGTGGGGGGATAGGGAAAAGGAGGGCAACGCAGGAGGGAACTTTTCTACCGGAGCAGGTACCCAGCTTTACCCCGAGTCCCGTTAGACGGGAGGCAGGAGGTACGCATGGCGCCTCTTCCGCACTCCAACACTGCGTCGACAGAGCGGGACGGACGTGGCATCATCCTCTCTGTCTCGCTCCCCGGTCTCTTTCTGCAAAATTACGATTTCACAGACTTCTGTCATTGCTCTCGAGCATGCAGCGCACCACACTCGAGAGCGAGATGTCCTGTTGCGTCAGTCTCTGCACACGCGAGAACTCCGCCCATGTCGGTGACTCGCCAAAGAGTTACCTCCTCTGTGAACATAAGAGGCGCACCTCTGCGAGCACCAACGCCATGAGCTCCCATGGTGGATCTCCAGCCAGGGCCTTGGCGGCCACCCAGGAGACCTTACGGTAGCCCCTGATTACCCTCACTGCTATGACCGACATACTCCACAGCAGGGCATTTTTCCTAGCGGTGAGAGAGTCAACCCAGATTGAGGCTCCGTACGTGGCTATACTCCGGCAGACTCCGGAGTAAAGCCGCCTTCAGGCTTCGCTGGGCGCCCCTATGGATAGATGCCAGGCCAGCACTGACGCCACCGTTATGACCTTCAGCCGCAGTTGTTGGAAAAGGGGGTCGAAGGTCCATTCATTAATACAAACCAATCTATTATTTTCTAATGTGAAGTAGTAAGTATAAAACACACACATTTTACTTATTATAATGAAACATAGGCCTCCCGTGACCATGGTTCTTAAGTAAAGTATCCGAAACGTCACGTCAGGGATGTAAAAATAAACCGGGATTAAATCCATGAAAGTTGTTTTTATTTTAATAAAATGTCTATATTTGTCTTGTTACATACATGATTACGTACAGTTCAGAACTAGTAACATTTCTTGAAACACCGTGTGCGTGCGTACAAGTGTAATTTTAGAGGAAAATAAGAAATAAACACCTCATAAATCCGTAATATTTCCTGCATATTTGTAATTTATCCTATTTTCCTTATTACGTAGCTGTTTTCTCTTCCTCACGTGAGTAACCGAAGCACCCTCAAATGTGTTTTTATAAACCTTGTACTCCGGACCATGTCAACATCGCTTGCTCATCGATGGAGGAATACATAGCGAGGAAACTTGCATGATAATTAGATTTAATTTCTCAGCACGTTTTACGCGAATTATGGCCTAAGAACCTCGCCTGTGAGGAATGCTTATGCTTACATAAATGTTTATAATTCCTTCTGAATAGAAAAATAATGATTTCTTAAAGGAAAAATATTCAGAAAGTCGAACACAGATTGATCATCGCTTTGGAGAAATGTTTTTCTCGAAAAGTATTTAGATTCTTAGTAAATATCTTACGCAATATAGGGTTGATATTAAACATTAAAAATACAGAATTTAGAAAAAAACCATACAACCAAGGACTAGTATCATTGTAAAGAATTAAAATGTTACAATTGTATAAAAAATAAATTCTTCAACATCGTCTTTTCCACAATTTTTTATAGTGCTCATTTTATCAGTATATTTAAATTGTAGTAGGGCGCATATTATAAAGCAAACATTAATACAAAGATCTTATTTAAAACCTCAGGACACCACACAGAGCAGAACATGTCCTGCAAAAACATGACATGTGGCAACCCCACGTACACACACATATTTCCAATAATTTTTTAATTACAAACAAACATTGTTTTTATGAATAATGAATTAATAAGAAGGACAAGTTAAGTACGTGGAACCCAAGGTCAGTAAGAAAGAGAGATACGTAATGCTATTATAGATAGATAGTCTTACGGTTCGAAAAATGGTTTTCCGATCTAACTACCATTAAGGCGGTATATTGGCAAATACACAGTGAGAAGCGCTTGGCAAAAAAATCAGGAAAATTATTCCCGCGTTATTTATCGGCCTGGAAAAAAGATATGTTATATTCTATATTATATATTATATATATTATATATTACCTAGAACCCTTGTAAGTTCATTACACGATTAGATTAACTTGACTCGATCATAAAAAATCCCAAACATAGCATAAATTTAAGCAAAGCCTGTACACATTTGTAGGAAAAAATATTTCTTTTAAATTTGAAATTTATATCATAATTTTCTTCATTTCAACCTACGTAAACTATGTTTATTCAAATTTAATTTATTTCACTTTTTCAGTACAAAAACTTAAAAAACCATAAAAACAACAACTGTTTCGGGTGGGCCGATGCAATACCGTGCCGCCCGCGTCCCCGCAGTCGCGGTTTGGCCGCTGTCATGGTCGGATCTGTGTCAAATTTTTCTTTACGTGTTTTAAACAAAAATGGCAAACAAAAACAATAAAACTAAGAGTAAGATCTCAATTTCAACATCGAGAAGGAGATCAGTCAAAAAGAGATTTATGAAAAAGTAAGTATTCGTATATTATATTAAAGTTAACTGTTTTTTTTTATAACATACCATGACACTCAATCAGGATGTATATGAAGTAGTTAATTTTGATAACGGTAACCGATATTTTTTTAATTTATAGTTTTGCTACTATTAGGTAATTAAACAGATTCCTTTTTAACCGACTGTGCTAAAAGAAAGGAGGGTAATGTTATTAGGGTGAATTTATGTAGGTAAGTACGTTTATGGCCCCTCCTGCTGACTGAACGGCTTTAGTGATTTTCGAAAATGAGGTGTCATTTATGAGGATGCAGTTGAACGGAAACAGACATACAATCAAAATTTTACATTTATAATAAGTCTTGTTGGGAAAATACTCCCTATATTGAAAAAAAAAATTAGCAACTGGCATTCCTATTTCAGCTTGAAGTTTAACACTTCAGATGAAGTACCGCATTCAGAAAATTCACTTTGGTACAATGGAAAACAAACTGAAGTCCGCAAAACCTTGAATTTCGAGACTGCTGACTCTAATTGTAACAACTTGAAGCTCCTAATCAGTGACACCTTAGTGAATATACAGAAGAATAGAAATGATATACCTGATCTCAGACCAAACTTTGGAACTGAAGCGTAGACGAAAGGAATTAAAAGTTAAAGGACTAAAAGATTCAGAGGTGAGAAATGAAGTACAAAAGAGTATGAAAAGTGTTATGCCAAACCATTGCTAAATGGTTCAGAATTGATAAAGTACAGTATGTGCTTGCTCAGAAATTGAAAAACACTTCTTAAAGTAGCAAATTGCAGACCTATTTAGGAAATTTTGTTTACTTACTAAAGAATTTAAGCCTAAAACACGGCTAATAACATTAATGGTATATCTCTTCATCTATAAGAATAAATCGCTGAAAGAAGCTATTGTGAAGAGTTGTACAAAAGCAATACGATGGTTGACGTAGTGTGCCCTATGTATGATTGGGATAATTTAGAACTGCTGGAGTCTAAAACTCTGCGATCCAATGTATATGCTGCTCTCAACTCCCTTAAAATGAGGAAAACATCAGATTCTGATGCAATAACGGCAAAGTTTTTAAATTTCTAGGTGAATCTGGCATAGATGGGCTCCACGTAATTTGTAGCAAAGATGATCTGTTAGTCTAGTGGTTAGTGATCCTGACTGCTAAACCAGAAGGTCGTGGATTCGATCCCCACACAGGACAAATGTTTGTATAATGAACATGATCATTTGTTCTGTGTCTGGGTGTAATTTATCTATAATATGAATGTATTTAAAAATATATCAGTATTTATCATTTGTTCATAATTTTTTCATTGTATCATCAAGGCAGACTTAGTTTGGACAGATTAGTTTGGGATCAGATGGCCGTGTGTGAATTGTTTCAGGAAAATGGCAAAAGGCCTGGACAGACTATTTTACGACATCTACACAAAAAGGGTTTCACAAATCAATGTGTTCCATCGCCACACAGCCACGTTATCCCAGAGTGTGACAATAAAGATGATGATGCAAACTTGATGGCATACGTACACGAAGGTGAAACTAAATTATTGACATCAAATAGGTTTTACAAAAACGTTCCACCAACTATTACATATTCATAAGTATCTTGATTTTTATTTTCATTTTCGTATTGTTTTCAGGAGCTGCAAATCAAACGAAAACTATTAAGTACCTACTACTAACAAGTATAAAAGTGATATTAAAAGCAAATGAGGCTGACGTTACTTTTAATAAATTAATACAAATAACGTTGTGTTTTAACAATAATATACTTTTTAATAGGTTAGAGACTGAGTGGTTTAAGTATGAAAGCTATACGTAATTAGATTAGATTCTTAAAATTATGTAATCAAAGCTAACCCTGAATTAATGACTTGTTTCTACGCCTGTTGTTTTAAGATATTCAACATATTTTTAGTGGTAACAAAAGGGCGTACAGAAATCATATTAGATTTTAATAAAATAATTACAGCTCTGGAGTAAGTGTCTTAATGTTTGTAAGATAGTTATAAATTGAATACAGTACTTTAATAAGAAATTACTTATTCATCATAATAAAACAATATTCTCTTTTGTACGCCCCAAAATTAGTATCAAATTTTTTACTATATAGTAGACGTTGCCAAAATTGCGTTGAAAGAAAGAGGCGTATTTACCGCTTATCAAAAACTATGCGTGTTATAATTTTTAAAGTCTTACCAGACGGTAAGTTATGTCGAAAAAGAATGCCAAATATCAGCCTTATACAATCAACTAGTTTTGTTTTATTCATTATTTTGTCTTTCCTGTAAAACTGTACTTTTGTATACGCCCCTTTGTTATGAAGCCCTTGATATATATCCATTCAATAAAAAGCGGTTATTTTAATATTACAATCAGGCACTCCAATTTTTTATCTGTATTGATAAATACCAAAATCGGTATAAAATTAAATGATAGTAAGTATGAACAGCTCTATATAGTACCGGCGAGTGACATACGTAATAAAATGTAGAATAAAATTCAAAATTCCCGCATTGTCATAATGCGTAAAGTCTCCTCACCTCACACCTACACCTCATCACCCAGAGGGGTAAGTAGCGGTCTGCATCCTCGCCTTAAGGGCCCTTAGTAGGTGAAAACGGCAAAATTAGCTGTTTTCTATTAGCTGCTATTTAACAACTTGAAGATTTCTGGCACTGAAATTTCTAATATGTATTACAGAGCGTATGTATGAGGTGATGACAGTTTTCAAAACACGATTGGAAAAATTTTGCTCGATAGAAAAAAAATCTGAAGTAACCTCTAAAATTTCATATAAATGAATATTACGACCGTGTTTTACAATAATCATTCTTATAAAATCACAAACACATAGGTTTTTACCCTGACGATGTGTTAACAGTTTTAGATTTCCAAAAACTAAAAAAAATATTAACTTTTTGATAAAAATTCGAAGTTTCCATACTAACCACGGACCTCGGGCCACACATCACCCGTGAGACCCAGTACCGCTTCGGCATTCGCATGCGGGGGTTGTGTCGCTCGTCACGCGGAACCCGCGAAAGTTACGAGTCCAAAGCAAGAGTAAACAAACTAATATTACCTTGGGAAATAAAAGAAAGTCGCTATCGATATTGACTACCTACTTGTCTGTCTTTACAAAATAATATTTAGCTAAATATCACAATATATGGTATGGTAATGGATTTTAGTAATTTTTAAATTGTAAATACTTACATGTGCCGGACCGTATGGCAATGGATCAGCCGTCTTTGCGTTCATTGAAGGAGGCCTATATTCAGCGGTGGACGGATAAGGGCTGATAATGATGATGAAATACTTACATAATTTACTTAGATACGAACGTCAAGAGTGGGGTGTGGAGTAAATACTATAAATTGTTATAGAATACATACTATTTGAAAACATTAGTTCTAGTTTTTTTTGAATTTGAAAAAAAATATTAAAACTATACAAATATATTATTTTATTATAAATAAAATTGAAGTGTCTGTATCGTATTATACGAGTAATTTCAAACTTTTCACTAAATATGACGACCTCTGTGGCTCAATAGTTAGCACGTTGGCGCTCAAGCCCGAGGTAGTAGGTTCAAATCCCGCCAGGGAACAAAAAAGATTATGTGTTCCTGGGTCATGGATGTGTATTATACATATAATAAAAAACTTATATATACATGTATAGTATAAAAGTATTAAATATAATATTTCCGTTGTCTGGTATCCGTAATACAAGTACTTCGAGGATTTACCACGTGACCAGATTGACGTGGTGTAAAAAGAGTCCATAGATTTTATTTGTTCGGTACTTACATCGAAAACCATTTTTAAAATCTGTCTGTTTATCTTACTTAGCCGGAAGTTTGGCTAATCTCAGAAACGGCTGGACCGATTTTGACGGGATTTTCACTGGCAGATAACTGATATTACAAGGAGGAACTTAGGCTACAAAACTAATCATCATCAATTCAAATACTGCTGTACCGACTACCGATGATATATCATCATCATCATCATCATGTATATTATAATATTAGGAGATATTATGATGATATTTATCATCATCATCATGAATAATATCATCTATATTATATTAGGAGATATTATGATGATATTTATCATCATCATCATCATCATCATAATGATGACATGTATCATCATCGGCCTCTATCCGTCCACAGCTGAACATAGGTCTCCCTTAATGAACGCCAAGACGACCGATCCCATGCCACGACATTACATGATAATGATGATATTATATAAATCAGCATCAGAATTGATCCACCCATGGCTGGTGATAGGTCTCCCTCACTGAACACCAAGACGGCCGATCTATATATATATATATATATATATATATATATATATATATATATAAATCAGTAGCAGAATTGATCCACCCATGGCTGGTGATAGGACTCTCTCACTGAACACCAAGACGGCCGATCTCATGCCACTACATTACATGATAATGATGATATTATATATCGACACCTCCTACGTATTTGGATGTATCTGCCAGATACACGAAATCGGTTTTATTACATTTTTGGCATCTAGTGCATAGGCACTATCTATCATGTAAAAAAATATCAGATTTTTAATTTGATCCTAACATTGATTTTTGTCAGACGTATAAGTATGTATCTTCTTATGTTGATAAACAATGACGCTGTTAAAATAAGTAAGTACCAGTTACACTATAACTCGCGGGGGCACAGGTGCGCAGGCGACGGGCAACTACCGTTAGTCAGTTGTACTACGGTAACCGAGTGGTATACACGCGCTCCATGACGATCAGCTTTAATTTCAAAAATGTCGAGTAAGAGGTTCCAATTTTTAGCAACATTGAAAGAAGATGTAATAAAAAGGCGCAAATCTTCCTGCTATGTCGGAGAAGATTTGTTATTAAACCAACAAGAGTATGTAACATCAAGGCAAGGTAAGTTTTTTTTAACCAAATAAGCTTAAATTTATTTATAAAAGTCATGATTCCATTGTTTTTTGTTTTTTTATCACAAATAAATTCACTTACTGAACTAAAATTTAATAAAGAAAATTGCTATTTTGTATTTGATGTAATCCGATATTTAAGTATGTAACTACGTAGATACACACTTATTCACTGTAGTTCCTTTTTAACCTATTATGTATCTAACATTTACACAGTTAGTTTTTGGAATCCCGTAAGATCAAAAAATGTATCTGTACAGTTAAACATTTAGTCGTCGGAATCCTGTAAGATTGAAATAATTATATGGGCAGTTACCTACTTATACATCATAATTATGTCTTAGTTTTGATTCGTTTTTCTTTCAGCTTATGATTTTTATATACAGCTACACGTTTTTTGTTTTACTTTACAGAGTGTCCAATTTGTTTCTCCAAAGATTTCTCTGAAGAAGACTTACAACAGCTCAGGAGGACGAATAACCAAGTGGTATAATATTGGAAACAAGCGAACAGACACGACAGCAGCCTGCTAAACTAATCACAAAGTCATCTTCAGTAGTTTGATCTGCCGATTGTACCTAATTTTAATGACCCTATATTGCCGTATTCACCTATCAAACATAATATTAGTTTCATTGCAACAAAATATTTGTACTTAGATTCACCAAGTTTTACAACTTTAATAGCTCAAGAAATAGCTCAATTGTTTATCGGTTAGCTCACCTATGCTGTGAGAACAACAATCATCAGAATTGTACCTATCTTTAAATCAAAGAAAAAAACGCTGCGTTGACCAAAGAAAAGATAAAGATCGAATACGACAGGATACCCACAGAATAAATACAACCTCTTCTTTCTTGAAACTATTTTGAATTGACGACTTATTAGTACACAAACTAGACATAAACCACCTTTGTGAAAATCACTTGCCACCTTGTTGTTTGCAACAATGAACGACTCGCGGGAAGCTTTTCGTGCTATGATTTTCTATGATTATAAACGAGGGTTAACCTTCAAGCAATGTCAAGAAAATTTACAAGCTGATATTGGAGAGTCTGCCCCTGCGATAGCAACAATTACTTATTGGTTTCGTGAATTAAAACGTGGTCGATAGAACTTAAACGATAACCTCAAACCCGGCCGACCACCAACTACGGTAACTCATGAAAACGTCATCAGGGTAGAATGGCTATTGCGAGAGAATAAACATTACACAACGAGAGATACAGGTTGAACTAAACAAATCCTGTGATCCAAACAGACAGTTCCCACCATTCTGCATGAACACCTTAAAGTTGGGAAGCTTGCTTCGTGCTTGATACCTTATTCTCTCACCGATGAGCAAAAATGCCGTCGTGTTAATTGGTGCAAATTTATGTTCAAAATTTCGAAGAGGAACTTTGCAAAACGTATCCTACATTTTTACAAGTGATGAATCGTGGATATATAACTAAAATCCTCTCACCAAGCAGCAATCCACGTAATGGGTGTTTGAAGAGGACGATTTGCCCACAAAAGTTTTTCGTGGTCGGAACTTTAATATAAAAATGATAGCGGTTTTTTTCGATGCAGTGGACCAGTAGCAGTAATTCTGCTTCAAGACCGTAGAGCTGTTACTAGTGAATGGTATAGTGAAGTTGGTCTGCCTCAAGCTTTCGGGGAGTTTGATAGCGACCGCCCAAGGAGCGGCGTCCGTCTTTTTCACCAAGATACGCGTTATCTTGTTATATGTTACCCCATCTTCCGTACAGCACAGACTTAGCTCCATGCAATTTTTTATTATTTCCCACTAAAAATAATGCTTCGTGGGCGAAAATTTAGCACTGCATCGGCTGCAGTGCCGTCGAAGAATTTCGGCACAACACGTTTCTTAAATGTTTTGAAAGCTGGTTCACCCGCATAAGTGCATTGGGATTGGAAGGAGATATTTTGAAAAGCTGTAAATAAACTTTTTTATATTCTAACTGTTTTTCATTTCACTATTTTTGGAACAGTCCACATACATCGTGACCAGTGGTTAGATGTTAAACGTAAGACAAACAAAAAAATAGGATTGGTGTACACCAGTAGGAATGGGAAAGTTAAGCAACAAAAAATATTGGATTCGGATCATGTAGAGAAAAATATAAGTAAAATGTTCAGAAAAAATTACAGCTGGTAATCGAAATTTACTATTTGTATCGTTTTGGTTATTAGGTGAGCTAGTTCGTCATTGGGATTTTATAGCCAAATATTGTGATAGAATTCCAAACGTCGCATGATTCCAGAAGTGACTTCATACTGCTGTATTACTTGCAGACAGAAATCGATATTATAATGCTCTAATGAAACCCACGGCTCAAACGAGCCGAAAATACGAGTTTGCAAGACCAAGTTCTTAAATACTTTAGGATTTTTTAAAGGCTGAGCATAAATATAAAAAACCTCGAAATATTACGGAGAATTCACGAACTAAATTAAAATGTCAATAATGTTAAACTTTGAGTTTTTAACCAAATTTTACAGGAGAGCTTATCGTAATGATGCTGTAATAAAAATAGAGCGCCCTCAGTGCAGGTTTTGTTTTTTTTATTGGTCAGATTTTACAGTTACACCATTAAAATTCAAGAATATTCCAATGTAAAAATATGTATAAGGCACATACAAGTTTTAATATTTTTTTCGGAACAACGTATATGTATGTATGCTAAAACACAAAAACCTATAGGTTTTATAATTCTAATTCATTGTATAAGTTAAATTTACGACAACTTAAGGCTACTTGCCAAATTTCAGGTTATAAGTCGTCCCGGTTGCTAAGATATGACGATTTAAATTTTTCGAAATCTTTAAATGTCTCTCCTGTAAAATTTGCTTTTTGCAGATACACAGTTATGCGTAGGAGGTGTCGATATATATATATCAGTAGCAGAATTGATCCACCCATGGCTGGTGATAGGCCTCTCTTACTGAACACCAAGACGGCTGATCTCATGCCACTACATTACATGATAATGATGATATTATATACCTATATCAGTAGCAGAATTGATCCACCCATGGCTGGTGATAGGCCTCTCTTACTGAACACCAAGACGGCTGATCTCATGCCACTACATTACATGATAATGATGATATTATATACCTATATCAGAAGCAGAATTGATCCACCCATGGCTGGTGATAGGCCTCTCTTACTGAACACCAAGACGGCCGATCTCATGCCACTACATTACATCATAATGATGATATGTATTATATATATCAGTAGCAGAATTGATCCACCCATGGCTGGTGATAGGTCTCTCTCACTGAACATCAAGACGGCCGATCTCATGCCACTACATTACATGATAATGATGATATTATATATATCAGTAGCAGAATTGATCCACCCATGGCTGGTGATAGGTCTCTCTCACTGAACACCAAGACGGCCGATCTCATGCCACTACATTACATGATAATGATGATGTTATATACCTATATCAGTAGCAGAATTGATCCACCCATGGCTGGTGATAGGCCTCTCTCACTGAACACCAAGACGGCCGATCTCAAGCCACTACATTACATGATAATGATGATATTATATATATATCAGTAGCAGAATTGATCCACCCATAGCTGGTGATAGGCCTCTCTTACTGAACACCAAGACGGCCGATCTCATGCCACTACATTACATGATAATGATGATATTATATATATATCAGTAGCAGAATTGATCCACCCATGGCTGGTGATAGGTCTCTCTCACTGAACACCAAGACAGCCGATCTCATGCCACTACATTGCATGATAATGATGATATTATATATATATATATATATATATATATATATATATATATATATCAGTAGCAGAATTGATCCACCCATGGCTGGTGATAGGTCTCTCTCACTGAACACCAAGACGGCCGATCTCATGCCACTACATTACATGATAATGATGATATTATATATATCAGTAGCAGAATTGATCCACCCATGGCTGGTGATAGGTCTCTCTCACTGAACATCAAGACGGCCGATCTCATGCCACTACATTACATGATAATGATGATATTATGAATGAATGAATGAATGAATGAATGAACAAACAGACAGACAGACAGACGGACAGACAAAGAAAAATTGTAAAAAAACACTATTTGGGTATAATATGTCCCGTGTAAACATCCATATTCAATCAATAAAAAGCGGTTATTTTGATATTACAAACAGACACTCCAATTTTATTTATCTGTATAGATTACACAAACAACATAGCTATTTAAATAATAATTATATATAATAATATACATTTTAATAAATAAAAAAAAATAGGTTTCGGTATACATAGCGAAAGGGCTGTAATGGTTATCATTCAAAATACAACGAAATAGGATCGCTTGATATTATTAAGTTCGGTGACCTACACAGTACACTGATTACCCCTCGCGCGGGGCTAGCGCGGGGCTCGTGCGTGTCCTCCGCGGACACGGACCGTCCCCTACACCTCACGGCACGAAATCTGAATTTTCGCTGACCGCCTAAGCCCCCTTAACAGACCAAAAGTAAAACATTTAAATATGTCCGTGTTGGGATTGCAAGGTAGAAAATTGAAAATCAGGTTCAATCAAGGTTTAAATAATGTTTGTAAATAAAAAATTTGAATATAAATACAATATATTGTATGTACTAGAGTCCTCTGCCTTTCCCCATTGGGGATAAGTTTAAAAAAAACTAATATAATGAGTAGAATACTTATGGAAGACGGCGGGAAGGATCATTGTGTGCGTTTGTGTTTAGTTGGTTTCCCGTTAATTAATTGTCATTTTGTGCTTTGTTCATTAGGGCGGTTTTCTATCGTGTTTTTGTTTATTTTAAAAACTTATTTTGTATATATTATGATTGGTTGGCAAATATTGTAGAGGACTGTTCTGGAGCGGTTTTCTATAGTGGGACTGTTTTGGCGTTTATCAATAGTGTTTTTTTTTTTTTAATTTAATTTGTATAATATATAATGTGATTGGTAAGTGAATATTGTGGTGGACTATTCTAGGTGGATAGAATGGGCAGTGATAGTTTATTGATGGGGACTAGAGAGGCGAAGCCGCGCTCCTTGGGGTTTCCCGCCGTTTCTCCATATTACAGACTAAATATTGTATTTTGTATGGCTAATAGCCTAGTAGCTAATGCCTTTGAATGAAAAAAAGAATACATAAAGATTTATCTGCATTTATGAAACTTCTAACACGTTGGGACTTGGGTTGGGACAACTCAGACACGGCCATCTGATCCCAAACTAGGCAGAGACTGTACTTGTGGAAACCAGACAACTGATATATATAATATTAACCATTCTCGTATTCAATTGGACACACACAAAATAATTCATCAAGATTGGTCCAGCCGCTTAGGAGGAGGTCAGTGACATACACACGTACAGAAGATTTATATACATACTAGTGGCACCGACAGACATTGTCCTGTACAAAATATAATTTTTTTGTGAATCTAAACCATCCTCGAATCCCCTTGAACTCGCACAAAAAATTTCATCAAAATCGGTCCAGCCGTCTAGGAGGAGTTCAGTGACATACACACGCACACAACAAATATATATATTATATATAAAGATAAGTATAAATATATTTCTAAATATAGTACATACATATTATAGATAAACTACACCCAGACACATTACAAATGATCATGCTCATCACACAAACATATTTTGTCCTGGGTGGGGAGATCATTATTGTAAATTAAAATACCTATTTCGTTGCCACAAGAAAAAATTAAATAGGATAATCAAAGGAGAAAAATATGCATAATGGTTATTTAAATAGATTTTAAACCTGACACTTGATACTTGTTACTCGAGGTCAGGCTGGTATCCGCAACTTGACGTTGAGCGCCTATTTTG
The DNA here is from genome assembly GCA_963853865.1 of Helleia helle. Lineage (NCBI taxonomy): Eukaryota > Metazoa > Arthropoda > Insecta > Lepidoptera > Lycaenidae > Helleia > Helleia helle. Next base: position 8,746,109 of record OY971434.1, read on the forward strand.
CGTCCTGTGAGCCTTTAGCTGAAGGTTGAATAAAATCAATCTTGATAAATAAAAGTAAAACCTGTGGCAAGGGCAGCTGGACATCTTGCAACGGTGCCTTCGCGTGTACTTCCTTTATATCAGCATATGGTATGGGGGCAGTTTGCGACATTTTTGTTAAATATAACCTTTATTCAACATCGATACGTTTATTATTAGGTTCTTTATATAATATACAAAATAGACTGTTATTGATTTTGACAGAATTTGAGATAAGACAATCAGAGCAAAAAGTCTTTATATGAGAATAAACCCTATTTGTAAAGTCATCATATTATAGTACATACGTAACTCAAGTTAGTTTCATAAAACTTGAGTCCCGTTGACAATGCACTTTATTAACAGGTCTACAATTATTATGGAGATACAAAACTATTACTCTCATATATTATTAGATCATACTGCCTCAACCACCAAGCACTACCACCAAAGTGCACCATTCTCGCCGACGATGTAATTTTTCGTCTCCAAGGATCGGGTAAAAAAAAAGAGTTTACAAATCATTACTTCGCCCCGCCTTGAGCCACAGATGAACTTACAACTACCTACACCCACAACTTTTATTAGGACAGGAAATGGTATTTAGGAAAAAAAATCGAAATGTGCGGACAAGTGACAAGTATATACCTTCAAACCCTCCACGTCGCCGAAACGCTTTTTAGTGACAGAAAAAATCCTTATATATATATATATATAAGGTATAGTCTCTGATTGTATAAGTTTAACTTCAAAAAGTTACACCTAGGCTTGCCATCTAGACCAAGTTCTTCGTTGTCTAACAGGTCACCGGTGAGAGAACTTGGAATAGTACAATTATTATCATAATACATTTCCTACCTCGCCCAACGAATCAATGGAATCAGCTGCCACATACGGTGTTTCCGAACCGATACGATTCAGGGCCCTTCAAGAAAAGAGCATACTCATATCTGAAACGCACCTGCTGATCCTCTGGTATAGCGGGTGTCTATGGATGTCGCTATTCACTTACCATCAGGTGAACCGACTGTCCGTTTGCTCCCTCTTCTATATAAAAAAACAATAACTAGTCTTGAGTGACTGGACTACTCTAATATTAAATATAATAATATTTAAATTATATGTAATTCTATATTATATATAACAAATATAAAACACTCTCTCTTAATACATGGACTTGATATTTCACAACTGCACCGAGTTATCGATTTGCGGCCATAATACAAAATGTGCATTAAACCCATGCAAATGTGGAATTATTATTATAGCAGGGGTTCATTTAAATTTGTGGAAAAAACTCGCAAACTGTATCGCTTTTATCATTAACAATGTACTCTAGTTACAATAGATTGTAGGGTGACCACAACAACGTTAAAAAACTATTCAATTTTCGAGACTTATACTACTTACTACTGTAAATTTTGGAATTATTGTTTGTACCACGTAAATCGGAACACGGAAATATATAAACAGAAAACGGAAAAGTTTCTTTTGGCTGTCAATATCTGCCAATTTTTTCGGTGAAGATCTCTTCTCTCCCTCTCCCTGTAATTTCTAACTAGCATTTATCTGTCCCAAAATTAAAACTGTTGCTCCAAAATTATACATATTCCTTAATAAATGACCTGTCAGCTGAAAATATAACTTTTCAAATCCGACAGCTACTTGCAATTTATTTCTCAGAAAACAAATAAAAAAGTAAGATTATTATTATTATCTTATTTAAATAGAAAAATTAACGGAAAGTGAAAAAAAAAACATAAAAAAAAGTGATTTTACAAATTAACAAACTTAACGTGGTAGATAATTACGGTTTGACTATTTATCTTGATTTGTAAGAACCCCTTCTCAAGGGAAGGCCTCCTCCAAAGAATTCCATTGGTCTCTATCTTTTGCCATCTTTATGTTTTTCTATCTTAGTAATGTCATTTTGCCATGTTGCGTGGGGTGTTCCTCTGTAACGTTTCCCAACTCTCTTTTTCTTCATCACACAAACCACTCTCTCTTTTCTCCTACAAAGATTTAGTACATGAACATTAATTGCAACAATATACAAAAATCATCTTTCAACACGGCTGGTCACCGACGAAGATTACACGAACAAAACCCTCCAAAGAAATATATGATTATATCGACCGGTCATACTTCACCGATGCGCTGGCCCAATGCCCGTTGGTGAACTTCACACACCTTCAAAGACTTTTAATCTCATCAGACATGCAGGTTTCTTCCCGATATTTTCCTTTATTATATTATATACCGAGTGTATTTGGAACGCTTACAAAAACGAAGAGGTATGATAGTGTTGGTAGGTATAGCCTGACATGATACAAGTGAAAAAAACGCGTTTCTTTTTTTTTTGGTTGCCTTTTTTATTTTATTTTTTTGTATAATCCGGTTAAGTAAACATAATGTTACAGGAATTTGATGATAATGCTTCAAAATAATCGTTTAAAAAAAACGGCAATGTAATTGGTTTATGGTTCACGCCGGCCAGCGGACTGCATCAGCTGACAGAGTTCGCTGCTCGAGTTGTATATTGCGGGTTTGCAAAATATTTAAGTCCTAAAATTTTCTTAAAAAAACGTTCCTGAGATAAATGGTTATATGAATTATATAGTATATAAATATTATGTTATTAGGGTTAAATCTTTGCAAGCGTTCAAAATACACCCGGTATTTTATTGATATAGTTAAAATACGTAGTTTAGTTTATCGCAACGAAAGAAATCTTATTAAAATAAATGCGTTTAGACTTTAGATATAAAAGAATTAATATCCTTAGAAGCAATTCCCACTATTCCGTAAGCGGTTGTCACCCTACAAGAGGCAAGTCGCACGCGCCGCCCCGCGTTACCATTTTATGCAAAAACGCAAATTTCGTCGAAATTTGAAACGGACCATTGTTAGCCAAATCTGGATGAATAAAAATAATCGTATAAATTTATTTTTAGGGGAAAAACGCATTCGTACCGGACGGGCCATTAGCCGAGAGCACAAGCGATCCGTTTTTATGCAAGCGACAGTTCCTATTAATTGATTTTTCACCGTTCAAACTATTGATTATTATTCATATATCGCCATAGGGACATTGGCTAACAATAACAGTTACGTATTTAATTTTAACAATATTTAACATTTAAACCAAGATTAAATCTGCCTCCACGCTTGTATTTCAATAATGAAATTATATTATAATAATTCAAAAAGCACTAATTTCAAAAAAACAATAAATATTTCAAAAAACCAATAATTTCAAAAAGTTGTTTCTTTTTATTTCAATACAAATAAAAAAAACTTTTTAACTTTCCCGACGTTTTGTACGCTAGTAATATAGTTCAATGCAGCAACTACGGTTGTCCAGTGACCATAAAACCAAATTTGCTGCGATGAAATACATAAAAAGTTGTTTATACATAATAGGTAATGAGACTAATAATTAGTAAGATATAAATTATTTTTTTATTTATGTCATTAATACATTGAACGCGTCCGACGTCCGACGAACGAGGCAGAGAGTACTGAAACGACCTACCAAGACCTACTTAGGAACGCAAGTTTGAGTCACCTTCGCCGAGTACAAGAGCTTAACTGATTTATGTTGTAAGGCGAAGTTGACCTCTTGCTAATATAATTTTGTTATTATTAATAATAGTCTGTGTTTGACCTTTGAGTTGAGACCTCGCCTCGGTATTTACATATTATTTTTTAGTGTATACACAAATTTCAATCATCTTCAGTCTTATCCGTCCACTGGTGAATATAGGTCTCCCTCAATGAACGCCAAGACGGCCGATCTCTTGCCACTCACATCCAACACGGACCGGCTACTGCACGGAAATCATGTTCCCACCTAGTTAATGAGTTTCACTCATTATAATAAAACTTTTATGGATTTTATAGATTCGTCCCGTGACCATGGTTGATGTAAAGTATCCGAAACAACAGGAACTCGATAAAATCCATAATAATTTTTCTTTTATAATAGAGATTTACAGAAAATATAAATGTATTATAATGAAAGACGAATATTTCTCGTAAATTCTGTATTTCTTTTGTACTTTGACAATTCACATTATTTCATGTAGTTATACAGTTCTCGTGTCGTGTGCCGCTCCACAATCGCTAACAACTTATAATACGGAGAATATATAAACTCATTTTAAAGTTAGTCACAGCAAGTAAACAGAAACGACAAATAAAAGTTATAAAATAAAAACAGAAATATTTTTCGTAAATACTTTTGTCTTTTTAAGCAGTGTGTATTTTTTCTTTAATTTTATATTGAGTCCATTCTATTTACTTAGTCAATGACAGTAATACAAAAACATTATATATCATAACAATAAAAACAAATTTAAATCAATCCAAATTCTATAATAACTGGATAATACTTCTTTTAAAATCTTATCAATTTTTTTATTATCAAACTTTGAACTGCATTCATATTTCGAGCGAACACACCGTTCATAGCCCACACTTATAATAATAACAAAAATACATTATTAAATAATACGAATTATTGCAACATCACTACAACATAACAATAATTATTATCTAGGGTTTTGTTCAAATCCATCCAATTTTATTGGTAATATTGTGCGCTTACGATCGATCAGTTTAAGTACCTCCGGGATTTTGAATTGTGAAACATCCATTGGCGTGCCTTACTTAATGCCGTGACGCTGTGTCGTGATGCTACGACACCGTCTTAGACACCTCAGTTTAAACTAATTTGTTTTATTTCATCTTTCTTTATATTATTAAATATGAATTCTAATTAACAAAGATGTTTCACATACGCCGGGCGTCCCAACTTTTTTATACATTGCTAAAGCAATATCAGTGTGCTCTTTAACCAGTGTATGTTTCAACAAAGTTATTATTTACAGTTATATAAAAATAGTAACATTTACTAAGACACGTACGGTACCGAATGGTATAGGAGCTAGCGATTTTTAATACGGCATTTGAGAAGAATAATTAAACTCATGATATTCTGACTATCTTCTTATTTGGGATAGGACTGAATGCAATATAGTTGCCTTGTAGTAACTAGTTAAATTCCAATTTAAATAGCTACAATATGGATACTAGTAACTAATTCAGTTATTTAAAGATACCGTAAAAACATCGCCAACTGTCAATCTAAAATTACTATATACAAAAATATAATTTATATAATAAATCAATAAATATTATCTAAAAATATATTTTATCACAATACACGTTTAAATATCTGTTTAAAGCCTTAAATTAATAAAAGGTCTTTACAAAAACGACAACCTGCAAAAAGCACAAAAAATGGTAATCTACCACATCTTATAAGTATTTCTGTCATTACGGTATGTATGTTATTTTTAAATAGATTGTAAAATGTATTTCAGTTGTGTGATATGCCAAAGAATGTATTTAAATAAATATTTGCTTTATGTACGTTAAACGTATTAGACAAAGTTTTTAATACATCATTCAATAAAAATTACCTGTAGCCTGAAAACACTATAGTATTTTATTAAATAAAACCTTAAAAACTGATCTATTGCATTTCTTATATTATAAAACTGTATCAAATGTATAAAAACCGTGTATGTATTATATGAATATTTTAGATACCGTAGAACGGAGATCACAGAAATAGCTCGTACTAGCCATTGACTCCTGGACTATAGTATTTATTGGTATAAGTAACGACACGTAAAAATAGCTTTAATAAGAACTCAGACAGAGTAAAACGATAAAGGGATGATCTAACTTTTTTTTGTTGTAATGGAGAAAATCATTTATGTAAATTTACACATAGGTAAGTTGAATATATTATTATTTTACAATATTTCAAGCTTTAAAGCAGCCAAATATAATAAAAATATTGCAAAATAAATAAGATTTAGATAAAAAATTGTCTTTTTGTAAGAATTTTCATTTGTATATCTTATAAAAATAGATGTTTGATAGTGCTTATAGCGCCATCTCGTAGAATTTAAGAGCACCAGTAGGTTTATATACAATTCACAATAAATATATATTTTTGTGTATTCAGTAAGTTCCAAAATACATTTTAATGATATTTAAGTTCGTATTATAAATATTATAAGACCTCTTTCAAATGTGTATATACATTACATAGTTGAAATATTTTTTAAAATATTAATACTTATATAGTAAAATATAAAATATGGATTTTTATAATATCACGTATAGTGGGAAGCTTGTATTTTGTGTATAAATATATTTTGTGTGTATACACATATTACTGGTAACTAACATTATTATCACTTCTCAAAGTTCCTGTAGGGAATATGAGAAAATTGCTTTGATTGAAATATACTTGATTACATAGTTCTTCTCATATAATTTTTCTGTCGAATTAATGTTATTGTTCATTACGTATAAATATATAAGTATACCTTTATTTATTTATTATTATACTATCTTGAAAATGAATAAAATATTATCTTTTATAAAACAAAAATGGAAATTACTGGGAAGCTATATTAAATATTATTTAAAAAAATCACTCAAAATTAAATAATCGTCATTATTACTATAAAAGTATAAAGCTGCCCTATTTTTATTATTATAGGCATTTACTTTGAATCTTGACTACTTAAGTTATAACTATTTAAAATTGGAAAACATTTTAACGAGGTATACTGATTTTATATATTAATATATTATAACAATATTAATTTATCTAGATCCACGATTGTATATACGTCTGGTAACACATTAGTAAGGCACTAAACGAATCTTCGAAACGACCACTTTCAACTGACTTCTGGTAAGACATCGTATGTAATTTTATTAGAAGCTCTTATTTCTATAGATCACTAGCAGCGCCCGGCGGTTTCCGTCTCCGTACTAAAAAATGTTACTAGATGATATTGGGACTTTTCATTAATGATTTTTTAATCGGTTCAGTGGTTTAGGCGTGAAAGCGTAACAAACAAACAAATATTCGCATTTCTAATATAATATTAGTTAGGATACTGAACCACTTCATTTTGTTTGTCTTTCACGATTAGTGACAAATAGAGGATTATTAAAGTAAGAGGATATTTAAGTAATCGATTTTACCATAGTTTTTCATATTCTCTTTGTGGACAATAGCGAAATATCGAGCTCTACAAAATAAAAAAATATTCTTGCGACGTTTCGATCATATGACCATGTTTGTTTTATTACAATGTTCATCGGCACGTTAAGGCACTTGTGTGATCTGGATGGTGGCAGCTAGTGGTTACATACTTTGCTTTTGTATATAAGAGGGGAAGCAGGGGGCATCCTTAGACACCCGCTATTTACTGCTATCTCTTCTACTATGTTTCTGATGTTAAGGCACTCGTGTGAGCCGATGGCTAGTTGCCGGTGGCCAGTGGTGTTAGGCGCCCAAGTCCATGTCGAAGCAGTGATGTCGATGGTGGTGGTGGTGGTGCGGCGCGTGGTGCGCCCCCAGCACCAGCCCATCCGCCAGCGAGCCCAGCCCCAGCCCCAGACCCAGACCGTCTGATAGCGACGAACCTACACACGAGAATTTTTTAAAGATTAATTAGAAATGGATGTGAAGTGCAGTTACATGTAGCACCGTCCGATGGTTACGTTGACTGTAAACAGGTCTTACGAGGGTGCAGAGGACAATTATAGAGATGAGTTAAGAGGATAGAGTGATAAGAATATCTTCATGGATATATAGTATTGAAAATATGCGCAGGGATATTGCAAAAATGTTTACGGTTTAGAAATTGATATCAATGCCATCTAGCGGTTGATATTAACATTGATGTTAGTTTGTCAGCGTGAGAGAGCGGAGCCTGCACTAGGAAAGGCTGCGTCACAGAACTTTAAATTTTAATACAGACAGACATTTAAACCAGACAGCTAATACATCTTTTATATATCTAAATACATACATACATATTATACATAAATTACACCCGACACAGATCAAATGATCATGCTCATCACACAAACATTTGTCCCGGGTGGGAATCGAACCCACGACCTTCTGGTTTAGCAGTTAGGGCCACTAACCACTAGACCAACAGGCCATCCAAATAATAGCACAATAAGCTGAAGTACTCACTGGGCGGGTGCGAAGACAGGTCGATGTGCAGCATGGCGCCGCAGCGGCCCGCGCTCAGCCCCAGCGACGTGGGCGACGAGCACAGCATCGGGTCGCCTACAACAAACATTATTATTATTAAAAATGCACAAAAAAATATATTTATTATGAAATCGACTTTGTTAAAAATCCAAGAAAGTCCCCTTAGACCTTATCTATCCATTTGGAATACTATCAAGCTGTTTAGTGGAAGATATAAGTAGTTGCTTAATATGCTCGATGTGTATACGCTTTACAAAGGATATGTATTTCACCAGACGTAATAGCAGTAGATAGGTCATTTTAAATTGTTAAAATCATTTAAAACGTTACCATGATTTTCACTTTTGTTTCGCGGACCTCATTAGCTAGGTACATATTTCTTATAGTATACTATAAACTTATAAGTAAAAGCGGTAGACATCTCGTTTTAAATAGTTTTAAGTGATACCATATTAATTTAAAGTCCTAAATTTCAAATAGCCTTCTATTATGTTTACTCATAATTAAATAACTTTGAAACATCGCATGTGAAAGGTTATTAATATAATATAATATATTATCAACACTCATAATATGTATAAATGTCCCACTGCTGGGCACTGGTCTCCTCCTCGAAATCAAGCGAGGAGGGTGTTGAAGGCAGGCGGGTTGGTGAACTTCACACACCTTTAAAGACCTTCAGGTTTCCTCGCGATGTTTCCCTTACCAGTGAGTAAGCGATTGTTTCATGGTGCACGTAGAAATGAAGGGAAACCCATTTCTAGGCATCACAGGGGTCAGGATCGAACCTGGACCTCTCGGCTCTCACTCAAGAGGCCGAACCCGTATCCACTAGAGCATCGTCGCTCACAATGTGAGAGGTTGTTAAATTATAATGACGTCTTCTGTAAACTTATTTATACATTTCCTATAGCATGTAGGTACCACACGTACCTTGCGTGACGGGGTTGTGAGAGTCGTCATCCATGAGGTCCTCGATCTGCGCCAGGTTGAGCACCGCGTCGCTCTCGTCGCCGCCCAGCAGGCCCTCAGTGGGCGACGGTAACCGCATCTAGAAAATTTATACTAAGTATAAGAGAAAGAAAAATGGAAACTAGTTTGACGAGGTTAAAAATGTTAATCGTCTCGGGACGCCTCGCAGTTGTAATATAAGATTTTATAATGTTGGGTAAAGAATAGAAATCTGTGTCGTGGTAACTAATCGGGGACATGGTTATGAGATAGATTTATATTACTTTTAACTTGAAACTGATGATTTTGATAATGCTCTGGGTAATACCTACTATCTAATTATGCCTTTAATTAGTATTATAGTTCAGGGATGAAAATTTAATTTATTACTCTTATAGGTACTTAACTTCTCTCGCATACAATCTGTTCTCTGGACAAGTAATTACGGACACATAACATAAAACTAACAAACAATTGAAGTAATAAAAAGTAAAAATGCGTTTTTGACATCGAGCATATAACTGGAATAGAGCGGTAATGTTTTGTGTTTTGTATGAAAACAAATTCCGTCAAATTTGTGCTGCGACGCTGCGCCGGTTCTGCGTTCTGATTGGCCGATGGGTCGTACATACAGATCGCTATTACGTCAGTGACAAATAACTAACCAGTTTTGGAATTTTATGGGTCACATTACTACTCTATTACGGCCGTTTTCTATATTCAATCTCAATCCCTAAATTGCTGATCGAGATTGATATTTCAATCCATTTCGTACTTTTAGTATTTCAATAACCGATCGATGGATCGTTATACCGATCTTTTTTTACAATCCATCTTTGGGAGGGCGGATCGGGATTTTAGACTGGAATTTGTATGAAGGTGACAGTTATGCGTTTTCTATAACCGATCTCTGGTTTTGACAAATCGATTTTTGAACTTTATTGATCTTTATTTGCGATCCCCCAATTTTGACCGATTATACCTTTGGATTGTACTGATAAGGGCGTGAAAATGGAAATATTATTTACAATTATAATTATATATTAAATAAAATATCATAAATCATAAATATAATAATAATACATTAAATTATTCATATTATATATAAACAACAAACTTGAGACTCCATAGGTAGTCTAAGACCCGGCTGCAGAATTAGCGCAGTCATCGAGTATAAGCTAAAAACTAAATTTTGCATTTTTTTTTTTTTTTTTTTTCGGATGGATCTATGCTAATGGCCCGAAGGCCCTAATGCTTCAACGGATTGGTGTGAGCCCATTCGGCTCACTTTTGATTGGGGGGTTGCCCCCCGCCTACCGTGCAGTCTGCGACCACACGGCCTCCTGGCGTCGGTTGTGTAAATTTTGCAGTTGGATCTCGTACTACTAGAATTGTTAGTTTTACCAATGTCAAACTGACTGACGTTTTGGATTGACTGAAGTTCCATTCCTCTTCAACAAAACTTTTATGTTTTACTAATCTTGACGTTATAGTATAGTTATTAGTACTTTACTCTGCGACTTTGCAGTGAATTTTTATTGTTATTGGTTATTCTTGTGATTATATATAGAATAGATTAGCTTTAAGAAAATAACCACCATTTTACTCATTAATAATCGCTTATCGTATCGTTGTCATGTTATGCACAGGGTTGAACCCTACAGAGTGCACATGGCTCTAGGTACCTTAATGTCCTTGTGGTTGAAGAGATGGTGGTCCGGCACGGGCTCGAGACACAGCTCGGACTCCAGGCAGCCCAGCGACAGGCCCTCGTCGCGGGACAGCGGCGAGCACGAGCCCAGCTTTAGACCGTCTGGAAAGGGATCTTTGGTTCAATATGTACGAACATAACCCGGCGAGCATGAGGTGAAAAAAAGTCACATGAAGAATGTGACGGGGTATGACATAGGTACCCATAATAATTGTATATATTATAATATTATCCTTTTTATTATTTACGTAATTATGTTGATCTTATTTTGTAAAATAATCGATTATTTAATGGAATTCAATGGAAGAAGTTTTATTTATGAAATTATTATTATTTATTCGCGTTTTTCTTAAGGACAGTCATTTTGCAATAAAATTTAGAGGTTTACAAAAATCTACAATTCAACAAAAATATTATTCTATGGAATATCAATCTAGTTTATACTCTAAGGTGATGAGATTGTTTTCGTTATAAAACATATAATACTTAAAATATGGTCAAACACTACTGTCGAGTTCAGCACAATTTTCGGAGCTTGGCACAAACATTACAGGAATGCTTGATTTTTCTATCCTCGTTGTATGTCCATCCTGGCGTCTAACATACCGTCCAGGTACATCACCCAAACACTGAACTATTACATTGTCTGTCAGTTCTAATGAAAGATTCGGGAATTTGACTCTTGTTTTTTCGTACAGTTCCAGTTGACGCGACGTGAGTCGATACTCATTTTTTTCCATGCCATAGCTGTCCACCCCGGTCGTGCACGCCCTATAATAACAATAATACCCATATTCCAGGGTCTAGTCCGGTGACCTACCATACCGAAGTATTACTATATTATTTAGTATGTAGTGGACGTCCATCGTGGAGAGCTCTGTACACGTACTAAAGTTTCTCCCAGGTGGGTCACATGACTGTACTCACCCAGAGCATCCAGTGCGGAGAGGGTCTCGCCGGCGGGCGTGTCCCGCAGCAGGTCGGGCGGCGGGTCGCTCAGCTCCATCAGGCTGGCCGGCTCCGACTTGGGCAGCACCACCTCCTGCGTCAAGTACCACGTTTAGGATTTAATGTTTATTACTATACGAGTCAAGTTGCTGACGCTACACGCAGCAGCCGGATTACAATCCCAAATTAAGTGTTAATTTGTAAGACGCATGTTATAGAGATAAATAAAATCCCTTCTTAGTAATCGTATGGTGTTATTACGAGCTTACGACTGTGTTATCTTGGTTTAATTACTAAAATTGGTTTAATTGTTCATTAATATTAACTAATAATTTATTATTATTATTAGGACCGGACGTCATAATGAAAAAAATATTAATAAAGAAATGAAAAAGGGATCGTTTAGGAAATAGGAAATTTTCGAAATTGGCATAAGGAGTCATCCATATATTAATTATGTCTCACGAATTTCGTGATTTTTACCCTTTCCCCGTCCTTGTCACATTTGGTCATATTCGTGAGTCTCGTCCCTCCCTAGTGTGACATCACGTATTTTGACATTTTTACATGTACAAATTAGTAGAAACAGCAGTTCCGGAATCAGTTTTATTTACTTTTAAACTATTATTTTTAAATTCCTTTAGTCCAAAATTCGTGTTTTAATAACTTGGACATTTCTATGTTAAAATGTGACGTAACACTGTTAATGACCCCTCACACCCCTCCCACCCCTTGTGACACAATCTCTCACTTTCTTCGACCATGTCCCTCCCCTTTAACGTGTGATATAATGGATGGCTCCTAATTGATGGTAAGAACGAAAACACATTTACCATTAAATACATACATACATATATATATATATATATATGTATATATATATATATATATATATTGTATGTATGTAATGGTCCATATCCAACAATGATCGAAAAAGATTAATAATGAGGATGGTGATGATGATGTACGAAGGCAGTACTGACCGGTAGCGCGGGCGCGGACTGCGGGGGTGGCGCGGGGGCGGGGGCGGGGGCAGGTGCGGGCACGGGCTCCGGCTCGGGCTCGTCGCGCGGGGACGCGCAGCCCTCGCCGCCCACCGGCAGCCCGTGCATGCGCGCCAGCCGCTCCAGCTCCTGCGGGGATACCGTGATATAGACGGACAGAAGATAACATAATATACTACAGTAGGCCATACCGTGATACCGTGAAAGACAAGGACAGACAACAGTAGGGCAAAAGGAAGAAAACGAGCAGTCGGAGCCTTATGGTGACTGACTACCGATACTCCCTGCTCTCCTTTTCCCTATCCCCCCCATGGGCCACCAGAAACTCACAAACCGCACGAACCGCGACAGCATAGCTGTAACTTGACGCCGGTGTTATGTGAGCTAGAGGTACCAACTCGGTCGTGCCGGACCAATTCGGCTGCAAAGCACCATGGCACTACCTCTTACTACAGTAGCAGTATACGTACAGTAGCAATTTTTTTATATTTAACACTGCCTTACATACATGGATTGGTTTAATTCCGGTACGAACTAAGTATGTCACCGTATGCGTAGTCAGATAAGCCACGCGAGCCAACTTGAAACTTTCCGGCAGTAAAAATACTCGGAAAATGCGAAATATCACCACGTAATCGACGTCCTGCTCTACTCGTACGCAGGAAGGCTAGCGCCACCCTACCACCACTGTATAAAGTTACCTGTATTCGTAACATGAGTTTCCTATTGTGCAGCTCTATCTGCTTCCGTCTCTGCTCGCTCTGCTTGAGCCTGTTGACCTCGTCGCGGAGGCACTTGATGTAGTCCACGCTGCTCTTCAGAATGGTGCCCTTGTTGGGGCGCACGTCCCGGATCACCTCGTAGAAGGGGTCGTTATTCTTGGGCAGGAGCGTCCCTAGCTCCTTTATCCGATCGTTTATGTTGAACCTTCGACGCCGTTCAACTGAAACATTGATATTATAGATGTTGTGTGAAAATATTTATGAAGTGGCATGCAATTGGAAAGATTTTTAAATGTTGAGGATCAGTTAAGAGTTCTGTGTCTTTCTTTACTTTTCTTTGCTGATGACGACCTCTGTGGCTCATTGGTTAGGTTAGCCGGTTAGGTTAGTCAAGCTGGAGGTTGCTTGTTCGAATCCCGCCAGGGAACAAAAATAAGTTTTCTGTGTTCCTGGGTCATGAATAAAAATCTTAAATATATGTATAGTATAAAAGTATTAACCGGTGGGAGGGAAGCGCTGTGCTGCGCTCCCGGCTGCATGGGTACCACCATCTTGCTTATTTCTCCCGTGACACAGCTTTGCTGTGTTTCGGAGAGAAGGGCAAGACAGGCAGTGTAATTATTGGCACCGAGACTAAACATCTTATGTCTCAGGATAGGCAACACATAAATGAGTTGCCTGGGCTCGTTCCAGGTATACTAGTTTATGTTCATGGGCGACGTCGGCCACTTACCATCAGGTGGTACGTTTGCCAGTTTGCCTATCCAACTAACATAAAAAATAAAAAAAAAAAAAAAAAATAGGTAAGTACAACTAATGAGGCAATTTGGCGCTTACTTGTTTTTTAAATTGATGTAAAATTTTAAATGTAAAAGTGTTCTAATTAGTACAAATTTATAAATATTGATATTAGAATTCATAATTCAGCGTCAGCGATAGCATCATGACATAACCGTCACGACATTCAAGTCGATTTTATCGTCAAAGGACATCCGCCAAGGAAGAACATACACATATAGTTGCAATAAATATTTCCACTACATCTTACTATTTATTATTGTGTGAATAATAATAAATTAATTAATCAGAATATCAACTTACTCATATTATGATTGTCCTTCTTCTGTCTGTCCTTGGCCAGCGCGTGCATGTCAGCGTCCGACAGCAGGGCGCAGTCCCCGGCCACCGAGCTGGCGGTGGAGGGCGGCTCCGACGACGACAGCGGACCCGCGCCGTCCAGCGACAGGATGTCCTCCAGGAACTCATCCGCCTGCCAACAAATAAGGATTAATGTAAATTTGATATAATAAATAATAATTTCTATGGACGCTTTTACACCACGTCAATCTGGTCCCGTGGTAAGTTCTCGAAGAACTCGTGTTACGGGTACCAGACAACGGAAATATATTTAATACTTTTATACTAAACGTATATATAAGATTTTTACTATATAATAGAAAGAAAGAAAGAAAAATTTATTTGTGAAACTACATACTTATAAGACACACAATTAATATTTAATTTTTTAATTAATAACAAAACTTGTAGTAACACAAAACGGCCTCAACTCAGTGTTTGCTGGAATTACCATTCCAGCACTGGTCTTCCGTTGAGGCCATTCAGTGAAGCCACGAAACGATTACACAGCACAAAAAAAAATTATACATATTTAATACACATCAATGACCCAGGAACACCGAAAACTTTTTGTTTCGTGGCAGGATTCGAACCCGCTACCTCCGGTTGGAGCGCCAACGCGCTAACCATTGAGCCAAAGAGGTCGTTTACGGTTGTCTCAAAGGTATATCATGTTAACAAAGAAATACATATACGTAAGTGTCAATTAGTAATATCATATTAAAGCTTCTTTTGTCTTTTGGCTCTATATGTGCCTGATCTCCGAAGGGTTCGACCGATTATAATGGGGCTTGTACTTTTTTTTTTCTTTAACGCCGGGAAATGCTCCGAGGCATCCCGCGGGGGAGTAGGTCTCCCCACGCGGGTATGTGGGACTCGTTGCGTCCGAAAGCTGGTAAGTCTACCCACTAAAACCCGGCGAGTGCCACCAATGCCGACTTTGGTGAGGTGCCCCGGATCTAATAAACAAACAGGGCACCTCGACGGCTAGTCAGTCCCTCAAGGGACCGCGGCCACCTCCACCGAGATGTTGTTCCGCACCACAGAACAACCCCTCCCAACGTCGGGACAGTACAATGGGGTGAGGTTCCCGTCCTCGCCCCTTGCTTTTTGGAGTTTACTCCTTAAGAAACGATTTGAGTTATAGGGCCCGGTCGGAAATTTTATGAGGAGTACAATCAAGTGTAACACAAAAGTTGAGACGTTACGTAGAAAGAGACAAACTATATATCTGTAGGATTGAACGTGTAAAAGAATGAGATGGAATACATTACACAGCGTATCTTAAAATAACGCCGCCAACGCCATCTAACGCAAAATTACAGCACTAAAAGTCAATCACACGACCAGTATGCAATATTATAAAATATTTAAACAATTTTAGGTACATAATGCTGAAAAAATGGGGATAAAACTTTATTCCGTTGCAATGATTTGCAAGACAAATAAGTATATAAATTTATTATATAATATTATATAATAAATTTGGTCAGCATTAGCTAAAATTGACTTGACGTTATTATGTAGGATTTTAAATAAAACAATGTGTAGGTATAAATTATTATTTTACTTTTTCGTCTATTATTAAAATATTTAGTGTCTTTTCTGCGTACACTTAATATATTATTTATATCTTTGCACCACTAATGTATGTGAAAAAATTACTAATCAAATTGCATATGAAATCACAATTTTGATTTTTATGTAATTGGCATTGTATAATTACCGGTGGGCGGGAAGCGCTGTGCCGCGCTCCCGGCTGCATGGGTACCACCATCTTGCTTGTTTCTCCCGTGAAACAGCTTTGCTGTGTTTCGGAGAGAAGGGCAAGACAGGCAGTGTAATTACTGGCACCGAGACTTAACATCTTATGTCTCAGGATAGGCAACACATAAATGAGTTGCCTGGGCTAGTACCAGGCATACTAGTTTATGTTCATGGGCGACGTCGACCACTTACCATCAGGTGGTACGTTTGCCAGTTTGCCTATCCAACTAACATAAAAAAAAAAGTATTAATTTCCGTATAGAAAACTGTCTTCATGTAGTTTTTTACGTTATCATAGTCACAACTCACAATGGTTTTTTAAAACATGAGTGCAAATAAGAAAATAAAACAACTAGAGCACATTCAAGATTGAATAGTCAAAAATACAAACTAGGGAATACTACGTAATAACAAAAATGAATTCAAAATTGAGATATGTTAGCACAGACTAAAAAATGTCATTACGTTCCAATATTCGCGGCGATTTTAAAATTATTTTAAATTTCAGCCCAGAAAAGTCTAGTAATTTTAATATATATTTATTCTTTTCAAATATTCTTTTTCATATTTTCAAAATCATATTTATAATTTGCAATTTCTTTCTAACAATAATATAATAACTTGTACAAATTTTCTGAGTAAATTGAAACTCTTCAATTTGATAATTAACCAATCAGAAACTTTAAAATATTACTACCTATATATACTATAAAATATAACACTTGGTTCAAGTTTAATTGTACAAACTTGTCAAGTAAAGAATTTAATTTCAATTAAGTATTAAATAGGTACCTATAGGTAATTGTTAAAAAATAAATCACATATATTTTATATAAGAATAACTAGTCTTCAACATAAAACATGTAAAAATTTCATAGACATAAATAAACCAAAATAGCGCCATCTAACGCAATATAACGACTTTCTAATCTCATACAAAAAACCAAATGTACTAAGTGAAATGCCCCTGATCCTCCCTGATCTTATTCTCGGGGCCTCCTCTTTGTTATTATTATTATTATTATTTTGTAACATACTTTATGTAATACGCTTTATTGAAGTAATATAAATAATCCGAATAATTACTGATATATGTTTGTTTCTCTTATCATTTCATTACAGCAGATGCGTACATTAACCCTTTTTTTCTACTCCATAATCCAAATAATATATAATTATTATCGTTCGTAAGGAGTAAACTCCAATCGTGCGTCGGAGCTGACACACACACACTTTTTTATTATTTGTCCCCTTCTTATAAGAGAGGTATAAAGAGCCCCCTCGGCTCAATTAGCTTCGTCGAAGATGCTGGTCTCACCCTAGGCTACTGAGCCCCACCGCCACGTCAAGGCCTGAACCATGGTGGGCTTGTACTAGCAGAGCTTAGGTTATTTTTGTTTCAGATTAATAATTAGGTTCTGCACAAACACATTCCACTTGTGAACAGTACAAATCGAAATCATAAATCATTCATCAATTTTGTCAAGAGGATGGATTAGAGGTAGTAATTTAAGGAACCGCAGGTGATGCCAGAGGAACTAGCTAGTCTAATTATAATTATCGACATTGTTGTTGACTTCACAGCTTTAGATAGGACTACTTGAGTCTTGAGCCCATACGGGCTTAGTGCATACGCACTGTCTAGTTGGAAATAAAAATCTCCAATTTAGTCAATTGGTGGTGTTGTTACCTCCGAGTTGGCCCCCGCGGAGCCAATGCCGGGGCTGAGCATGCTGGAGGTGGAGGCCCTGTCGGGGGACGAGGCCCGCGTGCCCAGCTCCGGGGCGCTCTGCACGGGCGCGCCGCGCCCATTGCCGCCGACCTGAAAATTATAATTCACCATGTTTTTCATTCATGCCTCGCATAACAAATATATTGAATCAAGTGCCACCTACAGTGTTTCCGAACCGATACCACTTAGGGACCTTCAAGAAAACAGCATACTCATATTTGAAAGGCCGGCAACGCACCTGCTAATCCTCTAGTGTAGCGGGTGTCTGTGGATGTCGCTTTTCACTTACCATCAGATGAACCGACTATCCCTTTGCTATAAAAAAATTTTTGTAAATATACACATGTTTGCCTTAGGGTTTCCCTCCCAAATTAGGAGGAAAAAGTGGGATTTTTAGCGGTGTTATATTTTTAGAGATCTTTAGGGATTTTTGTTACTTCAAATAATTTTTTGATAATTTATGAATAAAGAATATTAACATGGACAAGTCCCTAAAGGAATTGTTAATGTTTATGAATAACGTTGACAACATCCCTGCTGGCCAATCGTCTGTCGGTGTTGTCTTTGTTTCTTACGAATATTGAGAAGCTTAGACGGGATAAAATACTAAATAAACTTTCTACCACAGGCAACAGTTAGCTAAGAGCTGATTTGAAAGTATAGTCTGTGAGAGGTAGTGCCATGCTGCAGCCCCAGAGGTATCACCACAGTTGTGCCAGCCCAATTCGGCTTTTGTTTGCCACCCCAGTTGTGGCACAACTGGGGTGGCCTCTCGCTCACAAAATACAGGCTTTTTGTGCGGTTTTATGAGTTTCCGGTGGCCCATTGGGGAGGATAGGGAAAAGGAGAGCAAGGCATCTGTATAACTTTTGGTTGTGCAGATGTCTATGGGCGTCGGTAGTCACCATAAGGCTCCGACTGCTCGGTTGCCTCCTTATGAAATAAAACAATAATATAATCATGCTCACCTGGGCTTGTGGCGTAAACGATTCACTGAGGTACTGTCGCACTTGACTCTTCTGTTTCTGTATCACGTGATACCGGGTGGGGTTCTCCAGAACGGTTCGCACCTGGAACGTCAACAACATGATATTAGAAGCAATTCCTCTTTGGCATCGAGGGCTCTTGAGATGCTGATGTCATTCTATAGCACAAAAACTCAATCGCTGGTATATTTAACTCACAGTTATCACCAGGACCTATTGGTAGTCAAACATTGCGTCTTTCCCTGGACTTCCTTCTAGAACCATTCTAGAACCTTATGGATAAACTGTCCATTGTCGTTCTAATTACAACAATGTATAGATTGTGGAAGGGAAGCGCTGTGCCGCGCTCCCGGCTGCATGGGACCACCATCTTGCTTGTTTCTCCCGTGAAACAGCTTTTTCGGAGAGAAGGGCAAGACAGGCAGTGTAATTACAGGCACCGAGCTTAACATGTTATGTCTCAGGATAGGCAACACATAAATGAGTTGCCTGGGCTCGTTCCAGGTAAACTAGTTTATGTTCATGGGCGACGTCGACCACTTACCATCAGGTGGCACGTTTGCCAATTTGCCTATCCAACTAACATAAAAAAATATATCATCTGACTGTTCCTCCAAACTAACAAGAACTGTATTCATTTTTGATCCAAACAGCTATAGCTATATAATGATGGTACCTGTAACACTTGTGGCGGAAGTTCGACATGTGGCGTGATGCGTGGTACATCTGTCGGACTGGACTTCTTCCGGTCTTCCGCACTGTCCTTCGACTGTCCGGCCTGCTGAGCCTGCAATCAAACGATCGTCTGCGTGATAATGTGTATCATGACAGCGTGATAAGATTAACGGGAACCAAGATGGCGTGATATTATAGCCACAGGATACACATCTGAGATTAGATATACATGGTGATAGGCGTCGATGTGCTATGTTTGGTTGTGACTATCAAAATATTAGGAAAGTCCTTTAATTCGATAAATTTGCTTGGTTTGTTAAAGAGTTGACCGGTGGGAGGTATCCGCTTGTTCCACGCCCTGCAGGGGTACCACCATCGTACTTGTTTCTGCCTTTAAATAGCTTTGTTGCGTTTCTTAAAGGATAGAACCGGCAGTATAGTTACTGGAACCGAAAATCACCATCTTAAGTCTCAGGCAAAAGGGCTGGTTTCAGGTTTACTTTGCTTATTTCTCACGTCAAACAACTTTGTTGCGTTTCGATGAGAAGGACAGGACAGGTAGTGTAATTACTGGCATAGATACTTAACATCTTCTAAGAATAGGCAACGCATGAACAAGTTGCCTGGTCTTCCAGGTAAACTGTTTGTCTGCCTGTTTGCTTACTTATTCATGTTCATGGACGACGCTGACCACGACGTCATGAGACTAGCGTCAGGCTGTTTGCCAATCCAACGAACATAAAAATAGAAATGTCTATTGTAAACCACTGTCGATAATTTTCGAAACAAAAAAAAAATTATAGTAGGATGAAACCTATTGGAAAAGGAAGAGAATAAAACAAAAATGGAAGGAAAAATAATTTACGGGCGATCTGAGGGCGGGAAATTGGAAGGGGAAGTGGTAAACGTAAAAAAACAGTTAATCTCAATTTCCGGCAAAACTACAAGTCCTATGGAAAAAATTTGAATAGCAAAGTTGTAGGTAATAAAAAGGTAAAAACTTTTGTATTTACATTTTTTTACATAACCTCAAAATGTATGTGAAAAAATCAAATGACCAAGTTTTTGGTTTTTTATTTTTATCTTTTACAATAAAAAAATTACTCACAAAATTTGGTGAAAACTTATCTTTTTATGTCTCAAATACACTATATTTTTTTTATTTTCCAATATCTATTTTTTTCATCTTATTTTGACTTAATATCGAAAAATCAGCCTAATTTTCAATCGAAAATTAAATACTCGCGTCAAAATATCAGCTTTTTTAAAAATATGTGCTTTCTTTTCTTTCCTTCCTCCTGCAATCAACCCCCCCCCCCCCCCCCACGCCGGTATACCGCACTAAAACCACTGCGAGTTGCCTTCAGCCGCTTGAAGGGGAGGGTCCCGGATCTTTCTAACACAAAACACACCCCGGGACCGGCCGGTTCCCTCAAAAGGGCTAACCGGTCTTCTTCCTAGTATGGGGGAGCTCCGACAACCTGGAGCACTCCCGCCGACGCCGGAACTTTTCTACCGGGGCAGGTACCCAACCTAACCCGAGTCCCGTTAGACAGGAGGCAGGAAGTGCGCGTAGCGCCTCCTCCGCACACCTGTCCTACGTCGACGGAGCGGGACGGACGTAGCGTCGTCCTCTCTGTCCCGCTCCGCGGCCTCCTTCTGCGAAATAACGCTTTCGCAAAAGGTGACCGCCGCCTGCCAGGCCTCGTCACTTTCGAGCATGCAGCGCACCATACTCGAGAGCGAAAGGTCCCTTCCAAGCACAGCCACGAGATTTTGACGCTGTGCGGCCCATCTATCGCACACCTCTAGGGTGTGCTGGGCCGAGTCCTCCACAGCACCGTACTCGTGGCAGGCTGGCGTCGGCTCCCTCCTGGCAACCCGACACAGATACGCACCGAAACATCCGTGTCCGGTAAGCACCTGTGTCAAGCGGAAGGTGAGGGGTTTCTTCCGGCGACGCATCCACGCTGCCAGGACCGGACGCAGTGCCTCGGCCGTACGTTGGCCGTACGGCGACTGCGCCAGGATCTCCCCCCACCCTCGCAACAACCACTGTTGCCCCAACCTCCGCACATGTGAGAGCTCCTCCCAGCTAGGTGACTCTCCGAATTCTGATCTCCTCTGCAAAACGAGGAGGCGCACCTCGGCGAGCACCAACGCCACGAGCTCCTACGGCGGATCTCCAGCCAGGTCAGTGGCTGCCACACAGGAGACCGTACGGTAACCCCTGATTACCCTCACCGCTATGACCCGCTGCATTCTCCGCAGCAGGGCTTTATTGCGAGTGGTGAGGGAATCCGCCCAGATAGGGGCACCATACGTTTTACTCTAAGCCTAAGTTTAACTATGTTATCTACCACATTTATTATAATATTTATACTATACTAATTACAATTATCATACTAATGAAGAGTGTACCTGTAATGATTCTCTGCGCAGTTGCTCCTGTGCATGCTCTCGCATCAACTGCTGCTTCAGCTGAGTACGAGACGTCGGCGTTAGAGTCTTAAATGTGGGCGGGCTGCAACAAACAGAACGGAACGTTATTTACATGACAATAATATTATATAATCACTTCATGTTTTAAAGGAGAAGGGACCAAAGGGACGGTTCACCTGGTGGTGAGTGACCAACATCAATAGACCCGCCACTCCGCAGGGATTGCAGGTGCTTTGCCGGCCTTTCAAATATGAGTTTGCCCCATACTGAAGGTCCCTGAGTAGTATCGCACCGGTGTTACGGGATCGGGTGTCATGTACTGCGCGCGTTTCCATGTGTACTACGATCCTGCTTTTTTTCAGTGAGGCAGCTTTCCCGTATACCAGGTAAGAGCACAGGAGTGACAGGATAGAAGGGAATTAGCATCTAAGCCTATACTTCTCAGAATAATATTATTAATAAGTTAGTTGGTCCTTTAAGTCATAAGGGCGAGACTCAAGACTCCTGCTTTACGTTCTCAAGTAAAATAATAAACACATATATTTTTATTATATTTCGTTGTCTTTGAATATTAAGCATACAAAGTTGAGGCCATCTAGTAAGTATGGTAATGAAGATACCCATAAACACATAAACAAAGCAATCACAGTTGTAAAAAAAGTATTGTTTATATAACGTGTAGACAAAATGACAGTTGTAAAACTAATAGGTGTCACAGGTAGCTACAAAATAAATAAATATCTATGTATGCATATACAACTTTAAACAAATCTGTTTGAACATATGTAACTCCTAACCTCAAATACCCTTTAATACAAGTTAAAAATCTTTACATAATATAAATTAAAGGTGGTATTTGTGTTGGTCTGTTTGTGCATCGATATTTCCTAAACTACTCAACGGAATTTTTATGATTGTTAGATAGATAAACGGACAGACGAGCTGCATTGTGGTAAGTGTTCAGCGTCGCCCACGAACATAAGCAAGATAACTTGAGGTTGCCTGATTCATGTGTTGCCTATCCTGAGACATTAGATGTTAACTCTCGGTGCCAGTAATTACACTGCCTGTCGGGCAGGACAGGCAGTGTAATATCCTCCTCTCTGAAACACAGCAAAGCTGTTTCACGGGAGAAATAAGTAACATGCTGGTACCTTAGCACACGGGCGCGCGGCACAGCGCAACCCTCCCACCGATTTTTTTGATACGGATTTTAATACGGTTCTCACTGTTGGCTTCGTTATGAACTAGGGCAGGTTCCTAAGTAAATATTACGTCAATATTTTAATCATAGAAAGTAGAGAAGAGTTTGTTTGTTGGTTATGAATTAACAACCTACTCAAAAAACTACTCAACCGATTTTAAACTCAACGATTTATGGTCCATTTAATGAACTGCCGCCGATAACTCCCAAAATATTGGATCAATCAATAAAATGCATCTAAAATTGGATAGATACTCTGTAATTTACCTAGCTTCGTTAGTGCGTCTAGATCACGGATTCCATTCATGTATTTAAATAAGAGATGATAATAATAGAATTTGAAAGGTTATCACATGCCATCTGTTTCATTAAATATCACTTGTGTGTATAATAAATCTCTGCTCGTAAATTCGTGCGGGCAATTTCGGCCATACAAACTCATTGTTATTCAACCCGCGCAGTCGGTTAAGGGACAACAACATAACTATTTGTATGCGCGCGGTCACCTCAGGACTGATGCCAATTCACAAACTTTTTCTTGCAGAAAGTGCGTTGAAACAATTGAAGATTTAGCATAACATTTGCCTAAGGTGGATTTTGGGGTTCGACAAGCAGGCGGTCTACGGTTTGTATAAATTATCAATATCATAAGATATGGGGATTTACAACTGAACTAAAATATACAGTTTCTTTAATGTTTGTGCTCTACATACGATATAATCAACTTGACATATCTACTATATGTACAAACTTTGCGTTTACCACGTCATTATAGTTACTTTCTGGAAGTCGGTTATCCAAGGTAGGTAGTGTAATTTCTTGAAGTATATTTAAAAAGCTATGATGAAAGTTTAAGCATTGGGGTAGGGATCCTAAGCCGCGTGAGCTTTGACACAGAAAGCTCTGCCATAATTATACCATTTAATGATTATCGAAATTTCGCGAATGTATTGTGATTCCGATTGCGTTTCGCGATTTTGGCCAGACACGTGTCCTAAATATCGTATCACTTGCGAAACACGGGTCAAGACAACGATTTGTAATCCCCAGGGTTATACTTTGTTCTTTTGTTGACGGTATTTATTTGGGGATCCGTTCCTTATTGATAAAACAGAGCCTTTATCTATAGCCAAGAAAGTGATCGCATCACTTTCTTGTCCGTCTGCCAGTCTGACAAATAAAAAGCCTACAGGGTACTTCTCATTACATTACATTACATAGGATCATGAAGTTTGGTAAGAAGCTAAGTGTGAAAAAATAAGCAAAAGAAAAAATTAAAAAACCGTTAATTTGTTGTTATTTCATTTAAAAACACGTTTTTTGGAACCCTTAGACAGACATTCGCTTGTCTGGTTTTTTATTTATAGAAGAGGGGGCAAATGGACATTCGGTTCACCTAGAGATAAGTGATCAGGGACATCCATAAACACCTATACCAGAGGATTAGCAGGGGCGTTGCTGGCCTCTCAAATATTATAATTTATAGTATGCTCCTTTCTTGGTAGTCTTTATCTTCGTTTACATGCATTTGTATTAAACGTTAATTTTATTCTATTTCATGACGCTTAATATTATAATTTTTCTATTTTAATTTGAAATCATTTTTATTATTAGTTGATTACTCGGTAATATGAATTAAGCATTTAAAGAACATTTTAGAGCATTATATTTCACGTGATTTTTGACTAAAAATGATTAAAAATAGAATCTAAGAGGTTAGAGGAGTAAGATAACCGTTGGATGTCATACGAATTAAAGTCATATTCTGTAAGCTCCATGTAAATACACCTAGGTCATCTTATAAGCCTGTCGTTTTGGATACTTTACAGTAACCATGGTCACGGGTGGCGATTGTCCCGTTGTTTCATTGATCAACGAGTAAATTTCGCGTAAACATTAGTAAACCATACATATATATTTTTAAGGGACCCATATATTTATTAAGCCTACACCAAGTCTATCAATTGTACCCTCAGTCCTCAGTGTATGACGTGTGTGACATAACAGTATTATTTGTAATTTTCATCAGAGCATCTCTCGTGACGGGCGCGTTAACGAGCGCGACCGAGGACACAGACACAACGACAGACTGACAAACATTACATAATAACTTTAATATCACTGAAAAACTTGCATAGAAGTTAAATATTTCAATAACCATGTTAACAGTAATGGTGCTGCCACACTGCTGCTATGTTTCAAACAGTTAGGAAACATTTTATAACAGCAGTGTGGCAGCAACATAATATACTCCTTGTCCGTCTATACTGTATAGGTATGTAAGCGAAATTATTATCTAGTATTTTATTAATCTTGGTTTCCAAAAAAATATAAGTCATTTATCATTAGGTATATTATGACTTTTATCAAATTAACCACCGTAGCCAAATCACTTTGGCACTACCTCCTTTTTTAATGTTAGTTGGATAGGCAAACCGGCAAAGGTGCCACCTGATGGTAAGTGGTCGACGTCGCCCATGAACATAAACCAGTTTACCTTTTTTTTTTTTTTCCGCAGGGAAATCCTTATGGATGCAGCCAGGACCTTCGGGTAGATCCTGACCCAATGTGGGACTCGCTCCTGGGAGTGCCCACCCTAACTAAAACCACTGCGAGCGCCTTCAGCCGCTTTTTGAGGGTCCCGGATATGCAGGCAACGGACAGGATCACCTCAGCGACAGGCTGGCCCCGGCGAAGACCAGACTACTCCTCGTAGGGGGGGACTGCCCGGCCGCTACTAAGCAGTCCCCACGACGTCGTGCCATACAGACCCAGGTTCCCATCCTGGGCCCGACACGAACATAGGGGCGTTACTGGAGGCGCATTAAATAGCGCCTCCTACGCACCCCCGTTCGTCGCCTGCGGGATGAGGCCTCGTCGGCGGCCTCCTCTCTCACCCGCTCGTCAGCCTCCTTCTGGGACATTACTGCCTCGCAGAAGGAGACCATCGCCGTCCAGGACTCGTCGTCACCGAGCATCGCAGTGGTGACGCTCGGCAGAGACAAGTCCCCTCCGATGACTGATGTCAGACTGTGACGCAGCGCCGCCCATCTCGGGCACACCTCGAGTGTGTGCTGGGCCGAGTCCACCGCTGCGCCACAATCGTGACACACTGTCAACGGCTCCCTGCGGGCCGTCCGGCACAGGTACTCACCAAAGCAACCATGCCCGGTGAGCACCTGAGTCAGACGGAAGGTGAGGGGTTTGCGCTTACGGCGCATCCACCGCTCAAGGACCGAAACCAGTTTACCTGGAACGAGCCCAGGCAAGTCATTTATGTGTTATCCATCCTGAGACATAAGATGTTATGTGTCGGTGCCAGTAATTACAATGCCTGTCTTGCCCTTCTCTCCCAAACACTGCAAAGCTGTTTCACGGGAGAAACACGCAAGATGGTGGTACCCATGCAGCCGGGAGCGCGGCACAGCGCTTCCCTCCCACCGATAAACATCTTACTAGTTTTAGGCTAACTTGTTTATGGTCATGGGCGTTGCTGACCACTTACCCTCAGGTCATGTCAGGCTCATCTAGTCCTTTGCCATCAAACTAACATAATAAATAAATTTGTACGCAATAAAAGTGTTTTCCAATTAGTAACTTTATCACATCTAACAGGCATTTAGTTAGCTGTGTACATCTAATTCGGATCGTTACATACGTCAACTGGAGTCGTGATGTCTTTATTTATGATATGGGTCAAAATCACGAATGCGGCAATGGCACATGAGTAAGTAAACGGACAGAGACAAAGCTTCCATACCACGCGTAAAATTGTTACCTATTATGGTAGGGTTGTCACAGGTGGATAAAACGAAACGAACAAAACGTTTTTTTTATTGTGTAGTAATCTATGTAAATATTCTATCTTTCTTACAAAATATTTTTTCTAAATATTGTGTTTATATTTTTTATTTTCAATAATCTGTTGTACCTTTTAATAGAGTGGTAAATTCTAATGGAAAGCACTCTCATTGCATATCATTTTTTATCATAACTATTATAATATTTTTTATTCCGAACAGGAATCGTCTCCTAATTTTATTACGTATTCTGTACTTACACAGACTTACACTTATTGTATTTTTACTGTAAAGTTTAGCTAAGATTTAAGATTTAATGTCGGGTCAATGTTTCCCTAGCAAGAGTTTAGGCACATCCATAAAAACTTAGTGAACAAAAGTAATAATAATTAGTAGAAATAAAATAATAAGATACAACTTACTTATTGAAATCTTTGGGATGGCTAAAATATGATTTGTTTTATTTGCTCTATTATTGTTCATACATACAGTACAGTATACAATATTGACACTTTTTACTTTTAATTATCAAAAATAATTTAAGAACAAGTTATAAAATATAATTCTTTTTTATTTGCACTTACAATATTGACACTTTTTACTTTTAATTAACAAAAGTTTAAGAACGATGATAATAATTCGAAATACCCGCCAAGCGAAAAAAAAAACAAATATACAACGCAACTTAACACGTGCACTCACATCCTTGCGTTCGAGCACTCGTCGAACCGGTTTCAACCGGTTTCTACTCGTACGTGACAAGCCACGAGTGCTAACGCACACATGCGGAAAGCAAGGACGCTTGTAGTAGTGCAATCGATTCGCGCGGTTGTATAAAGCTTTGCCTCTGTCCGTTTATTTACTCATGTGGCAATAGTGTGTCAATAACTCAATACTTATCAAAAATATGATAATCAGATACTTGGCCTTGAATCTTGATGACTTGATTAAATACTCACGAATATTGAACAAGGGTTGATATTAGGGGTTAATTTGTATCATATTTATGATATGTAACTACAACTAGAATTATAAAATTCCGCTAAATAAAAAAATATCATAAATATCGTGCAGTGGCCGGTCCATGTTGGATGCGAGTGACATGGGATCGGCCGTCTTGACGTCCATTGAAAGGGGCCTATGTTCAGCAGTGGACGGATAGAGGCTGATGAATGATGAAAGAGGCTTTATTGAAAAAATTATATTTATACACGATATTATCAAATGTTCTAATGTAAGTAAGTGACTTTGTCTTTTTTTGAGAATAAATTCTTTGAACCTAAATAATTTTATAAAGTTCACGTTTTTTTCAGAGAGTCAGTCTGATTGCTTCTGCTGTTCGGTCAGACATGATATAACCTCGGCCCTAGACCTAAATCAATACCTTATATTCTATTATATTATAATTATTATAAAGATGTCTCGGTAGTTGGGATTCAAACTCGCCATTCACATCCCTTTTCATTCGATCCTCAATCCTCACCTTAGTATACATATTTTTATTAGGTGTAAAAAATATCCACGAAATCGGAAGTCATACGAAAAACGATATAAAAATAGGTTTTAATAGTAGTCCAATTTCACATTTGAGTGACCAGTGACCACACGCTGGTGGCACGGTGGTAATTACACGCAACTCGAGTAATGCAAGCGTAAGCCCGCATGCAATTCAGTCTACTCTCTCCATCCAAGTTGCATGCGAGACGAGGCGGCTATAATAGCTTCGGTTATTAAAAATTTACGAAAAAGTATAACATCAAAGTTTTTATTAAAATCAACATTAACAATGATAGAGAAAAAATGACACTAAAAGACAGGTGTTATAAATTTATCTGTGGGCCCGTTTTTTTTTTTCGGAAGCGCTAGACTTTTCGACCTTTTTTTTTTTTCTTTTTTTTTTTCTTTTACGCCGGGAAATGCTCTGAGGCATCTCGCCTGGGGAGTGGGTCTCCCCAGGAGGGTATGTGGGACTCACTGCGCCCGACAGATGGTAAATGGACGCAGCTCTACCCACTAAAACCCGGCGAGTGCCACCAATGCCGCCTTGGTGAGATGCCCCGGATCTTTTAAGCTAACAGGGCACCTCGGCGGCTAGTCAGTCCCGCAAAGGACCGACGCCACCTCCACAGAGGGGTTGCCCCGCACCACAGAACAACCCCTCCCAACGTCGGGACAGTACAATGGGGTGAGGTTCCCATCCTCACCCCTTGCCCCCTGCTCTTTTGTTCCCTCTTCTTATAAGAGGGGTACAAAGAGCCCCCTCGGCTCAATTAGCTTCGCCCAAGGTGCTGGGCTCACCCTAGGCTACTGAGCCCCACCGCCACGACAAGGCTTGAACCGTGGTGGGGAGACTTTTCGGCCTGATGGCTCAATCGGAACAGTAGATGAGCAGATGGCTCACCTAAGAATTATGTGGGCCCGTGGTGGGTCCGTAAATACTTACACGGGCGAACCGATTTGAATGTTTTTTTATTATTTGAAGGCAGGTATGCTGTGTTTTTGGACATGCTTTATTGAAATTGTTCAGCCATTTCGAGGTCATCAATCGTTTTTATTATTTTAGTATTATTTTAACAAATAATAACTAGTCGTCGCCCACGAACATAAACTAGTTTACTTGGTACTAGCCCAGGCAACTTATTTATGTGTTGGCTATCCTGAGACATAAGATGTTAAGTCTCGGTGCCAGTAATTACACTGCCTGTCCTGCCCTTCTCTCCGAAACACAGCAAAGCTGTTTCACGGGAGAAACAAGCAAGATGGTGGTACCTATGCAGCCGGGAGCGCGGCACAGCGCATCTCTCCCACCGTAATTACATAATTATCACCAATCTTTATCTGTCTACTTAAATATTTTTAAGCAATTCACAGCATAGTCGATCTCTACGCAAATCCTGCTGATACGCTAAAATGGGCACAAAACAGGAAAATCAATCATACAAAAGCTCCGCTAAAAATAAAAGTGAAAAACATGTTAAAAACCGCCTTTTAAATAATTTTAGTGATAAATATGACCATTTTATCATGTCCACTTAAAATCTTGTATTTTTTTTATGTCATATGAAGGCAACTGAGCATTCATAGTCTTATGGTGACTACCAACGCCCAAAGACATCCGCACAACCAAAGATTAAGCAGATGCGTTGCCCTCCTTTTCCCTATCCCTCCCAATGGGAATCCGGAAAGTCACAAGCCGCACGAAACGCGATAGCTGTCACTTTAGACCGGTATCATGTTAGCGACAGGCACCACCGCGGTCCTGCCGGCCCAATTCGGCTTGTATAGTTATTTCCAACTTACATTAAATTATCTTGACATCTTTAAACCGATTCATAATAAGCTTTATATATCTGTTGATATGAAATAACATAGACGTAGTTTACCGTAGGAGCGGAATTTTTCTGTACCCGGCTGATAAGATAGCGCCCAATTTTATCGTTTAATAAAATTATCTAAACAGCACTGAAGGTAGGATTCAGAAGTAGTTAATCCATATATTGTGTGTCGTAAAATTAGATTTTGATTTGTTTTGTCGGCATTAAGGCAGGTGTTACGGGTGTATGAACCTTGATGAAAAAATATATCCATTGATGGTATGAACAAGGATATATTAAGTGTTTCAAAAATCAAGAATATACTATAAAAGAGAAATATTTGTTTTATTTTAAGCGCGGTTTAACCATATCAGGTAGGACCATATATATTTTAGTTTAATCATATATTTTTGTATTAAATATTTATGTATAATTTTCAATCGACTTCAAAAAGGAAGGGTTTCTATTTAGTAATGTTTGTGTCTTATCAGTTTTTCGACCGTCGACATGTATTTCCAGAAGAAAACAATTTGTTGAAAGTTTTAATATAGACCAATGCCGAAGCCTTTGAAAAAGTGGAACATAATTATAGTAGAATGGAACCCATTGCAAAAGGAAGAGAATATAACAGAAATGAAAGGAAAAATAATTTACGGATGATTTGAGGGCGGGAAAGTGGAGGGGGGGAGGTCTAAAGTAAAATACGGTATATCTCGATTTCCGGCAAAACGGCAAAAATACATTACATTTATTTACAAAAAAAAATCTACTCACGAAATTTGGTGAAAACTTACCTTTATATCTCCCAAACACACTGCATTTTTTTAATTTAAAATATATTATATTTTTTCACATTGTTTTGACTTTATATCGAAAAAGCACCCTAATTTTCAATCGAAAATTCTCCCATTAAAATCAGCCTCTACTTTCTGATAGTGCAAAAAAAATACATTAATATGGTAACTTTTAAGGCCCCAGCCACTTCCCCACTTCTTCTCCCCTTCCACTTTCCCGCCCTCGGATCGCATCGTATATCATATTTTTTCCTTTAATTTTTGTTACATTCTCTCCTTTATCAATGGGTTTTATGATTTATAGAAATATTTTTTTTCTGTTTCAAAAATTATCGACACTGGTCTTTTTTTTTTAACGCCGGGAAGTGCTCCGAGGCATCCCGTCTGGGGAGTGGGTCTCTCCAGGCGGGTATGTGGGACTCGCTGCGCCCGAAAGATGGCAAGTGGACGCAGCTCTACCCACTAAAACCCAGCGAGTGCCACCTGTGCCGCCTTTGGTGAGGTGCCCCGGATATGTTAAGCTGACAGGGCACTTCGACGGCTAGCCAGTCTCGCAAGGGACCGACGCCACCTCCACAGAAGGGTTGTCCCGCACCACAGAACAACCCCTCCCAACGTCGGGTCAGTACAATGGCGTGAGGTTCCCATCCTCGCCCCTTGCCCCCTGCTCTTTTGTACCCTCTTCTATGTTTGTTTTTTAAGATGTTTAAAATGATATATAATTAATTATCATTAAAAAATAAATCACTTATTGATTCAAATACAAATTTAAACGAAATTTTAAAGGTAAATAATAAACATAATTTAGAAGTCGTGTTTGTTTTGTCTTTTTGTGTTCGCGATTTTGTGCTTCATAGTTTTTTATTAGATTGGAATGTATCAGTGGAAGAAAACGTGTTAATTAATATTACGTAATGTACAAATAACAGAATTCAACAGTTATAAAACGTATACCAAATGATATTCGCAAACAATGTCTGTGGATTCAGAACACGAAGTATACTCAAATACATATTCAACATTTTCCCTGTATACCTTTTTGATTGGGTAGGCGTCACATAAAACGTAGGTACTTCAGTTATTATATTAACTAAAATAGCTTGATCAAAAGTCAATCATATTGTACTCTTTCCTATTATCATAATTATTTATATATTTACATATTTAGAAAAAGGTGTCATTCTGCTTTGCAGCCGAATTGGGCCGGCACGACCGGGGTGGCACCTCTCGCTCACATTACACCGGCGTCAAGTGACAGCTATGCTGTCGCGTTTTGAGCGGTTTGTGAGTTTCCGGTGGCCTATTGGGGGAAAAGGAGGACAACGCATCTGCATAACTTTTGGTTGTACGGATGTCTATGGGCATAAGGCTCCGATTGCCCGGTTGCCTCCTTAAACTAGGTAAACTAGTTCATGTTCGGGCGACGTCGACCACTTACCATCAGGTAGCGTCTGCTTGTTAGGCCATCCAAATAACGTAACAAAACGTTCTCACTAAGCGACACAGGGTATAAGAATAAAATCATCATAAGTCAAGCTATAAATTAAGTCAACGCGGGTGAAGTTGAGTACCCACCATGGTTCAGGCCTTGTCGTGGCGGTGGGGCTCAGTAACCTAGGGTGAGCGGTGCACCTTGGGCGAAGCTAATTGGGCCGCGGGGGCTCTTTGTACTCCTCTTATAAGAAGAGGGGACAGAAGAGCAGGGGGCAAGGGGTGAGGATGGAAACCTCACCCCATTGTACTGTCCCGACGTTGGGAGGGGTTATTCTGTGGTGTGGGATAACCCCTCTGTGGAGGTGGCGTCGGTCCCTTGCGGGACTAACTAGCCGTCGAGGTGCCCTGTTTGTTTTCTAGATCTGGGGCACCTCACCAAAGGCGGCATTGGTGGCACTCGCCGGGTTTTAGTGGGTAGAGCTGCGTCCATTTACCAGCTTTCGGGCGCAGCGAGTCGCACATACCCGCGTGGGGAAGCCCACTCCCCGCGGGATGCCTCAGAGCATTTCCCGGCGTTAAAGAAAAAAAAAGGGTGAAGTTGAGTAATACAGCTAGTAATATATAATAAGAGTAACGTTTTACACAACTTCACGATCCTCACAGCCGTAACGACCATAACCTGGTCACGGAAATAGAACAGCATAATGTGGGTACTCTCACGCGATTCTGCATGCCCTTGGCCATCGGAAGAACGTCATTTGAAGCGTGGATGGAAGGTCGACGCAAATGAATGATCTGCGTTGTCTCGCGTCATCTTATACTGGCATTACCATTCGACCGTCTTTATTAGCCCCAGACGCAAAACGTTATAAGTTTGACCGCTAAGTATCTGTGGCCACGTAGTTTTCAAACGCGGGAATGATTGCGTTTTTCATCAAGTTAATATACATTTTATATCAAAATCGTATCAGCCGTTGCTAGGTTCTCAGCTCTATTATTATTGGGTTGGTTTTTTAATATATCCTTTTACATGTAGCTAATTTAGCTAAAAGTGACTTTGCAATGTTTTCACGCGTTCGAACTTCGCTTTACTTCACTTACAAGTTTAGTTTGATGTATACCTACCTTATATTTGTAGATATCAGCAAAGTTTATATATAATTCGCATTTATTTAAAACAACAATCAAGTCGTTGATAACATCTCTTACTGTTAAAAATGAAAGATCTAGGAAGTAACAACTTGTGCACTTTTATTAACGTTACACAGTATTGTAGTTTAGAGCTCAGTAAAGGAACTGCGTATGATAAATTTAAAATCTGACCGTGAATATGATAATGGTGTGAATATTTACTGTGAGACCTCGCAATGACACTTTGGATTTGAAATAATGCAGCTTCCAACAAAGGCGAGAGTTCGCACAATCGATTTATGATAAAATGTGACTAACCTAAACTTTTTTTTTAAATATTATTCAACAATCACACTACGTTAACCTAGCCCCGTGGTATGTTATATACAAATTATTTTTATGTTATATATGCACTTGACGGGATTGAAACCTGCGGCCGCTGCGTTAATGAGGCGGGCGTCTATCTTTAATCTTTATTAGCTTATCATCATCATCATCAAATAGGCTAAAATCATAAAAATCGATTGTGCGAACTCGTCCAGCTTTGTCTACATTCGGAAGAGTTAATTGTTTTAGGTACACCATATTGAGTGCTCTACATAAAAATTCTACGGGAATAAAAGTAAACGGGAAGTTACCCGCGGATTCAACCTGGTAAATACACATCAGTAAGTACTTTCAATGCCTTTGATTATTATTTAGGCTAAAATCTTTCTCCCTGACAAATGTTATCGAAATTTGATTAGTCGCTTTAGTTTGTAAAGCGATAAAATTTTCACCACTTCCAAGAGAACATCGCCCCCCCCCACTTAAAGCATCCAAATCATTAGATGTGAGTCGCAAAACGTAATCACAATATAATTAACGATACAATTGGTACCAATTGCCTGAGAAATATTTGACCCACTGAGTCACTGCCGAATGTTTTAAAGCTATTAAATAATCTTCGCCATACACCAAGTTCCAAGAACTTAATGTTTACGTGTCTTTTATATTGTCAAACTTAGCGACTAAGCCATTTCGCTATTTGTAGAATTGATTTTTTTGTGCTATGAACAGATAAATTTTTACCATATTTTAAATTTTTATTAATTCACTTTAGGGTTTTGTCTGTACCGGTAGAATTTTGACAATACATGAAACAAGAAAAGAAAATCTTTTTAGTCCGTTATAAAGACATAGTACATTTTTAATAAGTTTTATTATTTTATATTGTAAATGTATGACAACGAGTAAAAATAATAAAGGAGTAAAGGAATAATCATTCTTCACTTTTGAATATAACCAATATTTTTACTTTTCTACTACTACTCACAACGGTACCTACCCCCATTATAATTTAAGTACCTACGAGGCGTTTGCCATACCATACCATATGCCCCATATGGTCATTTGTTTCAAGGTCATTACCGAAACTCAAGATGATGATATCTGGTCATTATTTTCTGTTAATCTATTATTTTTAGGATTCTAAAGAGGGTCGAGCGCAGAAACCTGATTTTTTTAAATTATTTTCTTTCAACAGTAAGTATTTTAATCGGATCAAGAGACCCAAAACAGTAGTTTACTGGTGGGAGGGAAGCGCTGTGCCGCGCTCCCGGCTGCATGGGTATGGGTATCTTGCTTGTTTCTCCCGTGAAACAGCTTTGCTGTGTTTCGGAGAGAAGGGCAAGACAGGCAGTGTAATTACTGGCACCGAGACTTAACATCTTATGTTTCAGGATAGGCAACACATAGATAAGTTGCCTGGGCTAAGTTCCAGGTAAACTAATTGATGTTAATGGGCGACATCGACCACTTACAAAAAAGTCTACCTACTACCTGCTATACCTAGTAGATACTATTTATTTTTTTGTTATAGAAGGGGCAAACGGACAGTCGTTTACCTGGTGGTAAGTGATAAGCGACATCCATAGACACCCGCCACATCATCATCCGAAACTAACGATAATCCTGAGATGTACTGGAGCGTCATCACAAAATCATTTTGCCATAAAATCATTGAAACATTAAACTTACATAATCGCGACATTGGTCCATGATTGCCAGCATTATTAGTATAATGACAGGAAACCTGTGTTTCCGCGTCGAACACGAGTCACCGTTCGATACCACCATCATTACCCGCGTCAAATGACCACCGTAGAATGGGCTGTTTAATTGAACGTTTGACAAAGAGAACAAACTGCCTTAGTTATTATATTCTTTCCCATAATCACTGGGAGTTTTCTGGCACTGACAAAACCAGCTTTTTGGTGTTTTTTATACCATACATGGTACCAAACCAAGCATTTTGGTGGTTTTTATGGTATATATTATGGGCAGTACCAGTGATTTTTACTATGAGGTATTTACTAACACACTAATATGAGGCAGCTAGTTACAAAAGTGTTCATGAGGCTCTACTAAATACACTATTACACTAATATGAGGCTGCAGTGGATGAACCGACGCCAAAGTTTAGGAAAACTAAGCTTTTACATGATGCTTGAAAAGTTTATCTTCAGCTTGTACCTTATTTTTGGGTCTTGCTGGCGGCTTGGCATTTAATATCTTTATCAGAGAAGTATAAAACTGTTGCTGTAAATATACTTGGTGATAATAGGTCAATGTCCTGCGTACACAGAAACAACCCGGAGTCAACCTATTAGTGCTAGGCTACGACTAACAGGAAAATTCTGCCATTGAAAGATGCAATGTGGTAGGTATCGGTCTCAGCATAACACGTTAATGAATATTCATTAACGTGTTATGCTCTATACTGCTTAGCTGAAAATATGAGTAGGCCACTATCCTATCCATATCTTAAACCAAGCACCGAGTAAACGAGAGCAAACACACAAGCGTAAGCGCTTACCTCTCACCGTTTTTCTAAATTTTCATATTTCAGGAAATTCCAAGTTACAATAAGCGCATATTTCTACATAGCATGCTGTGACAAGTCATACATTATAGGCGTATTACGAACGTAGTAACACAAATGAGTGCGTTTCTGCCTGTCGTGATCTTCCGTAGTTTAATTAGATCAAGATTTGATATAAAAAAAGAAAAAATATGTGAAAAAACATTAAAATATTAAGAGTATTAATATACCTTAAGGATGCTAACATTGAAGAAGAAGAAGAAGGAGAATCCTTACTAATATTATAAATGCGAAAGTAACTCTGTCTGTCTGTCTGTCTGTCTCTTCTTTACGCCTAAACCACTGAACGGATTTGGATGAAATTTGGCACAAAGATAGTTTGAAACCCGAGAAAGGATATAGGATAGTTTTTATCCCGGATATCCCACGGGAACGGGATTTATGCGGGTAAAACCCCGGCCATGTCTATGAACCACGGAACAGATTTGGGTGAAATTTAATATGAAGATACCTACTTTGAAACTTAAAATAGGACATAAAATAGTTTTCATTCTGAAAATCCCTCGGGAACGGGACCTATGCGGGTAACACCCCGGTACTGACTATCTTCTAAACCACGGAACAGATTTAGGTGAAATTTGATATGAAGATACTTTGAAACTTAACGTAGGACTTAAAATAGTTCTTATCCTGAAAATCCTTCGGGAACGGGAACTATGCGGGTAACACCCCAGGACTGTCTATCTTCTAAACCACGGCACAGATTTGGGTGAAATTTTATATATAAATATACTTTGGAACTGAACGTAGGACTTAAAATAGTTCTTATCCTGAAAATCCCATGGGAGCTATGTGGGTAAAACCCACGGACTGTCTTTCTTCTAAACCACGGTACAGATTTGGGTTAAATTTGATATAAAGATACTTTGAAACTTAAAGCAGGACTTAAAATAGTTCTTAGCCTGAAAATCTCACGGGAACATGGACTATGCGGGTAAAATCTCCAGACTGTCTATCTTTTAAACCACGGAACAGATTTGGGTGAAATCTGAAATGAAGATACTTTGGAACTTAAAGTAGGACTTAAAATAGTTCTTATCCTGAAAATCTCACGGGAACAGGAACTATGCGGGTAAAATCTCCAGACTGTCTATATTCTAAACCACGGAACAGATTTGTGTGAAATTTGATATGAAGATACTTTTAAACTTAACGTAAGATATAAAATAGTTGTTATCCTGAAAATCCCACGGGAACGGGAAATATGCAGGTATAACCCCAGAACTGTCTATTTTCTAAGCCACGGAACGGATTTGGGTGAAATTTGATATGAAGATGCTTTGAATCCCAACGTACGACATAAAATAGTTGTTATCTTGCAAATACCACGGGAACGGGAGATATGCAGCTAAAACGCCGGGACTATATATTTGTTAAACCACTGAACCAATTAGAGTGAAATTTGATATTTAGTTTGAGAACCAAGGTAAGATGTATAAGTGTAACAAGAAGTTTTTAGATGCGTCAATAGATGGCGTTAACACAAAATGTAGATCACGCTATCTATTACAAGATGCGAATCCTTATGAGGGTCACACCTTTGTATTGCACGCCTTTCAAATGAATACTCTATCCTGTATGTAATATAAATTATAATTATTTGTAAATTTGAACCATATCATTTGAAAAATAAGATTTAAAGAAATACTTCTTACGTGCGGACGAAGTCGCGGGTAAAAGCTTTGAAATAATATACGGTCTTAGATTAAAAAAAAATATCAATTTTTGTCTGTCTGTATGTTCCGGTAAATCTCTTTCACTGGCAAATAGCTGATGTTATAAGGCGTAACTTTGTCCATAAAAATAATCATCATCAATCCAAACGGCTGTAAATCTAAGTAAACGCGAGCGAAGCTGCGGGCAACAGCTAGTATACTATAATTAGACAAAAAAAACCCAAGTAACGTCTTATACCTACATATCTTAAGAATATTTGAGGACTAGTGTAAAAAAACGTTCTGGAAGACGGATCTCCGGTGGTGGCGGTGGTGGGATGTGGTGGAGGATCGGCCGTCTTAGCGTTCATTGAAATTCTAGTCTAGTAGTGGACGGTACAGATTTTTTGGAGTGACTTAAACAAATTTAGTCAAATCGATCTACATTATATATTCCTACAATTTTATTCAAACATCAACAAATAAAACGTGGATAACGTAGTACAACCAATTACCAGTCAATGGGACTGTATGAATGAAATAGCTAAAGTACTGGCGATTGTATGCAAATATTGCAATCGGAATATCGGTTTAATTGTGTGACATAACAAGTTTATAATCACCAGCATCCGCAGATGAGATGACAGTATCTTTAACTGCTCGTAAAGATATAAAGATAACTAAAGATTGGCGGCCATAGGAAATATTATTGTAAAGATGGCTTAATAACGGCTTAATAGGTAGTATATAATAGGTAAATTATCTTTATAATTATTATACTTTTTTTATTTGCAGCGACATTTAAAATAGTCGAGTGTTAAGATGAACTGACCTTGGATGAATGACAGAAATTTTTGAATTAATTCACGGTTGAAGAGATTATAGCCTTTTGCGATATTTCTTAGCAAGGCTGACCATTATCTTATTTTTTCACCAAACAGCTTTTTGAGATAGATGGGCTGGGAAAGTAGGCTAAAATCTAGAATACTAAATCATAATGTGTTCTTGGTGCAAACCTTTATAATATAAATAATTCTTCTCACGTATGTCACTGAAGTCAGTCAAGACCTAACGCTGGTACCAATTTTGATGATTTTTTATGAGCGATAAAGTGGATTCGAGAATTGTTAAAATTCACAATTCGGTCCATTACCTACAGAATCTGGTGTAGGATAACGTCTGTCGGGTCCGCTATTGTATTGTTTTATTTTATTAATAATTAATTAGCATATTAACCAGTAACAATGAATGGTGTCGTGATAAAAACAACATCGCTGAATTGAAACCACTGAGTGGAACAGAATACAAATTAATTCATTAATGTATTATTAAAACTTGTTCGTTTAAATACTCAATGAATTGGCACATACTTCTTATCATTTGAATGCACTTAAAAAAAATTCTACTTCAACATTATAAAAAATTAAAACATGAAATAGACAAATGTGTGAACTCTGAAAATAGTAAATTTCGGACCTGGCCAATAGAACACATGGTTTTTCCTTCTTTTTTTAGTTTGGTTTAAAAGAAGTTATTACTTTCAAATACAAATTAAATATCTATCATAACTAATTAAGTTAATTCTAATTATGATTTAAATCATTATGTATAACCTTTTGGTATGAATGCGCTTTTTTTATTAATTATTGTTTAGTCACAAGAAGCGTGGTTTATATCAACAAAATAGCCAAATGGATGGTACATCAAAGGAAAAATTGGCCGTAGGGACTGCTGATAGAAGTAAATACTTATAACATTATAAAATTCCAAATTTAATCGCTAACTAATTGAAACTTTTCAAGATTTTTAAAAATTCTGAACGCACTTATAAATATTTGATAACCAAGTGAGTGGAGAACCGAATTTGGCCTTAGCGACGAAATTAAGCCCAGTTAAGAAACGTTACTTCTCTCTTTCTATCTTCACTAACTTATATCCCTCTCAACTTCCGTAACGCTCTCGTCAGGCATTTACCAATTTACTCCCCAAGTTCAAGTGTGCGTAAAGAAGTATCTACTTCAATAACTGCCACATATATTAGACAAATAGAAGGAATACAATATATATGGGCACCATATTGTAATACGGCAATCAAAATAGAAATAAAACTTAGTACTAATACTTACTCTTTCTTATTGTTGACTACAATGACTAGTT
The DNA here is from genome assembly GCA_963853865.1 of Helleia helle. Lineage (NCBI taxonomy): Eukaryota > Metazoa > Arthropoda > Insecta > Lepidoptera > Lycaenidae > Helleia > Helleia helle. Next base: position 8,786,718 of record OY971434.1, read on the forward strand.
TCACTTTCCGAGGGCCCTTGGTCATTTTGCAGATATCCTTGCAGTTCTCCGCAGGGCCCTTGGTTAGAATTTTGAACAGGGGAATGTTTCTTTTTATATATCACTAAAGCCCAATGGCTGTCCACGGTCACCTCACTGACATCTTCCTTAACTCAGTCCCGTTCTTCCCAGGCACATTTTATTTAATAAATACTCTAAATACTCATAATACATCACTTTATAATACTGATACGATCACTTGCACTTCACTTTAACTTGGTTTTGCTAATAAAATATCAATAAAGATTTAGTAAGAGATTACAAACATAATAAAGGATTACACGATATAATCGATGCATTCGTGACGTTTTGTGTAATTAAAGATAACACCTAATTAGTTCAGGTGGACATCAAGATTAATACTAAAAATTAAATCTAACTGAATATGAAACTAAAATTATTATGTATTATTGTTATATAAGACGAGCGTGTTTAGCGACAGCTTTTATCAATATGGCACGTTAGCAATATAGGAATCACGTCAAGATTTACAGATGATGTATGATGATAAATGACAAGCTGCAGATAACCCATATCAAAGGACGTCCACACTCGAAACCAAATATTTAAGCAGCGTCAACGGCTGGAATTTTTGTATATAAGTAGAGCAATTATTTCGTCACTAAACAAACTGAGGCTTATGTTAATTTTTGTTTGTTTGAGTTCATGCAAAGATGGTGTTTCTGTTGACGTTAATTTTCCACAGAAGACACGAACATATACTATATGACTAACCGTGTAACACATCAGGACTCATCTAAATAGTTAAATACGATAAAATTCTGATATTCAAATTAAATACCGAAGATTTTTTTTTCCAAAAGTACTAAGGATTTTAAATTAACATGGTTATTTATTTTATGTTATAGGGAGGCAACCGAGCAATGGGAGCCTTATGGTAACTACCGACGCCCATAAACATCCGCACAACCAAAAGTGATATAGATGCGTTGCCCTCCTTTTCCCTACCCCCCAATGGGCCACCGGAAACTTACAAACCGCACGAAACGCGACAGCATAGCTGTCACTTGACCCCGGTGTTATGTGAGCGAGAGGTCCCACCCGGTCGTGCCGGCCCAACTCGGCTTCAAAGCAGCATGGCACTACCTACTAAAAAGTAGTAATTGTCACTATTAATTAGCATTATTTAATTTTATGTCGACATTATCCACGAATGCATTCATGAGACTCATCCGCAAAAAAAAGGTAAATATCCCATTTTAAATAGTAATTACGCAAGATTTTTATATATAGTAAAAAATAACCAATCACTTCATTGCATGGCAAATAAAACAATGAATAAATAAAGCGCCAGTTCTAGGTTATTTTATTAGTTCTAAGAATCATGATTACGAAGAATACTCGTGTCTGAGTCTACCTACTTATTTTTCATTATCGCATAGTGTCAGCGCGGGTATTTTAGGAAATACAGACATTTAGATAGTTACACGAGCGAGACTGCTACATACAGTAATATATTATGATATACCCGATCGTACATCGAGCATATAATATAGCCGGAATAGAGCGGTGATGTTGTTTTGTATGAAAACACATTCCGCCGAATTTGTGCTGCACCGCTACGCCGGTTCTGCGCTTTGATTGGCCGGCTGATAGCCATTGATGGATAATTGGCCTATGGGACGTACATAAAGATCACTGGTTGGTTGAATTGCTAACACATCAGTGACACATCACTGACAGGTTTCGGAATTTTATGGCACATTATACTACTCTGTCCGGTTATATGCTCGATGGATATACCACACCAATATTTATTTATTTATAAATATTATAAAGATTATGGAGCAGTACGGTTCTAGAGTGGCCGAGTCGATATTTATTCGTCGATTTAGTAGCTTTAGAAATTGATTGATTGTAATGTAGGCCATAATAGTGTTTAGGGGTAAGCTCGTTCGAGAAGGTTAGATCTCGGGACGCAAGTCCACCTAGGACTTGCGTCCCTAGTTGAATTCAAACGGCGAGAAAACCGTCGTCTTGGCGTTCATTCATAGAAGCCAGTAGTCCAGCAGTGGAAATAAATGGACAGCTGGCAATTACTTCTTATAACTCATGATGTGCCAAGTAATCACTCATCGCGCCGGTGCGCGGTGATGATGATATAACAGTAACGTAATTTTCATGTACTCTCTTATCTGGAGAGTTGTAATGAGGAAACACCGTGATCCTCATAACTCTGTTAATCTCATGTTAAATAATCACTTTGCTTTGTGACAAGTTCTTTTATCTGTGCAACATTTTTAAGCTATTTTTATGTTTGAGATAAGAAATGTTAAAGTATGTTACAAACTTTAAAGTGCTATCATTATATGCTCGTGGAATACTTAAAGGAAAATAATAAATTTAAATTATTACTAAATCCAATCTATCTCGAAATCAAAGGCTTTCAGTAAACGTTTCATAAGAGATTGCTATAAAATCACAGGAACATAATTCCTCCAAGGGATATATTATGTATACAAAGCCTTCGCGAGTTTCAAGTTACATTTAAGTGTTTACACTAAAAAAATACATAAAAAACCATACATAAATAATACGTAAGCGATTCTACATAAACGCTACTTTAGCCCACCAAAGCTTTATCATTATTTACCCCTTTTAGCCCTGTAAAAAAATAAAGGCTAAAACTACTAAAATTATGGTCGGCAATACGTTATAAGTCGAATTCCGACTTAGTAGGTACTTACTTTCCACAAATATGTAATAACGACTCAGTTATTTATTTAGAGCTCCTAGCCTAAGATACCCGACATCTGATTGAATTTAACAAGGCTACGATTGAGGCATGTCCATAGATATGTACGGTAGAATCGAATCAATCAAATCGATATGATCTTAGTTAAGATAACATGTGACGACGTTATTATAGATAGGAGACAACAGTATCGAAACTATCGGGCGTAATACGTATTGGAATATCGGGTGTAGGGAAACATCCTATGTGAGGAAACATGCGTGTCTTACGAGATTAATCAAAAGGTGTGCGAAGTTTCCACTGAACTATGGCCCAACATACTCTTCCCAAAATTCCGAGGTCGAGACCGTACCCAGCACTGGGACATAGCAAGCAGTGCAAAGATACGCAAAAAATACCGGTGGGAGGGAAGCGCTTTGCCTCGCTCCCGGCTGCATGGGTACCACCATCTTGCTTGTTTCTCCCGTGAAACAGCTTTTCTGAGAGTTTCGGAGAGAACAGGACAGGCAGTGTAATTACTGGCACCGAGACTTAACATCTTATGTCTCAGGATAGGCAACACATAAATAAATACTAACATAAACGTTCATGGGTGACGTCGACCACTTACCATCAGGTGGTACGTTTGCCAGTTTGCCTATCCAACTAACATAAAAAATACATATGTATGGGTCGATGATGATGCGAGTGGCAGGGATCGGCTTTGAGGGAGGCCTGTTCAGCAGCGGGCGGAAAGCGGATGATGATGATGATGATGATGAAGTGATGATGGGATTGGTGATACAGCTGCAGATAGAGTAGTGAATTACCTAGGCGCATTTAGAGAAGGCATACCAATAAGACTGACAAAAGGAAAAATTGCAGTAGTGATAAGTTACATTTGATACCTATGTGATATCACGTACGATGAAGATGATAGAGATATAGAAGACTGATTAGCTTTGACATAATCTGATTAGCGATATTCTCTAAAGATTTGAATAAGTACCAAAATGTGTAAGTATCCTGGCAGAAACTGGTGGGAATGATCATTACGATCAAACTAATTCTACTATAATTAATAATACTATAGTTGTTAACTCCAGAGACTAACAACAACAATATAATATATATTAATAATAATATCACCCTTATATGTCCCACTGCTGGCCACGGGTCTCCTCCTCGAAATCAGGCGAGGAGGGTGTTGGGCTATCGCTGGCGCAATGCGGGTTGGTGAACTTCACACACCTTCAAAGACTTTTAATCTCATCAGGCATGCAGGTTTCCTCACGATGTTTCCTTCCCCGGGAAGCAAGCGACGTTCTCATAATCAGATGCACATAGAAATTAAGAAAAACCCATTTCAAGGCATCACAAGGGGTCAGGAATGAACCTGTCACACAAGAGACCGAGCCCATATTATCCACAAGACCACTGTCGCTCACGACAAGAACAATATTAAGTAATATTTTATTGCGAGTGGCCGGCATTGTTGGGAGGCTGTTACCGGGGAACAATGGGTGATCATGATGATGACTGTAAATATAACTAGTACTTAGCACTAGAATAGAATAAAATTCATTTAGGTAAATTATTACTAACTAACTAAGAGGAAGTTAAAATGAAGACATGCCAGTTCCAAGAACACATAGGTAGCTATTTGTATTTGCTGACGAACAAAAAAATTATGACTCGTCTGTTACGTCGAAGGAGAAACCCAGCCTAAAAGTGTAAACACCATAATATTATTCCTAAGTGTAATACAACTATCACGATTAAAGTTATATAAGTTGATTAACTTTTTTCTGTGTAGATAGAGACGACATTGTGATTTACCGGTTTTCGCCTCGAGGTAAATTCACCAATTGGAGTCATCTGGAAAAAAAATCTAATTCAAATCTAGCCCAATCGTCATATGTTCTAATTCTTTAGATTGGACCAATTTTGTACCAGGAGTGCCTAACGTTGACCATTTACCATGGTCTCGTCTACTTAGTTTGCATACCCTTACTATTTTGAGTTTATAATATTAAAGATTGAATTGCGAAGTCAAAACGCAATCCAAGCCATACTCATATAACTTAGATTACAAGTATGTTTGTTTATGATTTTTATAACAAAATAGGTAATATGTAAAACAATCAAAGCAGTGCAAAGAAACACGCACAAACATGTACTGTTATGATAAAACATTGCAAATACATCGTTGATAAGATTGCATCAAAAGATGTCGGGCAAACACTCACTTGACCTACTGAAAATGTGTCCCATTTTCATGCTAATTAGATATATAACACGTATTTGTACAACGAACAGACGTACAACAGACGCTTTAATTAGTGTGTCTAGCGTCACACGTTTATAATGGTATACCTACGTGGACTGTAGTTTGAAACAGCGAACACGATTCCGATGACAAACTACCCGTTTAGAGCTTATGAGTTGATATAATGAGTATAATAGCTTTTGAGTTGAGTTTTCGTTTTAAGCACTTTCATGGGAAGTATATGTTAAAAAGATTCTACCACATTTGAGTAGTAGAGATTCACGCGAAGAAGCAATAGTTATAATCTCTGAAAGTAATCTTTTCTCTTTCAATCGGAGTTGAAGTTCCTATAACACAAGTTACCATGTTCAATTTTTTTTGTGTGTTTGTCGAGAGTGGACGCTGGACGCTTAAATCGACGAAGTGTTGGTCGGTCATTAACCAGGTGGGAAGACGATCTCCGTGCAGTAATCGGTCCGTGTTGGATGCGAGTGGTAATGGATCGGTCGTCTTGGCGTTTATTCTAGGAGGCCTATGTCTAGCAGGAGACGGATAAAGACTGATGATGATGATGATGATGATGATGATGATGATAAAAAATCTACCTTATAATGGAGCTTTTCTACCTACCCGACTTGGGTAAGACTTAATCCACGCTTGTTTATACAATTTATACAAATTACATAAGATTTGACGCGTGGTACATTTATACTGATTTACAATTAACAATCAGTGAAATGCTATCATGACAGGTGGCGTCAGCGTCAGATTGCTAACACGTCTGCACTTAGCGTTATCAAACGTGATAAAAATGTAAGACCTCGCCTACACTGGGGATTTAGAAAACTCTTAAGTATATGATGTAGAGTTCTTTTCTTATGATTTCGAAAATTTCACTCATTCTTATTGCGAATTGTATCATAATAAAGCGAGATTATATTCATAAAAAATTTATTGCGATAGTGATCTAAATCTTCAATGAAATTAGGATCCTTCCAGAAAAAATCTATGAAAATGTCACATACAATTATTTTTATGACTGTACTTCTTTTCATCCGAGTAGCATTGAGATGACTCTAAACGACGTGAGGTTTTATTTACCATTACTGTCTTCGTAGCTTAGTATATTATTTAAATTATACTATGAATATATTGTATATTAAAAAAAAAATTATAAAATAGATATCATACTTTAAATGTGCAGCGATTTTTTATATACACAACTCCTTAAAACACTGTAATCCGCGAAAAAAATGTCTTTATCTAAACATAGTATTATAATAAGATAATCCGCTTACATAAATACATTGATAATAAATCTGGATTACTGACATTACCGTACTATTTATCGATTTATATAAATTCCTCCGAAGCTTTAGTAATTAGAATTAGCCACCCTTGCAAAACATGTTCACTCTGTAGACATGAACTGGCTACTATAGAAACTTCGAGTCCAATTTCTCCCAAACCTCTAGTTTGTTACTTGTCTTTATCGATCGTTCTCCAAGACGTTGACCTTTATAAACGCGGTTCCTACTCTTCCACAGAAAAACTACTGAATGTATTTTAATGAAACTTTATAAAAATATAGCTTATACATGCGAATCTATGTGTTATTCTGATGTGTAAGCTATATTTATGTATAATTTATATAATATTGTGTGAATTGTCTAAAATCTAATCCTGCTAAGACAAAGTGGCGGGCAGAAGCTAGACTCGATATAGCCGTTAAAAGCATAAATTATATGAAACAATACACAAGATAACCTAGTCTAATAAAAAGCGTACTTAGATCGTAAAGACTTTACCTGTCCACCTAAGACTATTGCTTTCCTGTTTATAAATAGAGCTTATCATGCACTAGGCCTTGGTATATAGGTTACGTTACAATATAAATACTGAAACAGGTAATTATCTGTGTACTATATAGAGTAAACATATCGTAATCATCGACTTAACACGCTTGTTATGCATAGGTTTAGCTTTGAGGCAGGACGCCGACTACTGTGGGTGGGTCGAACTTCATTTCCTAATTATAGCAGGAAAACAAAAATAATCATCATCATCTTCCCGAATCCATCTACCGCTGGACATATACCTCTTTTCATGGAAAGAAAGACAAATCCTACTAATATTATAAACGCGAAAGTTTGTATGGGTATTTGTTATTCTTTTACACAAAAACTACTGAATGGATTTTAATTAAACTTTACAATAATATAGGTTGTACATCAGAATGACACATTGGCTTTAATTGGTCCCTGTACACCCTGTACAATATGATGTACGCGGGCGAAACCGCGGGGCGCTGCTATTCAAAATATCTCTCCTAATCTCAATACATTTTTCTCGTATATTTGTTAATCGATTTTGCTTTTTTCGTGTTGTGTTGAGTTTTCGTGTTATCAAAATGCAATTTATATACCTAGTTCTAACTGTGTACGCCAAAAAATAGTTTTATTAATAAACATATATATTAAAAACGTTTATGAATATAATGATGGCTTAATAAAATTCTATACGTGTGTAAATATAATTTCATGTGAACGCACTATGAATGCATTTATCGTGTCTGTATTTTCAAGCAGAGTTTAAGAGATGTTTTGTAGATTATCCAAATATTTTGGATATTCCATATGCGCGATAAAAAATGAAAAGATAAAATAGTTATTCGCGAAATTTTAAATAGTGTTTGTAAATAATTTTATGCAAAGATTTGGAAATATTTTACTGAGTAAAAGGATGAAAATTAAAAGCTAAATGTATTATAAATATCACATTTGAAAAGAACATCCTGACAAAGTTTTTGTAAACTACACAACAAATATTTTCTAAAATTTCTTGAAGATCTCTCTATCTCTAAGAAACTAAGTATATCTAATCCAAAAAAATCGAGAAAACCATCTTAAAATATTAAGTATGATTGTCATCCTACAAGGAACTATTAAAATTATAATGTACATACATTATAATAATAAAATGTAAAGGAAACCTACACCTTGAAATAATTAAATATAACAAAAAGTTTTCATATAAAGAAACATACTTTAATACAAAATAATTTAAATATGAAGGCATCGTATGGACATGTATAAGTATAGTAGATTCCTTTAGAAAAAAAACCGACTTATCTTTACATAGTATAAATTAAAGTCACTTTTTGTGTTGATCTGTTTGTGCATCGATATTTTCTACATCACTTAACGGATTTTGATACGGGTTTCCCTGTCGGCTTCGTTAAGAACTAGGACAAGTTCCTAAGTTCCTATGATACTTCAATATTTTTATCATAGAAAGTAGAGAAAAGCTTGTTTGTTTGTTGGTTATGAATTAACTCGAAAACTACGCAACCGATTTTAAAAAATCTTTTACCGTTAGAAAGCTGCGTTAGCACTGAGTGACATAGGATATAAAATAATAATCATCATCAATCCGGCTACGGCTGTAAATCTAAGTTAACACGGGCGAAGCTACGGGCAACAGCTAGTTTGTAATGTATATGATATTATGTAGGTATACATACGTATTATGTACAGCATACATTGGAAAATTATACGTTTGCTTTTGTCCTAGTCAGGATAGTATCTAGATTTTTGCTGTCGATAAAGCCGAGAACTCTATCGTCATCTAGAGTTCTCGGATTATGTATATTTACAGATGTAAATATACACGAGTATACACTTTCCCAAGGGATTTTTTCCCGAGGATAAAGGTAGACCATATTTTTATTTCTGACCATATCGACTGAATTCAGAACCGTAAATAATGACTACCAGTTACGTGTAAAAACGAACACTCTCTCACAATATAATATTAATTAGGAAAAAAGGTTTCCAATAGTACATCCCATAATTTAAGAGTACTTTTAACTTTATTACTCTGTAAATTTTATAAAAAGGTTTAAGTTCGTCTAGTGATAAAAACAGTAGTGTAAAACATCAAGTGAATCTTATTCCATTATGTAAGTATATTCATGTCAGTTCACCTATATTTTCTGAAGTAAGGAAAAACTCATATAAACCACAAGAGCTCGGTTCACCTTGAGACTATCTCATGTACATCTATCAAATGTACGACACCTCGCCTATACAGATTAGAATGATATTTTTATCTGAAAATAACAATGTAATCTCGGTTACCCAACACCTGTATTCTTGACTTTTTTCTTATTACCATCATCATCATCACCATACTATGTGTATATACTGGCACCATACTGGCACCGAGACTTAACATCTTATGTCTCAGGATAGGCAACAGATAGATGAGTTGCCTGAGCTCGTTCCAGGTAAACTAGTTTATGTTCATGGGCAACGTCGACCACTTACCATCAGGTGGCACGTTTGCCAGTTTGCCTTTCCAACTAACATTTAAAAAAAAATAGATTATATGAAACTTTATACCTGTGGCAGAACGTTATTTTATAAGTATGTACCTAGTCCTAGCACTGAACACTAGGTATTTTTACGTACACAAATTAAAAGATGAATAATTTCAATTTTTCTGTACAAATTTTGCGAATTTCATAATTTATTTGTATTGTTCTGTTGTCCTTAGCTTTAATTGAACGAGGCTCTAAAGCGTTTTTACTAAAGCGTCTATAGCATTACTAGGATGCTCAAATAACATTGTACATCCGAATGACAATTTTTACGCTCAAGTTTAGAAAAAAAATTCAACATTTTAAACTTGAATACATGGTATTAGTAAAAATGTAGTCTGCGTCAAAAAAATCACTCGAATTTCGTTCACAATTGTCTGTAATGGGCTGCTCGACCGTGTCCAAGACGGAATAATGAAAATCCATTGAAACGCTCAATTTCAAATGCTTTGCTTTAATTGCTACTTAAAATGCTTACGACTTGTCAAATCTGCGCCAATTCGTCTTGCCGGCCTCATATATGAATAATAACCAATTTAAATATATTTGCTGTTTGAAAATTCGTACTTGGAAATTAACTTTTTTATCATAGTTAAATAGACAAACGGACAGACGAAAGACATGATGGTAAGTTGTCAACGTCGCCCATAAACATTAACAAGTTAACCTAAAACTATCACAGGTAACTCATTCCTATATATATCCTATATTTATTTTCCTATGTATATAGTGTTACCTATCCTGAGACATAAGATGTTAAGGCTCTGTGCCAGTAATTACACTGCCTGTCCTGCCCTGCTGGCCTAGCATGCGCATGACAAAATTTTTTCTACACCTTTTCTCGTATTATCTCTCTGTCTACAGTAGCTAACATGCGTTTTCAATATTAAGGACAAGATAAAGTAATTTAAATAAATAAAAGTGGGCCTATTTTTTATACCAAGGCGTGTCCCTACTATAATTATATAATTTTGGTATACGAAGACTGTTCTCGTAGTAGCACTCTTCGTATTACGTGGTTTTACCCTAACGAGTAATCGAGAAAATACTCGATGTAGACATTATCTCTCTCTCTCTCTAGTCAAGGGATATCTCGTGGTACGCATGCTAGCCCAGCCGCTCTCCGAAACACAGCAAAGCTGCTTTACGTGAGGAACCAGCAGGATGGTGGTAACCCATGCAGACAGGAGTGCGACACAGCGCAACCCACTGGTAAATATATTTTCATTATATGATAACTGAATTGAGCACTGAAATACACTAAAATTAGTTTATTGTACACAATTTACATAATATAATATTATAGCAACAAAATGTTTAGGTAAGGTAGAGGAAAACCCAGATATACTAATGATAACATAATCGCGCTACTATTATGTCGTAGTAATAAATGTAAAGCATATAAAGATGAATGAAATAGATGTAAATGGGAATAGAGAATGGGGATAGTTCGTCACTCTATAAAAGTACAATATACAATTCTTAAGAAGTAGAGTAGGACAGGTGACTAAGTCATTATCAGTCAGTGTATGATTACAATAGTATGTGTGAAGTCGCGGAACAGCTAAAAGCTCTTCACGTTTTTATTGTTTTTTTAAACAAAAATGATACCACGTAATTCTTGCCCCAGGCCAGTAAAACATTTTATCTTCTATGATGTAGTTCTCAGGGAAGTGGACTTAAGGTGCCAAACATAATACCAAATTGTTAATTCTTGCAACGTTTCTATCTTATATTAGATATTCATCAGACAATCTATAACATTATATATTTATTTTACATAAGGCTGAATAGATTCATTTTATTGTATTTATTGTTAATCTATGCCTGATGAAGATCTAATATAACTTATAAGATAGAAACGTTGCAAGAATTTACAATTTGGTATTTTGTTTGGCACAATGAAAATTTTATCTTCTCTTACAGTAAGAAAGCTTAGCTTTTAAATTAAAAAAAAAATGTTCCTGGCAAAAAGTAATAATATTGTTTTTTAATGTTAACGCATTTTTCACTTATTATAATAAATCGACTTTATTCATATTTTATCACGGTTCATCAAGTTTTTACATGACCGACGTTTCGGATACAGCAACCATACTCGTCGTCGTCGTCGTCACGGGAGGAGGTGGCGAACGTCCCCGTGACACAAAGTTGTTCGAAGTACCTTCAGATTCTAGCCCTAATTTGGGCAGTCACTGTTATTAATAGTGGGTAGATTTCAACTCTTGAATAAATAGAAGTCTGATTCATCACTTACGCGAAACTGCTAATTACATAAAACTTTGAACGTATAGACGTCTTCTTTGGGTTTTTGTAGCATTGTTTACGATAAAAACGCCGAATTTTACTGTAGCCGGGCCATAACAACAGATGAAGTGAATTAGAACGATTACTTAGTTTATTATCCAAATATTTAAGAATTATTTGATAAGTTTTAGATAACTATTTGATAATTATGTATTTCGTAGATAATTCGATGGATTTATTTTTATAAAGTACATAAAACCGTTGATTATGTGAACTGAATAAAACCTTTAAATTAACCGCAGAACTCATTCATTCATGTTATATAGGATGTATATTATTTCATATACTTCCTTACTAATATTATAAACGTGAATGTTTGTTTGTTACGCTTTCACGTAGAAACTACTAAACCGATCATCATGAAGCTTTGTACACATAATTTCAAAGGTATTGCGAAGGATATAGGATACTTTTAATTTTTTTTAAAGTATTTTTACGGACAATTTAATTGTCCGTAAAAATAGTACCTGCCTTCGACATGTTTAAAATTTGATATAAGTCTCGTCGCTAAGGATAAATTCCTTAGAGTATACATAATATACAGAGTGCTACTGTCACGCCGCTTCATTGTACCGATCGTAAGCAGATGCGTTTTATAGATATTTATCTTTTTTTTTTTAATGTTAGTTTATCTATAGTAAAGCGCTGTGAGAGTGACGTTCCATGCATTAAAAAATATATAAATATTTTAAATTAGAACATTCATCATCATCATCACCATTCGCCTCTATACATTCACTGCTAAACATAAGCACCCCTCAATAAACACCATTTCACCATCTATACAGATAAATAAAATTGGAGTGTCTGTTTGTAACATTAAAATTACCGTTTTTTATTGAATGCATATGGATGTATACACGGTACATATACCTAAACTACATTTTTTACAATTTTTGTCTGTCTGTCTGTTTGTTCCGGCTAATCTCTGAAACGGCTGGGCCGATTTTGACGGAACTTTCACTGGCAGATAGCTGATGTTATAAGGAGTAACTTAGGCAATAAAAATAATCATCATCAATCCGGGTACTGCTGTAAATCAAAGTTAACGCGGTCGAAGCTGCGGGCGACAGCTAGTTTTAACATAAAAACAAATATAATGAAAAGCGCGAGTTGTTTTGACACTGATTGAACAAGACAATGGTTTTGTCTATGTTCATACCTGTGCTTATAGTTCATACTTAGTGACTCGCGCTCTATAAATTATGTATACTCTAAGATAAATTCGGGTCTCTATTATCACTTGGTTATCCAATATTTATAAGTGCGTTCAGAAATTTTCAAAATCCTAAAATGTTTCAATCGGTTGACGAATCAGAAATAAACTTCAAGACGAAAGATTAAAATATAGTTGATCTGTCATTCTGTCAACGTCATTAACAGATCATCAGTTCTTAAATGCGCGAGACTTATTTGTTGTAATATAATTAATATAGCAGTGTCTTAAAAATGCTCTATCCGTCACCAAGGAACAGCGAACAGACTTGATCATTTATTCATCTATATTAACGCGAGCGAAGCCGCGGGGAAAAGCTTGTATTTAATATTTTTTTAATAAATACTTATGTTTGTTCATTTAATATAAAATCAACTTACAGAAAATTAAGGCTGCAAAACCCAAGTAAAGGCACCATACATCAGCCAAAGTTGAATTTTTCACGATTCCGTAAAGACACAAAAGGTTTTGTAAGCATTTGGTGATTTAAAATTGTAAAGATTAAAGCAAATAAGGTAAATGAAAGTTCCTAACATGGTGCACCTCTTTTAATATTTTTCATTAGTTAATATAGGTGTCGGTGGACGGATACAGGCTGATGATGATGATGATGATAGCTAAACTGGTGAGGTATAACCCTCATAATCTCAACGTCGCCAATAGCAACCATAAATGGAAACCGTCATTATTTTCGTATTATTTCGCTAAAGCTCAAGAGATCCGGGGCACCTCACTAAAGGCCGCATTGGTGGCACTCGCCGTGTTTTAGTGGGTAGAGCTGCGTCCACTTACCAGCTTTCGGGCGCAGCGAGTCCCACATACCCGCCTGGGGAGAACCTTAGAGCATATCCCGGCGTTAAAGAAAAAAAAGGGGGGAAAATTATTAGTGTTACACTTTTCGTTAAAGTTCGAGTATTGTTTTAATTTCATTAACGTTTTATTAAACTTGCCCACTCTAAAAACATCTGGCAACCACAATTATTTATTCGATGGAATTTTCCGGAATTGTCACCTATAACTACAAACAATTCTGGTTTACGAAACTAGTATTTAGATTATCACAAGTTAATTACATATTATAATTACACGTCGATTTGATGAACGTCACCGAAGTTTATCTTTATAATTATAATTATCTAATATTACTATGTAAACGCGCTGGATAAAGTTTGTACATTTTTGTCGATGGTATTTTCTTGTTTTATGTTGCTAGTGGTGATTTTGGGTCAGCATTTTTAATTTAATTGTGGCATTTCGCTATAACATCCAAAGTAAACTATATTATTATTTCGAACATATTCTGTCTAATTCCCACAAGATAGTCGGGCAAGACAATTTTTTTAAGCTTTAAAAATATCGAGTTTTATCTCTTAAACTTATATAAATTGTATAAAACTTATCTTAATAGAAGTAAGGAGTTCTTTCTAAAAAGTATACAATACTCTTATTGTATACTTTTACAATACTCTTATTGTATACTTTTTAGAAAGAACTCCTTACTTCTATTAAGATAAGAGTTTTCACTGAAATCGGTAGAGCCGTTTTCAAAACACGTACTTTCATTTATGTGATCGTTACACAAAATAGGATATTGATATGTCTAAATGTGCAGGGGTACAACTCTTCAATGAATAAAATATTTCATAATTATGTCATAATTTTGATTTCACCATCAATTTAGATCATATCGCAGATAAACGCCCACTTGATGGGCATTAATTCAATTTTATCGTGCGCTTCAATTTTGATAAGCTTTCATCATCATGCTCCATATTACTCACCATCACCAGCTTCATCAGCTCTTATTGCACATAGGCCTCATTAATTGAACGCCAACACGGCTTTTCCCCGCCATGTGCATCATGCATGGGCGACTGAACGGAGATCGTTGTCCATTATATTACTCAAGCAACGCCAAGTCAAAACCTTAGTAACCGTACTTAATGGAACATACCACGTTAAAAAACCAAAAGTCGTCCAAAAGTGGAATCCACTCCAGAATATCGATGTTATAAGAGGTAGTGTCATGCTGCTTTGCAGCCGAATTGGGCCGGCACGACCGGCGACCTCACTTATCACCGGCGTCAAGTGACAGCTATGTTGTCGCGTTTCGTGCGGTTCGTGAGTTTCCGGTGGCCCATTGGGGGCATAGGGAAAAGGAGGGCAACGCATCTGCATAACTTTTGGTATATTGTGCATAGCTGCTCGGTTGCCTCCTTATGACATAAAAAAATCTTATCCCTACGGAGTACGGACACCACAGCATAAGGGGCCTACTTTAACTTTTCTTTCTCCATCAACTTAATCTAACCATGTCGTAGAAGCAAGAATTTGCATCAAAAGGCGACCTTAGCATGACACCTTACCACCTGACACGACTAGAATAAAAATCAAACACCGTTATGTACTTATTAAGCGGTATTGCTAAACCTCTATCATTTAAGAACTCTTTTTTGAATATTGTAACTGTAGTTAAAATGAATCCAAAATATGGCGAATATTCTAAATAATACGTAAAAGTTTACATCTTGTTATAATTATGGTGAAAACTTTGTAAAATAAATAATGAAAACTAGTCAAGCGTGAGTCGGTTTGTATGGTACACAATTCTGTACGGAAATTCAGATTTTATTATAAATTACAATATTAATAATTATTTTATTAATACAATTATTCTCTAATCTTTCCTGATATATTTGAAAATGTTTGATAGTTGCAAGTTACTTTTTATCTCTCAAAAAATAAGTGTACAGAAAATACGAAAATAAAATAAGTTAAAGTTATGAAAAAGGTTGTTTTAGACTTAACGCAATTGAATATTATTAAACCTCTATAATTGTCAAAAAAAAATCTACACACATAACACATTTGGGTATTGGATCAATTGGATCTGAAATAAACTGTTATGATGTTTTTTTTTCTTTAACACCGAGAAGTGCTCTGAGGCATCCCGCGGGGGAGTGGGTCTCCCACGCGGGTATGTGGGACTTGCTGCGCCCGAAAGCTGTTAAGTGGACGCAGCTCTACCCACTAAAACCCGGCGAGTGCCACCAATGCCACCTTTGGTGAGGTGCCCCGGATCTAATAAACAAACAGGGCACCTCGACGGCTAGTCAGTCCCCCAAGGGACCGACGCCACCTCCACCGAGGGGTTGTCCCGCACCACAGAACAAACCCTCCCAACATCGGGACAGTACAATGGGGAGAGGTCCCCGTCCTCGCGCCTTGCCCCCTGCTCTTTTGTCCCCTCTTATAAGAGGGGTACAAAGAGCACCCTCGGCTTAGTTAGCTTCGTTCAAGGTGCAGCGGCTCACCCTAGGTTACTGAGCCCCACCGCCACGACAAGGCCTGAACCATGGTGGGGTTATGATGATAGCCAATCTAAGAATCAAAACTAAATTACTTTTACTAGTGGATAAAATTACTATAACAAATCGAATTCCATTACATTTGATTACTTCCTAAATAAACCCGGACAAACCCGTATCGGTGATTCCCACTTCAAATCAGAAGGACGATTTTAATTAAAACTAACAAGTCAAGAATAAAAAACATGCAAGCAAGTGGAACCTAACAAATAATGGATTCTAATGTAAATTTAAGAAACCTTCGTTAATTCACACGAGAAAAAAGCGTACAAAAAAGCAACGTTAACATCTTTTAACACTTGGCCACTTTCGACTAGTTTTACTTACAAATAAAAAAATCACAACACAACACAAACACGAGTTACGTGAGTTCGCGACCAACGACGGAGTATGACTGATTACGACATCGTATTATCGTGAAAAAACAAAATACAAATAAAGTATTTGTCGATGATAGTAAGGTGTTGATAGTAGTAGTCGAGCGGTCGGCCCGCGTGTACGGTGTACAATTACAAAACAGATAACGAATTGCAATATGGATGTAGAAATTGTCACTGGCTGACTACATACCTATAACCACTAACAATTTCAATTTTGAATTTTTTTTGTTTACGTTCCAATTTGTTGTCTGTGAATTAATACAATTTATTTAATTTGACATTAGAAATTAATGATTAGCTGTACTCTAAGATCAAGTATCTATAGATTTGACAAGCTAATAATAATACCGTATTGGATAACAACATACGAAAAATCCAAGAGTGACAGAGATATACACACTTTCTTTTGTCTTTGTCAGAATATCAGCCTTTGTTTGTTGGGCACAACAAGGATGTGCCCAACAAAAAATTATCGACTAAATTTGAATGCCATACAAACATTCTCACTCGCGAACAGTTTGTCAAATATGCCGCCATTTTGTACTACTTTTTAATTTGGTCGGCTTATGTAGGTATGGTGATACCAGTTTTGTTATAAGCAGATTACCCAAGAATGTGGTATTATTTAAAAAGGGTGACTGGAATTTTCGAAATAAACACAATAAAAACAAATATGTTTATTGCTATCCTTAAAAGCTATGTACTATAGATCATACATATTAAGACGTATATAGCCTTCTTTTTTATTATTTATGTTTTTAGCGGTTTGTTATTAGTCATTACATAATATTTTCGATAATCCGGAAAAATGCAGCTGTCTAAAATTACAATAAATGTTTGGTTAGGGCTAATGCTTATAGTTATCTATCAACCTTTAACAGTTTTTTATTATTTTTAATTCACTTGTTTCAAGAAAATAAGTAGACTTGTTATTATGAATGTGGTATCCCTGTAAAATATGCCTGTCCCTTTCGGGTATACGCGAATGTCAATTCCATATTATACTTGTTCCTAGGCTGTACTTTATTATTTTTCTTTTGCTACATAGTAAACTTTTTACCGGATGCGCTGTGGTGGCCCGCGCTCCCGGATGCATGACGTACCACCATTTTGCTTGTTTCTCCCTTAAAACAGCTTTGACGTGTTTCGGAGAGAAGGACAAGACAGGTAGTATAATTACTGGCACCGAGACTTATGTCTCAGGATAGGCAACACATAAATAAATTGCCTGGGCTAGTTCCAGGTAAACTAGGTTATGTTCATAGGCGACGTCAACCACAGGTCACATCTGCCAATTTGCCTATTCAAATAACTTAAAAAATGTGTTAACATAATACATATTTCAATAATATGATTACATTATTATAATGCGATTAGGCTATATAATCCTTTTAGGCTGATTAAAGCAGTTCATGACTCGCAAGCATTCCTAGTGGGTTGACATATTATACTAAAAACGGTATTAACAATTATGTGGACGTACGGTTTCATTAAATAACAAATCTCTAAAAAACAATATATCTCTATTATCTTATTTCATAAAACCTCAATATTTTTAAACAAATTCAAATTTTAAGACGACCACGTTTAAAGTTACGTCTCTTATTATTTAACTAATAATTCATACAAGTTAAGGTATATCAATGCCATTTAGCCATAAAATGTTAAAATTACATAAAACAATAAAATACAATGGAGTGAAATTTTATGGAAAAACTCCGAGATGACGAATGTCAAGACCGTCTGTCGTTGCACTAGACTCAGTAGCTAGGTTTAAAAGTAATTACTACAAATTATGTTTTACGATCGACGTCCGCAGTACCTAGACGATGTGCGGTCACGATTATGTGATTAAATCTAGATTTTCAATCTGTTATGTACTTTATACTATTGACTATTTGTTACAATCGTTATTTCCTGCCAACTTTGAGCTTTTATTGCTATTAGGCGAGGAGGGTTTTGGGCCATAGTTCACCGATGCGCTGGCCCAATGCCGGCTGGTGAACTTCACACACCTTCACAGACTTTAAATCTCATGCGTGCTGGTTTCCTCACGATGTTTCTTTCACAGGTGAGCAAGGTCATCATGGCACGTAGAAAATAAGAAAAACCCATTTCAAAGCATCACAGGGGTCAGGATCCAACCCGAACCTCTCACTCAAGTGGCAGAGCCCACCTCTAGATTCTAGACCATCGTCGCTTACCACTGTCATATTATGTGCAGTTAATTTCATAGTTCACTTTTATTTTTACACAGTTGCTTAAAACGAAAATCTACAAAAAATATAAAATACAACTCACTGCGTAATCATGAGGTTCAAATGTTAGAAAAACGATCTTCAAGCTATAGCCGGTACCAATTAGTTGCAGAGATCGATGCCTTGTCAATCATTAGTGTATAAAAACCCATAAAAACAAGAACCAAATGAATTAATATTGCAACATCAAATACTATACATACATTATTATAACGTTACTATGTAAGTAACATATTGCAATTTTGAATGTTTGTTCCGGATTACATTTATGATAAGCAATTAGCAACTTAACGGCGATAAAAGTGTTTAGAGACACGCAGTCGTGCTAACGCTTAAATTGTTTTAGCACCTTGCCTATGATTAGTATAATTATTGTAAGGCTACTGCTAAAGATGATAATATATAGATTTTATCTAAACGAACATCAAAACTACACAGATCTTTCATAGAAACCTCCCAGTAAGTAGCCTAGCCTAAGGCACTTGACATGATCTCTGGGATTTCAAATTTTAATTCCAACAAATTAATCTGTTAAAAGGTGAAATTAGAAGGATTAAATTTTACATCACAATGATGGTTTCTGCAAATAGATTTCTCCTTAAAATAGAACTGAAACTCTGTGCTGTAGACAAATACGAGTATTACAAGACTGAAAAGTTAAGCAATCTTGGAATATTTGCTTAATTTGCACTTATTAAAGTTTGATTGAAAAAATGATCGCACGTGTACGAATTGTTTCGTTCAAAGTGAAATCCCGAATAAATGGCTTCTAAACGGGTATTGCCTATTGAACTGACAGGCTGTATATAACTACGTAGAGATACCGCCCATAACTAGTAACAAGTGCAAAAATATGTATACGACGGCCGTGTGGAGACGTGTTGAGCAATAGTCAATATCAATATTATAGATGTCGCGATAAACACTTAGCGAGTTAGTCCATGTGTCGTGAACCATCAATTTGAGTTAGTTGAAATAGGCTCATAGGTTCAAAAGTGAAACTTAGACTAGCTTTAAACTGGCGGTCACGAAAATTTGCAACACTCAAAAATAGTTATCATATATATAATAGCTGCAGTTTGTGAGGAATTGGTGATAAGTGGTAACGAACGCCTCAAAGAAAAAAAGAAAAAGTACATAGATTTCCCCAATTTCATGTACTAGCTGTAGCAACAAGCTAATACAAAACATCAGCATCCTCGACTATATTAGATATAGAACAAAAAATAGAACTTAACCTGTTATACTATGATATGTTGGACTGTTAATTATAGTTTCTATTTAATTATGGAGTATAAGAAATAAGTAATAGTAAAATTATCTGAAGTATCTTCAAATCAATTTAAACAAAATCTAGTGAAGTAAGAATGTTTAGAGTTATAACCTATACGGTTTGCATCTTTATTCATCTTGGCGATAAACTATATAAGAATATATCGCACGGCCCAAAAACATACTATGAATCATATTAAGTTCGATAGACTCTATTGTCTATAAAAGGGATTCCCAAATTGTATTTGCTTAGTTCCTACGCTTTATACTTTAAAGCTTCGCTTCTTTCGGCCCTGCATGGCACTGTTTTTTATAAAAATCTCTATATTGTTCGACCTAATTGGGGCGACAATATCCGTGGTGGTCAGCTTATAGGCTTGTATCCAGCACTGGACGAAAACTAAGCTTTAGTAACAATGATAATAGAAAACGCTTGGAGAACTAGGATCCAAAATTAGAAAATATAGTAACAGGTAAATGCGTGCGTATATTCATTAGCGGGTGTTACTATAATATACTTAGGACGCTGTTTTCATTATAAATTACAATATTCACTCGTGACCAGCCTCTTTACATCTCGTCAAACGTGACTGGGTCGAATCTTTAACGTATGCATTTATTATATACCTTGGTGATAGGTATAGTAAAGGCCTTTTGAAAAGGGAAGTACGATAAGAATTATTGCTTTTAACGCTTTTAGTTAGGTAACATATACGGTTGTTTTAAGGTGATATATCATGATCAGCAGATCAGGCAGCGGTAGGAGTTTCAATTAATATTGCTATTACAGTACGCTATTTCCTGGTAGCTCTTTATGCTCGACGTTTCTAACACCTAACGCAGCATAGTTCACATCGTTCGGAATCGTGCACTGTCAATTGGATTCTCCGAGTAAGAATTGGGTTAGAATGTTATTACAGAAGAGTACACAAACGGCAGTCATCTAGTGGTTTATCATAAAACCATGGAAACCGCAACATCGATGAACATTTAGGTGCGTTGTTTGACTTACAGAAATTTGTGTTCGTTTTTTTAACATAAATTTTATCGTTTTCTAGTACCTACTCTGCTAAATATTGAGAAATAGTTGATACTATAATGACACTTAATACAGTATCTCTGACGTAACGCGAAAAACAAGAAATAGAGAGCCCGCTGTAATCTTTATGTTTCACTATTTCAGTTATTTTGTAGGTGCTTAATCTTATCAAATTCTTACTGATGTAACTAGGCTCCGGGCTGACAGTGACGAACTGTTCCAATCTCGCAGCCTCCCAGATAAGATAGCTGGTACTTGAATATAAATAATGTTAGTCGAAAAATACGTTTCAGTTTTTCAGTTTATTAAAATCTCTGTTACTAATGGCAACAAAGATCATTTTTGCGGTTTTGTTAAGTTATGCTTTGTTATACGAATAGAAACTCGACCAATCACTAGATGGGGTGACGATCTCGGCGCAGCAAACGGTTTTAGAGCATCTTGCGAATAACAAGAATAAGTCGTCTCAGCGGTTATTGAAAGACCTATATCTAACGAGAGATAGATATGATGATATTGACGATGATGATAAGAGTAGCGTGTAAGACTTCCCAATCATAGTCAGAGCCTTGCCGTGGCGGTGGGGCTCAGTAGCCTAAGGTGAACCCAGCACCTTGGGCGAAGCCAATTGAACTGAGGGGGCTGCTATTTGTATCCCTTTTATATGAAGGGGGGACAAAAGAACAGAGGGGGATAAGAGCCGAGGATGGGAACCTCATTGCACTGTCTCGGCGTTGGGAGGGGTTGTTCTGTGCTGCATGACAGCCCCTCTGTGGAGGTGGCGTCGGTCCCTTGAGGGACCTTGACTCGACGGCTAGTCAAGGTCCCTCAAGATGCCCTGTTTGCTTAACAGATTCGGGGCACGTGAGGTGGCGGGATTGGTGGCACTTGCCGGGATTTAGAGGGTAGCGCTGTATCCACCTTACCACCTTTCGGGCACAGCCAGTCCTACATACCCGCAGGTTGCCTAAGAACATCCCGGCACAAAGGGGAAAAAAAGCGTGTAAGACTTATAAGGAAAGTCCACACAATTGCATAGCATATAAAATTCGACGAAGTGGATCATAAAACCCCATATATTATATGACGCCACCGTTCACCGACTTATGTTTTGCTCTCCTTTTTTAGCTGAAAATGTTGTTCGATACTTTTCATATGGAAGGTGAATGGTAACCATTGGAGGGGTTTTTAGAAGACGCAAAATTTTACAAAAAATCCTGTGACGTCTCTCACGAGACTTTACACAGATTTATAGTACGTTAAGACAAAAACGTTCACAGAAAAGAAAACAATTTAATTTATATCATCCCCACCAAGCCACTGTAACTAGATCTTGTGATATTAGTAATACTACGTTATTTTGTAAGATTTTATATTTAAGACTGTATATTGTGTAACTTAAATGTACAATAAAGAATATTTCTTCTTCTTCATCATCATAATCATTGCGAATTGTCATTTACA
This sequence comes from Helleia helle, assembly GCA_963853865.1. Taxonomy (NCBI): domain Eukaryota; kingdom Metazoa; phylum Arthropoda; class Insecta; order Lepidoptera; family Lycaenidae; genus Helleia; species Helleia helle. Next base: position 8,809,406 of record OY971434.1, read on the forward strand.
AAATTGAAAAACTTTCATAAGAATTGATAATAGTCAATAGCCCGCAATAGGATTTCATTATTGCAATATAGATATGTATTTCGTTAATATTCTAAGGAAAATGATAAAAATAATCATACATTTATTACTTCATATATTTGGCTTGACTGGGTTACACGGAATTATCTTAGTTTTAGATCTATTATCAACTTACCTATTTGTATGCTACAAATATTACTTTTTTATGTTAGTTGGATATGCAAATTGGCAGATGTGCCACCTCATGGTAAGTGGTCGACGTCGCCTATGAACATAAACTAGTTTACTTGAAACTAGCCCAGGCAACTTTGTGTTGCCTATCCTGAGACATAAGATGTTAAGTCTCGGTGCCAGTAATTGCACTGCCTGTCTTGCCCTTCTTTCCGAAACACAGCAAAGCTGTTTGACGGGAGAAACAAGCAAGATGGTGGTACCCCTTGTAGCCGGGAGCGCGGTACAGCGCATCCCTCCCACCGGTGAATACTATAATATATAATATAGGTAAGTTCTCAAATGGCTCTGAAAGAGAAGGTGCCATCGTAGAAAATAACTTTACGCCTTGAGTGAGTCTTAGTGGAATGTGGGTATGAACATTCTATAAGAAACTATAGTTTTTTTTAATTAAACAACAATTTCCCAAAATCATGCAGACCACGACGAACCTCACGAAAGTCACATTAATTTCTCTGCTTTTTCACCAGTTCTTCTCATTGGGCTAACTAAAACTACTAAAGTAGTAGATAAAATAAATAGAAATATCTTAACACACTGGCTTATTGGTGAACTATGGCCCAAAACCCTCCTCGCCTGATTTCGAGGAGGAGACCCGTGCCCAGCAGTGGGACATAAATGGGTTGATATTATTATTGGCTTTATAGTATTTTAACTACCATATCAAAGTAGGACAGCAATCAAGAAGCGCCATTTTCCACACTGTATCCGTAAGAAAATAGTTCACAACACGCCGAGCGAAGCTTAGTGAAGGTCGCGTAGACAAACAATAAGCAATATTTCATTTTATTAATATCTTTAGCGGCGCGTGAACGTTTTTAGTGCCAGTTCTCGTCCCGTGGAGGTGTTTTAATATAACTTAAACACATACTTATTACTTTAGAACCGCAAAATCGTGGGCGTTTTGTCTTAGTAAATGTTAGCAAGGGGGTCATCCATAAATTACGTCACACGATTTTCTTAATTTTTTTACTCCTCTCCCGTCCTTGTCACAGGCGGTCACATTTGTGAGACTCCCCTCTCCTCAGTGTGTCATGACATATTTTACAATTTTTATATATTGACATTAGCGCATCCGAAAATGCTTTTATTTTCTTTTAAGTTATTTTTAATTTCTTTTTTATTCAGGAGCAGTAGAAACTGAACATTATCAAACTTTCTCCGTTCACTGCTGGGTTTCGGTCCCTTCAAATAAACGCCTTTTTAAAGTCATGTCCAAATGTCACCCGGATCTTCACTCATCAAAGTTGAATATGTGGTTTAGGCGCTACGATGCAACATAGGTAAATTCAAACATACATAGTATATGTATGCACATTGGTACAGAGGCTTATTAAATCATAACCCTTGCTTTCGGCATTGACTTAATCAGGTAAAAAGCGGACGTTTATCATGACGACATAACAATTTCATCTAAGATTCGGCTCTATTGTTGCATTGAGGTACAAAACCATTTAAACAAAAAGGGCAACTATTGTCTATTTATTGTTATGCAACCTTTATTCCTTCCTTATATCAAAATCAATAGGATTATGTCCCTGGCTACAGAAAATCGTCTGAAAAGAAAAAAGTAAGGTCGTCACGACCTCATTACCAATAATTATCATGCAAAAAGTCGCTAGAGCTAGTCATATTGTTTGAGAGGCTCTGGTTAGTTCTCTCTGACTCTCAAGTACACGTGCATAGATATGTATTATAATGTAGGTATTATAATCGTTTAGTAGCTGATCATTTATCAATTCGTACATACTTCAGATAATAATGTCATAGCGATTTAAGACAACTTGATCGAAGGGGTATACAGGCTGATTTTTTGAAGAACGGACATAGTCAAGTAGCGTATAGAGCTAAAGATCCTGATTCCAAAAATATACCACAAGTGGGGTCTTATTTTTTTTCAAAATTATCCTTCACACTTGAATTAAAGTAAACACAGTATTATGAAATAGGTAAGATACGATGCATCAAATACGCCGAACCACAAAATAAAGTGGCCGAACGTTCTACCGCGAGCCATACCTAAGGCCCCGTTCGCACGAGCGTTTTAAAAGTGTCGCGGTAAAACCCGACTTTGGAGTTTGGTATGCTCAATTCGATTTAACGCCAAACACAAGGTCGAAAATCCAACAGCACTTGACAAAAATGCGCCTCACTTTAAAAACGCTTTCGTGTGAACAGATACATGGTTATCCATTTGTCCCATTCAAACTCTTTTTTAACGGTCGGTCAAAAAACGCTCGTGCGCACAGGGCCTAAGAAACACGGCGCGCGATGGCCGGTGACCGGTGTCGACTGTCGGCTTTTCACAAAGAAAGGGCAGTGCGATACGTGTCATTGTCCGGAGCGTATGTTTTGTTTGTGTCAACCGCGTGTCGCGTATAATACGTAATTACTAATTACGTATTAAATCATGTCGAATGAATTTTCAAATGGAGAATATTGGGAGATGGTAAGAGCTTATGCTTTATCTGGTGACAGTGTACGTTGTGCGATAGACTTGTACCGCGAAAGGTTTCCGAATCGTCGCGTACCTTGTGTCAAATGTGGTGAATGATATGTTGGATGACGTGCCTCTCATCTATCACCGTAACCTCTACTACCAAGTACCAGCACGACGGTGCTCCCGCGCATTACCAGCTTCGTGTTCGTGAGTATCACAATTGTCAGTTTGGCGAGAGGTGGATAGGTCGTGGAGGTCCCGTGTCTTGGCCGGCTCGTTCGCCTGATTTAACACCCTTAGACTTTTATCTGTGGGGCGAGATCAAACGCCTAGTCTATGTGTCAGAGTACGCAGATAGGGAAGAATTAAAAACACGGATAACAACAGCGTTTGAGACTGTGAAAAGTGATCCATTTGTACTAAACCGTGTCAAAGACAATATGCGCAAATGTACCGAACTATGTGTTGACCGGGGAGATACTAATTTACTTAGATTAATTTAGTAGTTATCTAGGTTGTGTAAATATCTTATTTTCAATTGTTGTAAATAGTATGATTCCATTTTTTTAATGCGCCAGAAGTACATAGGTGCTACAGTTTCTTTTATCTAACGTCATGTGAATACATTAACCCCTTGGCTTTCGTTAAGCACGCGCGCAACCAGACAGAATGAAAAATCAAATGTGTCTCAAATTCGTAATACAAAGGATTAACGATAAAGATAAATGAATTTAATTAAATTAACTTGTATCATTACTTTAGTACCTAGGTAGTTTTGCCTGTCCTAAGCCAGGATCAAAGTATGAAGGAAAAATGAGATCATATTTACTTTACATTACATACATTATTTATTTACCACTTATCATAGTTCATTAGATTATTTTATACCTACCAAGCTACCACCACACCGTCTGTCTAAATTTAGCGCGTAAAATGCACGTGATAATACAATAGGGTGACCATATTCTAAGGCCAACAATGCATTATTTACATTTGTCTATATTTTGTTATTTATTTGTTTTTTTTTTTGGTGTATATAATTATCTTTGCTTGGTGAAACCAAGTTCTATCACGTCCATGATAATGTCCGTTCGTCAAAAAATCAGGCTGTATAATGAAAAGGTAATGTTTGTTACTAAAATTATAATAACATGATGTGACCAAGTTTTTCACTTTTATTCCGCGGAGCTCGGTATTTCGACATCATCAAATGTCTCACATTCTCGTGAATAAGACATTCGCAGGGGTCAATCGAGCCTTATGGTGACTACCGACGCCCTAAGACATCCGCACAACCAAAAGTTATGCAAATGCGTTGCCCTCCTTTCCCCTATCCCCCCAATGGGCCACCGGAAAGGCAGATAATGTCAAAACACCGAGCACGAAATAAAAGTTAAAAACACGGTAAATATGCCATTTTAAATATTTCTAAACGACTTCAAAAAAGAAGGAGGTTGTTTATGTATATTTTTATGTATGTTAACGGATATTGTCAATATTGGACCGATTTTCAAAGTTTTTTTTAATAATAATAACAACCATGTTAACTTAAAATCTCATATAATGTTTCAATTAATACAAATTGATTTAAAATTATTTCACTAATATCTTACGACGTTATCAGTTATCACGAGTGGCATATAATAAATAATTAATCAAACATAAATAATTAATGGTTATTACTGTTAAAAAAAAAACTAAAAAAAGACTAGTTTTTAGAGCTACCTGGCCACAGGAGTCCTATTGAATTAAATAATTTTAACAGGCTCTATTATAAAATCAGTCGATATTACATTTATGAATCGGATCAGATTATAATACCATATCACACACAAAACATTTTTAAATCAATAGAAGCTACAAGTAAATATAATTTTCAGAGAACATAGATGTTAAATACATATTATGTTAAGATCATCTTTAATAAAAAAGATGTTACTATATTCATACTTTAGGAGGAAATACTTCGGATATCATTACCATCATCATCAAACCGTTTCCGACCTCTACATACCTTTTATTTCTCGCCGGGAGATTCTCTTAGGCATCCTGCTGGGGAGAGGGATTCCCCTGGCGGGTATGTGGGACTCGCTGCGCCCGAGAGATGGTAAGGTGGACGCAGCTCTACCCACTAAAACCCGGCGGTGTTCTCCTCGTCATGCGGGAACTATGGTCATCCGCATCAGCGAGAGGCACTCTCGTCTGGAGGCAGGGCGGTGGCATCCCCTCCTCCTACTCCACTTAAGGCACCCTGAACACATAAGGGTGCCTTATAGCCCGGACACCTCTACATACCTCTGTCAACTAACGCCAAGACTTCGAATATTTGCAATCGACACCTAATCTTTTTTATTATACTCTACTTATGACTAACGGTCTGTATATATTTTCCTGACCGTACACATATGTAGGGCCAGCGATAAGAGCATGTCTCGGAGTGTTGTGCAGTTGGCCTTGGTAATAGCACTGTCCCCGATATGTGATTGCTCAACAAAGCTCCGATGACAAACAGGATAGTGACAAGGTAAATCAAAAACCTTTTATCTATGTACCTCTTGTAGAACAGTTTACCTTTTAAATTATCCCGACTCCCATCGCTATGTTTTTGCCAGTGCACTACGAATGTATTATATCAAGAATTCCATAAGCCTGTGTCCGTCCACTCTTAATATTGGCTTCTTTACAATGAACGTCGAGACTGCCGTTTTACCGCGACTTAAATCTATTTAGGACATACCACTGCACCACTGATAGTTCTTATGCATAAACATCAAAAACATTTGCCAACGCAGTTTGAGTTTGCCAACTCTTAGAATGTCTCCAAGTTCAAATAATAAAATATTTGGTTTTAGAATATTTGGCGCTACCGAGTCCTCAAGGACTTTCTGACTTTAGGTCCGTTTCAAAAACAGATGTTCGCAATTTCTCGCCCTACCAAACGCGACCACGTAAATTGGAGGGCAAAGCAGATAGAGCAGAACAAATTAAAAGCAAAATAAATTAAAAGCTTGAATGAAACATAAATATAACGAAGTTTCGAAACATATTAGAAATTAATGACTATTGAACGTACAAATTAAACTTTATAACGAAGGGCGCGTTTTTCCATTGTACCACACGTCACGGTTTGATGATGAAAAAAAATACTGATCGTATATCATACTGAGAGAAATCAATTGCATGAGATAATGAAGACAATAAAACGAACTTTGCATAGAAGTTTGCACTACTTCGACATAAATATTTTTCTTTACATAAGGTATTACTTACGACATAAGTATCTATCTGTTTTAAATCTTATGCTTGCGCCATAACCTAATGCCAAAGCAAATAGAAAATATCTCAATTACAGCTTTTTCATTACTCACTACACACAGTCGCAACTCAGGTAAGTACACGATACAATTTTTTTTACTAGAGTAGATTAGTACGCCACCAATAAAAGTATTTGCTTCCCAGGGCCTACTTTTTGAAGTCATGTAAATAAAATTAAAAAAAAAAGCCTTTTTATTACACGACACAATTAAATTGGTTAACAAATAAAAAGAAAACATAAATTAATAATAATATAAATAAGCAGTAACAAATTAAATATTGGTTTATTTTTCAATTTGATTTTTATGCATGCATCATAAATACTATTTATCATTATATGTATTATTACATCACAATAAGTTATTAAAAAATAATTTTAATGTTCACATAGTATTTAAATTTATTTATTATATAATTAATGAAGTAATTTCTTATTTTTTTACTTAGCTAGATAATTAGAGTAAACAAATAAAGTAAATTACATTTAATTATTATTATTTTATTATTATATTTAACTATTATATTATCATTATCATGTGCTAAACTTTTAATATGTTTATAATGAAACCAATTTTACATAATAAATTTTATCACGGTTTTAAACCGGCATGTAAAAATCTTCATAATATGAAGATTTTTACATGCCCGACGTTTCGAATACTTTACAGCAACCATGTATATCGTATTCATATTAAAAATAAAAGTCCGGTATATGGTACTGGTGCTGTAATATTTTATTTTATCTTTGGTTTTAACGATCTGATCAGGTTAAAACTTTTTTTTTTTAATTTTCGTAATACCAGGTCCGCGCAACTGTTTTACTAGCTTTTACAGTCCTTTTTTGTTTTTTAACTGTTTAGTCATTTGGTGAAACCAATTTGAACACCTACTGCCCTTCTCTATATTTTAGGTTGTTCATAATTGTTTGTGTCAAAATGGTGCATTTTACCTTATTTGCTTATAAAATTGTCCACAATAACAAACGTTTGGTCATCACTATAAAGGGACATACCAAACTGATGACTAGCTCAGTTGATAAACCGCAGAAACAGAGTAAACCAGGCTAGTAACATCTTCCTATTCGAAGTTTATTTATTAAATAAAAAATATTCGTGTAACGTCTGACAATGGAAACGCACACCATTGCATAGTACTGGGTGGTCGTGCAATGCGACAAGTGGCCCGATTTCTTTAAGGTGAAGGCTTTAGTTCGGAGCGAGATAAAAGTCTATGTACGCAATGACACATAAGGATAATGATGTATGAATAAATGTATGTGCATATATAACGTGGATAATGTGAATGGAAGGATCTAGATTTATCTGGAGTACGGTGAAAGTCAAAATAAAGACCATCCGATCTTTTGGAGAGTCGGTGGTATCCCCGTGTGCATGGGACCCACCATCTTACTAATTTCTGCCATCAAGCACGAAGTAACCTTAATGTGCTTCGGTAGTATATGCAATGGCAAGATCTCACTAGGACCTGATGTTAATCCTTTTTTTTTTCTTTAACGCCGGGAAATGCTCTGAGGCATCCCGCGGGGGAGTAGGTCTCCCCACGCGGGTATGTGGGACTCGCTGCGCTCGACAGCTGGTAAATGGACGTAGTTCTACCCACTAAAACCCGGCGAGTGCCACCAATGCCGCCTTTGGTGAGGTGCCCCGGATCTAGAAAACAAACAGGGCACCTCGACGGCTAGTCAGTCCACCTCCACAGAGGGGTGGTCCCGCACCACAGAACAACCCCTCGCAACGTCGGGACAGTACAATGGGGTGAGGTTCCCATCCTCACCCCTTGCCCCCTGCTCTTCTGTCCCCTATTTTTATAAGAGGGGTACAAAGAGCCCCCAAATTTAAATTAAAGCGGCCCAATTAGCTTCGCCCTAGGTTACTGAGCCCCACCGCCACGACAAGGCCTGAACCACGGTGGGGACCTGATGTTAATCCTAAGCGAACTAACTAACTAAAGTGAACACGGGCGACTTTCACCACTTACCGTCAAGTTGTTTGTATGTCCGTTTGCTTATTCAAAAAAATACGAAAAAATAGTAGTCCCTAACACAATCAGCGCGAAACAACCCTAAGGACATACCTTTATGAATCATTGAGTTCAGTTAGGTAATAAATGTAATAAAATCACTACTAGCCAATTTACTAATAATGTAAATTGTAAATATAAACAATTAAATATATCATAATTGCAAAACACAAAAAACGATCATAAAAAACGGTAAATCACAAAACAACAAGGTCACAATCAGGTGTAAAATCAAGTGACTAATTGCCCGTGAAATGGACGTGGCACTAGATAACTACTTTCATTGTTACTACATAGAACGTATTCAATATGAGCAACCAACACAAATCTGATTACAGTCTTGAGTGAACTGTCTGTCGCTAAAGAGCATAAGTAGTCGACTGAAGCGGCAGTGGACCAGTCAGATAGGCCGAAAAACGAATGGCTGGATAAAGTTTTCTAGAGTGGAGACGATGTTCGAGAGACAGAGGGTAGGTCAATTGGCAACTGGCGGAACGACGAACGATGTACGCAACATTGTTCGTACCTTATTGGATGCGAGTGGCGGAGGATCGACCATCTTGGCGTTCATAAACAGAGGACAGAACAGAGGAAAAAGGTCCATAAACCTGAAAAAATTCTAAATTGTACTGTGCGCCTGACACTATTAGCATCGCAACAACTTAAAGCGATAGCATAGTCCTGATATCGCTTTAAGTTGTGGAACTTTTGGACAAGGGTGATCCCTTGTCCAAAAGTAAAACGTACTCAAGTCGTATCTGTTTTATAAGCTAAATGTAATTTATTCCTTTACTCATTGTAACTATATTTAGAAAACAACAGAATCGAAAACTTGGCCTGCTTAATATTTTCATAAGCCCGCATCTATCCACTGTTCATAAATATGTATACACGGGCCAAAACGTCGGTAACAATAATACATAAGTTACGAAACCGCAAGTCGTTACATGTATAATATCTGCGGTATTGTTTTACACCGAGTGCATTATTCAAAAAGTAAATATTCATAAGATATTTACATCATCTAATTCAACTTAAGTATTGTAAGTTATGGACTGTATATGTATATGTAAAATCAGATTAAAGATGTAGCATAAACGTCAATATGACGAAAGCTACTTCTCCCGTCCTGCAGTAGTCGTGTGCAGTGACACCTGACTCGTCGGCTAGTCACTACTCATAGATAACAAACTAATCCCCGTATGATACGCAACGCTTGTAAAATCAAACTAACTGATAAACTTATTTAAATATTGACTATGGATATTTTCTTAACTTTTTATTGCGTCTTTATTAAAATATATCACTGAGAGTCACGCATAATTACGAATACCTAATGATGCTTTAAAGGAAAGACATGTACTGTGCGTTTCAAATGAGAATAGGACGTACTTAGCGCCATATTGTAACGTCATAGCTGTCAATTGAAACCAGTTAGGTAGGGTGAGCAAAAAAAATTTCTTTTAATAATTTTTATTTACAGAGATTAAGTGAAAAAAAATAGATTCCGCTCATCTCTGCATTTAGGTCCGAGTGCGCGTCGGATACGTGTTAACGTGTATTTATTTGTCCCCGTGGCCAAATGAAGTCGCTTGGTCATTTTACTTGCATTTTGCAGTGTTTGCAAAATGGTGGCGTACATTTCACGAGTCAAAATTATCCTTCAGGTCCTCACGACGGAGTACGCTCAGAACGGCAAGATGGCGACCCGCGTCCTTATTTTATTTAATAATTTTGGCAGGGCCTTTGCGGCAACAATGAAATATATTTTTTTATTGTATGTTTTTAAAAACGAATTATTACTTTTTTTTTTACCTTTAACTATGGACGTTCCATTTTTGTTACACTACTATGGACGTGCGGCCTCACAGACCGCTATATTTACGGGCCGGTTTCTATCTTTATGAGTAAGTATTGTAAATATTTTTGTTTTTATTCCTTAGAAGATTTACTAAATGTAAATAAAAGATGTAATTTTAATGAAAAATGTATTTATTTTAAACTAAATCTAACGATATAACAATCGAAGGCACTTTTCAGACTTTTTAGCTTGACATCACTTTATAGGTATATTACCACAGGAAATTGATTTTTTTTAGTTAGTTTAACATCTTTTAAAATAAAATATACAGAACAAATAATATAAAAAGCATAACATAATCTTCTGAAAACTATACATAAAAATTTCGACAAGGGCCTAACTTGGTCATATTGATAGGCAATCTTTGCATAGCGGCTTACAGCATTGTAGACAAATTGGCTGTTTAGAGCCTACACAAGTGTAGGTCGTCTTTCGTTTTATCTTTGGTGGGCCTTTTGATTTGCCTACCGTCGTTGGTTGATAGTTTTTTGAAATTTTAGTTTACAAAATCTAAAACTAACAAAATCACCGCCATCGTAAATTTATAACACAAACGTGGACGTGCGGTCTTACGGACCGCACTCAAAATATAATGCGAAATTACTCACGCAACATTCAGGTGGCGACGTAATCTTTACTCTCAACGGTCGTTTTATCACTAAAACCGAAGTTACTGAGACTGGCGTACTCGTGGGGTACGCGGGAGGAGGGGGGTACAAGAATCACAAACTGTAAGCGGCCTGTGAGACCGCACGTCCATAGTTAAAGGTTAAATAATTTAAGACTATTTAACGTTTTTATTTAAATTCGATTTAAACCTATTAATTATGCAAATAAGTTTTTTTGTAAGCTGTATTTTTCAAGTGATGTTTGACAGATAGAAGTCATTGATGTTCCTATTCTTATTTGACACGCATAATACGCGCTCTGCCCGCAGAACTGGGGGGAGATTGCATAAGACAGGGCGCTGATCTAATGAGCAACCACAACAGGGCACCTCGACGGCTAGTCAGTTCCCCAAGGGAACGAAACAACCACCACAGAGAGGTTGTTCCCGCACCATAGAACAACCCCTCACAACGTCGGGACAGTACAATGGGGTGAGGTTCCCATCCTCCACGTCAAGGCCTGAACCTTGGTGGGGTAACAATGTACACTAAGTCATCATTCATTTCCATCATTTCTTATCCTATTTATCCCTCATTTTAGTTTTTAACCGACTTCTAAAAAAGAGGAGGTTCTCAATTCGGGTGTTTGAATTTTTTTGTCAAAAAAAAATAACCGACAAAAAGCCAAAATGGCGTCGGACAAAAACGTGTAGGTTACATTAATTGACACTCGAAATTTGATAATATTGCATTTCATAACTAAATTGAGTGGTAAGACGAGCCCCGCATGATAAGTACAGGTTCTCCGTGACCCTAATGTTAGCAGGAAAAATTCTCCACACATACGAAAAGTATATCAACGTTTAATGTACGGGTAAAGGTCAAATTAGCACCGCCTTTTTAACCGACTTCAAAAAGGAGGAGGTTATCAATTCGTCGGAAACTTGTTTTTTTTTTTTTTTTTTTTTTTATGTATGTTACCTGATTACTCGAAGATGGCTAGACCGATTTGAAAAATTATTTTTTTGTTCTAAACGGTATACTTCCCAAATGGTCCCATGATAAGGAAACCAGGATCTGATGATGGCATCCCAGAGAAATCGAGGGGAACTTTCGAAAATCGTATGGGCGACTAGTGCGTTTAATATTTTTTTTATAAAGTGTTTTGAAGGACTACAATTTAATGAAGGTCTGGAGTTGATCTGATGCTGGAGCCGAAAGACAATCGAGGGAACTCCTCAACGATTTACATCAGTAACCTTGTGTTTGGGCTTGATTAATTTTTAATGATGAGAACTTTACACCTAGATGGGTTGTGACTGTCATTAGGGGTCTGATGATGAAGACAAAGGACAGTTAAAGGAACTCCTCAACAGTTTACAGTAGCTACCTTGATGAGAAATTTATACCCATATGGGTTATAAGCGCCATTACAGGTGTGATGATGGAGACCATACACAGTCGACGGGAATACTCGACGATTTACAGCTTTTATTGGGCTTACTTCATACGGTAAATAATATTATGCCAAAATCATGTAATTTTATTACTTGTCGTTGTTAAATGAACAAAAAACAACTGTGCCTTGGAAGCGCATCATAGTTTTTCAAGGTCATCATAATATCCATTCTATATCTATATATTGGTGATGTTCTATACCTATATATAATGGAATTATTTAACGAATAGCAGCAAATCTGCCGTGATTGCTTTCAATTACATGTATATAAAGTTTTACACAATTCCATTTCGGTTTTTTCATTTGTTATGTAATGAATTAAACCCTTTCTACGGTCATCTCATTAATACAGCGCTATTTAATCTGAGCAACGCGTTTAATAGTTCTACCCATAATTTCAGACAAATAAAATCAGTTATCAAATTTTGAAATCACTAAAAATGAAGAAATAAATTTTTTTTAAACAAAAATTAAAACCGACTTCAAATTTAAAAAAAAAAACTAAAAAGTAATAAAATAATTTCCTTAATTTTTGTGCCTACAAATTACTTTTTAGTTGTTTTTTTTTAATTTGAAGTCGGTTTTAATTTTTGTTTAATTATCGACTACGGCTAATCCAAAAGAGTTATGATATAAGAATTCCATGTATGTATGTATTTGTTTTTAATTGCAACAATGGAACGTACGGTTCCATTGTTGCAATTAAATATTCTACTTATACGATTTTGATAAATGAGGTGTTAGTCAATTCTTTAGTATGGTTCGAGTGACAATAATTGACAATGACTGCACTTTAACCGATTTCAAATAGAATGATTAGAATTTTTTCATTTTTAAACTTCTTATTCGTTTCTTTCTGTCACTTTACTGTCACAATAATTAGTAAAGAAAATGTTTTTAAAGTACATAGATTTTTTTTATGAAAATATCAGAAGTGGGCACACTGAAATATCTGGGGTACCTTATTATTATACAGGCTGGATCTTTGAGACGGGTCAGTAAGAGCAGGTACCTTAACCTTTATAGTTATAGTAAAAAGTTCCTAGGAGACCATCCATAACTTTTTAAGATATTCTGAACTTTTCCTTAGAGTCTTTTGATCCCCATAGGAAGTAGGATCGATAGGCATAAAAATATTTTTTTTTTTTGGGTTTTAGCACTTTTTTCGCTTGCCGTATATTTTCTCAATGCTGCTGCATATACAGGTTGTATATGCAGTACAGAATATCTTAAAAATTTATGGATGGTAGGAACGTTTTCCTGTAACTATATCCGTTGAGGTACCTGCCCTTACTGACCCGTCTCAAAAATCCAGCCTGTATAGGCAGCTGCTCGGGTTTATGCTTTATAGTTTGGCCAAGTCGAAGCCTACATAACCTTCAGTCCCTAATGAAATGTTTAAATGAATTTACACCGATACAAAAAAGAGGGTTGGGTTTGGTAGTTGATTCAACGAGAGTTACATAGCATCTAATAAATAAATTATTTAATTTCAAAAAGCAAATATAACCCATGGTGCTTAGTGATCAATTGTACACGGTAATAATATTTTATCTCTCATTGAGTAGACTAAAAGACAACTCATAGAATTTTCCCCGTTGTGAATGATCCTTGTCAGGTTTGGGGATAACCATACCCAAATACAATACTATAGAGGAGTGTTTCCCATTTGATGGGTCGTGACGCGGTACAGGGTCACGAAAAAAAATACCGGGTTACACCATTGCCTCCTACTAATACTAGGAGAGCTTGAATGACGAGTCAAAAAGAGTAAAAAAATAAGCAGCTTCATACTTCTCATTAATGACTGTACTACATACATGACTCATAAGTATAATTCTATTTGCAATAGAGAGTGTTTTATTGTACCTACCTATTATTTCGGGGGGATTAAAAACTTGAATCGGCCACAAAGGAGAAATACGAAACTTACCGGGCCATATCGAAACAGAGTTTGGGAAACAATGCTATAGGGTTAATGTCGTCACGACTGAGTCAAAACCACCAAATAACCAATTTAAAAAGTTTATTTCAACAAGTACAAGAGTTCAGTCTCGTATCGGCACTCGAACGAGGTGTACGTTGCTACTATATATTGTGTATCGCGCGCGCATTAATTCTTCGTGTACCCCGCACGTACCGATAGGTTTTACCTACGGTCGCGCGGGTAGTCATCGCCGCAATGGACGAGTTACACAATGATTATGAGACGGAAGAAACTATTAAGCAAATAAGTAATGCGTGCTCCCTCAGTGAAGATGAATTGATAACCGATAAATTAGAAAGTGAACGACAAATCGAAAACCCACTGGTTGAGAATGAAGGAAATAGAAGTCAGAGAAGTGTGAAGCGAGACAGAGATAGTGATGGAGAAAGTGAGTGGAAAGTAGTGCAGAAGAAGAAGTATAAAACACAAACAGAAGAAGACAAAGTAGAGATTTATGTATCATCGAATGAGAAAATGCCTAAACAATTCGCGTTGGCTAAGATATTACAAAATGCGGGTATCGGAGTAATAAAAAAAGTTAAATATGTAAACCCTTATAAAATACGCCTAGAAACGAATAATAGCTGTGCTGAAAAAATTGAAGAATGCAAAGAATTTACTGATCGAGGTTGGAGAATTCAAAGGGCTATGGAAGTGAGCTTATGCTACGGCGTTATCAAAGACGTGGATATTGATTTGAAGGATGAAGATATCTTAGGTAATATATTATGCCCTGAGCCTGCGTCTCTAATATCTGTGTGCAGACTTGCACGTCGTGAACATAGCGCTGAAGGTTCTACTTGGAAGCCAAGCGAGTCGGTACGTCTTTGTTTTAGGGGGTCTTTCCGCCCCTCACATGTTACGGTAGACAGCCTCTGTATACGCGTAGACCCATATATCTTTCCGGTATCCCAATGCACTCGCTGTTGGAAACTGGGCCATGTCACATCCAAGTGCAGCTCAGTAAAAGTTGTTTGCCCCAAATGTAGTGGAGCGCACGAAAACTGTAGCACGACTGTATTTAAGTGTGCTAACTGTGAGGGTCAACACATGTCACTGTTACGCTCCTGCCCAGCATATATCAAAGAGAAGAAACTTCGAGAGCTGATGGCGGAGTTTAACTGTACCTATCGTCGAGCCCTAACAATGTACGTTCCATCTGGTTATGCTGAAGAAACAAAAGTATCGTGTGTGAACTTGAAACAAGGGACTAAGGAGGCGTTAAACGCTCCCGAACCTGCAATCAGCACACCGTTTTCGGAACAATCATATGCTGGCGTGGTGAAACAGACAGTTGTACAAGCAAAAGTAAGTTCGAAGAAGAATATCTCACATACTAATAAAAAACATAAAAAAGAAAAAGAAGCAGATTACCAGTGGCAAGTGCCAATAGATATTGGCGCTCCCAGCACCTGGGCGGAGGAGGAGCAGCAGGATGAGAAGAAGAAAAGAGATGTCACTTTTAATGAGTTACTCAATCGTCTGCGAGAAATTTTATTTTTAAGAGGAGTATCAATGCAAACGAAAGTGATCAGTATGAGTAAGTGTTGCTTAGAATGGCTCATATTAGTGGTTGTTGAGAATATCTCGGACTGGCCAATACTAAAATCAATATTGGACTTCTTTAGTACGTGATGGATAAGGCTTCCAATTGCTGTACTAGATTAAATATCATTCAATGGAATGCGCAAAGTTTACGTCCGAAATTATTGTCATTAGAACAGATATTATATAAAGAAAAAATCCACATTGCTGCCCTTAGTGAAACGTGGCTAACGCCAGGTACAACCTTACGCATAAACGGTTATAATATATATCGCAGAGACAGACCAGATTCATACGGCGGGGTTGCGATAGCGGTGCACACTTCGGTGGTGAGTTGCTTGCATACTTATCAATCTGTAAATTCAGGTATTGAGGTTATTCTAGTAAAAATCTTTAATTGTTCTCACATTCATTATGTACTATCGGTTTATTGCGCACCATCAGTAAGCACTAACCAGTTAGAATGGGAACATCTTTTCAATGTCGTAGACAGAAAGTCTATTATTTTAGGTGATTTCAATGGACACCATAACAGTTGGTCTCATAAAACTGACGCACGCGGTACACAAATATATGATGCATTGTTAGAAAGTAAATTTGTAACTTTAAATGTTAACAGCAGCCCGACGCGTATTAGATTAGTTAATAATGTACTACAACAATCATCACCCGATCTGACACTTGTCTCATCCGATATTGCGATAAGGATGAACTGGATGACAATGAACGAAACGTTAGGTAGTGACCATCTTATTATCAAAATTACTACGTATTCTGATAACAGTGCGAGCAACGTAATATCACGACGCAACTTCAAAAAAGCAGAATGGCAGTCATATACCGATTTACTGGAAGAGTTATTTAATAATTACATATTTTGTCCTAATAACCCCCAAGCTGCATACGATAGTTTTATTTACTGCATAAATAAGGCAGCAGACCATTTCATTCCTCTCATTAGAATTAACCGAAATCCAAGTAGCAAATTTACACCTAAGCCATACTGGCAGCCCTCCTTATCTAAAAGTGTAGCTGAACGTCGCTTAGCTTTGTCTACATTCCGCCGTAACCCCACTCCTGATAACTTACATAAATTACAAACTAAAATTAAAGAACACCAAAAACTATTACGCCAGGCACGCAACAAAGGATTTCACGATTTCTGTTCATCGCTCAATGGTACTACTTCGCAAAGCGAGATGTGGCGGAAAATGAAGTGGTTCAAAGGTTACAAATATTCACAGCCACAGACTAATAAAGAAAAGGTCGCCGATCTCCTCAATAGCTTAACACCAGACTATGCACTTCCCCATGAACCAGCCTTTTCCTCGGTGATTAGATCAAGCATAGATATTCCTATTATTCGACAGGAACTAGACAGAAGTATGCAGCACAAAGATACGTCACCAGGGTGTGACCTAATATCTTATTCTATGTTGATCCATTTGCCTGAAAATGGTAAATCTATCTTACTAAAGTTATATAATTTATTTTATACGTTGAGCTTTGTACCTAAGCAATGGCGTGATATTACAATTGTACCGATACCCAAGCCGAACCGCCAGCCCGATGCTGATGGATCTTTGCGCCCTATTTCAATGATCTCCTGCCTTTGCAAAGTGTTCCATTGCATTTTATTAAAAAGATTAGAGTGGTACATGGAATCAAAAAACCTTTTTTCATCTAATATGACCGGATTTAGACGATGTCGATCTACCATAGATAACTTAGCGTCTTTAGTATCGAGAATACAAGTTGGATTTTCAAGAAACAAGATATGTATAGCATCTTTCATCGACATTAATAATGCGTATAATAACGTTGACTTAAATAGCCTAATTAATATAATGCAACATTTTGGTATCAGCTCGTTTCTATGTAGATATCTGTGGAACTTTTTAAAAGAAAGATACCTGAAGATACAGATTGATGGTACGCAATTTATGTGTAGAATGACATGTTCAGGTTTAGCTCAAGGTGACCCTTTCTCACCCATATTGTTTAACATTATCACCGCTAACATTTGCAAGACCATTAACAATATTTATATCTCACAATACGCAGATGATTTTGTTCTTTATACAATTTGTGACTTCTTAGATGAAGGCAAAAGCCAGCTGCAAATGGCGTTGACTATGCTAACTAAACTTTTATCAAATATTGGACTTGAAATTTCGTCAGCTAAAAGTAAAATTTGTATATTTAGAAGAGGTTACAAAAGGGACGTAGTAGATATATCAATAGGCGGTAGGAACTTAGAGGTTGTAGATAGTATAAAATATTTAGGTCTTTGGTTAGACCGTTCTTTGCGTTGGAGTAAGCACATAAACGAGCTAAGGGACAACTGCAA
This sequence comes from Helleia helle, assembly GCA_963853865.1. Taxonomy (NCBI): domain Eukaryota; kingdom Metazoa; phylum Arthropoda; class Insecta; order Lepidoptera; family Lycaenidae; genus Helleia; species Helleia helle. The sequence goes on from OY971434.1 coordinate 8,827,260, forward strand.
TAATATAATGAATATTTTCAAGGTTTTATCTGGGTCGGGGTGGGGCGTTCACCCAACACACCTGAGACGTATTTATATAGCAACAGTGAGAAGTCGATTTGATTATGCTAGCTGTTTGTATGGTAATAGTTGCAAGACAAATTTGGGTAAGTTGGATCGAATACAAAATCAATGCATGCGTGTCATAGGAGGATTCATTAGAAGCACCGCTATTCACGTGATGGAATCAGAATTAAATCTCCAACCACTATATATTCGTAGGTACTTCCTGGCTGGGAAATATTGGCTTAAAAGTAGATCTTTCTCTGATAACGGAATTATAGATATTATAAGTGATTTAAGTAACCTATGCCAAACTCCTTACTGGAGACATAAAACCGAACCTCTATTAGTTAAGGCTCACGAACACTTACATACAATACAAATGCACACTAGTGATCAGCTAGAAATGTACACGCTAGACACGTGGGTCAGCAGTGTGGATATTGCATCTTTAATAGAGTTAGACATCCCATATATTGTTGGACCAAAACATCTATATACACCGCAGCAATTAAACGAAGTTTGCTGGGAATTTATTAAGTCGAGATACTCGGATTTTTATAAATTATATACTGACGGGTCGAAGGATATAAATTATAGATGTTGTGGTTCAGCAATATACGACCCTCAGACGGGCAACTCCATCAAACTAAAAATTGACAGTAACATCTCTATTATGTATACAGAGTTGGTTGCTATAGCAGAGGCTATCTCATACGTAGAATCCATATCGGCGGGCAAATACGTTATCATAACAGACTCCAAAAGTGCTATTCATCACCTGGCTCGTTGCACCTCGAACTTTCGAGGCTCCCCGTTAGCCTACAGCATTCTGGGTTCACTTAGTAAACTGTCGAACAAAAATTTTGTTATAAAAATACAATGGGTTCCATCCCACGTTGACATACCAGGGAACGAAGTGGCTGACCGCCTGGCCAGAGAGGCTCTTACGGATGGGATACCGTTTGCGTGTTTACCTTTATTCAGCGATCACTTGTACTTAAATAAAGAAAAATGTAGAGAGATGTGGAAAGAACACTTTGACGTGAGGTCATTAACAAAGGGCATATGGTACAAAACCATCCAACCTTCTCTGAACCGACTGTCATGGTTTGATGGTGTGTCCGTCTCAAGGTCCGATATTGTGATTGCCCTGCGTTTACGATCCGGACATATTCCGCTTAACAGCTTCGCTTTTTTAATGGGTAAAACTAATACATCAAACTGCACTGAATGTGATGTCGCAGAAGACGTATATCACATCATCGTGGAGTGTGTCCGGATTGAGGCTGAGAGGCTGGCATTCATACATCAATATAATTATGATCTCCATGAGGTAGGTAGATGTAATAGCATTTTGGCTTTCCCACTGTCAGAGGAGGCCAAAAGCCTATATAAATTAGTTAAGTTAGCACTAAGTCGTAGAGATTAAGAAATTATGTTGTTCTGGAATTATGAGGGTGGCATGGTCGCTAGCGACAAAACCCTCTATAAATAAATAAAGAAAAAAAAAAAAAAAGTACAAGAGTTTTTACTTAGTTGAGTACTTTTAAATTTGACAACACTTTCGTAAAAGAGCCACGCTTTGTCAGGACACTCATTAATTATTGTTACTTCATCATCATCATCCTGTCTCCTGTTTAATACAAGTCCCTTTTACGTTTAATTATTTTATAATAGTGATCTAGAACCTGGGCTCTAGTTTTGATCGGGCGTTCACTGACATAATCATGTATCATTTAAATAACCATATTTATGAACAATATTACAACTTCAACCTTTCAATATTATTAAAAACCAGTGGGCACCGGTTTATTGGAATATTCGGATTACTGGATTGCATATAAAAATCATTATAAATAAAATAAGGTATTTTATAAAGAAAATAGCATAATGTATTTGAATTCCTTTTTTCTTTTACGCCGGGACTCGCTGCGCCTGAATGTGGTAAGGCGAACGCAGCTCTACCTACTAAAATCGCGCTCTTCAGGCGCTTTTTGTGGGCCCCGGATCTGCAGGCAACAGGATTACCTCAGCGACAGGCTGGCCCCGGCGAAGGTCAGACTACTCCTCGTAAGGAGGGACTGCCCGGGACCCGCGGCGTCGTGTCATACTGGGTCCAGGTTCATATCCTGAAGCACGACACAGGGGCGTTACTTATGGCGTATTATGTAGCGCCTTGCATGCACCCTTGTTCGTTCGTTCTGTTCGTTCGCCCGCAGGGGGAGGCCTCGTCGGCGCCTCCCCTCTGATCTGCTCGTCGGTCTCCTACTGGGACATTACTGCCTCGCAGAATGAGACCATAGCCGTCCAGGACTCGTCGTCCCCAAGCATCGCGGTGATGACGCTCGTCAGATACAAAGCCCCTTCGATAACCGATGTCAGACTGTGACGCAGCGCCGCTCATCTTGGGCACACCTCGAGGGTGTGCTGGGCCGAGTCCACCGCCGCGTCACTATCGTGTCATACTGTCAACGGCTCCCTGCGGGCCGTCCGGCAAACGTACTCACCAAAGCAGCCATGCCCGGTGAGAGCCTGTGTTAGACGGAAGGTGAGGGGTTTGTGCTTACGGCGCATCCACCGCTCATAGACAAGACGCAGAGCAACCGTTAGGCTTTTGCCATACGGCTGCCACGCCAGGTCCTCCCCCAACTCCGCATTAACGCCTCTTGCCCTAGTCGGCGAACCCGCAGGATCCCGTCCAGCGTAAGGCTTTCGCCGAGTGACCTCCTATCCGAGATATAGGAGTAAGTCTTGTCAAGAACCTCCGTCACGAGTTCCCACGGGGTAATCTATGTATACCCTGGCATTTCATGATGATTGTCATATAACAATCAGGACCAGTCTCCCCTCGCATATCAATCTCTAGAGGCGAATTATCTTGTATACCCATTATTAATACAACAATAAGATAATTCAAGTATGACGAGGTAAGTGTAGAGATCGCCTGATGACTGGTTATTTAGATAAATGAGATATGTTTTAAAAAGATTTTTCTTTATTAGTTGATGGTAGGTGAAGCCAACTGGTAGACTTAACAATAGGCACGTTATGGTGTCATTTCACCAATGTTCATTATAAATGAAGAGATAGGTGCTGTTTTAGCTATCCCAAGGCAAAAGTTGGTAGTAAAAGTGCCTGTCCTATTCTTCTTATTCCGTAAAAATTGTTTCATTATAATGAGTGAAATTCGCGTAAAGATTAGAAAAAAATATGTATAAACTATAAGTTGACGTTAGCACGAAATATGGAATTGCTGGCCGAGTTCCACCTTAATATCTATAAAGAAACAACTTTTCTTACACTACAATCTATCATTGGTCTGTTCTTGGGTCTGTTTCTTATATCCATATTTAGGATTTATCAAAAAAATCTATTCTAAGAAGATATATAAGTATACGCTAATTACACTCATTATAATAACTACTTTTTTATGTTACTTGGATAAGCAAACTGGCAAACGTGCCACCTGATGGTAGGTGGTCGACGTCGCCCATGAACATAAACTAGTTTACCTGGAACGAGCCCAGGCAACTCATCTATGTGTTGCCTATCCTGAGACATAAGATGTTAAGTCTCGGTGCCAGTAATTACACTGCCTGTCTTGCCCTTCTCTCCGAAACACAGCAAAGCTGTTTCACGGGAGAAACAAGCAAACAAGAACTTACGGGTTATGCCATTATATCTAGCCATTTTTACGACATACATAACAGCAATATTACGGCATCATGAAGCTAGGATATTGTGCATGATTCGAAGAATTTTTCAGTCAGGTAGTTTATGGTTGCCGGTATATTTCGTAATAAATATAACCTGGACGATATCGCTGAGTATAAAACCTGGCTCATATAATTATCTGCAGCTGAACCCTGATCGAAAACAGACGCTGCGAGTTATTTCCAAAACAAACGGTTTTGTAATGGTTACCGAGCTGCCATATTGTACAATCATCAGCCCGTTTCCGTCCACAGCTCGACGGAAAAACAATTAATGCCCTATTGATTTTAGTGTAAAACTTTACAAGAAAGGAACTAGATTTTTAATTGAGCAGATTGACACTGCTGCTGTTAAACGGCAATGTTAAGAAATCTGCCATAATTCGGTGATTTTAATCTATCTGCTTATTTAAGTTATAAGAAATAACCCACCTCGGGTTAAACAATTGCAATTAGGTTCTAGAGTGGAGGCCACGTTTAGGTAGACGAAGTGTTGGTCGGACATTAACCAGGTGGGAAGACGAACTCCGTGCGGTGGCCAGACCGTGGCTATGGATCGGCCGTCTTGGCATTCATTGAAGGATGCCTCAATGGACGATGAAAAAGATGTTCAGCAGTGGACGGATAGAGGCTGATGATAATGATGTCCTATGACTTAGAAAATTGCTTTAATGGATGGAAAAAAGTATAAATTTACTAGTAGTTTCAGAAGCTGCGAAAATAATTGTCCCACTATACGCTGTTTAAAAACTTTAATTCGTGTTTTATTAGCTAACTAACCACTGAATGAATCACTACACAAATAATGACAAGTCAAAATGAATGTCAATAAGTATTGAGGTTTCAATCGGTTTTTCAGAACAATTGAATGAGTTGGTTGATATGAAAATACGTAAGAGCAAACGTCAGGCCATTCTCGTTACGAGTTTTACAGTCATCAAATCACTCAACTGAATTAAGGAATTGCTCGTCTTAGGTTAGCTAATTTCGATGAAACCGAAAGGTCAGGCAAACTGTTATAGGAACGATCGAGAAGAAAATGAAAATCGAATGTTAGAAAGAAGATTTATTTGCGCCATACATATAACAGTAAAATTGTTTTATAAAATCAGTGCATAATTCCATGGTTAATTTGAGTATAATAATGCGCAGTTTTATGGTAATTCATGGTTGAAAATAAATTAATTTTATTGGTAAATTCTTTTTCTAACGTTGCGTAAGTATATGTACCATAATATTACCAGTAATCAACATTTTTATTTTTATATCAGGCAGGGGTTCGCCCTGCCTGATATAAAAATAAAAATGTAAAAAATAAAAATGGGCAATGCTCTTTTGTTATTTTTTTTTATTTAAACTTCTTTAGGCGCGTTTAGAACTTTTTGGGTGAACAAAAATCATGGAACTCGCGACATCGTCACCTCGTCAACGAACGCTTACAATATGACATTTATGACGTCATTATGAAATTTCTAATTTTTAGTAAGCATTAAAATTTGAAACTTAAATTATTCTAAGTTAAAAGTTTCCACTTCTATCGGATGTCCCTATGAATGTCAGTATTTTTATTTTAAAGGCCTTTAGTCTACATATAAATTTAAATGCAAGAAATGTAATAATCAATTGCAAACAAGATACAACGGTCGCGATCGGTAACTTTTCATGTCTTGCAAGATAATAATAAAAACATGCATTTTTCCTCTTAATGTACAATATAAACACATACTTAAGTTTTAGTGTACATATTACAGCTGCTTGAATTGACACCGTTTACAAGGTTCATACCCCAGGCATGGACATAAACGAAACCAGTTTAAATAAAAATATTTACACGAAATCACATTTTGATCAGATAAATCTTTTTACCAAATAAAAACGTATAGATGGTGCAACTACCACTATTATCTTTTGGACTTGCGAGTGCAACGAACGAGTAAATGACTTTATTGGACAAGCTGTTGCCCGCAGATTCACCTTTGGGGTTTAATATCGAAAATATTAAAAGCTTTTTACTTATAACACATCGAACATTAGTAATAAAATAAATAAATAAAATAAATTTATTTCAGACCAAGTCCTATAGTAAGTAGAGGTGTTCGTTATATTAGATAGCATATAAAAAAAAAATTTTACAAATAATCATATTAGCCGTTTTTTATTTTACCAGGGAAGCGTTAGTTATATAGAAAGAATATTTTTATTACTTTACAACTCAAATGTAAACAGACCCAAATTTTACTCTATTGTAAATAATCCAACGAGCAATGTCCAACGATATAACCAAATGAAATATATAATCTAACGAGCAGCGTCAATCGATATAACCAAACGTAATATATCGTCAACGAGTAGCGTCAAACGATATAACCAAACGAAAAATATAATCTTACGAGCAGCGTTAAACGATATAACCAAACGAAATAATATACATATAATCTAACGAGCAGCGATATAACGAACCGATATGACCGTTATATCGGTTCGTTTAGTTATAAAATATATTTGATAAATAATAAGTATTCAGTACGCTCAGGGCGTTACGTAATACGTAGTGTTTTAAATATTATATTGTATTAATTTTGGTTTAGTATTATGTAATTATAGTTAGTTTTGTATTGTGTAGTATGTTTATTGAGTATTTAAAATTGTTTTGTTAATAATTAATAAGTAATAAAAAAATATCTTAATTTATTATTTATTTATATAATATATTTACAACGTAAAAAATAATAGGCGTTTTAAAAGTAGCGTATCGTTATAACGTATTTTTAATTTATAGCCGTTGCGAACACCTCTAATAGTAAGTATATTATTAGTATTTACAAAGACCTTAAAAATACTTTTAGTATACACACTTGTTTTTTTTATATTTTGTATTATATTTTAATTTAAATATCTCCGTAATGTGTTATAGTAAAAAGTATGCATGTAAAAGTAATATTTACCACAGTTTAAGAAACCCTTCCTTTAGGGTGTCATTTACACTATCTATCCTAAACAAAAATAATGTGTCACATTGTTTGTCATGAACACGTAAGCTGCTAAGGCGATATTCATCAAATTTTGCACATCGTGTGTAGGTAGTTCCAAGTTGAGAGATAGGATAGACTTGTCTAGTTTCGTTTAGTCTGCCCAAACCACTAGAAATATAAGAGGGATTAGTTTCTTTGTTTGCAAACAATAAGCTAATTACTAAACCGATTTGAGTGATTTACCATCGGAAAACTAGATCATTTAAAATAAACATGCCAATGCATATATTTTATTATACTAATAATGATTAGCTGAAATATACACGAGATAAATCAAGCAAAGCTGAGGATTAAAATTCAATATACAAATTGATTTTCTAATGTTTACGCGAATTTCACTCATTATAATGAAACAATTTTTACGGATTTTATCGCGGCTTACCGACGTTTCCGAAGTATCCGAAACGTCGGTCGTCGCTTGTAAAAATCCCGTAAAAAAATGAATAAACCGCTATAAAATCCGTAAAAACTGTTTTATTATAATACAAATTGATTGTTAGCCAAAAAGAGGGAGATTTCGTTTGATTGATACAATAATAATTGTGAAAAATGTGTAAAAGCAAAAAATATTATGCGATATTACCTATACCTATATTATAGTATTATTAATATTATTAAGCCTTCTTATCTAGGATAAAGTTATAATACAAAATGTATGATCTGTGCAACGACAGAAGAACAGGTTTTAGGAATTAGATTAATTAACTCGAAGTTTTTTTGAGTAGAAAAAACTAGTTTAGGCTACGTTAAAAACACTAAGTAAAAGAAGGAGATGCTTTTTATATTTAAATAGATATAAGATATTAAATTAATTATATTAATTAGCAATTATCCCGCGAAAAACGCAGTCTTTACAGCAAATGTGTGAGTGCACGCATATGCATGCATATAGCACCGCCCTCCTTTCCCACACTGCATATGCGTACACTCGCATGCACCACCACCCCACATGCACCACAACCACAGTAAAAGACCACCACCAAACAATCTACGTGCGTTTCGCCCCGACACCGAGGCATCCTCAGGATGTAGACTCTACGATTAGTAATCGTTAAGTCTTTTACTGTGGTTGTGGTGCATGTGGGGTGGTGGTGCATGCGAGTGTACGCATATGCAGTGTGGGAAAGGAGGGCGGTGCTATATGCATGCATATGCGTGCACTCACACATTTGCTGTAAAGACTGCGTTTTTCGCGGGATAATTGCTAATTAATATAATTAATTTAATATCTTATATAATGGATTTCCGCAAGGTAACGCCTGATTCTATTAAATAGATATATCCATACATAACCCTCTTTACTCCCTTTTTTTTCTTTAACGCCGGAAAATGCTCTGAGGCATCCCGCGGGGGAGTGGGTCTCCCCACGCGGGTATGTGGGACTCGCTGCGCCCGACAGCTGGTAAATGGACGCAGCTCTACCCACTAAAACCCGGCGAGTGCTACCAATGCCGCCTTTGGTGAGGTGCCTCGGATCTAGAAAACAAACAGAGCACCTCGACGGCTAGTCAGTCCCGCAAGGGGCCGACGCCACCTCCACAGAGAGGTTGTCCCGCACCACAGAACAACCCCTCCCAACGTCGGGACAGTACAATGGGGTGAGGTTCCCATCCTCACCACTTGCCTCCTGCTCTTCTGTCCTCTCTTCTTATAAGAGGGGTACAAAGAGCCCCCTCGGCCCAATTAGCTTCGCCCAAGGTGCACCGCTCACCCTAGGTTACTGAGCCCCACCGCCACGACAAGGCCTGAGCCATGGTGGCGACCCTCTTTACTCCCTACCTTACGCTTGACAGGATGTAAAAAAATACGTTTTTCAAAAATTTCAATAATGACAAACTATAAAACAAACTCACAATCCCTATGTACCTCAATAAGAACATCACATTTGATAATATTAATACAATTTCTTGATACTTCCATTGATTCAATTCTGTGCATAGCTAATATAATGTACTTGGATCAATTATTAGTTTCGCATCATTCCATACATTTCACCCAGTTATATAAAAACTAAAATTGTGTTAAAAAAAGATTTTGACATAAACCGTTCATTTGAGCAACATTAAATAACGAGGATTAAATATTTATAAATGAAGACAACAATGATACTCTTCATTTAAATATAAAACAGTATCTGGGAAACGCCCGCTATGCGTAATCTTTCCGTTAAAATAACATTTTTTTATAATTGCATGCATGAATTATATGCAAGAAATATAAATGTATCTGCAGTAACATTGTAGACACGATGTAGTCTACATCAATCCACTGGGATTTCTCGAAATACACGTTATTAAGCCAGTGATTGTGCTCTCCGATATAAAAAGGAGGTTTTATCAGAAGTGGTTGTATTTTAATTGCAAAAATGGAAGATATTGTAAATTTGTAATCATCATAACAATTTAGCCGTATCGTTTCAACATCATCATCATCAGCCCGTTTTTCTGCCAATCTCCTCTGACCCTTGCCTGTCTCATCCATGTTTTGCCCACCTTCCCACGTCATCAGTCTATCTCGTCATAGGACGTCCTGGACTCCGACCCAGTCTAGGCTACTCAAGAAATCTAGTGTAGGTACAGTGTAGTAACAAATATAAGGAATTTAATCAAAACCAAACGCCTTAATATATTGCTGACGTCAAATTTATATTTAGCAGAATTAACGATTAATTAAAATCGATCGATTTCATATAGTTTTATTGTGTACACGTTGATTATCCTCCACTCGACGGTGACGCGGCCCAGTCCCGCCACATACACCAACCCGACGCCAGGAGGCCGTGTGGTCGCTGAATACATGGTTGGCGGGGGGCAAACCCCCAATAAAAAAAACCTTAAGTGAGCCAAATCGGCTCACAATTGTCAGACGAAGCATTAGGGCCCTTGGGCTGTTAGCATAGATCCCTCCGAAAAAAAAGTCGATTATCCGCCATGAACAAAACTACAGAACTGATTGCAATTGAACACTGGGCAGTTTAGGTCCAACTTTAGAGATAAGATAGTTTATGGCACGAGTCAAGGTAAAATAAGAGGTTTTTTTTCATATTCACAGACACAAAGACTATATAATGATAACTATATTATAAAGCTAGGAGCCTAATTTGGTAGTTTTAATTGTGATATCGAAATTGTCCTTTACTGTATACTGCTTGGCGTGAGGGAGGCCTCAGGTTGAGTAGTGGACGGATGATTATCATGAAGAGGAAATAAAAACTTGCATAAAAAGGCGTTTTAACAATAAATTTAGAGGTACTCAAACAGATAATGAAGATGGGGGCTTTGCATGAGATAAAGTGTTCGATATTTGGGAAGTACCGTATACTATCGTTCAAGAATATATTACAGTCCTGTTAATACTGTTGACGAATTTCCTGCGCGCTCAGATATCGGGTGATTCACGATTTATCGAGTGCCACGGTACTTTACTCTCGCAATATATTTTTACGATAAGTTATTTATTAGTGTTTGCATGAACTGGTCGTGTTTTCATAAATTAAGTAAATTACATGTTATTATAGAACATAAATGTACATATTTAATAATAAGTGATACATGATAACCTAGAATAAATGTAGTATGTATATAGTTCGATTTCAAATAAGTAGTTTTTCTTTTATCCGAGTTCTATCCAACATCTTTTCCCAAAATAGGGATATTGGAAAATTATTTTGAAATATTCCTTAAGTCTCAATTTAACCGAAATATGATTATTTCATTATAAAAAATCAGTATTCGATTTTTTTTTTAATTTTTTTTTCTTTAACGCCGGGAAATGCTCTGAGGCATCCCGCGGGGGAGTGGGTCTCCCCACGCGGGTATGGGAGACTCGCTGCGCCCGACAGCTGGTAAATGGACGCTGCTCTACCCACTAAAACCCGGCGAGTGCCACCAATGCCGCCTTTGGTGAGGTGCCCCGGATCTAGTAAACAAACAGGGCACCTCGACGGCTAGTCAGTCCCGCAAGGGACCGACGCCACCTCCACCGAGGGGTTGTCCCGCACCACAGAACAACCCCTCCCAACGTCGGGACAGTACAATGGGGTGAGGTTCCCATCCTCACCCCTTGCCCCCTGCTCTTTGGTCCCCTCTTCTTATAAGAGGGGTACAAAGAGCCCCCTCGGCTCAATTAGCTTCGCCCAAGGTGCTGGGCTCACCCTGGGCTACTGAGCCCCACCGCCACGACAAGGCCTGAACCATGGTGGGGCAGTATACACAATAAACATTGTTGGTGTTGACCGCAATGTGAAAGATATTTTTATATTCCGTAATTCTGTAGAGCACAAATTGGTAATATGATGCGAATAATTTACACAACATAACAACATCGATCTTGGATTTGCTACTGCTGTTTGTTTATATGAAACCGTTTTTCCATTACAGTCTAAGTCAAAAAGAATTAATTTACATGAAAATTACCAAATTTATTTACTCACAACGCTAGAATACTATTGTTTGTATTGGAAACTATGACGTCACGACTCACGAGCTCACTTTCATTATCACTTGATCGATGGGTCTATTTTCGTACAGGAAATGGGGACTAGCTTACCTAATGATCAATTTTTTTATAGAAATTGTAACATAACAATGGGAAACAATTATACTTTCAGAGAGTCAACATCTAGTTTTTAAACAATAAATCATTATTACAAGCATTCTCAGTAATGGTACAATTTAGGCTTAGGTCATGGGCGTTACTTTAACCATCTCGTAATTGTCATGAAAAAGTAAGTTGTCAACTATTTGACATTGCTTTTTAATCACTTAAAATGTTAATGCTTTGATCGACAAGCGATAGCGTAGCCATTTTAAATGACTTTTAACAGTAAATTTTAATTTCATGTTTGATAACAATATTTAAGTATATTTTAATCATTTTTTTATTTATTTATTAAGTCATATATTTATTATATAGTATCCCAATCTAGTGTCCAAATTTAGCTGAACATATTTTAATAACCTTAAATAATGCAGAATTAGACATTGACATTGAGAATATGCAAACATTTAGCATATTTAGATCAAAAAGTAGAGTTTCTTCAATGTTGAAACCAGAGTTAACACAACAATAGAATACAAACAAGCAGACAATATAGGACACTAGAGAATAGTGTCAAAGGACTTGCTTTCAACTTATCGATGTCGTTTTTCCAATATAACAATACAATAAAACATACTAGAGTAAGTTATAGGTCATCGCCTTAACAATAGTAATCTTATCTTGTTTTTATTAAGACGCTTTGGGCTGAAGGTTGTGTTACAGATAATCTGACACTTATACACTGCTGCCTAGAGGTCATTGTATCTGCAGTTGTCTCAGTTTCCCGTTTAGTTATATCATTCGTTCGTCATCAAGAAAGGATAATAAAAATGGAATAGGGAAGTCCAATGAACACTTAGTGTCGTTTTGATTTTATTTAAAATAAAATAAATATTTGACTACGTTAAACAGAAGAACTGGAAGCTTTGTGCACAAACGGAATTTTTCTGAATGCGTAAAAAAACCAATACCTTAGTCATGGCAGGACTGAGACTTAAGTTTTTGCTAATTAAATATCAAACGTATATCATTGGGATACAATGGTATTTTGTGATTATTTCAAAACGGAAAATTTTATTTTATTTATATAAACAAGATAAAGAAACGGACCAAGAATAGACCCTTACGGCACACTCACTTTTAATGTTGTCGTGTGCAAACGATTCATAGTTCATAGTTGCCCTATCTTAAAATAATAAAAGATAAATAAATACATAATATAATAAACAAACACCATGGCAGCGTGCAACAATACCTATATAAGCTTGTATTAAGGATATCTTATATAATAACGATTTATTCGACATATTTTTTCATCAAATGTTTGACGAGATCGAATCCGCGACCACCCGCGTTCAATGGCATGCCACTTTACCAATAAGACTAAACTAACAGCAGGTGGTTATGGTTAACTAATGAATTAAGTTTTTTTTATTCGTCTATTTCATTCAACAGCCAAAACTCGTCATCTGCTTGACATAGCCCTCTCCCAACGATCTCCACAACGGCCGGTCCTACATCGCCCGCATCCAGCTGATTCCTGCGACCTTTACCATACTTCGCCAATATAAGCCATAACAAACGGTTAGCGTATATCCAGAACTAGATGTTAACCAATTATTATATGGTACTTCCATGAAAAAACAATTTTTAAATTTTTTATCTGTCTGTCTGTTGGTTTGTTCCGGCTAATCTCTGAAACCGCCGGACCGATTTTGACGGGATTTTCACTGTGAAATAGCTGATGTTATAAAGAGTAACATAGCTTATAAAAAGTTAATGCGGTCGAAGCTGCGGGCAGTTTATTATAAATTATAATTATGAGTAATTTATTTATTTATTATAAATTATGCATATTTTAGTAATATCCGCTTCACAAACGCACACCTCACGTTTGCTCTCAGATATCTTCTTAAAATAAAGATAGATATTATATCTATGACTATTTTTTAAATATTTGTTTAAATACCCAGTTAATCTGTCTCTTACCTTTTCACGTTTATTTCTGTTCCCTGATCAGAAAACGACACAATTTTAAAAGGAGATTTTTATGTTAGTTGGATAGACAAACGGGCAGATGAGCCACATGATGGTAAGTGGTCAGCGTCGCCCATGAACATAAACAAATAACCTTAAACTAGCCATAAAACTAATATACTACTAGATAGACTATATCCTAAAAAGGATATAAAATTAAAATATATCAGTCCGGTTGCGACTGTAAATTTCTTACTAGCATTAGGCTAGTAAGTAATTTGCTGGGTAAATAATCTAGAAATACGTCTATTAACCCACATGCTATACTAAAATTCTTTGAACTCTACCATACAAAATTATACTCCTTTGTTCGTTTTGTTATTATGAGGCTAATTTAGCTCGTTTAGCTAATTGGGAATAGGGCTTTGGACATTTGCCCGTTTTAATGCTCGAAACTATATCATATTGTTGTAATTTTATTGAAGTTCAAAATAATTACGACGTCTAACAGATTGAACGCTTTCCGTCTGAAATGTATGCTCTGCTTCAGGAATTTACAAAATAAATATGCATGAGTGTGAATGAAAAGATTATTAATAAATTATGATTAGTTTAAACTGGACGCGGGACATAATTTCCGTATTGAGTATTTAATGAGAAGTTAATTGAGAAACCGGTGAAGGAAAACACCGCCTGATGAGATTAAAAGTCTTTTGAAGGTGTGTGAATTTGACCAACCCGCATTGATTTCGAGGAGACCCGTGCCCATGGGACATATAAGGGTTGATATTATTTTAATATTAATTAAGAAAGCTCAATAATCGCTATAGCAACTCTGTAAAAACTGAGTAAAAATCCAAATCTAAACAAAACGTAGAGCAATAGCGTACATGTATTAGTGATTTTATCAACCTGCGTACTGACGACTCATTTAATATCTCATTGACAGAACGTCCAAGAAACACTTGATCTTTAACTCTTGCATTCCTACGTAATACAACCGGATGAAAATGACCCGTATTGTAAACGGTACAAGGTATATATAATATAACGCATTTAAGCGTTCCGATGCGGGTTCGACGCCGGGTCAAGTGAGATATGTCACGCAATGTATTTAGAACTATTAGAGGATGAGTCTGTTATTAGTCATCAATGAATTGGTTAAAGTATCCGAAATGTCGGGCATGTCAAAACATAATGCGATAAAATCCGTAAAAGTAGTTTCTTTATAATATAATCTTATACTTTGTAAATACATGCCGTAGTATTGGAAAAGTAAAGTTAATAATTTTGGCAATAGGGTGATAGTTTAATAATTCGTGCTACCCGTTGTTTAAAGCAGTTCCTTGTTGGCGAACAGCAAAAAACAAAGATGTACGCGAATGCCTCAGCCATATACCTAATTGATGATGTCTAGTCTTTTTCTCTTTTTTCTTACATTTAGTATAAATATTCCTGACCCTATATATAAATATAATACGTGTTTATGTGTGTGGTAGTGGTATAATTGAGTATATGTTTACGGTGGTGGTTGTATAGTTTCTGTTTTATTTTGGGTTGCATTTTTTTATTTATTATTATTATTATTTTAATTCTCTATTTAAATTTTATAGTTTATTATAAGTAGGCAACTGACATCAGTGACGCACTCTGCCTGTGGTTTGGTTGAAAACCGGTGTCAGATACCATTTTTACCATGGTAATCTGGCTTATGCCGAACCGAACCATTTTGGCACATTCCTGAGGCACACGATAGTTTAATTTAAAATAGTAAGAGCATATTAGTGTATATTATTCGATAGATTTAAACTATTTGTTGTTGTCTCGTATGTGTGTGTCAATAAAGTTATTTCTTTCTTTCTTCTTTATTTCTTTCTTTCTTGTTACCAGTGTTGTGATAAACGTAATTATTAGTGTATCATACAATACTATATAATACTAAGTAAGCTACTTTTAAAGTTCGAAGCGCCACAATTTTATCACAAGGAAAGCTCAAGAGTCAAGAGTTATGTATCATTTTGTCTTTATCTTCGAGCATTCAACCGGAATAGAGCGGTAAAGTTGTGTTTCGTATGAAAACAAATTCCGCCAAATATGCGCTGCGACGCAGCGCCGGTTCTGTGCTCTGATAGGCCGACTGATGACCATTGATGGATGATTGGCTGATAGGACGTACATACAGATCACTGGTTGAATTGTTTTTACGTCAGTGACAAATCATTGACCAGTTTTAGAAGTTTATGGCTCACATAATATTTACTACTCTATCCGGTTGTATGCTCGATGCGCCTTATATAAGTAAGGGGTGTATCTATTCTATGAATCTACGACTTTCTTATCCAAAATTAGGACTTAGTACAAGATATTCAATTTGCTCATCGTCTTCGATCGTAAACATTACATATTATAATTCTTCTGCGCGTGTGTATATTACTGAACTCCTACTAAATGGCTGGACCGCTACAAAGCAGTCCCCACGACGTCGTGCCTTACTAGGCCCAGGTTCCCATCCTGAACCCGACACGAGCACAGGGGCGTTACTGGAGGCGCATTAGCGCCTCCTACGCACCCCCGTTCGTTGCCCGCGGAGGGAGGCCTCGTCAGCGACCTCCTCTCTCACCCACTCGTCGGCCTCCTTATGGACATTACTGCCTCGCAGAAGTAGACCATCGTTGTCCAGGTGGGTACCCTATCTACCTACCTTGGCTGACACCGACTCCAAAAGTAACTATAATGACGTGGTAAACGCAAAGTTTGTACATTAGTAGGAGATTATGTTGACTATAAATTGTAAGCACAAAAATTAAAGACGGTTATTTTATTACTTTTTAGTTTAGTATATATTTTTTTGTAAAATGTTTTTAGATTCACAATTCACGAGTACAAAATGTTTTGTACTCGTTATGGATAATGATAATGTCAGTCGCGATCTACTATTTCAATTGCCATCTACGAAGATCGACGGCACCACAATCGATGACGACACGATATATGACCCCAAGTGTTGAACAAATGTATTAACACAAAACATTTATTTCGATGTTTCATCATTGCACTGTAGACATCCGTAATTTATTGGTGGTTAAAGTTTTTAAAATAATCTTAGTAGAGTTTTAGGCCTTTTTATCACCATCATCATCATCAGCCTCTATCCGTCCACTGCTGAACATAGGCCTCCCTCAATGAACGCCAAGACGGGCGATCCCTTGCCACCCGCATCCAACACGGACCGGCCACCGCACACAGATCGTCTTCCCATCTGGTTAATGGCCGACCAACACTCCGTCTACCTAAACGTGGCCTCCAATCTTGAACCTTATTGACCCATCGGCCATCCGTTCTCCTGACCAGTGTGACCAGCCCACTGCCACTTCAACGAGCTTATTCTTTGCGTGATATCGGCAACCTTAGTTCTCTGGCGGATGTCTTCGTTTCGAAACCTATCTGGCCTTTTAATATTATAAATTCAACAAAACCCGCGTATAAAAACAAACCAAATAATTATGTAATAAAAATTGCACACGTTGAAAGTCACAAGTAAGAAGATCAGGATTAGTTTGCCAAATACAAAAGGAAAGAAAATTAAATATACTTTCACATTTTAATAACAATTCACAAAACTCTGGACCTTCTGTGCTTACGGTCAAGTCACATGTTTGCCTACCCTGAGATACAAGATGGTCTCACTGCCTGGTACAATCGTTTCGTGAAAGCTGGCATAAGCAGGATAGACGTAACAAGCTCCTTATTGCGCACAGTTTAATAAAAAACAATGTGCATACATTGATAACGCTTAATGTAAAGAAACAAATTAAAGAAATCCAGCCGGACCGTAGAAAATCGCGCTCAGTTCCGTCATTGTCTAAGCGGCTAATGTAAGTTTTACTATCGCACTTCCAAGGTCTTGTGGTGAATTGTTGGATGTAAATACTACTTCAGACGGTGAAATATAAGGGCTGATGGTCATAAAATATAGGATAATAAAGAAACAATAGCGTCTCGAAATCAAGCGAGTAAGATTCATGTGCGTACGGATTGCTAGATTTGAGACGATTAGAAATGGTTGTGAAGAAGGATAGGTAAAATAAAACTATGTATTCTTTAAATCTCTAATCTGAGACCTGACTTTGCTGTAAGAGATTTGGTGAACTCATTACCTTCATGGGCGACGTTGACCAGGCGGTTATTTGAAGGATAGGCACCTTCAATTGACCTGAATCTATTATAGCAAAATAAAAATAGTATTTATTTGAAATAGCTGTTGCCCGCAGCTTCACCCGCGTTTACAGCCGTACACGAATTGATGATGATTATTTTTATAATCAAGTCCCGTCAAAATCGGCCCAGCCGTTTTAGAGATTAGCCGGAACAAACAGACAGACAGACAAAAATAAAAAATAAATGCTATTTTGGTATATGTACCATGTATACATCCATATGCATTTAGTAAAAAGCGGTTATTTTAATATTACAAACAGACCAATTTTATTTATCTGTATAGATGGATGATTGTAAACCTGTTACTATAATGTTTTGAAGACGTGTCTTATAGTTCAATTTACATATTAATGTGTATTGTTGATCATTTAAACATAACAAAACTAGTTATTATTACATTTTAACAAATAATTCCACTTTAGATATCTTTTTATCATCATCATCATCATCAGCCTCTATCCGTCCACTGCTGAACATATATGAATAATTCTGCATTATTTACATACCAGAGGTATTCACTCTTTGTAGTACTCTTTGTACTCGCCTACGTAGGTATTTATCATTAAACTGCTTTTAAAAATTTATCAAAACAAATCGTATAATAAACGCTATAAGACCAACATATGTCCATTTTAATCGACTTCAAAAAGAAGGAGGTTCTCAATTCGTCGGAATCTTTGTACATTACTCAAGATTATAATCAACTTCATTTTTCTCGAATGGGAATTTATCATAAACAAAATATAATGTTAGTAAGATCTTCCAAGACTCCCGAAATGGGTTCTTTATATAGACAACTTCGCTACAAGACTATATTATATTTTTTAATTTGCCAGCAAGTTTGATTTGAGTAATCCGTAATAATAAAGTAATTTCTTTTTTTAAATACTGGAGAAAAGACGCAATATTATTTTTTATGATATTATGGTAGTTTTATGATAGGTACATAATATATTCGGCCTGACTGAATCAACAGAGGTGAGAAAACGAGTTTCTACATAAACATAATTATTTTGCCATTATTATTATCAAACTTCTTTATCTATACGTGAAGATACCTTTGTACCCGTTTGAAGCTTATTGCGATTACAGAAATAAGACTAAGATTTGGCATAGTTAGATTTTATATGTATTATGCAGAAGTGCAGAAAGCTAATACATATTATATACGTTATGTGTTAAAGATACATAAAATTAAATATGATATAATATTCGGTACATATAAATATTTATTATATTCGTACCTAAAATACAATAGTTCCTTGAAGATGTTAAGACAATAACTATTAAAAAAATTAAAACAAGAAATAGTTGTAAACTTTAATAAAGTACTGTTGAATTTCAACCAGTAGTCAAAATAAATAAGATACGTAATATACCTAAAGGTCGAATATTAAATAATATGAATAATATAAGCAAATTATTCTTCCATCATCATAATCAGCCTGTTTCTGCCCACTATATAATAATAATATCAACCCTTATATGTCCCACTGCTGGGCACGGGTCTCCTCGAAATAAGGCGAGGAGGGTGTTGGGCCATAACCACATAGTACTGCCCACTGGTGCACATAATTTACTCAAAAACTTTAACGTGTGTTTGTCGTTTCATTCTCAAGAATATTTCAATTATGATAAGGTAATTATAATAATTATCGTTTAATGTCTTGTTAAAAGTTAATAATTTTTGGAACATTAAACAGTAATTGTTATCTAGATCAAACCAATTTACGTTGCAAGTTTTTATTGGTTATAATAACGTCTTTCGTATAATATATTTTTTCTGTCGTATTTTTTATTTGATAAACGTCTTTTGTTTCATATATTCGTTTCTGTTAAGAGCTCAATCTTCTTCGTTTCTTCCCAGTTTCCCGTTAATTAATTGTTATTTTGTGTTTTGTTCATTCTGAGTGATTTACTAGTGTTTGTTTTAAAAACTGTATATATTGTGATTGGTTGGCGAATATTGTGGAGAACTGTTCTGGAGTGGTTTTCTATTGTAGGACTGTTCTGATGGTTTTCTGTAGTGTTTGTTTTTAAAACTTAATCTGTGTAATATATAATGTGATTCGTTGGCGAATATTATGGTGAACTGTTCTGGTTGAATAGAATGGGAAGTGATAGTTGATTGATGGGTGCTAGAGGGGCAGAGCCGCGCTTTTTGGCATTTTCCGCCGTTTCTCCAAAGCACAGACAAGATATTTTTGTTAACACAACAGATATGGCAGCATGGCCTCAGGTCTTAGCCGGTTCCAACAGAAAATGCCAATTGGAAAGAAAAATGACAATACAGTCTAATTATTTTTCGAGAAATAACAAAATTATTTAACAAAGTGAGATGTACTATCTCTATCTATGTAATTGTGGTGCTTTAATGTGATTTTAATGTATTTTTTTATTTAGTTTCAACCGATTTTATTCGGTCAAAACTCTAAAAATTAGACATAACCGCATAATAAATGCCGCTGGAGTTTGTTTCTTGACTTCATCTCCTACCAATTAAATTGGTATTAAATTTTTGCTATACTCTATATTAGTATAATTTTAGTCAACTTATCAAGAATGGAAACAATGTGGGGTTAAAGGAGAAATGCTGTTATGTTTACAATAGAAAAAACAGTTTGGTGGCTGTAGCAAACCAAGAAGATGGTGTTTATAAGTTGGTCATGGAACATAAACAATGTTTTTTTACTCCTACTTCAACAGTAATTAGTGAAGAGTGTCATAGGAGATTGGCCATTTGAATATAAATGACCTGAATAAAATGAAAGATGGAGCAGTTACGGGAATATCATACACAAACAGCAATCTGAAGAAGAAAATGAGGAACCAGTACCATTTACTTTTAGTAAAGGGGGACCCAAATTAAGTGAATAAAAAAGCTGCCAGAACGTTATAGGTTTCCAAATCTATGTACAACGTTGAGTCCAAATGTTACTAATGATCCAGTCTGTGTCCATGAAGCTCTGGAGAGCCCAGAAAGAGACAAGTGGATTGAGGCAATAGAGGAAAAGCTGCATGCAAGCTTTTGAAGAAAATGATGTATGGGTTCCTGTGAGTGAATTACCTTTTGATTAAACTTTAGTACAGTGCAAGTGGGTATATAAAAGGAAATTAAATAGTGATAATTATGTTACAGAGCATGTTTAGTGGCTAAGGGCACAAGGTTACACAGAGGCCTGGTATTGATTATGAATTGACTTTCTCACCAGATGTCAGACTTTCTACTTTGAAATTATTGTTCGCACTATCTGTTCAGTTAAATTTAGATGTCACTCATTTAGATGTTAAAACAGCATTCTTAAATGGTTTTCTTAAAGAGGACATTTATAAGGTTCAACTAGTTATTAATTGTGATTCAAATAAGAATAAGATTGTTAAACAAAGTAATTTATGGTTTAAAGCAGTCATCTAGATCATGGTATTAGAGAGTGGAGCAATGTTTATGTGAGTTAGGTTTCAAAAGGATTCTTATAGAGCCATGTGTTTTTACAAAAATGAATAATGATGTAAAAATTGTTATAGCATTATATGTTGATGACTTATATTTGTTCCAATAATCAAATAGAGACAGACAAGTTAATTTCAGTATTGATTATGATATTATGTAAGTAATTTTACTTCAAATTTCTGACTTGTCATACTTTTATTATTGTCAATACAATTTGTTTTCCCATTGTAACAGACCGTGCAATAAAAAAAACTTTAAGCGGAAAAGAGCTGGTTGTAAACAAAAATTGCGAGACATTATGTGTGTAGTATTTCTTAATTTTAATTATTTTCATTTGAAGTTATTTCCTTACTGTTTTACATTTTTTTAGCTTCTGGAAAGGAGAATATTTAAAGGCCTTAAAGGACAATAAACATAATAATAAGTACATTGGTATCAAGTAAATTTATGACTTTCTTCGTATGGAGTTGGATTTGAATTATTCTTAAGAAAACAATAAAGAAAGTAATACATAAAGTTTTGAATTTTTTTTTATTCTGAAGGCATGGCAGTGTGCAACTATAAGTTAATAAATTCAGGGTAAATAATAATGAATCATATATTGGACAAGAACAAAAAATATTAAATTTTTTAATTACATATTTGAGCTCATTATTATATGATTTACTAATAAGCAAATATATTAATTTACTTTAATTTAATTATTGATTTGAACAGCCGGTCAAGTTGCATGTTGCGCCATCTGGTATCTAACTTTCCCTTTTACACTCTAAATATTTAAACAGGAGGAATAACAGGAACGCATGCTCTATGTTAATTTTGAAAATCAAAATAACATTTAAAAAAATATGACGATGTTGCATTGGTCACTGGTCAGTCACAAGCGTCATTTAAAGTAAAAGTATTGTAATAGTACTAACCTCTTTTATTATTAAATTATTTGAGAAAATTTAAGAACAAAAATTTTGATGAATGACTTAAGAAGTTTAAGTTTAAAATTTTAAAGTATTTGAAATGAATTACTCAAGAAGTATAAATATTTAAAATATTTAAATATTTGAAATGTAATCATGTTAATTAATATATGCTTTACAAAAAAAAGAGATATCCCACAAAAAACAGTTTCACTGTAAAATGTCGCGCCAAGTACACGTCTAACTATATACACGTATAGCAAAATAATAAATAAACTAATCTTTACAAAAAATATGAAATAAAAAAACCAAGTACACAAAACCTCTCGGATTAAAAGAAACACTCATTAAAAACTGTGAAAATTGAAAAAACAATTGGTGTAGTATATTTACAAAAAAAAGAAAAATTTGCAATCTACAAAAAAATATAAATTAAAAAAAAAGTAATCATTATGATTTTCAATAATTGCAAAATTTTTGTGGCAAATTTTACAATTGAAAACAATTTTTAAACGTACTTGGCGCGCGTCATTGAGTACCCCAAATTTTTTCATGGCTAATCTAGAGCTAGGGTAATATTATTCTGTCAACACTATTTTCAAAAATATTGTACCATTTTACCACAATTCACATTATTTATTTATTTATAATAAACACGACCAACGGCCTAGTGAGCGACGTTGGCCTAGTGGGTATGGACTCGGCCTCTTGAGTGAGAGCCAAGAGGTCAGGGTTCGATCCTGACCCCCCTGCCTAGAAATGGGTTTTTCTAAATTTCTACGTGCATCTGAACATGAGACCATCGCTTGCTCACCGGTGAAGGAAACATCGCCCTCCTTTTCCCTATCCCCCCAATGGGCCACCGGAAACTCACAAACCGTACGAAACACGACAGCATAGTTGTCACTTGACGCCCGTGTTACGTGAGCGATACCGGTACCACCCTGGTCGTGCCGGCCCAGTTCGGCTGCAATGCAGCATGGAACTACCTCTTACTCATACATATAAGGGTTGATATGATTATTATATGACCAACGGCATACAAACAGTTATAAGTAACAGTAGTTATAACTTCGTTTATTATCTTACTAGTAATATTGTAACGAAAGTTTGTAGGTTTGGATGTTTGTTCATCTTTCACGGTAAAACGACTGAACTGATTTGGGTGAAAGTTGAAATGGTGATGGCTTATACCTTGGATTAGGACATAGGCTATAAAAATAATCATCATCAATCCGTATACGGTTGTAAATCTAAGTTAAGGCGGGCGAAGTTGTGAGCACCAGCTAGTGTTTGAATACGTCCCTAATAAAAATACTTTAATTAGTTGTATTAATTGTGGTAACTTGATGATATTAATGTGCTTTTAAATTTAAGGGCGAAAGAAGACAAGAAATATCTACACGAGCACGTCAGCGCTTAAGCCTTAGCCTTATACGCTTCCAAATAAACTCATGGGTAAAATTCCTCGAAGGACTAACAGACTAACTTAAACAAAACTAAAATGCCTTATTATTGTGAATTAAAGTTTTATAACGAAGGACGCGAATAATTTTAATAATTTGCATATGAAACTTATATTTTACAACGTTAATTAATAGTTTCCGCGATGCGAGCGTACAGAAATAATTACATTACAAACAATTGTTTTAATTTTATTATACATGTTGAGGTCGCTGAGGACAATTCTCGCAGTGGGCGTGGCTGAATTGATTAGGATTTAGGAATATTTTATGGCATAAGGAGGCAACTGAGCAATCGGAACCATATTGCGGCTATCGACGCCCATACACATCCGCGCAACCAGAGGTTATCCAGATGCGTTGCCCTCCTTTTCTCTATCCCCCCAATGGGTCATCGGAAACTCACATACCACACGAAACGCGACAGCATAGTTATTTTACGCCGGTATTAAGTGAGCGATGCCCGCCCAATTCGGCTACAAAGGACATAGCTCTACCTCTTATAAATATACATGTAACCTGTGGCCGATGGGCTAATAGAGTTCTGGAGGAACGATTTCCAATGCAGTGGTCCGTTCTAGTTGCATGCGAGGGCCGTCTTGGTGTTTATGAATAGGGTCCTACAACAGTAAACGGAAAAATATTAATAATGACTATAACAAGAGGCCGTGTGCTCGCTGACCGCACGGTAGGGGGGGGGCAACCCCCCACTTTTTAAATCAAAAGTGAGCCGAATGGGCTCACACTAATCCGATGAAGCATTAGGGCCTTCGGGCCATTAGCGTAGATCCCTCCGAAAAAAAAAAAAAAGTTAGCTTGAGCAATTCATGAAGTATGTTTTTCCCGTTTACACCATGCAAATTAAATGCATATCTTAGGAGATATAGCAAAATCAAAATAATGCGACACCGTGATTTCGACCGAGCCGCGCGAGCCGGGCGCTCCGTGATGCCGCGCCTCGCGCCCGAGCCGGGCCCGGCCCCGGTTCCGAAAGTTAGGATAATTATTATTGTATCAATGTACATGGTAGAATTGTGTATCCTAAATATGCCTACTGATATGTCTGCGATGGCATAATATTCTATATTAGTTAAATATAACATACTACCTATATCCATTTTAATACTTTAAAAATTGGCAATTATAAAGCGGTAATGTAAAAGCTATTTACAAAAATACGGTATTAATCACTTCATATTATAAAATAAAGTCCTAAGTCCGTCCATAGATAAATAATCATCATCAATCCGTGTACGGCTGTACATCTAAGTTAACGCGGGCGAAGCTGCGGGCAACGGCTAGTAAATAAATAAATTAGTATTAACATCCTCATTTCCAGCTTTGTTGTTTCGATTGCGAGGTTGGACTGGCAGTGTTGCTTATCTTGACGTTGGCAGCAGACGAACATGTTCTTGACACTAAGTTGCAAGGGCAAAATGTAAAAGAATATGACGAGCAACATCATCGAGATATGTTCGATGGCCAACATTGACCAGTTACCATTCTTTCGGTATCTCTTCTTCTTCTTCCAGTACACTAGTGAAGTTTGGTCTTTTTACATGCCTGACGGATACTTTACAGCTACCATGATCACTGGGGCACCATGACGGGGATGGACGTCGGGCATGTAAAAATCTAAATAAACCGCCACAAAATCTGTAAAAGTTGTTTCAAGTTTTTCAAATTTGATACGAAGAAATACCTACAAGTTTTTTTTTCGGAATGATCTATGGTAATGGCCCAAAGGTCCTAATGCTACATCGGATTGGTGTGAGCCCATTTGGCTCACTTTTGGTTTGTAAAAGTGGGGGGTTGCCCCCCGCCAACCTTGAAGTCTGCGACCGCACGTCCTCTTGGCGTCGGGTTGGAAAATATAAGTTCATGCTGAATTGTTCTACTAATTCATTAGAGAACTAAGAGGTTCATTTTCGATAAATTTTCATTTTCGGCTTAGTTTAGTTTAATAGGAACCAACGTGCGAAATATGCGTCATTCTATGACGATTTTAAATAAAAATAGTATGAAAGTTGGGAATTGCTTTCATACTATTTATTTTATTTTCACATAATAAATTGAAGTGAATTTTCATTAGCAATATGCTAATGAAAGAAGAGAAGCGTGTAAACGACATTGTAATGACTAATGAGTAGATTATTAATATATTATTTAAATATAAGATTATTTTGAAATAAAATATATATATATATAATTAATATGTGAATTGGGTGGCGATAATTATAAAATCGCTGTAATAGATACCAATAGAGTAGCTGCATTAACATGGCACCGGCCTGTTGCTGTACATGAGCGAAGAGCGACTCAATAGTTTCCATCTATATATTATGTAGTAAAAAGACTAAATAGTAAACGAATAGATTATGGTAATTAATGGTAACTTAGACATAATCGGAAGTAATTAAATAATAAATAACTAACTATACAAATTTATAACCATTGTTAGATTCGGCGTTTGCTTATATATTGTATATTGTAATTATAATTTATCTCATCCACGGTTAAGGTTACTACGAAACTATAATCGTGTGTGATTTTTTTTAAAGAGATATAGCTAAAATAAAGACACATTTTGTCACAATAATATTATGCTAATATTAATGCTAAGTGTATTTATTTTACTAATTAAGTGATATTTTACAGAAATAAAATACGTTTCCTAATATGTGGACTTGAATAGTCCACATATGGGTATAATATCAGTGACAGTCCAGGAAATAAATGCGTTTAAAGAAACAATCTCTTCGGGTTATGTACTAGTAACGCCCCGCGGTGTCATCCGCGTACTTCCCTTTCCCATGGGAGTACAGGGATAAATTATAGGCTATATTTTAGTCTGATGTATAAGCTTCGTTATTGTAAAGTTTCATTAAAATCCATTCAGTAGTTTTGACGTGAAAGAGTAATAATCCACCACACATCCAACCATTCTTACAAATTTTCGCGTGTATAACTTTAGTATAATTTGTAGACAAAATAAAACCCGCATTCGCAGAAACCCATGTAGACCCTTTTTATTATTCACACGGAAAAATGATTTTCTTTAAGATTTTTATCACGATACCAACACGTGGACAAGTTTCACAATAATTTAGATATTATATAGCCTTTATTATATTATATTAGAGTACTAAGATTTTTCGATGGAAGGAAGAGACAGTCGAATAATATATGTGGTGAGAAATTGGCGGATTTGGGGACAGACGATGTCCCCCGCTACTTAGTCACGCCCAATAGATAAGAACAATCAAGTATTATAATTATAAAAACAAGAACAAAGATTCATGACTAAGTTTTATGATATTTTAAATCATGGGAACATATTTCTAACTTAAATATTTTTAATTCCAATTGCGATAATGGTTTCATTAAAAATCCGCTTCTATAATAACTTGGGAAGTCCCTTGAACGGAAGCGCTAAATAACTAATATACCTACACTATTGTGTATACTATGGTTTTTTTGTTTACTCACTGTTACTATGACAATGGTATTTATATACTTATAACATCATCATATAATTACAATTTAAGATGAACCTTTAATTATATATTTGAACAGTTCAAAAACGATGATTATATAATATGTACAAATATTATTATTTGATTTAAAAGAATCTCAAGTCTTTCAAAGAAATTCGAATCATCTCTAAAAATACACTAAAACAATCCTCCTGGTGCTATGAAAAGATCATGTAAAGACACATACGTATATATAGCACCGAGCTTATATATCTTACTTAATATTATAAATGCGAGAGTTTGTAAATTTGGGTGTTTGTTGATCTTTCACGTCAAAACGTTGGGTGAAATTTGAATTGGTGATGGCTTATACCTTGGATTAGGACATAGGCTATAGAAATAATCATCATCAATCCGGATACGGTCGTAAATTTTCGTTAACGCAGGCGAAGCTATGGGCACCAGCTTGTGTATAAATAAATAACACCAAGTCGACCTAACTATGAGAACTAGGACAGGTAGTAAATTTAAGAAAATATCTAGACCCATCTATGTATATTTTTATTTTCTTTAACGCCGGGAAATGATCTCAGGTATGTGGGACTCGCTGCGCCCGACAGCTGGTAAATGGACGCAGCTCTACCCACTAAAACTCGGCGAGTGCCACCAATGCCGCCTTTGGTGAGGTGCCCCGGATCTAGTAAACAAACAGGGTACCTCGACAGCTAGTCAGCCCCCCAAGGGACCGACGCCACCTCCACCGGGGGTTGTCCCTCACCACAGAACAACCACTCCCAACGACGGGACAGTACAATAGGGTAAGATTCTCATCCTCGCCCCTTGCCCCCTGTTCTTTTGTCCCCTCTTCTTATAATAGAGGTACAGGGAGCCCCCTCGGCTCAATTAGCTTCGCCCAAGGTGCTGGGCTCAGCCTAGGCTACTGAGCCCCACCGCCACGTCAAGGCCTGAACCATTGTGGGGACCATCTATACATCTGCACTTAGCGGGATTCCAACCCGCGACTGTGTGTCCTGAACCAGACCACACGACCAGGCGGCCGTCAATGTATGTACGTTGCTTTATATGTAATTATAACGTGCATGTGTGTAGTCGTGTAACAACTTACAACATATAGACACAAGTTCTTGGCGTCGACTTTGACCCAGAACCCCGAGCTATGAGAGAAACTTAAGATAAACGTGTAACATATTATGTGCTTTGGAATAGCCTCTATTTGCTAATGCTTTATCAATGTCAAATTGAGAGCTTTTTCTATGAGTGTATTTAGATGTTGTTTGCATAGTTAACACCATCCTGCTTGTTTCTGCAGTGAGCTGTTCCGTTTGAAAATGGGGAGGATAAGCAGTGTGATAACTGGCACCAAAACCTCACACTACTTAGAGGTCATTCATGATATTTCGACCCCTCCCCCGTCACTCTCACAGTTGGTCACATTTGTGAGTCCCATCCCTAGTGTGACGTCACATATTTTGCAATATTTAAATATTGAAATTAGTTTTCAATTTCTTTTTCTTTGAAATGTGACGTCACAAAAACTAGGACTTCTCCCACCCCTTGTCATACAATGTCCCACTTGGCCAAACTCCTCCCGCCGGAAGACGGGAGTTTAATGTCACAATAAGAGCTTTCCGGGTAAACTCGTATATCGCGAGACATTGACCTTTTACCATCATATTATGCGCTGTTTAAAATTTACCTTAACCCTAGTTCCTAGTAAATCCGAAACACATCAAAATACTTAAAAAATATATAAATAAATATATCAAATATTTTTTTATTTTATTCTAAATGGTACAAAGAAAGTACAAATCCTTTTGAACGTCAATTCAGTCTACCAACGGTTCTACGGCAAGCCTACTGAGAAGAACCGGCGAAACAAACTTAGTAGAACTAATCTTTTCAAATATTCTATAAGAAATTTCAAATATTATCCTGAAATGTCTGGGAAGAACAACCTATTCCCAAGGTGTGGAATTTTCCATGAAATCTTTTACTTTATTTTAAGGATATTTCTTTTACCACATAAACGACCTATAATAAACTTTAGTTAATTAAGTTAACTATTTACAATACTAACAGTATGGCGGCTATTAAAACAAAACATCTAGAAATTTGCATTTAACCTTGAAAGTACATGGTTATGGATGAAAATAAATATGTTTTATTTTATAATATTCTAAGACGTAATTATAATACTATACAACAGTATCAAAATTTTGCTTCTAACGTATAGTAATATACAATAGTGATATTTATTATTATTGACTGCTAAAGTAGGTCTAAAAGTAAGCCCCACCAAGGTTCAAGCCTTGTCGTGGCGATGGGGCTCAGTAGCTTAAGGTGAACCCAGCACCTTGGGCGAAGCAAATTGAACCGAGGGAGCTGCTCTTGGAACCCCTCTTTTAAGAAGAGGGGACAAGGGGCGAGGATGGGAACCTCACCCCATTGCACTGTCCCGCCGTTGGAAGGGGTTGTTCTGTGATGCGGGACAACCCCTCTGTGGAGGTGGTGTCGGTCCCTTGAGGGACTCACGAGGCGGCGAAGTGCCTTGTTTGCTCAATAAATCCGGGGCACCTCACCAAAGGCGGCATTGGTGGCACTCGCCGGTTTCTAGTGGGTAGAGCTGCGTCCACCTTACCATTTTTCGGGCGCAGCGAGTCCCACATACTCGCCTGTGGAGTCGCCCCCTCCACAGCGGGATGCCCCAGAGCATTTCCCGGCGTAAAAGAAAAAAAAAGGCCTAAAAGTAAAGCTAAGTGTGTATATGTGTTTGTCAGTTGGATGCGGTTTTTATTTTAAAAGCAGGTTTTCCAGGGGCTTTTTTAAAATTCGTTCAGGCCTTTCAAGGTCATATTATGCTCCCATGTTATTGTGTTCTTTTTAGTATAAAGTTTTCATATTAATTTGAAACAAGACTTGATCGTAACCCCGCTATCGCGGCTCTAACATACAAACTTATTTACTTCAAAAAATAAAGTAACTAAAATGTTATAAAATAATCGCGTGTACAATCTTTGCGTTTACCACGTCATTATTGTTACTTTTGGAGTCGGTGTCAGCCAAGGTAGATAGGTAGGTACCTAGAGCAACAAATACGACAATGGTGACGTATTTGTTGCTGTAGGTACCTATTTAACTTAGCTGACACCGACTCCAAAAGTAACAATAATGACGTGGTAAACGCAAAGATTGTACACGCGATTATTTTATAACATTTTAGTTACTTTATTTTTTGAAGTCGGTTATAATTTTTATTTAAAATTTTTTATTTCTTATATTTTAGTGATTCATTAAAGAAAGGCATACAGAGATAGACATTTTGGCATATTGAACCGTATGAAGTAAGCCCAAAAAAATCTGTAAATCGTCGAGGAGTTCCCTCGACTGTCTATAGTCTCCATCATCATAACGGTAATGGCACGTATCACCCATAAGGGTGCAAAGTTCTCATCAGTATAAATTAATTAAGTCCAATCACAAGGTAGCTACTTTAAACTATTTAGGAGTTCCCTTAACTGAGCTTCGTCTTCATCATCAGACCCCCAATCACAGTCACAACCCATCTAGGTGTAAAGTTCTCATCAATACAAATTAATCAAGCCCAAACACATGGTTACTGAAGTAAATCGTCGAGGAGTTCCCTCGACTGTCTTCCAGCTCCAGCATCAGATCGACTTTAGACCTTCATTAAATTGTAGTGCTTTAAAATGCTTATTTAAAAAAATATTAAGCACACTAGTCATTCCTACAAATTTCGAAAGTTTCCCTCGATTTCTCTAGGATGCCATCATCAGATCCTGGTTTCCTTATCATGGGACCAAATGGCAAGTATACCCTTTCAAACAAAAAAAGAATTTTGAAAATCGGTCCACAATTGACGGAGAAATCGGTGTACATACATAAAAAAAAATACCGGCCGAGTTGAGAACCTCCTCCTTTTTGTTGAAGTCGGTTAATGATTAAATAACTTAAAACTGAACTAATTTTTAGTGGAAACTAAATTTAAGTAATCTTACTTAATTTTACTAAAAATATTAGTATTATATATTGAATACATTAGTATTATATACTACGATATTATAAACAATATCAAAACGTGTGTTTAAACATTTAAAGTAAGTTGAATGTACATATGTGAACGAAGGTTGTCCTTAATTCGTCTGATATGTTTATCTGTCGGTGTAATTTACGAAAATTACCGCACTCACATTATGAGATCCTTACTCGTTATTTTGATGAGAATTAATTAAGTAATTTATATAATTAAGATAAATTTTACTATCATCATCAGCCAATTCGACGAAATTATTTGTCTCAATAAAAATATCCTATTAATATTATAAACGCGAAAATTTGTGTGTATGGATGTTTGTTATTCTTTCCCGCAAAAACGAATGAAGGGATTTGAACGATACTTTCCAATAATAAAACATCAGAATAACACAATACATTTTATCCCTGTACTCCTACGGGAATAGGAAGCACGCGGGTGAACCCACGGAGCGCTGCTAGTGGAGTATGTTTTTTTTATACCTAATACCATAATCAGAAGCTTAACACGGGACCCAGATTGACGTAGTGTGAATTTTTATAAATACATCCAAATATCTCCATAAATAGTAATTTAGGCCTATTTTAGTTAATATGGTCTATTTCGCATTTAAAACTATCTAAAACGGGAATATTTACATTGTTTTTTTTATTTATTTCATGAACAAGACATTCGTAGATATTACCGAGCTCCGCAAAAGAATAGTAAGTAATCATTTAGGCTAATTTTTAACAAATCATCAGTCAGCTAACCATGTCTATTGTTATCAGTTCATGCCAATATAATATTTGTATCTTCCCATCGTAGTAGAAATGATCTTCAATGACCAACAATGATTACATCAATTACTGTGAACAATTACTACATTTCCATTGAACACAATTTAGAATATTGGAGGACGTAAAGTGTTACTGCTGAGAATTTCCGTATAGTTTACGCTACTTGCGAATTTGATGGTGTCAATGATTCGTCATCATCATCTTTTATCCGTCTACTACTTGTCCAGGCGTTGTGCATGATGGTGATTACAATTTATTGAAAATACCTATCTTGAAAACATAAGTTTACATTTTCTAAAACCATTTAACAATTTAAATTTATCATAATTAAGCATAAATTCTAAACTCATCGAGAGTGTGGTTTGTATGATTTTAAGTAAAACCACAACATAAATAAAACCACGCTCTTTTAATTAATAGAGCATCAACATTATCAATTACTAGAAAATGTCCTTATCATTTAAATGTATCCTAATGTATATAAACATTATGCGAAATTATCGAGTTCGTTATACCCTATTACCATATTCAGTTACATATCTACAATGAACAGAACTCAGTTCATTGACAACACTTTATAGTCAATAATTTTTGTTTATGAGATAACCAAAGTAATATCAGAACTTTCCGATGTCAATTATTTTTTTATCAACGTCTATACATCTTTATAAGACAGACCCCCTAGCACCAGCTAAGGACCCGTCAATATGATGACTACTTTTATATTCGCCATAGCTAAACAATCAGAAGCCATAATAAAGTAATTATCCACCCTATTAATTTTTAAAATGAAACCGATAGTTATAAAAAGAGGCAATTATTTTAAACCAGCATTATTGATTATATCATCTATGTCATAAAAATCAACTTTTCTCCACACCAGTACACGTGTGCACACATGTGTAGACAATAGTAATTGAAATCTTATAAGAAGCATCTGGATCTAACTTTTCCACAAGGCAGTACTGCGCAAATATCGCTTTTATGGCAGTCCAGTTACAGTATACGCGCTAAACAGTTGACTCGGTCACTTGACTTCGCTTGCGTTTAATTTCGCTCATTGATAACATTTACGCTATTAAACATACGCATCGATTGCACATTTTGGTCGGTCTGGTGTGAACCGTCAATTCTATATTACCTATTGTTAAATGTTTATTACGGACGAGAACGTGTTTGTGTTATCAAACATAAAGGTACAAAAATAAACAAAAGCGGTGGCACGAATTGTACCATACAAATCCGCCGGGTCCGTGCAATCCAATATGTGACACAAACTAGCACACACACTGGTCCGGTCCAATTGACATAAATTGTTCACGCTTATTTACTCACAAAAAGCACGTGTTTGTTTGCGCGAGGTCAGCGCGTCCGAACGCGACGCCGGCCGGAGTGACACTGACAGGCTTGATACAAGGAACCTGCGCCTGCGCAGGTCACTCGTAGCGGGTAAATTTGATGAAAATTATGTGATATGATGCAACCCACCAGTTTTCCTTCCCCCATCCATAAATAACATTTAAATTCAGACGGTACGATCTTACTTGCCGGCTAAAGAGTTGATTACTTTATAACTTTATTTTTAACTTGAGTGGTTTTATGCATGCGAGGTAAATCTTGTACAGCGTGGCCTTTAATGATACAAATCTGTGTCAGGGGTTTGAGAGCGAGCTACAGTGAGATTAGTAGCACAATAACCACTTTTTATGTATACAAAAAATTAAGAGCCGTAAGCGACTGTGATAAAAATATTGACATCATTGCAAATAAAAATGCATTAATGCAAAAATAATGTTATGTTCGCATAAGCATTATACGATCCTTGAAAGATTCGTCATCATCAATCCGTGCTTATCCACGATTGGCTAAGCTATACTTAACCTTTACAAGAGTTCAATAGCTTCGTTACATACGTTTTAAAATTTGAATTCTTATATAGGCTCCAAATAAAAAAATAGTAACGAAATTAACACGATGGAAGTCGTCTTTGTCTAGTAAAATTTCAATGATTTTCAATTTTACTATAATACGTCAATATCTAAACGGTCATCGATACATTATTATAATAATTATAAACAGCTTGTAATCGATTAAGAATAACGTAATTGTGAATTATTAAAGTTCCATTAATAACTAAACTCCTAGATTTCTACGAACATTAACTATACATTTATGCTTACAACAAAATAGAGACCGTGTCATTCGTACCATTACTTATTAATATTAGATATAGAATGTATAAAACTTCCAATAAGGTAACATTAGTAAAACGTAGCTCGTAAAGATCTTCTTTTGTGAACAAAATGAAAACTCAACGTTCAAGAGCATTATAAAGATCAGCTTAAACACATCATCAGCTAGACAAAAGGATGCGATACTTGTCGACTATTTGTCAAATTACCTGGACATCCAGAACCGTACAGGCAAGTTACGACTTTGTCATGTGCGGTATAAGGATTCTGTTTATTTGCATACGTATGGATTCAAGGATTTTTTTATGAAGCTATCATAAACCACTGGACGGGTGAGAGATGATCATACCATACTATATGTAATCATATGTCTATAATATAGGAGTATGATATGTGACGTGTTCTACTTTTCGATGGGCTGGTGTTCAAACCCCGAAAAACATTCCGAATGATAAATAGATATATACATAGTTATATTGTAGATTGTTGTAAATGAGATTTCCTGTCCCTAAAAAAAGTGGTGTAAAATAAATAGCTAAATCATACAAAAAGTGAAATAATAAAATTTATTCTCATCTGGTAGTGCGTTTGACCGACTTCGATTCTTATAGTTTCCTCTACTGCGACTATAAAATAAAATGGCATGAATGTCTCTTTGTGTCTGGTCTGTTTTCGTCATTTACTTCCCATAATATAAACTACGTTTAAATGACCTCAAAAAATGAGGAGGTTCTATGATCGACTGTATATTTTTAGTAAGGTGCTAACGCCTATCTATATTTATAAAATTGATTTTCTCATAAATAACACCGCTTGACCGATCACCATGAAAGTCGGCGCTTAAAATTTATTTTTGCTTTACACTTGTAACTTGCCACTAGAGTTTTTCTCCTGTGCGCCAGAGGAGAAAAACTCAGTAACTGAAGCTGTAGGAAGTGATTTATATACAAGTTACACAGCTAATGCCAAAAGAATTATTTTTTGCCATACCTAAAGTACATTAGCATATTACAATTAATTTAATATTTAAATAAACTAATATTTGAATAACCTCGACGGCTTAAAGTCGGATATTATGGTAGGGTCATCCACACTCATATTAGTACCAGCCACATCCGCCGACCGAAGCCCATCGGACACTGGACAGTAAACCAGAATGTCACAGATGCTCTACCAATAAAGCGGTCACAGCTTTCCAGCTTTTCACATTCATAGCTGTTATCAATAGTTCGCAACAATAAATGAAATTGAAAAAAAATCCTCTACAACAATTATTAAGTCTTATGATCATCCTAAAAAAGCTTATTTTTAATATGAGCCATTCTCAGCTATCAAAAACGTTTTTAAATCCGACTGCTACTCTGGAGATAGCAACGATCAAATAAACAAAATCTTCTTTTATTGGTATGCTTATCGATACTTTTTTTTTTTTTTTCGCAGGGAAATCCATATGGATGCAGCCAGGACCTTCGGGTGGATCCTGATCCAACGTGGGACTCGCACCTGGGAGTGTCCACCCTAACTAAAACCACTGTGAGCGCCTTCAGCCACTTTTTAAGGGTCCCGGAAATACAGGCAACAGACATGATCACCTCAGCGACAGGCTGGCCCCGGCGAAGACCAGACTACTCCTCGTAGGGGGGAGACTGCCCGGCCGCTACTAAGCAGCCCCCACGACGTCGTGCCATACAGACCCAGGTTCCCTAATTGAGCCCGACACGAATACAGGGGCGTTACTGAAGGCGCATTAAATAGCGCCTCCTACGCACCCCCGTTCGTCGCCTGCGGGAGGAGGCCTCGCCGGCGGCCTCCTCTCTCACCCGCTCGTCGGCCTCCTTCTAGGACATTACTGCCTCGCAGAAGGAGACCATCGCCGTCCAGGACTCGAGCGTCGTCACCGCGATGCTCGGCGATGACGCTCGGCAGAGACAAGTCCCCTCCGACGACTGATGTCAGACTGTGACGCAGCGCCGCCCATCTCGGGCACACCTCGAGTATGTGCTGGGCCGAGTCCACCGCCGCGCCACAATCGTGACACACTGTCAACGGCTCCCTGCGGGCCGTCCGGCACAGGTGCTCTCCAAAGCAACCATGCCCGATGAGCACCTGTATCAGACGGAAGGTGAGGGGTTTGCGCTTACGGCGCATCCACCGCTCAAGGACCGGACGCAGAGCAACCGTCAGGTTTTTGCCATACGGCTGCTGCGCCAGGTCCTCCCCCCACCTCCGCATTAACGCCTTTTGCCCTAGTCGGCGAACCCGCAGGATCCCGTCCAGCGTAAGGCTTTCACCGAGACCCCGCCTATACGAGACATAGGAGTGCATCTCGGCAAGAACCTCCGCCTCGAGCTCCCACGGGGGGTCCCCGGCCAGGGTAGTGGCTGCTGCCCACGAAACCGTACGGTACCCCCAGATCACTCTTACCGCGATGACCCGCTGCGCCGACCGCAACCGGGCCTTATTCCTTCCGCCAAGATGGTCTGGATGGGATGGAAGGTCATCTTGGCGGCCGCACGTCTCCATACTACGGCAGACTCCGGAGATGCTTATTACTGATATTATAAAGCCGAACCAGTCAATTTACTCTTAACAATTTTCAATATTCTTTAAGACTTTAAAATAGTAAATCAGTGCAGTTCAGTGCACTTTCCCTTCCATTACCTTTATCTGCCTTTTTTTCCGATCAGTGCTGGACCTTAGCTATCTTGCAATGAACACCAAGACTTCTTGGCGTTTTATAGAGACGAGAAGATATAAACGAAAACTGTGAGAGCTCTTGCTAGGGACAATTTAAAAAAAAGAGCTTTACGGTTTCCAAACTGCAAGTCTTCCGCAAAAAATATATATTCAAAATATTACCAACAGAGTATTTTTTGAACGTCTATTGAGTCTACCACTGCGAGCGCCTTCAGCCACTTTTTAAGGGTCCCGGAAATGCAGGCAACTGACAGGATCACCTCAGCGACAGGCTGGCCCCGGCGAAGACCAGACTACTACTCGTAGGGGGGACTGCTCGGCCGCTACTAAGCAGTCCCCACGACGTCGTGCCATACACACCCAGGTTCCCATCCTGAGCCCGACACGAACACAGGGGCGTTACTGAAGGCGCATTAAATAGAGTGAAATTCGCGTAAACCTTAGAAAACAATATCTTCCATAATGTCAAAAGCAGTCTCCCCAAGAGCAGGTGCGGGCCTCATGGCAAACCTCATGCCCTTGCATCTTCGCAGAGGATACGCAACCCCATGGTAGACGAAGCGGAGCATAGATCCTGCTTTTCCTTTAAAGGTACTTAATAAAACAACTTGTAAATCATCAATGGAATTGATTTCCCGACCTTTACATAAACAAATCGTAGAGATATTTATAGGACAGCGACTGAGACGAGCGTTCATATCCGTTGTGGAACCAAGAATAGAATAAACTACTATGTTTCGTGTATACTATAACATTAACGTCAAACAAAAAAGATCGATCAAGGTTTTTCTCAAGAGAGAAGTCTTCCAAAAATAAAATTGGTTTACCTGTTTACAAGTTGTACATTCTAGAAAAGGTTCACGTTGGATGCAAGTAGATGAGGATCGGTCGTCCTGGCTCTTGTCGAAAAAGGACTACTTTCAGCAATAGACAAACACGCGCTGAATATAATATGATGGGAACATAAACATAGTGCTGTTTACATCGGTACAGTAGGTAAGCAGATGGTTCCCCACCATGGTTCGAGCCTTGTCGTGGCGGTGGGGCTCAGTTGTCTAAGGTAAACCCATCATCTTGGGCGAAGTCAATTGAACCGAGGAAGCTACTCTTTGTACCCCTCTTCTTATAAGGGGGGACAAAAGAGCAGGGCGAGGATGTGAACCTCAACCCATTGCACTGTCCCAACGTTGGGAGGGATTATTGTTTTGTGGTGCGGGACAACCCCTCTATGGAGGTGGCGTCGGTCCCCTAGGGGACTGACTAGCCGTCGAGGTAAGGAGCCGAGGAGGGCCTGTTGCTCAGCAGATCGGGGGCATCCCACCAAAGGCGGCATTGGTACCACTCGCCCACTAAGGGTCGCCCATATTAGTCTGGGTGTATGTGGGACTCGCTGCCCTCCCCCATAGTGCTTAAGGGATACATCTAAACATGACGTTTTGGTTGTACCTACCAGAATATGACAATATAGTCATCCAGGACAGAATTGATGGGTACTTATGGGTGTATTTAAAATTGAGACTGTCCAGTTTTTAAAACTATGATATTGACTCCTAAGCAATTTAAGGGCTAGATTAGACACATGTTCAGTTCAGAAATATGGTTTTTGAAAATAGGTGGTATTCATTCAACTTCAACCGCCTTATTCCAAAACGAAGACTAATTATATATATATAAGTATATAGTACCTACTATAATATATAGTACCGAGTTTGATACCAGCTTTAATCCATGGACTAATATAAATGTTATTACAAAACTATCTATGGTACTAAAGTTAGACCGTGACCCCTAGTTTAACTTCGGTACTAACCCTCAAAACTTCAAATTATCAGATGTCATATGCGTTGAATTTGCGTTTTTTCGTGTTAATTGTATTGAAAGGTAATTAAATGAACTCGATGTAGACAACATTGTTGAATTGGACTAACATTTAAAATAATTACTCTGACATCCTTATATAATTTAACATTCTATTACTGTAATTTTGTTGTATTGTAATTTGTCATTGATATACATACCTATTTTATATCATATGTAATAATTCTAATTAACTCTGATATTTTTCATGTATGTTTGGATTAAATAAATACACTAACCTTTTCTTGAGAAGTCCAATTATCATCCCTTTTTTTTATTTTTTTATTCATTTTACAGCATAAGTAATGTTCGTGGCACACAACAAAACATCACAACAAAAAATATTATACTATTTAGAATATAATTTAGATAGATATAATATAATTTAGAATCAAAGAACAATAATGGCTGTATTGTAACTATTGGTAAGTAGTAACTCGACTTACATTGCAATAACTAAACAATAAACATTTCGATGACATTAGAACTACGCGCGCTTTGTATTTCATTCCCTTATACGCTAGCTATATAAACAACAAACAAGAATTTAAATCACACTACCTCAAAGTACAAAGTAGTAAAGATTTCAAATATTTTAAATAACACAATAAATTTTATTATCAAAATTTTGATGTATTTTCCACATTATATTTAATTATAAATTAGCGAGCTTTGCATAAAAAGGAACGGTGTACCGAACTAATCAAATATTGCACGAACAAAATGAATGATATGTTGCTCAATAATCTGTGGATACAATTAAACCAGGGACGATCTTTGGTACTAGCTAGACCTCGGTTGGTCCTCGATTTGTAATAAGAATGAATTTTAGTACATGGACTAACGTTATTACCGTAACAAACCTGGACTTTTTAGTCTTGGTTTAATCCCGGTACTAGATCAGTTTTTTGTAATAAGGCAGCAAGAGTCCATGCCTAGTTTACCTTGAGACCCAAAGTAATCTCGATGCAGAAAATAACCTACGGAACACAAGACGCATCCCCAATTTGTATGACGCTGAATTAAATAGAAAGAAAGAAACATTTATTCGACACAAAATAAATAAATTATAGCATAAAATAAATCCTATTATAATTGTCGTGAAATATTTAAAAAAAACGTGAAAGTTTGTAAGAATTTATGGAACTGAAATGAATGGATTTTAATGAACCTTTACAATAAAACATAGCTTATACATCAGAATAATATATAGGCTATAATTTATGACTGTACTCCCGAGGGAATGGGAATTACGCGGGCGAAACCGCGGGTCGCTGCTAGTATAATATAGACAAGCAACCGAATCATTGAATCCATACGTCATAATCTGCTATAGGTATCAATTTTTTTTTTTTTATTATATTCGCCAAGCAATTACAACGATGACTTAGACAGGATGACCTTCTTTCCTACAGTATAGGTATTAGGTACCGACTTAGTTTAACATATTTTATTATACCCAAAATAATAAAATACTTTACACTTAAGTTTAAAACAAAATCTTTGTCTTTTATTTGAACAATTTTATAATATTTTTACATAAATATTATAATGTATCCGTAGCTAACATTTAACATTAATTATATTCTCTCGTATTTTTATTTCGCATAGACTTATTTCTCGGTAATTTTTTACAAATAATATTTTCTAATTATATCTATGTTTAAATAGGCCTTGTATATTTACAAACATTTCAACTCAAAGTCATTACCATACATGTCAGTGCATTTTTCTCTCGTTGTACGGGTGATTTTCTTAATCTACTTGGTTTAGTAGCTACGACGAACTATAGTAATATATCGAGAAAATTTGAAAACTTGTGGTCGATTTTGACCCTTGAAAATCTCTTATATTTGAATTTGTATTTAGAACTGTTTACACAAAAACATCATTGAATTATTGCCAAAGACTTGTACCTTTTTCTCCTCTTTCACAGCAGAATTTTTCTATTTTCTTTACTATCTATAGACGAATTTTAGTATACATACAAAATGAAAACAATTCAAATTCCAACCCCTGGAAAAACACAAAATTTAATTTGAATTTAGAACTGTCATAAAAAAACAACATAAAAGTATTTTACACATCACTTATACATCACAATAAACACTAGTTCGTTTTAACACTTTTAGCTCAAAAGCCCGTATCCACATATTCTCACTGCGCGTTATCTGTGTACACCGCCATTTTGGTTTGACGAATTTTTGGCGCGTTTTATTCATTTGATATATCGAGACGAGCCGGTTGCTCCTCGGTCGTGGGCATTCTAAAATAGACTACGTAATTGGTACCAGTCTGTCAGACGGCCAGACTATTAAGGTTGGTGGGAATAGTTTTTTTAAGCCACCTGGACTGTCTCAAGGAGTTGCGGTTACCAAGAATATTACCAAACATTCACCGTACTGTTTTGTTATGTTCATCATTTTGATTGTTTAGTCTGAATGAGTACAATCGTCTTTTGTCTGGAAAACTGTATAGTCTATTTTTCAGACTTGAAAATGAAACTTTTCAGTGGCTATTCTTAAAATTCGATTAAAAACTAAATTTCGATTAAATTCCCAGTCAAATCTGAAGTAGTCAATGCCAATAATATTAATAAATTTGCACAGAATAGTTGAAACAAGTCATAAAAAACGTTTAGAACAATAACAAACCAATGTTTGCGCGTTTATCTCTGGAACTGTTATTTATATGTGAAACTAAAATAAACCATGCACAATTAGTAACTCTTACGTGCTCCAAATATAAACACTAGACTTTTTCGAAGATAGTAAAAAATAAACATCAACAAGTCCATCTGGGGCTGACCCTCTTTGGGCCTGGCACACACAATGAGCTAGGAAATGGTTTCGGTGGGAAGATGAGCTTCCACCGCGCGCCTGTCTACTTTTACAGCTTCGCTGTTTCGGGAAGAAGGTCGCTGAGACTTTTTATCATACATGTCCGAAACTAAAATTGCGAGCGCCTTCAGCCGCTTTTTGAGAGTCCCGGATCGGCAGGCAACAGGATCACCTTCGCGACAGGCTGGCCCTGGCAGACTACTCCTCGTAAGGACTGCCCGGCCTTCTATCTTACATCTCAAGATAGTCAACGGTTTGATTGTGTCTCCTTTTCTTTTCTTTAACGCCGGGAAATGCTCTGAGGCATCCCGCGGCGGATTGGGACTCCCCAGGCGGGTATGTGGTACCCTCTGCGCCCGCAACATTTCGTAAGGTGGACGTAGCTCTACCCACTAAAACCCGGCGCCGTGCCACCAATTCCGCCTTTGGTGAGGTGCCCCGGATCTTAAATGATCAAACAGGGCACCTCGACGGCTAGTCAGTCCCCCTAGGGACCGACGCCACCTCCACAGAGGGGTTGTCCCGCAACACAGAACAACCCCTCTCAACATCGGGACAGTACAATGGCGTGAGGTTCCCGTCCTCGCCCCTTGCTCTTTCGTCCCCTCTACTTATAAGAGGGGTACAAAGAGCCCCCTCGGCTCAATTCGCTTCGCCCAAGGTACAGCGGCTCACCCTAGGTTACTAAGCCCCACCGCCACGACAAGGCCTAAACCATGGTGGGGATCTAGGTTTGTAGCCTGGACCACCGATAGATAATATACTGTTTTTGGTATGTTTACCTATAATTACGAATGCATTGTTATTTTATTTTTTAAGTAGATAGTCTTATCTTTATTTACTTTATAAATCTCAAAGGCAACTTGGCTTACGTGCCACCTGATGGTAAGTGGTCGACGTCGCCCATAAACATGAACTAGTTTACCTGGAACTAGCACAGACGACTTATTTATGTTGCCTTTCTTGAGACATAAGATGTTAAGTCTCGGTGTCATTTATACACCTGTCTTTCCTGCCCTTCTCTCCGAAACACAGCAAAGTTGTTTCACGAGAGAAACAAGAAGATGGTGGTACCCAAGCAGACGGGAGCACGGCACAGTGCAACCCTCCCACAGGTGAAGCCTAAATAACAGGCAGAGGAAGAACAAATATCGGGTCAAGTTTTTCGGGTCAGTGCAAGTTTTGATGCTTTTTGCATGAGGACCAGCAGTGGACTGTCAGGGATTATGATGATGACTTTATGTCTGATTCAATGTAGGTGCATTATGATAGTGTTGTACATTACGAGCACGTGTTTCGATACAGTCGTAATTACTTCTGTGTTTATACACAACACTGGTCCTCAAACTCTAGCTATTAGGCGATTCTTAATTAAAACATTAAATGACAGTATTTTTTATAAAAAAAGCAAATATTAAAATAAAATGTATTTTTTTAGTAATATAAATTCAAATTAATTTAGCATTGAGTATAATTTATTTTATGTGTATAAAGATAAATATGAAGTAAAAAGGAAACGACGATCTGGACGCGGAAAGCCGCTGGATGCACAGAACCGGTCAGCTTGGAGATCCTTGGTGACCTCTTTCTTCCTTGGTCCTTGATGGTCCAGCAGTAGAAATCTACCAGCTCAGCCGACGACAATGAATATTTTTGACGTGACAACGTCTTATAATTCGATGAAGCCGGCTACACGGCACGAACGAAAAAACATGACGCATGCGGCGTTACCTCGCTCTGAGGCGTTCCATTTTCTTATGACTTTGTCACGTTCAACTATCGTCAGTCAACAGACTTTACAGACAACCGATTTTTTTATAGGAGATGAGGCAAACGAGCAGTCAGACAGTGGTGGTAAGTGATAAACGACATCCATAGACAACCGCTACACCAGAGGATTAGCAGGTGCGTTGCCGCCCTTTCAAATATGAGTATGCTCTTTTCTTGAAGGTCCCTAACTCGTATCGGTTCGCAAACACGGTAGGTGGCAGCTGGTTCCATAAAGTCGTCGTGCGAGGCAAGAAATGCTGTAAAAATCGAGTTGTTGTGGATTTCCGGACATCGAGATGGTGAGGGCGAAATTTAGAATTTTTACCGCGATGTCCGGTGGTGGAATAGTGCTGCAGGTATTCGTCCAAACAATTCCTTAGATCAGTTCCCGTGGTAGATGCGGTAGAAGATGCAGAGTGATCCGACATCTACACGCAACATCAAGGAATCAATCCGATAGGAGAGAACCTTTTCATCGACGATTCGAGTCGCCTGGCGCGGCGCGGCTGTGAACGCGGTCAAATGGAAGGAGCTGATATCTATTGGGGTGCTCCATAAATATTCTTTTACACACGTAATACCCCGAATTTTAGGTTTCTTAAAATTTAATAGAGATTCCTATCTTGCGACGTTTGTAAAGAGATGTAGATAAAAAGTATTAATACATAAAAATAACTATATATGATTATAAAATTAATTAAGTAGCTATAATTAAAAGGCTTCATAAAATTATACTTGTAATTAATTCCGTCATTAAACTCTGGCCTTTAAATTAACGTACAGATTAAAGATTCAGATACGACCAAATCTATACAAAAAGTCCTGTCCGTTATAACAGTGGCACGAAAATAATGTAAAAAACAATAACAATTATACCTATATCAGTTCCATTTTCGATAATTCATTCTATCGTTCCCTATCCTCATTGTCAATAATCCCTGAAAATCCCTACAAGCAATCGTTATCGATTATAGTAAAAATATATCCAAAAAAATATTGTTCATCATCAGTATCATCGGGTGCCACTTCATACTGAAGAGAAACAGCTTATTAAGATTTTACAAGCCCCACGTTTCGGATAATTTACAGCAACAAGGCCGGCAACGCACCTGATAATCCTCTGGTGTAGTAGGTGTCTGTGGATGTCGCTTTCACTTCCCATCAGGTGAACCGACTGTCCGTTTGCCGTCTGTTCTATAAAAAAAAATGGTCACGGGAGGACTAAGGCCTGTTGCATGTAAACATCTTATAAATCCGCAATAAAATTGGTAATAAGTTATTATAATTCGTGAAATTTCCCATAATTTTTAGAAGAAATTTAGATGATAATAAGCAAAATTTATTGCTATACCATCCCATGTTTTTAATTAAAATACGGTTGGTATTTTAATTATTCGCCAAATATATATTTAAAAGTGCTACAATTCAAAAAGTTGAGAACCGCGTACATTTACCTACTATCAACAAACTAATAAACGAGATGCCAAACTTCGCGTTTATGAGATTTATACAGACGTATAGATCTATAATTCTACGCGGATTCACCGTTTCTATGTCTTGCTTATATTATTCGGAAAACATTCAAAATCTTACAATTTTTTTACATTTTCTTGCATAAGTGTATACTAGCAGACACCTATAGCTTTGGAATCTTGGATAGTTTTCCTTCAATAACGTATAGTACCTATATAGTATTATGTATACTTTAGGAAAAAGTACTAATATATACTGACGACCTCTGTGGCTCA
Organism: Helleia helle; assembly: GCA_963853865.1. Taxonomy (NCBI): domain Eukaryota; kingdom Metazoa; phylum Arthropoda; class Insecta; order Lepidoptera; family Lycaenidae; genus Helleia; species Helleia helle. The sequence goes on from OY971434.1 coordinate 8,872,043, forward strand.
GTAGTTAGAGCGTTGGCGCTCAAGCCGGACGTAGCGGGTTCGAATCCTGCCAGGGAACACACAGTTTTCTGTTTTCCTGGGTCATGCATGTGTATTAAATACAATATGTATAATAAAAATCTTAAATAATATGTATAGTATCTTATTTATAGCTCTTCTAGAACTTACCACGGGATCAGATTGACGTGGTGTAAAAATTGTACATAGATATTATTATTACTAGGCATTATATTCGTATGTTTACTTTCAGCTTATCTGTCAGTGCCGAAGAACCTAATCTCTAGATTATAATATAAATATATAGGACCTGGATGACCGAGCTTTGCTCGGTTTTTTTTTTTTTTAAATAAAATGTTCAACTTGCTGGGCACGAGCCTCGAAATCAGGCGAGGAGGGTGTTGGGCCATAGTTCACCGATGCGCTGACCCAATGCGGGTTGGTGAACTTCACACATCTTGTAAGACTTTTTTTATCTCATCAGGCATGCATGTTTTCTTACGATGTTTCCTTCCCCAGTGAGCAAGCGATGGTCTCATATTCAGGTGCATGTAGAAAATTAGATATACCCAATTCTAGGCATCACAGGCGGGGGGGTCAGTATCGAACCCGGTCCTCTCGGCTCTCACTCAAGAGGCCCAGCCCATACCCACTAGGCCATCGTCACTCAGATTAGAGCAGTCGAAACTCATCATTAACCATATTTCATAAAAAGAAATTACTCATATCGAACCACATTAATAAACGTTTGGGTGACACACAAAGCGTCGAACACCGATGATTTGGAAGTCGGCCACAACACATGGTCCGTATCGCGATATTTACTATGATAACTAACTTTAGACTGGCCAGTGGGCAGATACGACGTTACATGCGTATTTCTGGAGGATACGTGTGACGTCACCCGCGTCACTGTGACGTCACATTCCGTCATCAGATGCCAGAGCGACTTTGGCAAAAGTATCCACAGATGCAAAGCTTCTGTCTAAAACTAACATTAGATTTCTTGTATGAATGTTTGGGTGTAAGACGTAGTAATATTATAGCCTTGATGACATACTGATGAGGTAAAATAGCAAATAATTTAGCTAAATGTGTAATTAGGTAACTGGTTTGAATCTAGATAGGGGTAGGCTTCGTATAACGACTATAGATGCCAGGGTCATATCGTTTTTCGTAGTATTGTCGTTTTGATTTCTTCTTACTCATTATTCAGTTGAAATCAGATGAAGATTCATACTTTTCTAGCGTTAAATAGTGTCCATATTCAAGTAATAGAACAATAATTTAAATCTTGGCGTTCATTGAGAGAGGCCTAAGTCCAGTAGTGGATAGTTACAGGCTGATCGATTCAATAACGAAATATCAATTATCAATATGAGAACTAATTTCAAGTACGCGACAAGTTTCTAATTATCACGTTGAAAGTGCTAAACTAGTGCGTCGTAGACTTTTGTATCGCACTATAATTACCGTTGATACGTCGTGTATGCCCGTAATTGTTTTATGTCAAACTGTCATTATCACGTAAAGTTAAATCTCTTGTAAACAATTCACTTGTACGTTCAATAGGTAGGTACTCTTTGAAATTATTTGATTTTAGTAATTTTACCTTTATTGAAATCGAGTGGAGGCCACAGGAAGAAGTGTTGGTCAACATTAACCAGGTGGGACGATGTGCATGCAGTGGCTGGTCCGTGTTGGATGCAAGTGGCAAAGGATCAGTCGTCTTGGCGTTCATTGTTCAATAGTGGACGGATAAAGGATGATGATAATATAATCAGTTTTCTAGTCAGCATCATCACGTCCTTGAACAGTTGATAACGGATTCTAAGAAAAAGTTCGGTTAGGAAATAAATAAATATTTATACATAATGATATCACATAAGCCCGAATCTTTTCTACATATTTCGTATTGACGACATGCGTTATGGCATGGAAAACAATATACCGACTCAGAAATAGTATGTGATTACGGATACGCCCAGTACACCCAGCAACTTATCGTTCTATGGCTCTAGACTCTAGAGTAACTATAAGTTGTAGGACTATCCCAAACAATTCTCATGTTTTGCCTATCAGAATAGGGAACCAAGCAGATGGGCGCGCCGCACCACTATTCTACGGCCTCTTGTACACACACGTTTTTTCGGCGTGAATACGACAGTGCAGTGGCGTAGCGTCCGCCGCGTATTTCAATAAGCTCACATAGTGATCCATACTGGCGTTCAATTCCGACAAATCTTCTGAATCTGACTGAACATGACCCTCAGGGCCTCAATTGAATACACAAATTACCTAATATTATGATCAGAAGCTGGGGACATACTTGGATCCTCAACATTTTCCCATGGGAAGAATTAACGTGGCTAAAAAACGAATAATAAATAACTTCATTCCAGTTGAATCTGGTATCAATGAGATGGTATGCGGCCGTGCTGAGGTCAATCAGCAGTCAATTAGTGAGCCCTTGTAGTCCAACCGACTTGGGCTATTCGACCATCTATGTGTAACATCTAAATTGAAATCGTAGTATTAATTTAGGACATCAGCTACAACACTAGCGTTACGCAAGTTGACCTTGACCCTTAAGACCTACAATTAATCCTGAAAAATTGCTAATCATAGTCTATCCCAGGATAGACTACGATCCTTCCACCCAGTCATCCCCAGGGACGGATCCCCAAACGAGCAGTCGAAGCTTTAGACTACCGACGCCCATACATATCTGCACAACCAGAGTTTATGCAGATGTGTTGCCCTCCTTTTCCCTATCCCCCAATGGGCCACCGGAAACTCATAAACCGCATGAAACGCGACAGCATAGCTGTCTCTTGACGGAGGTGTTATGTGAGCGAGAGGTACCACCCCGGTCGTGCCGGCCCAGTTCGGCTGTAAATAGCATGGCACTACCTCTTAAATATCATATTATAAATATAACATATTAATATATACATATCAATTAATAGCATGTTTGTTTGTAAAAAAAATCGGTTGTCTGTAAAGTCTGTTTACTGACGATAGTTGAACGTGACAACGTCATAAGAAAATGGAACGCCTCAGAGCGAGGTAACAAAAAAACATGACGCATGCGGCGTTACCTCGCTCTGAGGCGTTCCATTTTATTATTACGTTGTCACGTTCAACCATCGTCAGTAAACAGACTTTACAGACAACCGATTTTTTTTGTCTGTCTGTCTGTTTGTTTCGGCTAATCTCTAAAATGAAACGGCTGGGCCGATTTTGACGAGACTTTCCCTGGCAGATAGCTGATGTTATAAGGAGTAGGTAACTTGGGTTATAAAAATAATCTACATCGGTCCGATACGGCTGTAAATCTTAAGTGAACGCGGGCGAAGCTGCAAGCGACAGCTAGTATAATAATAAACAACCTCATTATTAAATAACCAGTCGATGTTTTGTATCCACATTGTGTTTTCGCTTGAAATAGTACCGTCAGTGATTGACGATGTTTTTAGTTTTTAAATATGCGAAAACCTAATTATACGAAATTCTTTAGCGTTGGTAAATCTAATTAGAATACCATTGTTTGTGCGGACACTTCAGTTTTAAGTAGGCAATAGTATTACAAACATATAGACACAATCTTGAACGATAGATTCTGAGAATATTGGCTAGGCAATTGTAGTTAATAGACATGGCTCCATTATAAAAACTCGTTTTTTAATTAAAAAGAAAATAACATTGGAAAAACATCAATACATACAACAAGTCTCAGTGTTTTTTTCCTAGCCTGCATCGTCCCACTGCTGGGTAACCTCCCTCTGTTTTTTTCCATACGTCTCTATCAACAGCTACACTGTGCCAGTTGTTTTGAAAAGCGTCGCGGTAATTCGGTAATCTAGTAATTATTGCCATGATAAAAAAATATTAGCCGCATCGAGACGCACAACCGACGTGAAATATGTAAGTGAATACTAGAAGATAAAATTATAAAGAGAGATAAAATAAAATACGCACGCGCATTCTTCTCTTCTCATTCTTCATTCGCGGAAATCTATTCAATGACTGCTTCATGTCGTCACGAAATTTGAATAGATTTACTTTCATGCGCGCCAGCCGCCAATAAATGGTTCACATGGAAAAACTACTCTATTCAAATACACCAAGTTTATTGTATATGGTGGAAGGGATGTTACGCGGATCGCCACCATCCCACTTATTTCACCTGCCAACCACAATAGGTACGCGTGGCAAGGTATCCAGTAAATCAATCACGCAAGTATGTGCCTCATAAGTAGATCATTTCATTGTCACCACGAGATATCATTCAAAGCTCACTCAAAGCATTTTAGGTGTCCCTAAGTATCTTCTCATCTCTAGTTTTCCTTGGACTGGTGTTCGACCAGGAATTCTCGTGCCTCATATGTTTTTACTTCACACGTAATAAAGTATAAAATAAGTTACTTACAAATGAATAAGTCCAGCATCATGCAGCAGCAACTTACCTGAAATTAACATAAAATAGTATAATCATCATTGACCTCTAAATGTCCCACTGTTGGGCACGCACGGGTCTCCTCAAAAACAGTTCACCGACGCGCTGGTTCAATGCAGGCTGGTGAACTTCAGACACCTTCAAAGACTTACAATGTCAATGCGATCTGGTGAACTTCGCACACCATCAAAGACTTGCATGTCATCAGGACAAGCAGGTTTCCTCACGATGTTGCTCCATTTCAGGGCACCCCGGACAGGATTGAACCCCGAACCCCATACTCAATAGGCCGAGCCCGTAGCCGCTGAACCATCATCGCTAACTAAAATAGTACCTATACGTATAAAAAATTTCAAACAAAAATTATAACCGACTTCAAAAAATAAAATAACTAAAAAGTAATAAAATAATTTTGTTTCTTGAATTGTTGTCAGCCAAGCTGACACCGACTCCAAAAGTAACAATAATGACGTGGTAAACGCAAAAATTGTACATTAGTAGAAGTACAAGATGATTATTAGTTGTAGACACAAAAATTAAAGAAACGAAATTATTTTATTACTTTTTACTTATTTTATTTTTTGAAGTCGGTTATAATTTTTGTTTAAAAATTTTTATTTCTTAATTTTTAGTGATTCACAGACTTTAAGATAAAACAACCTCTGCAAAATAAGAGATATCAAAGAACTTCTTATCCTCCATTCCATAAAGACGTCATGATTGTGGAACATGCAATGCGTCTCAAAGACTCGTTCAATGGCTTTAAGTAGCGATCAATTTAAAAGCGTGCAGCTTACGTATGAAATCTGAAGTGTTATTCTACAGAAATTTATTTGTATATGACCATAGTAAGAAACTATATTATATAAACATAATATATTTCTTTCTCATCAGTACAGTAGAGTAGACAGCGCATATATGACTCGTGCGTACCTTTTATAATTCGTTGCTCGTGCGCCAAGCTTAAAACAACAAAATTAAAGGTTGTCATTTTTTAGGGTTCCGTAGCCAAATGGCAAAAAACGGAACTCTTATAGATTCATCATGTCTGTCTGTCCGTCCGTCCGTCCGTATGTCACAGCTACGAGGGGCGATCAAAAAGTAATGGTAATGAGTATAATAAAACAACGATTCTAATTTAAATTTAATTTATTTTTCTACGTAGTCTCCTAACAAGTCGATACATTTAGTCCAACGTTTCTCTAAACCTAAAATACCCAAAAAAAAAATCTTTATCAGAGCTCTCCCAAAATGCCTCTACAGCAGCCATCACCTCGCCATCATCGTCAAATTTCTTGCCCCTGAGGTGTTCCTTGAGCCGAGGAAACAAATGAAAGTCGCTGGGGGCTAACTCTGGAGAATAGGGCGGGTATTCGACCAGTTCGAAGCCCACTTCTCGAATGGCAGCCATCGCAACTTCGGCTTTGTGTGCAGGAGCGTTGTCCTGATGAAACAGGACTTTCGCTCGGAGTTTGCCGCGTCTTTTTTCCTTTATGGCTTCTCGCAGTCGTCTTATTTGATCAGCGTAGTAGGAGCCCGTTATAGTAGCTCCCTTTTCCAGGTAATCAACCATTATGATTCCCTCAGCATCCCAGAAAACGGTCGCCATAACCTTGCCCGCCGAGCTTGAAACTCTGAACTTCTTCGGCGTCGGTGAGGATGGTCTTTTCCAAGTCATCGATTGTTGTTTGGTCTCAGGATCAAAATGATGAATCCATGTTTCGTCCATGGTCACAAATCGGGACAAAAATTTTCTTTGTCAGCCTGGAACTTTGCAAGATTGGCTCTTGAAATGTCAACTCGCTTTTGCTTTTGTTCGTCCGTTAACATTCGCGGTACCCAACGAGCGGAGACCTTTTTCATATTCATTTTGCTGGTCAAAATGCTTTGAATGCTGCCATATGAGATCCCTGTGACCTCAGCTAAATGTCTGACGGTTACTCTTCGGTCTGCTAATACGATTTCTTCGACTTTTTTCACGTTTTCCTCAGCGAGGGACGCCCAACCTCGTCCCCCACTGAGGAAAACGTGACTCCAACTAAACTATCCAACACTCCGTGTTGGATAGTTCACCAATGCGCTGGCCCAATGCGGGATGGTAATTCTGGAATTCAGTTTGGACGAAATAGATATGACCCCCTCAAATGCAGAAGAAAAAGGCGTGCGGATGCCTCAAAGCATTTTTCGGCGATAAAGGAAAAAAAATATATTAGAAATTTGCATTTACATATTGTTTTCCAATATTTACCCTAATTTTACTTATTATAATAAAACATCTCTTTACGGATTTTATCCTCCCGTGACCATGGTTGCTGTAAACAATCCGAAACGTCGGGCTTGTAAAAATATTACTAAACCGCGATAAAATCCTTGTTTCACTATAGTGTTTGCATTTAATTTAATATTTTCTAGTAAACATCCAGCGACCACTATAACTCTAAACATAAGTATGACGTAGCCCCGGGTACCGTGAGTACTTCATACACAACACATTACCTATTTGATATAATTACAGCACAATGCCACATCTAGAACATTTGTCATAGAGCGCAATGTTAAGGACAGACATGTAGGTCAGCCATACAAGGGGCTACATCTAATTCCTTTCGTCATATTCTTTTATATTTCATACCTACATTTTGAGTTCCGTATATATATCGACTGCGTCTGGTGCGGGCGCTGGTTTTCTCAATCTTCCTTTACGGTTGCCCTCCTTTTCCCCGTCCCCCAATGGGCCACCGGATACTCAACAACCGCGCGAAACGCGATAGCTTAGCTGTCACTTGGAAGAGTTACATAACATGTTGTACGGTGTACCAGAGTCCAGATCGTATGGAAAATAAAAAGATTAAAAAATATTCGACACAAAGCGCCTCCCTTCCACCGACAGAAGCTTAAAGCACTCTTACTTTTTTTTTCCCTAGTTCAAATACGGATGAACTGTCGATAATTTTTCTGAAACTAACAAGAATATTTGATATGTATTGCTAAAAAACGCTATTTTACACTTGTAGATACGTCCTACGTAACAATGAATTAAAGATCATTCGTCTCGTTAAAAGTACGTCATCCACACTTTAAATTAAATTTTGAAGAAAATACATTAAAATAAATTTTAGTCAAATAATTCATTCGTATTCATTATAAAAATATGGGAACGTGAGATCATTGTTTCACGACATCTATCGGTGAAAGGTTGAACCCGTTAGAAGTTTACACCTCACAAGTGTCAAATATCAACACTAGGTCGTGCTAGTGTGTAATTTATTTAACATTTACGTTATTTATCAAGACATATTATGTGGTAACACGTCACTAACAAACACTCACTTATAAATCATTTTAGCAAATAAATAGTACTCATTTATAAATTTTGCACGATTTCTTCATATATATTTTTTATAAATACAATTTTCTTTGTAATATGTAAACCAGTTGTTAATTTTAAATAATTTATTAGTACTATGTATAATCCAATATAAGTGCAAGGGATCGGCCATCTTGGCGTTCATTGCTGGAGACCTATGTTCAGCAGTGGACGGATAGAGGCTGATGATGATGATGATGATGTATAATCCAAATACTTGAATAAAGTTCATTCAATTCCTGTTTTTTATTATTCTTAAAAAAATTACACCTTATTTATAAGTGACGAATAAAAGTTATATCAATAAAATGCCATAAAGCCTAAGCAATACCATACCGCGTTGCTCAATCAGAAGGCTTTTCAACAGCCATCGTGGAACAGCGCATTTGGGCTGTTGAAGTCTTTTGCTCCTAGCTATCATTTATTTACTAGTAACTAGATCAGGAGGTAGTGTCATGCGTCTTTGTAGCCGAATTGGGCAGGCATGAACAGGGTGGTTTACGGTGGTCCATTGAATTTGAGCGTAATAGGGAAAAGAAGGGCAACGCATCTGCATATTCTCTGGCTATGCGGATGTATATGGGTGTCGATATTTGCCAAAAGGCTTCGACTGCGCGTTTACTCTCCTATGCTATGAAAAAAGACCAGACAAAAGCAATCTAAAAGTATCGCATCAGTATATAATTAACTATTGAAACCAATACGAATGTTGGTATGTAATATAATAATATCAACCCATATACGTCCCACTGCTGGGTTCCTCCTTGAAATCAGGCAAAGAAAGACCGAGAAACTTAGAAAAACCCATTTCAAGCCACCCGGGCAGCAAAGGGTCAGGGTCGAACCCGGACTCTCTCAAAAGGGCGAGCCCATGCCCACTATTATTTATTCTGTGCCACTAGTGGCTAAACCATCATCGCTCAATGCGTTACCTGTTTTTTCTTTTGCGCCGGGAAATGCTCTGAGGCATTCCGCGGAGGAGTGGGTATCTCCCCAAGCGGGTATGTGAGACTCGCTGCGCTCGAAAAGCTGGTAAGTGGACGCATCTCTACCCACTAAAACCCGGCGAGTGCCACCAATGCCGCCTTTGGTGACGTGCCCCGGATCTAATAAACAAACAGGGCACCTCGTCAGTCCCCCAAGGGACCGTTGCCACCTCCGCAGAGGGGTCCCTCGCCACAGAACAACCCCTCCCAACGTTGGGACATTACAATGGGGTGAGGTTCCCGTCCTCGCCCCTTGCCCTCTGCTCTTTTGTCCCCTCTTCTTATAAGGGGGTACAGAGAGCCCCCTCGGCTCAATTAGCTTCGCCTAAAGTGCTGAGCACACCTTAACTGAGCCCCACCGCCACGTCAAGGCCTGAAACATGGTGGGGTGGAAAGAAGACGAGCATCAGGTTCCTGATAGGAACTTTGGTGGCTTTCGGACGTTCTGTTCGGTGATGATCGTTTTGTCATACTGACGTATAAAATAGAAAGTATCAATCTTGTGATAATATGTATTACGAGTCCTTGACCCGCGCTATTGATAACTATAATGTTGGGGCAACAAAAAGTCAAGGTTAAAAAAACAGCGAAATACGTACATATGAAATCTGAATACGTTGCTACCAATATAAGAAGTGTATCGCTCTATTGTAGAGGCCATGTTTCGGCCGCCTAGGTCATCACGGAGAGAACGCATTGGTTGAAGACATTCGTCTTCAAACTCTGTGGTATGGACGACGTGGGACTATGGCTAAGCTTCCTAAATGCTGCCCATCCCAATTGAAACCTCTTATCAGCTTCCATTAGGATGGGAAGACGATCTCCGCGCAATAACCGGTCCGTATTGGATACGATTTTAAATAGTAAAGGACTAATGTATAAAATTTTATTTGCCAAATGCAACCAATTAGACGATGAGAATTTAGAACTGGTGGACTCTACATTTTTCCTAAGAATAACTCTAAATTTTAAGCTTCAGTGGGGTCCACATACAGCTAAATTGGCGAATAGACTCAGTTCAGCAGCATATGCAGGGAGAAATATATTACAGTTTTCCAGCCAGCCTATTTCAATGTATGCCAAAAGGGCATGAATTTTAATTTATGATACAGGAAAAATATACAAATAAATGCAAAACACACGATATTGTATTATATTAATACAAAATCGTCGTGAATTTCTCAAGGAATATACAGATCATACTATGTTTACACAATAGGTAATTATTATTATGAATTGTGTTATTACAATCTTTTTTTAATCCTAGACATGGTTAAAAACCAGTCGGTGGATTAGTTCCTTCAATTTTATAATAATAATATCTAGGGATGCTTTCACACCACGTCAATCTGGGCCCGTGGTTAGTTCTCGAGGAACTTGTGTTACGGGTACCAGACAACGGAAATATATTTAATACTTTCATACTATACATTTATTTAAGACTAGCTGTTGCCTGCAGCTTCGCCCGCCTTACCGAACTCCTATTTGTCACAGCGTGATGTTATATAGCCTGTAGCCTTCCTCGATAAATGGGCTGTCTAACACTGAAAGAATTTTTCAAATCGGACCAGTAGTTCCTGAGATTAGCGCGTTCAAACAAACAAACAAACTCTTCAGCTTTATAATATTAGTATAGATTTTATTATATAATACACATATTAAATACACATCCATGACCCAGGAACGCAGAAAATATTTTGTTCCCTTGCAGGATTCGAACCCGCTACCTCCGGCTTGAGCGCCAACGCGCTAAACATTCGAGTCACAGAGGTCGTCATTAGACAGTAAGGCTTCCCCACCATGGTTCAGGCCTTGACGTGGCGTTGAGGCTCAATAGCCTAGGGTGAGCCGCTGCACCTTGGGCGAAGCTAATAGAGCCGAGGGGGCTCTTTGTATCCCTCTTATAAGAGGGTTCAAAAGAGCAAGGGGACAAGGGGCGAGGATGGGAATTCTCGCCCCATTGTACTGTCCCGTTGTTGGGAGTGGTTGTTCTGTGGTGCGGGACAACCCCTCGGTGGAGGTGGCGTCGCTCCCTTGGGGGACTGACTAGCCATGGAGGTGCCCTGTTTGTTTCACCTCACCAAGTCGGCACTGGTGGCACTCGCCGGGTTTTAGTGGGTAGAGCTGCGTCTATTTACCAACTTTCGAGCACAGCGAGTCCCACATACCCACCTGGGGAGACCCACTCCCCAGGCGGGATGCCTAACTCAGAGCATGTCCCGGCGTAAAACAAAAAAAAAAAAAAAAAGAAGTTGAAGTTTCAATTCAAAAACAATATTTCCTATTAAGCTCATCGATTATCGCCTACCTGTTATCTTGTTTACGATCACGACTATATTTGACCTTTATTTTACTATTTTTTTATAGGTGACAATTTAAAATTCGCGATATCTCTTTGAACCTGAAGAGTGAGTTTCTGATCGTCTGTTTCATCGTGTAGTGTGTATATGAGAGACGATTTATCAAGAAGTTATGACTGATTAGTGATTACATAAATTAATAAATAAAAATACTTTCAAGGGTTATATTATAATGTTATATAATAAAGGGTATATATAAATATAGTTAATTTCTGGAAAATACCACAATGTCTTTCTTCTTTACGATCTATTTGATAAATTAGCGAGAAGCCATTAAAATTATAGCAATAATAAGTTCTTTTTTCGGATGTTTAAAAAAAATCGGATATTCAACGACAAAGATACATCGATCTTCTGCAGATTGCATAAAGTAAATAAACATTGTCGCGATGATAAAATTCTGAATATCATTTATCAAATATGAAGTGATATGCCGTGCGGTATCATTTAGGTAATGATTGATATATAATAATAGATAAATTACATTTAGTAGTTTCTAAAATAATTTTAAATTTACGATATTTATGTCTGGAAATAATCATAATGCAATTAATAATTAATTTTTAAGGCGGCTGAGGTTCCTTAAAACTGGTACTTCTTTACAGGAGACTTCGCCACTGGTATATATTTTATACTGATATTTTGCAATAAGGATCTTTATTATTATTATTACTGATCATTACATTTAACTGAAGAAATGGTCATTGGATAGACATCGTGTTCGATCGTGAAATTTGACATTAAGTTCAATAGATGACGTTGTACAATTTATGTAGTTTTCTGAATCACGCTGTCAAGATTCCCGGCGAATATGTTATAAGGATTCGATAAATAAATTTCTTTAGTTCTCGCTTGGAAGTAATAGTTTCATTTAATCACAGTTCCTCGGGCAGTTGACAAGTGCCGAGTACCGGACATTTTGGTCCTATCGAGTCGGGATTCGTGTCGCGAAAGTGTAATCGTGCTTTATGATCGTCAGAGGTCATTGCCCGTAGGCGATTTATCAACCTAGAGAATAGATTATTGAAGGAACCAGAATTTAGAATACAGTATAGTGCAGTCGTTAACGAATACATTCAACTAGGACATGCTGAAGTTGTCCCTCAGAAAGAATTAGGTAATGATGCGTTCTACCTGCCACACCACGCGGTAGTGCGTGAGGATAAGGCACCACTAAAGTTAGGGTCGTTTTTGACGCTTCATGTTCAGGCCACAATGGAGCATCATTAAATAAAGAATTAATGGTTGAACCAACCCTACAACCTGATTTGCGTCAAACTATTATGCGGTGGCGCTGTTATCCCATAAGTTTGGTCGCAGATACTCGTATAGTTTAAATGTGCCGTCAGGTCAAGCGAAATGTGATATCTGACATAGCTTACTTGTTTGATCCTCTCGGCTGGCTTTTGCCGGCGATAGTTACAGCCAAGGTGTTTATTCAGCGCCTGTGGTTAGCAGGATCTGAATGGGATGACGAGCTGCCAGATCATCTGATAAAAGAATGGCTTTGTCATAGAAACAACCTTAACCATCGTAGGAACTTCTGTCTGCCACGATGGATCCACACGAGTCAACTTGACGTCCTTCTAGAGTAACACGGTTTTTCTGACACCTCCAATGTCACATACGCAGCCGCTCTCTATGTTCAATGAAAAGATGCCAATGGTCATGTTCATGTTAGTCTGGTTGCAGCCAAGACCAAGGTGGCCCCTATCAAACAAGTATCCATACCTCGTTTGGAGTTATGTGGCGCCTTGCTGCTTTCAAAACTTCTGTCTGAAGTCTCCGACACCTTGGGTATCTGCAAAGAAAATATACATGCCTGGACTGAGTCGACTGTGGTGCTCGCCTGGTTGAGCAGGCACCGCAGCCGCTGGAAAACCTTCGTTGGCAACAGAGTGTCTGAAATACTTACCGTAATGGACAATAGTCAATGGTGGCACATCCAGTCCAGCGATAATCCCGCAGACTGCGCATCGCACGGCGTGAATCCTTCCGAGTACGCTGACCTAGAGTTGTGGACACAGGGACCTAGTTGGAAAAAGAAAAGCATACTGGCTCGGAAAAAATCACAAGAGTGGTTTCATTGCGTTGTAAAGGTTTTATAATCAAAAGACTTGTGTCAAAGTTAATCATTCGTCCTTTTACTTCATAAATCATTTGTTAAGGATTATATAGTTATTGGCTAAATTTATGTTTAGAATTAAGATATTATATGTTTTTAAGGTTTATTTGTTATTTTGTAATTTACATACAGTCCACTAGTGTTTTCACTTCCCACCGAATCTTGTGTTTATTTCATGGTGGGCGGTCATTTAGTTATTGTAATCTTTAAACTTAGTTCTGGACATTCTGTCCATGGTGGGCGGGATGTTCGATCGTGAAATTTGACATTAAGTTCAATAGATGACGTTGTACAATTTATGTAGTTTTCTGAATCACGCTGTCAAGATTCCCGGCGAATATGTTATAAGGATTCGATAAATAAATTTCTTTAGTTCTCGCTTGGAAGAAATAGTTTCATTTAATCACAGTTCCTCGGGTAGTTGACAAGTGCCGAGTACCGGACACATCGGTTATTAGATCCTGAATATCCGTTCAGACAAGTTTCTTTCTTAGTCTTTCTTTCTTACCAAGTTGGAGGTCAATCAATCTATTTACTTAAAATCTTAAAAAATCAAAATACAAATTATTTAAGATCAATAAAAAATATTTTTCATCGATTGCGTTCTAATTAAAGCATGATTAATTTACATAAGCTTAATTATACTTACGAATTACATCTTAAATAAACGTACCTGAAAACAAGGAATTTATTTATTAGCTTTTAATTTATAATATATTCGTTAATAAACTTCTTAGATTTATCATTCTACTAGCTGTTGCCCGCAGCTTCGCCCGCGTTAACTTACTCAACTTAAATACTGTTAGTCACAGCGTGATATTATATAGCCTTCCTCGATAAATGGGCTATCTAACACTGAAAGATTTTTTCAAATCGGACCAGTAGTTCCTGAGATTAGCACGTTCAAACAAACAAACTCTTTAACTTTATAATATTAGTATAGATTAATAATTATAAATAAAGAAAAATTGAAGTCAGGAAGACGGAGGACGACCGACTCCCAGCACAAAATTATTATCTCCGTACAAAGTCTAATTATAGTTGAATGTGGTCGTCTTGACGTTCATCGAGAGATATATGCATCTCTCGATGAACGTCAAGACGACAAACTAGCAGTGGATGAAAATAGCCTATTTTCAACCACAGAGCATAATGATTAATTGAATCTAATATTTTTTAATACATCCATGGAAATGGAGATCAATATACCGGCTACATCATAATCTTATCTAAATGACAACGGTATATCATCAAAAATACAATCTAATCCAAATAAGAAGCTGAAGTGGATTCTACCGTTTGTAAATGAGTCAAGTACAAGTCCAACTTGCATAAATTAAGATTAACAAAACATGAAACCGACTTCAAAATGTAAAAAATAAACTAAAAAGAAAAAAAATTGCGTTTCCTTAAATTTTGTGCCTAGAACTTATAATCGACTTGTTATTTTACTAATTACAATCTTTTCGGTTTCGGTTTCTGAAATATGGATATAACTGTTAATCGCATTTCCACTGTCTATACTCCATCATCAGACCTATAATGAGACTTATAACCCATATGGGTGCAAGGTACTCGTCAATATAAATGAATTAAGTCTAAACACAAGGTAGCTACTGTAAACTGTTGAGGAGTTCCCTCGACTGTCTATGGTCTGTATCATCAGACCTGTAATGACACTTATAAGTTATAACCCATATGGGTGCAAAGTTCTCGTCAATATAAATGAATTAAGTCTAAACACAAGGTAGCTACTGTAAACTGTTGAGGAGTTCCCTCGACTGTCTATGGTCTGTATCATCAGACCTGTAATGACACTTATAACCCATGTGGGTGCAAAGTTCTCGTCAATATAAATGAATTAAGTCCAAACACAAGGTAGTTACTGTAAACTGCTGAGAAGTTCCTTTAACTGTCCTTCGTCTTCATCATCAGACCCTAATGATAGTCACAATTTATGTAGGTGTAAAGTTCTCATCAATACAAATTAATCAAGCCCAAACACAAGGTTACTGCTGTAAATAGTTGAGGAGTTCGACTGCCTTTCAGCTCCATCATCAGATCAACTCTAGACCTTCATGAAATTGTAGTGCTTTAAAATACTTAATTAAAAAAATATTAAACGCACTAGTTACTCCTACGATTTTCGAAAGTTCCCCTCGATTTCTCTGGGATGCCATCATCAGATCCTGGTTTCCTTATCATGGGACCACCTCGGAAGTGCACTCTTTTGAATAAAAAAAGAATTTTGAAAATGGGCCCATAATTGACAGAGAAATCGGTGAACATACTTTAATATATATATATATATATATATATATATATATACACACGAACATATAACCTCCTCCTTGTCGAAGTCGTTTAAAATGAGCATGTGGCAAGGTTGGCAAGTGTCCTTTCTCTGAAAACCTGACTTGGTCGGTCAAGAGTTGGAGGAAAACAGACTCGGAGGGGATGAGTGTGGTGCGCTGCATGCTCAAAAGCGATGAGGCCTGGCAGACGGCGGTCATCTTCTGCGAAACCGTCATTTGGCAGAAGGAGGCCGCGGAGCGGGACAGAGAGGGCGACGCCACGTCCGTCCCGCTCCGTCGAAGTAGGACGTGTGTGCGGAGGAGGCGCTACGCACACCTCCTGCGTCCCGTCTAACGGGGCTCGGGGTAAGGTTGGGTACTTGCTCCGGTAGAAAAGTTTCGGCGTCGGCGGGGGTACTCTAGGTTGTCGGAGTTCCCCCCGATTAGGATGAAGCCCGGTTACGAGGGAAACGGGCGGTCGCGTGGGGTGTTCTATGTTAGTCAGATCCAAGACACTCCACTTACAGCGCCTGAAGGCAACTCGCAGTGGTTTTAGTAGGTGGGGGGAGCCGGGAGGCCCAAATATCCCCGGGAACAACCCATCCCGGGGTGAATGTGCAAAGCATTTCCACTGCGACACTAAAAAGGTGGATTTTATCAGAATTGAGATTTGAAAGATAATGTAAATACGAAAATAGTGATTTCATTATTTTTGTATCCCATTTTCGCCCTCATATATATAACCAAATTATATAGAAGTAACAGACAAAGTTATATTGACATTTATAATATAATAATTGTCCAATCTTTCCAAACACAAACATGGCCCGTGATCAATTATCGTCATATCGACCTTGAGACAAAATATGGTTTATATGGTATGGAAGGTTTAGGAATTAGGAATTAGGTACCATAAAGATAAGTGTACGGCTTGCTTCATATATACTGGTCTGGAAATGTGATGTTCCTTCCTTAAATTATGTTTCCTTTGACTTTCCCGTTTTCAATTCGTAAAGTCTTGTTAAGTTATGTAATAATTTTGTAGGATAAAAAACAGGACAGCCTCCAAATAATATTCGTCTACATTCTACATTATAATTTCTAACAAACAGAGGGAACTTAAGTTTATTGCACTCACGTTATTAGACCTAATAAAAAGGCATACGACAGCACAGACGCCCCAATTAAAATCAATAAACATAAAAAGTTACTAAGCAATCAGAGCAATGAAGTCGTAGAATAAAGTAGTTAAGACGCGTTCACACGACTTAATAATTACAATTTTACGATATTAAAAAAAAAAAGTTCGGCGCACTCATTTTTTATATTAGCTGGATAGGCCAACTGTAAAATGAGGCATCTGATGGCACTTACATCTCTAGACCATTAAGTCAACGTTGCCCACGAACCGAGATCTAGGCACGCGATGCCTATGAGACGTAAGAGTAGAAGTAAGTCTCGGTGCCAGCACACTGCACGAAAGCAACTTACGCCAAATGAGAGCGCTGCCTAGTAATAGATACGTTTAGTGGTTAAGACTAGCTGTCAAGCATATTATATAATGTTCAACACGTGTAATATTTACTGGTTCGATACGAGCAGCCAAAGTTCATGTGGTTCATATTTAACGGCAGATATATAGGCTAGTGTCGACAATGGCGCGAAACTAAAGCTCATGTTACGGTAAACATAGGTTTAAATTTGATGATCCTAGCAGACACATTGCAATGATTGCTTCATTTCTTGGTACAGATTTTTTCGTGGTTTATAAAGACTTACATGTACGTTTCATATACTTGCAAAAACGATCACGTGAAGCCCGATTTATTCCATAAACATTGTGATCCTTACAATATGCAGGCCATGGTCACAGATCACAGGAGGTATGAAGTGACACTGAAGACTAACGTTCCGATGCTGAACAAAGCGACTGAGTTTAAGTAAACTTTAACTACAAAAACACCTAAATGCTAAAATAAGGTGGACACATAAACCGTGCCAATTTTTCGCCCAGACGTGAATCAGACGCTCTTCGAATAACTCCGAATTACTCATTGGCACAATTAATATAATATATCATTATTACATATATTTAATGACCATCATTTATTTTATACTATATAATTGAAACATTTATTATTAAAACAATTGTCTTATAAATAACGTAAATTTTAGCTATTGTTAGAGTTGGCTAATAAATTAGAGGCTTTAGATAAATTTTATTATTTACCGTATTTTTGTCGGATAATTGGTTTACAATAAGAGAGCATTAGAGTTAGACGACAAATAAAAAATTTATTTATTTATTTATTTATTTTTTAGGGAAACATACAGTACATTAATACAGAATCAAAAATTCACAAATAATTATACTTAAACCAGCAAAGTTTCCACATGCTAAGTATATTACATTGTTAGAGCAAGCAAAGTAGCATTACAACATTATTAATTAAATTAAATAGGCATGATATTGCAGTAGCATTTACAATAATAATAAAGATAATAACAATAATAAATACATGTGTGAAATGAAGAATTGGACTTAATAATAATTAATTAAACAAAAGAGATAGTGCAGCATAAAAGTAATTTAAAAAATCAGTATATGCAGACACCATTAATTACTTGAATTTATAACATTTAAAACTTCCTTTTTTACCACCC
Organism: Helleia helle; assembly: GCA_963853865.1. Classification (NCBI taxonomy): domain Eukaryota; kingdom Metazoa; phylum Arthropoda; class Insecta; order Lepidoptera; family Lycaenidae; genus Helleia; species Helleia helle. The sequence continues at coordinate 8,890,295 of OY971434.1, forward strand.
TTAAACTTTTATCTCGGAAAAAGTCTACATTAAGGAAATTTTTGTTATACTGAGTGCAAGCACGAAAGATAAATGTGTTAGATGTATATTTAGTTCTGGTGAAAGGAACTATAAAAAGCGATTTATTACGGGAAGACAGTCTGGGACATCTAAAACTAATTTGATTTAGCAGGTTAGGGGAGTCTATTATACCATTAATAATTTTGTACAAAAATATTTGATCTCTCAACAATCGACGATCTGACAGAGATAAGGTTAGTAAGGTTTCACAGCTCGTTTTTTTATATTTTAAATGTTTAACAAATTTATTTTGAACACTGTCTAATTTATCTATATATGTTTTGTATTGTGGATTCCAAACTACAGATCCGTATTCGAGAATGGAGCGGACGAAAGAGTTGTATAAAAGCGTCATAGTTTCCGAATGTTTGAAGTCCTTGCAGGTTCTTAAGACAAAACCAAGCATGCGATAAGCCTTTGCAACTATATGATCAATATGCGATTTAAACGTTAATTTACTGTCAAGATAGATCCCGAGATCCTTCACTTCAGTGAGCCTTGTTATGTAGTCGTTGTTTATAAGATAATTGTAACAGACATGATTTAACCTTCTTGTGAAAGTGATAACGTTGCATTTTTTAACATTTAAATTTAATAAGTTATTGTTACAATATTCGCATAGATTATTTAAGTCCTCTTGTAAAAGTTCACAATCAAATGGCGAAGAAATTTTTTTGATTAATTTCATATCATCAGCATAGAGAAGTATCGTTGAATGCTTTATAACTTCTTTTATGTCATTAATAAACAGATTAAACAGTAAAGGACCTAGATGGGAGCCTTGAGGTACCCCCGAGGTAACGGGAACGAAGCTTGAACAGTGTCCCTTGATGGTAACAGCTTGGCTGCGATTTCGAAGGTATGAACAGAACCACCGAAGCAGATCACCGTGTATACCGAGTACTTCAAGCTTTTGTAAAAGTAATGAGTGTGAAATTTTATCGAATGCCTTCGAGTAATCGGTATACACCACATCAGCCTGGCTGCCCTTGTCCATAATACTGCATACGTTATGGACTAGCTCACAAATATTGGATTCTGTAGATCTTCTACTAACAAAACCATGCTGCTCATTCATTATTAGTGGCCTAATTTGGTAATAAATTTTGTCATAAATTATTTTTTCAAATACTTTTGCAATTATACATAATTTGGAAATAGGCCTATAATTTTGATCATTATGTTTGTCTCCAGATTTTAATATTGGAACAACGTACGACCGTTTCCATTATGATGGCAATTCGCCACTTTTTAAAGACATGTTGAATAGTAGGTATATTGGATATGCAATTGAGTTATGACAATGCTTAAGAAAGAATGGTGGCAGATTATCTGGTCCGGATCCTTTATTCACATCTAACATCTTTAAGTATTTTTCTACAGTTTCAACCGAAATTAGGATTGAACCCAAATTTAATTGATTAGTTGACAAGTTATTACTGGGGTTAGTTATTTGAGTTGGCGGATCATAGACAGATTGAAAATAATCATTTAATAAAGCACATATATCATTGCCCTCATTAGCAATTTTACTATTAAAGAATACTGACTCAGGAATGGCATTAGATGTTTTTTTAGATTTTACAAATGTCCAAAAGAATTTACTGTTACTTTTAATTTTAACTTCTTAATTAAAGATATATTTTTCGTAGCAAATTATTTGCTCATGTTTTTGCCTATCGCGTAGGAGGCTAAAAGTGTTGTAATCGGATATTCTATTGTAGATTTTCCATCTCTTATGATATTTGAGTTTTTCGGAAATTATCTTTTTTAAGGATTTAGAATACCAAAAAGGAAAGTTATTAATATATTTAATTGTTTTTGATGGAACGAGGTCCGAAATCACTTTATTTATAGTTTCATAAAAAATACTCACTGCCTCTGATATATCACAGTCGTTGAACAAGTTGAACCAATTAATGTTATTTAATACTTCATTAATAGCTTCGTAATCGGCGTCACGGAAAAGACGAATAGTTCGATCGGGGCTGACAAGATTACGAGAAATGTTTAGTTTTGGTTCAACGGAGAGTGTTGGGTGATTAAGGTCTTCCTGGACTAAAGGATCAATAGCTCTACTTACTAGACAATCACAGGTAGAGATTACTAAGTCTAAGTATCTCGAGTTCGAGTTAGATATTGTGTTAAATTGTTTAATATCATTAACATTCAAAAAGTGATATATGCTATTAATATACATGTCTCCGTTAATATTTTCAATTTTCATAAAGGTACCATATTTAGTCCAATTTGCTTTAGAAATATTAAAATCACCCACTATCAAAAAATCATCATTCGGACTATGTGTAATATCATTTGATACATGTTCGAAAAAATCGCAGAGAGCTTCATAATGGAATTTACAGTGTGGGAAATAGCAACAATAAAGATGAAGCTGCCTAGAGCAAGGAGGAGTATTCAAACTTATGGTTACCTTTATAACATCAGCTGCTGCATTCGTTAAAGGGATAATGGAGGAACTCCGCACTCTAAACTGTGTTTTTAAAGCTATCAATACGCCACCGCCCATTGTGTCACCACGAGTGCAATAATCTCGATCGCTTCTATAAATATAGTAACGCGAGTCAAATAATTCCGAATCAAAAATATGTTCATTTAACCATGTTTCGGTAATACATATTATATCATAATCCGACCGAATAACGTTTCTGAAAAAATAATTTGTTTTTGTACGTAATCCACGAGTGTTTTGATATATCACTTTAAAACCTATTTTTTTTTTGGTATTGTAGCAATAACACACAAAAGTGATGTCTGATATTAAGATTACCAACCTTTAACAAGTAAATTCGACGTTAAGAGACATGTTAATATAAAGTGAACTAATTGAATGTTTTTTTTTTAATGTTTGAGAGGTTCCAGACTAGTTACTGTTTTTAAGATAATTGAAATTCCAGAGTTATAACAACAACAATGACAAATAATGATCAATAATTCATAATAATAAATATATATGCACGTTACATTAGTTACTAAACACGCATCAAATTTATAAATTCCACTAAAACTAAGATGCTGAGTAAATACATTATTATAAAGGGGATAAAAATATGTAACTTCCATCATAAAAAGTAAGCATACGAGAAGAAAATGGATGACAAAGTATAAATTAATAGGTCTTATAAAATCTTTTTTAAGTCACTCAGTTTCTCTATATGTAACACCGGACTAGATGCGTTACGACGAATCATTATCGAGCAGTTTTTCACCCACACAAATTAATATTGTTTTTCTTTGGCTATTTTTTTCACCTCATACAATAGAGCTTTGTTTTTGCTTGTTAGATGGTCATTAAAATATATAAAGTTTTTGTTAGACACGTATCCGATATCTTGACATCTCAGCTTTAGTTTTCTCACACTAGCAAGAAAATCGTCTTTCTTGTAGCGGGATTGGAATTTTACTATAATTGGCTTTATTTTTTTATTATTTTTATCCTTTGATGCGACCCTTGTTATAAAATCAATGTCAGTTTCAGAGTTCAATTTAAAATCAGATTTATCAGTGATAGTCTGCAAGATTGACAGTAAATTTTCGTTTTTCTTTTCCGGGATTCCATAAATCTCAACGTTAGATCTCCGGGCCCATTGATCGCGGTTGTTATTTTCATTTTCAATAGTGTCCACAATAGTTTTCAATGACCCTAGATCCGAACACTGCAGGGAATTTTTTTTGAATTCAGACTCGCATATACTGATTCTATTATTGAACTCTTCGAACTTAAAATTAACAAATTCTAACGTCTCCTTGATTCCGGACATTTCCTCACGCAAAGATTTTAAGTCGTTTTTTAAGGGAGCCAGATAGGAACTAAATTCAGCCTTTAATTTAGATATTTCTGAAGACACGATATCTCTTAGCTGTTCCAGTAGGAAAGTGTTACTAATGGAGTCTTGGGATCTATTCGGAGACACTGAGATTGACGCAGCTCCTCGACGCATGTTGATGTTATCGTTATATTTCGTATTAGAATTATGAATACTTCGTACAGGAGTGTTGTCATTGTTAGTTTGTCTTGGTTGAGATCTCAAGCATTCCGGGCATATCCAATTTTTTTTCGCATCTAGAGGTGGTTCGTTATTGGCTGAATACAAACATTGCGAGTGGTAATTGTGACCACATTTTTTGCAAGATACTATATCAGTGGCGCCGTCTGTCGTTAGTTTACAGCAGGAGAACTTCATCTTCAGAAATATTTAAGGAACGAAATTAATGTTTAAACAACAAATAATGCACAAAAAGTAAACCGAGCAACCGGGGATCGAACTCGAAACCAACACTTATGGTCGATGCGTACGCTGAATAGGCCACGCGTGACTTTACTTGCGGGGTGAAAATAAGTGTTTATATTATGTTCAATACCTATTATTGAACGTTATGCAAATGATTTGAATTTGTATTTTTATTTTCGTACTACCGGCAATATCTATTTTACTTCACTAACACAAATTAAGTTTTTGATTTACACTTTTTGTACAAATTTTCTGTAAAATTTGTGTGACTATTTAGAATTATTAATGATCCTAGGTATGATGAGTACATAAAAACCTAATTTTGCTGCACTATTTTTTCAATGTTCAAAGTTCACAGTCACATAAACTATATTTCTATTTCACACAGTATTGATAATATTTGGCTGAGATAACACTGTCACAGACTACTTGCACACTAATTATTAATAATTTGGTGTATAAACGATGAGAAAACACTATTAACTATTTTTAATAAACCAATATTTGCGGAGCTGACTTTACTTGCACAGATGTCGCTTCTATTGTTTTCGGTATATAAAAGTAAGCATAATGTTTTCGGCGATTTCTGACATTTCTAGTACTCGTACCTTAAATGGTCCCATAGTCTTTTGATCCCCATACGAAGTAGGATCGATAGGCATAAAAAAGATTATTTTTATCTTAGCATTTTTTTCGCTGACCGTAAATTTTCTTAAAAATCTGTGAATGCAGTTCAGAATATCTTAAAAAGTTATGGATGATCTCCTAGGAACGTTTTCTTGTAACTATAACGGTTTAGGTCTCAAAAATCGATATTGTATATAATATGATGCTTTACATACAATTGCATACTTAAACCTATAAATACCTCTTTTATGTTGGTCTTAAGCTCAAGAAGGAGGTAACGAATATGCTTTGGTATATTCGTTTGACTCAAGCTTTAGGTCTCTTTTTTGTTCCGTTGTTTGATTTCGAACCTCACTGTCACCCTCACTTGTGTGGGACTCACACTTGGGCTGTGTATACCCAAACTAAAACCACCGCGACGAGTTCCTTCAGTCGCTTTTTGAGAGTCCCGGATCTGCAGGCAACAAGATCACCTCAGCGAAGCTTTAGATCCTAGTTGAATTCAAATTTTGTTTTTATTATATTTAAGGTTAAAAAAAATGGGCGAGTCTAAACACATGTGAGGCACTGGGGCCACAGAACAAAATATTATGTAAACTCTACAACAATATTATACTTACAAAAACATACGAACATCCAAATTGAGAACCTCCTCTTTTTTTAGAAGTCGGTTAAAAAGACAGATTAAGCAAGTAGCGAAAATGACGGATGTGATGGCGATGCTTAACATAATAATGAAGAGACAAACACAAAGTTGAAAGTATCAAGTACCACGTGCATTTGACGTAGACATTAGATAGTACCTACGTACTACGTAGGCTTTCGACATTTTTTGATATTCGCATTGCCTCATGTTCAGGATATTATAGTAAAAAAACATTGCTTATCAGTATACCAAAGCCTGTAATAACTTTGAAAACACAGATTTTGTGTTTCTACCGACACAGTTGCTATGGAGATCATGACACCTCATTAGTCTAATTCGGCCAGGCGGCGGCTACGTATGTATTGATGTACCGAAAAGAAAATATTGTCATCGCGTCTAGAATTTTGGCATGGGCGTTGAAACGTAATGGCAAAAAAAAACCGCTTAAATATATTACAAGGTTATGAAAATTAACAACATCCATCGTCGTAGCATTTTGTCTCGCTTGTCTGTCGTTTTTGCGTCTCATCATATAAAACAAGAGTCTTTAATTAGCAGAGCCAGAAATTGATATGGTCCCATTTTTATTAAGATCTTCCCAGTTTATATTTACCTTCCCAGAATAAGTGAGAAACTTAGTATACTTAAATCAGGTGTATGTTGACCGATAATACTTAACTTATTAATTTACTATCTGAAGATTGTGATAGCTTGCTCATAAACAACCGAGTTCACCTAGAACTACCCCAAACAAATCATTCATGCGTTGCCTATCTTGAGACGTAAAATAAATCTCGGTGCCTCGATCTTGCTTTAGTTAAACAAAGCTGTATCACGGTATGAATAAAAAGGATAGTAGTACCCATACGCACGCAGCACAGCGCATCCATTCTATCTAGAAATAATCGAGTGCTATGTAATATATCAACTACAGGTTGTATTCGAAATCACGCTTGTGAGTACTGATAGTCAGATTAGTGCATCGTTTTAGTAAATAAAAATAAACAAATTAATGGTTGGCCGATGTCCCAATAAGGTTCAAGAGTGGAGGCCGCGTTTAAGTAGACGAAGTGTTGGTCGTCCAATAACCAGGCGGGAAGACGATATCCAGTGGCCGGTCCGAATTGGATGCGAGTGGCAAGGGTTCGGCCGTCTTGGCATTCACTCAGTAAACCTATGTACAGCAGTGAACGAATAGAGGCTGATGATGATGAAATTAATCAAAAATATTCAGTATTTAGCTTTACGTCTAAATCCGGATCGTGCTTCGTTTGTACGTTACTATTTCAATTTTAACAAAGAGATCACGACTATGATGTATTGGACCATCGACCTAACCTAGTAGGATCCCGATTTTATCTCTAATGTAAGCATCATTATAGTGTTTATGAAATGAGTACCTATAATTTTAGATAGGTATTATTTTTTAATATTGACGCCAATTTTATTCATAATAATGAAACAACTTTTTCGGATGTTTTTACATGGCGACGATTCGAATATTATACTGCCCTCCTGTACCCGTGGTTGGTTACGGGAGAACTGAGGTGTCAGACGACGATACGAGAAAGTAAGATGTAGTGTTATTACTGCATCGCAGCCGAATTGGGCCGTAAACGCAAAGTTTGTACATTAGTAGAAGATTAAGTTGATTATATGTTGTAAGCACAAACATTAAAGAAACTGTTATTTTATTACTTTTTAGTTTAGTATTTTTGTAAAATGTTTTTATTTCTTAATTTTTAGTGATTCCGAAATTCGTCGTCTTGGCGTTCATTGAAGGAGGCATGTTCAGCAGTGGATGGATAAAGGATGATGATGATAATGGTGATGGTGATGATGATGATGATGATTACGATGACCGCGACATACTATGGTGTGCTACCAAAGCATCCTATACAATTGTTACATCGACACGTAATAAAATGATCATATCATCAAGGTAAACAAAACCAACCAAATAGGCATTATTGGGAATAACTAAAAAACGGCTTGTCAGATCTTAATAAAATTAATATGGGACCAAATTGGAAACACCAGCTTTCAACCAAAAAAATTTCCATCGAAATCCATTCAGAAACGGCGGAGATATCGAGTCACATACATACAAAAAAGAAAAAAAAACATACAGACGAATTGTGAACCTCCTTTTTTTTAAGTCGGTTAAAAATCGTAAAATCCGTAAAAAATTTATCATTATATGTGCAGACGTAGAATGTTAATAAATAGTAAGGTTGAAAACATAAAGTGGAAGCTGCGTTCATTAGCAAAGGTCGACTGCCAACAAGTTTGGATGGTCCATTTTGGATGATTGTTCTGGCGTTCATTGAAAATTTCAATTATTAAATTGTGAAGTATAAGCCTGACAAGAAAAATAAAAATATACCATTACCGCGTAGATTTGTTTTTTTTTTTTTCAATTTATCACAATTTTTTAAATGGTCCAGGCATAAGATAAGTGACAGCTAAAGTTAATTTAGCATAATATTATAGGATATTCCACTCACCCGCAGTCAAGAAATGTATAAAAGATTCAAATATTTTCATGAAAATAGCAGTGCATCCTAGCGTACATTTTCCAATATGCGACTATGATACTTAGAAACAGTTTCATCTGATACCGAGCTAAATTTGCTTTTTGTTGGCGTCTAAATGCCTGAGAATGCGCCGTGTGGGCGTCTTCTTACAACTGAATAATAAAGGTTTTAAATAATGAATTTACCAGCACTTTACTTTTAAATTATATAATTGTTCTAGCTTCCTCTGATTACACGATTATCGGTCGACTAGGTAGGATTGTTGATCCTCGTAATCATCATTGCTCTCTATTCATCTAATGTTCATTAATTCATCAAGTAATATGTAGTAGTAAAGAAACCAGAGTTGGCTAACTAGCATTAGCCAGAATTAGAAGCCAGGCCCAGGCTACTTCCCTTCATTTACTCCCAAAATTCATATCTCGCCTGTCCACGTAATGCTAATCTATATGTCAGTGCTCGCAATCTTTTTTTTTTCTCAATTCTTTGCCTATATTGCTCTTCTTTCCGAAGCAGCAAAGCTACTTTTTACTACAGCACTTTGCAAACAACAAAGCTACTTTTCGGAGCAGCAAACAAACTTTGCAGGCAGCAACTCTACTTTTTATATAGCAAAGCAAATATACTCAGCATCATCTCCGTGATCTTTGTATATACCACCATATATATACATTGAGTTGCATCATTGATTCCAAAACGTTTGGCAAGCCATTTTTTTACGCATACCACCATTAACTATCTATATAGTTGCATTTTATTGATTAATCCAATATTTATAAGAGTTATCGTCGAGATAGAAAAACTTATTCATTAAATGGGCCATAAATCGTAAATGGTAAGTTTTACAAAAAGTTTACGGGAAATAAAACATGGTCTCAATAACTTTTGCCCTAAAGTGAATAGTTTCCGAGATATCGGCCAGAAACTTATTTCAAGATGGCGCTTGAAGCTCCAGCTGGATCTGACATCATTTTATGATTTTATGCTGAGTAAAACAGGACCTATTCATTGAGCAAATATTATAATTGATTTAGCATTATTATGTATGATAGTTTTTATGTTTAACTTCTTTTTTAGTTTTTTATCATTATCACAAAATTTTATTTTTTATTATATATTTATATTTTTTGGAATTTTATTTTAAAAGAGCATTTTTTTATTAAGCAGGTCCAGTTTTACCTCGGATAAGGTTCCTGGACCTATGTAAGGACTCGCACTTTTGAATGCACTACCCCACTACCTGCGACCGCCTTCAGCCGTGTTTTAAGGGTGCCGGATTTGCAGGCAATTAGATCACCTCAATGACAGGCTGGCCATTCTACTCCTCGTAATGGGGCACTGCGGGGGCCTGCCCAGCCGCCACTAAGCTGTTCCGGCGACGTCGTGCCTTAATGGGCCCAGGTTCCCAACCTGAACCCAACATGAGCACAGGGGCGTTACTCCTACGGTTTGTAGGAGTAACCCACCGTCGCCCCGTTAGCAACGCTTAAAAGGCTTTCGACGACAGTGTGGACTACTGGGAGGCACAGCGTATGGCTCGGCATCATCCCAGCACGTAGCCTACCGGCCTTCCTGCATCGGCGCACACTCCGGCAGCCAAATAAAAGAGCATTTAGAACTAATAAACGAAAAAACCTGATGCCCGAGCAGCAGTGTTTTGATTCAATTAGTTAATCGCATGGCAATAATTGTGTTAAGTGACAGTCTGAGATTGTTGGCATTTAGCCGAGGATTAGTTGACTATATTGCCAGCTGGAGTCTACCAGACACTAGACGATATTTTTAAGGTTCAGTAACCAAATAGAAAAAACGGAACCCTGCTGGATTCGTCATGTCTCATGTCTGTCTGTCCGTCCGTATGTCACAGCCACTTTTTTCTGAAACTATAATAATTAATAAGTATATCTACTGTTGAAACTTGGTAAGAAGATGTATTCTGTGAACCGCATTAAGATTTTCACAAAAAAAATCAAAAAAAAAACAATAAATTATGGGAGTTCCCCATACCTAGAACTTAAACTCAGATAGTTTTTTCATCAAACCCATGTAAATAATAATTATAATTCGGGCTTGATCGGTAGCGGGTGCGGAGCGCGCGGAAGACAGGTTACCGACTGCGCTTACCCTTTCTTATAATTGCGCTTACAAGAACTTTTATAATTTATATTATTATATTACTTGCTACTACGGAACCCTTTTTTATATACCCTTCTCTGCTGTATGCAGTAAATGCATATCTAGGTTCTAGTATGTCTCTTTTAAAAAACATGTTTAAAAAAATGATGAGAAAGTTTAAAACAGACTAAAAAGTTTTAATGTCGATGGTGTTTATGTATTCAAACATGGTATAGAATATTTAAACTTTTGTAAATAATGTAGTGTATTTATGAATTGAACACAATATATTTGTATATTCTCAGAAACATCAGCATAAGAAAAACGTCGGTAACTTCGTAAATTTCCAAAAATAGGAAGTGGATTTTGAGATAAAATTGGCACATGCGTTGCGCGGAGACACAGTTTGGCAGAGTTTGTGAGCTATATACGACTCAGGTTCAAGGGCGGTACGCCACCGTTAAATATAATATTGCCTTCTAAACATCTAACACGGAGACCGTCGTCCCCATCTACCTTCCAACCAGGACCATCGCGCGACCGGGTAACGGCCGTATTGGCGTTCATTGACAGAGGCCTATGTCCAGCGGTGGATGGAAAGGGTAACAAGCACAATACATATACAGAATCTTAAATGAAGCTAAGAATGTTGTCAAAGTCCTCAGACACTTAGGTTATCTAAAAATATCATAATTCAAAGTAATATAATCTTAGACATTTTCCAAGTTAAAAGTTTACAAATAGTTTTAGACAATTCGTTTTCGCTAACGCACGTGAATGTTGGCTACTTACATTTGTTATTTTGTCGAGGTGGTTGTCTCATAATATAATGAATTTTAAAAATATTTGTGTTCATCAAATAGAAAGGTCTGTGATATCAGCAACCTTGGGCGATACTCACAATTTCGTGTTTGAATGTTTAGCGTTCACTCACGAATTCGTTAGCTATACTCATCAGTCTAGAGCGCTTCTCAAACTAGATTTTTATATCAATATTTTATGGATATAAGAAATACGTACTTTGGAATAAGGCATAATACGATATTTTTTTGAGATTAGGAAGAAAATTATAATATTTGAGAGTGAATATATACAGTGACATTAAAAAAATCGAATTAGGCTTAATTTACAATAAAGTTTGGAGAATAAAACCTCGTAATTGGGTTCTTTGTTAAAGCGAAACAAATAGATGAGTTTTGTTCAGAGATTTTCTGTTCGATATTTCGAATTATAACAAAATAATTCATTTAGTAAGATTGGATATACTTGTTAAATGTACGGTATTAGTGTACAGTAGCAAAAACCAAAGATAACCAAAACTAAAAAAAACACAAACCAAAAACCTTCGGTTTTTTGCTACGTACAATCCTACTTCAACTTTGCTACAGTGCAAATCACACTAGCCCTTAGCCTATATTTCGATTCTACTCATGTCACAATGTCAGCAGCTCTCATACCAGCACGCTTGTAGTACGTGCGCTATGTATGCAGGTTCTATTTGTCTTTCGTGTATTTAATAGAGAACGGGTTAATCTTGATTGACGGAGTCAAGATAAGTGTAAAGTAAATGACCAACTTGCTATATTTATTTGAATGTTGGTATAAAATACTTTTCACTTATTGTGTGCAAAATCGTGTCTAATAAAAGCCCAGTGCCGCAGAAAATATTACATCCATTTTGCACAAACAAGAACTTTTACTCGATTTTAAAGGAATTGAAGGATTTTCTATACTTATTTCAAGTGGATAACGGTATGAATGCATACCTATACGGAACCAGGCTATCTGTTCTGAGTCATACATTTCTTATCTCAATTAGCTATAATCAACATACATTTTTTTTATGTCATAGGGGGGTAAACGAGCAGTCGGAGCCTTAAGACGCCCATACACATCCACAAAACCAGAGGTTATGCAGATGCATTGCCCTCCTTTTCTCTATCCTCCCAGTGGGCCACTGGAAACTCATAAAGCGCACGAAACGTCGCTGTTATGTGAGCGAGAGGTACCCCGGTCGTGCCGGCCGAGTTCGGATGCAATGCAGCATATATAAACATAACATACCTATGTCATATGGTATACATGTTGAAGCTTTAAAAAATCTTGAATATTTGTTTCATAACTTTATAACGAATAATGTTTAGTTACCAGCTACAATCTAATTTTAAGACTAGGCGGCCATTGAAATAGAATATGTCCAGCAGTGGATACAGGTTGACGATAATGATGATCATGGTCAATCATGATCATCTTACCATTTTAAGCAATTTTGCTTCTACAGGTGTCCCAATTTTATTCGTGAAAATGTACACCCCGAGACAGTCTTTTCACTCCTGTTCCTACTTTTATATTTATCCATTTTTTTTTATCCCGAATAGTGCTTCGGTAACCTGTATCAAATCTGTGAGTTAACTATTCCAGCTTGAAAGTGGATGTTATTTTTTGCCGAACCATGTATTCAATCATTTTTATTCGCGCTACTTTATCAGCCTGTACTGAAAAACAAGTAAGTACCACGCCGATTCTAATTAGTGGTGTAAACACTTACCACATTATAGCTATATTCGGCCCAAAATATTTTTTTAAACTTAGTTTGATTTAGTTTATTTAGTTAGTATTTAGTATATTAGTAGTTTGAGTTCTCTAAACTTACTAAAAAATAAAAATGATTTTAGTGTACCCAAAATTTATTTTTTATACACATACCAGCGTGTCAGCTTGGCGTCGACTTTGGTATCCCTGTAGAGGACACGTATATATTATATATACGTGTCCTAATATATATCCTATAATAACTTTTTAATAATGGCCGCTAATATAACTATTTACGGTCATAGAACACACGAATATTCGCGGAACAAAAATATACGAGATTTCCAAGAAAAAAACACCTTCTGTGTCTGTTGTGTATTGTATATGTCACCGTAAAATTGTAAATACACACAAGATGACCCACGTGAGTCTAATTCGATGAAGACCTCTCACCAAGTGAAGACGGTTGACCAAACGGTTAAAACTTTAGGTTTAGAAGGAAGTAAGCGATCAAAATAATATGTGGGTCGAACCTCCCTCGAAACCTCCGTCATATAGGAATCTATTTTAATTGCATTAATATATGCTAAATTTTAATTAGTTTCCTAACAATTGAGTATATCGATAATAAACATAAAATATAGGTACAACATTATTTTCTAATGTTTACTCAACATTCACTCATTATAATAAAACAACTTTTACGGATTTTATAAGTCATATAGTGACCATGGTTGCCGTATATTATCCGAAATGTTGGGCTAAAACTTAAAACCGCGATAAAATCTGTCGAATTGTTTTATTTTAATCATCATCATCATCATCGTCAGCCCCTATCCGTCCACTGCTGAATGTGAGCCTCCCTCAATGAACGCGAAGACAGACGATTCCTCGCCACTCGCATCCACCACAGACCAGCCCCTGCACGGAGATCGTCTTATCCTGGCCGATCTTCTTATTTCGTCTACCAACGCTAAAATAAACTAAAATAATAATCAATATTTTTTCCTAGATTTTGATGGATATTTTTTTATCATTATCACGTGATTTATCCATGTTAGTTCTACACATATAAGCCTTTCTTTTTGATGTGATGAAGCAAATATTATTTGCGTAAGAGGCATTTTCGTCATAAATCAAACAAACATCTTAATTTGATGAAAATAAGTCCCGTGACTGTAGCCACCAGATAGAGATACGAGTTATCATAAACAAATATATTATTACACTAGCTGCTGTTGCCCGCAGCTTCGCCCGCGTTAACTTAGATGTACAGCCGTACACGGATTGATGATGATTATTTATCTATGGACGGGCGTAGGACTTTATTTTATAATATGAAGTGATTAATACCGTATTTTTGTAAATAGCTTTTACATTACCGCTTTAAGATTGCCAATTTTTAAAGTATTAAAATGGATATAGGTAGTATGTTATCTTTAACATAATATAGACATATTATCCCATCGCGGACTTTTCAGTAGGCATATTTAGGATACACAATTCTACCATATTACAATGATACAATAATAATTATTATCCTAACTTTCGGAACCGGGGTTCGGCCCGGCTCGGGCGCGAGGCGCGTCATCACGGAGCGCCCGGCTCGCGCGGCTCGGTCGAAATCACGGTGTCGCATGATTTTGCTATATCTTCTAAGATATGCATTTCATTTGCATGATATAAACGGGAAAAACATACTTCGTGAAATGCTCAAGCTAACTAACATATTTAAAATGATAAGGATTAATACCACATTTGTGTAAATAGTTTTCCAACTACCGTTTTATAATTGTCCATTTTTTAAGTATTAAAATGGATATAGTATGTTATCCTTAAGAGATATACATAAGCCATCGCGGACTTTTTTGTAGATCTTTCTAAGGTGTACAATAATGTAGTACATAATTTTGATCTATCTGTTAGTGTTCATCCAGCGTTTGCAATGTAAGTGCAAAAAATGTGTTTATTTACGACATCACATTAGAAACCTCAAAAATAACAGTATTTATCCACTATTTAATGGATGTTATTATACATATAAACCTTCCTCTCGAATCACTCTATCTAATAAAAAAAACCGCATCAAAATCCGTTGCGTAGTTTTAAAGATTTAAGCATACAAAGGGACATAGGGACATAGGGACAGAGAAAGCGACTTTGTTTTATACTATGTAGTGATGTAGTGATATACATTTTCAAACGCATTAATTATATTTTAAGCAAAAACTTTGACTCATCTTTCAATCATCTTTTCAGACAAAATAAAATAGTTAATTATAATAATAACTAGCTGTTGCCTACAGCTTCGCACGCGTTAACTTAGATTTACAGCCGTACACGGTTTGATGATGATTATTTTTATAGTCTTAGGAGTACCTTACTCGTTATAACATCAGCTATCGGCCAGTGAAAGTCCCATCAAAATCGGCCCAACCGTTTAATAGATTAGCCGGAACAAACAGACAGAGAGACAAAAAATGTGTATATATTCATATGCATTAAATAAAAAGCGTTTTTTTTAAATATAACAACTCGCCCTTTGCCCCCTGCTCTTTTTTCCCCTCTTCTTATAAGAGGGGTACAAAAAGTTCACTCGGTTCAATTAGCTTCGCCCAAGGTGCTGGGCTCACCCTAGGCTACTGAGCCCCACCGCCACGTCAAGGCCTGAACCATTGTGAAGCGCTAATTATTACCTATTCGGATAGACCTACAGAGATCTTTCAATAGCGTATGTCTTGCATACAATTGACTCTTCCCCAACCCGACGCCAGGAGGCCGTGCGGTCACAGACTACACGGTTAGCGGAGGTCAACCCCCCAATAATAATCAACCTTAAGTGAGCCAAATCGGCTCACAATTGTCAGACGAGGAATTAGGGCCCTTGGGCCGTTAGCATAGATCCCTCCGAAAAAAGAATATGACTCTTTAAATAACCACACATATTCAAAAAAAAAAACTGCAAGATGCTTCAGCGATAAGAAACTAGACAAGCGCGAATCTGACTTGCGCGCTGAGGGTTCCGATTATTCGGGTACCGAATTTTATGTAATATAATGTTGTTAGAATAATATGTTTTCGGGTTTTCCTTTACTTATCTCGTGAGACCTAGCTTCTTGCCAAATTTCACAATTATAGGTCAGTGGAACCCTTAGGTTTTGGCTTGTCAGATAGACGGACAACGAAGTGATCCTATAAGGGTTCCGTTTACTAATTTTGAGCAACGGAACCCTGAAAATTGATTTGCACTTGCTTCTGTAAACAAGCCTAGCAGATAGCGATAAGACACGCTAAATGGTAATGGGTACCTACTTCTACAGTTTTAAGAAATGATACATGATTTTTAGTAGGTACAAGTTCGTTCACCTCGATTTTATCTGTTATTTATCATCATCGTCATTAACTTGGTTGTGTTAGATGTTTAGTAATAACTAAAGAAAACTTAGTACTATCGGCTTGAACTCGTATACAATTCGCTTTTCTCCAAGGGTTTCATACCATTTTACCGTATGTTTGAGGTGAGAAGACGACGGGGAGACAAGGAAGAGGTCTTTGACGAGGGAGAGGCCTGGCGGAGCCGCCTGAGAAGGCGGGTGCTCAGCCAGTGGGGTGAGCGGTTCAGAGAGCCGAGCGCGAAGCACCGCGCCATGTCGGCCGTCGGTCGAATCCTGGATTGAGGCTTAACATCTTATGTCTCAGGTAAGGCAGCACATAAATGAGTTGCCTGGGCTCGTTCCGGGTGGGGTGGATTATGTTCATGGCCGACGTCGGCCACTTATCTACCATCAGGTGGCACGTTTGCCAGTTTGTCTATCCAAAAAACATTTTAAAAAAATCATCACCTTCCACCTTGCGCATATCCTGACGGGGCACGGCTGCTTCGGAAGGTATCTATGGAAGGTGGCAGGGGCGGAGGACTCGCCGGGGTGTCATCACTGCAAAAGCAGTGAAGACACTGCAGACCACACCCTGGCGAAGAGCCCAGCTTGGGCTGAGGCAAGAGCGCCCTTCATCGATGAGGTTGACGCGGACCTGTTACTCCCTGCGGTCATCCGAGCGATGACTTTCAGTGAGAGCGCGTGGCAGGTGGTCCTCTCCTTCTGCGAAGACGTGATGTCGCAGAAGGAGGAGGCAGAGCGGGAGGGAGCGCACTGCTGCCCCTACCCGCAGGAGAGCAAGGCGGCGAAAGGTGGTCGCGGAAGTGAGGGACCTGTGGGCGGCCGATCGGGGATGCGGGGGATCAAAGGAGTAAGGGACTCCATTCCCCCTACCTCCATAAGAGAGTGCCAGATGGCACGCCATCGGAACCCCGCGCGCGTCCACATCTCCCGCACCATGCGCTCCCGGTTGCATGGGTACCACCATCTTGCTCGTTTCTCCCGTGAAACAGCTTTGCTGTGTTTCGGAGAGAAGGGCAAGACAGGCAGTGTAATTACTGTCACCGAGACTTAACATCTTATGTCTCAGGATAGGCAACAACATAGATAAGTTACCTGGACTCGTTCCATGTATACTAGTTTATGTTCATGGGCGACGTCGGCCACTTACCATCAGGTGGTACGTTTGCCAGTTTGCCTATCCAACATTAAAAAAAAACGGCGAGGAGACCACCACTGGGGTTAAGTGGGTAGAGTCTGCGCCCACCTAAATTTTTCTAATATTTTTTTTAATCTTTTCGGTCGCAGAGTCCCACATAACCCCCGGGCTCCCCCGGGTCCGGTGGTGTGCAGAAAGAGCGTAACCCCAGTGGTGTTCTCCTCGCCGTCTGGCCGGCCTGGTGCGGGAGCTGTGGACGCTACCGGTTACGCGGCGCCGGCTATCCGGCAATCGGAACGTGTGAAAAGGGACTTACCCAGCGCAGCGGAAACAAAAAAAAAGGCTGTCCGTCAGAAAACGGATATTTACAACTTCAGTTTTGCGCAAGCCACTGCGAACACTTCAACAAAAAATATCTACATATTATTTAAACATGTTAAATTTTATTGGAAAAAAAAATCAGACAGGATAGATCAACGAATAATAATCCGCTGGTCAAAAAATTTTATGCCGATCGATGCAATAAGTTATGCATTAGTTAATTATAAATTTCATGTAGCTTGAATATAAATATTGCAAATGCGTTAGTTGTTACATAGGCTGCACTAAAAGTATCGGGAATGGAATATTTCCACTGTTCCTGTCATATTAAAATCTTTTTAATTGAAAACTCCTTGGTTTTAAAAATCGAATACCATTTATTTATTTAAAAAAAGATTCTCGGTCTTATCATAAGGTCCTGTCAAACTTGTTTAGTAATTGAGAAAACATTTTACAAAAAATTAAAACCGACTTCAAAAATACATAACTAAAAAGTAATAAAATAACTGTTTCTTTAATTTTTGTGCTTACAGTTTATAATCAACTTAATATTCTACTAATGTACAAAATTTGCGTTTACCACGTAATTATAGTTACTTTTGGAGTCCGTGTCAGCCAAGGTAAGTAGGTAGGTAGTGTACAGCAACAAATACGACACCGACTCCAAAAGTAACTATAATGACGTGGTAAACGCAAAGTTTCAGCATTGATGATGATGATGAAGGTGATGGTGATGATAATGATGATTAAGATGACCGCGACATACTATGGTGTGCTACCAAAGCATCGCACATATAATTGTTACATCGACATGTAATAAAATGATCATATCATCAAGGTAAACGAAACCAACCAAATAGGCATTATTGGGAATAACTAAAAAACGGCTTGTCAGATCTGAATAAAATTAATATGGGACCAAATTGGAAACACCAGCTTTCAAACAAAAAAATAACCATTGAAATCCATGCACAAACGGCGGAGTAATCGTGGCACATACATACAAAAAAAAATCATACAGACGAATTGAGAACCTCCTCTTTTTTTTTAAGTCGGTTAAAAATGGAATCGACTCGAGAAAATTCTAGAGCGATGATTTATTATGACTTAAAAATAGTGTGTTGACCGGATGATTTCTGCATTTGGTGATGAAGCCCCATCCAAAACCACAATTTATCTCTGGTTTGCTGTATTTCAACGTAGACGTATCTAGCTCAGTGATGCTCCCCGCCAAGGTCGTCCAAAAACTGCAGTCACCCAAGAAAACGTTGATGCTGTGCGTAAGCTGGTTGAGGAAGATCGACATGTGACATACCGCGAAATTCAGGCAACTTTAGACATTGGCATGAGTCAAATACAAATAATCTTGCATGAACAATTAGGTGTAAAAAAGTTTTTTTCCCGATGGATACTGCATTTGCTCTGTGAAGACCAAAAAGCGACTCGCGTTACTTGGTGCGTCAGAACTCTCGAAAGATTCCACGCAGGATCCTCAAATGCTGTATACAACATCGTATCAGGTGACGAATCCTAGATATACGCGTACGAACCCGAAACAAAAAACCAGTCACGAGTTTGGGTGTTCGAAAATGAGTTAAAGCCAACAAAAATTGTTCGTTCACGGAGTGTTGCAAAAAAAATGGTGGCCACGTTTGTCTCCAAAACCGGTCATGTTGCGACTATTCCTCTTGAGGGACAAAGAACGGTTAATGCAGAATGGTATGCTAGCATTTGTTTGCCACAGGTCGTTTCTGAACTCCGTAAAGAGAACTGCAACCGCCGCATCATCCTCCATCACGACAATGCGAGTTCTCACACCGCGCATAGAACAAAAGAGTTTTTAGAGCAAGAATTTGTAGGTTCCCCAAAATATGGAAAAAAGCTACGGTCATAGGAATACCCAAGCCCGGAAAACCGCGCTCAGAACCGTCTAGCTATCGTCCCATAAGCCTGATAAGCTCGTTAGGAAAAATCTATGAAAGAATTCTGCTTAGGCGGTTGAAAACCGTCATTAGCGAAAAGAATCTTCATAGATGAGCAATTCGCCTTCCGCGAAAACCACTGCTGCCCGAGGCAAGTTCACCGTATGACGGAGGATATACTCAGAGGTTTCCTTAAGAAAAACAAACACGACACGTGTGCTGTATTCTTCGATGTAGCAAAAGTCTGCGATAAAATCTGGCACGAAGGCCTCATATACAAACTATTCAAGTTAGGAATACCGGACACACTAGTCATCATCATTCACGACTACCTTTCTGACCGGCATTTTAGATATAGAGTTGAGGGCACTCTGTCCTCTCGGAGACCTCTGAGTGCCGGAGTCCCACAGGGCTCCGTGCTGTCTCCGACATTGTACAACTTGTATACCTCCGACATCCCCGAACACCCAGCGGTTAAACGGGCTCTCTTTGCAGACGACACCGCTCTGTATATCACCCACCCCTCAGCCGCAAAGGCTTCCACCATCCTCCAGCGTGCCGTCACAGAGCTGGGTGAATGGTTCGCAAAATGGAGGATTGATATAAACCCTGAAAAAAGTGCCTCCATAAAATTCTCCCGTAGGAGGGTCACAAACAGACGACCTTATCGTACCATGAAACCGATAAGGTTTAACAATGTAGAAATACCCAGAGTAGATCAGGTAAATACCTGGGGGTCACCCTTGACAGGTCGTTGTCATTTAGACCACACAGAGACAGTCACCAAAAAGGCCAAATTCGTCTTGAGCCGTTTATATTTCTTAATTAACAAAAACAGCAAAATGCATAAGCTAACCCTGTATAAAACTTGTATCCGACCCATTATGTCATACTCTTGTATCGCATTCGCGCATGTGCCACAAAGTCGACTCAATGCACTACAAATAGTCCAAAATAAATTATTACGCATGGCAACCGGTTGCCCGTGGTACGTAAGAAACATCGACCTGCACAGGGACTTCAGATTAGAGTCCATTAGGGGCCACTTCAAAATAACGTCAGAACGTCACTTTGAAAAGGCACTTCTCCACCCCAACCCGCTCATCGTGAGCGCGGCAAACTATTCCCCAGATAGCTAAGTTCCAATTAGACATAGGTTACCTAAGCATGTTTTAACAGATCCAGCTGACGAAATCTCTCAGCTACTAATGCGCGACGCAAAAGCGCGACGCGAACGTCACAACATACACAGAATCACAACAAACGGTGCTAGGTACACCTGCACACCGCTTGAGCCTCGGGGTCGTAAGCGACGTCGACCCCTACACATGGAAACCACATCGATCCGGACCGATCGCGAAAGATTAGGTTCAAATCCGATACGCGTAGACACAAACCCAGATCGCGCTAACAGCGATAGCACTACGCTACCGCTAGATTGCTTGGGCACCGCGCGTGGCCCGCCTCCCTCTACAGAGGGAGGGTTGAGGGCCGGCCCTCATGATGATAGGTTAAATACAACCGTAAAAGATTCGTCAACCGTATCGGATTTGACTAGTCCAAATCCTGCTCTCCCGAGCAGCGCGTGCGATGAACCGCGCCCCCTTTCGAATATTTCTTAAGTGAGCCATCTGTTCACTTACTGTACCGATTGAGCTTAAAGGCCATCAGGCCGAAAAGTCTAGCCCTTCCGAAAAAAAAACCTAATGATTTCTATACTTTCCCTAAAATAAAGAATAAATTGCGTGGTCAGAGATTTTCATCGCCTGAAGAAGCTGTGGACGCCTACAAAACGGCCATTTTGGAGACCCCAACATCCGAATGGAATGGTTGCTTCAATGATTGGTTCCATCGTATGGAAAAATGTGTCAAATTTTGCGGAGAATACTTCGAAAAGCAATAAATACACTTTTAAATAGTAATGTTGTGTCACTTCCTTGATTCCCGAAATTTTCAGTGCCGCCCTCGTAAACTATAAAGTATAAACCTCTTTTTTTTCTTCCGTGGAATCTATTCTTGAAAGTCTCCATAATTGATTCGTTAATCTTCACATTTTATTTAGCAATTTACGTTGGTGACAAAAACTGGAGTGAAGAAAATATTTTTTTAAATGCAGTAAAAAATATAAATACTCTACAAAATGAAACCAAAAAAAACAATTCTTTTTTCCTTGTAAAAAAAAATATTTATATTTTTTAAGGGGACCAGCTTTACCCGTGTTCGGACGTAATGATAAGAATTATAAATATTGGTCCTGCAGTTTTGGAAGTAGGGGTTTATTAAAGAAATTTCCTCCTCTCTTTTAATCTTTTTTCATATTTGAAATATCTTAATTATATTTTTAGTTATAAGCAAAAACCCGAACCCCCTTTTTGCAGTTTTAAATTGTTTATAGATTTTGTCATTTTTGCAAGTACATCTTAATTTTTTTTAAACTATCTACATGCGATTCCAAATCGAATTCGAAAATCTCAACCTTATTTTTAGGAGACGAAAAAATGTTGTCACCGAAAAGGCACTTGTTGACTAAACTACACATTTTAAATGTTAATTGGCCATAATAAAATTACTGCACACTTTGAACTCTTCCTATTTCTTACAGATGACACAGAAGTTTGACATAAGTGAGACTAATGGATAGACGAACTCCAATTCATATTTGGTTTTATGACATTTCTGTAACACATAAATCTATTTGGTTTTTTATATTTTTATATATTTTTTTATATTTTATATTATATTTTTATCAAGTTAAGTGTTAAGTATGTCTAAATAAAAACAAGCGATTCTATTAAGATTATATGCCACAGCCCACAAGATAATAGAACAAAATTAATAATAATGCATAATACTGAATACATTAACATTACTGTGTTAAATATAGTAATTACTAAATCAATTAGTATTTAAAATGCTGTGTTTTGTAATTACTAAGTATTTTGTATTTAGCCAAGCAAACAGTTGGAACTGGTGTTTATTCTAAACAGTGTTATTATAGAATTGTTATTAGTATTAATTTTGTTTGACATGAGATAAAATTTGAATTAGAATTAAATATTTTCTTAATTTATCCGTGAATCGTAAGATATTTTTCCAACGTTAAGGTTACACAAGTCGCTCATCTTTCCATACAAACGCAGAACAGTAATTACTACAATGTTTGACGTTGACTATGAAAAACTAAGTATAATATAAATTAATCTTGTCGTTATCTATGTACATACACACATAGATAACGACGAGATTAATTTATATATTACCCAAAATCGTAAAAAAAATACATTAAAAAAATACAAGCTTCTAAACTTTCGTATTTCAACACTGATTTTAGCCCAACTTTGGGCGTAAATAAATAGTATACCGAGTACGAAAGCTCAAAAATAAAGCCCGTACAGATATAGTTCAGTTATTCAAAAGATAAAATAAATTTATTTTGAAAAGATACACTTATTAGTTTTTCTATAATAACTGTTTTGCTAAAATGACATTTTCGGAATGAATCATTGCGCATTTCATTCTAGCACGCATGTTCGCGCGCTATGTCAGGTGAGATAGCAATCATTTTGTTAGAGTTCGCGCCACCGACTAGTTCAACCTTAAATCCGTAAGTGTTAACTAACACTATGGCACTACCTCTTACTGAAATTAATTTCCAAATCTCAATAACGTTATTTAAATTGTAGCAATATATTATGTATTACTTCTTATATAGAAGTTTACATGTAAGTGTATCTTTAAATGCGTGTGTACTTCCTTAACTCTTATGCTTCGTCCTCACCTGCGTGTATCGTCCCGAAGTTATTCGAGCCGAAGCTTCGTACTTTTGAACACTAAAAAGTTAGCGCGATAAAATCTGCGGTCACATTAGCGGCTTCCATATTTTGCATAACTATCGTGCAATAATCCAAGATGGCCGAAATCATTTTCAAACGACATATATGGACGATGAGTTTATTTATTTCTACATATTATGTGCTAACAATTTGACAACACCAGATGCTATTTTTTTTGTGATTCACATTTTTTGGATCTCTTATAAAATATAGTACAATTTCATCGCTCGACTCCATTTTTACACAGCCACCCGCATGCGTCTGAACTGTTCGAAAACAACGGCAATAACGAACAACGCTAGTTTGAACTCTGACCACGCAGCGCGATATATTGACGCGCTAAAACCACCTAAAACCCTTTGATGTACCGCCACCCGCGCGATAACGCACGCGCAGACCGAAGGTTTACAACAATAGCCGATAATAGTCGGTCACATCTGCGAATATCGTGTCATGGCGCGAAGCTTTGTGACGATACACGCAGGTCTTGTGCGGCCGTAACATTAAACGATTCGCTCAAATGGAATGCCTAAGGTGTAGGCATGAGCGCCGCGCTGGCTACACCACGCCGCGCCACGTCTGATCCGCGCTGCCGCCGCCGCCTATTTGCCACTCGGCGCGCCGTATGCCGATTTTGAATGTTTTGGCAATTTTTTTTCCACTACCCGCGTCCATTTTGCAATTCGCTTTCATTGGTTCGAGTGATGATATTTTATCAGCAGCTACTTCTGGCTCTAAACCTGTTGCTAGCGCATCTTCTGGACAAGCCATGCTATCTAAACTTTCCAAGAAATAAACCAGCGATATTGTAGAGTCAGACTCAGAAGACGCTGAAATTTCACAAGAGTGTTGGAAGTTTCTGGCTACTATAAGATCAGGAGATATAGAAGGAGTAAGGATGAGCCCCCATATCAAATATCTGGGGCTCATCCTTGACGGAGGGTAGACCCTCGGCCCCTATTTCTCCATGTTCGGACCGAAGGTCGTAAAGGCGGCAAGTGCGCTGGGCAGACTCCTCCCGAACCTCAGAGGACCCAGCGCCGCCTGCAAGCAGCTATACTCCGGAGTCTGCCGAAGTATGACGACGTACGGTGCAACCATCCGGGTGCACCGTACGTCTGGGCGGGTCACCTTACCGCGAGAAATAAGGCCCGGCTGCGGTCGGCGCAGCGGGTCATCACAGTATGAGTGATTCGGGGGTACCGTAGGTTTCGTGGGCAGCAGCCACTACCCTCGCCAGTGACCCCCCATGGGAGCTCGTGGCGGAGGTTCTTGCCGAGGCGCACTCCTATGTCTCGGATAGGTGGTCTCTCGGTGAGAGCCTTACGCTCGACGGGATCCTGCGGATTCGCCGACTAGGGCAAGAGGCATTAATGCGAAGGTGGGGGCAGGACCTGGCGCGGCAGCCATATGGCAAAAGCCTGACGGTTGTTCTGTACCCGGTCTTTGAGCGGTGGATGCGCCGTAAGCGCAAGCTTCCGTCTCACACAGGTGCTCACCGGGCATGGCTGTTTTGGTGAGTAGCTGTGCCGGACGTCCCACAGGGAGCCGGTGACAGCACACCCTTGAGGTGTGCCCGAAATGGGCGGCGCTGCGTCACAGTCTGACATCAGTCATCAGAAGGGACTTGTCTCTGCCGAGCGTCATCACCGCTATGGTCGGTGACGACGAGTCCTGGAATCTGCCTAAATTTCTAATAAAAATTAGTGAGTTTAATATTTTTGCTTTTATTGTATTCATTTTATTGCATTTCTTAAAAAAAAACATATCCCGTGAACGGTTTTATCCACGCCGCGGCGCGCCGCTGCCGCCGACCGTTTCAGGCCAGCACGCCGCCGCCGACAGTTTCAGCCTCGGCGCGCATGACTACTAAGGTGTTTACTGTTTAAACGCCTTAACTCAATTTTGTTTATACTTTTTCTTCAGAACTTCACGAATCCATTTACGATCTTTCAAACTGCAATAAGACACGATAAATCTGTGGCGAATGACGCAAGAAGCATGAAAATCGGTCGACATTTCAAGAGATATCGCCGACAAAAAAAAAATAAAAAAAAAATTAAGCAAAAATTATAACCGACTTCAAAAAATAAAATTACTAAAAAGTAATTAAATAACCGCGTTTCTTTAATTTTTGTGTCTACAACTAATAATCATCTTGTACTTCTACTAATGTACAATTTCTGTGTTTAGCACGTCATTATTGTTACTTTTGGAGTTGGTGTCAGCTAAGTTAAATAGGTAGTAGACCAGGTACAGCAAAGATTACGTCACCACCGTCCGTCACCGGTGTCGTATTTGCTGCTGTAGGTACCTTACTACCTTGGCTGACACCGACGCCAAAAGTAACAATAATGACGTGGTAAACGCAAAAATTGTGCATTAGTAGAAGTACAAGATGATTATTAGTTGTAGACACAAAAATTAAAGAAACTTAGCACCCATAAGGGTGCAAAGTTCTTATCAGTATAAATTAATTAAGTCGAATCACAAGATAGCTACTTTAAACTATTTAGGAGTTACCTTAACTGAGCTTTGTCTTCATCATCAGACCCCCAATCACAGTCACAAACCATCTAGATGTAAAGTTCTCATCAATACAAATTAATCAAGCCCAAACACAAGATTACTGAAGTAAATTGTCGAGGAGTTCCCTCTACTGTCTTCCAGCTCCAGCATCAGATCGACTCTAGATCTTCATTAAATTGTAGTGCTTTAAAATGCTTATTTAAAAAATATTAAGCGCACTAGTCGTTCCTACGAATTTCGAAAGTTTCCCTCGATTTCTCTGGGATGCCATCATCAGATCCTGGTTTCCTTATCATGGGACCATTTGGCAAGTATACCCTTTCAAACAAAAAAAGAATTTTGAAAATCGGTCCACAATTGACGGAGAAATCGGTGTACATACATTAAAAAAAATACCGGCCGAGTGGAGAACCTCCTCCTTTTTGTTGAAGTCGGTTAAAAACAAGTATGTCGATGTTATTGAGATTATGAATCAAGCAAAATCTGAGAAGATAGAGAAAAGATTGTTAAGCAAACAATCAACTTTTTTTTTTCTTTTCGAAATGCTCTGAGGCATCCCGCGGGGGGTTGTCCCCAGGCGCGTTTTTGTGGGACTCGCTGCGCCCGAAAGCGGGTAAGTGGTCGCAGCTCTATCCACTAAAACCCGATGAATGCCACCAATGCCGCCTTTGGTAAGGTGCCCCGGATCTAATGAGCAAACAGGGCACTTCGACAGCTAGTCAGTCCCCCAAGGGACCGACGCCACCTCCATAGAGGGATTGTCCCGCACCGCAGAACAACCCCTCCCAACGTCGGGACAGTACAATGGAGTGAGGTTCCCGTCCTTGCCCCCTGCTCTTTTTTATAAGAGGGGGTACAAAGAGCCCCCTTGGCTCAATTAGCTTCGCCCAAGGTGCAGCGGCTCACCCTAGGCTACTGAGCCCCACCGCCACGACAAGGCCTGAACCATGTTTGGGCAGGTATAGCGTGCCCTAAACTACTACTAGAAACAATAACACAAATATTCAGATACGATATAAGTTACTCGAAGAAGCAATTTTAGAAGTTGTTTAGCTGTCTTGAATAAAGTTTTATGCAAATTGCATTGACAGGAATTATTTGTATAGCTGTCATAATAGGGCTTTTAATATTAAGCTAATTTAATATTATGAGCGCGGCGACCGAATCAAGAAATTCCGTAACAAAAAAAAAACCTAACACCCGACGAGAGACGAGCTGCTCCGAAATCGGACGAATAAGTAAGCAGCTGTTTGTGAGAAAGTATATAGGTGTGGGACAATAGTAGTCTTTGGGTGTGGGATACGGTAAGTTCTCCTCTCAAATTAAAGAACGCATTTAAATAAATGTTTCGAATCGACAACATATATCCACAATATTCGGATAATGGCTTAGTTTAGATTTAGAAAATGTAAATAATGAAAAAGAATTGACATAAAAGTACAATAGTTGTCAAATTTTTAATATCAGGCTCAAAACGCATTTTATGGGGCTTATTTGAATTCGAACTTAAGGTGACGCCTCGGTAAACAATAATTATTCTAAAACCGGGCAGGCGCCCCCAGCACCACGCACTCATAGCAGACCCCGATAAGTAACGTAAATATTGCAATTTGCTAGCTATCGCGCGCCATGTGTAACATCGTAGACGTCTTGGAGTTGTCATTTTATATATTTTTAATTTTGTTTTTTTGTCATATAAACGTCATTTTGTATTTCGATAAATATATTTCATTTTATACTTTCACTAGCTGTTGCCCGCAGCTTCGCACACGTCAACTTTTAAAATTTGAGGGGTTGACCACCCTTATCACTTAGGGGTATGAAAAATAGATAGTAGCCGATTCTCAGACCTACTGAATACGCATATATTTGGTAAAAATCGGTAAAGCCGTTTCGGAGGAGTACGGTAACTAACATTGTGACATGGAAATTTTATATATTAGATAATATACGATGATTCTAGTTCTTTATCATTTACTTTTACATTTAACATATTTTCATTTTACATTGATATTATGATGTACAATGTACAGTAAAACACTTTATATAATTATTATTAAGTTTATATTGTTTAATACTATACAATTACTTACATAAATTACTTGCATTTGCAGCTGAATTAGCTGGCGCTTATAAGTGCTTCACTCTTACATAAACCCGACGTCGAATGACGACGGTGTTATGTGAGAGATCCGGTTGCCCATCCCTCCCTCCACACATGGCAGCACAGACTATGCAAAGACTCCCCAGTAGGGTACCGGTCGCGAAAGCACCGGAGAATCCCTCTCTAGGCTTCCGGGTTCAGGACAGGTACTTGAACCCGGAAACCTGGGCAGCTCCGCGAATTCTTGGGGAATCTGTGCTCAAGACAAAACTGCCCGGGGTCAAACGGAGCAGTCGACAGAAGTTCCCTACCACAATGACCGTGGATTTCTGTAACCTCAGGGGACTTCTTAACATCGTCCATTACCACCTCCAGATGGCGAAGCTTGCCCTCCTATTTTTGACCGAGACCTTATATAGGTCCCACAGCGGTAATGATAAAACCGATCGACAAATGGAGTACATCCAAATGGCTACAGATTCCGTGCTACAACAGATCCCATCCATAGAGATCATGATACTTGGTGATTTCAACGTCCATCACACCAAGTGGCTCGACTCGACTTGGCTCGTTGGACCATTGTCTGATCCGAAGTTCAGTGCCAGTTGCAAGCCCATCACGACCTCGTTTTTCGGGCTGCCGCTGTGTTTGGCACTATGGGTCAGCTGATTGGAATGGGATGCGATCCTTTTTTGCATCCTACCCATGGGGGCGAATTTGCTTCTCGCTGGATGACCCAGACATCGTTGCCGATTTTGTTGCCGAGATGGCGCTATAAGCCAATGGAGCTTTTCATTTCAAGCTCTGCAGTGCCTATAGGCGGCAAATCCCAGCCCTGGTTTGGTCAACTGTGTAAGATTGCTACACGCCATTAGCGGGTAAGCTACCAAGCGTGGGCCAATGGATCGATGTTCCAGGATGTAAAGACCAGCGCATTAAAAAAGGAGTATAACTTTGCCTCCAGGTCCTTCAAAAGGGCTATTGCTGAGGCAAAAGCGGAGCATGTAAAGAGAGATTGGTTCGACTTCCTTCGGGAGCTCGTGCATTTTGATCGCTCGCCAAGGCTGTTTAAGGGAATTTTTGTAAGCCATCCCCACCCCACATCACATGACTCGTTGGCCCACAACGTTAAGGAGATATCCGATCTTCTAGGCTCCCTTTTTGCTTCCAACTCTACTTTGAATGACCAGGAAAAAATACCACCGACGGTCCCTCGGTGACTGGTACCACACCTCAATGTCGGAAATAATTTTCAGGCCGATCTCCGTGCGCAAAGCTCTCTTTTCGGTATAAATTCATAAGTCGAGTGGGCCTGACGGCATCCCTCGTCTAGTGCTACAAACTTGTGCTCCTGAGTTGGCACCCGTCCTTACCCGTCTTTTCCGATACTCTTATTCATTAGGCGTTTTTTTTTTTTATAGAAGAGGGGGCAAACGGACAGTCGGTTCACCTGATGGTAAGTGAATAGCGACATCCACAGACACCCGCTATACCAGGAGATCAGCAGGTGCGTTGCCGGCCTTTTAGATGTGAGTATGCTCTTTTCTTGAAGGTCCATAAGTCGTATCGGTTCGGAAACACCATAGGTGGCAGCTGATTCCATATATTTGTAGTGCGAGGCAGGAAATGCCGTAAAAATCTAGATGTTGTGGATTTCCGGACATCAAGATGGTGTGGGTGAAATTTGGAATTCTTACGCGATATCCGGTGGTGGAATTCTGCCGCAGAACACTCCCCGTGGTAGATGCGGTAGAAGATGCAGAGCGATCCGACATCTCTACGCAGCGCCAAGGGATCAAGTCGATTGGAGATCACATTATCATCGACGATTCGAGCCGCCCGGCGTTGGACGCGGTCAAATGGAAGGAGCTGATATTGGGGCGCTCCAGCCCAGAGGTGAGAGCAGTATTCCATGTGAGGCCGGATCTGCGCCTTGTATAATTGAAGGCGGTGTGAAGGCATGAAATACTGCTTCGCCCTATTGAGCACGCCAAGTTTCTTTGAGGCTAGTTTAGCCTTTCCTTCCAAATGACCACGAAACTGCACATCTCTCGATATGTCGACGCCAAGTATCCCAATGCTGGCTGCGGCAGTTAGGGGAGTGCCTTCAAATCGTAGAGGAACGACGAAGGGTGATTTTTTGGCGGTAAACGCGCAAACTTGTGTCTTGTTGGGGTTAAATTGGACCAGGTTAAGTCGTCCCCATTCCGAGACTTTGGTCAACAGAGACTCGATTTCAGACACAAGTTTGTTCCGACACTCATCGACTTGTTCCCGAGAAATATTAGAGCGGCCAGTGTATAAGGCATCTCCAGTGCTGTCATCTGCATAACAATGAATGCCGCTGGTTTGCAGCATATCATTGATATGCAGAAGAAACAGAGTTGGAGATAGTACACAGCCTTGCGGAACACCAGCATTAACAGACTTGAGGTCCGAGCATGTACCGTCGACAACGACCTTGATGCTCCTGTCTGCTAAAAAACTGGTGATCCACTTACATAATTTCTCGGGAAGCCCATATGATGGTAGCTTCGCTAGAAGTGCTTTATGCCACACCCGATCAAAGGCCTTCGCTATGTCCAAACTAACCGCCAGTGCTTCCCCCTTGCTCTCAACTGCCTCCGCCCATCGATGCGTTAGGAATATTAGAAGATCACCAGCTGAACGATTCCGTTGAAAGCCATATTGGCGATCGCTAATCAGCTGGTGCTCCTCCAAATACCGCCGGAGCTGGCAGTTAATTATGGATTCCATAATCTTTGAGAACAAGGAAGTTATGGCTATTGGTCTGTAGTTGGACGGGTCTGAGCGGTCCCCTTTCTTAGGGATCGGGTGTACCAAAGCTGTCTTCCACGAGCATGGGACGACGCCTAATGAGTATGAGTGCCGAAAAAGACGCGTAAGGACGGGTGCCAACTCAGGAGCACAAGTACGTAGCACTAACGGAGGGATGCCGTCAGGCCCACTCGACTTATGGATGTCCAGCGAAAAAAGCGCTTTACGTACGGAGCTCTGTCGAAAAATTATTTCCGGCATTGAGGTATCACACCGAGGGATCGTCGGTGGTATTCTTTCCCTGGTCATCCAAAGTCGAGTTGGAAGCAAAAAGAGAGCCTAGAAGATCGGCCTTCTCCTTCGCGGTGTGGGCCAACGAGTCGTTCCTCATGTGCAAAGATGTTAGGGATGGCTTACAGAAATTCCCTTGAACAGCCTTGGCGAGTGACCAGAATGCACGAGTTCCCGAAGGAAGTCGAACCAATCTCTCGCCAATTCTGTTCACGTACTCCGCTTTTGCCTCAGCAATAGCTCTTTTGAAGGACCTGGAGGCAAAGTTATACTCCTTTTTTAATGCGCTGGTCTTTACATCCTGTGACATCGATGCATTGGCCCAGGCTCGGTAGCTTAACCGCTTGTGGCGTGCAGCCATCTTACAAGTTTGACCAAACCAGGGCTGGGATTTGCCGCCTATAGGCACTGAAGAGCTTGGAATAAAAAGCTCCATGGCTTGCAGCACCACCTCGGCGACAGAATCGGCAACGATGTCTGGATCATCCAGCGAGAAGCAAATTCGCCCCCATGGGTAGGATGCGAAGAAGGACCGCATTCCATCCCAATCAGCTGACCTATAGTGCCAAACATGGCGGCAGCTGGCAAAACGTGGCCATGATGGGCGGGCAACTTGCACAGAACTCCGGATCAGACAGTGGTCCGATGAGCCAAGTGGAGCGTCCACGGAGACCACGTAATTGTCCGGGTGAGAGGTCAGCAGAAGGTCCAACAGGGAAGGCGTATGATCTTCCACATCAGGGATACGAGTTGGTGATACCACCAATTGTGTCAGATCATATGCTGAGGCAGAGTCGTAAACAGATCTTCCTGCATGATCGGTTGTACGTGAGCCGAGCCACTCGGTGTGATGGGCGTTGAAATCACCAAGTATCACGATCTCTGCAGATGGGATCTGTTGTAGTACGGAATCTGTAGCCATTTGGATGTGCTCTATGAGTCGATCGGTTTCGTCATTACCGCTGTGGGACCTATATAGGCAGGCATAGACGCGGGGATGATCATCGCTGTCTATGCGCAACCAGAGGATGGAGAGGTCCCTACCTTCAAGACTGCCAAGGCGACGAGAGCAGACATCCTCTCTGACGTACGCGCAAACTCCAGCCCGCGGTACAAAAAAGTGTTCTAATTTGTACCCCGGACAAGAGAGATAGGAAGTATCAGCCGGAGAAGATATCTGAGTCTCGGTCAAAAAGAGCAGGGCCGGCTTCGCCGCCTGGAGGTGGTAGTGAACAGCGTTGAGATTGCTATGAAGTCCCCTTATGTTACAGAAATCCACGGTCATAGTGGTAGGGGACTTCTGCCGACTGCTCCGTTTACCCCGGGCAGTTTTTGTCTTGAGCACAGATTCGCCCCCCCCCCAGAATACGCGGGGCTGCCCAGGTTTCCGGGTTCAGGTACGTGTCCTGAGCCCGGAAGCCTAGAGAGGGATTCTCCGGTGCTTGTGCGACCGGTACCCTCCTGGGGTAGTCTTTGCGTAGTCTGTGCTGTCATGTATGTTGGGGGGGGGGGCACCGGATCTCTCACAAACCGAACGAAACACGACGACATTTGCCGCCATTTGACGTCGATATTATGTGAGAGCGAAGTACTTCCCCGGACGCGCCGGCCCATTCAGCTGCAAGGCAGCATGGCGCTACTTCGTAATAAAAAAAGGCGTCGTCCGATGCTCGTAGAAGACCGCTTTGATCCACCCGATCCCTAAGAAAGGGGACCGCTCTGAACCGTTCAACTACAGACCAATAGCTATAGCTTCCTTTTTCTCAAAGATTATGGAAACCATAATTAACTGCCAGCTCCGGCGATATTTGGAGGAGCACCAGCTGACTAGCGATCGCTAATATGGCTTTCAACGGAATCGTTTAGCTGGTGATCTTCTAATATTCCTAACGCAGCGATTGGAGCAGTTGAGACCAAAGGGGAAGCGTTGGCGGTTAATTTAGACATAGTGAAGGTTTCCCGAGAAATTATGTAAGTGGATCACCAGTTTTTGGGCATACAGGAACATCAAGGTCGTTGTCGACGGTGCATGCTCGGATCTCAAGTCTGTTAATTCTGGTGTTCCGCAAAGCTGTGTACTATTTTCAACCTTGTTTCTTCTGAATATCAATGATATGCTGCAAACTAGCGGTATTCAGTGTTATGCAGACGACAGCACTGGAGATGCCCTATACACTTGGCCGCTCTAATTTTTTCTCGGTAACAAGTCGATGAGTGTCGCAAGAAACTTGTGTTTGAAATAGAGTATCTGTTGGCCAAAGTTCTGGAATGGGGGCGACTTAACCTAGTCCAATTAACCCGAACGAGACACAAGTTTGCGCGTTTACCGCTAAAAAATCGGCTATCGTCGTTCCTCTACAATTTAAAGGCACTTCCCTAACCGCCTGAGCCAGCATTGGGATATTTGGCGTCGACATATGGAGCGATGTGCAATTTCATGGTCATATGGAGACTTTTATCGATCACGTCGAGTTTCTTATAAAAAACTAGGCGTGCGGATAGGGCGAAGCAGTAGTTCATGCCTTCACACCGCCCACAATTATACAAGGCGCAGATCCGGCCTCACATGGAATACTGCTCTCACCACTAGGCTGGACCGCCCCAATATCAGTTTCTTCCATTTGACTGCGTTCAACGCCATGCGGCTCGAATCGTCGCCGATAGTAAGGTTCAATCAACTTGATTATTTAGCGCTGAGTAGAGATGTCGGATCGCTCTGCATTTTATCGAACACCGACTATCTGGTTGCCCCCTTTTCTATAAAAAAAAATCTACCGTATCTACCACGGGGAGTTTTATGAGGAATTGTTCGGACTAATACCTGGAGCTGAATTCCTCCACCGGATATTTACCAAATTTCACCCACACTATCTCGATGTCCGAAAACCCACAACAACTCGATTTTACGGCATTTAATGACTCGCACGACGATTAAATGGAATCCGCTGCCACCTACGTATTTCTGAACCGAAACGAAAGGCCGGCAACGCACCTGCGAATCATCTGGTATAGCGGGTGTCTGTGGATATCGCTTTTCACTTACCACCAGGTGAACCGACGGTCCGTTTGCCCCCTCTTCTATCTATAATCAATATTTATAAATACATAGTAACAAAAACTTATGCGGGCAAGACATTGAGTAACTCTGCGTAATTCGGTAAGGTGTCTTGATTTCTAGAAGATACAAAATAAATTAGTGTTTCGGTGATATAAAAAATATAACGTCCAGAAAGTTCAACAGATTTAAATAAAGCTATGTATGAGGCTGATTGTAAATGGACAAAAAACAAAATGAATTTTTCACCAACCCGACGCCAGGAGGCCGTGTAGTCGCAGACTGCACGGTTGGCGGGGGGCAACCCCCAACTTTTACAAAGCAAAAGTGAGCCAAATGGGCTCACACTAATCCGATGTATCATTAGGGCCTTCGGGCCGTTAGCATAGATCCATCCGAAAAAAAAAAATTGACAATTTTAAATAACATGTATAAACTCATCTACAAAGAAAATTAAGAGGCTTAAACCGGACCCGTTTGCCTATAAGATGTGAATCTGTTTTTAATAAGAGGTATGTTTGATATTTTTTTCTCTGTTACAAAAGTTACCTAATCGTGTTTCGAAAATTAGAAAAATAAGGCTTATATCATGAACTATCCAGGTCACCAATTTATATTTTCATGTGTTTTGGAATTACTGAAATAAATTGAAATTATTGACGACAAAATTACCGAGGCGTCCTCTTAACCATAGTATATAGCACCGCGATTGATACGGCAATTTTCGGTAATGTTTATATTTATTGTTTAAAATAAATTGAACAATTGCTTCAGTTGATGGGTCTGAAAATCAAACACAGGTTATTTTGCTATTCACTCGACACGACTTAAGACTCCATAAAAATAACCATGTCATTTTCAAATCTTATTAGGAGATGAACACAAGAAAATTGCCATATGTAAACTAATCGATAGAATAATTAATACAACAAAGAAGGAAATTAAAAAAGATGTCCAGAACAAATTGTACGAAGCATGAAAATACGAGTGTTCATATTATTATGTCACATTCAGAGTTCAATACATTTTAACGATCTCCTATTAGAATCAATACACAACTTTGTACATATTATGAGAAGAAAAAAATCCCGCAGGCCTTGAAATTTTATGTCCACAAGCAAAGCAAAAATTTTACGATACAGATTTTTTTTCTTATAGTTCCGAAAGATGCACATTGGTGGGATCGACGCGCTTCATACGCTAGTTTATATGGGTTATGGGTACCGACATCCCTCTCTTTTCATAAAAGTTATTAATGAGCGTTTGTGTGGTAAAGGAAATTATAAAGTAAAAGATTTCATGTAAGATACCAAACCTTGGGAATAGGGCGTTCTTCCCAGGCATTTCAGGATGAGAGGGAGAGGGAGGCAGGTCATGCGCGGTGCCCAAGCAATCTAGCGGTAGCGTAGTGCTAGCGCTGTTAGCGCGGTCTGGGTTTGTGTCTACTCGTATCGGATTCGAACCTAAGCTTCCGCGATCGATCCGGATCGATGTGGTTTCCATTTTTCCAAATTTGCGTCGCGCATTAGTAGCTGAGAGATTTCGTCAGCTGGATCTGTTAAAACATGCAACATGTAACCTATGTCTAATTGGAACCGAGCTATCTGGGGAATAGTTTGCCGCGCTTACGATGAGCGGGTTTCGGTGGAGGAGTGCCTATTCATAGTGATGTTCTGACGTCATTTTGAAGTGGCCCCTAATGGACTCTAATCTGAAGTCCCTGTGCAGGTCGATGTTTCTTACGTACCACGGGCAACCGGTTGCCATGCGTAAGAATTTATTTTGGACTATTTGTAGTGCATTAAGTCGACTTTGTGGCACATGCGCGAATGCGACACAAGAGTATGACATAATGGGTCGGATACAAGTTTTATACAGGGTTAGCTTATGCTGTTTTTTTTAATTAAAAAATAAACGAATAAATATAAAAACGAATCGATATAAAAAAACGGTTACTTTAACATTACAATTTACAACCATACCACAGAACAACCCCTCCCAACGTCGGGACCATAGAAATATTAAGGTCGGGACAGTACAATGGGGTGAGGTTCCCATCCTTGCCCCTTGTCCCCCCGCTCTTCTTGTCCGCTCTTCTTATAAGAGAGGTACAAAGAGCAGCTCCCTCGGTTTACTTTGCTTTCCCCAACCAAGGTCCTGGGTTCACCTTAGGCTACTGAGCCCCACCACTACGAAAAGGCTTTAACCATGGTAGGGTGGGTACGGAACCCTAAAAATTTGTAGTCCTATGACGCCTGGCCGATGTGAAACATAGGTTTAATAATGTTAGAATGCATAAATCACACAATCAATCTAACGAACAATGAATAAAATACGCGCGCGTGTGACAGTGTCTTGCTGTTTGCATCACGACATTCTAATCGAATTTACTGTCAATGTACGGAAATAGTTGTTTCATATTTTAAAAAAGATTACATTGAATACAGAAAACCACTAAGTTCATGGCAAAATACCAGTGTACAGATAATGTATCAACAAACAGTTGGGTTCACATCTATTAACCTCTTACGACTTACTTGAAGATACGTCCCAGCCACCAACCAATAGAGGACGCTTTGGAATTGACGGCAATTTATTACGAAGCAACTTCGTCATATTCGCTATTTATCGACATTATTATAAGAAAATCTTGTTTTTTCGTCTGGAACTCCTAATTCCTAAACTATTGATTGTAATTTGTACACCAGTTAAGTTCAAAGAGAGTTTTGGACTTGGCAGGTGGCGCTGTTATTTTTATATCCGGGATGTAGGGAAGCAACCGAGCAGCCGGAGCCTTATGGTGACTAACGACGCCCATAGACATCCACACAACCAAAAGTTATGCAGATGCGTTGCCCTCCTTTTCCCTATAAATGGGCCACCGGAAACTCACAAACCACACGAAACGCGACAGCAGTCGCCTTGTCGCCGGTGTTATGTGAGCGAGGGGTACCAGCCTGGCCGTGCCAGCCCAATTCTGCTACGGCTGCTTTAGCATGCACATTATTATATTTTTTTAACGTGCTCGGTCTATATTGAATACATATTTAGATCGAACTGGTACCTTAATTTTGATAGGATTTTGTTACAGTTGTAAAATCACGTCGCATTAAAAGTATGCAACGCAAGCGTAAGTTTTGAAGGCAAAGAAATAGTCAAAATAAAAGCTAGTCCCATTTACAAGCTTCAAATAACAAGGGAGTCCTACCCTTGTTATGTGAAGCTGCAGTATTTAATCCGCTGTTAGCAACAACATCGAGTAAACATCTCTAAGGCAGAAATGGAGAGTTGTAGAGACGTAAAGAAGGGTCGTGGAGTAGAGAACACAAGTGAGAAATGTTGCGTATGATCATGACGGGTTATTCATTACCTTATCTCCTAAATAATCGCGACGACTAGCTATAATAAAGATGTAGCAAATTTAGGTGTGTTATCATAATGTACAATGGGAGACTATTGTAGGTACTCTGAATTTATTTCATTTTTATTGTTTTATTTTATTTATTTCACAGAAAACTAACAGCTAGACAGTTGTATACCTTTTTTTTTTAACGCCGGGAAATGCTCTGAGGCATCCCGCGGGGGAGTGGGTCTCCCCACGCGGGTATGTGGCACTCGCTGCGCCCGACAGCTGGTAAATGGACGCAGCTCTTACCACTAAACCCGGCAAGTGCAACCAATGCCGCCTTTGGTGAGGTGCCCCGGATCTAGAAAACAAACAGGGCACCTCGACGGCTAGTCAGTCCCGCAAGGGACCGCCACCACAGAGGGGTTGTCCCGCACCACAGAACAACCCCTCCCAACGTCGGGACAGTACAATGGGGTGAGGTTCCCATCCTCACCCCTTGCTCTTCTGTCCCCTCTTTTTATAAGAGGGGTACAAAGAGCCCCCTCGGCCCAATTAGCTTCGCCCAAGGTGCTGGGCTCACCCTAGGTTACTGAGCCCCACCGCCACGACAAGGCCTGAACCATGGTGGGGAGACAAGTTGTATACCTTAAAATATAATTAAAAATGATATATAATATGAAGACGTATCTTGGTTTTTTTCGGAAGTACCTAAACATTCCAAAGAGGTCTTTCATAATCCACATCGGTCAATGAGAGCGGCATAATGTTTAAATCCTTTCTAATATTCGAATGGTTTAGACACAGATATGAGGGTGAGGTGAGATACAAGGATGAGGGTTTAGGGCCCTGAAATCCATCTTAATATGTTCCTCGACCTCATGTACAATCATCATCGTCACCATCAACTCTTATATGTCACATTGGGCACGGGTCTCCCTCTCGAAATAAGGCGAGGAGGGTGTTCGGCCATGGTTCACTGATGCGGTAGCCTAATCCGGTTTTGTGAACTTTACATACCTTCAGAGACTTTTAATCTCGTCCGGCGTGTAGGTCACCTCACGATGTTTTTCACCGGTGCACCATGTCAAATACATATTGATTTCTTTTCATAATGATATATGCTAACGGCCCAAGGGCCCTAATGCTTCGTCTGACAATTGTGAGCCGATTTGGCTCACTTAAGGTTTATTATTATTGAGGTAGATTTATTAGAGAATACCACTAGATTCTTCCCATCTCGTGTATGATGTTACTACAGTAGTCGAGTGTTGTTTACATTTGTGACGCAGATTACGGGTAAATAACATTTTAATAGTACCGAGTACCGACGCGTAAATAAACACAAACTGGTGCACTGCCAACACGTTAACACGTATATTCCGTTTTTAACAGACTTCTAAAAATGGAGGAGGTTTTCAATTCGGATGTTTGTATTTTTTTCTTATGTAATACATTGTTTCATTATGATCTCAAAATTTGTCTCGTCCGAACGGATTCTTCTCACCAACTATCTATTTCCCATTTGGTGGGTCGTGACCCGGTACCGGGTCACGAATAAAAAATACCGGGTCGCACCTTGCCTTCTTCTTTTCGTTTTTAAACTACTAGGACAGCACTGACTGACGCGAACGATACAAAAAGAGCCAAAAATTCTTTATACTTCTCACTAATTAATGATTCTAATACTAATATAAAGTATACTAAAGTATATTAAGTAGAATTCTATTTGCAATAAATGTGTTTTATTTTATCTGATATTGATTGGGGATTGTACAAAATTTACCGGGCCATAGCAAAACAAAGTTTTCGAAACGCTATCTAGTCTAGTTTTGACAAAAAAAGTTGCCTAGATTCTAGGCAGACTAGTCAATAGGCCGGCTACATACTTATACATGGTTATACCGTCATGTCAGGTATCGATGTGCGATTCAACTTGGCCGACATGGGAAATAAAACTAAGGAGGACCTTTGTGATATTATGCGAAAAAAAAATTAAAAGAGTTCTTTTTTCTGTAAATAACAGTTCAACAACCGATTGATTTGATTTGATTATATTTATTATTTTATATATATAGGTATATAAAAGTGGGCCGAAAAATAGACTCACGTACACATATTTTACTCTCTGGTGGAAGGGTTGCGCTGTGTAGTGAAACAACTTTGCTGTGTTTCTGAGAGAAGGGCCGGACGTCAGTGTAATTACTGGCACCGAGACTTGAACATCTAATATTTTTACAGCATAGTGCGACGAGTAGTCGAACCCTTTTGGCGACTATTGACACATCCGCACAACCAGAGATTATGCAGATGCGTTGCCCTGTGTTTTCTTATCCTAGAGATTGAGCGGATGTGTCGATCTGTCACCGAAAACTCACAAACCGCAAGAAACGCGACACCATAGCTGTCACTTTACGCCGGTATTATGTGAGCGAGAGGTACTCCGTACTACCCCCGTCGTGCCAGCCCAATTCGGCTGCTTTCATGGCAATACCTCTTACAAATCTTATGTCTTAGGATGGGCATCACATGAATGGGCGACGCTGACCACTTACCATCATGTGGTTCGTTGCCCGTTTGCCTATTCAACTATCATAAATAATGAACCTATGGTTGTCTCGGCTCGAAGTGGTCGTTGTTATCGTCCGAGGAATACATAATTGAAACAGACAATGGGTGATCGCTGAATTATAATAGACCCGCTGACTGTAAGTATAGGATAATTTTCGCTAAGCTAATAACGAAAAGGTATTGTATATTCAGGCATAGGTACATTCCACTGTTTTAGTAGAGACTAAACATCCAACTAACATAAAAAATAGACAATTTTTGGCAATTCAGGCACCTTCCAGGGTGAGGATTTAAACGGGGCGCCAATATGTTTAAAGAATTGTTTCACTTACGGCTTGCCATAAGCGCTTCTATTTTTTCGGTCACTGATTTATGGTGGAAGGTTAGGAGGACTAATATCAAGTCTTCATTTCAGTAGTCTGTTATTTATTTTTAATTTATACCACGATTTCTAAGATAAACACCACAAGGTGATTGAAATTCATATAAATATATAAATTCAATATGTATATCGTTTAATTAAATATCATCGCGCATCGCGCAAGGAGGACTGATATACATAATACATACAAGAGCCAATCTTTTCACACCAGAGTTGAGTCTAGATTGCGTGAACTACAATGCGCGTGAGTCTGACTCAAACGCACTGCAGTACAATAACATAGACACAACAAACTCTTGTCTCTTACATAATATCCGACGAGCTGAGGCGATGAGTGACGTCATAGAGTCCGTTTTATGGATCTGTGATTAGCTGGGAATGAAGCCTCTAGTCTGTAATCCAGACTATAAATTATTGATTATAGTAACCTCGTGGATATTTTTTTCTTTAACGCCGAAAATGCTCTGAGGCATCCCGATGAGGGGGGTCCCCCCAGGCGGGTATGTGGCTCGCTGCGCCCGAAAGATGGTAAGGTGGACGCAGCTCTACCTACTAAAACCCGACGAGTACCACCAATGCCGCCATTAATGAGGTGCCCCGGATCTAATAAGCAAACAGGGCACCTCGACAGCTAGTCAGTCCCTCAAGGGACCGACACCGCCTCTACAGAGGGGTCATCCAGCACCACAGATCAACCCCTCCCAACGTCGGGACAGTGCATTGTCCCCCCTGCTTTTTTGTCCCCTCTTCTTATAAGAGGGGTACAAAGAGCAGCTCCCTCGGTTTAATTGGCTTCGCCTTCGCTACTGAGCAGCACCGCCACGACAAGGCTTGAACCTCGGTGGGGAAACTCGTGGATCTTGTAACTAGGTAGGTACATAAAATTATATCTAAAAAAATATAATAGCATTATTCCAATAACCAATTTTCCAGTCTATACTGTACTAGCTGGTGCACGCGACTTCGTCTACGCAAGATTATATTTTGCATCTTTATCAAATATAGCCATCGAACATTTTTTTTTTATGTTAGTTGGATAGGCAAACTGGCAAACGTACCACCTGATGTTAAGTGGTCGACGTCGCCCATGAACATAAACTATAAACTACTGGAACGAGCGCAGGCAACTCATTTATGTGTTGACTATCCTGAGACATAAGATGTTAAGTCTCGCTGCCAGTAATTACACTGCCTGTCTTGCCCTTCTCTCCGAAACACAGCAAAGCTGTTTCACGGGAAAAATAAGCAAGATGGTGGTACCCATGCAGCCGGGAACGCGGCACAGCGCTTCCCTCCCACCGGTAACCATGTTATATATGTAATAGTTCATGTATATGTACATAAACTATGTTATTGTAAAGTTTCATTAAAATTCGTACAGTAGTTTTTGTGTGAAAGAGTAACGAACATCACACATACAAACACCCAATACATACAAACTCTCGCGTTTATAATATTAATAGACATAACAGATGTCAGATATCACGAGATCAAAGGAAAGGAGGTCAATTTGGAAAGTAGCTGTTTTTTTTTGTTTTGTTGTTTAAAAATATCTAAGATTTAAAAAATATAAGTCTTTTCAACTAAATATTAGTGGCGATGTTTACAAACATTCCAAAAAATACGTGCGCAAATTCTTATTGCGTTCGGATTTTTATTAGGGATAATGGCGGGAAAATTAAGTCTCTTTTTAACATCGACGGGACGTTTTTGCGAGATACATTTATGGATTTTACGATATTATTACTTTATTACTTGTTTATCTTTTAATGTATACCAAGATTACCAATAGTGATACTAATAAATAAAGCAAAGAGAAAGTTATGGCTAAAAAAAATAACTTCAACTACAGTTCGTGGAATGAACATAAACATAGCGAAATTGGGGGCTCTGCCAATATATTTTCAGGGTCGCGGACGTTCCAACTTCAGTGAAATTGTTCCTCATACGTATGTAACAATGAGCTAAAAATATTCGCAATAATAATCACACGTAAAAAATTCGCAAGTTCCGCAAACAAAGTTTGTGTAAAAGATCACTTACCTTTCAGTAATGGGGACTGCTTTAGATTTCAATTCGTAGAACATGAAATCTTGGTGGTGCTGTGCTGCATTCATTTCATCCCATATCTTTTGGTCAATATTAAAATCATTTGTAAGAAGGGAAGCAAGATCGTAGCCCATATCGATGCCGGATTCATCCATTTTTAACAAATACACTAACACAAACTTCCACTGTAAAACTTTTTTAACAAAACATTACAATTACATATTTAGGAGACAAAATAACGACATATATAATTAGGAGGCGGATATCTTAGCAGCATCCATCCTCCCAGCTGTCTACTTGTTGCTATTGTTGATTTTAAACATAGAGATTAGACATACGTAATACGTATGTGATACGGATGACTATTATGCAGCTAAGTTAAAGAAGCCTATATTCTATATAGACTTATAACAAAATTCTATACTCGCCATTTTGTCTATATAATGTGTGACCACAATTTTCTGTACTAGCAATAAGTACGTTTGTCAAACAAAGAGTAGATTTATTCCCAAAATTAATTCTACAATTAATATTTAAGTGTTCGTAAATTATATAAAAGGTTAGTGATAGAAAATAAAAAATAAAAAACAATATTACAATTGTTTAATACTAATTGAATTGTCATTTTTGCCTTACAGCTTACATGAATTAACTAAAAATACTGAAAGAACTTAAATGATTTTATAACACAATTACCAAATAAGTAAGTTTATTTTTATTAAATCTATTACTTACCAACTTTAATATTTTATTATTTCATCTTTGAAACCATCGACAATTAGGTGAACTATAGAGTGCTGAGTGCTGACTGCTGAGTTCTGACATTTAAATTTTAAAAATATTATCTGTGATCTGTCTGTTTAAGAATTCTAGGACGCTTGTTTAGCGGCATTTTCGCATAAAACACTTTTAGATACATATTAAACCTTAAAAAGTACAAAAATGTCGAAGGCTCATCCCCCAGAATTAAAAAAGTAAGCATTTTACATTATTATATATATTTTAAAAGTCATGTACTCATCTAACCTCCTTATTCCTATACCTCACATTCATGTGTTTATATTAGATGCAAGATAAAATAACTTATATTTTACACAGGTTCATGGACAAGAAACTTGCTATTAAACTAAATGCTGGTCGCAGTGTAACTGGTGTCCTACGAGGTTTCGATCCTTTCATGAACCTTGTACTTGATGAGGCTGTTGAAGAAGCCAAAGATGGTGCGAGGAACCTAATTGGAATGGTGGTAAGGAAGATATTTATTTGACAACAAGTTGTTATTAGTTTTACACTCTTAATAATGTAATAACTACCACATCTGACAAGTAAAACAATTGTATTCTTGATAATGTAAGATCCTTATTATTGGCTGTACTTTTTTAGTTCAATCTAGTTAAAAGGATACCATGCCTTGCTGCCTATACGTAGTATGAAAGCTATCGGGTCACATCCAAATTTCATAATTTAGCTTATGTGATACTATTTTTGATGATTAATCACAACTACCTTTTGCGGAGGAAGGTATGCATTTGTGCTGTGGTCCTGGGTATGAGTATCACTATTCTATTAATTTTTCCCATCAAACAGCTTAGCTGCGTTTTGGAATGAAGGGCAGGACACAGACTCACTATCTTACATCTTAAGACACATTAATGAGTTGCTAGACTAGTCCTAGTAAAACTTAGTTCATAAACGAAGCTGACCACTTACCTTAGAAACAAATAAAATATATGTTAGAAGTTAACATGCTCATTTAATATTTTTTCTTGACAAGTC
Source organism: Helleia helle (assembly GCA_963853865.1). Taxonomy (NCBI): domain Eukaryota; kingdom Metazoa; phylum Arthropoda; class Insecta; order Lepidoptera; family Lycaenidae; genus Helleia; species Helleia helle. Next base: position 8,934,558 of record OY971434.1, read on the forward strand.
GTGGACAAGTTATTTGTAGACCAAATAAAACATATGTTAGAAGTTAACATGCTCATTTAATATTTTCATCACAAGTCGTGAACTAGATATTTATAGACATTGTTGAAATATTAAGATCCGGTTTTAAATAATACTAACTGTTGTCTGCAGCTTCGCCTGCATTAACTTAGATTTACAGCTGTACCTGGATTGATGTTGATTATTTTTATAGCTTAAGTTACTCCTTATAAATCGGCTATCACCAGTGAAAGTCCCATCAAAAGCCGGAACAAACATACAGACAAAAATTGATAAAAATGTTATTTTGGTATAAGTTATTTTAATATCACAAACAGACACTCCAAGTTTATTTAACTGTTTAGATTAGTAATACATGTAAACTAATTTTTTTTTCTTTTTCAGGTAATTCGTGGTAACAGTATCATAATGTTAGAATCTTTAGATAGACTATAGTATTCGTAATTCCATTTTTTCATAAGTTTTATTTAAGACGCAGAAATAGACATAAGACATACAAGTAATAAGAAGTCAGTCACAGGAAATGAAAAGGGACTAAAAATGTCCTATGCAACAGTTTTTCAAATGATATAAAAATAATTTTGTATTGTATTACCCAATACAAATTAATTGGTGAGAACTTTTGTGTTAAATAAAAATTAAGTAAGTCGAAGTTTGTTTTATTCATTTAACCTACATTTAACTAATAAATAATGCACACTAGTTATGTTTTAATGCTATAAAGTGTTTATTTTTCTTGCAAGGGCTTAAATTGTCTATACTCTATATAATGACAAGTTTATCATAATAATATGTCTTTAAAAAGAGTCCTTAGATAGGTGGATTTACACTTATTATTCTGAATATATTAATCTGTACATACAGTCTTGCATATTATTTTGATCAACGCCATCAACCTAAAGGACTTGCAAGTGATACATAATAACAAGTAATTTTTTATGCTTCTTTATGACGAATTAATTTTAGTAGTACCTAGTTCTATTAAGATATAATAATTGGTCTAATACTGCTGTGCACATTTTCATGAAGATTAAAACAGCTTATATGAGAAAAGTTTAATATGGAACTACATACAATATGTAATTGCTATCATACAGTGAGATACAAGACAGACATTTTGTATAAAGATTAATATTGAACTACTTAAATGAAACAATATACAGATCAATGAATAACGCTAGACCGCAAGAACAATTAATTGGTCTTGAAATCTACTTAGCAGTATATAAGTATGTTTAAGTTGTCCACGCAAGAGCTACAAATTCATTAAAATTTCATTTCTTTCCATGAACAACAACTGGATTATTTTCGATTTATTTGATTTTGTGTATATTATTTAACAGAAATAGAATATACTCATTGGTGAAGGCAATGGGAAACTTTTACAAAGAGTATAAAGTCTCAATTAATTATAAGTGTCCTCCGGTGACCATGGTTGCTGTAAAGTATCCGAGACGTCGGGCTTGTAAAAATCTTAACCCTACAGCGCATAGTGTCCCACATATGGGACATACCAAAAATATGTATATATTTCCAAACTCGATCTAAGAGCTGTCATCTACTGTTGAGTAGATTAACTACAATATATTTGAGTGTCGAATTGAGTACCAAATATTTTGTTTAGATGTCCCTGAATGAACATTTTTATATGTTTTCTTCAAATCGGGCGGTATTTTGATTACGGTTAACGAGCGGCATATAAATAATACAAAAAAATATATAAAATAGAATATTTTGGCGTTGAAATAATTAGTGGAGGTAAGTTAATGTTTATATTTGTTATTTTACTTGTCATCTTGTAATTTCATTGATAAATAGTAGATAGAATCACCACATTTTTGTATGTGACGGATATGGCACACCAAGCAATCAGTGTACTCAAAATATACATATTATTAGCAGATGAGGCGAAGGAAAAGCTTGAATACTGCAGCAAATCAACAATTTCTCGAAATTCAATCTGTTAGTAACGATGACCTGAAGCTGTCTGATGAGGATTGTGATGACATCTTATACAGAATCTAGGATTTTGTGATGAACAAAGTAGACGAGTGTCCTAAAGTACTACAAGATGATTATTCCGATGAAGTCGTTAGTATACCTAGTCCACAGTCGAGCAATAGTGTGTTAGTTACGTCCAGCTTAGTCGACTTTACCCCACAGCATTCTAGCTTCAAGCAAATAAATCCTAGACCTAGACGAGACATCACGAGCGCAGGCAACATCTATTCCCTTCTTCTTCTCGCCTATTCTACAGCCTATCAAGCCCAAGCCAAAGAAAGAAGAATAAATATAGGGTGGAGTTTCAGCCACCTTGACGATGTGATGATGTGACCAGACCAGGTGATGACAGATTAAAATAACCACACACTGATTTTAAAACACCTTTATAAGTACTTTTTTGACGACGATTTGCTGGATCTTCATTTCTGAAGAGTCTGCTAAATACAGCATTCAAAAGAATCTTCCAGAAGAGAAGCCAGTTACAGTTACAAAGATGGAGGTCAAAATATATTTAGGTATCTGCCTCTCGTCAGGACAAGAGCCACAACTAAATATCCGCAAGTTGTGGAATTCCGAATTAGCTATACCACTCATAATGGACACTATGACACTTAAGAGACTGAAAAACTACGAAGGGCGATACACTTTTATTACACATTTTTTTTACCATTAGCTAGATGTAATGCTGATAAACAGCTGGATTTTATATAAAAGAGTAGGGACGCAGAGATAAATCACAAAAATGATAAAGTTGTGATAAAGAAGTGGATTGTGTTTGGGTGGATTATCGATTAAAAGGAAGAAAGGAAGACCATCCTCATTAGTTACGGACATACTTGAAGCAAGAAAGAAGAAAAAGCTAAAATTCAATGTACCACCTAAGGATTTCAGCAAATCGACGGAACCTTCTTGACTTCCTGACGTTCCTATTTGGGCATGTGCTAGGCAGCTTTGTAAGTTACTTGCTTGTAAGGGAAAATCTTTTGTAACTTGCCAGAATTGTAACTTGTATCACTTGACTATGTCTCATCAAGGAAAAGAACAGCTTTCTGTCATTTCATAAATAGTATTGAATTTTTTTTGTTTTTTTATATCCTATTTTTGTTTGTTCCTATTTTTCACGAAAAGTACCTATTTTAGTTAGTGCAAATACTTTGATTGTAAGGTTAATAAAACAAAGACTGAATTAGCACACATAAAACATCAAATTTTCAAGAATAAAGTTTGATTATAATGAGTTATTTCAATAATACCATTTTATAATACGTAATACAGATTTACATAAAATGCACGATGTGCCATATGTGGGTCATACACAAAAACATCCATAAGTCCGTTTCTAAGGAATTGCGATTTGCGAAAACACTAAGCTTTACTCAAAATCTAGTATTCGTCGGCCAAGTATTGTCAACATCATAGGTTTCCATTTAGTAAAATATTTAGTTCCACCTGTCACCACGTCATACTCTTTTTTGCCAAGCTTTATGTTATAGTTGATTGATGGCGACTAGAGAAGCGAAGCCGCGCTCCTTGGAGTTTCTCCATATGTATTACAAACTAAATATTGTTTTCGAAAGATTTGGCAGCATGGCCTCTGGTCTGAGCCGGTTCCAACAGGAACGAAAATAGGGATGTTGACAGTATTCATATAAAAATATAATTTTGATGTTAATTGGTAGTTTCTATGATAGAATTCTGAAAAAATACAATATTTTCCCTTATTTTTATTTGATTCAATGAATATTTAATAAATAAAATGTTACAAAATTTAAAATAGGTCACGTGATTATAAACGGAAATGACGACACCTGTTCCTATTTAGCGGAAGCGGAAGAATATTGACGTACTTTTATACACCATTTTCCGTACGCAGTACATATTGTAAAAACTAATTTTAAGAAGCGCGGCTTCACCCCTTTAGGCCCTATCAATACTATTACTTTATATTCCATCTACCCAGAATCTAAGATCAAGTATCAATAGATTTGACAAGCTAATAATAATGCCGTATTGGAACGAGATAACAACATACGAATAACTCTAAAAAACAAACAGGGCACCTCGACGGCTAGTCAGTCCTGCACCACAGAACAACCCCTCCCAACGTCGGGACAGTACAATAGGGTGAGGTTCCCATCCTCACCCCTTGCCCCCTGCTCTTTTGTCCCCTCTTATAAGAGGGGTACAAAGAGCCCCCTCGGCCCAATTAGCTTCGCCCAAGGTGCACCGCTCACCCTAGGTTACTGAGCCCCACCGCCACGACAAGGCCTGAACCATGATGGGGATATATAGTCTCGCCCTAAATAATGTTAAAAAAAAAACATTTTTTTCTATTGCACATAACATTTATTAACAGTGTGCTCGTTAATCGTTTGATACATTAATTTAATATAAAACCATTAAAAATATGCAATACAGTCCTTTAAACTTTGAGGCCAGTTATCAATAGCAGCACGTACTCTTTCCATTGGAAAATTCTTCAATTATCATGGCATTTACAGTAAGCCATACCCACTCTCTAAAACTGAGAATAAATCAAAATCCAGCTAATTAAGCTCGGAACTAGATGGCGACCACTCCACTGCGAGCGCATTCAGCCGCTTTTTGAGGGTCTCGGATCTGCATTCAACGGGATTACCTCAGCGACAGGTTGGCCCCGGCGAAGGCCAGACTACTCCTCGTAAGGGGGGACTGCCCGGCCGCTACTAAGCAGTGCCCGCAACGTCGTGTAATACTGGGCCCAGGTTCCCATCCTGAACCCGACACAATCACAGGGGCGTTACTGGAGGCGCATTAAGTAGCAACTCCTTTGCACTCCCGTTCGTCGCTTGCGGGGTGAGGCTCGTCGGCGGCATCCTCTCTCACCCGCTCGTCGGCCTCCTTCTGGGACAAAACTGCCTCGCTGAAGGTGACCGTCGCCGTCTAGGACTCATCGTCACCGAGCATCGTGATGATGACGCTCGGCAATGACAAGTCCCCTCTGATGATTGACGTCAGATTGCGACGCAGCACCGCCCATCTCGGGCACACCTCGAGGATGTGCTGGGCGGAGTCCACCGCCACGCCACAATCGTGATACACTGTCACCGGCTCCCTGTGAGTCGTCCGGCACAGGTATTCACCAAAATAACCAGTGAGCACCTGTGTTAGATGGAAGGTGAGAGGATAGCGCTTACGGCGCATCAACCGCTCGAGGACCGGACGCAGTTAGGCTTTTGCCATACGGCTGCCGCGCCAGATCCTCCCCCCACCTCCGCATTAGCACCTCTTGCTCTAGTCAGCGAATCCGCAGGATCCCGTCCAACGTATGGCTCTCGCCGAGAGATGCTCAGATGGCTGCACCGTACGTTGGCACTCCGGCAGACTCCGGAGTATAGCTGCTTGCAGGCGGCGCTGGATCCTCCGAGGTTCGGTAGGAATTTGCCCAGCGCACTTGCCGCCTTCACGACCTGCGGTCCCAACATTGAGAAATGTGGGCCGAAGGTCCACATTTCACAACTTTTGCGTTTACCACGTCATTATTGTTACTTTTGGAGTCGGTGTCAGCTAAGTTAAATAGGTAGTAGATCAGGTACAGCAACAAATACGTCACCGTCGTCCGTCACCGGTGTCGTATTTGCTGCTGTAGGTACCTTGGCTGACACCGACACCAAAAGTAGCAATAATGACGTGGTAAACGCAAAAATTGTACATTAGTAGAAGTGATTATTAGTTGTAGACACAAAATTAAAGAAACGTGATTATTTTATTACATTTTAGTTATTTTATTTTTTGAAGTCGGTTATAATTTTTGTTTAAAAATTTTTTGTTTGTTAAAATATTGCTCAATTGTAAAAAAATCTCATCCGTAAACAAAATTTTTCTGTGCATCCGACCAACCGTCGGATAGTTTTACTCAAGCGTCGAAATCTATATATTACTCGGAAGCATCGACAAATGGCTTCGCGGACCACCTGGAATGACTCCAGGGACCACTAGTGGTCCGCGGACCAACGGTTAAGAACCACTGCTTTAGAGCCTTAGAGGGTCGGAGCCGTGCTTCTTGATATTTCCCGTCGTTTCTCCAAAGCACAGACAAAATATTATTAACATGACAGACTTGGCAGCATGGCCTCCGGTCTTAGCCGGTTCCAAAATGAACAAAACAATAAACATTGACATTTGAAATTTTGAAGTTTTGCTAATTTCAATTTTACTAGCATTGTTTTCATTGTTATTTTTTAGTTTTATTCTAATGATTTTAAATATCGTATAGAAGAAATACAAAATGCCGAAACTTTTTTAATACATATTTCACAGTTTAAAAACTTATAAAATCCTCCTACAGTTTTTAAGCACGGAAGTAAGTGTATCTTTTTACTTTTAAACTACCTTGTTTAGATTATCTTTGCCAGTTGCCACTCGTTCATTGTACTGTTTACGTTGTGTTGATCAGTTTGAAAACAAGTTGAGCAAAATGTACAACAAGTCACAATAAAAAAAATTGTTGAAAAAATAATCCTATTGTCTTATTCGTAACTAGGCCGAGAACTTCATATATTTGCTGTGTATAATATTGTAAAGGATTTTTAAAATTCCAATGTATTTAATAATTTAATTGGATCATGCGAGGATAAAAATCTCTTTATCTCGAATGCAGTTAAGATCATATTATATGTAAGATGGAAGATATCAGTCTAAGTGAGTCATTTTACTGTTTCTAGATAATATACTTTTTCTAGAGTTAGTGAAATCAAACTATGATTTTATTAACTCAGTATTTTAAATATAAGTAGTACATAGTATTTTAATACAGGCTCGTATACATAGTATTTTAATTAGCCTCTCTGTGCAGAGAGGCTAAATCTTTTGAATATAAATTTTGAATAGAGTATGATTATATTAAGTACTTTAAAAAAGTAAACTGTTTAGTTGTACACATTTGTAAGTAACAAAATTTAAAACAATAAATGCCTGTTAATTTTATACATCTATTAGCCACTACAAACAGACAGACAAACAGAGAAACAAAAAAATTGAAAAAAATCTAAATTAGTTTTATTTCACTTCTTACATCCCCCTGACTCGGTTTTTAGCATTTTTTTCATTGTATACAAATTCGACCTCTACAGTTTTATTATATGTATAGATAACTACTTACATATGATCAAAGTAATAACTAAACTATATGTAATAAAAACTAATGGTAAATATCAAATGAAATTAAAAAAAAAAATCAAAATAGTACAAACAGAGTACCTTTTTCAATGTCAATTTAATCTACCACAGGTTCCAAGGCAAGCCCACTGAGAAGAACTGGCAAAACAAGTTCAGTCATGTTTATATAAAGAAAATAGATTAATATTATACATAGAAGTGTTAAATAATTTTAAAAAATAGCCTGAATTTTAAATTAAATTAGCAATGGTGACTTATACTACTATTTTAGGAGCAGGAAGGCCTTGTGAATTTACTAACTTTTGTAAGGGGACCATTAACCTGTTATTGCTTTGGTTTTTGATATAAGAGTAGTTCTGATGTTGTTATGTACACCAACGGCCGCATTCAGAGACATCCATTAAATATTTATTTAAATATCATTATCTTTCACTCATTATCATTGAAACAGAAAAGGACTACATCATGCTTAATGGAGATTAACTTTAATTGACGTTTCTGAGTGCGGCGCTTAGACATTATTGGATGCATAGGCAAAATTTGTCCTATTAACCTAAATCATTGTAGTCATAAGAAACCCATTTGAGGTGGACCCAATAAGGTTCAAACACCAATTTCTCGCTCAAAGAGGTAGAACCCATATCTTATAGACCATTGTGTCTTGTATATATGTTGAGCATGCTAAATAATAGGAACAAACAAGGATTGCTAATGGTAAATGTAAATGTTATTCTACTAATGTATGATACAAAGTAAAATGCATTACTAAATTATCACTCATTACATGTTATGACACATACAATTAAAGATAAAAGGTCATATTCTCATGTTTCTCATATAAATCAAACATTACTGTAATATTAATTTTTATCTTTTGTGAAATTTTGTTACTCCCCCTTTTGGTTACATTTATATGTATCTTAGTAGGACAATAATTCTGTATTTGATGCAATGCTTCGGATTGATCTTTTACACTTACAACTTTCATTTACAGGTGCTTGGAATTTAAAAAGTTACATGCTTGCTACTTACTTGCTTCATCATCATTATCATAATCATCAGCTTCTATACAGATAGAGTGGACTGTGGACGGCCACTGCTGAATCTGGCCTGGCCTCCCTCAATGAAGGCCAAGACGGCCGGTCCCTTGCCACTCGCATCCACCGGACCGGACTTCTGGTGTCCGACTGGACACATTTAGGACAGTCCAGGGTCAAGATATGGATCCTAACTCCTAATTCCTTCATAAATTAATATAATTCATAAAAATAAAATAAAGTTATAAAAAAATCAATTTGGGTTATAAGGCAAGAATATGACAAGGGCTATTTCAGAAATGCAATAGATGAGGGGACTCAACTGAATCATGCAGAGTGTATAAATTATGGTTATGATTTATTTACAGGAACAAAATCTCCACCAATGGCTGAAACATTAGATCCCCTAGCACCCAGTCTAAACTCCTCACAACCACCAGGCTTGATATCTAAATTAAGGTTGAGATTTAACCGAGCTACTCCAATATCAAGACCTCCTGGAGATGGTATGTAATATTATTGTTAATAAAAAAATTGTTTCACCTAATTTGTCCAATATGAACTCTTTTAAATGTAATTTGTACACTGATTTTTGGTCCAACTTAAGTGCTTTGTTTGTAACATGACAATGTCTGCCTACACCACTAGTTGTATTAATACCACCACTTTTTACAACTAGTATTCAAAATAATATAAAGTTATTTTTTACTTTACTTGTAAAAACAGCAAAAGAAAACGGAAAGTGTTTCCCTTCATTGAGATTGAAGAGCTTTTTAGTTATAATTATTTTAACAGTCAACATTCGGAAAGTGCTGTTGTTTTGTGTCTTGTTCCCGCAGTGTTACAATAGGCCATTTAACTCTAATTTAAATACAAATAATGACAGAAAGTTATTTAGCCTCCTTTTTTCGTATAAATGAGTGATATACTTTTTATTATTATAGTTATGTCACCGCTTCCAACAACTTCTACAGTTAAGTGTATGTAAGGCATGAAAAGAAAAAAAAAATAAGGATGGGTTGAAAAATAAATTTTGATAGGATAGGGATCGGGTCAGCGTGATTTTTCTTAGCTGCCGAACCACGAATATGAGAATATGAGAGTAATAATTTTAAGAAAATCTAACAATGATTGCTGATTAGAATACTTAGTAGTGCCCTAATTACTAGGTTTACTTTTCTCTAATCCAAAATTCAGGCTCACAGGTCTCAAAATCGTTTTCGTCTGGGCCCTATTATCTTAGTGCCTCGGCCGGGCCCCCCAATAGGTTAAAAAAGGCACAGAACGTGGCGAAATTTAACATGCCTAGATCCGAATTAGAAGCAATGCACTTTTCACCAAGGGGAAGACTCCTATTAAAAAAATGTGTGTAAAGTAAAAGCTGTCCATGATAATTAGTCTGTGAAATAAGGGGAAGACCCCTTTTTAATTACTGGCACTTATAATACTTCACCTACATACCCGCATCGTATGTCAAACACGTGATAGCGTCCGTTTTTCGTAGTGACGCTCGTTATGAAGCAGTCAGTAAACATCGAATAGTAAGTCGCTTTACGCAATTTTTTTATGAATACTGTTATCCTGATATACATATCACTTATCAGGCTGTAAGCTAGGAACAAGTATCATATGGAATTGACATTCGTGTATACGCGAAAGGGACAGGCATATTTTACAGGGATACCACATTCATAACATCAAGTCTACTTATTTTCTTGAAACAATTGTTTTGATTGATGGTAAGTGGACGAAGCTCTAGCCACTAAATCGGTTTTCTTCTCGTTGTGCTGGCCCGGTGGGGAAACTATAGGCTAATACGGGTTTAGGTTAACGTTGTGTAATTGTTTGTAAAAAAATAAAATGGTCACTGGCAATCGTCACCATTTTCACAAAAATGAACTTGTTATTGAAGATTTGTCGTAATCAAAGAAAGTGCCACTCTGTTTACAAGGTTATACAAAAACAACGCTGGGTCAATGTAGTAAAAATATTATTATCAGTCTTTAAATTATTTCACGACCGACAACACGCAAGATGGCGATTAAATGTGATGGTAATTTTAATTGTTGATGTGAAACAAAAGAAAATGCAATGTACCTATAGTTATTTTTTTCCATTCTGTTCTTTATTTGAAGAACATTTTACAATTGAATGCATTTATTGCATCTTGCGTAAAGAGAATAAGGAGCCTACAGACTCGTTTATCTTTATCAATTTTTAGGAATTTAAACTAAAAATATTTCCCTACAAAATGGCGAATATAATTTGTTTCTTTATAAAAAATATAGAACTAATAAAATTATTAAAATCTTTTGTCCATCGGATCGAAAGCATTAAAAAACTTTAGTTAACTCCCACTTTTGAGATTTTTGTTGCCAATATTTTTAATAATATGTTTTTTTCAGGATATGTGGAATTTGGCGAATTCCGGTCGGAGAGGCCCGGCATCAAGAAAGTGGGCACCTTCGCAGGGGTATTCTGCCCTGTTGTGCTCTCCATGTTTAGTGCGCTTGTTTTTATTAGAATGGGTAAGTAAAAAATATTTTTGTGTATTTTGCTTTTTATTGAAATTTGTTATAGTTTGTTTTGCCAACCGGCATACTTTTTTTCTTTTACGCCGGGAAATGCTCTGAGGCATCCCACTGGGGAAAGAGGGACTCCCCAGGTGGGTATGTGGGCGCTAAAACCGGGCGAGTGCCACTAATGCCAGTGAGGTCCTCGGACCTATTGAGCAAACAGGGCACCACGACGGCTAGTCAGTCCCTCAAGGGATCGACACCACCTCCACAGAGGGGTCGTCCCACACCATAGAACAACCCCTCCCAACGTTGGGAGTAATGGGGTGAGGTTCCCATACTAGCTCCTTGTCCCTCCTGCTCTTTTGTACCCTCTTCCTATAAAAGGGGTACAAAGAGCAGCTCCCTCGGTTAATTTTGCTTGGCATTACTAAAGGGAGATATTTCGCAAATGTTTCTCTACATACATTTATTAACATTTTAAAATCTTTTATTTTTTCTAGTATTACACGACTGACGACGTATAAAATATCTTTTTAGAGTTCTGGAAAAATGTAACCTTTTTGGATTGCTTACCTTTCCGTTTGTCTGTCTGTCTATCAAAACAAAAAAGTAGGTACTTCTTATTGACATAGGATCACAATTTGGTAAGAAGCTAGGTGATGGATCTAGCATATGTCAAAGAAAAAAATGTTTATTTTACCCAAAAAAACCTTTTTTTTAGTTAACAGTAAACAGTTAAGACTATGGGTTTGTTTAATACGTGTGTTTTTACTATTTTGTATTCCTTGCAGGTTATCTAGTGGGGAACGCGGGTATTCTAGTCACACTTGCCCAATTCGGACTGGCGTATTTGATAGTTGGGTTCACCGTGATGTCCATATGTGCGATATCCACCAACGGCGCGGTGGAGGGAGGGGGCGTGTACTGTATCCTTTTGTGGTTCCGTATATAAGTGGAGACTATAGAAATGAACAGATTTAACACTATTTGAACACGCTTTTATTAGTTTTTTTTAACGTAGAGTTGAAGGTCTATTTGAGTTAGATTTTTTGTTTTTACTTTGAAAAAAGATTTAAAAGCCTTATAGTACTTCTTTATAGCATACAGTATTTCTTTAACAAATACCCAGTCATGATAAGTAGGACGTTGGGTCCAGAGTTCGGCGGCGCCATCGGGACGTTATTTTTCTTCGCCAACGTCGTGTCGAGCGCCCTCTGTGTGTCCGCGTGCACTGAAGCATTAGAAGAGAACTTTGGAACGGGTGGTAAGTAGGAAGTAGGAAATAATAGTTCTATGTTAAATTTAATTTTACGTATATTACCGGTGGGAGGGATGCGTTGTGCCGCGCTCCCGGATACATGGGTGTGGTAGTACCCACTATCCACTTGCTTGTTTCTCCCGTGAAACAGCTTTGTCGTACTTCGGAGATTAGATGGTGACGTGAAAGCAATTCATGTATGTATCATCATCATGGGCCAATCATCCATCAATGCCCATCAGTCGGCCAATGAGCGCAGAAACGGCGCAGCGTCGCAGCATAAATTTAGCGGACCGCTCTATTCCGGTTATATGCTCGATGAGTTCACATAACTAGTTTGTTTATGAAATTAAGTGACTAACTTAAAATGTTCATCATACATCACATAATACGCTTTCAATATCAGATACATTATTCATGTTACAAATTCTTTACCATATATGTAAAGCAAACGGCACCCATATCACTTGATAGGCACCCATATCACTTGATAGATACACATATGAACAAAATATGATTGAATGTACAAACAAGAACCGTATGTACTGTTTACTTCGAAATCAAAATGAATTGGTCATATATCACCCAAACCGCTGCAAAAATTATTCGGGTCATATTGGTAACTTTAATCTATGATGAGCTATTTTATAAACTGTGTGTAATTAGTCAATAAAATCCCGCACCACAGAACAACCCCTCTCAACGTCGGGACAGTACAATGGGGTGAGGTTCCCATCCTCGCCCCTTGCCCCATGCTCATTTGTCCCCTCTTCTTATAAGAGGTACAAAGAGCCCCCTTGGCTCAATTAGCTTCGCCAAAGGTGCTGGGCTCACCCTAGGCTACTGAGCCCCACCGCCACGTCAAGGTCTGAACCATGGTGGGGTAGGGACCCCACCATGGTTCAGACCTTGGTGGGGATAGGGATCCATAGGGACCAGTCAACCTGCAGTGGTCTACCTACCTACCTAGCACAAAGTCTTAGTGATGTTGCTGCTATCGTTCTGCGCTCTGATTGACCGACTGATGGCCATTGATGGATGATTGGCCGATGGGATGTACACAAAGCCTTTTTGAGAGATGTATGAATGTGTTCCCTGTCCACGTTCGTAGGTTACCTGGTGGGCGAGGGCGCGGGGCTGCCCACGGGCTACTGGTACCGCTACCTGTACCGCTCCACCCTGAACGCGGCGGGGCTGGGCGTGTCTCTAGCGGGCGCGTCCCTGTTCGCGCGTACCTCGCTCGCCACGTGGCTCACGACGATCGTGTGCCTCGCCAGCGCTATACTCAGCTTCTTCGTCACGGGACCGGCTACGGTGAGTACCATTAATGCAGGCTTACCAGAAGCTTGGGGCCAGCCTGTCGCTGTGGTGATCCTGTTGCCTGCAGATCCGAAACCCTCAAATAGCAGCTGAAAGCGCTCACACTGGTTATTTTGGGAGAAGGGCACTTCCAGGTGCAAGTCCCACATAGTCAGGAGCTACCGAAGATCATGGCTACATCCATGAAGGATTTCTCTGCGATATAAAAAAGGCCTACTAGAAACAAGCATAATATGCTAAGGACTTTTGCTAATTTTCTTACAAATATGAATTAAAGACTCCTTTTTTACTCCTGTTTTTTTATTCTTATTTGTATTTAGTGTTCTTAATAGGATTAATTTAGATTTAGTGTTCTTATCGAAATCTGTTTTTCTAAAGTTACGTAAAAAAATTAGTTAAAGAAGTTACATTGTTAACATCATCATGACAACACATTACCTTTGTTGCGTCAAGGGAAAAAATGCTCGTGGATGTCATAATATATGGCGAACAATTTTTACAATGTTTACATTATTTTTCAATAAAAAAACCCTATTCCTTTTAATCTATTTAACATTTGAAACATCAACAGATAGAGAAGCCATCGTCAAATCTTTTATCCAACGCGACCAATTTCACGTACACGGGCTTAAGTATGTCAACATTCAAAGAGAACCTGTACCCTGAGTACGGGAGGGACTATAACACGCCCGACGGTGAAATGGTCGACTTCGCCTCTGTATTTGGCGTGCTGTTCACGGGAGTCACTGGGGTCATGGCTGGAGCCAATATGAGTGGTGAGTGTTCAGTACTAGTAGTATAAGTGGATTGCCTATTTACTGGGATGTTAGGGATGACGACAATTTTTTTTTATTGATTTTATTTTATAGATATACCCTATATAAACACGAAAAAATACTTTTATGAAGAAATATGTCAAATTTTAATAAAAAGGACGTAAATAAAGATAGCTTTTAAAATTCCTGTTAAAACGCTCCACGCTGTCATGGAACAAGAATGACTTCACAGACTGATAAACATACTCGCCCTCTGTCAAAGCACACAGCAGATAATAATAAGTTCGCTGGTGACACATAATTTGGTTATGACAGCTATGACAGTTTGTTTATCGGTCAGTGACTTCATCGCACTATAATTGGCGTTCGCAGTCACGTGATAATGGGTGATACATAACGCATTTTAATTTTTTTTTTAATTTAGGACAAATGAATAGACTCTTAAAATGTTGTTTTAGGTTTTGAAATACTGTTTGTATGTAGTGTGTAAAACATAACTTTACATGAATTTGTAACATGTGTCAACATTATATTCATCATAAAAACTATCTTAATATACCATAACTTTTTTTGATCATAATAATTTAACGATGTACCTATATAAATGTGACCAGGGGAGCTGAAGAGCCCGTCGCGCAGCATACCCGCGGGCACGCTGGCGGCGCTGTTGTTCACGGCGCTGGCGTACGCGGCGCTGACGCTGCTCACGGGCGCCACGTGCTCGCGCGCGCTGCTTACCAACGACTATGTATACCTGCTGCCCATCAACGTGTGGCCGCCCTTCATCGCCGTCGGTCGGTTGGGAGTTATTTACTAAGACTTAAGACTAACACTAAGACTGGACTGTTCTTTGTAGTGGTTAGTGACCCTGACTGCTAGACCAGAAGGTCGTGGGTTCGATTCCCACTCAGGACGAATGTTTATGTGATGAACATAATCATTTGTTCTGTGTCTGGGTGTAATTTATCTATAACATGTATGTATTTAGAAATATATGATGAGTATATTATATTAGTTGTCTGGTTACCATAAGAACAGGCTCTACCTAAGTTTGTAATTGTAAAAATGTAAATGATGTATTCGCCAATTTCGTGTAGCCCACTAGCTACATACTAGCTAGATAAATAGAAAAGACATGGTTAATAGAATCAGGCGTTACCTTGCGGAAATCCATTATATAAGATATTAAAATATTTTATATTATTTAGCAATTATCCCGCGAAAAAACGCAGTCTTTACAGCAAATGTGTGAGTGCACGCATATGCATGCATATAGCACCGCCCTCCTTTCCCACACTGCATATGCGTACACTCGCATGCACCACCACCCCACATGCACCACAACCACAGTAAAAGACCACCACCAAACAATCTACGTACGTTTCGCCCCGACACCGAGGCATCCTCAGGATGTAGACTCTACGATTAGTAATCGTTAAGTGACTTGCAGGCCCAAACACCCGCCTTATATTAGCTGGTTCCCCCACTACCCCCACCGAATAACCGTATTATGGGAGAATTCGTTAAATCGGTTTGGTCATTCAACAATGCAATCGATTTATTATTTTTATGTTTTATTATTTCGAGTTGTTCCAACACACTTAGTCGAAATCCCTTGTCGCATTTATGTAAAACCTGGAACGTATGGCCGCTACTAACGTTATGTCCTGTCTCTAGTAGATGTTTTGCGAAATGGGATTTTTGGGGCTGATCGTTCCTAAACGCTGAGATATGTTCTTTATATCTAGTTTCGAAATTGCGCCCAGTTTGGCCTACGTACAAGCCGTTACACTGTGAGCATTTTAATTTGTAAACACCAGATAAATATTTGCAGTCTATTTTGTCTTTGTTGTTACAAATATTTCTTAGTGTATTATTAGTCTTGTAAGCAACATGGACATCATAATTTCTCAGCGTCTTAGCTATCCGTTCAGATACCGGTCCCATATAGGTCAGGCTGGATTTATAATTATTGACTTCTTTATTTGGCGGTACTGCATATAAATATTTCATTGTAAGTTTATTTTGTGTTTTATTAATTATATTCTTAATGACCTGTGAACTGTATCCATTAGCGTGAGCAATATGGTGAATTATGTCCAGTTCTTTTAGATAGTTTTCTTTCGTAAGTGGTACGGACATTAATCTATGAACGTAACTATGAAAAGCCGCGAGCTTGTGTTGCCAAGGATGACATGAAGATATAGGTATGGTTGTATCGGTATAAGTCGGCTTACGGTAGATGCCAAAAACATGCTTGTTATCATGTTTAGTAATCGATAAATCGAGAAAGTTTAAAGTGTTACCCTCTTCCAATTCTACTTTAAACTTAATTTTCGCATGTTTTTTGTTGAGATCTCTTACGAATATATCAAACTGTCTTTCCGTACCTGTCCAACATATAATACAATCGTCCACATACCTATAGTAGTATAATAAGTTTTTATTCTTGACAATGTACTTGCGTTCAAAATCGTCCATGAAAATTTCCGCCATCAAGGGACTTAAAGGTGAACCCATTGCTAAGCCATCCTTTTGTATGTAAAATTGGTTATTAAATCTGAAATAATTTTGTTCCATGCATACACTCGTCAGATCTATTAATTCCCTGCATTCATCAGGAGGTAATGATTTTTGTTCTAGAGAATGTTTTATAATCTGCAGTGTTTCCTTGCATGGAACATTTGTGAAAAGACTGTCTACATCAAGTGATATTAATTTTGTACGAGATGGCAAATTCAAATCTTTGATTTTATTCACTAAATCAATACTATTTTTAATAGCATATTTTGGCTGAAAATGTATTTTTTCTTTAATAATATTATTCAGTAATTTGGTTAAATGGTACGCGGGTGATCCAATATATGAAACAACGGGGCGAATGGGTATATCTAATTTATGTATTTTTGGTAAACCGTAAAGAGATGGAGCTTTTGGGTTCATAGTGATCAACCTTTTCTTCGATGATTCGGTATTGAATAAATATTTAGTATTATTGATTGCCCTTTTAACTTTAGCCATGAATTGTTTTGTTGGATCAGACTGTACTTGAATGAAATCATCGCCACGGATAACGTTATTCACTTTTTCATTGTAATCTACCCGTTTGATAACTACCACCGCATTGCCCTTGTCTGCTTTAGAAATGACGAGATCGTTATGATTTATAGTTTGTTTCAATGACTTCAAAGCTATTATTTCTGGATTAAAAGAGAAAACAGAAGGTGTATTTTTGATATCATGGGCTACCATACTTTTAACCAAATGATCCTTTTTATTTATAACGGTGGCTATTTCCGCATCAACAGCGAGAGTTTCTATAGACTTTTGATGAAGGTTGGGCGTGATATTGTATTTTAAACCTTTTTCTAGAAGTGCCATCTCTGCAGCTGAAAACTGGACATTTGTTAAATTCTTTACCCGTGGATGAAAAGAATGAGACGTTCGACAATGTCTATCTGAATCAAAACTTGAGATGGGTTCAGTCGGTCTTCTGGTCTTATTCACTAGGTTTTTTAATTTTTTTTTCTGCTGGGTAAGATACTTTTTGTGAACCTCAATGGACGCAAATTCTCGGGCTTTTTCATCTAAACAATCAAATTCAATATTGTGCAATTGAAAGGATAATTCTGAATATAGCACTTTTAAATGTAGTTTAAGATTGTCTCTAACTGTGAACCAGTGCCGCGCTTCTTCGTTAAGCCAGATGATCTCAGCCTTTTTAATGGCTGCATTAGCCGCTCGACTATGTGTGTTGGTTTTAATATGAATATAATTAGGAATTACATTTAAACGTTTGCATTGTTGATTGAACCAAACGTTTTGGACAGCCACACGATGTAATTTTGTTAATTTAATGTAGAGTCGTGCCTGTTCGGTCATGCTCACCGTTTTAAGATAGTTAATAGAATCAGGCGTTACCTTGCGGAAATCCATTATATAAGATATTAAAATATTTTATATTATTTAGCAATTATCCCGCGAAAAACGCAGTCTTTACAGCAAATGTGTGAGTGCACGCATATGCATGCATATAGCACCGCCCTCCTTTCCCACACTGCATATGCGTACACTCGCATGCACCACCACCCCACATGCACCACAACCACAGTAAAAGACCACCACCAAACAATCTACGTACGTTTCGCCCCGACACCGAGGCATCCTCAGGATGTAGACTCTACGATTAGTAATCGTTAAGTGACTTGCAGGCCCAAACACCCGCCTTATATTAGCTGGTTCCCCCACTACCCCCACCGAATAACCGTATTATGGGAGAATTCGTTAAATCGGTTTGGTCATTCAACAATGCAATCGATTTATTATTTTTATGTTTTATTATTTCGAGTTGTTCCAACACACTTAGTCGAAATCCCTTGTCGCATTTATGTAAAACCTGGAACGTATGGCCATATGCATGCATATGCGTGCACTCACACATTTGCTGTAAAGACTGCGTTTTTCGCGGGATAATTGCTAAATAATATAAAATATTTTAATATCTTATATAATGGATTTCCGCAAGGTAACGCCTGATTCTATTAACTATCTTAAAACGGTGAGCATGACCGAACAGGCACGACTCTACATTAAATTAACAAAATTACATCGTGTGGCTGTCCAAAACGTTTGGTTCAATCAACAATGCAAACGTTTAAATGTAATTCCTAATTATATTCATATTAAAACCAACACACATAGTCGAGCGGCTAATGCAGCCATTAAAAAGGCTGAGATCATCTGGCTTAACGAAGAAGCGCGGCACTGGTTCACAGTTAGAGACAATCTTAAACTACATTTAAAAGTGCTATATTCAGAATTATCCTTTCAATTGCACAATATTGAATTTGATTGTTTAGATGAAAAAGCCCGAGAATTTGCGTCCATTGAGGTTCACAAAAAGTATCTTACCCAGCAGAAAAAATTAAAAAACCTAGTGAATAAGACCAGAAGACCGACTGAACCCATCTCAAGTTTTGATTCAGATAGACATTGTCGAACGTCTCATTCTTTTCATCCACGGGTAAAGAATTTAACAAATGTCCAGTTTTCAGCTGCAGAGATGGCACTTCTAGAAAAAGGTTTAAAATACAATATCACGCCCAACCTTCATCAAAAGTCTATAGAAACTCTCGCTGTTGATGCGGAAATAGCCACCGTTATAAATAAAAAGGATCATTTGGTTAAAAGTATGGTAGCCCATGATATCAAAAATACACCTTCTGTTTTCTCTTTTAATCCAGAAATAATAGCTTTGAAGTCATTGAAACAAACTATAAATCATAACGATCTCGTCATTTCTAAAGCAGACAAGGGCAATGCGGTGGTAGTTATCAAACGGGTAGATTACAATGAAAAAGTGAATAACGTTATCCGTGGCGATGATTTCATTCAAGTACAGTCTGATCCAACAAAACAATTCATGGCTAAAGTTAAAAGGGCAATCAATAATACTAAATATTTATTCAATACCGAATCATCGAAGAAAAGGTTGATCACTATGAACCCAAAAGCTCCTTCTCTTTACGGTTTACCAAAAATACATAAATTAGATATACCCATTCGCCCCGTTGTTTCATATATTGGATCACCCGCGTACCATTTAACCAAATTACTGAATAATATTATTAAAGAAAAAATACATTTTCAGCCAAAATATGCTATTAAAAATAGTATTGATTTAGTGAATAAAATCAAAGATTTGAATTTGCCATCTCGTACAAAATTAATATCACTTGATGTAGACAGTCTTTTCACAAATGTTCCATGCAAGGAAACACTGCAGATTATAAAACATTCTCTAGAACAAAAATCATTACCTCCTGATGAATGCAGGGAATTAATAGATCTGACGAGTGTATGCATGGAACAAAATTATTTCAGATTTAATAACCAATTTTACATACAAAAGGATGGCTTAGCAATGGGTTCACCTTTAAGTCCCTTGATGGCGGAAATTTTCATGGACGATTTTGAACGCAAGTACATTGTCAAGAATAAAAACTTATTATACTACTATAGGTATGTGGACGATTGTATTATATGTTGGACAGGTACGGAAAGACAGTTTGATATATTCGTAAGAGATCTCAACAAAAAACATGCGAAAATTAAGTTTAAAGTAGAATTGGAGGAGGGTAACACTTTAAACTTTCTCGATTTATCGATTACTAAACATGATAACAAGCATGTTTTTGGCATCTACCGTAAGCCGACTTATACCGATACAACCATACCTATATCTTCATGTCATCCTTGGCAACACAAGCTCGCGGCTTTTCATAGTTACGTTCATAGATTAATGTCCGTACCACTTACGAAAGAAAACTATCTAAAAGAACTGGACATAATTCACCATATTGCTCACGCTAATGGATACAGTTCACAGGTCATTAAGAATATAATTAATAAAACACAAAATAAACTTACAATGAAATATTTATATGCAGTACCGCCAAATAAAGAAGTCAATAATTATAAATCCAGCCTGACCTATATGGGACCGGTATCTGAACGGATAGCTAAGACGCTGAGAAATTATGATGTCCATGTTGCTTACAAGACTAATAATACACTAAGAAATATTTGTAACAACAAAGACAAAATAGACTGCAAATATTTATCTGGTGTTTACAAATTAAAATGCTCACAGTGTAACGGCTTGTACGTAGGCCAAACTGGGCGCAATTTCGAAACTAGATATAAAGAACATATCTCAGCGTTTAGGAACGATCAGCCCCAAAAATCCCATTTCGCAAAACATCTACTAGAGACAGGACATAACGTTAGTAGCGGCCATACGTTCCAGGTTTTACATAAATGCGACAAGGGATTTCGACTAAGTGTGTTGGAACAACTCGAAATAATAAAACATAAAAATAATAAATCGATTGCATTGTTGAATGACCAAACCGATTTAACGAATTCTCCCATAATACGGTTATTCGGTGGGGGTAGTGGGGGAACCAGCTAATATAAGGCGGGTGTTTGGGCCTGCAAGTCACTTAACGATTACTAATCGTAGAGTCTACATCCTGAGGATGCCTCGGTGTCGGGGCGAAACGTACGTAGATTGTTTGGTGGTGGTCTTTTACTGTGGTTGTGGTGCATGTGGGGTGGTGGTGCATGCGAGTGTACGCATATGCAGTGTGGGAAAGGAGGGCGGTGCTATATGCATGCATATGCGTGCACTCACACATTTGCTGTAAAGACTGCGTTTTTCGCGGGATAATTGCTAAATAATATAAAATATTTTAATATCTTATATAATGGATTTCCGCAAGGTAACGCCTGATTCTATTAACTATCTTAAAACGGTGAGCATGACCGAACAGGCACGACTCTACATTAAATTAACAAAATTACATCGTGTGGCTGTCCAAAACGTTTGGTTCAATCAACAATGCAAACGTTTAAATGTAATTCCTAATTATATTCATATTAAAACCAACACACATAGTCGAGCGGCTAATGCAGCCATTAAAAAGGCTGAGATCATCTGGCTTAACGAAGAAGCGCGGCACTGGTTCACAGTTAGAGACAATCTTAAACTACATTTAAAAGTGCTATATTCAGAATTATCCTTTCAATTGCACAATATTGAATTTGATTGTTTAGATGAAAAAGCCCGAGAATTTGCGTCCATTGAGGTTCACAAAAAGTATCTTACCCAGCAGAAAAAATTAAAAAACCTAGTGAATAAGACCAGAAGACCGACTGAACCCATCTCAAGTTTTGATTCAGATAGACATTGTCGAACGTCTCATTCTTTTCATCCACGGGTAAAGAATTTAACAAATGTCCAGTTTTCAGCTGCAGAGATGGCACTTCTAGAAAAAGGTTTAAAATACAATATCACGCCCAACCTTCATCAAAAGTCTATAGAAACTCTCGCTGTTGATGCGGAAATAGCCACCGTTATAAATAAAAAGGATCATTTGGTTAAAAGTATGGTAGCCCATGATATCAAAAATACACCTTCTGTTTTCTCTTTTAATCCAGAAATAATAGCTTTGAAGTCATTGAAACAAACTATAAATCATAACGATCTCGTCATTTCTAAAGCAGACAAGGGCAATGCGGTGGTAGTTATCAAACGGGTAGATTACAATGAAAAAGTGAATAACGTTATCCGTGGCGATGATTTCATTCAAGTACAGTCTGATCCAACAAAACAATTCATGGCTAAAGTTAAAAGGGCAATCAATAATACTAAATATTTATTCAATACCGAATCATCGAAGAAAAGGTTGATCACTATGAACCCAAAAGCTCCATCTCTTTACGGTTTACCAAAAATACATAAATTAGATATACCCATTCGCCCCGTTGTTTCATATATTGGATCACCCGCGTACCATTTAACCAAATTACTGAATAATATTATTAAAGAAAAAATACATTTTCAGCCAAAATATGCTATTAAAAATAGTATTGATTTAGTGAATAAAATCAAAGATTTGAATTTGCCATCTCGTACAAAATTAATATCACTTGATGTAGACAGTCTTTTCACAAATGTTCCATGCAAGGAAACACTGCAGATTATAAAACATTCTCTAGAACAAAAATCATTACCTCCTGATGAATGCAGGGAATTAATAGATCTGACGAGTGTATGCATGGAACAAAATTATTTCAGATTTAATAACCAATTTTACATACAAAAGGATGGCTTAGCAATGGGTTCACCTTTAAGTCCCTTGATGGCGGAAATTTTCATGGACGATTTTGAACGCAAGTACATTGTCAAGAATAAAAACTTATTATACTACTATAGGTATGTGGACGATTGTATTATATGTTGGACAGGTACGGAAAGACAGTTTGATATATTCGTAAGAGATCTCAACAAAAAACATGCGAAAATTAAGTTTAAAGTAGAATTGGAAGAGGGTAACACTTTAAACTTTCTCGATTTATCGATTACTAAACATGATAACAAGCATGTTTTTGGCATCTACCGTAAGCCGACTTATACCGATACAACCATACCTATATCTTCATGTCATCCTTGGCAACACAAGCTCGCGGCTTTTCATAGTTACGTTCATAGATTAATGTCCGTACCACTTACGAAAGAAAACTATCTAAAAGAACTGGACATAATTCACCATATTGCTCACGCTAATGGATACAGTTCACAGGTCATTAAGAATATAATTAATAAAACACAAAATAAACTTACAATGAAATATTTATATGCAGTACCGCCAAATAAAGAAGTCAATAATTATAAATCCAGCCTGACCTATATGGGACCGGTATCTGAACGGATAGCTAAGACGCTGAGAAATTATGATGTCCATGTTGCTTACAAGACTAATAATACACTAAGAAATATTTGTAACAACAAAGACAAAATAGACTGCAAATATTTATCTGGTGTTTACAAATTAAAATGCTCACAGTGTAACGGCTTGTACGTAGGCCAAACTGGGCGCAATTTCGAAACTAGATATAAAGAACATATCTCAGCGTTTAGGAACGATCAGCCCCAAAAATCCCATTTCGCAAAACATCTACTAGAGACAGGACATAACGTTAGTAGCGGCCATACGTTCCAGGTTTTACATAAATGCGACAAGGGATTTCGACTAAGTGTGTTGGAACAACTCGAAATAATAAAACATAAAAATAATAAATCGATTGCATTGTTGAATGACCAAACCGATTTAACGAATTCTCCCATAATACGGTTATTCGGTGGGGGTAGTGGGGGAACCAGCTAATATAAGGCGGGTGTTTGGGCCTGCAAGTCACTTAACGATTACTAATCGTAGAGTCTACATCCTGAGGATGCCTCGGTGTCGGGGCGAAACGTACGTAGATTGTTTGGTGGTGGTCTTTTACTGTGGTTGTGGTGCATGTGGGGTGGTGGTGCATGCGAGTGTACGCATATGCAGTGTGGGAAAGGAGGGCGGTGCTATATGCATGCATATGCGTGCACTCACACATTTGCTGTAAAGACTGCGTTTTTCGCGGGATAATTGCTAAATAATATAAAATATTTTAATATCTTATAGAAAAGACATGTTTTAAGATCCAATACGAATCTTATAGCTTATTATATATATATATATATATATATATATATATATATATATATATATATATATATATTATAATAGATCATTGATTATTTTTATTAGAAATTAAAAAGAAAACTCGTCTCTAGGGAATATAATAATTAAATTGATTACTTCCAGGTATGCTAATGGCAACATTCTCTGCCGGTCTGTCCAATTTGATCGGCGCTTCCAGAGTACTCGAAGCTTTAGCTAAGGATAATATATTTGGTAAGTACCTACATACATTTTTTACTTTTAACATACTTAAATGTTACTTTACAATTAACCTGCTAAACTACCGTCTGCAGTAACTATTGTTCGCAATTTAATTCGTAAACACAAACATTAGATTAGACTACATTGACAAGATCCATAGTAATCCCGTAACAACTTGTGTCTTCTTTCTTTCTCTGTTACTTATACGTAACAGAGAAAGAAAGAGAGCAGAAATTATTGGAAAAAAAATCATATCATATATGACCTTAGTATACACTGTATACATATTATATACACAATAAATACTAGAATAATATTCAATCTTAATGGAAAAGGACTAGACGTTTTACTTATTATACTTCACATCCTCAGGCTTCCTCCTCCGTCCGATGGTATCCCAGTCCGGCAACCCGGTGGTAGCGGTCATCGCGTCCTGGTTACTGGTGCAGATGGGCATCATGGCTGACTCACTCAACGCCATTGCTCAGGTACATACAATACAATACAAATACAATATATAGGTCAATAGTTTTCATTTAATAATTGAAATAAAACATCTTTTGGCGCCAAAAGAAATAACCTCTTCCCTAAATGATATCATTATGAGCTTAGGATTTTGTTCGGAGCGAACGGTTGAGCAATTTTCGTGCAATAGATGATCCAAGTTGGATGTAAAATATAAATTATAGTAAAAAGAAAGCACACTAGTAAGAGGTACTGCTTTGCAGCCGAATTGGGCTGGCACGACCGGGGTGGTACATCTCGCTCACATAACACCGGCGTCAAGTGACAGCTATGCTGTCGCGTTTCGTGCGGCTTGTGAGTTTCCGGTGGCTCATGGGGGGGGGGGGGGGGGCAGGGCAACGCATCTGCAACTTTTAGTTATCCGGATGTCTATGGGCATCGGTAGTCACCATAAGGCTCCGACTGTTCGGTTCGGTTCGGTTCCTTATAACATAAAAAAAACACACTTGAATACCAAACCGAACGAAAAACTTGAAAATACTTTTTATTACAAGAATTAAATGGATTAACAAAAAAAGATATTACTTATTGTAAAAAAAAGCAAAAAAGTTACACTAGCGTCAAATTAGCGCCGTGTGCACGCAATCGTTGCACGCAAATGGTTACTTACACATGTAAGAGATAAGTATAACGTTTCAGGTGAACTCCGTGCTGTTTATGACGAGCTACTTCGCCATCAATCTCGCGTGCCTCGGTCTGGATCTAGCGTCGGCGCCCAACTTTAGGTATGTAACTGTTATATATTTAGTAAAATTATGTCGCATTTTGCCATACTCTTATCGCCGATTACATAGGCTGTAATAACAGTAATAGCCACATGGTGATCGCTCGACCCATACATTTACAATCCTTTCTTCTGCCAGGCCGACGTTCAAGCACTTCTCGTGGCTGACGTCGCTGGCGGGGCTGGCGGGGTGCGCGGCGCTGGTGTTCGCGTTGCGGCCGGCGTACGCGAGCGGCGCGGCGCTGGCGTGCTGCGGGCTGGTGCTGGCGCTGCACGTGCTGTCGCCCGCCGCCGCTGACCCCACCTGGGGCAGCCTCAGCCAGGCGCTTATATTCCATCAGGTGAGTGCTGAGTTGAGGTCGTATTTGACTGAATGAAGTATGGGCAATAATTAATTAATCATTTATAAATGCGTGAAATTTTCGGAAGACGGAGCGTAGATGGGACGACGATACTATGTTATTAGTAGTTATTGATCCTGGTTGGTTGCCACAAGCGGGGTATCGGCTGTCTTAGCGTTCATTAACAGAGACCTATGCCTGGCAGTGGGCGGAAAAGGGATGAAATGATGATGAAATATGTGAAACATTATTATTGAAATACGTCAGAAATGATTATTCTTATTTCTAAAACAAACCAACGATCACAGTGTTAGTTGCATATACTGTACATTCATATAAGTTCGTGTAAGTGCAAATAATATGTGTTAGTATAAGTATCTAATCAGTACAATTTGACCCATATTCCTGTTTTAATCGTGATGTATTCATGCACATTTATTAAGATGCAATTAAAAAGAAAGTTAACGCACATAAAAAAACATATTTGCTATAATATGGTTTTTTGAGAGAACACCTCTAGCAGCAAAAAAAGGATTATATGGGCTTATTTAATACATTCTGTAATTGGCGTTCACTCCACACATTCTGTCATTTCAAAATAATGTAATGCCCCTCAGGTTCGGAAGTACCTGCTGCTGCTGGACCCTCGGAGGGAGCACGTCAAGTTCTGGAGGCCGCAGATGCTGCTGCTGATAGCCTCGCCGCGCCAGTCCGCGCCGCTCATAGACTTCGTCAACGATCAGAAGAAGGTACTTTATTAGATGGCAAATTAATATCAGTACGAGTAATGTGGTTAATATTCTGTAATTTATAACATATTAAGCAACGTCGCGTTCCTGTGCTTTGTGAGTTTTCGGTGGCCCATTTATTGGGAAAAAAGGGCAACATATATGCATAACATCTGGTTGTGCGGTTGTGTATGGGCGTCGGTAGTTACCATAAGGCTGCAACCGCTTGTTTGCTTCCTTATGCCATAAAAAATCAATTACGGAGTTAATTTATGGAGTTGTTTTATTATGAGTGAAATTCACGTAAACTGTATTCAATATTGTCTTTAATGCAGGGTGGATTGTTCGTCATCGGTAACGTGACAGTTGGACAGCTAGATGGCAACGGTGACCCGCTGGCTGAGGACCACAAATATTGGCTGAAGTTGATAGACCATCTTAAGGTAAGTTCTTGTTAAATTATGTAATACAATCATGTCACATAATAAATGAAATAGTGGGTAAGGGCTCGGTCTCACCATGACCCAATGTGAAGAAAAAATCGGAGACGTAAGCTAAAGGTGCCTGACCTTTTTTTTTTCGGAAATTATTGTCTTTGCCATGTGCACTAACCCTACGTACGCGCAATTTAATTTTGACAGATTGAATTAAGTTAAGAGTCACGTTGCCGATTTTTTGTATACAAAATGTGACGCACAAGTCAAGATTCTATAAAACTTGGGAGAAAAATTCAATAAGGTCAAGTTAAATTGTCTTGGCTACAAGGACTAATGATTTTACTGACTCACCACCGATAACCACAGGTAACCACCACATGACCCTTACGATAACAATATTTACTACTGACTTCAACCGTCATGGCGTCTAGTAGTTGGAAAGGTGATGATGATGATGACGATATCGATAACTCATGTACCAGGTAAAAGCGTTCGTGGAGCTGTGCCTGGCGGAGTCGGTCCGCAGCGGCGCGGCGCACCTCACGCGCCTGTCCGGCCTGGGCGCCATGAAGCCTGACACCGTGCTGCTGGGCTTCCGGGACACCGCGCCGCCCACTGACTTCTTCAGGGAGTGAGTACATTACACGAGTGAGGTTGTGTGTGTATAACCATCTTCGTCTGATGTCTTGGGGGAGATTTGTGTCCTGTATAGAGTAGTAGCCAGTGTAGAAGCCAGAGGATTACTGGATAGAATGATATTGTGAGATATTGAGGTTATAATTATTCATAAAAATTAGCCTTAAGAATGTACAACATTTTTATAGCATAATTATTATTAGCGAGTCTTTCAATATTTTATTTAATACTAGCTGTTGCCTGCAGCTTCGCCCGCGTTACTCAACTCCTATAAGTCACAGCGTGATGTTACATAACCTTCCTCGATAAATAAGCTGTCTAACACTGAAAGAATTTTTCAAATCGGACCAGTAGTTCCGGAGATTAGCGCGTTCAAACAAACAAACAAACTCTTCAGCTTTATAATATTAAATATAGATTCTTCAATGGTGACATCTAAGTTCATTAATAATCAATTGGCCTTGGCTGTATTCTTATGTTATTTAATATGTGATTATGTACCAACATACACACAGTACAGCCACAGATTTTACCATTACGTATGTGATCCATATACGAAATGATTTAGAGGATTAGTATGTGGATCCTTTAGCGTTGAAAAGGGGGAAAGTCGTGTTGTAATAAATTCTCTAGATCCCGTACCAACTTAGACCTTAATCCGCAGCCCAACATCTCCGTACAAGACGGATCAGTTCGAGCTAGAGGGCGGCGGCGCGGTGTTTCCCGCACGCCGGCCGCACGCGCCGCGCCTATCCGCCGACGACTACGTGGGCGTGGTTTCTGACGTGCTGTGCGTCAACAAGAACGTGTGTCTGTGCCGCAACTTCCACCTGTTGGATATGGCCGCTGTTGAGAGGTAAGATTTTCTTAACTTAAACTAAAAAACTATTTATTATTTCAGTTATTGAAGGCATATGGAAAACTCATTTCAGTGACAAGTGTATAGTTGTATATATCGCCAAGACTTAATGAAATCATAACAAGTCCTATTATATATATTCAGATAAACCACTGAAAACATGGTATTTACCATGTTTTCAGTGGTTTATCTGAAAATAAATACATTCTCATACAAATACTCATACAAATTCTCATACAAATATAATAAGAAATGATTCAATTATTCTAAAGCAAGTAATAGTAAGTTAAGTGTAGGTATATTTACTAGTGGCTGTAAGTTATCACGGGCAATATTTAGAATTTGGGTGGTGCAATTATTGTCAATCCCCATAATTCTTTCTACATAGCGTAATTGAATATCATCTGAGCTTGTATTAATAAATAATATATTTATAACCTAACCCTCGTCTTTTTAAGCTCTTAAATTATTATTATGCGTTCCAAAACGCAAATTATAATGATTCTACATATTATATTATACTTTAAACCTTTGCATACCACTTACCCAGTCACGCGACCACGATGCATATGTTTGTCGCAGGCGGTCAGTACCCAGTCTCGTGACCGCTATATATGTGATGCAGACGATCCCCGCACGTGCAGCACATCGACGTGTGGCTGACGGAGCCGCTGCGGGCGCATGAGGACCCGTTCACGGTGCGGGCGCTGTTCGCGCTGCAGCTGGCCGCTGTGGTGCGCTCGGCGCGTGGGTGGACGCACCTGCGGCTGCGCGTGCACGTTGCGGGTGAGTGGGCGGGGTCATCGTACGGCGTGGTTGGTAATGCGCGAGATCGGTGTGAGGCGTGGCCGGTTGGCCTATAGATACTACTTCTACCGCTCGTCTGCATAAACATTACCATCCTAATTACGTGAAACAGCTTTGCTGAGTTTCGGAAAGTACGGCAGGAAAAACATAATTATCGTCACCGAGACCTACCATTAGACGTCTCGGCATAGGCAACGCTTGAATGAATTTGGGAGGTGCCTGGTGAAGTCGTTTATGTACGTACATGAGCGTCGCTGATCATTTATCGGGTATCGTATTTCAGGCTTGTCTGCTAGTTTGTCTATCCAACTAGCAAAACAAGACTGGCATAACATAGCTTAAGTTGTGCTTCGGTTTGTTAGTAGAATCAAGTCAGAGCTAATACTTGCTGTCCTCCTAAACGTAATTTCCATCTCTTCCAACCTTAATCTCTCAACTTAGGGTTATAAGTTCCCTTCTATGGGCAGCGGTGATTCAAGTATATTGTACTTTTTGTCGTATTGTGTATTGTCTTTTCACATGAGTAATATTTTTCAGACTCCGTTCGTCGTCCGTCGACAAACCACTCGTCGGACCCGAACATACCGCAGCTGGCCCCCGGCCGACCGGTCTTAGAGCGACTAAACCAGCTGCTCAAACTACTGCGAATAAATGCTACCACACACAGTGTGAGTATACTAGATCTGTTTATGAATCTGTCAGGCTTCTGCGCTCTCTGGACCTGACAGTTGATACGACTAGTACTGGTTAGTCACGCGATTACGATTTACCGAACAATATTCCAGCCACTAATATTAAAGAAGAAGAAGTAGTCACGCGAAAGAAATGTCATTTAATCTTGTATAATCTATAGATTTTGTCATAGAGTTAAATTACAAGTCATATATTTCAAATTGTCAAAAAGAAAATTATTAATAATTACATAACACATAGTTACGTTCGCTTGTATAAAGCTAGGCGACAAGTTGATTTTTAAAAAAAATTATGAAAATCATTTTGATTCTAATATTGTATTGCATTTGCAGGTAAGTGATTGGCCAGAGCTACCAGAGGTGGACGGATGGTCGAACGACAGCGGCGACAGCAGCATCTACCATCGCGTGCCCATCAGCTACTTACAGAAGTGAGTCAAATTTAAAAGCCCATTTTTTTTTCATATTAACTCACGTATATCGAGTAGTGGATGGAAAAGTTTGTTTGATAATAAAATAATGAACATGAACGAAAACTCTGAAACTAAAGCTTCCCTAATGGATCTTTGCATCTCGTGTTCACCATTCATCGCCTATTCTGCCATTCTTTTGGGAAAATAGCAAATAGCCAGTCTTTCAGTCAAAGACTTTTAATCTCATCAGGCATGCAGGTTTCCTCACGATGTTTCCTTCACCGGTGAGGAAGCGATGGTCTCATGTTCAGGTCCACATAGAAATTTAGAAAAACCCATTTCTAGGCATCACAGGGGGGAGGGGTCAGGATCGAACGCGGACCTCTCGGCTCTCACTCAATAGGCCGAGCCCTCACCCACTAGGCCATCGTCGCTCACCGTCGTCTGAGGATCTAAACTAACTTGTAATCTTTTAACATAATGACCTCCCGAGACCATGGCTACTGTAAAGTATTCGAAACGGCCGGCTTGTAAAAACCTTAATTTATTGCGATAAAATCTGTAATATGTTGTTTAATTATGATTAATGAATAAACAACATTTATTTCCAGAGTGAACCAGATCATGAAGGCGCGGTGCGCGAACACGGCCGTGACGTTCGTGCAGCTGCCGACTCCGCCCACCATTGGCGCGCGCGCCGACGACGCCCTCAGTGAACAGTATCTGAAGGTGAGATGTTCATTTTTTGACGAAGTGATTGTTCTTAAAGATTTCACACGCTTAAACATCTATGTTAATGCATATTAGAATTCATAATTATTAAAATTCTGTAACGAAAGATTAGAGAGAAAGAAAGAATAAAATACAGAAATGACAGCACGTTTCCCGTCGCGGCATTTGAATTCATTTTACAACATAATGGTTCATTTTACAGGTGTTTGATATTAAAATAAATAAGAAAGAACTGGAAATACGTCTCCATCCATGGGCATGGCCATTACTCATTAGTACCATAATCAGCCTGCATCTATTTATCGACCCGTGATCAACCAAATAAAAATAGAAATTATACTAGTTACATTTAAAATCTAATTAGTCTAATGTTTATTTTTATTTAAAATTGAAATACCAATTAATATAAAATTGAAATAAAAATTTCATTGCTTTCATGATACTTATGACATATATGACATATACATGATTACTTTTCAGGTATTGGATGAACTAACAAAAGATTTATCGCCAACGATCCTAGTGAGAGGTTTGAAGTCTGTTACGTCCACAGCGCTATAACGTGCATATGTACATGTACCATTTTACTCATAAGTTATCACCTCTTAAAGAGTGTTAATTTTAGCAACAATATTTTTTCAAGAATAACTGATATAGTTATTATTGAAAAATGATTATGGATAAAATACTCTTGTGTATTTTAAGAATAAACTATCTGTGAAATGTTAATTTGCTTATATAAAATTATTTTTTTACTCTGATTTATATTAAGGTAATACTTGAAGGAGATAAGGTTACAAAACCACAATACATATCATTTCTAATATTACTGTGCTTATTTTGTTCCTGTGCTTTTTAATTTTGTAACAGCTGGTAAAAATACATAAACAAAAATAGGTTGGACCTTGGTTGGACGATGTCGACAATTATTCATGACTGATTTGTTATATTTCGTCGAAAATGTTAGCCTAAAATTATTTTTGCCAAATATAATGCTAGTAAAAATATATATATTAGTGAGCGACAAGTTTCCATTTATTTCGGGCTTCCAGCGAAAAGGATATAAAGCCGAAATTCGATTTTTTTTCATCAAGGTATGATGATACTTTCAATCTTCCATTTTGTGTTTTTCATTTGTATTTTAACATGTAGTTTCTTATGAAGCATATGATTACCATAAAATTGGTTCGAGTAATTGTTTCTTAAAACGAGCAAGCTCTCTTGATACAGATTAAAAAATATATATTCTGAACTGTTGTAAATC
Organism: Helleia helle; assembly: GCA_963853865.1. Taxonomy (NCBI): domain Eukaryota; kingdom Metazoa; phylum Arthropoda; class Insecta; order Lepidoptera; family Lycaenidae; genus Helleia; species Helleia helle. The sequence goes on from OY971434.1 coordinate 8,967,091, forward strand.
AGTCCAAATTATAAAAATAAAGAATATTGTTTGTAGTTGAGATGATTAAAAAAATCGTTTTATATTAACAACTTTTTATACTATTTTTAAACGTTTAAAACTTTAAACTGAAATCAGTTATGTTAATTTTTTTTTGTTTCTATACTAACATTTACAACATGTAATCCTGATCGCTGACATATTCATATGACTTAAATACAGGCGATATAAAATTACTCGTCTATACCTACTTGACTTTCCACAAGAAAAAAAATCAGCGTCGCCTAAATTAAGTTTTTGAATGATGCCAAAATTATTATTGATAAGAAACACTAAATTAAAGTAATATATAAATAAATGAATCTCATTGGCCTAAGATTCTTGACTGTTTAAAAAAAAGCACTATTTAGTTTTATATTGCTTGATTAATGTATATATTTAGTTTTGAGAATGCATCTGTAATATTTGTATCGTAAATTATTTTAAGGTTTCATAATTTAATTATTGCGTTCGCTTATTCTTCGGCTATTTTTATTTTATTAGATTCAAATTACTGTATACTATTTATAAAAATTCTGTTTACTCTCTATTTTAGAGTCATTCTTTAAGTTATTTTTGTAAGTCATAACTTACATAACATACATAAGTTACTCGGTAACTTTAGTTCTCTGGCGGATGTCTGAGGAAATGGGAAACTAAAGTTACCGATGTCACGCAAAGAATAAGCTCGTTGAAGTAACAGCGGGTGGTCACACACTTAGGAGAACGGATGGCCGATGGGCCAATATGGTTCAAGAGTGGGTTCGTTTAGGTAGACGAACTGTTGGTCGGTCATTAACCAGGTGGGAAGACGATCTGTGTGTGGTGGCCGGTCCGTGTTGGATGCGAGTGGCAAGGGATCGGCCGTCTTGGCGTTCATTGATGTTCAGCAGTGGACGGATAGGGGCTGATGATGATGACAAGTCTTTTTCATTACTATATTCGTTATCATCTTCATCATCTCATGACTGGTGTATAAAATTTTCAACTCAAACAAGTATTATTATATTATTTTTAAAGACTAGTGATTTTCGCCTATAAGGAGAATTAGGTTTAATATGCTATTGTTTGTATGTTGGTAGTTGATAATATTTTATAACCTTCAGGGCCTTTTGTTTGATGACCTTTAATTTGACGTTGGTAATTGCTTCTAGGATTTTAGGGGCTATTAAATTATGATTTGAATTACGATGACGATTGATGACATTAGGAACTTTATTGGAGGCTATCATTGCATCATGATGGATTATCCGTCCGATAGTAGAAAATTATTCAATTTGAGAACACTATTTTTGTATTATGTTTTTAACATACATCTTTGAGTTAAGATAATACACGTATGGTCTCATTGGTTTTTTAAACTAGTAATATATTTTATTTTAATAATAAACTTGGATAAGCGAGACTAGAATGACGTTTATTTCTTGTAGTATTATTAAAAAAGGCATGTGATTGTTTGAAAAGGCCTGTTCCAAAGTATCATTTTATATCATGTGTTAAACTAAGAGTCAGGATATAGTTTGTGCTAAGACAAGCTTAAAATTAATCTGAACTATAACATACCGTTTTATATTAATTTAAGTATCATCGGTATTATTGTACATCGAGATGGTACCCACCAATATCTTAAAGCTTAATATTTTGTTATAAATAAATATTACGAGTGCTGTTAGTTTATTTTATCATTAATACCATTTAAGCTTATGTAAACTAGAATTTATTAAACTAATTGACTGTAATGTATATTATGTATAAGTGCTGGTATAAATCCAAATATAGGGAAATAAAATGACTAAATCGTGCAGACTTTAGATAGACACCATTTTTCTTAAATGTAAACTATAAATATATCTATAAGTATACACAATCTTTTTATAACAATTATGGTAGTCTTAAGACATAGATGATAAAAGTATATTAATATAATAAGTATATTTTTGTAGAACGACATGTATTATTAGATAAAACAATAACAACTTTAGTTTGAATTCGAATCCGATACAAGTAAACACAAACCCAGATCGCGCTAACAGCGGTAGCACTACGCTACCGCTAGATTGCTTGGGCACCGCGCGTGGCCCGCCTCCCTCTACAGAGGGAGGGATGAGGGCCGGCCCTCATGATGATAGGTTAAATTCAACCGTAAAAGATTCGTCAACCGTATCGGATTTGACTCGGAGTCCAAATCCTGCTCTCCCGAGCAGCGCGCGCGATGAACCGCGCCCCCTGCGGGGCGCGTAGGGGGGCGTCCCCTTTCGAATATTTCTTAAGTGAGCCATCTGTTCACTTACTGTACCGATTGAGCTAAAAGGCCATCAGGCCGAAAAGTATAGCTCTTTCGAAAAAAGAATAGTTTGAATTAAAATTGGATATTAAAAGGAATAACTATAATTCTTGTATATTTATTTGCAAGGATATATTTTAACCAGTAAACCTTGTGCTTTTAAGAATAAGTGCAGTATTGAAGTTTAATTATAATAACACCTTACTGTCCGCTGTTCCTCCAGTCACGTATTGAAAGTAGGGGATTGAATGTATTAATTTAGCGTCTTTACTCTAGAAATTGGTTTTTAAAGCAGATTTAGTAGCAGTTTTAGTAAGAACTGGATGTTATAAATCATTTTTTTTTTATTCAAAATAGTAACAATACAGTAAGTATCTTTTTGAACGTCAATTGATTCTACCATCGGTTCCAAGGCAGGACAACTGAGAAGAACCGGCGAAACAAACTCAGTGGAACTAATCTTTTCAAATAATAATTGTATTCTGTAACAATTTTAACATCTTATCCTGAAATGCCTGGGAGGAACGCCTTATTCCCAGGGTGTTGTATCTTCCATGAAATCTTTTACTTTATAATATCCTTTACCACACAAACGCTCTTTAACAACTTTTTTAAAACTTTTAATGGATAGCTTTTAAACGTTTTCTGGGATCCTATTGTAAAAGTATATTCCATTGTATTACCAGGTTGGGTTTTATTCGAAGGGAGGAGTGGTCTTTAGGAACGTTTGTCTGGGTTTATTGCTGTTAAGTTAGTTGATATCCTAAGCTACGTCACGACACACGTATTAGGAGTACTGTAAATGCCTTACGAGTTTATAAGAAAAAGAGATTTTAAAACATTTCAACCTCATCAACTTTTCTCAAACATGAAGTTTTTTGTAACACCCGTCTAAAAAGTTACGCATACTTTTTCCTTTTCGTCGTTTCCTTGGATCCCCCGCGGACATTTAGACTTTTACGGGTAAAAAGTCCCTCGCCCTGATCAATATTTGATTATTTTATAAGGGTTTTAGTCTCAAATGCTATGACAGCATAGCTGTCACTTGACGCCGGTGTTATGTGAGCGAGAGGTACCACCTCGGTCGTGCTAGCCCAATTCGGCTGCAAAGCAGCATGGCACTACCTCTTTTACGTATTTTTGTTTTATTTCACTTAGTTTAAAGTTTCTGCTTAAGCCTAAAAGTACGGAACGTCATAAGTTTTCGTAAACTGTGAAAACTTGTGAAGGGTATATTATAATTATAGTAACAGTATGGAGAATCAGTAGGGATCAATTAGTGTAAAAGATAGATAATTGTGATACGATAACAAAATATATTATTTATACTACCTAAGTTGTCTTTTTTTATTATAACCCTTATCCGTATTTATTTATAGATCTATTAAGGAATGTGACTCGCCAAGAAAAGAGGAGTGGACCTTTCCCTTTGGTGTAGCAACATTTTCTCATAAAAAAGAAAATTTGTTTTTTAGTGTTTATTTACAAAAAAAATCCACCGTCGTTTTTACAGCGAAAATAATTACCATATAAAATAACTGGCAGTTACCTAATGGTAAAAATAAGCTGCCCTTGTTTCGATCAGGGATTCCTGACTCAAATAAATTTGACTTGAACAGCTGTATATTTGACTACGGCTTGAAACGAATGAGTGAACGAGTGATTTGGTCACCAATTAATCACTGAAGCCAAAATAAAACGTATGCGGTGGTCAAAGTCATAAGCATAATATTATGCTGTATGTTTACAAAACTACATAAAATGGTGTTTATGAAATTACAGGTAATTTATTATGCTTTTAACATTTCAGTACTTTTACAATTGCCTTTAGTGCGTACCCTCGCAAATGTGGAAAGACAGGCCAACAGCACCCCAATTCAGGACATTATTGTGACATGATTACTTATCATTTCAAAATATAAATGGTGACTTAAATGATTGACTCTCTATTGCACTTTGATTACCTACTGGGGCATTAGATGTTTCCTTCAAGACTCCATTCTTTTAATGACTCTATTAAAATGGGTTAAAGACAAAATTTCTAACTGTTCTAGGTTTTTATAAACTTAATGGCTGCCCGTCAAATGTTGTTCTGCCATATTTTTTATTAATACTAATTATTATAAAAATTTGTCGAACCATTTCAGAGGACTGCAGCCACAAACAGTGACATGATACTTATGAATATAGATACTTACTTATTTTATAGAAGGACGGACAGTCGGTACACCTGGTGGTAAGTGATAAGCGACATCAGTAGACACCGGCTACACCAGCCTCCAGCCATGCAAATATGAGTATGTTTTTTTTATGTTAGTTGGATAGGCAAACTGGCAAACGTGCCACCTGATGGTAAGTGGTCGACGTCGCCCATGAACATAAACTAATTTACCTGGAACGAGCCCAGGCAATTCATTTATGTGTTGCCTATCCTGAGACATAAGATGTTAAGTCTCGATGCCAGTAATTTCACTGCCTGTCTTGCCCTTCTCTCCGAAACACAGCAAAGCTGTTTCACGGGAGAAACAAGCAAGACGGTGGTACCCGGCCGGGAGCGCGGCACAGCGCTTCCCTACCACCGGTACGTGCTCTTTTCTTGAAGGAAGCTGATATTATTGGGGCGATCCAGCTCAGAGGTGGGAGCAGTATTCCATGTGGGGCGGGTAATTGGGAACAGTTGAATATCAACTACTTTCCGCCACTCTATAACGCCCAAATACGTAGATGCGCTTGGAGTCCATTAGGACACCCGCAAAAGTGTGAAAAGAAGACGTGCATATCCTGTCACGGGGAGTCTAATAATATTATTACGTATTTTCGTTACAATTTTTGTCGAATGTAAACATCAATGTAATAAGCATATTTTTGGGCTTAAAGGCGTTACATATTGTTTATATCTTACATCTAATATTTGTTTATACATTTTATTGTAGCTTTAAGTTCTTCGAAGAAAATATTGCGAGTAACGGCCATTTCAATTTGAGTTGCCTACTTGGGTAATTAGGAACGGTGTCAGGAGGGTAAATGTGAACGTTCCTATTTACCCCTATGAATTAATTGATACCTCGATATTACAAAGGAAAAACCACACCGAGATATTATGAAATTGAAGATCTTCGACGTGCTGTACTGTACATGATGTTAGGAGTAAACAGCTTACTTTAGGCAAAGGAGCCATACAATACCTACTCAGTAAAAATACTGAGTACCTGTACTTCTTACCGAAATTACCAATGTACCTGTTATTCCTAAAATAGTAACTTCTAAGCGAGGAAATAAAAAACATGCCCAGATTTTATCCAGCACACCTATAAAATATCAACAAGAGCAAAAACAGAAAAGACAAGTGGAGAGGAAAATAAAAGAGAAAGTTCAAAAGATAAAGACCACTAATACAAAGAAAATGAAGCCACAAGTTTAGGTAAGGGTGTCAGAAATTTGAAGAAGATGTGAGAAGAGAAGGAAAATGAAAAGGAGTATTAGGTACTGTAATTCCGCAGCGAAAAATATGATCTCCATTTAGAGAAGATTGGATTATGTGCGCTATCTGTAACAAATTGACACATGATACATGTATGTACCTGTAACAAAATAATTATTGTAGTACTTATAAAGATTTTGCTTCTCGTTCCTATTTTCCCCGCGGACTTATCTTAATTACCCCATAAGGTATGGGTTAAATGAGAACGACAATGTTTTTTATTTTCTTGATTTTTTTAAATTAAAGTTTATTTTTAAGAATTTTTATTTCGATTTTTTATAGGTAGATTAGTAAAGTTAATGTTGCAATAAGAGTTTTACTGTTTGAAATTTTTTTTGAGCGTTATTAGTTAGGTGTTCCCAATTACCCCACCTTCCCTTACGTATATTTAACATACCAAACTAAATTTCGTCACCTATAAAAAAATAAAAACCCAGTTACTGACAAATTGGCTGTTTTACGTAACTCTTGCAACAAACTTTAAATAGTCTACATCATTGAATATAAAGCGCATTGAATTAAACATGTGTATAATGTGAACCAACCTCACCTGACAGACAAAGAGCTTCCTCGTAAATTGGTCCAGGAAGCGCTATTCTTGACCTACTTCGCCTCGTCTTTTATCCCACGACAAAGGCTCTTCGGTTCGATCATGTGACTGATACTTTATGTGGAAATAAAATCCAGAATATGATACTTTATGTGGAAAGGAAAATCAAAATTGTAAGAGAAAGAAATCTTTATAAAATTTAAGGAAATATGTTTCATGAAGTTTTATCATTATACGGTTATAATAATGATAATAATCAGGTTGCTGATAAAACAAACTGCAAAATGATCAATATCTGAATTCTGACCACTTTTATTTTACTTTTAGACATCCCGCGGGATGTCTCAGAGCACTTCACCATCAATGCCGCTTCTGGTGAGGTGCCTCGAATCTGTTAAGCAATAGACCGCTTCGACGGCTAGTCAGTCCCCCAAGGGACCGACGCCTCTACCGACCTCTACAGGGGGGTTGCACCGCACCACAGAACAACCCCTGTCAATGTCGGGACCAGTTTATGGCTCTCTTATCCCGCGTCAGTTTAAATGGCTCTCTTATCTTATACTTATGGTATCGCGTGAGTTTATGGCTCTCTTTTCTCGCCATAGTTTATGACTCTCTTGTCCCATGTCAGTTTATGACTCTCTTGTCGCGTGTCAGTTTATGACTCTATTGTCCCGTGTTAGTTTATTGCTCTCTTTTCTCGCTTCAGTTTATGACTCTCTTGTTTCGTGTCAGTTAATGACTCTCTTGTCCCGTGTCAGTTAATTCCTCTCTTGTCTCGCGACAATTTATGTCTCTCTTTTCTCCCGTGAGTTTATGACTCTCTTGTCCCGTGTCAGTTTATGGCTCTCTTGTCCCGCGTCAGTTTATGGCTCTTTTGTTTCGCGTCAATTTATGGCTCTCTTTTCTCGCAACAATTTATGACTCTTGTCCCGTGTCAGTTTTCTATGATCACAGATGTTACGTCATCGTTAGAGAAACAAAAATATGCCCACATGAATAATATTTAATAATAAATATGCTTATAAAAAAAATATACATCAAATTTCAATATGAAACGTGGACAACAGGTAATCGATGTTTATGAGTTGTATCCGTACAAGTTTTTCGTTCGAACTTTGCCGCTCGGAACTTGGGGAATCAATGAAACGATATATAATTCAATAGGGAATTACTTTAATAAAAGTTGGAGCTACCATCTGTTACTGTTACGTATATTTACTGGTATTTTCCCACAAAGTTATTAATTGGTTCATTGTTAATTATACGCTTAGCGGAAAATAATGGAATATATTTTCCATCTTGTCTCTAGATAGTCCTGGCCCCTGGGTAAACTCGTGTAAGTTCATGTAGACGACTATTACCAACAAAGTCCGTCCTAATTTGTCTTTTTCCCTGATATAAAAATATTTGGGATACATTCTTTCATGGCCTTTTTATGATTGTTAATAGAATCAGGCGTTACTTTGCGGAAATCCATTATATAAGATTAAATTATAATTTAATTAGCAATCATCCCGCAAAACACGCAGTCTTTACTGCAAATGTGTGTGGTGGTCTTTAACTGTGGTTGTGGTGCATGTGGGGTGGTGGTGCATGCGAGTGTACGCATATGCAAAGTGGGAAAGGAGGGCGGTGCTATATGCATGCATATGCGTGCACTCACACATTTACAGTAAAGACTACGTGTTTTGTCTGACCGCCAGAGTGCTGCGAAGGTTCTGCGCCCTGATTGGCCGACTGATGGTCATTGATGGATGATTGGCCAATGGGACGTAGTCACAGATCACTGGTTGGTTGAATTGCTATTACATCAGTAACAGATTTAGAATTTCTAAACTAAACAGTGACTAAAACATCTGGTGAAAATGATGATTCCGATAAACTAATTAAGTAACTCATAGTTTTTAATTTTTTAGCCTTTTATTTTTCCATATACTTACAAATCCCCACCATGGTTCAGACGTGCCTGGCCTTGACGTGGCGTTGGGGCTCAGTAGCCTAGGGTGAGCACAGCATCTTGGGCGAAGCGAATTGAGCCGAGGGGGCTCTTTGTACCCCTCTTATAAAAGGAGGCACAAAAGAGCAAGGGGACAGGAACCTCACCCTATTGTGCTGTCACGACATAGGGAGGGGATTTTCTGTGGTGCGGGACAACCCCTCTGTGGAGGTGGTGTCGGCCCACTGAGGGACTGACTGGCCGTCGAGGTGCCCTGCTTGCTCAACAAATCCGGGGCACCTCATCAAAGGGTTTTAGTGGGTAGAGCTGCGTTCACTTACCACCTTTCGGGCGCAACGAGTCCCACATACAGCCGCATGGGGAGACCCACTCCCCCGCGGGATGCCTCCAAGCATTTCCCGGCGTTAAATAAGAAAAATATATACCTACAAATGCCAGGTAATGCGTTATCCGACAAACTTCACAGTATTAGAATGGTGCCACGATATTGTTTGCATGAATACCACCATGCTTCTTATGTCTTCCATCAAACGGGTTTGTTGAGTTTATGTTCATGTGCAACGTTGAGCATCATAGCGCGTCTGTCTGTTTGTCTATCAAACTTAAAAAATAACAGGCAACAATGTGTTTGAAGATGGTAAAAACTTAACGCCCTTAACGAACTTAACTTATGTTTCGCCGTTTCTTAATTTCATCTCAATTTACTACTAAGGTGACAGAAATTAATGCTACAATTATTTTAATAAGCTTTGTGTAATTACGTTTCAAAGCGAACTGTTATGTCCCCAGAGGGTAGAGACCGATCCTATTCTTAAGCTGATTAGTTGTAGCTGTCGTTATTCAACGTAACTTATAATGACAATATTTTTAAGCCACTAATGAGAATTTTAGGCAGACAAAATATTTTACAGTTTTGGTATTTTCGGCTTGTGTGCAATGTAAAAAAAAAAAAAATAAGGATGTGTAGATGATAAAAAGTCTGGAAAATCTAAAAGTGCACGCCACATAACCTCATTTACACAATAAAATTGATTATTTATAAAAGCCTGTTAGTTGATAAGCAACGAATAAACAATCTGAAATTTTTGTAAAATACACAGTCATATTTTAGTATTTTATATATAATAATTAAACGATACTGAATTAATCGTTCATATTAATTGAGAAACTCGGTGTATTGTTACTTTAGACGATAAAAAAAACCCTGGTACGATAATATTTTCCACCAATTTCCCTATCACATATCTACAGACACAGAAAACACGGACGCCCATAAATTTTTTTTTATGTTTACTTTGTTCTTTTTTTTATTTCAAACCAAATAACTGTTTAACATAGTAAACACTAAAATATGTATATTGAAAAATATTTTATGTGCCAGACAGATTATTTGTCCTGATATAAGTGCAATAAATTAACCTATAAGTGCGATATAAATAAAAAAAATCAATTTCAGTTTCGGGAAAACTGCTTTTTGACATATCAAGAGTAGAGCACTCTTCGCTTATATTTTGTTTTATATAACAAAAAATCTATTTCAGTTTCCATAAAACTATTTTTTCGACGTGTCGAGAGTAGAGCACTCTTCGCTTATATTTCGTTTTAAATAACAAAAAATCTATTTTAGTTTCCAGAAAACTATTTTTTCGACGTGTCGAGAGTAGTGCAGTCTTCACTTATATTTTGTTTTAAATAACAAAAAATCTATTTCAGTTTCCAGAAAACTATTTTTTCGACATGTCGAGAGTAGAGCACTCTTCGCTTATATTTTGTTTTAAATAACAAAAAATCTATTTCAGTTTCCAGAAAACTATTTTTTCGACATGTCGAGAGGAGAGCACTCTTCGCTTATATTTTGTTTTAAATAATAAAATATCTATTTCAGTTTCCAGAAAAATATTTTTTCGACATGTCGAAAGTAGAGCACTCTTCGCTTATATTTTGTTTTAAATAACAAAAAATCTATTTCAGTTTCCAGAAAACTATTTTTCGACATGTCGACAGTAGAGCACTCTTCGCTTATATTTTGTTTTAAATAATAAAAAAAACTATTTCAGTTTCCGAAAACTATTTTTTCGACGTGTCGAGAGTAGAACACTCTTCGCTTATGAGGCGTGCAATAAAATTGTAAATGTACAACACCTGTAGATCCTTCAATTGCGGATTTTTTTTTAGTTTATAATATTAGTATTTCATTTATTTGAGTTCATAGATAATAGTCATGCAGTCAACATTCATTTCATGAAACTAGTCATGTTTTATTCTAAAATGTTCAAACTTATGCCTACTCAAGAAACCTCATCCAAATCGATTTTGAAGCTACGGTGCTACAACAGACACACACTGTGGTCAAAGTTATAAACATCCCGCTTTTGCATTGCCTAAAAATGGCGCTAATATTATTAATTAGTTAATCATTTATTTTCCAGTCCGCTGCGTGACAGTGAGCTGTGCGCACGCGTTGTGTTCTTTACTCTGAGTGATTACGTAAATCTCTTATAAATTTAGTTATTCAACTACTAATAAAGATAAATGGATGAAAACAGTAGTGAGGAAGATATAAGTGATTCGGTGCTGTTGGATAAATGTGAAAGGCAACTTAATGATATAAGTGCAATGGAGGGTAGCACGAGAATTGGAAAAAATGTTGATGAAAATATACAAACGGGTGGGAAGAGAAAGGAAAGGGAAGATGAGCATAGTGATGAAGAGGAATTTACTCTTGTAAATCGAAGAAAACCTAAGAGATTAATCAGGCGTGAATCAATTATATTGGGACAGAGTGGGAGGGTAGCTGAAGAAAATAAAGGTGAATCACAAACAAATATAGTATGTGTCACATCATTGAAGCAGTTACCGAAGCAAATAGCAATGGCAAAATTGCTTCGCATGGAAAATATAAAAGACATTTTGTCTATTAAGTTCAAAAGCCCGTATAAAGCTTTTATTCAATTTAATAAAAGGGAAGACGTCATAGGTTTAATTAATAGCCAAAAATTTAAAGAAATGGAGTTACGGTGCCAATTATTAGATGAAATATCTGTATCTTATGGAGTGATAAAAGGGGTTGATCTAGAAATTGACGAAAAAGAACTGGGCGAAATTTTACAATCAGATATTGAGATAATCACAATAAAGAGATTAAATCGTTTAAATATTGAAGGACAGTGGGTAAAAAGTGAATCTATAAGAGTGGGATTCAAATCTAATGTTTTGCCTGAATTTGTGTATGTTTACGGTTGCCGATTTAAAGTAGAATCTTTCATCTTTCCTGTAACGCAGTGTTCAGGATGTTGGCAATTTGAGCACGCAGTCAAGTTTTGTCCCACAAAAAAAATATTATGTCCTAAATGTGGTGGTGATCATGTCAACTGTAATACTCAAGACTTCAAATGTATTAACTGCAAGGGGAAGCATATGGCTATAAATAAAACATGTCCTCTTTTTGTAAAAGAAAAGAATATTCGACTTATCATGAGTGACAGGCAAGTAACATATCGAAAAGCCTTGCAAATGCTTAAAGAGGTTCAACAAAAAGAAAGAAATTATGCAAATGAAGAGATTAAAAGTATTTTGTCGCCCAACACCAATAAAGAATTATACAGCAAAGTCGTAGCTAAAACAGTTGGTCATAGGGAAGCACATTTCAACGACGACGAAGCGGAGAATAATAGATCCAATGTAATAACATGTGAAAGAAATAGAAATATACCAGCGAAATCTAAAACTAAAAAGCAGACTAGGAAGAAAATTAATGTAGATAATTTGTCATCGGAACAGGAGTCTGAAGGAATGGCTGAGGAGTCAAACAAAGGAGAACAACATTTCAGAAGGAGTGAACAAGCAAAAGATAGATTGTGGATTTGGAAAATTATGATAAAAATTAAGGACGTTGCTATGTCGGATAGTAAATTTAAAGATAAGATTATAGATATTTTAAAAATACTTTGTGAAGGACTAAAAAGGTTTGTACGCAATTTGTTTTTAGAGGGAGGGGGAGACATTTTTGAACAAATAATTAATTTTATAAATGGATAGTTTAAGGGAAATGTTGAAGCTTAACATAGTTCAGTGGAACTCGCAAAGTCTCCGTCCAAAACTCACAACTTTTTCAAATTTGTTACTACAAGAAAATATTCATGTAGCTATTATTAGTGAAACATGGTTTGAACCGGATTCTGAGATTAATATTAGCGGATATAATGTTTTTAGGCATGACCGATTTGATTCCTATGGTGGAGTTGCTGTGATTGTCCATAAGTCGATTCAGGCCCATTTAAATCCACTTCCCGTCATAAACCCGGGCATTGAGACAGTATGTGTTAGACTCATTAATTGTAAAGATGTTGAATATATTATTTCAATTTATTGTGCTTCGTCAGTACATACGCAAACTACAGATTGGATAGACCTTTTTTCCGTCCTGCAAAAGAATACTATTATAGCAGGTGACTTTAATGCTCATCATACAAATTGGTCGGTCAAAGTGGATACACGCGGTACACAAATCATGGATGCGTCTTTAGATAATGATTTTATTTGTATTAATAACGGCCAATCTACGAGGATAAGACTTAGTAATGGCAACTTACAACAAACATCTCCAGACATTACATTCGTTTCCTCAGATATTGCAATTAAGTTTGATTGGAAGGTATTTAACGAAAATTTAGGAAGCGACCATTTGATTATTAAATTCTCAATTAATGTTTTTACGCTGACAAATATTATTAAAAAACGGAACTTTAAAAATGTTAAGTGGTGTCAATATCGTGAAACCTTTTTAGAAAGTATTGTATATTTCAACAATTCTGATAACCCTAGTGATGTTCAGCAAATGTACAATGTATTCATAAATAAGATTAAATCTGCAGCGGATAAACACATTCCCTATTTTAAGATGTGTAAGAAGCCTGATAGTAAATTCAAACCTAAAAATTATTGGACCCCAGAGTTGTCGAAAATAGTCGCTCAACGAAGGCTAGCCTTAAAAACTTTTCGCCGTAATCCTACGCCAGAAAATTTAACTGTGGTAGAAAATAAGACACTAGAATCACATAAACTAATTAAAAAAGCAAAAGCTCTTAGTTGGCAAAAATTTTGTAACTCAATCAATGAGGTAACTTCTGTATCCCGGATGTGGCAGCAAATGAAATGGATGAAAGGTATCACGCATCAAAGCTCAACACCACCCATTGAGAAACAATTAGAACTGTTACACTCTTTAACACCTGATAATGTATCGAATAAGGGTCCTTGTTTTGTATCTAGGAATGATATTTTGGAATCGCGATTTACCTTTCACGAGTTAATTAATTGTTTAAAAAAAAAAAGGACACAGCGCCGGGAGAGGATGGTATCTCATATTCAATGGTTTACAATTTACCGGATGCAGGTAAATATATGTTACTTCAAATATATAACAGCATACTTCAATCTGGCATTGTTCCCTATCAGTGGCGAAAGGTTCAAGTGGTTTCGATCCCTAAAGCTAACACTTATCAAAATATGAATGTTAAGTTGAGGCCAATATCATTGATATCGTGCCTGTGTAAAATATTTCATCTTATGATCCTTAAGCGATTAGAATGGTATATAGAACATAAACATATTTTGTCGTCTCATACGGTGGGTTTCAGAAAACTTGTTCTACTTTGGACTCAATTTCAAGATTAGTTTCTTACATACAAATAGGAATGACTCAGAATATTCCCACTTTAGTATGTTTTCTTGACATCGAGAATGCATATAACAATGTCTCAATTATTGCTGTTACAAAGATTTTGGATGAGTTACAAGTTGGATCTAAATTATGTCGCTATTTGTGGTCCTATATGAATGAAAGACATTTACAACTTAAGTCATTTGATAACCGTACAAATCTCTGCAGATGGACTAATACAGGCTTGGCCCAAGGTGATCCTTTATCTCCGCTGCTTTTTAACATAGTTTCCCATAAAATATGTACACAAATTAAAAATGTTTCTATATCTCAATATGCGGATGATTTTGTTGTATATTTTAGAGACAAACAAATCAAAACATGTGAGCGTTATATACAAAATGCCTTGGATTTCATTATTGCTTCACTGGACGAAATAGGGTTAAATCTGTCTCCTGTCAAATCCAGCTTTTGTGTTTTTAGTAGAGGTCATACGAGGGTTCTACCTACTTTATTTGTATACGGACAATCATTAGCTCAAGTTCAATGTTTTAAATATCTGGGTGTATGGTTAGACAGTCATTTACGGTGGAATAAACATATCAGCGAGACCATCAATAAATGCTCTAAATATATTAATTTATTAAAAGTATTGGCAGGAAGCTCTTTTGGTATTCATACTAAACATATGCGCACAATATACATTTCTCTTATAAGAAGTAGGATAGATTATTGTAGTTTTATTTATGACTGTAGTGCTAAAACTCACATCTCTCGGTTAGATAAACTGCAAAATCAAGCGCTTAGGGCCATTGGGGGCTTTATTAAAAGTACACCTATCCACGTCATGGAGAGCGAATTACACATACCACCATTATTTTTGAGGAGACAAGATTTGACATACAAATTTATTTTAAAAGGAATATCAAATTCTAATAACATTAGCATTAAAACAATTTCAGAACTCAAGTCGCTTTGTAATACTAGTTACTGGACAAATAAAAAGAAACCACTACTAGCTTCCATACGTGAAGAAATAGGGCAAAGATTAATTGCTAGTTCTAATGTAAGTAGAATGTTTTCTCTTAGTACCTGGGTGTCAAAAATAAATGTAAAAGATATTATTGTTAGTAAATTAAAATGTGTTGAACAGTCTAAACACTCTTATCACCCGGTAATATTAAAGAGTGAAGTTTTAAATGAACTAAATAAGTATGATGGTTGGTGCCAAATTTTTACAGATGGATCAAAATGCAAACAGGGACAAGGGGTTGCGTTTTTCCATCAAAATATAAATTATAAGGCTAGTTTTAAGATTACTACAAATGTATGTATAATGACGTTGGAATTGATTGCAATATTCAGGGCTCTTTCATACGCTTTTGAAAATAGTTTCAATAATATCGTAATTTTTACGGACAGTCGGAGTGCTCTCCAACATGTGGCTCGATGCGCCTCTGATTGCAGAGGTGCATCGATAGCCTATGATATACTGAATATTATTAATTGTTTTAATAATAACGGTACCAGACTAATATTGCAATGGGTTCCAGCACATATAGGTTTAAGGGGTAATGAAGAGGCTGATCAGATATCCAAGTTAGCGTCTCATATGGGAAGGGAAATAACTTATGTGCCTGACTATTGGGAATATTTTGTAGATTTCAAACGTGTTTTATCTAATAAATGGAAAAAATATTTTGAGAACATCTCTATGGAAAAAGGAATCTGGTATAGGACAATACAGAGTGAACCTCTTCACTACCCCTGGTTGGTTAGTAATAAGTTAAGTAGAAAATATATTAAGCTAGTATTAAGACTTCGTTCTGGACATTATCCATCAGCGAAATTTGCATTCTTAATGCGGAAGGCAGACTCACCTAATTGTGATATATGCGGGAAAATTGAGGATGTGCAACATTTATTGATGGATTGCGTTCGGAACGAACGTGAACGAGAAGTTCTAATAACAGAATATAATCTGAATAGGTTAGATGTGGGATTAGTTGTGTCAATTTTATCAAAACCTACATCTGAGTTATGTGTTAGATTCTGTTCCCTTATTGTTTAGGCTATAAGAGTTTTATGTATATTGTCTAGACTCTAGAGTAAGCACAATGGAGTTGACGTGCCTTGTTGGACAAAAACTCCTATTTAATAAAGATAATAAAAAAAAAAAAAAAATTTTCAATGTTGGCAACACTAGATCCGAACAATTTAGTTATGCAACTTTGTCACAGTAGTATTGTAACAAGTTTAAAGTTAAGGCAGTATTTGTTTAGGTACGTTTAAACCTTTTCAAATATACATATGTAACAAAACTTCTCGCTAAACTTATTTTATTACGTGAATTCTTTATACGTACGTTGAAAAGGTCGCACAATTTCTGATTGGTTGTGTAGGGTGTTGCCATGTGTAAACGACTTTCTAGAAAATGGATAGTCCAATTCTCAAAATTTTTCTTTTCATATGGCACACCCTACACAACCAATCAGAAATTTTAGAAGAGGCCTTGTCTATTTACTTAACTAAATCAAAACCTCTTGGCTTTACTTTTTAGGGGCAATCCTTTTGTTAGTAATTAACATATAAAAAACAAAATACTTACATAATATTTTAGCTGCAAGTTTATGAAATTTATGTTAATTATGTGATAATCTACTGCTCAAAAACATAATACTCCAGTCAAGGAATCTCAATGATTACTTTTTCATGGAAATATAATCGAGAAGTATGTATTTACGGACTGGCAACATTAAATTAGGCAGAAAGTCGCATTGGTGCGTTTGTCAATCCTGTGACGCACACTCTAGCCTTGTGTTGCGATGGTGCTACTCACACCAGCTTTAAGCTTTGCCGTATTTCCATCTAGTACGACAAATTTACGGACAGTTGCCACCGAATATGTAACTAGTGTTTAAACGGCAGTTGCATTGCAATATTTTCCACGTCAACTTTCTTAGATTTGAGTAGATTATTTTCATCTCTTTGCTTTTAGGATAACTAGATAATGGACACAAAATAGCAGAGTCATATATATCAATACAAGTAGGACCAAGGGAAAGGAAATTATTATGGTCTCAAGTCCTTAAAAACCTAGTCCCATCTTTGTTGTTATATGTTCTCCATAGAAATAATTTAGAAACTTTCAGAAATCCTTAACGTAAAAATGTTTTTCTCTTCATTAAAAAAAACTACGTATCAGACAAGATTGAGACCTCTTTGACAGCATGAGAAGTTCAGTAACTCATGTCATTTTAGAACCATTCCAAAATCGGGAAGAGATGACTACCCCTGATTTTGGGATGAACAAGTGGCACTTGGAGGCAACAATTATTATACATAATATATGGTAGGATAATAGCTGAGACCATTTTTAATTTAAATAAACATTTCGTCTACGGCTCTTGTTTCATCATCATCATTATTAGCTTTTTACCGTCCATTGCAGGACATAAGCTTGCTTCAACAGGGATTTTGGTCGTTTCCCCTAATTTTCCTCCAATTTTTGTTTCTAAATGAATGATTTGATCCAGGTTTTATATTAACATGTATTACGCAAAACAAAGGTTTAAGCATATTCTTAGGTGAGCCGTCCGGTCACCTAAGAATCACGATATATTAGTGTATATCTATGCACAAACTGAAAGCTCTAGTAAAGCCGAGTTTGCCGTTTTGTGGGGCTCGATGCACAGCTCCGCCGTAACCAATTCAAATAACCTCCCCAGTGATGTCACACCCCGGCGGTGACGTCATCCCCCACTCCCCCCTGGCGCCAGTAATGACGTTACATTACATCTTCATTTGACACCTATACAAACATTTTATACACGTTTTATGTTTCAGGCGAGGCAAATTACACATGTTAGCTAATTCACACACGAAGCTTAGGATTTTGTAATTAAATTGCTGTATGTGATTTTTATAGCTTTCAGGTTATTTGTAAATTTGTGTGTTGTGTAAATTTTCTCCCCCTTTTTATTTTACCGAGTGGAGAGGAGGTTACCACATATAATTATAACAAAGCTAATGTTACAAATTAGTTACGTATGATTAATTTAATGGAGATAATTTATAAGATTTTTTAACTTGCATTAGCATGTTTGGTTCAAATCTTGCAAGTAGATTTTAGAGCTATCATGAGATGATAAATAAAAACTTTATCATGTATTATTACCTATAATCAGTTTGATTTGATGTCGTAATAATATTGATTCTGTTTTATAAGCGGTTTATTAAGAAACGTTGGGCATGTAAGAATCTTAAAAAACTGCAATAAATCATGGATAAATCCGTAAAAGTTGTTTCATTATAATGATTCATGAGTAAAATTTGCGTAAGACTAATCAATAGACTATTGTGATTAGTCTTACGCATTGATAGTATTACATTCAACTAGAGTCTAAGAAAGTAATATATCAGATCAAATAAGATGTAGTAAGGACCCCACCATGGTTCAGGCCTTGACGTGGCGGTGGGGCTCAGTAGCCTAGGGTGAGCCCAGAACCTTGGGCGAAACTAATTGGGCGGAGGGGGTTCTTTGTACCCCTCTTATAAGAAGAGGGGACAAAAGAGCAAGGGGGCAAGGGGCGAGGATGGGAACCTCACCCCATTGTACTGTCCCGACGTTGGCAGTGGTTGTTCAGTGGTGCGGGACAACCCCTCTGTGGAGGTGGCGTCGGTCCCTTGCAGGATTGACTAGCCGTCGAGGTGCCCTGTTAGCTTAACAGATCCGGGGCATCTCACCAAAGGCGGCACTGGTGGCACTCGCCGGGTTTTAGTGGGTAGAGCTGCGTCCACTTACCATCTTTCGGGCGCAGCGAGTCCCACATACCCGCCTGGGGAGACCCACTCCCCAGGCGGGATGCCTCAGAGCATTTCCCGGCGTAAAAGGAAAAAAAAGATGTAGTAAGGAATATAGAACCTGTAGGAGTAAAAGCTGATTACTATGGTGGCTATTAAATACCGCTAATATATCGACGGACGACGAGCCCTATTTTTTTATATCGCAGGGAAATCCTTATGGATGCAGCCAGGATCCTGGTATCCAGGGTAGATCCTGATCTAATGTGGGACTCGCACCTGGGAGTGCCCATCCTAACTAAAACCACTGCGAGCGCCTTCAGCCCCTATTTGAGGAACCCGGATTTGCAGGCAATAGACAGGGTCACCCCAGCGACAGGCTGGTCCTGGCGAAGGCTAGACTACTCATCGTAAGGGGGAATGCCCGGCAGCTACTAAGAAGTCCCCACGACATCGTACAGACCCAGGTTCCAATCCTGAGCCCGACACAAACACAAGGACGTTACTGGAGGCGCATTAAGTAGCGCCTCCGACTCACCCCTCTTCGTCGCTCGTGGGAGGAGGCCTCCTCTCTCACCCGGACGTCGACCTCCTTCTGGGAAATTACTGTCCTGCCTCGCAGAAGGAGACCATCGCCGCCCAGGACTCTTCGTCACGGAGCATTACGGTGGTGACGCTCGGCAGAGACAAGTCCCCTCCGATGACTGATTTCAGACTGTGACGCAGCGCCGCCCATCTCGGGCACACGTCGAGGTGGCGCGGCGGCCCAGCGTCAACTGCTCCCTGTGGGCCGTCCAGTACAGGTACTCACCAAAGTAACCATGCCCGGTGAACACTTGTGTCAGATAGAAGGTGAGGGGTTTGCGCTTACGGCGTATCCACCGCTCAAGGAAAGTTATACCAAAAATTAACTTGCTATATTAAAATAACTCTCCTGTAAAGTAGGCACTTTTTACTTTCAATACTGTACGTAGGGACCGTCGATATATGTATCTGCATGCTGGCTGTATGTCATCGTGAGCTAAAAGCCACTTGTTGCTGGGAAGCAAATACAAGCAAATATGTTGGTAATGGTTACATAATATCTCACATATTATATTAATAATAATACATATTTTAGTTATAATAAGGTGTATAATGGTTATGGCAGTATTGCCATACCATGGCACATTCGTGGAGTCTCCCCGTGATAATGGCGATTGAAACATTGCCGAAATATCGGGACCTCAATAAAACTATAAACGCGATAAGCACCTGTTTTTTTTTATATTTAAATATGTTCTGTTGTTGTTTAAGGCGGGGCTATCCGAGAACTGGGTGAATGTCTAGCTTCGCTCGGGACTGAACTCGCGTCGAGCGCTTTCGCAGCGAGTGAAAAGACATATATTTTATTTATTTGAAGGGAGGGATTTATAAAAAAATACTTTATGATGACCGTTTAAAATTACATTTTCTACAAGGTTTATTATGGTATGAGTTTTATTGTGCAAAACCTGATATTACTCCAATAAAATGGTTTCTTCATCTCAATTTTGACCTGTTTCTGCATTTTTTAATGCAGCAAAATATAAGAAATCGTGTGTCAAATAACCGATATGTAATGATGAAGGAGTGTTAAGAAGTATTTTTTTTTCGAAACTTAAATCGGCTGAGTTTCTAAATAAAACATAATTCAAAATGCCGTTTATCGGGAAACGCTCGCCTTAATGGCAAGAACAACCTCACCACCTCTCAGTGGCTCGTCCAGCTTGAAGTCTGTGGGGATTTAAGAATCGAACCAACCAGAATTATGTCGACTGGCCGGTTCACGTTCAGCAGATTGTTAAAAATGTTCCGTCCATCGTTGTAACTCTTCCTCTTTGCTTTTAAAAAGGCCTCCGCCATTAGCAGGTTTGAGCGGCACTTTCGCAATTTTCGGACCAACCTTTTTATTACATTAGTATAGACGGATCCTATGCGAAAAGTAATCTAAGCTCTTATGTTTCGGATATTAAAAGTGTGTAAAAAAATATTCAATAGAATAGCTAAATCTTTAACAGCAAACATGGTCACGGGAGAGACACGAAGCGTCGGGAATATTAAAAAAAAACCTAAAAAACCACCACAATTTCCCAAAGTATTCCCTTGATCCTTATAAAATCCCTTGATTCCTAAGTAAAAGATACGCGTTATCTTCCCGGAGGTGCGAGGGCGTCCATGCCAGTAATTACTTATAATTAAGAGAAGACGCGATGCGCATACTTATACCGGCGTTATCATAAAATTGCTCCCGTTATGTCATGAAAAGTTATTTCATTTCTTAATATACTTCTTATAAAGGACAGTCGGACCTTGTGGTAAGTGACTGTCATGTACAGACACTGCAAACATATTGCAAGTGAAACGGGACCCCCAAAAATCACAGCGAGCGCCTTCAGCCGCTTTTTGAGGGTCTCGGATATGCAGACAACGGACAGGATCACCTCAGCAACAGGCTGGCCCCAGCGAAGGCCAGACTACTCCTCGTAAGGGGGGACTGCCCGGCCGCTACTAAGCAGTCCCCACGACATCGTGCTATACAGACTCAGGTTGGCCTCGTCAGCGGCCTCCACTCTCACCCCCAAATACTCAAACGAATCTCAAATTTAAGACGTACTTAAACTCATGCAACGACGTGTCAGATTCAAAGAAAAAAGAGGGACAACACGAGTTTAAGTACGTCTTAAATTTGAGATTCGTTTGAGTATTTGGGGGTGAGAGTGGAGGCCGCTGACGAGGCCAACCTGAGTCTGTATAGCACGATGTCGTGGGGACTGCTTAGTAGCGGCCGGGCAGTCCCCCCTTACGAGGAGTAGTCTGGCCTTCGCTGGGGCCAGCCTGTTGCTCAGGTGATCCTGTGCGTTGTCTGCATATCCGAGACCCTCAAAAAGCGGCTGAAGGCGCTCGCTGTGATTTTTGGGCCTTCTCTTTTCTTTTCTTTCTTTCTTCTTTTCATTCTCATCGGCCTCCTTCTAGGACCGGGGTAGGTTCCTGAGTCAAGAATCTACCCCGGTCCTGGCATGCATTTGGCATTTCCCTGCGTCAAAAAAGTCATATTGTAGGTGCTTTATATGGGCACTAAAACTCATTTTTTTATATATCATAATTATAGATGCGATTATATTAAAGTGGCTATTTGTTCTGCTGATGTTTTAAGGTAAACTAGTGTCCGTTTAGAATAGAAGAGGAAGTAATTACTATCACCGAGACTCTTTTCAAGGTTGGCAATGGCAACATGCCATACTTGGGTGAGATTTTAGATTTTAAAGAATATAATGTCTTTTTATAATGAAACACTTTTTACGGATTTTATCGCGGTTTATTAAGATTTTCAATAGAGAAGATGGCTGGCTCTTACCACCTGCTTGCGATCCCATTATTAATATTATCAAATCAAAATCCAAGCATAATATGTCACAGATTAAAGATACAGTTAGCACTTTCTGCGTAGATAGGACTAACCAAAATATTGATGTATCATAGGGTAGTTTTGAATAACTTTGTAACATTAGGACGTATGATACCTCAGTCCTCCCGTGACCATGGTTGCTGTAAAGTATCCGAACCGTCGGGCTTGTAAAAATCTTAATAAACCGCGATAAAATCCGTAAAAAGTGTTTCATTATAATGAGTGAAATTCGCGTAAACATTAGAAAACAATATATAATGTCTTTATTTATCTTTGATAATACTGCTTTCACTTCCTTCCTTCCTAAAACTGCTCGTTTGGCCTCCTACGCTATAAAAAAGAATCATTGACAGTTCTTAAAAATATTGAAATTACTATAAATAAGTTTTACATTGTGTATATTAACCGAAATAATAACATCGACTGTAACTCGTGTCCGTGCTTATAATATGAAAAATAATATAAAAGTTCTTTCGAATTTTCCGTCCAATGACTTCAGATAAATCTAGTCTAGTTTTACGGATAAAAGTTCATGAAATTCAGCAAATATTTCAGTCGGGACCCAAGAGATTGGAGATATTTTCGAAATCGATTTGCGACGCCAAATTGTAATCTGAAATCTGACATGACGTTAGTGCCTCTCATAGGATTGCGGCCATATTGTTTTTAATCCGT
The DNA here is from genome assembly GCA_963853865.1 of Helleia helle. Taxonomy (NCBI): domain Eukaryota; kingdom Metazoa; phylum Arthropoda; class Insecta; order Lepidoptera; family Lycaenidae; genus Helleia; species Helleia helle. The sequence continues at coordinate 8,989,951 of OY971434.1, forward strand.
TTGAAAATTCGTAAATACAAATTTTTGAAGAGAAAAAATATATTATTAACCTGTGTCTATATTTTTAATCTGCATTATGTAATATAAATTGGCTCTACCATAAACAATTTATAAGAACATGATGATTTATTCATGATATCACACGGAGTCACGGATTTATTAATGACTGATATCATTAATAAATCCGTAAGTTCTTATTATTTACCTATAGTAGGTAATCCTTCTATCCTACTTAATTATAAACGCGAAATTTTGTATGTATGGATATTTGTTATTCTTTCACACAAAATTCACTGAATGGATTTTAATGAAACTATACATTAATATAGATAACAAATCAGAATAACATAATACCTAATCTGTACTAATATTATAAAGCTGAACAGTTTGTTTGTTTGAACGCGCTAATCTCAGGAACTATTGGTCCGATTTGAAAAATTCTTTCAGTGTTAGATAGCCCATTTATCGAGGAAGGCTGAAGGCTATATAACATCACGCTGTGACTAATAGGAGTTGAGTAGCGCGGGCGAAGCTGCAGACAACAGCTAGTAATTTATAAAGATAATGTGTGAATTGTCTAAAATCTAATCGAACCTAGACGAAGTCGCGGGCACCAGCTAGTTCATACATAATGCAGTTTTTAGAAAAATTCTGCTGTTTGTCTTTTGCTCTTCCTAATTCTATCATCTCTTTCTTTCCTTCCCTTCTTCCGTCACTTAATTTGGCTTTCAAAATTGCTTTTAAATTTTCATCATTTTCTATCTATACATATAATAAATTTGTAGAGGAGTCGTTTCTGTACATTGAAAATATTAAAAAAAATATTAGCCAGGGTGTTAAAGGATGACTAACAGAATATATTTCCAGCATTTTTTTAATTTTTGTCTGCTTGTCTGTTTAGTTAACCACGCATCACGTAAAAACTACAAAACCAATGTAAATAACTTTTATACATAAAAATTGTGCGTAACTTAGAGTAACATTTAGTTTTTGTTTCATCGCAATCGCTTTACTCTATCAAAAGATATAATATTATGTATTTGAAATGTAGTTCAATACAATACTTAATAAATAGGATCAGATCAACGCCATCTATTGACAATTTATAGTACCGACTTATTGACAAAAATGTAGTTCAATACAATACTTAACAAATAGGATCAGATCAACGCCATCTATTGACAACTTATAGTACCGACATGTATATCCTATTTGTTAAGTTTAATGAATTTGTTGAGATATTATAATATTTTGTTAAAATTTTAATACGTTGGAAAGGAATAGTAATTACTTTCTTTAATACTTTAGAAAAACATCGTTTTCAATGAATATAGTTTAATGTGTCACTTAATATAAAAAAAAAGATATTTTATAACTGTGTCCGAACGATTACAGATTAACTCTCAATAGATGGCGTTGTGCATATGACGTCATTTCCTGAATCGCGCTATTAAGATTCTCGGCCAAAGAATCACCCTAACCCGTATTTGAAATTACAGTTGAGTTGTTGGGTGTCTTAAGTTCTCAAAATTCGTTCGTTCGTGTCGTTTAAAAGGTCTTTCTTGGTTTTAGTCTGTTTGTCGTTTGATAATTAGTTCTTTAATCTTTCAATATTTTCTAGAATAAGAATATGCCTTCTAGTAAAAATCAAACCTATCGCATCGCAAAGTAGCCGAAATGCTAAAAGGTTGAGATTAAGTAGGTCTCAAGAATCGGAGGAAGATCGTGAAGTGAGGCTAAATGCGATCCGAGCGAACCACATCAGAACTCTTGCATCGGAAACGCCTACTCAGCGTGCGTCTAGGCTTTGCATACAGCGTGCACTTACAGTAGCTTCTCGCTTCCAAGAGAGTATTGACGAACGTGAAGCGCGGTTATCGGCTGACAGAGAGCGCCACGCCCTCTCACGCGAGTCTGAGACTTTTACCGAAAGGGAGTCGCGTTTAAGTTCGCAAAGAATCCAGACCGCAACTTTGCGCTCCCAAGAGAGTATCGAGGAACGCGAAGCGCGGTTGTCAGCTGACCGAGAGCGTCACGTCCTCTCACGCGAGTCTGAGACTTTTACCGAAAGGGAGTCGCGCTTAAGTTCGCAAAGAATCCTGACCGCAACTTTGCGCTCCCAAGAGAGTATCGAGGAACGCGAGGCGCGGTTGTCAGCTGACCGAGAGCGTCACGCCCTATCACGCGAGTCTGAGACTTTTACCGAAAGGGAGTCGTGTTTAAGTTCGCAAAGAATCCAGACCGCAACTTTGCGCTCCCAAGAGAGTATCGAGGAACGCGAAGCGCGGTTGTCAGCTGACCAAGAGCGTCACGTCCTCTCACGCGAGTCTGACACTTTTACCGAAAGGGAGTCGCGCTTAAGTTCGCAAAGAATCCTGACCGCAACTTTGCGCTCCCAAGAGAGTATCGAGGAACGCGAGGCGCGGTTGTCAGCTGACCGAGAGCGTCACGCCCTATCACGCGAGTCTGAGACTTTTACCGAAAGGGAGTCGTGTTTAAGTTCGCAAAGAATCCTGACCGCAACTTTGCGCTCCCAAGAGAGTATCGAAGAACGCGAAGCGCGATTGTCAGCTGACCGAGAGTGCCACGCCCTCTCACGCGAGTCTGAGACTTTTACCGAAAGGGAGTCGCGTTTAAGTTCGCAAAGAATCCTGACCGCAACTTTGCGCTCCCAAGAGAGTATCGAGAAACGCGAAGCGCGGTTGTCAGCTGACCGAGAGCGTCACGCCCTCTCACGCCGGGTCCGAATCTCTCTCAGAGAGAGAACGGCGATTAACAACAGCCAGAAATAATTATGTAAGCGCCCGGATGAACGATGTACGTTATTTAATATCCGAAAGGGAAAGGATAGACGATCTGCGACGAGCAGAAACAGGAGAACAGCGACAATCTCGCCTGGGAGCTGACCGGGCTCGATACCACATGAACAGAATTATAACTGGCGAGGCTGATGATGAGTTCTTAGAATATAATGTTGTTGCGAACATTATTCTGCCTTCGGAAAATAAGGAAAAATCAGGATTTACATATTCAACAAGAATTGACTACGCTTTCTACGCCTTTACCCACAAAGGCGTAGAAGGCGTAGTCAATTCTTGGTGGTATGACAGAAATTTGCAATTTTTGTGTTGCTCTGAAATGGAGAAAAGAGGCAAATGGAATGTGCCGTTCAAATGGAAAAGTTGTTGTTCCAAATTTTCAAGATCCCCCAAACATTATTAAAACTCTTTTAAATGGCGATCACCCCCAGTCTAAACACTTTTTAGATAATATCCGTTCCTATAACAGCGCTTTCCAAATGACATCCTTTGGGGCAAAACAAATAACGGAGGGTCCGTTCATGCCAACCTTCAAAGTGCAAGGTCAAGTTTACCATCTCATCGGATCTTTATTGCCAGATAATGAGCCTAGATTTCTTCAAATTTATTTTGTGTTCGATTACACTGAACAGCATAATATTAGGAATCGCCATTTCCCCCAGCTTAATGGTGCGCTTATATCAGAACTACAAAACATGCTGCATCAAGTAAATCAATACGTGGGGAATTTTAAAGCTGCGTTAGATTCCATTCCACAAGGCAGCAATGATTACAAAATAATCATCAGCGCAGATAGACGTCCTGTTGGTGAACACCGCGGGAGGCACAACGCACGCAAAGACAGCTTTGGTACACCCGATCCCTAAGAAAGGGGACCGCTCAGACCCGTCCAACTACAGACCAATAGCCATAACTTCCTTGTTCTCAAAGATTATGGAATCCATAATTAACTGCCAGCTCCGGCGGTATTTGGAGGAGCACCAGCTGATTAGCGATCGCCAATATGGCTTTCAACGGAATCGTTCAGCTGCTGATCTTCTAATATTCCTAACGCATCGATGGGCGGAGGCAGTTGAGAGCAAGGGGGAAGCACTGGCGGTTAGTTTGGACATAGCGAAGGCCTTTGATCGGGTGTGGCATAAAGCACTTCTAGCGAAGCTACCATCATATGGGCTTCCCGAGAAATTATGTAAGTGGATCACCAGTTTTTTAGCAGACAGGAGCATCAAGGTCGTTGTCGACGGTACATGCTCGGACCTCAAGTCTGTTAATGCTGGTGTTCCGCAAGGCTGTGTACTATCTCCAACCCTGTTTCTTCTGCATACCAAGATAATATGCAAACCAGCGGCATTCATTGTTATGCGGATGACAGCACTGGAGATGCCTTATACACTGGCCGCTCTAATATTTCTCGGGAACAAGTCGATGAGTGTCGGAACAAACTTGTGTCTGAAATCGAGTCTCTGTTGACCAAAGTCTCGGAATGGGGACGACTTAACCTGGTCCAATTTAACCCCAACAAGACACAAGTTTGCGCGTTTACCGCCAAAAAATCACCCTTTGTCGTTCCTCTACGATTTGAAGGCACTCCCTAACTGCCACAGCCAGCATTGGGATACTTGCCGTCGACATATCGAGAGATGTGCAGTTTCGTGGTCATTTGGAAGGAAAGGCTAAACTAGCCTCTAAGAAACTTGGCGTGCTCAATAGGGCGAAGCAGTATTTCATGCCTTGACACCGCCTTCAATTATACAAGGCGCAGATCCGGCCTCACATGGAATACTGCTCTTACCTCTAGGCTGGAGCGCCCCAATATCAGCTCCTTCCATTTGACCGCGTCCAACGCCGGGCGGCTCGAATCGTCGATGATAATGTGATCTCCAATCGGCTTGATCCCTTGGCGCTGCGTAGAGATGTCGGATCGCTCTGCATCTTCTACCGCATCTACCACGGGGAGTGTTCTGAGGAATTGTTCGGATTAATACCTGCGGCAGAATTCCACCACCGGACATCGCGTAAGAATTCCAAATTTCACCCACACCATCTTGATGTCCGGAAATCCACAACATCTAGATTTTTACGGCATTTCCTGCCTCGCACTACAAATATATGGAATCAGCTGCCACCTATGGTGTTTCCGAACCGATACGACTTAGGGACCTTCAAGAAAAGAGCATACTCACATCTAAAAGGCCGGCAACGCACCTGCTGATCTCCTGGTATAGCGGGTGTCTGTGGATTTCGCTATTCACTTACCATCAAGTGAACCGACTGTCCGTTTGCCCCCTCTTCTATATAAAAAAAAAAAAAACGCACCAATGGCAGATGAAGTCGCAGTTGTTTTAGTCGATCAGGAATGTGAGAGGCGTGACATCGTGTTACGCACTCGCGACGATCGCCTGCAACGCATTTTTGAAACTCACCGAGCTTACGATGCCTTGCAATATCCATTAATATATTGTCATGGTGAAGATGGGTACAATTTTGGATTACACCAAGTGAACCCTACTACGAGGGTCACTAACTTTAATAAAAAAATATCGGCTCTGCAATATTATTCATACCTTTTGCAAATAAGGCGTAACTGTTTTGTTTATTTGCAACGTTTTCGTGGTTTGTTCAGTCAATTTATTGTGGACATTACAGGCGGACCGCGATATATGCACGAAAGAACGCAAGATGCCTTTTGCTACGTCCGTAAGTATGGCCGGCCGGACCTATTCATAACGTTCACAACAAATCCAAAGTGGACCGAAATTTGTCAGGAACTTCTCCCAGGACAGGCGTCATATGATAGACATGACATCATTGCGAGAGTATTTCATTTAAAACTTAAATATATGATTGATCTTCTTACAAAAGATAAAGTTTTCGGCTCAGCTCTTTGTTTCATGTATAGTGTTGAGTGGCAAAAGCGTGGCTTACCTCACGCCCACATCCTCCTGTGGCTGGCAGAAAAAATCCGACCCGAAGCTATTGACAGTGTCATAAGTGCCGAGTTTCCAGACCATGATGCAGATCCAATTTTGCATGACATCATTAAAACACACATGGTTCACGGGCCATGTGGCGGTTTAAATAGAGTATCACCATGCATGCAAGATGGTCGGTGCTCAAAAAGATACCCTAGGGCACGTACAGAACAAACTATATCGGGAGAAAATGGGTATCCGCTATACCGGCGTCGATCACCTTCTCAAGGTGATTTTACGGCTTCCATCAGGTTCCGTGGGCAAGAAATTATATTGGACAATAGATGGGTGGTACCGTATTCACCAGTTTTATCTAAAGCATTTCAAGCTCACATTAATGTTGAAATATGTAATAGCGTTAAGTCTATAAAATATGTATGTAAATATATCAATAAAGGTAGTGATCAAGCAATGATAGCGCTGAGAAATAATGAATATGACGAAGTCACAAGATACCAGTCTGGCCGGTACATAAGCTCCTCTGAGGCAGCTTGGCGTATTTTAAGTTTCCCGATACATGAAAGGCATCCGCCGGTCATTCACCTGGACGTGCACCTTGAAGGCGGGCAGCGAGTGTACTTTCAGTCTGAAAATGTGGTAGAAAGGTTGGCCAACCCAAGACAAACCACCTTGCTTGCATTCTTTCGTCTTTGCCAAAGTGATAATTTCGCGAAGTCTCTTTTGTATAATGAAGTGCCATGTTATTATACTTACAACAAGCAGCAAGGTATTTTTGTTCGTAGGAGACGTGGAACTGCTGTAGATGGTGAGCCTGGTATTTTTAAAGAGCACGTGATTGGAGGGGTGTACACGGTACACCCGAATAATCCCGAGTGTTATTATTTACGCCTTCTTCTTCATATAGTACGAGGTCCTACATCTTTTGCAGAACTCCGTAAATTGGACGATATTGAACATCACACGTACAAGGCCGCTTGCCGCGCACGCCATTTATTAGATGGAGATCAGCATTGGGATGATGCTCTAGCTGAGGCATGTATTAGCGACAGTCCACATCGCTTGCGACATTTGTTTGCTATCTTATTGACCTTTTGTGGATTATCAGATGCTAGACTGTTGTGGCAAAAATACCATGACAAGTTTGCTGAGGATTTTTTGAGACAAGTTCAACTAAGTACTGATGGAGAAATTCCTCATCAGGTACGTGAAATTTGTCACAACAGGTCCTTATTAGCTATTCAAGAAATTGTTATAAGTATAGGAGGAAACTCGGTCAGTCAATATGGTTTACCAACACCGACAGTCGATGGGGAACGTATAAACAGGGAGTACGCTTCAGAAATTAGTTACGGTCCCGTGGAACTCGCAGAAATTTTACAAAGTGGCTTCGCAAATTTGACAGAAGAACAGCGCCAGACGTATGATAGAGTATGCTGCAGTGTAGATAACGCATCGGGTGAAATCCTGTTTTTAGACGCGCCTGGCGGAACGGGTAAAACTTTTCTTACCAAAATTATTTTGGCTCGGATAAGGAACCAAAATAAAATTGCTCTTGCTGTCGCCTCCTCGGGGATAGCTGCCACATTGTTGCCAGGAGGAAGAACAGCACACACCATGTTTAAAATTCCCATAGACTTAGACAGTACGGAAAGCCCGGTTTGCAATGTGTCACGAAATAGCGATAAAGCAAAACTGTTCAATGATTGTGCTTTAATTATTTGGGACGAATGCACGATGGCAAATCGGAAAGCTGTAGAAGCTGTCGATAGAACTTTGCGGGATATAAGGCAAAACGATCGACCGATGGGTGGCATTACAGTCCTTTTCTGTGGTGATTTTCGGCAGACACTCCCAATCATACCGCGAGGAACAAGAGCCGATGAAATTTCTGCCTGTCTGAAAAGCTCTATTTTATGGCGCACTATAACAGTTACACACCTAAGTATAAATATGCGTGCACAGTTAGGAGGCTGCGAAAATGCGCTGGAGTTCTCTAATTTACTATTAAAAATAGGTGATGGTACATATCCCGTACAAGAAAATGGAAAAGTTATTTTGGTACAGAATCTTTGTTTTTCTGTTACATCACAACAGGATCTTATTTCTTCTGTTTACGGGGATTCCACAGACATTGTTAATCAAAGTGGTTCTTGGCTATGCCAACGTGCTATTTTGACTCCCCGTAACGACCAAGCGGCAGCAATTAATTTAAAAATATTGACGCATGTTTCTGGAAATAGTATAGAATATACATCCATAAATACAGTTATGGAAGAAGAAGACGTCACGAACTATCCCGTGGAGTTTTTAGATTCCCTCAACACACCTGGTCTTCCAGCCCATAAAATAGTTTTAAAGGTCGGCGTACCGATAATTCTTCTTAGAAATTTATGTCCTCCAAAACTTTGCAACGGCACTCGGCTTAAAATCACTAATTTGCAGCAAAACATCATCGAAGCCGAAATCTTAACCGGTTGCGGAGCTGGTGATGTTGTTTTCATTCCAAGAATTCCCCTCATTCCCAATAATTTTCCTTTCTCCTTCAAAAGAGTGCAATTTCCTGTCAGCCTCTGTTATGCCATGACCATTAATAAAGCTCAGGGTCAGATATTATCCGTTGCTGGAGTTGACCTAAGTACTGGTTGCTTTTCACATGGCCAACTCTATGTGGCTCTTTCGCGAGTAAATAACCCCAATAACCTTTTTGTATACGTTCCAGATGGGTCCACCTAGTAGTAGTAGCCTGCGAGAACCGGTGTGGGTCCATAGAGTGGTGGCGAGTCGGGTGCGGTGTCCCACAGGGATCCGTTTTGGGCCCGATCCTGTGGGACATCGGCTATGACTGGGTCCTGCGAGGTCGCCTCCTCCCCGGGATGGGTGTCATATGCTACGCGGATGACACCCTCGTGTATGCCCGGGGACGAGGCTATAAGGAGGCGGCGCGGCTGGCCGAAGTCGGGATCGACCTCGTGGTCAGCCGCATAGAGAGGCTAGGGCTTCGTGTCAGACCTGAGAAGACCGAAGCCCTTCTCTTCCGCGGGACCGGGCGGAAAGGACCCCCAGCGGGGGCTACCCTCATGATCGGAGGGGTGAGGGTCAGGATGAGCCCCCATATCAAATATTTGGGGCTCATCCTTGACGGAGGGTGGACCTTCGGCCCACATTTCTCAATGTTGGGACCGAAGGTCGTGAAGGCGGCAAGTGCGCTGGGCAGACTCCTCCCGAACCTCGGAGGACCCAGTGCCGCCTGCAGGCAGCTATACTCCGGAGTCTGCCGGAGTATGGCAACGTACGGAGCACCCATCTGGGCGGGTCACCTTACCACGAGGAATAAGGCCCAGCTGCGCCAAGCGCAGTGGGTCATCGCGGTAAGAGTGATCCGGGGTTACCGTACAGTTTCGTGGGCGGCAGCCACTGCCCTAGCCGGTGACCCCCCGTGGGAACTCGTGGCGAAGGTTCTTGCCGAGACGCACTCCTATGTCTCGGATAGGAGGTCTCTTGGTGAGAGCCTTACGCTGGAAGGGATCCTTCGGGTTCGCCGACTAGGGCAAGAGGCGTTAATGCGAAGGTGGGGGGAGGACCTGGCGGGGCAACCGTACGGCAAACGCCTAACGGTTGCTCTGTGTCCGGTCCTTGAGCGGTGGATGCGCCGTAAGCGCAAACCCCTCACCTTCCGTCTAACACAGGTGCTCACTGGGCATGGTTGCTTTGGTGAGTACCTGTGCCGGACGGCCCGCAGGGAACCGTTGACAGTGTGTCACGATTGTGGCGCGGCGGTGGACTTGGCCCAGCACACCTTCGAGGTGTGCTGGGCCGATGGGCGGCGCTGCGTCATGATCTGACATCGGTCATCGGAGGGGACTTGTCTCTGCCGGGTGTCATCACCGCGATGCTCGGTGACGACGAGTCCTGGACGGCGATGGCTTCCTTCTGCGAGGCAGTAATGTCCCAGAAGGAGGCCGACGAGCGGGTTAGAGAGGAGGTTGCCGACGAGGCCTCCCCCCGTGGGCGACGAATGGGGGTGCGTAGGAGGCGCTACTTAATGCGCCTCCAGTAACACCCCTGTGCTCGTGTCGGGTTCAGGATGGGAACCTGGGCCCAGTATGACACGACGTCGCGGGGACTGCCTAAGCAGCCGGGCAGTCCCCCTTTAAAAGGAGTAGTCTGGCCTTAAAAAAAAAAAAAAAGGCCTATGTTCAGCAGTGGATGGATAGAGGCTGACGATGATGATGATGATAGCTACAGTATAGTTACCTAAGTAGGTAGGCGCTAGGTGATTCTTCTTCTCTATGGGTAATTTCAAAAGAGACTAGGTGCTATGAATAAAAGCGATCAATTATATTAAAAGTATAAGGGTTGTTTAAGCGTATTGGTGCCTGAGACTTTTTATTAGCAATTGTTTGGATCAATGTTAAATTGTCAATTCCGTGCGGTATAAATATCGCAGGTTTTAGTATAAATTTGTCAACTGTTCTCGTTGTTTCACTTTCCTTTACTTAATACCTAAAATACCATAAAAAACCCTATACAAGGGTTTTAAGTTAGAGAGTAAGTTTTCAACATCCTCTATTTATACAGCTCTTCACACTAAAAAAACTCATTGTTAAATTACGTAATCTACGCGAACGAAGTCGCGGGCACAGCTACTGCACAATAAATATAAAATAACTGCATCAAACGCTTGAAAATATAGCGTATTATTTAATAGTACGGTACCTAGTGTACCTAGTTCACAAGTATTACAATGAGAGACCTAGAATTGTAGACAAAGAGACGCGCCGGATGTCTGCGCATCCGCCCAACACAATTCAACCTGGTAAATACCTATAAATGTGGTTATGTTCTTTGCCATTGTGCTGGGCTGGTATAAATTATTAGTTTTAATATAGTAATATGGAGTTTTTTTTATATTTATGTGGGCTTTGCAGATGAACTTTCTTCTGATTAACGTTGCCGATGTACGACCAAGTTGCCTATTCTATGACGTTTTTTATGATTGATAGTCTTGCGTTTGACCACTGTCTCACCTGATGGAAAGTGCTTGCATAGAAGGTACCTATTCACTCTTGTTTTGATTAACCCCAAGAGGAAACACAGATGCTGATAATGAATTCCATAATTTAGCTGTACGTATGATATATGTGGAATCGAATCTTTTAGTACGTACTGGTGGAATATCAACCATGTAACGGTGTCGGGTCTTGGAGCGTCTGGTTGTCCGCGGACAGAAAGGTGACGGTGGGATGAGGTGATGTAGTTCAGAAGCACACTCTCCGAAATGAATCCGATAAAATATCGAAAGACTAGCGACTTTCCTGTGATGTTCTAAGCTCTGGAATTTTGACGCATCTAGTGCATAATCTGAAATAATTTTAAAAGCATGCTTTTCAATACATTCCAAAGCTTCGAGTTGGTGCTTTGCTGAGCCGTCCCAAAAATGCGAACAATACTCCATACACGATCGAACTTGTGCTTGTCTGAGTCTGAGCAGCTGTTACGGACGTGGGTGACTTGACCCCATGTTAAGTCTCGTTGCCAGTAATCACACTGCCTGTCCTGTTCTTCTTTTCGAAATACTGTCAATTTTTTTTAATAGATGAAATAAGCAGGATGGCAGCATCCGCACAACCGCATCCACATTACGCAAATGCGAACTATAATGATAGCTGCTATGTTATCTAACTTTAGGTAAAGTGTAAGAGTGACATGCTGCTTTGCAGCCGAATTGAGCCGACACGACCGAGGTACCTCTTGCTCACATAGCACTGGCGTCAAGTGACAGCTATGCGGTCGTGTTTCGTGCGGTTTTTGAGTATCCGGTGGCCCATTGGGGAGGCTAGGGAAAAGGAGGGCAACGCATGTGCATAATCTTTGTTTTTTCGGATGTGTATGGGGGTCGGTAGTCACCATAAGACTCCGATTGCTAGTTTGCTTTCTTTTGCCATAAAAAAATAGTAGGCGATATCTAGGCGGTTTTTACCAGTCCTTAGTCTGACAGTGGAGTAAGTAGATTTTCAATTGGAGTTCATAAGTAAAGGGCACAGGAAAAGATGAAGAATCGTCCAATAATCATTTACATATTCCCTTCCGCTGCGTTTTTTTTCTAAGTAGGATAAGTACCTTAGTAGTCTATACCTTATTAGATTAAGTGACCTTGGTAGTCAATGGAAATTTAGAGATGATGATGATGGAGAATGAAAGGCGGAATTTAATTAAATTTGGTAATACACACTAATCGCGCATTTAAGTTTCCCCGTTGATACACAGACCCTCGTCAATTCACTCACACATATAACGAATAAACACACACACTTACACCCTCAAACCCTAAATTTTACGGTAGTAATCTAAAACTTACTTACTAACACAATATTACATTGACAATTTTTTTAGTTCTCATTAGGAGGTATAAGATCCCCACCATGGTTCAGGCCTTGTCGGGGCTCAGTATCGCTAGGGCGAAGCTAATTGAGCCGAAGGGGCTTTTTGTACCCCTCTTATAAGAAGAGGGGACAAAAGAGCAGGGGGAATGGGGCGAGGATGGGAACCTCACCCCATTGTACTGTCCAGACGCTGGGAGGGTTGTTCTGTGGTGCGGGACAACCCCTCTGTGAAGGTGGCGTCGGTCTCCTGAGAGACTGACTCATTAGATCCCGGGGCATCTCACCAAAGGCAGCATTGGCGGCACTCGCCGGGTTTTGGTGGGTAGAGCTGCGTTCACATATCAGCTTTCGTATGCAGCGAGTCCCACATACCCACCTGGGGAGACCCACTCCCCCGCGGAATGCCTCAGAGCATTTCCCGGCGTTAAAGAAAAAAAGGATAGAAGGAGGTATAAAATACGCGAAACTTATCTTTACTGGAATGGTAACCGGACAAGGCAGTATCTGGCAGGTAGATTTACTATTTTCTTTTTTAGGATATGCGATGCCTGAACCTGACTATAAAGACTAGCCCAGATGAACTAGTACTTATGAATCTTCAATCAGAAAATATCCCTCGTAAGCAAGAGGTAGTGCCATGCTGCTTGCAGCCGACTTGGACTGGCACGACCGGTATAGGGAAAAGGAGGGCACCATATCTGCATAATCTCTGGTTGTGCGGGTGTGTATGGGCATTAATAGTCTAAGGCTGCGATTGCTCGTTTGCCCTCCTATGCAATAAAAAAATCAGTACGCCGTCATGCATCTCCATCGATTCACTCCCTAGAGTTAAGGAAGAGGTGGAGCATGGGATGGCGGTGGGTAATCGTCGATCACTTACCATAAGGTGGCGTCTGCAAACTTTCCTATTACCTGAAATAGCTTTATCTTAAAGTACACCTATACAATGCTGATTAGAAATACTTATTTATTTTGTATCTATGTTTTAATAATACTCAATAATTCAATTTCATAGGCAAATTAAAGTAATATGAAGTAAAACTAATAAAGCTTCTAAAGATTTATTCGAGTTCGTAGCTCGTCGGTCAATACTCACATATTCTATAGGAAATTCGTCGAGACGTCTTTGATACGATATACGAATAAAAATTTCATTCTTACAATATGGAGGGTGCATCTCGGGTGGAAATCAATTACAGGACGAGGTGTGGGAGGGGGTGAGGGGGTGGGCTGAACGTGGACAAGTGACATACGCGCTTTCTTTGATATTCAAATATTATCTATACATATGAAAATCTGTTTAAAATTACTCAGTCCAGCGTATTATTGCATTATAAATCAAATACATTATATCAATATAATGATAAAATAAATACACGTAAATCATTTTTATGTAATGTCTATAGGCACGACACACCAGCCTCGTGATCCCCACCATGGTTATAATAATAATAATAGAAATTTATTAAGGAAATCATACACTGTTACACAATATACTTAATCTAATACAAACTTACACGGCACATATAAAAACTGTAGTTAGGTTTTAAATTAAATATTGATAATTTAAACATGAGAATACGTAGTATTAATATATAGTTTATACACATAGATAAATATGCGCCGGAAAAAATGCACAACAGTGTAATCTAATTCCTTAAAAGGTAACCACTCAGTTGTGTGATTGTGGTATCCGAAGAAACCACAATCCTGATTTTATGTGGTCCCTGGCCTAAGTTGAACCCAGTACCTTGAGCGAAGCAAATTGAGCCGAGGGAGCTGCTCTTTCTACCGCTCTTATAAGAAGAGGGGAGAAAAGAGCAGAGGAACAAGGGGCGAGAATGGGAACCTCCCACCCTAGGCTACCGAGCCCCACCGCCACGACAAGGCTTGAACCATGGTGGGGAATAGTATAGGCCCTGGGATTATCCAATCTAGGTAAACACATTATTGTAAAAAAAAATATATAAATTAAGTAAAAAAAAAAAAATGTCCTGAAAAATTTTGTCTGTATATTGCAACCCTAGTCACGCTTGATGCGTGCACGATAGTCTCTATAATCTGTATGCTATATCCAGCGCCGCAGCCTTGAGCTGACGTACAGCGGGGATGGATCGTGAATAATGAGCTTAACTCATTTATACGTTGCTTATGGTGACACGTAATATGGTAAGTCTCGGTCTCGAGGAATTCTACCGCCCGTCCAACTCTTCTTTTCAATTTCCATTCCACGCGAAGCTTGTAAAAATTCTTATAATTTATTGGTGCAGAAAATAATATACAAGTACATTATTTTACGCCGGGAAATGCTCCTAGGCATCCCGCTTGGGGAGTGGGTCTCGCCAGGCGGGCATGTGGGACTCGCTGCGCCCGAAAGCTAAAGTGGACGCCGTTCTACCTGCTAAAACCCGGCGAGTGCCACCAATGCCGCCTTTGGTGAGGTACCCCGGATATGCTAAGCTAAAAGGGCACCTCGACGGCTAGTCAGTCCCGCAAGGGATAGACACCACCACCACAGAGGGGTTGACCCGCACCATAAAACAACCCCTCTCAACTTCGTGACAGTACAATGGGGTGAGGTTTCCATCCTCGCCCCTTGTCCCCTGCTCTTTTGTCCCCTCTTCATATAAGAGCTCCCTCAGCTCAATTTGCTTCGCCCAAGATGCTGGGGCTTAGACTACTGAACCCCACCGTCACGACAAGGCTTGAATCATGGTGGGGATTTCAGTACAATTGGTCACGGACGATTTTACAGACTAATGTAGCGTGATGAAATTCGTAGGTTATTTGTTCATTTACTATTATAATATATTGCAGACATGAAAGATTTATCTTGAAATACAATTTCAGGATAAATTTTCGGCATGGCGTGCATACATAGGTAAAAGTATCGGGAATGGAATATTTCCACTGTTCCTGTCATATTAAAATCTTTTTAATTGAAAACTCCTTGGTTTTAAAAATCGAATACCATTTATTTATTTAAAAAAAGATTCTCGGGCTTGTCACAAGGTCTTGTCAAACTTGTTTAGTCGTTGAGAAAATGGAATTGACTCGAGAAAATTCTAGAGCGATGATTTATTATGACTTGAGTCGAAGTGGTTCAACACAAAAACAGTGTGTTGACCGGATAATTTCTGCATTTGGTGAGGAAGCCCCATCCAAAACCACAATTTATCGCTGGTTTGCAGAATTTCAACGTGGACGTGTCAAGCTCAGTGATGATCCCCGTCAAGGTCGTCCAAAAACTGCAGTCACCCAAGAAAACGTTGATGCTGTGCGTAAGCTGATTGAGGAAGATCGACATGTGACATACCGCGAAATTCAGGCAACTTTAGACATTGGCATGAGTCAAATACAAATAATCTTGCATGAACAATTAGGTGTAAAAAAGTTGTTTTCCCGATGGATACCGCATTTGCTCTGTGAAGAGCAATAAGCGGCTCGCGTTACTTGGTGCGTCAGAACTCTTGAAAGATTCCACGCAGGATCCTCAAATGCTGTATACAACATCGTATCAGGTGACGAATTCTGGATATATGCGTACGAACCCGAAACAAAAAACCAGTCACGAGTTTGGGTGTTCGAAAATGAGTTAAAGCCAACAAAAATTGTACGTTTGTCTCCAAAACCGGCCATGTTGCGACTATTCCTCTTGAGGGACAAAGAACGGTTAATGCAGAATGGTATGCTAACATTTGTTTGCCACAGGTCGTTTCTGAACTCCGTAAAGAGAACTGCAACCGCCGCATCATCCTCCATCACGACAATGCGAGTTCTCACACCGCGCACAGAACAAAAGAGTTTTTAAAGCAAGAAAACATAGAATTATTAGACCATCCGCCGTACAGCCCCGACCTAAGCCCTAATGATTTCTATACTTTCCCTAAAATAAAGAATAAATTGCGTAGTCAGAGATTTTCATCGCCTGAAGAAGCTGTAGACGCCTACAAAACGGCCATTTTGGAGACCCCAACTTCCGAATGGAATGGTTGCTTCAATGATTGGTATCGTATGGAAAAATATGTCAAATTTCTCAGAGAATACTTCGAAAAGCAATAAATACATTTTTAAATAGTAATGTTGTGTCACTTCCTTGATTCCCGAAATTTTCAGTGCCGCCCTCGTATTGCAAGCTCGATAAAAGAGTTATGTACTAATATAAGCTGTGATACGCAAAACCCGCAGACAAGCCAATGATAATTAAGTTATCGGCATTTGACCTCTTGTGCCTACTGCGTAGATTAATCAGCAAATTAAAGAAACCCATTTTCAAAACCAAAAAAGTTATTTTTATAGCATGTGAAGGCAAATGAACGGTCGAAGCCTTTTGTCGACTATCGACGCCCATATACAACCAGAGATATGCGTTGCCCCCCTTTCCCTATCCCCCCAATGAGTCACCGGAAACTCACAAGCCGCACGAAATGCAACAGCATAGCTGTCACTTTAGTCTTATTACGCCGGTATTATTTGCGCGAGATGTACCACTCCGGCGGTACCGGCTCAATTCAGCAGCAATGGCACTATCTCTTATAATACAGCTTTACTCTGCCACCTTTCGTTTCGAAGCAAATCAAAGATGCTCTTCTATATGAGGAATTGTTGATGAATCAGCTTTTAGAACTCGAATATAATGAATTTATGAAGATATACCTAGTACCCATACAAACGGGAAAACCAAAATGTTTTTTTTTATAGAAGAGGGGGCAAATGGACAGTCGGTTCACCTGATGGTAAGTGATAGCGACATCCACTGACACCTGCTACACCAGAGGGTTAGCAGGTGCGTTGCCGGCCTTTCAAATAGGAGTATGCTCTTTTCTTGAAGGTCCCTAAGTCGTAACGGTAACGGAAACACCACAGAAATCTAAATAATAAGGCAATAATGCCTTTTATTATTATTAATTATTTAGATTTCTGTGGGAAACACCGTAAGAGGCAGCTGATTCCATTTATATTCGTCTAACTTAAATTTTATCAAGTTTATTAATAATTTTCCACCCGAAAACGACCTTCTGGAGATTTATTACAAAAAGTGGGTCAACCCGATAAAAATATGAAGTAGGTATAACAATTGAATTAAAACATTCTATGCATTGCAATGAGTTCTTAGCGCTTACCCGGCGTCCGTAAAGTTTAATTTATGCTTTTAGTTCGTGCATTTTCTAGTCCTTATGCTCTATTTGTAGGTCTATTAAATGATTTTAATTAATACGTTTGTGAGGATAGAATAAGCTGTTACGCGATGAATGATTAAAATGTAAAGTATATTGCTAAAAGTATACAATAAAATTGAATTTAACTGAGTATAAAATCACAAAATGCTGATCCAGGTGGAGCTTAAAGCGCCATTTTGAAAATTTTTTTTGCTGATATCTCAGAAACTATGCACCTTATGGCAAAAGTTATTGAGACCATTATTGTAGAAAATAAAAATTTATATCTTTTGTCTTATAAACTTTTTTGTAAAACTTGCCGTTTACAATTTATGGCCCATATGAACAGTTTTTCTGTCTCGCCGATAAAATTTATATATTGGATTAATGAATTAAAATGCATCTAAAATTGATAGATGCATTTTATTGATTGATACAATATTATACGCTTGTAAAAAGCGCTCGATCGTTTGGGTACCACCATCTTTCTTTTAACAGTTTGGCTGTGTTTTAGAATACAGGGCCGGATAGGCAATGAATTAATGAGTTGCCTGAGTAGACTGGTCAACTTCCTTATGTCGTGACGCTGACCACTTACCGTCAGGTACTTTTATCAGTAACTCAAACACCACAAGTAACATTAGATTGAAAGGACCCAACATTGTTACTGCGCTGGTAACCCTCCAGAAGCTTGTGCCAAGAAACATAGCATTGTTATTAAGGGCCACGCCCACTGAGCCGACTGTCTATCTTTAGTGCCAAGAAAACGTATCTCGCCTAGGCTTACCATTCGGCCGTCAGTGGTAAAAACCTGAAGTTCGTACAAGAGAGGCTAATACCGGAAGCGCACGACGTTCACGTGATGCAGGCTGCAGCTAATTACGTGCGATGAGGTATGCGCCCGCGCACGCGCCGCACACGTGGCCCGCATCTGCTCTATGTAAACAGCAGCCAGGGGTTGGCAACCGCAGGCGCCGTTGATTGAACGTTTAAATCTGTAAATAATGTATCCAATCTACTGACATAGTAGGTACTAATTTCTTGTAAAAGTGAAACTCGTACCTGGGACGAGAAACATTAGATAAAAATAAAGAAGGATAAATGAAGTAATAATACGTAATAAAACAATATAGTTCAATGAATAAAACCAACAATTCTCTGTAAGTTTGCTAAGTCAAATATGACAGAAGAAATATGAACTATAAAAGAAATGATAAATTTATAAATCTGAGAAATAAATATTTATAAAATGTTAAAAAAACCTACAAACTTTTAAAATATAAATAAAATAACTAAAGGCTTGTAAAAATCTTAATAAACCGCGATAAAATCCGTAAAAAAGTGTTTCATTATAATAAAATAACTAGTTAAAAAAGCAATTGTTTAGTCCTTTTTTGTTCTTTTTATATCTCCTTGACGTTAAATTGATACACATATCAAACCTGTAACATCTTCGGTGCTTGCGTATTCATTTTTGGCATTGTTTAAGCCCGAAAGAATCTGTAATAAAAATCTTATAACAATGATATTAGAAGTTAAAATACTATTTAAAGAACAAAGCCAACTTAACAAAAGTATTTTACAATAAGCACAAAATAGTAAACTAAACAAAGAAATAATTTACTAACTCGAGCGCACAGTATATTATATTCCCATTTCTAATTAATAAAAACAATAAAGATCAAACGTTTAGCCAGATGGTTGGGCGCCCCTGCCAATCGTGATAACGTAAACAAAGGCCATAATTGTGATTCCCGGCGCTCTACTTCCCTGAGACCGCGCCGGGACTATCCTAGCGTTCTTATAGATTAATATGTATCTACTGTTATTCGTAACCCTTTTTATCTAAGTACTGTGTATGCTCCACCGTAACGCCTAAACTATTAAAACGATTTTGATTTATAGATAATATTATGTACAATATCTACAGTTATTAATTTTACTCGACAAGAAAAAAAGGATTATGATTTTAGCAGTATGTATCTATATTTTCTTTATATATATTATATTTATTTATATATATATATATATCTTTATATATATATTTCTTGTGTGCGTGTGTATGTCACCGAAGACGGCTAGACGGCTGGACCGATTTTGATGAAATTTTTTGTGTGAGTTCAAGGGGATTCGAGGATGGTTTAGATTCACAAAAAAACCTATTTTGTACAGGACAACGTCTGTCGGTGTCACTAGTATATATATATATTTCTTGTGTGCGTGTGTATGTTACTGAACTCCTCCTAGACGGCTGGACCGATTTTGATGAAATATTTTGTGTGAGTTCAAGGGGATTCGAGGATGGTTTAGATTCACAAAAAAACCTATTTTGTACAGGACAACGTCTGTCGGTGCCACTAGTATATATATATATTTCTTGTGTGCGTGTGTATGTCACTGAACTCCTCCTAGACGGCTGGACCGATTTTGATGAAATATTTTGTGTGAGTTCAAGGGGATTCGAGGATGGTTTAGATTAACAAAAAAAATATTTTGTACAAGACAACGTCTGTCGGTGTCACTAGTGTGTACTACTAGGGTGATATCAGGCTATATTCAAACCGCATTCAAAAAGGAGACTTTTTTCGTATTCGGTAATTACTTTAGGTTTTTAGGTTATTACTTTTTTTTTGTTAAGGCGATTATTAAACAATAATTCGAATACAGGACACATGCCAGGGGAGGTTGAGCGTCCTGAGCGGGGTGAGGTTCTCCATAAATGCGCGAGCTTATAACTAAAGGACGTAAACGACAAAATGGTTTTTGTTATTTTATTGCGTTAAGAACGATAATTGGAGAAATTCCTTCTATAATTTTAAAGAAAATATTAAATGGACTCAATCCCCACCAAGGTTCAAGCCTTGTCGTGGCGGTGGGGCTCAGTAGCTTAAGGTGAACCCAGAACCTTGGGCGAAGCAAATTGAACCGAGGGAGCTGCTCATTGTACCCCTCTTATAAGAAGAGGCAACAAAAGAGCAGGGGGGATAAGGGGCGAGGATGGGAACCTCACCTCATTGCACTGTCCCGACGTTGGGAGGGGTAGTTCTGTGGTGCGGGACAACCCCTCTGTGGAAGTGACGTCGGTTCCTTGGGGGACTGACAAGCCGCCGAGGTGCCCTGTTTGCTTATTAGATCCGGGACACCTCACCAAAGGCGGCATTGATGGCACTCGTCGGGTTTTAGTTGGTAGAGCTGCGTCCACTTACCAGCTTTTCGGGCGCAGCGAGTCCTACATACCTGCCTGGGGTGACCCACTCACCCACGGGATGCCTCAGAGCATTTCCCGGAGTTAAAGAAAAAAAAGGTAACTCATTCTTGCGTATTTAAAATCCGTACAAATATGTTTCATTATGTAAGCGAAATTCCTATAACATAATTAGACATTATATATTTAAATTATTGGATTGTCATATTTCATCATCATCTTCATAATAAGCCTTTATCCGTCCCCTGTTGGACAGAGGCTTCTTTTAATGAACGCAAAGATGACCGATTCCCCACCACCCGCATCCAATCACAGTTTAGTATTATTTAATATTCTTTGAAAACAGAGTAATAACACCTATTTCTAGTAAGTAAATTATTATTCAGCTCGTTCATTTACATATTCAGATGAAAGAGGTTTAATCTAAGTGGTGTCTGCTCCTGCACTAGGGAAATATGCTAAAACTTCATAAGTATACTAGCTCTGTTCGCAGATGGGTTCGCTAAATATACAACATTTATATATAAATTGTGTACATATACATATATATAATAATATAGTGATCTTCTTTGGACACTTGCAAAGAGGGCCCGTCTTCGAATATCTACGGATAATCCTCGAGGGAAGGCCACCAGGAAGACCCAGGCGAAAGTGGTTTGAGGATATAAAGAACTGGACCGGATTGAGCTACGATCAGATGAAGAGAATATCGCTTGATCGGACGGAGTACCAAATGATGACCTCCAAACTTCAATATGAAGATGGCACCCCATGATGATGATGATATATAAATGGACATCCCTATTAGTATTAATATACAGGTACATTGAAGAAAATTGGATGATAATTGAATAAGTATCAGCCACACAATACTTATATAAATTTTAAACTACATAGGTTTTAAAATTCTACTCAGGTCAAGAGCATTCCAATTTCTGGTAGTAATAACTATTGAAAAAGACTGCACTTTTTTAAGTTTTCTTAAACCCAGTTGGTTCCGGAGATACGCTAATCTCTGCAACCAACTTTCAAACAAATTATTCCGATTTATATTATTAACAACATTATTAATAACTAAATCTATATAAAGCGGAGAGCGGAAATGTTGGCCTTTTTTGTCTAAATTTGGCCAGAAGCCGAGAGAGCACTGCATTAATAAAGTAAAAGAAACAAATGAGCCCTTAAATTTAGACTGTAGTGTGTTCACAAGTCCTGAGGGACACCATGCCCCATCAGGAGACAGGTTTATACCGAATTATCCTCCCGACACGGAACGTCAGTTAGTCGCCTTATCGGAGACGAATTTGAACACGAGTGTACCTTGATGTGTGTGTGTTTACAAGTATACTGTAGTTGATGTGTGAGTGTGTGTGTATCTACAGTTGTATGTTAGTGTGTGTGTATGTGGCCTTTAGTTGTGTATGTGAGTGTTTCCTGAACGGACAGGAATTGGGAAACGGTTGTTGGAAATTGAAAAGGGATGCGATGTATCAATGAGTTCCATTGTTTCCTAGAAAGCAATACAAATTGTCATCAGGTAAGTAGCCTCGATCAGCAGTATTATTGCGTGTTGACCTTGCAGGAATATAGCATATTTGATTTCAATGACTGCCAGAATTGGATATAAAGGAGTAGTTCATCACCGCTTGCATTTGGCAAATAGTATAAAGACGATAGTTTAACATTTTACGGCCTACTTTGGGAACGGTCTTCAATCTTCATTAGGGGGTAATCACCGGATCCACTGAACCGATTTTGAAAGTTCTTTTACCAATAGAAAGCCCCATTATTTGTGAGTGTCATAGATTATAAAATACCTAATCAGTCCGTGTACGGGTGTATTTCTACGTTAACGCCGGCGAAGCTGCGGGCAACATCTAGGCTATAATATGTATGTATTTAGAAATATAAAGTATGTCTTAATTTTTTATGTCATAAGGGGGCAAACCAACAGTCAGAGCCTCACCTCTTCAATAATTTGTATATGTATACTACAATACTACATTTATATATAACTTCCACCATTCTCTACATCATGAATGTTTAAACGTTTGACTGTTTCCACCAATGCAAAGTTCCCATGGTGTAATACCATAGCATTATCCATTTATTTAGTTCCTTTGATAGATCATACGTTGGCGGAGCCGTAATAAGGCCGGTTTGATTAGAATGGCCTTGCGAGCCGACGCACAATTAGCGCTTTGTTTAGCTGCGCATTGTACGGTTAATATATCTCAAATGATATATTAATTGTACACAAATACAAAAGAATACTGTGTCCCACTGTTCAAGGATTTTTTAAAGATCTGTGTGGAAAACATATTGATATTTAATTTTTTGTGATACCGACGGAAACTTGCTCATTTCTTCCATAAAATTGCTTTATTCCAAAATGGTAAAGAGTTTCAGAGGAGTAGTGCGCCGTTGAAAGGGATGCACTGCGTGGGTCACCATCATCATTCACGACTTCTCTGCCTCAATGGTTAGCGCGTTGGTACTCAAGCCGGAGGTAGCGGGTTCGAATCCCGAATATTCACATTATATTTTTGTCAATATATAAACCCTACACTTGATATTTTTGCTTGACACTACGTTATTTTGAGCGCTCATAATTTATATCATCATCAGCCCCTATCCGTCCACTGCTGAGCATAGGCCTCCTTCAATGAACGCTAAAACGACCGATCCACTGTATATAATAATTTATAATATAAATAATTTAATTAATTAATAATAAAGAGAGAAATTTAGACACTGTTTAGTGTCTATCATAATAAACGAGATCAATTATTAAAACTTAATTAAGATATAATAATAATAATATCTATGGACGCTTTTACACCACGTTAATCTGGTCCCGTGGTAAGTTCTCGAAGAACTTGTGTTACGGGTCCGGACAACGGAAATATATTTAAGATTTTTATTATATATTACACATATTTAATACACATCCAGGAACCAGGCACACTGAGAACTTTTTGAGTCGTGTACCAAAATATATATTAATTAAGCAAGAAAAATAAAGGGGAAAATGGCAATATATATATTTTTTAAGTCTAATACTAATGTACATACTACAAAAAATACAATACATGTACTATTGTATATTTTGTAAAAGCCATTTTCTTCAATAAAAGTCGGTTTAAATCATATGATTGTATTTGCAGGCAGTACACTGTTATAATGCATCTGCTAAACACCTGTTGCTGATTGAGCCCATTAGTCATTCTGCCCACTGCCCCCTGCTCGTGCCCCCACTGCTGTCCGCAATGCTTTTTTATTTAGAATCCCTTGAAGTGGCCCGACATTTGACTATAAAGGGTTTTGCAATAGAAACAGGGTGTTTTTGACAGCCGATGGCAACCATCTTAGAATGTCTATTGGCGGGAATTTTTTACACATTTTTAGATTAAATGTTTGATATTTATCAAGATGCCTGTTGCTGTACCTACTTTTTTTTATTTTATGCCGGGAAATGCTCTGAAACATCCCGCGGGGGAGTGGGTCTCCCCAGGCGGGTATGTCGGACTCGCTGCGCTCGAAAGGTGGTAAGGTGGACGCAGCTCTACCCACTAAAACCAATGCCGCCTTGGGTATGGTGTCCCGGATCTGTTGAGCAAACAGGGTACCTCGACGGCTAGTCAGGCCCTCAAAGGACCGACACCACCCACCTCCACAGACCTCAGGCTACTGAGCCCCACCCCTACGACTTGGCTTAAACCATGGTGGGGACTATTTTGTTACCTACGAGATAACAACATTTTTTTTAAATTCTTTTATAATGATATAACATGAAAAGATAAAAATACATATGTAAATAAGAAATGTAAAGCAGTAAAAAAATCTACGTACTGTAGCTAGTGTAGTTTCTTGAAAATATTTAATATACAATCATTACATTCAGAAAGTCTATATAATACATATTATGTATTATGAAGTGTCATAAAGATTCCCACCAAAAACAAAAGTAACATGGCGCCGCTCTCCCTTAAGAATTTGCATTTCATCAGCTGATTTAAATATTAATTCGAATTTTTATGCATGTTTCAACTCTTGAAGATTTTTAAAAGATTTACTTTGAGCAATTCCTCGTAACAGCCAACTCGATTGTAATAATTTTGCATCTGTTTATCTTTAAATGTGCGACCTTGGTCATGTTCATTTATAGAAGAAAACCAATTACGTCATTAAAATATACAAAAAAATAAATTCCTAAAACAAAAATCATCCCAGCAACTTCGGTATTTTCGGTTTCATACATCTTAAGGATTTGCAAAGAGACAAATGTCGACAACACATTTGCAAAACATTGAGTTTATGGATTTCGGTGATTACCTTTGGTGTTTACTTTACTATTTTATGTAAATAAATATAATGCGTGGGTCCTAATTCTAGTTTTTATCCTAAAACATCCCAACGTCCAAATCCCAAACGTTTTGTTTCAGGGAAGCCTCTAAATTAGCATCACTGGTCATTACCACGATTTCAATTTCCGCAAGTTGCGGGATCTGCGTATGACATTTAGGTCGCATATTAGCAAAATCTGTAAAATCAGATGAAATTCCATCAGATTCATACAAAAATGTTGATACGAAAAATCTGATATCTGGCCAAAAACTAATATACTTTATTTTTCAGAACGTCATTTTTACAGCTGTCACTATCATTATTATCGCCATCATTATCATTACAATTATTATCATCATCATCATCAACATCATCAACATCATCAACATCGTCAACATCATCACCATCGTATTTGTCATCGTCTTTGTAAAATATTTCCTGCGTCATTTTGCTCTATCACGAGAAGCCACTATCTATTGATGAATAGAAAACCTCTGTTATTAATCACACTATAAAACGTAGAGCTCTTCTCCGCCGATGCTCTCTTCACTCCTTTATTTTAGGTACAGGCCATGTGGCGTGTAAACGGTTTTACATCAAACAACAAAAGAATTGACTTTATGGTCAATGTAAAAATAAAACATTCATATACAGCGTGATCTCAGTTAGAAGTTCGATGAAGAGAAAAAAGAATAAGGAACGGCATCTGTTTAACTTTTGGTTGTGAGGATGTCTATGGGCGTCGGTAGTCACCAAAAGGCTCCGACTGCTCGGTTGGCTCTTTGTGACATAAAAAAAAAATCATTTATGTGTGACTGAATATAATATAAAAAGTATGAAGTATGAAAAAAGATAAAAAATAAACAGTTCGAGTGTAAAACAATTTTCAGATGATTTTTCAATATATGTATATATATATATATATATATATATATATAGTATTTATATATATATATATATACTATATATATATATATATATATATATATAGTATTTATATATATATATAAATACAAAAAAAGCCTATAGACATATTTAGAAATGCCTACAAAAATTGCTGGCCAATTAATAGTTAACAATGTTTTTTTTACATCTAGAACTAAATAAGAAAGGTAGAACGGAGTTAGAAGAATTCTAGAATAATGTGTTCTTACATTATTATACGAGAGTATTGGACTTAAAAACTTGAAAAACATGTCTCGCGTCCATAGACATTATTATTATTATTAAATCATACCAAAATGAAAAAAAGGAATACTAGTATTGAAATAAAAGAAAGGAAATACATTCCAATGAAGATATTTTACTCTACATATTTAAAACATTCTCATGTTAACTCGTTTATGTTTATGGATAATACTGACAGCTACACATAGCTTACCTGCTGGTATGGCAAGAAAGAATCAATTCTAAAAACATTTACATCAAACAGATCAAAAAACAAAATCAGAATGTTACTTAAGAAATATTAAAAACTTATTGCATAAACAGCTAAAAGTGTTTCGGGAAAGTGGAGCAGCCTGTACGTTCCCGAGGGGCCCCCAATAAAGAGGCGTATAGGCCGGTGCCAAAACCGGCCATCGAACCCGGTACATCTGTTTCTTTGCGCACGCGCCGACATACGGACGCTCTCTTTCGCCGCTTAGTATTTAAAATATAATTTCATTAGAAGTCTATTTTGTGTTATCGAAATATTTATAAATCTCTTATAATTTAGGACGTTTGGTAAAATAAATATATCGTAAAAAAATGCTCCTTTCATAAAGATTTTTTTAATTTACGTGTTGAGATTTTTGAAGATACACCATTTTAACGAACGAGCGTTACGGTTCTTTGTAGGTATGGGTGACTTCTTATTTTTTTCTTCCCTTAAACAGATTAGCTATGTTTCGGGAAGAAGACTATTATTACTATTACTCCGCTAGCTCAACGACCCGAAGTGGATCTTGGCCTCCGATACGAGACGGCGCCCAGGGCGCGTAGGTCTTTCGAATGCCAGCTGAGAGGACGGTGAGAAGGGTCTATGAGGGACAGCCCTGTGGCCGCCGACCAGTTGGCCGACCCAAATACCGCTGGAAGGACGCAGTAACGAAGAAGACTATGATGAGCACTATTCCTGGCACCAATATCTACAGTTATTAGTAATTAATGGACGGTTGAAATCCAGCATTATGCTAAATTCAGTTTTTAGAAAAAAAAGTTGTCGTGGGTTTTTTTTATAGCATAGTAGGTCAAACGAGTAGTCGGAGCCTTATGGTGACTACAGATGCCCATAGACATCCGCACAAACAAAAATTTTTTATTCTATTTATTATAGAAACGAAATATAACACCATACCAGATAAAATCCAAGCCCATGCTATATAAGACAAATAATCGCAATGGAGGGCACATTAAAATTATGTATTACACTAATTATTATCATTATTCTCAATTAATACCTGGGTAATAATTATGCAGATGCGTATGCGATAGGGAAAAGGTGGGCACCTTTTCCCTATCATCCCCTCCAATGGGCCACCGGAAACTCGCAAACCGCACAAAACGCGACAGCATGGCTGTCACTTGACGCCGTTGTTATGTGAGTGAGAGGTACCATACCGGTCGGTCGACCCAATTCGGCTTCAAAGCAGCATGACACTGCCTCTTACTAAAGTATACTCTAGTTAGAGTAATATTTATAAAATACCTATTTACAAACAATAAGCCCACGTTCACTAGTACCAAATTATTAAGATGATTAAGTAATAACGGTAGTTAAACAAAAAATATATCAATACTCGAACTAGTACCTTTTTTTTGATAACGCAGGCAAATGTATTTCGCATGTATCTTAGGTTCCCCAGGTCAGGGTTCTAGACCTATGTGGGACTCGCATTGCGAGAGTCATCAGCCGCTTTCTTGAGGGTCCCGGATCTGCAGGCAACAGAAATACCTCAGCGACAGGCAGGCACCGGTGGAGGCCAGAGTACCTGGCCTCAACCGGTGACTGCCCAAGTTCCCATCCTGACCCGGCACGAGCACAGGGGCGTTACTAGAGGCGCATCATGAAGCGCCTTGTACGCGCCCCTATTCAATATCCGAGTAACTATAAAATATCTATCATACAAATTGACTAGATTCCCTAACCAGAAATTCCCACGTCACGTTACTTCACCAGGAAACAGCAACCGTACGTTTAAAAAAAATAAAAAAATACGCAAAGATGTACCAACAATGTATATCCGAAGAATATAAATCTATCTCATGATATAAATGGTACGTCGGTAGAATAGATTTTAAGTTGGGCGAGATATCGACAATATCCATTTTGTAAAATTGATGGTAATATGAACCCTGGAACAAAGCTTCTTGCACAAATTTTGTTTTATTCATGTTGGATTCGTAAAATGTGTGCCGTATACATATTATGTAAATGTTTATGCGTAATTTATGGAAATATCTTCCTGTCGGACGTTCGGGAGTTGGTGTGTTTTATATGTCACGACTAGTCGGGCCTAACTAGGCTTGTTTTTGGCGTTGTTTTCTGAGAGTATACAGCGATTAGCCTTTGTTTCTGGATCGAATGTGTTCATCTATGCGTTTCATTCTGAGAATATACACCGACAGCCTATTGTTTTTAGCGATAGTATAGTGCATTCATTACTAATATTTTTGTGATCTGTGATTCATGCGTTGACTATCTAAATTCTAAACTAATAAAAATTGTTTTATCCTCTGAAAAATAGTAACGCTAATATTGTCAATGGAGGATACCTCCCGTGAACGTGAGTAGGACTATGAATTTAAAATCTTAATAAGTAAAGTATAAATAAGTGAGTAAAAAGTTTTTTCTTTATAGTAAATCAAAATAAGTGAGACAGAAATAAGCTAAATTTCGGTAACCTTTATAGGCGGGTAAATCACATAAGCATGCCTTGGGCGTATTTTGATACGAACGCTTTACAAAATTCATACTTTGAAGCTACATAAAATCGTATCGTTTTTAAACTCCACCAATATACAAGGTCATTCTTCCATTTAGCACATAAATAAGCTGCCTGATCTGATTCTGAGATGACAAGAAATTTATTAGAGTATCCCGAGTTCGAACTTATTTGTAATCTAATACATATTTTTTCCCTAAATTTTACTTTCAAATGTAATTTTTTTAAGTCTAAAGTAGACCTTTCAAAAGCTATTAAAAACTTTATGGCTATATAAAATCGAGTCCTATATTATTTTCTGTAACGGGAAAATGAATTTTTTTTATTAAAACAGGGCCTGTAGACAAAGTGACATCGCTTTGTAGCCGAAATTCGTTATCGTCTTTGAGATAACGATAATAATTTTCTAGCCAATGATCAATCAAAGATCGTGACAGTGCAACGACAACAACTGTCAAGTGTCAACAAAGTTCGACAAGAAGTGTCAAATCGGACCAAAAAATTAAAATTAATATCTATGTAAATAGACCTCATACACACTATTACTCATAAAAATTGTGAAAATGTTGTCCTCCATGGCCCACGCCCACGGATAACGAATCAATATCAATAATAAAATAACATAAGTTTGACATAAGTGTTCGATAACCAATTGACAGTTTATGATTTTGTTACGAATTTTAACATTGTCTACCAACTTGCGATAACGATAACGAGTGACATAATTGACGACGGCTTATGTCAATCCCATACATTTTATTCTTTTCGAAGTTCGTTATCGTTTTTTTAATGTTACTTTGTCTAAGGCCTCTTATCCGGTAATTTAGAATTGATCGCGAGCAAATATGACTAGAAATTTAAACATATAAAACTATGTTCTACGTAAGTTCCGAATAGTCGTATCGTAATCTTAAGGTTTAAAGGGGCATTATTTCGATTCATACACATTATTAGCATAAAATTGAAAATATCTTAACCCAGTTATACTTTTTGGGCAGTGTTGCGAAAAGATAGACGTTTGTTCTAGTTGGTAAAGTTTACTTGTCGGTTGGTCAATTTATTATGTATGTTGATATCCTCAGAAAATAATGCCCGGTTTAGTCGCTACTACTTTTTTTTTACTTCAACGCCGGGAAATGCTCTGAGGCATCCCGCAAGGGAGTGGGTCTCCCGGGTATGTGGGACTCGCTGCGCCCGAAAGCTGGTAAGTGGACGCAGCTCTACCCACTAAAACCAGAAGAGTGCCACCACCAATGCCGCCTTTGGTGAGGTGCCCCGGATCTGTTGAGCAAACAGGGCACCTCGACGGTTAGTCAGTCCCTCAGGAGACCGACGCCACCTCCACAGAGGGGTTGTCCCACACCACAGAACAACCCCTCTCAACGTTTGCGCGAATTTCACTCATTATAATGAAACAATTTTTACGGATTTTATCGCGGTTTATTAAGATTTTTACAAGCTCGACGTTTCGGATACTTTACAGCAACCATGGTCCTCCCGTGACCGTGACCTCCCGACGTTTCGGATACTTTACAGCAACCATGGTCCTCCCGTGACCATGGTTGCTGTAAAGTATCCGAAACGTCGGGCTTGTAAAAATCTTAATAAACAGCGATAAAATCCGTAAAAATTGTTTCATTATAACCCCTCCCAACGTCGGGACAGTACGATGGTGTGAGGTTCCCATCCTCGCCCCTAGCCCCCTGCTCTTTTGTCCCCTCTTCTTATAAGAGGGGTACAAAGAGCCCTTTTGGCTCAATAAATCAAGCCCCACCGCCACGACAAGGCCTGAACTGTGGTGGGGTAGTCGCTATAATGAAATGGATTTCAATACATGAAACCTTAATATTATGTTCTGTATATCTATGAAACGATCTATGACGAAGTGATGAAAGACCTACGCGCCGTAAACTGGAAGAAGGACAGGGCGCGTTGGCGCCATCTCGTATCGGAGGCCAAGATTCGGGTCGTTGAGCCAGCGGAGTGAGTGAGTATATCTATATAAATAAAAATGAATCACCGAAATGTATGTACGCACATAACTTCAAAACCACAGCACCAAATTAGATTATTCTTTCTTTAATTCTTTTTTTGTTGTGTTGGTTATCGCCAGGACCAGATTAGTATAAGAAATGATGACGGGGCATGGGTAAGGGCAGGACAACTGACCGGAATGGACTGAAACCAAGGTTTACCACCTTGCGTCTAAAGATAGGCAATGCATTGAATGCGTTTCTTGGACTACTCCAGTTGTTCAAAGGAGATGTTACACCTTGTTATCAGGTAGACGATCTACTTTTTTATGTTAGTCGGATAGGCAAACTGGCAGACGTGCCACCTGATGGTAAGTGGTCGACCTCGCCCATGAACATAAACTAGTTTACCTGAAACGGGCCCAGGCAACTCATCTATGTGTTGCCTATCCTGAGACATAACATGTTAAGTCTCGGTGCCAGTAATTACAGATTACAGAAATTACAGAAACAATTTAAGCAAGATGATGGTACCTATACAGCCGGGAGCGCGGCACAGCGCACTCCTCCCACCGGTTTGACTATCAAACTAACATAAAACTCTCTTTTTTAAAAAGAGAGTATGAAGATTGCTAAAATTTAATGGCAGCTTCATAACCAGCGACCACATTCACTCTTGACTGCTGATGGTTGTCATCACACGCCGGGCTGGTACGACAACCGGCTACATAAATAATACATGTTGGTTTCCATTCTTTGTAGATTCAAAGAATAACTTTCCTATTCATCGTTATAAAACTAACTTTTGCGTATCTCTCGTAAATCAATATTTCCACTATAAGTTCATCGGATAACTTTAACAGCTTAATAAATATCGCTTTATGACATATTTTATGAAGGGCATATTTTATTGGGTCCAATATCATTGTCTATGTCAAACACATATTTTTACAATAAGATGATTTAATAGATAACTAGCTGTTGCCCGCAGCTTCGCCCGCGTTAACATTTAAAATTTGAGGGGTTGACCACCCTTATCACTTAGGGGTATGAAAAATAGATCGTAGCCGATTCTCAGACCTACTGAATACCCATATAAAATTTGGTAAAAATCGGTAAAGCCGTTTCGGAGGAGTACGGTAACTAACATTGTGACATGGAAATTTTATATATAAGATATAAAGAAATAATCTAGAGTCTAGACTATAGTTAAGTTTGAAGTCATTTGAAACTTTTTGTGTAATTGAAAAGAGAAACAAATTAGAACTATCTCTGTACCCACAGCACGAGAAAGACAGTAGCAATATTTTTTTAATCATTTTCATATTATGTACACATTTCAATAAATGTGACAGAATATAAGTTTAATACTTATTTCATTCAGCGTTGGCGCTCAAGCCGGGAGGTAGCGGGTTCGAACCCCGCCTGGAAACAGACATTTTCTGTGTTACTGGGTCATGGATGTGTATTAAATATGTGTATTATATGATAAAAATCTTAAATATATGTATAGTATTAAAGTATTAATTATATTTCCGTTGTCCTACTCGTAACACAAATTCTTCGAGAACTTACCACGGGACCATATTGACGTGGTGTAAAAAAGCGTCCATAGATAAAAAAAAACTTGGCTGTTATCGATAAAGATTTTCCCAGTGAATGGGCACACTAAAGATTGTTGTAAAGATATTGTGCACGGATAATAAAACAAGTATATAATAATAATAATATCTAGGCAGGTCTCAGAGGTCGTATATAGCCTACCTATAGCCTATCCTCAGTTGCTCTAAATACATCTCTTGACTCAAGTTCTATATTCCTTATCATGGAGTCAAGTAAAAATTATTACTTATAAACACCACGTTGAGTTATTAAATTAAATTTTAAGTAAGAGGTACTGAAATATATTAAGTTAGGCGAATAATATTATTTTACTATCCAAAAAAGTAAAGAAAAATCGGTTGTCTGTAAAGTGGGTTTACTGACTATAGTTCAACGTGACAACGTCATAAGAAAATGGAACGCCTCACAGCAAGGTAACGCCGCATGTGTCATGTTTTTTCGTTCTTGCAGCCGGCTCCATCGAATTATAAGACGTTGTCACGTCAAAAAATCGGTTGTCTGTAAAGTCGGTTTACTGATGATAGTTGAACGTGACAACGTCATAAGAAAATGGAACGCCTCACAGCGAGTTAAGGCCGCATACGTCATGTTTTTTCGTTCTTGCAGCCGGCTCCATCGAAATATAAGACGTTGTCACGTCAAAATTGAGGCATTCCCACATAAGAAACATGTGATCGACAAGGCCAACGTTTTAGTGACACGTTGCATTTACAACATTATTCTAGTAATATATATACAACCTCCTATCCCGTATATTTAAACCGTAATTACAATGCACGTTCCCCCCATGGTTTAGGCCTTGACGTGGCGGTGGGGCTCAGTAGCCTAGGGTGAGCCCAGTACCTTGGGCGAAGCTAATTCAGCCTAGGGGGCTCTTTGTACCCCTCTGATAAGAAGAGGGGACAAAAGAGCAGGGGGCAAGGGGCGAGGATGGGAACCTCATCCCATTGTACTCTCTCGACGTTAGGAGGGGTTGTTCGTGGTGCGGGACAACCCCTCTGTGGAGGTGGCGTCGGTCCCTTGGGGGACTGACTATCCGTCGAGGTGCTGCTTGCTCATTAGATCCGGGGCACCTCACCAAAGGCGGCATTGGTGGCACTCACCGGGTTTTAGTAGGTAGAGCTGCGTCTACTTACCAGCTTTCGGGCGCAGCGAGTCCCACATAACCGCGTGGGGAGACCGGCGTTATTATTATTTCCCGGCGTTAAAGAAAAAAAAGGCATACCAATGCAGACATATTATCTACACATAAATTATTTGTATACCTTGTCATTATAAGCAAAATAGAAGAAAAACCAAACATAATAAAAAATATAAAAATAATTTGCCTAAAGGTCACAGATACGAAAACATTTCGTAAATCACAATGTTCGGCGAAGCATCACAGACCTTTATGTGGCATTTCACTGTCAGACCTCCAGAGACCGTCTTTAGGAGTCCCCATATTAGGTCACCTTCCGACTTTTGTGTTTTATGTTTATGCAAAAACATCACATAGATTACAGAAATATACGATATGGCGGTCTAACATTATCAATAAGAGTTAGAGATATAGTTTGCCGTTAGTTTTTTACTTATATCAGCTAGGTAAACATATGGTAAGTATAGAAGCCTGCATGTCTGATGAGATTTAAAGTCTTCAAAGGCGTGTGAAGTTCACCACCCGGCATTGCGCCAGCGCATCGGTGAGCTATGGCCCAACACTCTCCTCGCCTGATTTCGAGGAGGAGACCGTGCTCGGTGGGATATAAGGGATCATATTATAAAGATGGTGGTACCTGTGCAGATTGCTAAGCGTATCTCTCCCACCGGTAAAATACGGTTTTGTTGTACTACGAACTAACGATTGGAAAAGCGATTTGCGGGAATACACGGCGCTATCTAGCGGAAAATGATGGCGGACAGAAGAGAAAAATATGGTGGATCGTTAGTGTCAGCGCGAATCAAAAATTGAAAAACCACGGTGAAAGTGTAAATTTGGTGTTCTGCAGCTCATTGGAGTGAGTGTAGGGCTTATATATTATATATAATGTACGTTTTGTAGGGCTACACGAGCTGATCGGTTGTCCTGAGGTGTTAAAATTGCGGTAGCATTTTGAACCAGTGCACGCGGTTACTAAATGAACCCCATCCCCCATCGGTGGGCAAGGGAAGGTTTAATTAACAGGTGGAATAACTTCATCAAATTGATTATTATAATTTAGTAAATCTTGCAAGTGTAATTAATGGATTTTCAAAACTACCCGCAAAAATGTATAAGCCTTAAACAACTTTATATATGAAAATTAATCTGATTGACAGCTCATAAAATGCTTTGAGGCAAATATGAATCTTATAAACCCTATAAAATCCTAATAGCATAACCGTGGTATGGGACGGATATGACGACGGATTTGTTTTTGTAGATAATTGGTACTTATGTTATTACTGTAATATACGTTTTCTTCTAGTTTAAAGCGACGTCTTTTTTTTCGACTGAATCTGAAAGAGTAATGTGTGTGTGTAAATGTGTGTGTATTCCAATATCAAAACTAAGTCGCGTCAAACTCATCATCACAAAACACAGCAAGTACTGTTTACAAAAGTATTAAGTGAATCTCAAACATTTTTACAGCGCACTAACGATTAACGACTTCTATTTCATCATTACTCCAGAAGCGATCCCGATGATGGTTTTTATAGTATTTTTATTGGAAGTAAAGCTTTTTAAGCGACGAGTTAAGAACACCCAATTTTATGGGATTCCGTCAATAAGCGTTTTTTATAAAGGTTCTTGGAGCAATCTACGAAAAATATATAAACGTATTTTTTAGGAATATTAAAAAAACATTATTGGCGTTCCATCCGACGGGGACGTGTATACCAGCCACATAAACAAACCCGGCTCAAGGAAGCCGCGTTGCCGTAGACTCCACGAATGGTGGGCGCAACCCCCTTTCATAAAAATACTTAGGTGAGCCATCGGGCTCACCTTTTTTAGTATAGGCCGTTAGCTCAAACCGAAAAAAGCCTTAACCTTGAATGCCGTGACGACAAAAGACATGACTTATCTCGACGCACTCTCATATCCTTTTTATGTGCACCGTTTGACCGCGTCCAACGCCGGGCGGCTCGAATCGTGGATATAACAATGTTCTCTCCAATCGGCTTGATTCTTTGGCGTTGCGTAGAGATGTTGGATCGCTCTCCATCTTCTACTTCTACTCGCATTTACCACGGGGACTGTTATGAGAAATTGTTCGGACTAATACCTGCAGCAGAATTTCATCACCGGCGTAAAAATTACAAATTTGACCTACACCATCTCGATGCCCGGAAATCACAACGACTCTATTTTTCCGGCATTTCCTGCCTCACACGATAAATATATGGAATTAGCAGCCACCTACGGTGTTTCCGAACCGATACGACTTAGGAACCTTCAAGAAAAGATATATCATTTCTTTTCTTGAAGGTCATATTCAGGAAGGATCTTCATACTCATCTCTGAAAGGTCGGCAACACACCTGCTAATCCTCTGGTGTAGCGGGTATCGTGGATGTCGCTTTTCACTTACGTTTGCCCCCTCTTCTATAAAATAATAATAAAAAAGCATGTAATCTGTATTAAAATCTTAACCACTTTAATAAAATCAATAGCACCATACTAATTTTATTCCATAATCTATTATAGAGGAACGGCAAATAATAAAACAATCCCCTGGGAATTGTTAAGGTCCCGTTTAGGGCCGTTTCCACATTACCCTCTATGTCCCTTTCAATTTCAATCCAAGATACCGGGGCCCTCAAACTCTTGAAACAAAAGGTCAGAATTGCAGCTATCACACGAAGGTCACGATGAACAACCAAGCGGAGTAATTGACTCCAGATCAGCTGGGGTGGTCAGCCGAGCGTAGCGGGGTTTGCGAGCGAAATGCCGCGATTTAGCATTCATTTTTGACATTTGTCCGCCATTTTGAAAGTGCAAATGTCTTGTAAATAGGTCAAATGTTTTGTTACAATGTAATTTATTGCCGGGTGTAATCTGGAATTTTGTTACATGGAAATATGCTAAGTCACGAAATTGTTTCAATTCGTAAAAAGCGAATGATTTAAGTATGTATGATAATTAATATTACTGTTACAAGTTGCTGTAAAAATAATAATAAAAAGTTAAACAAGCCTTGCAATGGAATATACTTAATTTTGGATATGTTTAATATCTTTAACAAATTCCTCGTCATATGTTAACTTAAAATTATGTTTTAAAATGTTAGAAGAGTTTATCAAATTTGTACGTTTTCTAGATCCGCGTGTTTAAACTAACTTCGTTTTATTAACAGCAGTAGTAAGCTAGGTTTTTTTTAAATGTTTATTTCTCAATTAGATGTTCATATAAACAAGGATGATTAATTTTCTTAGGAGTGAGTAGTATGCGTCGAGCATATAACCGGATAGAGTAGTAAAAGTGAGCCATAAAATTCCGAATCTGGTCACCGGTGGGAGGGAAGCGCTGTGCCGCGCTCCCGGCTGCATGGGTACCACCATCTTGCTTGTTTCTCCCGTGAAACAGCTTCGCTGTGTTTCGGAGAGAAGGGCAAGACAGGCAGTGTAATTACTGGCACCGAGACTTAACATCTTATGTCTCAGGACAGGCAACACATTAATGAGTTGCCTGGGCTCGTTCCAGGTATACTAGTTTATGTTAATGGGCGACGTCGACCACTTACCTTTAGGTGGTACGTTTGCCAGTTTGCCTATCCAACTAACATAAAAATAAGAAATGAAAAAGATTTGTCACTGACGTAATATCAATTTAATCAAATAGAGATTAGTATGTACGTCCCATCGGCCAATCATTCATCAATGGCCATCAGTCGGTCAATCAGGGTAACAGCACATATTTGGCGGAATTTGTGTTCATACAAAACACATAACATTACCGCTCTATTACGGTTATATGCTCGATGGTAGTAGGTAACGTCGTAGCACCTAGACCTAATAAGATCATTATACGCCACGAGGCCGTGCGGTCGCAGACTTCACGGTTGGCGGGGGGCAACCCCCCGCTTTTACAAACCAAAAGTGAGCCAAATGGGCTCACACTAATCCGATGTAGCATTAGCGCCTTTGGGCCATTAGCATAGATCATTCCGAAAAAAAAGATCATTATAATAAGTGTGTCTAGCAATTTTTCTCCGCCTAGTGCCTAATAACTACTTAGAATTTATTAATTAAATACAATAATAACTCCTTTATCCTATTGCTATTGCCATTAAAGTTTTCTACTAAATACTAATCGTCAAAAACTCAGCCTTATAGTTTAACTAGCTGTTGCCTGCAGCTTCGCCCGCGTCACTCAACTCCTATAAGTCACAGCGTGATGTTTTATAGCCTATAGCTTTCCTCGATAAATAAGCTGTCTAACACAGAAATAATTTTTCAAATCGTACCAGTAGTTCCTTAGATTAGCGCGTTCAAACAAACAAACAAACTCTTCAGCTTTATAATATTAGTATAGATTGTTGCTTAAGCTTGATCTATGCTTTCGGTTACCTTCTACTCACACAATGTTACATAAATTAAAAAAGGAAAACCAAACCATAATCTATATTCTATTTATGGTCTCTCTTACCTCATTGCCGCAGCTGATCGAATCCCGCCGATTTCCATCATAACTTTATTTTAAACCCGTCAGCTGCCAAACCTGCTGTTAATTTTGGCGCGTTTTACGATCGACTATAAACCCGCCATTTTGACGACGTGGCTCAGCATTTCAAGATGGCTGCGGCCAATAAAAATACGCGTAAACGTAATACTGTTTTATTATAATTGATGGCATATTGCAATTAAACAGATGTGAAATCGTGGTTTCGAGATTTTAAGTTTTTTTTTTTGAGCAAGTATTACGGATAACGAAGAAATTTTACTTTTTGATTTTTTAGCCTAAAAAACCAGCTATTGGAGCATTGCTCCAGGTTCACAAACATAGACTTTACTTGACCCGTCTGACCTAGAAATTAAAAGTAGATATGTACTCATTACGTTTAGGTAGACGAAGTGTTGGTCGGCCATTAACAAGGTGGGAAGACGATCTCCGTGCGGTGGCCGGTCCGTGTTGGCAAGGGATCGATCGGGTTGGAGAGGGTCCCATGAGTGGCAAGGGATAGGCCGTCTTGCGTTCATTGAGGGAGGCCTATGTTTACATTGCACGTATAGAGGCTGATGATGATGATGACTCATTAATTTCTGAGTTTGTCTCAAATTTATAGGTTTTTGATATTACCTACATTTTTTTCTTTTTAGGTAAAATATATTTGTTTACTTAGTAGAAACATGGCAACTGCGGTTGGATATGATAATATAATGTTGTTGAGCCTACGGTGCTTAATGTGATTAGAAAAGGATTAGCTATCGGAAACCAGAATCGTACAACGGCGTAACTCAAGTACACGCGGATTTTCAAAATCAGACGAGCAGGGTTTTGAGCCTCTTTTCACATTACGGTCGAAACATTTTATCTTATTATTATGTTTCTATGACGATAATATTTTCACCACAATGTTTTCATTGGCAAAAATAGTTGTGTTAATTAAAACATTAGCATGTGTAAAAATAATTAAATTAACTTATCAGATTTGTCAGTATTAATTAACAAAGGCCCATATCAGTGAAACTAAAAGACTCGTGTACCACAAAACAATGGTATATGCCGCTTACACCGTGACCCCGGGTGGGTCAATGACCTCCGACCCATTGTTGAATAAGGGTGGCCATGGGTTATGTCTTAAAACAGACCAGTTAATATAATTATATAATCTAATTTTAAATACATATTTATTAGTTAGTTTTATTTGCGCATTTCACAATAGTTTGATAATGAATATTTTTTTAATTTATTTATTTAATTAATTATTTATGTACCACAGGGAACTTAGCACGAAACTTTAAACCTTTAAGAGAACAGATACAAAGGTACAGCTTATTCCACACTGAAATTTATTCCAGCTGACCTAATACAGGACAAAAAGAACACAACAAAAGGTGTACCCTACTTACATTAAATAAATTAAAAAAAAAAAAAAAAACACTAACAAACAGTACAAATTAGTAGTAGACAAATTTACATAAAAAAGAACATCCACATAATAATCACATATATTATATGTGATTATTATTATATTATATTCTAATCACACCCATGTTTTATTATATTATATTCTAAAATATAAATATCACTATAAATTTTATGGAAGAAAGTAATGATAACTGAGGCAACAGTGTACTGTTCCCTTGAAAATTAAAACCCAGCGGTCAGTTGGTTTTAGTTAGATATTGATATAGGTACATAATATGAAAAAAAAAAATCTAGAGAAGATATTACATATAATGAAGAAAAGTAAAAAAGCAACAAGTACTTTATAAGTACGTATTACGTGGAAGCCAAACCTCTTATACATTGAGCATATAACCTTTCTGGTTTTATATTATAACGTAACAGGCGCTCACGGGCTTCTTGATTGTTGAAATTCTTTATTTCTTTGTATTAAAATGTGTAGTTTAGTTTGTTAGTAGCTTGGGCACTGGGCCCAAATAGGGCTCAGTGGTTAAAAAGTCAACTTTAGACTAGTAGTATTTCTCATATTATTTCTGTCCCAGTTATTCTTGTATATATTCCTATATTTAGGGACTCACTAATTAACACAGACTTCCTTAGTTCAATTTATTCGCTACTATTTTGGAATGTTATAATGTAATTAAAATGTGCTTTAGTTTCAATGGTTTTTTAAAAGTTATACTTTTGTAAACCTCCAACGCAATAGCAAAAGAGCTGACAATTTTGAAAGGGCTGAACCTATTTAATCAAATATATCTTAGAACACACCGATTTGAACCTGCTTCCAAATAGAAAAACCGCATTTAAATTTTTTTGACGATTTCAAATTGAATGAATGAAATTGACGACCTCCGTGGCTCAGTGGTAAGAACGTTGGTGCTCAAGCCGGAGGTTGCGGGTTCGAAGCCGCCAGGGAACAAAAAATATTTTCTGTGTTTCTGGGTCATGGATGTGTATTAAATATGTGTATTATATAATAAAAATCTTAATTATATGTATAGTATAAAAGTATAAAATATATTTCCGTTGTCTGGTACCCGTAACACAAGTTCTTCAAGAACTTACCACGGGACTAGATTGACGTGGTGTGAAGCGTCCATAGATATTATTATATATATAAAAAAAAAATTGGTCCCCTTTGAGCGCTACGGAGAAACAGACAGATGCGCTTAGCGGTCAAACTATTAACACCTCTCTTTTAGCGTCGGTTTAAAAAAGGCAGATTTAGCTGTTTTTGTTGCACGCGTCTAAAGAAGATACTCACCCTAGGAGCGGTCAGTAAAAAACATGCACTATTAATTTAAAGTTAATCGGATCCGGTGTTTATTAGTAAAACGTAACAATGGCCACCTTTTTCTTTTCGGTGAAAGTTGTTTTATCGTTAATTGTTATCGGGGAAAACTAGGTGATGGGCGGGACTTTTAAATTTAGGCTTTAGTATATTATATTCATATTACCATTGATACTTTATCTTTTGTATTATCATCCGGTATTGTACTGAGCATCTCTAATTATCGCAGTATAATAATCATACTAATGTTATAAACACGAAAGTTTGTAACAATATTATATCGATGTATGTTTGTTACTCTTTCACGCAAACACTACTTCATCATCATCATCATCTATCCGTCCACTGCTGAACATAGGCCTTTTTTTTTCTTTTACGCCGGGAAATGCTCTGAGGCATCCCGCGGGGGAGTAGGTCTCCCCACGCGGGTATGTGGGACTCGCTGCGCCCGACAGCTGGTAAATGGACGCAGCTCCACCCACTAAAACCCGGCGAGTGCCACCAATGCCGCCTTTGGTGAGGTGCCCCGGATCTAGAAAACAAACAGGGCACCTCGACGGCTAGTCAGTCCCGCAAGGGACCGACGCCACCTCCACAGAGGGGTTGTCCCGCACTACATAACCACCCCTCCCAACGTCGGGACAGTACAATGCGGTGAGGTTCCCATCCTCACCCCTTGCCCCCTGCTCTTCTGTCCCCTCTTCTTATAAGAGGGGTACAAAGAGCCCCCTCGGTCCAATTAGCTTCGCCCAAGGTGCACCGCTCACCCTAGGTTACTGACCACCGCCACGACAAGGCCTGAACCATGGTGGGGCTGAACATAGGCCTCCCTCAATGAACGCCTACTTAATGTATGTTAATGAAACCTTACAATAACATAGTTTATACATAAAAATAGCATATAGGCTATAATTTATCCCTGTATTCTCAGGGGAATGGGACATGGGTGAAACCACGGGGCGCTGCTAGTACTTTTATAACTTTCATTAGTCTTTGTACTCTTGGGGTGGCCTTTTTCCAGTGGACTGATTAAAGTTCATGATGCAGATAACTAATAGTTTGGCTGGCTTCATCGTTTGTGAGGTAATTTCTTTGCAGTCCACTCACTATTAAACTCGTTTCGAACATCCTTTTTTAATATCGTAGGAAAATCCTTTATGGATTTTCAGCTTCTTCGGTTAGATCCTGACCCTATGTGGGACTTGCACCTGGGAGTGCCCTACCTTAAACTAAAACCAATGCGAGTGTCTTCAGCTGCTTTATTAGTGTTCCGACATTCTGGCCCCGGCAACGGCCAGACTACTCCTCGCATGGACTGTCCGGCCACTAATAAGCAGTACACGCGACGTCGTGTCTTACTGGACCCAGGTAACCATCCCGAAGCCCGACACGAGCACTGGGGCGTTACTAGAGGCGCATTAAGTAGAACCGCCACGCACTCCTTAACCGTTTTCGTCGACCTCAGGGGGAGGTTTCGTCGACGGCCACTCCTCTCTTACCCGCTCGTCGGCTTCCTACTGGGATATTACTGCCCCGCAGAAGGAGAACATTGCCGTCCAGGCCTCGTCGTCAGCGAGCATCGTGGTGAGGACGCTCGACAGTGACTAGTCTCCTTCGATGATCGTTTCAAAAATCCTGCTTAATTCTTTCCCCAGTTAGCTTATTTATAGGCTAAATTATTATTTTTTGTTTTAAAGTATACAATGTACTGTATTATACAGATATACCGTATATATCGTATTTAAATTACAACACGATCTTTTTATCAATTTTTTTGGCTTGGGAGCTAAAGTAGCATCTATGTATGCTATTTTAACATTTACTTATGATAATAAAAAAATGTTAGCAGTCACCGTGTTGTAAATATCAAAATGAGACTACATACATACTTCTTTGACACATGTTTCGTTTTGCTATATTGTTTTTTATGTTCTAAAATAAACGTCAGTTGGTTCTGTTTTTTTAATCTCAGCGAAGTCACGCACGTAACACGTTGTTTTATTTTATAATAGGTTATGGGCCCAGAACCAGTCCCAGACCAAGCTTAGGACTAGGTCCCGTATAGTTAGCTTATTTGAGTTATTGTTAGAATTATCATTATCGGTGTGATGAACAATAATCTCTGCGTATTGCTAAAGTGAACTGTAACCGGTATAGTAAAAGTGATACGTGACTGCGTGAGTGACAATCATGGCGTCTAGCTCGAACTATTTAGTTAGCGTACCAAAGCTAAAAGGACGCGAGAACTATAGCGAGTGGTGTTTCGCAGCGGAGAATTTCTTGGTGTTAGAAGGAATGGTTGGGTGCATAAAACCCGAACCCAATCAGCCGCCAGGAGACGCAGATGACGCGAAAACGAGAGCCAAGCTGATTTTAACTATTGACCCAGCGCTTTATGTCCATATCAAAAACGTCAGGACATCGAAAGAGTTATGGGATAGATTGAAAATCCTATTTGATGACTCGGGGTTCACTAGGAAAATAAGTCTCCTGAGGAACCTTATATCTATTCGGCTAGAAAACTGCACTTCGATGACGTCGTATGTGACACAGATTGTTGAAGCGGGTCAGAAGCTACAAGGATTTGGCTTAAGCGACGAGTGGATTGGTTCCATCATATTGGCTGGTTTAACGGAAAAATACATGCCCATGATAATGGCAATTGAACATTCCGGGATGATAATTACATCTGACGCCATTAAAGCCAAGTTGATGGATATGGATCCAGCAGAGAGCGATGTTAATAATGCGTTTGCATGTTTTCGTAATAAAGCCAATCAGCATTCGAGAAATGTGAAGTATACACCACAATCTATAGCCAATAAAGATGGCAAAAGTGGATC
Source organism: Helleia helle (assembly GCA_963853865.1). Lineage (NCBI taxonomy): Eukaryota > Metazoa > Arthropoda > Insecta > Lepidoptera > Lycaenidae > Helleia > Helleia helle. Next base: position 9,033,548 of record OY971434.1, read on the forward strand.
GATAGCCGTCAAGGGAAAGACAATTAATGTTAAATGTTATGGTTGTAAGCAATATGGTCACTATCGCAACCAGTGCACTAATATGGCCAAATCTTCTAAGAATACGGAAAGTTCAGAAAAATCTACAAAAACTTCTAACGCGTTTAGTGCTGTGTTCTTGAATGGTACATTTGACAAGAATGATTGGTACTTAGACTCGGGTGCCAGTTCCCATTTGACAAGTAACAAACATTGGATGATCGACGTATGTTATTCTGGTTTTCCTAAAGAAATCATGGTGGCCAATCAGAATAAAGTTCCGGTGATGTGTTGTGGAAATGTAAATATTATAACCTCAACCGAAGAATGCAATTATGACATAACAGTTAAAGAGGTTTTATGTGTTCCTCAGTTATCGACTAATTTATTGTCAGTTAGTCAACTTTTAAAACAAGGCAACAAGGTCCATTTCACAAGTAAAGGGTGTGAAATACTTAACAAAGAGCATACTCTGGTAGCTACTGCTTCGCTTGTGAACGGTGTTTATAAATTGAATATCGCTACTTGTTTAGTGGCAGCAGTGGCCGAGTCTCAAGATGTTTGGCACCGTAGGCTGGGACATGTAAACAGCTATAGCATGAATAAAATGCAGGATGCTGTGGAGGGAGTGAAACTCTCTGAGATGGCCAATAGCAGCAAGTCTAACTGTATAGTGTGCTGCGAAGCAAAGCAAACTCGGCTACCTTTCAGTCATTTAAGGACTTTCGGTAGTACTGTTATGAAACATATACCCAAGGAGAAAAGACGTAAATGGGACAAGAAGTCAGAACAATGCATTCTTGTTGGTTATCCTGACAATATTAAAGGATACAGAATATACAATCCTTCCACGCGATCAATCACGACAAGTCGAGATGTCATAATTATTGAAGAAAACACCTCTTGTCCGGTGAATATGGCGGAAATAGAAGTGATAGATGACAAACTAAAAGAATGCAGAACGTCTCAATCTGCAGTGGGAGATGTAACAGACACCAACAAAGAGGATTCATTTATTTCGATTGAAAGTGTCTATGACCTAGATGAAACCTATGTTCCTGATGAGGAATTGATGAGATCAGACGAAGAGTCACAAACAGATTATCAAACAAGGACATTACCTAAAAGACAAAAAAAAACAACCTGACAGATACGGATGGATGTGTAAAGAAGGTATTGATTCTCTTAGCGATGAATTGACATTAGAAGAGGCACTGCATGGACCAGAAAAGAAGCATTGGGAACAGGCTATCAAAGAAGAACTGAAAAGTTTTGAAGACAACAAAGCTTGGGACATTGTTGATATTCCTGTTAGTGGTAATATAGTGAAGTGCAAGTGGGTCCTAAAAAAGAAATGTGATTCTGAAAACAATGTGCGTTATCGAGCCAGACTTGTGGCTAAGGGTTGTTCTCAAAAATACGGTATAGACTACAGTGAAACTTTTTCTCCCCTTGTGAGGCATACAACACTGAGGTTATTATTTGCATTATCGGTGCAGTTAAATCTAGATGTGACTCACCTGGATGTAAAAACAGCCTTCTTAAATGGGGATTTGTCTGAGACTATATATATGAAAATTCCTAATGGTTACGTTTGTGCAGATGATAAAAAGGTTCTTAAATTAAATAAGGCTATATATGGTCTCAAACAGGCATCCCGAGCATGGTATAAGAAGGTGGATGCTTGTATGTTAGCTGATGGTTATGTAAAATCAAAAATAGAACCATGTTTATATATTAAAATTGTTGGCAGTAGCAAAAGTATAGTGACATTGTATGTTGATGATTTTTTTGTTTTTTCTAATGATATAAGTGAAACTAATCATTTTAAAAGTATGTTGAGTAAGAATTTTGAGTTAAAAGACTTAGGAACTGTAAGGGATTGTCTTGGAATGTCAGTTAGTTTTGACAATCAGAATTGTACTGTTACTTTAAGCCAAGAGAAATATATTGATAAGTTACTGTCTAAATTCAATATGACTGATTGTAAAACAGTTAAAACTCCGATGGAGGCAAACTTAAAAAGTAAAAAGGAGAATAATTATTGTAATAATCACAATCCCTATCAGCAGCTTATTGGGAGCTTAATGTATTTAGTTGTTCTTACGCGCCCCGATATAGCGTATGCAGTTTCATATTTAAGTCAATTTAATAATTGTAATACTCAAGATCAGTGGCTTTATGCTAAAAGGATATTAAGATATTTAAAAAACACGAAAGAATTAGGTTTGAAATATAGCAAAGATAAAAATGTTAATATTGAAGGCTATGTGGATGCTGACTGGAGCAATGACATAAATGATAGGAGATCATACTCAGGATTTTGTTATACCTTATCTGGATGTGCTATATCTTGGAGTTGTAGTAAGCAAAAATGTATTGCGCTTTCTAGTAAAGAAGCCGAATATGTATCAATTTCAGAGGCTTGTAAAGAGGCAGTGTATTTAAGAAATTTGCAATATGAAGTTACTAATAGATTATATAAGATTAAGATTTATAATGACAGTATGAGTGCACAAAAACTATTACTGAACCCGGTTTTTCACAATAAAACCAAGCATATCGATGTCAGATATCATTATTGTAGAGATATGATAAATGAAAACATTGTTAGTGTTAATTACTTGTGTACATCAGATATGCCTGCAGATTTGCTCACTAAGAGCTTAGGCACTATAAAACATTATAAGCATTTGAATGCTTTAGGGATTGTTAAGGTATGATTTCTGTGTTTTTTGTTTGTTCTGTTATCAAGTAGTCTCAATTTGAGTGGGAGTGTTGTAAATATCAAAATGAGACTACATACATACTTCTTTGACACATGTTTCGTTTTGCTATATTGTTTTTTATGTTCTAAAATAAACGTCAGTTGGTTCTGTTTTTTTAATCTCAGCGAAGTCACGCACGTAACACGTTGTTTTATTTTATAATACACCGAACACCCAGTTGATGGGAATCATTCATGTTAATATTAAAATTCACAATTAATAAATGCTATAACGAAAGATCGAATAAAAGCTGTCACTTCTTTTATCATCATAGCACCTTAGACTACTGAGCCCTACCGCCACGTCAAGGCCTGAACCATGGTGGGGAGTCGTTTATGCACCTACTATTACCTCGCCTAATTATATCCGAACTAACTTTAGAATAAAACATCTATTATTAAATTAGTCTTTTAAATGAAATAATGGTTTTTACATTCCAAAGAGTATAGTTTATTAAGGCAAAGACAATTTGTAGAGCCATCTCTATCCCCACCATGGTTCAAGGCTTGTCGTGGTGGTGGGGCTGAGTAGCCTAAGGTGAGCCCAGCACCTTGGGCGAAGCAAATTGAATCGAGGAAGCTGCTCTTTGTACCCCTCTTATAAGAAGAGGGGGACAAGGGGCGAGGATGGGGAACCTCACCCGACGTTGGGAGGGGTCGTTCTGTGGTGCGGGACAACTCCTCTGTGGAGGTGGCGTAGTTCCCTTGGCGGACGGACTAGCCATCGTGGCGCCCTGTTGCTCAACAGATACGGGGCACCTCATCAAAGGCGGCATTGGTGGCACTCGCCGGGTTTTCGGGTCCACCTTCCCAGCTTTCGGGTGCAGCGAGTCCCACATATCCACCTGGGGAGTCCCTCCGCCCCCGCGGAATGCCTCAGAGCATTTCCCGGCACAAAAGAAGAAAAAAAACATCGTGCACTTTTCCGTCACGGAACTCGAGTTGGTTTCACTGCTAAGCGCCCGCCATTATATATTTCACATAAAAAATCCTATTATTTCTTCGCGCCTCTATCCGCCATTGTATCCGTAGATATGTGTATCGTACACTGACACGGACTAATTCCGCATTCCGCATAAAGATCTGTGCGGAAATCCGCGGCGGTAATCGCAGTTGTAAGCGATGCTAATTTTAGATTCATGCGCCACGTTCATTACATACTGTTCCGGGACATATTTTCATTAATATTTAGCCTATTTATGTCTAAATTTTCTAACTGGGCCAAAAAATTTGCCTTTTTATAGCAAAGTCCTCCGTGTCAATGACATTGGATAATAGGTACCTACATATTGTTTGTGGTAATTATAATAAAATAAATCTACATTAGCTTGTGTTCATTACTTACTATCGACTTATTCATACGTTGGCAATTATGTCAGAAAAAAGTATGTCTGTGTGCCAATTACATTGTCTTTTCTGGTCTTTTTTATGCAACCGAGCAGTCCGAGCCATTGGTGACTACCGACGCCCACAGACATCCGCACAACCAAAATGCAGATGCGTTGCCCTGCTTTTCCCTATACCTCCCAATGGGCCACCGGAAAGTCACAAACCTCACGAGAGCGGTCGCTTGACGCCGGTGTTATTTGAGTGATAGGTACCACCCTGGTCGTGCCGGCCCAATTCAGCTGCAAAGCAATATGACACTACCTCTTTACCTTTTATTTAAAGCAAATACTCATACACTTCTATCCCACTGGCAAGAAAGTTAAGGAATCATTAATAGGAAAGAAAAAAAACCTGTTCATGCGAGATTTTTTTTATTTTTTTTATGTTCGTTGGATAGGCAAACTGGCAAACGTACCACCTGATGTTAAGTGGTCAACGTCGCCCATGAACATAAACTAGTATACCAGGAACAAGCCCAGGCAACTCATTTATGTGTTGCCTATCCTGAGACATAAGATGTTAGTTAGTCTCGGTGCCAGTGATTACACTGCCTGTCTTGCCCTTCTCTCCGAAACACAGCAAAGCTGTTTCACGGGAGAAACAAGCAAGATGGTGGTACCCATGCAGCCGGGAGCGCGGCACAGCGCTTCCCTCCCACCGGTGAAGTATGTAGTTACTTGTCATATCTATCAATCATTTTCAACGCCGTATTTTGGCAATTCGTCATTTTCGTTACAAAATGACATTATAAACCTGCTCTATCTGTTTTATTGGAACCCTTTCAGCTCTTCATTTACTTCTTACGCACCATAAAACGATACGTATTTTTATTCGTATTGAGTATCAAACCCAAATGGTACACTTTATTTCATACATCATAAGAGTTATAGTCGTACAACAAGAAACATGGTCGAAATGTACACAGATTGGTCCGTTATATCTTGGACTTAAATGCTTTAAGATAAAGTTGATAACGCCGTGAGTAATATAGTTCATATTAATTCTAGCATAGAATGCCTTTCAGGATAATCGAATAGGATTCTTTGTAGAATGTAAAGAGTTTACTTAGGATATACATAAAAGGAATGCTGCAAATGGGAGAGAACTTTTAAAATCACGCGATACGAATGTAAAACTGTTTAGAGGCTTTAGTGGACATAGATAGGTAAAACTATTGAAACTGATAATGATACGTGACACATGTTCGATCTATTATTACTTACATTTTTACATATTTCAGATTTTTGCATTTCCTTCTATATTAGCTGAGTAATTGTTTGAAAATCTTGATGAATGATGAATGGTTCCCTAGCTATACTATATCCTAAGCCTACTATTTGATATTCTACTAATAGAATATAAGATATTTAGTAATATAATTGTAAGACAGAAAGTGATTAGAATATAATAATAGATTTGTAAGAGGTAGCGCCATGCTGCTTACAGCCAAATTGGGCCGGAACGACGGGGGTGGTACCTCTCGCTTACATAAAGGCGTAAAGTGCGGTTTGTGGGTTTCCGATGGCCCGTTGGGGGGAAAGGGAAAAGGAGGGCAACGCATCTGCATATCTCTGGTTGTGCGGATGTGTATGGGCGTCGATAGTCGCCAAAAGACTTCGACTGCTTGTTTGACCTCCTATGCTATAAAAATCTATTTACTATTATTATTCTAAGATATATGTAATGAAATCTAGAAGAAAGTAAAAACAAAAACGATCGCATCTGGTGCTCTCTGTATCAATAAATGGCGCTATTTTCTATTTCAAATTAAGAATTGCACTACTGCGTAGTGGACAGTGGTTAATGGTTAACGTTGAACATAAAAATAGATTTCACCCTGAGAAATGCTCCCTTTTTATTAGACCGAGGGGACTGGTCCAGGCGTTGCCTACTCTTAGATAACACTGGCTTCCTTTCTTTATGAAACACAGCACAGCTGTTCTACGGTAGAAAGAAGTAGCGCCATATAGCCGGGTGAACGATACAAACCATCTTTTCCATCGGTGAAAGTAATTGTTGAATAGAAAAGAAAAAAAATAGAAGAAAGATTAAAATTAGAAGGAAGAAAAATTCCAAAAAGTTCAACACTCTCTACTGTTAATTTTGTAATAAGCATATATAATTAGACAGTCTGCTGAGTCACTTTCCATGAAAAAATCAGCATTTAGCGTTGCCCAAACATGTGTTACCTACGGATCCTAAATTACTTTCGTCCATAAACCATGGACCCCAAAAAAAAGCTTTACCCCCATTAAAACAGGGTTTTGAATACCTTGACACAAAATAATGTAGACCGTTTCAAGTTAATGCTATAGGTTGTTGAATTTCGAACTGTATTTGCCTGTCGGTAGGTTTATTTTCGTGATGTGGTGTTGGGTAGAGATCTATGCGTAAATCAATCGATCGATGCGAGGGCGATCAACGCGAGCGCCTGCTGGCGATCAAAAGGATTTATATTTAGAAATAAATTAAGGGGAAGAGCTATTCTGAAGTCAGGTAGTCTGCTGGAGTTCGCCTAAATGTACTCTTCCTATGTCTCCCCCATATTATGTTGATTTATGCGGAGATGTTATAGGGTTTTAGTTTTAATACCTTGTAGACACGAAAAACTACCAAACATTTTCTTAAACCAAAATCAAAGTACCTACAATAAAGCTAATTAATAATAAAAAAAATAAGTATTGAACTGTTTCCTTGCTTTTTAATACATGACATGACAACTCAAGGGTCTATTAACCATGGCAGCATTGTGGGCTCGGCTTATGGCACACGCTGCAGGAATTCTAGAAATTGTCGTTCTTTTATGAAAGAAATAATATAAATTATTAAACAAAGTGAAAAATAAATAAATATGTACCTAGATATAATTATTATAAGCGCTATCCACTCATCTATTTGAAGTATATAAGGATGTATATAGAGATACACCCTATGATAAATCTATCAAATAAAATAAAATTTGAAAAAATAGTCCACATCCCTATTCACACAATATCTATATAGATTTTAGCCTTTGTGTTATTCTGATCTATAAGGTATATTATTATAACGTTACATTTTAAATCCATTCGCTAGTTTTAGCGTAAAAGAGTCACAAACATCTATACATAAAAACTTGCGTGTTTATAATTTTAGTAGGATGTTTAAAATTTGTGATATTGACAGACTGTGTTTGCATCTGGACATGCCCATACATAGGACTATAACATAGCAGAAGAGGAAAAAAGGCTGGCAAATAACAACAAATAGGCTGGAAAGAAGCATATTATGCTTGTTTCTATTATTATCTGGGTTAAAACGACCTCCATTCACTTTATTCATTTTTTATTTCATTATTATACTTTTTTTATGTCATAAGGAGGCAACTGAGCAGTCGGAGCCTTATGGTGACTACCGATGCTTATGGACATCCATATAACCAAAAGTTATGCAGTTAGAACTAAAAGTTGCTCTCCTTTTCCCTATCCTCCCAATGGGCCGCATACTCACAAACCGCCCAAAATAGACAGTATAGCTGTCCCTTGACACCGGTGTTATGTGAACGAGAGGTGCCAGCCCGGTCATGCCGGTCCAATTCGGCAGCAAAGCAGCATGGCACTACCTTCACTCATTTTAAGGTCGCTTAGGAGGTATAAGTACTAATAAACACAAAATAATCAACACAACATTTTTTTTATGAAACGAGAGAAATGCATGGCTTGATTTTTATTCGACAGCTAGTATACACTTCACTACATTTAGTTCAGTGAAATGACATAATATCGCTGATTTTGTATTAGTATTTTGTCATATCACTAGATTTGTTAAGTAAGAAGATGTCGGAAATAAGAATATTCAACAATTACCAGGATTTCGTGAAATCACTGATATCCTCATTTCCCTGCGAAACCTTTAAATCTATTTGGTCGATAATAAGTAAAAGTACACGTCATGCAGACCACCAATTAATGGGCTTTAATGGGTTCTGGTCTTTCTTGAATACTTTCATGGACACTTCATTCGCTTCTTCGCCTTTACTGAACGTAGTACGGATCACCACACCAGAAAACGGCTGAAGATATTACAAAAATAGCTTATAGTAAATTCTACAATATTGTTTCTCTCCGGGAAAGACTGTATAAAATCTACTGATACTCGGAGTTTGTTTTTTATTTTACTTGGATAGGCAAACTGGCAGATGAGCAACCTGATGGTAAGTGGTCAACGTCGCTCATGAACATGAACAAGATTAATCCAGACAATCATGCGTTGACTACCCTGAGATGAGCTAAGTCTCGGTGCCAATAATTACACAGACTGTCCAGTTCTTCTTTATAAAACACAGCAAAGCTATTTTACAGACAAAACTGTGGAGAGGTGCATAGTTCGAGTTGAGTTCGAGGGCATCCCTTTCACCGAAAAGTGTTTTTATCTATATGACGTTTAAAACTATATAACAAAAACTAAAAGGTTATACTTTACAGATACTAACGCAATAGCAAAATAGGATGACTTAAAATTGGCTGTACGGATTTTGATAATCATGTCTAATAGTAGGGGAGGCCATGATGCTAAATGGGGATTTCCTCGAGCGTCATAGAGACCTATTGGGTAGCAAAGCTTGCATGATAAGAAGAAAAAAATGTTATATAACATATACATATTCATCGGTGGGGGAAGCGGCTACAGATTTTTTAATATGTAAAAAAATACTGTTGCATGGACATACTCGATATATGCTGTCAATATCTGACGCGCTGTCAGATATTGACAGCATCAATGTCCTACGTATTTTTAATAATACGTACGTACGTACATTATTATGTACGTATGTTAATCTGATCGTTTGCATGATGCGGTAGGTACGACCTACCGCATCGTAACGGTTGAAAATGAAAAAAATAATAATTTAATCGAGCGTGTCAGATTTTTTAAGGGGGTGTTAAGTGAACCTAAAAAAAGCTCTCATTCAATAATCTGACGATTTTGATGTGACGCAAACTCGCGGCCATTATTATAATATGCAAAAAAAATTCACCATTTTGAAATACTCAAGCGCGTCAGATTAAGGTATATATAGTTCATCTTTATGTCCTAGACGTGCTGTATCATAATCTGACAATTATCTAGAGGGGTTCGCCTAATCTGACAAAAAAAACCGTTTTATTTTTTTTAATCATTGAACTTGATTAATTGAAAAGCTAAGGAAATAGCATGCAAATAAAAAAGTCTATGTTCTTTTAAGTAGAATACTTGTATTTATAAGAAAATAATTTAGGAACAAAATGCTCAAAAAAATTCAATTTTTTTATAATAAATTGATAATTTAATCATGATCTTTTGTCTTTCAGATGTATTGTGATACAATTTAACTGCACAAACCATGATAATGAATTTTCCCAATCTAATCAGGTATTTGGAGCCATTTATGGCTCCAATAAACGTGCTTCAAAATGGGCGCGCGGTCTTAGTTCCTATAGTAAAATTATTCTAAGGTCAAAAAACGTTTTGGTCATATAATAATTTCGAACGGGAAACACGTTGTAAATAATATGCCACGAACGAGTCTCTGTGATCAGCTGTGATGGCGTCATATGATAACAAAAACCAGAGTGGGGACGGTGTAATAGAGAAAGAGTGAGAGAGGAATCGAAACGCAGAGGGAAATATTATAAGCATTACGCAGCTGCATGCATTAAACTTTATCGACGAATTTTTGTTATTTTGACTAGCGGACATCGTCAGATTATATATTTTTCGCTATCCTTGAAATATTTCCTTCAAAATAAAAAAAGAATTAGCTGCGCTCGAGAATGTCAAGATGACTTTTTTTTTTACAACTTTGTAGCCCTTCCCTTTCTTTACGTCACTCTCAAATTGTCAGATTAGTGGAATGTACACTTTTTAGCATGTAACTAACTCACCCTACCTTAATCTGACGCGCTCGAGAATTTCTGACGATCAGTTTTTTTTTACTAATCTGATCCTTTATCCTTGATGGGCCGCCTTATATATGGGGCTCATATATGGTGAAGGTACTCAACTGGGTGCAAGGTAGCCCTCCATATATTAATCTGCCGAGCTCGAGTAAATCCCCAAATCGCCTCTTCGGCTCCCCTACTATAAGAAAAACCATCCAAATAGGTTCAACTATTTCAGAGCTACAGTCAACGGTGCCACAGAGACACATAACGGTCAATCTTATTTACCTTTTTTGGGTCGGGGTTAAAATATTTGTGGTTTTATAGAAAGGGGGGAAAACGAACAGTCGGTTCACCTGATGGTAAGTGAAAAGCGACGTCCATAGACACCTGCTACATCAGAGGATTAGCAGGTGCGTTGCCGGCCTTTCAAATTTGAGTATACTATTTTCTTGAAGGTCCCTAAGTCGTATGTTTTTATTAGGTAAGTACTCATTATGTTTCATCATTACTCAAAAGTACTAAGTGAAGTCACGGGTACAACTAGTCTTATATTTAGTGTTCCTAACGTATATCGAAATGGGTTTGGCCTGTATCGTGAAATAACACCACGATGTGATCCGATAACCTTCGTACGAGAGGTCAGGACCCACAACTTCCATCGGGTTTTCCGAGAATCGCCCAGTTTATTTCCTATCGCTCAAATAGTTTGATAAGTATGATTGAAATGGGAGTTATAACATGTAAGATGGGAAAAGTTAACATTATGACGTCATGATATGGGAGACGGCGGAGAAAGAACATTATCATGTCATTATGTGAGAGGGGAAGAAAGAACTTTATTATGTGATGTGTGAGATGAAAGGAAAGATACTATGACATCATGGAATTACGTCACGTATTGACCCTGAAATTGTACGTTGGTACAGATAAGATTTGGTTCAGTTACTTTTGTGACATAAAAATACACAGTAAGTTATTACTTCTTTATAAATGTGAATGATATTGTGAGGATTACAAAATAATTTTAAAGGCGGTAACTCAGCTCAATTAGCTTCGCCCAGGGTGCTGGGTTCACCCTAGGCTATTGAGCCCCACCGCCACGTCAAGGCCTGAACCATGGTGGGGAGGACTTGCTCTTATTTTAATGTAAACTTATTATCAGATTCTTACAGGGCCGATCCTACCCTGTCTTTATAGAAAACAGCAAAGCCTGAAAGTAATTGCCCGCTTGCGGTCCACTCTTCTAACTGATTGTTTGCATAGAGCATTATTATTGTCTGATACGTATGTATACGGATGGCCTATGGCCCAATAAGATTTAAGAGTGGAGACCACGTTTAGGTAGACGAAGTGATGGTCGGCCATTAACCAGGTGGGAAGGCGATTCCGTGTTGGATGTACTCACATCCAACACGGAGATCGCCTTCCTACCAAGACAAGGGATCGGCCGTCTTGGCGTTCATTGAGGGAGGCCTATGTTCAGCATAGGACGGATAGAGGCTGTTGATGATGATGATGGTATAAAATACCCATAATTAAGCGAACATTTTTTTTCACATTTTTTATCACTAATTATTATTATAAACGCGAGATATGGTCTAAAGCTTTTTTATCGTAAATATAGAGATATTTACAATATGCCAGTTACGGATCTAGTTTTAACTTAGTTAAACTAGGGTCGCCTCATCCTTCTGGTAATTATCCTTAATCACAGGGCCACGTTGCTATCGCCATGTCACAGGCCTGTTATTAAGAAGGCGTTACTCCATTTATTATTAAATTAATTTATTACATCTAAGGTCTGACAAAATATTTAAGGTTATATGTTACTCTCTGGTGCCCATATCTTCACTTGCGTTTATTTATATTTACAACTGTATTCGGATTGGTGATGATTAATTTTATAGCATTGGAGGGTAAACGAGTAGTCGAAGCCTTTTGGCGACTATCGACGCCCATACACATCCGCACAACCAGAGATTATGCAGATGTGTTGCCCTTCTCTATCTTCCCCCAATGGCCCACCGGAAACTCACAAACCGCAAGAAATGCGACAGCATAGCTGTCACTTTACGCCTGTATTATGTGAGTGAGAGGTCGTGCTGGCCCAATTCGGCTGCAAACCAGCAGGGCACTACCTCTTAAAAGGTAATAGCCATCACCATTTCAACTTTCAGACAAATCAGTTCAGCCGTTTTGTTGTGAAAGATCAACAGAAATCCAAACTAACAAACTTTATCCTTTATAATATTAGTAATATTATGTAAGGTTATAAAGTGCCCAGGTACGACTTAAGACTAAGCTAAAATTAGAACAAAAAAAAAAACTCAAAAACACTTTTAAAAATAATTATTTAATATAACGAGATAGCTGGTATCCATACTTCCTTACTATCCTTACTATACTATAATATTATAAATGTGAAAGCGTGGATGTTTGTTACGCTTTCACGCGAAAACTACTTAACCGATCATCATGAAACTTTGTACACATATTCTTGGAGGTATTGGAAGTAGCATAGGATACTTTTTATAAAAAAAAAACTAAAATCTTATCCTGCGCAGACGAAGTCGCGAAACATATTTACAGTACTATACCAAATGTTACCAGAAAGTTCTTTATTATCCTCGGATAATTATAGCATTTTTTAAAGCAGATTATCTATGATGGTCCTTAGACATATATCAAAATCGATTCAGCCGTTTCAAGGTGTTATGGTATTACATTGGTTTTTGAATTATGATATTTGATAGTCGTATCATAGGCAATATTCTAAATTAGACCTAACAACCGACCTTAAAAGTGACCCTCACAGTACAACGCATATCATTTTCAATATCCAACCCGTCGGGCCACGGCAAGCCAGTTCGATGTCTATCTCCAGTCTCCCCTTTTGGCTCCCGACGATAACACTCGACTGATATAGAAATTACATTATATTATTTTTTCCTTCATTTTCCTGTTATAGGGATGTCGTGTTTGTTCGGTGTCGATAGTTTTATTCATCTTATATGTGATATCGTGACGAAGCCTTTTTTTCTTTGACGCTGGGAAATGCTCTGAGGCGTCCCGCTGGAGAGGGGGGGGGGTAGCCTGGGGAGTCCCCCTCCAGGGAGTGTGGGACTCGCTGCGCCCGAAAGATGGTAAGGTGGACCGATGTGCCACCGATGCCGCCTTTGATGAGGTGCCCGGATCTATTGAGCGTACAGGGCACCTCGACGGCTAGTCAGTCCCTCAAGGGACCGACACCACCTCCATAGAGAGGTCGTCCCGCACCACTGAACAACCCCTCCCAACGTCGGGACAGTGCAATGGGGTGAGGTTCCCATCTTCGCCCCTTGTCCCTCCTGCTCTTTTGTCCCTCTTCTTATAAGAGAGGTACAAAGAGCAGCACCCTCGGTTCAATTTGCTTCGCCTAAGGTGCTGGGTTCACCTTAAGCTACTGAGCCCTACCGCCACAACAAGGCTTAAACCTTGGTGGGGATCGTGACGAAACCTGCATAGCTCATTAGAAGAAGAAGCGGGTTAGGGCCACTACTGGTTCACACCGCTGCTTCTCCTATGTTGCCAGGACTGCGGTAACCATTAAATGACCCTTTGATATGATGTCAAGTCCTAGAGATACGCTAGGCCTGTCTTGGGACACACAACGAATGTCAGAATCTTTAAGAGTCCTCCTGATCTGAATTCAAATGGAGGCTCATGCCGTAATAATAACTCGCCGGGTTTTAGTAGGTAGAGCTGCCACCTTACCATCTTGCGGGCGCAGCGAGACCCACACACCCGCCTGGGGAGTCCCCGCGGAGGAACTTGCCTAAGAACATTTTCTGGCGGAAAAAAGGGTGTCTTTGTTTTAACACAATTTTATTATTTTAATGCTCAAAATACGTTATTTGATAAGATAATCAAGACAATATGGTTTTTACCCAGAAATTTGGAAATTGATGATCCTTGCATGAACATGATAAATCATTCTTTTTCAAAAAGATTTTGAAATTATCAGGCGTACAAGTTTCGTGATGTTTTCTTGTGAGCAAGCGATATTGTATTTGAGAAAGATAAATTTTTGGGCGCATAATATATTGACGTATTTTACCTGGAGCGTGTCAACTAGACCATCATCGCTTAATACTATAGCAGAAATGTATTAAACATCCTTATTGCCAATCGATGTCAATCGCGTCTCATCACTATACCTACTTACATATCCTTTTGAATATATTTTCCTGTCCCGTAGCCTTTCAGGCGTGCGTATGAATCCACAATTCAATAAAACATTCTTATAGGCTTAGTGCTTGGAAAAGTGTTGAGTCTTTGTTAGTTATGAAGTCATTTAACGCTCTCAGGATTAGGAGTTCGGCTTCAAGAGGTCGTTAGATTGAATGCTAGCTAACATTTAAGTACCTAATAGGTACTAGAATAAGTGTTACGATAGGTCGTATAAGGTATTCGTAACGCGAACTCAGCTTTTTCAATTAATGCAAAAAAGGTAGCCCATAAATAGATATGAGTTCATCAATTAAGAGAGATTCAGGTATCCTGACCTAAAGATGACAGTTTTTGGTCCTCGTAAATACTTTTTTTTAATTACTACACCTTTTTATTGACTTCTTTTTTTTGTGTTTTTGACGTATTTCAAGTGTACGAGTACCTACGAAATAAAGATATTTTGATTTGATTTGACTTATCCTGAAACTTGTGAGCGACGAAGGCTTAGTGGGTTGATGGATGGATGGGTTCGGCCTCTTGAGTGAGAGCCGAGAGGTCCGCGTTCGATCCTGACCCTCCTGTGATGCCTAGAAATGGGTTTTCCTAAATTTCTACGTGCACCTGAACATGATACCATCGCTTACAAACCGGTGATGGAAATATCGTGAGAAACCTGCATGCCCGATGAGATTAAAAGTCGTTGAAGGCGTGTGAAGTTCACCATCCCGCATTGGGCCAGCGTACCGGTGAACTAGCCCAACACCCTCCACGCCTAATTTCGAGGAGGAGACCCGTGCCCAGCAGTGAGTAATATTATTATATTATATTATAAATACCTATCCTATATATCTATCCATGTATATAAATGCGATTTTGTAAAATTCATCGTTCAGAAGAAGATTTTACATTATCGTACACATAACACAATTTCACTGAGCCCGTGAACGCAAAAGACAATATAGCGGACCCTAGGGATCCGCTGATCGGATTGAATCAAAAGTTGTAACTCCTAAAGTTTGGCGGATTATACTTCACTGTCCGGGCTGTTAAGTGATATAGTGTAAAGTGTTACAATCATCACGATTTTGTCTGCTAGAGATTTATTTATTCTGTTTGTAGATAAAAAATATTACAATTAATATTAATAAACGTCTGGTACATGGGTGTGCTTATATATAAAAGATCTCTTCCAGCAAACTATAAAGAGCGCGTGAAGAGAATCTAAAGCGGACATAATAGAAAAGGACGTAAACAAAAAAAACAAGAAAAACAAAACAACAAATATCAAAATTAAAAAAAAAAACATGAAAGCGGTAACAAAGCAATAAACAAGTAAAATAACATTCGTACATACGTCTACATACACTTATAATGTATATATGGGCGCTGTTTTAGATAATATTAATATTTAAGTTAATACAAAATGATTTGTCACAGTTTCCTGTTGCAAGAAGTCTATTTGTTATAAGAATAAACTATTAAATATAATATTTATTATTTTATTCTTTACAACTAAAATGATAATCAGTTTATATTATTATTAGTATTTATGAATAAGAAAATAATATTTTGATTACTTCCTGTTTCCACTTTAAATTTGTTCATGTCACATTTTAATGAATAATTTAATGTTTATTTTCTTAATTAGCTAACATTATATTATATCAATATTGGTAAAATTAATATTACATTAAAATAAAGATTAAACCTACTTTTGAATTGTAAAATACTGCTTAAGTATATCAATTTTGATGAATTGTAAAATTTGTTATAAAAAGGAGTGCATTACTCATTCTGTTACATTTCGTTTCTTGTCATCGAACAGTTATTATCTCTGTATTAGTTTTAATAAAAGTTTGCTGTGTTCACTATAGTGTTACTCTGTCCGTGATTATCCTCACATAATAATCATGGCTGAACCTCTGTACCGCGACGCTACGCCGACATATACATACATACATTTACATACCTGATACTAAATATATCATATATTATAATAGATCTTTACCTATTTTTTTATTGCAGAAATTGCCATTCTGCAATACTGGCCATTTCAAATCAAAATAATTTTTGTTTTGCTAAGAATTCTAATTTCAAGTTAATTTTATTTTAAAAACATGGAATTCTTTTTCCAAAAGTAGTCATTTGTTTATTGATTAGTGTTACATTTTCATCGCATTTCAGTCTTTTTCGTCATCATGAATACGTTAATAATTTGAGTAATTATGGAATATGAGTACCGTCCTGGCAGCAACGCGACACAAGCAGCACGCAACATCAACGACCTTTACGGAGCTAACACTACAAACCAACGCACCAGCTATTATTGGTTTGCTCGCTTCCGTTCTGGAAATTACAACCTGAAAAATGAACCTCGCGGTCGTCCGAAGACTTTGGTCAACAATGACGAATTAAAGGCGATTGTGGAAGCTGATAATACACAATCTACAGCTGAATTAGCAGCAGCTTTCGACGTTAGCGTCAAAACAATATTGGTCCATTTGCGTCAAATTGGCAAGGTAAAAAGCTTGACAAATGACCCCATCAATGATCGCCAGCACCAAATACGCGTCGAGACGTGCCTTGCACTGCTCAACAGACACACAAATGAAGGAATTTTGAACTGCATTGTTACCTGCGATTAAAAATGGATTTTGTTTGATAACCGCAAGCGCTCAGCAAGTTGGTTGGATCCTGGTTCAGCACCTAAACAATGCCGTAAACGAAAACCTACCCCTAGAAAACTGATGGTCACTGTTTCGTGGTCTAGCGCCGGTGTGATTCATCACAGCTTCTTACCAAACGGGGTATATATATATAGATTAAAACTATAAACGCTATTGCGTTCATGAAAATATAAGTTGGTGACCTAATAGTTCATGATAAAAACTTTATTTTGTAGTTTTCAATATATGTAATGGGCAAACGGGACCGAGTAAAGCCTCTTAACTTTCTTCGTAGATGAGTCTATACGTGTTCTTTGAAATAATGAATGAATATTATTAATAAATAAATTTCTGCAATTATGTATTGTTTTTAACACAATAAAATAACAAAATCATTTTGTCGTTTACGTTTTTAGGAGAGCCTTTTTTTTGTTATCGCAAGGAAATGCTTTTTACGCATGTAGCCAGGATCTCGGGTAGATCCTGACCCTATGTGGGACTCGCACCTGGGAGTGCACTACCCGTAAACTAAAACCACTGCGTGCGCCTTCAGCCGCTTTAATTCGAGAGTCCCGGATGGGCATTCAACAGGATCACCTCAGTGACAGGCTGGCCCCGGCGAAGGCCAGACTACTCCTCTTAAGGGGGGCTGCCCGGCTGCTTGGGCAGTCCCCCGACGTCGTGTCATACTGGGCCCAGGTTCCCATCCTGAACCCGACACGAGCACAGGGGCGTTACTGGAGGCGAATTAAGTAGCGCCTCCTGCGCACCCCCGTTCGTCGCCCACGGGGGGAGGCCTCATCGGCGGCCTCCTCTCTCACCCGCTCGTCGGCCTCCTTCTGGGACATTACTGCCTCGCAGAAGGAAACCATCGCCGTCCAGGACTCGTCGTCACCGAGCATCGCGGTGATGACACTCGGTAGAGACATGTCCCCTCCGATGACCGATGTCAGATCATGACGCAGCGCCGCCCATCTCGGGCACACCTCGAGGGTGTGCTGGGCCGAGTCCACCGCCGGCCACAATCGTGACATACTGTCAACGGCTCCCTGCGGGCCAGCTGCCCGGTGAGCACCTGTGTCTGACGGAAGGTGAGGGGTTTGCGCTTACGGCGCATCCACCGCTCAAGGACCGGACGCAGAGCAACCGTTAGACTTTTTTCGTACGGCTGTTGTGCCAAGTCTTCCCCCCACCTTCGCATTAACGCCTCTTGTTCTTAGGAGAGCATCGACCCACTCAGGACGACCAGTACCCTCTGGCGCGTGTCCGGTATTAGAGTTATTGTCGTAAAGCGTCGCCTACAAAATTCTGATATGTGATCTAATTAGGTTTACCGATGAGATGGATGTGATTTCATAAACGTTCGTCTGCACGGTGATTACATTTCTCTTATTTCTTTAAAACACTTTCTTAAAGGAGGAATGGGAGGAGAAACGAAAGATACGTAAATTAAAATGTGCAAAAGGGATTGTAACTTTATTATGAAGATAAATAATCTTTCGCATCTGTTAATTATGAGAGTAGATATTATATTATACTGCTAAGCTGAGTTCTTGTAGAAGAGCATTAAAAATTGTCAAAGTTAAGAAACTCGGCACAAGATGGGAAAAATGTGGGAAAGAGAAACAGATAAATATTATTATAATTTATGCTTTGCACGTTCCCTCTGTCTGTGAAACCCTTTTAAGAAATGCGAATTTGTGTAAGTACTTTGTTGGATACAAATCGATTGTTATTACAATATGTTATAGCATTCGTAGACGCGGCGGGGAATCCCACCAACAGCCTGCCTTGGAAAATATGAATGTCTATCCAGGTGGTAAGTACTTCGCATCAGGTGACTCGATAGTCTGCTATCCTATCCTACTGATTACCTACTTATTATATACAACCAGACAAGTGCGAGACTGAATCAAGCGCTGAGAATTCCGAAACATGGGTCCCTATGCTTATGTTGCTCTCTAGCTTCTTATCAAACATTTTTCTATGTCAATGAGAAGTACAGTATAGGTTTATGTTGTCGGACATACATACAGATAGACGGATAGTGAAATGAATCTTTTTTTTTTAATTTTTTTTTATTGTCCGGGCGCTTAATTGGCCCGGCCCGCGTGTCGCCTCTGACGTAATCAGAGAATTTTATTTCATAAAATAATAAAAACATGTCAATTTATATAAAATAATTTTCTTCATAATTCTTTTTTACTAGCAGTGTCATTTGCCTGCTAAAACTTACACATAATGTCAAGCTACCTACATGGGCAGGCTCTATTTAATATTAACATATATATATTTACATTTTCACACAGTAATAATATATATTTTTTTGCGGTTTACTGAATTTTTTAAAAACAATAGCAATAATTTACAGTTTATTGCAAGCACATTCTTAAAATCAAAAATAGCAGTGTTGCGTGTGTTTACTTGCAAAGTAGACACTCAACACTGCCTGTTCCTAGCTATCACTTGGCTTGCAGTCTTTATACAGTATTCAATAAATCCTTTTCTTAAATACTTATCGGCGATTAATTTCTCAACATTTGTTAAACTTATTACACAGTCTAGAGCCTGCTCATTATCAAAACGCACTCCTGCTGTCACGGGACATTCAAAAAGGATGTGAGCAACAGTTTCTTCCACTCCAGGTTCACAGATGCACGATGGGGTATCCTTACACTTAAAACGGTGTAGATAACCTGAAAAACCACCGTGCCCCGTCAGAACTTAGGTGATTATGCCTGCTGGCTTGATTTCTCGAGCAATTTTATGGGCTTTTATTACATCCGGGAAGAACATACGTGTAACGGCCGCTGTCGCACCCGACTGATAGCGCCGGTTCCACTCGTCAAGGGACTCCGTTCGGATGCATCTCTTGACGTATGAAACCGGACACTGGTCGTAGTCGGGTTTCCTCTTTAGTTTGAGGGCGGCCTCTTTTGCTAGGTGGTCAGCGCGTTCATTCCCTATAAGTCCCGCATGTGCTTTGATCCAGAACAGGGACACTTCCTTGTTCTGGAGTCTGCTCTTGTAAATGTTACTTCTACTTTCAAATGAATCTATTAAGGGTTCCGTTTGTCATTTTAAAGAATGGAACCCTAAAACGTCTTGTAGTGTCATATTTATGATAATTCCCACGTGAACCAGGCTAAGTCGCTGGTTCAAACCTTGTCGTGGCGTTGGGGCTCAGTAGCTTAAGGTGTAACCTTTGGCGAAGCAAATTGAGCCGAGAGAGCTTCTCTTTGTACCCCTCTTATAAGAAGAGGGGACAAAAGAGCAGGGAGGACAAGGGGCGAGGATGGGAATCTCACATTATTGCACTGTCTCGACGTTGGTAGAGGTTATTCTGTGGTGCGGGACGACCCCTCTGTGAAGGTGGCGTCGGTCCCTTGATGAACTGACTAGCCGTCCTAATTTCCCTGCGTAAAAGAAAAAAGCTAAGTAGCTGTTACAATAAAACTCATTTACCTATATAGCTATATTTTATCCATAAAACATTTTCTTTTACAACGTAACATCCTGCGCCGTGGGTTTGTTAGTTGAAGACCGAAGGCCCTCTAATCACGGACAGCCCACATTATACCTTGCCCCGGTTTACACTAACGAATCGATATAAAGCCAGTACTTTTTATGTATATTTGACTTAAGAAAACTGTTTTAGTGTAGCTATCGAAAGAGACGCAAGGAAAAAGGAGATATAGGCCCAAGGACAGAATAAGCTATAAAGTAAAAAAAGAGTGGGTGCGTATAAAGTACACATGTCAGAAGTAAAACTAATAATCAAACTAATTTTTAAATCTCGTTTTTATTTATACTAATCTAAAACTTTAAATTTCTGAGACTTGCGATGCGACATTCGCTCTATCTCACTCTCTCTCTCTCGATCTTTCTCACTCGCCTGCTCCCTACTCTCGCTCATAGCTACGTTCGCCCGTTCTCGTTTTAGTCAAGAGGTCCGGGTTCGATCCTGACCCCCCGGTGATGCCTAGAAATGGGTTTTCCTAAATTTCTACGTGCACCTGAACATGACATCATTGCTTGCTCACCGGTGAAGGTGTGTGAAGTTCACCAGCCCGCAGTGGGTCAGAGCATCCGTGAACTATGATATGATTCGAGAAGGAGACCCGTGCCCAGCAGTGGGACATGTAAGGGTTGATATTATTATTATATACTGTAATTATACCGAAGAATGATTCATGGTACCGGTGGAAGGGAAGCGCTGTGCCGCGCTCCCGGCTGCATGGGTACCGCCATCTTGGTTGTTTCTCCCGTGAAACAGCTTTGCTGTGTTTCGGAGAGAAGGGCAAGACAGGCAGTGTAATTACTGGCACCGAGACTTAACATCTTATGTCTCAGGATAGGCAACACATAGATGAGTTGCCTGGGCCCGTTTCAGGTAAACTAGTTTATGTTCATGGGCGACGCTGACCATCAGGTGGCACGTTTGCCAGTTTGCCTATCGTTGGATATGTTAGTTGTAACATAAAAAAAGTTCTAGGATGAAGCATACAAATTTGGTTGGTATCAAGGGATGATATTATACTTACAATGTCCTAAAATTTTGAGAGACGATCACCCTCCAGATCCACAATCTTAGCGTTCACTGAAATGCCTTTCAATGAAGGACAGAAACGTGCTGATGCTGATGATGAATAAAATACAAAAATCACTTTTGCCGACCGTACCGCGTACAGTTAGACGCAACAGGTGCGTATCGATCGGCCTCAACCGCCGACAGCTTTTTGTTATTTCTTTCCAAAAGCTGTTTGTTACATTTTATAATTTAAATTTGCGGTAAAGCTCTTTGTGTGGACTTTCGAGCTTAAAGCTTTTATTGGTAATTGAAAATCTAATAAAAGTCAGCTTAAATGATTAAGCGAGCGAATAACTACTATCACCATCATGTTTATAAATATTGAATATAGTCTTTGAGCCGATTTGGCCAGCGCATAAGTAAATGGTTCCTAGACGCGCTATCCAACACCTTCTTAGCCTACTTTTGAGGAGAACCGCGCACAGCCATGGGCATGTGATGCCCTGTTGATGGTATATTTTTTAAAGGGGGAGCTAACGGTCGTTAACCTGGTGATAAGAGATCGCCGAGTCTGTAGTACGGGCGACGATGGTCTAGACTCCAGTGGGTATGGGCTTGGCCTCTTGAGTGGGAGGTCTGGATTCGTTCCTGAACGGTACCGGTGGTGAAATGGGTTTTATAAATTTCTCCGTGCACCTGGACATGAGTGAGAACGTGTTCCCGGTGAAGGAAAACATTGTGAGGAAACCTGCACGCCTGATGGGATTAAAAGTCTTTTAATGTGTGTGAAGCTCATCAACCTGCATCGGATCAGCGGGTCTGTGAACTATGGCCCAACAAAGCCCAACAACCCTCCTAGCCTGATTTCGAGGAGGAGACTCGTGCGCAGCAGTGGGACATGGCTTGATATTTTTTTTATGTCATCAGGGGGCAAACGTGCAGTGGAGCTTCACGGTGCCGACACCCATACACATCCTCACAACCAAGGATGCGCCGCCCTCTTTTTCCGGAAACTCACAAACGCACGAAACGCGATAGCATAGCTGTCACTTGACGCCGGTGTTTTGGAAGCGAGGGGTACCACCCCGGTCGTGCCGGCCCAATTCGGCTGCAAAGCATGGCACAACCTCTTACAGATTATTATTTATTTGCTTGAAGAATGAAAAGAAAGAAGAATAAGAATGTTGCTTTCCTAGCAGTCCAAAAGTAAAGTCCATCTCGCTCTAAGCTACAGGTCTCATACGAGATAAGCCACTATTCCATGACTGTCTAAAGGAAGTTAAAATATAAGACGATTACATTATGTGTACCGTTACGTATGAAAATAAAGACTACGTTATTTTGTGTTGAGGGTTGAATGTCGAGTTGTATTAAGTGTAGATGTCAGGCGGAGAGACGCGGTGTATCTATTAGATTTCCCCAACAGAAAAAAAAAGTGTACATGTGATAGGGATATAAGTAAATACTTAAGAATAGCTTTTTATGAAAGCTAGCATACTTACAGTTCCTAAGAATTAAAAAAAAGAAATGCCTTTAGTGAAAAGTACCTACTTTTGTAGGTTTATTAAATAGTAAATTGTTGTATGTTTATTTTTTATTTTTAGAGTGTTTTCTCCCCAGGCGGGAATGTGGGACTCGCTGCACCCGAAATATGGTAAGGTGAACGCAGCTCTACGGCGACGGCTAGTAGGCGACCCTCAAGGGACCGACACCACCTCAACAGAAGGGTTACAAAATTTACAAATTTCACCATCTCGATGTGCGAAAATCCACAACAACTAATGTTTTACGGCATTTCCTGCCTCGCACGACAATTATATGGAACCAGCTGCTACCTACGATGTTTCCGAACCGATACGAGCTAGTGACCTTCAAGAAAAGAGCATACTTATACTTGAAAGGCCGACCGTCCGTTTGCCCCCTCTTCTATAAAAAAGCTGGAGATTACCTGCAGCCGATGTGTGATGTGCTTGCTGATAATTATCATACTTCACTTTATTCATGGTAGGGCAAGGTACCCGTATAAATAGTTTCAATGTCGCTATTGGTTATCATTTAGATATTTTAAAACAGGGATAAAGGCTGCGGTACCTGACGTCATTTCACAAAGTTATACCAAATACCATTGTCAATATAAAAATATTTTTATGTCAGTCAAGCAGTGAAAATAGCTGTTTCACGCTATTTTTTATAATCGTTTTGCCGGTCATAGGAAATCGCTTATACCACATTACCTCGGCATGATAGTTTCCGTAGCCGATAGCCGAATCATTGCTCATACTTCATCAATCAACGCACAGGAAATGTTTAGTAGAGCCTTCCCATCATAACGTCATGACTCGCGTGTACAGTCAGCAAAGTCAAAATGAAAAGTTAGTCCTGAGTTTTTGTTGCTGAAGACAGATAAAATTAAAATACGATTACGCGAATTTAACTCATTAAAATGAAACAACTTTTAAGGATTCCTCTTGACCATGGTTGCTGTGATGTATCTGAAACGGGCTTGTAAAAATCTTAATAAACCGCAATGAAATCCGTAATTTGATTTTCATTAAAATAATTTCAATGAGTTTTTAGGTACGCTCTACAACCCCACCACGGTTCAGGCCTTGACGTGGCGGTGAGGCTCAGTAGCCTAGGGTGAGCCCAGCACCTTGGGCGAAGCTAAATGAGCCGAGGGGGCTCTTTGCACCCCTCTTATAAGAAGAGGGGACAAAAGAGCAGGGGACAAAGGGCGAGGATGGAGCCTCATCCCATTGTACTGTCCCGACGTTGGGAGCGGTTGTTCTGTGGTGCGGGACAGCTACCCTGTGGAGGTGGCGTCGATCCCTTGGGGGACTGATTAGCCGTCGAGGAGCCCTGTTTGTTTATTAGATCCGGGGCACCTCACCAAAGGCGGCATTGGTGGCACTCGCCGGGTTTTAGTGGGTAGAGCTGCTTCCACTTACCAGCTTTCGGGCGGAGCGAGTCTTAGACCCACTCCCCGCGGGATACCTCAGAGCATTTCCCGGCGTTAAAGAAAAAAAAGGTACGCTCTACAAAAATAAAATGTACATTGTTCTACAAATATAAAACGTGTAATTACTGACTCGCGTCATTACACATTTTATTATTATTATAAAAACAGAAATAGACATTAATTGTATATTATATAAAAATTGTAAAATATGCTATTTTGGTATAACCATATCCATATATATACATTTAGCAAAAAGCGGTTATTTTAATATTACAAACAGACATTCCAATTTTATTTATCTGTATAGATAGGTTTGGGGAATCCATAACAGCTACAATAAAGTTCTTACAAGTTTAACGCCGTAACAAAGGTTATGCAGATGCGTTGCCCTCCTTTTCCCTATCTCTCCCAATGGGCCAATAAAATAAAAAATATACAAAACACTTACGTGTTTCAACTTATATAATCTTAAGATTAAAAAGAATCTTAAGATTATAATATTATTTGAATCAAAGTAGATTTTTAAGATTAAAGTAGAATCTTAAGATTATATTAGTTGAATCAAAGTAGAATCTTAAGATTAAAGTAGAATCTTGAGATTATATTAGTTGAAATTAGATCCAGTAAATAATGTAAGCATAACTTTTTTATAATTCTTCATTGAGGAAACGTAGCTTACCTACATGCAAAAAGCTTTTCTTTTTTATTAGACTGTAACAGGTGCGGATCGACATACAGAGGGATGATCTAAACGGTTCATTGGACATCGAGCCTTTTTTGTATTTGTCTGCATGAGATTTTATTATAAAAAACTGTAGCAATGGGAATCATCCTCAAAATATAAGTTGCATAGATTCTAACCCATTATTATACTAATATATAATTATATATTGAAACAGAAAATATTGGTTTCACTTATTTGTTTTGCCAGTTCTTCTCAGTGGACTAGCTTTGGAACCGATTGTAGAGTTCATTTGACGTCCAATAAGATACTATAAATGTACAATACCGGTGGGAGCTGGTTTTTTAAATTTTTTTATGTTACTTGGATAAGCAAACTGGCAAACGTTCATGGGCGACGCTGACCACTTACCATCATATGGCTCATCTGCCCGTTTGTCTATCCAACTATCATAAAAACAACATTGTTTTTTTTTCATTATCATCATCATCATATCAAAATTACTTTAATAATTTAGGATATCGACGTTGAATGCTGATGTAGAAGAAGAAAGAATATACCATTCAAAACATTACGGAATGTTTAATAACATACTATGGATACTTAAATCTTGTCTTAAGAATTAACAGTAGTTTTGTGTGTCATATAAATCTAATTCTTCTTTTTCTTCTTCTAACGTGTGTAAAATTTGCTCCATGAACGTACATACATCATCATTAGGAATTTTTCTCCGTCCACCGCTTAAAATATAAGTACCTATTTAAATGAACGCCAAAAAAACAAATTACTTTGATACTACCTGTACAGTTTTATCTGCACTAGGGGCTAATAAATAGTCCAGATATATAATACTAGCTGTTGCTTGCAGCTTCGCCCGCGTTACTTAACTCCTATAAGTTTGATGTTATATAGCCTATAGCCATCCTCGATAAACAAGCTGTCTAACACTGAAAGAATTTTTCAAATCGGACCAGTAGTTCCTGGGATTAGCGCGTTCAAACAAACAAACAAACTCTTCAGCTTTATAATATTAGTATAGATTTATTTTCTGTATAAAAATAATTATATTATAATGTTCGTAGGACGCGTCCAAAAGATAAAGGTAATTAAATGTAAAAATGTATAATTTATAAAGAAAATTAAAAAAAAATTACTGAAGTTTCGAATATTAAAACATAAAATAAAAGAATAAAAACTCCGTGGTCAATTATTAACACACAGGCCGCTTGCGCCTGAACACTACCCAAAGACGCACTATAATTTTCCATTGGTACGTCATAATATTATTTGTAGTCTCGCTACAACGACGTAGCAATACTATTTTTAACCGACTTCAAAAGGAGGAGGTTATCAATTCGTCGGAATCTTTTTTTTTAATTTTTTTTATGTATGTTACCCGATTACTCGAAGATGGCTAGACCGATTTTAAAAAATGATTTTTTTGTTCTAAAGGGTATACTTCCCAAACGGTCCCATGATAAGGAAACCAGGATCTGATGATGGAATCCCAGAGAAATCGAGGGGAACTTTCGAAAATCATAGGGGCGACTAGTGCGTTTGATATATTTTCTATAAAGTGTTTTGAAGGACTACAATTTAATGAAGGTCTAGAGTCGATCTGATGCTGGAGCCGAAAGACAGTCGAGGGAACTCCTCGACGATTTACATCAGTAACCTTGTGTTTGGGCTTGATTAATTTGTAATGATGAGAACTTTACACTTAGATGTGTTGTGACTGTCATTAAGGGTTTGATGATGAAGACAAATGACAATTAAGGGAACTCCTCAACAGTTTACAGTAGCTACCTTGTGTTTGGACTTAATTAATTTAAATTGATGAGAACTTTGCACCCATATTGGGTATAAGCGCCATTACAGGTGTGATGATGGAGGAGACCTTACACAGTCGAGGGGAATCCTCGACGATTTACAGCTTTTATTGGGCTTAGTTCATACGGCTAAATAATATACCAAAATCATGTAATTTGGTTTAATTCATTTAATTTTACTTGTCGTTGTTAAATGAACAAAAAACAACTGTGCCTTGGAAGCGCATCATAGTATTTCAAGGTCATCATAATATCCATTCTATACCTATATATTGGTGATGGTGATGTTCTATATACCGTATCTATATCTATTACCACGTCATTATTGTTACTTTTGAAGCTGGTGTCGTATTCGTTGATGTACCTACCTCCCTACATACCTCGGCTGACACCGACTCCAAAAGTAACAATAATGACGAGGTAAATGCAAAGATTGTATATTAGTAGAAGAACAAGTTGATTATAAATTGTAGGCACAAAGATTACGGAAATTATTTTATTACTTTTTAGTTTTTTTTTAATTTTTCTACTAACTGGGCACCAGCTAGTATAAAATAGTATCTTCGCCCGCGTGGAGTTCGAAAAAATAGCATATATATTTCTTTGGTAGAATGATACAAAAAAACAAACAAATAATTAGTGTTTATCTTATATCTTTAAACGAGTAATTAAATTATAATCTAAATCTCGTAAACGGCTTGATTTTCATAAAATTTACTGTGGGTTTCAGAGGCGATAAATCGATTTAGCTAAATCAATTTCGCTTTCATTTTTAGAAAATGTCGTTTTATTTGCGTTTTCAGGCAATAAAAAACTGCTACAACATCATTAGAATATGAGAGTAAATTTCGCCATTATTTGCAATGTTATGGTGGGAAATCGGGCGGTTCAAATCCAGAAGACCCCGGTTCGAGGTCCGATATTTTTTTCGCATCGCGTGTAAAAATATTAATAAACCGCGATAAAATCTGAAAAAAATATTTTATTATAATTCAGCACTCTTTTAACATGTGCTAAATTTTAACACTAATTGTGTGCTAATTTAATTTTGTGTCTCGTTTTAAAAGTGTAGGTTATTTTCCTGGCTGTACACATAACGCGGTTATCATGATTATTGATCTATTTCGTGTGATGAGTTTAGAGACAATATCCTGTATAAGATTCGCGCCAAATTTTATTATATCCGAGGTAGATCACCCTACCATACGAGGGAAGGGAACACGGGTGAGATCATAAAGGGGAGAGCAACGTGAAACGAAACTTCTTAAAGGTGAGATATTTAATCCACACGTCTTTTGATTTCGAGGATGAAATCCTTCAAAAAATATTATTTTCCTTTCAGGTCTTTATATTGTATTGGTTCGAAAAAAAGGCTGGTTTTTCTTCACCGCATAGTTTTTTGTCACTTGATTGGACAAACGGACAGACGGAGCACCTGAATATAAACAAATTCACCTGATTGTTTTCTAATGTTTACGCGAATTTCACTCATTATAATGAAAAAAAATTTACGGATTTTATTGCGGTTTATTAAGATTTTTAAAAGCCCGACGTTTCGGATACTTTACAGCAACCGTCCTCCCGTGACCATGGTTTGCAAAGAGTTGCCTTTGCAAAATCGCACGCTTTGCCTATCTCGAGACGTAAGAAAGTAAGTCTCCAGTAATTACCTGCCTGTCCTGCCCTTCTCTCTGAAACACAACAAAACTGTTTCACAGGAGAAGGAAGGAGGATGGTGGTACCTATGCAGACGGGAGCGCGGCATTTTTTTGTCATAAGGAGGCAACCAAGCAGTCGGAGCCTTATGGTGACTACCGACGCCCATAGACATCCACACAACCAAAAGTTATGCCGATGAGTTGCCCTCCTTTTCCCTATACCCCCCAATGGGCCACCGGAAACTCACAAACCGCACGAAACGCGACAGCATAGCTGTCACTTGACGTCGGTGTTAAGTGAGCAAGAGGTACCACCCCGGTCGTGCCGGCGCAATTCGGCTGCAAAGCAGCATGGCACTACATTCTAAATACTACTACTATAAAGGCATCTTCACACAGGTATTTATATATTGAGAGTTTTTAATCGTTTCAAATAAAAATATTTTTTCCATTCTCTCTATGTTTAATTCGATAAACGTAGCCTTCAAGGTAAATGGAGCGATGACGTCAGCAAGTACGTAGTCACAGTAACTGAATGAGGAGTAAAGAATATCGAGTGCAATGGTGCTTTGGGAGGGTTCTTAGTCCAACAGTGAACTGCAGTGGGATGATGATCATAAAAAATATACAGAGTAAAATGAAACAATTTTTACGGTTTATCGTGGTTTATTAAGTTTTTTACAGATTCATGTACATATGAATGCAAATAAAATGACTGAATATTCGCGTAAACATTATGGTGCTGCCATACATGCCAACAAATGTTTGGAATTGTTAGATATTTGTAGTGCTTCTTACATTGATGGAAAATGTTTACAAACATTTATAGCATTTGAACTTTTACACGAAAGTGGAAGATTTGCTCATTGAATTAGATTTTATTATTTGTTTAAAAAAAGCGTTCTATCGGATGTGCTAAGCACTGACAGTTACTGAATTTGAATTTCTACAGACGTAACGTTACGATTTTTGGCAACTGGTAGCAATTATTAAAGTCTTGGAAATGTGTTTAAGCTGTCACTCCAACGTATATCTATAATCGTACTAGAAGTCTGTGAGGCTTTTTATGAGGATTCAATTCAAATATAAATTCTACTAGGTAAATAGTATTTTTACTTTTTTATGCTACTTGGATAGACAAAATGACAGACGTGCCAACTGATGGTAAGTGGTAGACGTCACTCATGAACTACTTTACTTGGAATTAGCCCAGTCAACTCATTTATATGGTGCCTATTCTGAGACATAAGATATTAAGTCTCGCTGCCAGTAATTACACTGACTGTCTTGCTCATCTCTCCGAAACACAGCAAGGTTTCACGGGAGAAACAAGCAAGATGGTGAACTATAATTAACTTTTTTAATGAATACTTAAATAACTTTTAAAATGAGAATTATCTTACAGGTAATTTTAATTTTGGATAAATCTCAACAAATCGCTCAATCATTGAATCCTTCTGTTGAATCTTGGCTTGATTCTGAAAAATCTGATAGTCTTGGTGTTCTTGCACTAATAGGTGCCGTTGATCTATCCAAAGGATTGGTTTCGGATAAAGTTGAGGGACTTAGTACAGAGTTGTAGGAGCTGTATCCCAAGGAGCTACTAGCAGTTGGGTCTCTCATGTTTGTAGGAAAATCATATTGTCCTATGGATGCATTGTACAAAATGTTGTTAATGTGATGTTGAGCAGTGTTTCTAGCATAACTGTTTTTGACTTCTCTAAGTTTTATAAAGACATACTCTCCAAATACATCAAATTCATCCCTGTTCGTTTTTCTAGTTTCATATATGTCTTTTGAAATGCTTAAAGCTTCTTGTTGTGTTGTATCTTCTCGTACTTCTGGCTGTTTTCTTTTGCGAAATGATTTTCGGGTATCAAATACCTTTTTTACCGATGTTTCGCTTAGACTGAGATTATTTTCTGAATCACAGCTCTTTTCTTCATTAATCTGAAAGAATAGAATTGAACGATGAACTATGATAGAGTTGAATACTTTTTTGAAAAGTGGAATTTTCCCCACTGCTGCAAAAGTATCAATGCGAAGCATTTAGCCATAAAAAACCAATTGGTAGCGGCAGTGAACAAATACATATTACTAAACTTTACGGCTGTAAAGGATTTTACAGCGGTCTTTTAGCGCCGATGGACGCAGAATATATTTTTTATACGTAAACATTGGTGCCAAGGACGCATCAGTGATTTAGATTTTTCGCAAATACAAAATTTCGAAAAAAAAATGATCGACGGTAGTTTGTAAACACCCGTGATAGCCAACTACCAGGTATAAACAAACAAACCTGTTCCTTATGTCATAACAGATGATGCCATAAGAAAAACATTTGTTAAAACCTTTTCCAGGCCTACAGGATAACAATTCTAAGGAAAGAAGAATTCAGTTATAGACTGACTCGTACGAGGAGAACATTAAAGCACGCATTTGGAATTTTGACAGACAGATTCCGAGTTTTAAGAACAATACAAATACATACCTGGGTGAATCAACTATTTTCTGTATCGAATCAACTTTTTTGATAAAATTAAAATATTTTATTTTAATAACTTTCGAGTCTTGATACATGTAGATAAATAATTGAGGTTTATGAATTTATAACGAGCATCGCACTTTTGTGAATTTAGCAATTGTTTTTAAACAAAAACTGAGAACTCGCTACTTAAAACGTCTCTTGGGTAACATATACGAATTTCTATGAAACTACACAAAATAGGAAATGTTTTGTATTTAAATTCTTAAACACAGCGTGTGGAATAATTACAACAAAAAGTAAATCAACTAATATGTATTTTTCTAAAAATACGGACGCTCATTGTGTCTCCTGGGTCACAATGTAACAAACCAGAACCAATTTTCATGATAATATTTTGTTCAAGCTTATGCAAAAGAAAATAATAATATGGACTATATTTCCGTTAAATCTTTTAAATTAGTCTAAAATTAAAATAAGATTTTTTTTTTAACGATTAAACGAAACATATAACAGTCATGGAATATGGGGACAATCATGTCACCCAGGAGACAAACATTGTGACTCGAGAGACTTTGAGATGGTAACTGAGCATACAATGGTCAGTATTTACCTAAAGTAAAATAAAATAACGTCAATAAACATCAAAATCTTAACGATAACAATCAGTCTCAAATTATCTTTTATAGTCTCATTCATCACAATGAAATTCTAATAGCGTATAATACCTTCAATCATACCATCATACTCGTCAGATGTTTCAGGTGTTTTATAAATATTTTGCTACCAGCGTTTGTTACTAGGCTTGCTTAAGTCCAATAATCCCATATTTCTTTAGCGGAGACATCTGCCTAGAGACTTTGTAGTTACTCAATGGTAAACTTCATCGGAACTTACAGGATAATCAACGAGTTTCGGACTTCCCAACACACTTCCCAAAATTATCTTCAAAGTTTCCTATCAACTCATGCACATTTTCATGGTTTCTGGCATTCTCTGCACTTGTATTAAAGTTATAAATATTTGTGTCTTGCTCCGCTGGGTCTCTTTCAGCCACAAGCGGGAGGGGGATATATTTTTTTAGCGACAGACAATCGCAAAAGCCTCTGCTACAGAAACAGCTCATGTGTCTGTGTTTAAGTTCTCCTCGACTGGTACTAAATATTTTGTGGACATCTTTCGTGCCAGGTAGGGGCTGGATTTTGGTATTTATTTAGAAAAAGTCTTCTATATTTTTGGACAAAATTAAATGAACCTTTATTTTGCTCAAGTTCTTCATCACTGTATAAAATTTATCTGCACAGAAAATCCCTTCATCTCTAGCTACTAAGTCATCCGCAGTTCTTTTCAGATAACCTCAATACCATCTGCTAGCCCCTTGCCATGACTAGCTTCGAAGTATGACCAAGTCATTCCTTTAAACCCGTGGTCAAATAATGCAGTAGAAGCGAGGTAAAAGTTTTGTTTTTGCCGATATTGATTAAAATGACCATATGCAAAGAAGTGTATTACAGAAATATCGGTTTAGTTTGTTTAATTTGCTACGAAAGATAGAAATTTCTCTTGAGTCACTAAAATTTTCTCTTGGGTCACGATTTTAGTGACCCAGTGGACCGTGACCCCTGAGAAATTATATCATTCTTTCAATAATTTGTTGAAAAACTGGTCAAAAAACAACAAAACATTCATTTAATGGGAAATTAAGATCTTAGTTCTAACTAATATAGTACGATTTATAATAAAAAACACTTAAGCTTAGTTAAAATTTGACGTGAGCCAGCAGACATATAATAAACACACGCAGCGTCTTCCAGAGTCACGAACGAAATGGCCGAGCCGCGTGAACATCACATTAGTGGCGGACGCGATCATACGATATTCAGATTCTTTACGTATTGGTAAAGTCCTTGCTTACCCGTCTTTCTCGCACTTAGGAGCAATCTATATGTGTGACCCAGCAGACGTGCAAATTTCGTTTATCGTGGGGACAAAAATAGTAACTTGGATATTTATTCCGTTAATTAAATTTGTGTACTCCTAGATGAAGATCGCCAATAAAGAAATATTTTAGTAAATAATTTCCATTAAAGTTTAGTATCTTCAATCAAATTTTTCAAACTATGGTTAAATATCACACCCCATAACGCTTGAGGGACAGCAAAGTTTTGTATGACAACACCAAATTGTCCACTGGGTCACGATTTTTTTCGTTCCTGTGAAAGTGTAATTTTTGGGTATATGTGACGTGAAAATATTGATTAAGTATCTGAATAACCAAAAGTAAAACTACTAGATCTTCATGATTTGAGGTATTAATATCCTAATGACACGTGCTGACAGAAAAAAGTTGATCCACCCACCTACAACAAAAAAAAAACAATATTATTAGATCCAGAAAACACTACTACTGTGATTATAACATGCATGCGACATAATTATTAAGGAAAACTGAATCGTTCTAGATTTACTCTCCACCACAATAATATGATAGTGAAGACATAAATCGTATACGTATCTTTGGACTATGGAGTACTGAACTGCAGGAATTAACATCACTAGAAGCATATGAGTCCTAGACAGATGATGGAAAATAAATAAGAAAAGAATCCACTAAATATTTTTCAAATGAAGGATTATTGGACTGGGCATCTGTATATTAATAAAAGACGTGAAAATAAAACCCACCTGCAATCCTCCATCGACAGTTGAACGTGGGATATTTTTGCTTTTTAGGAACATTAGTTTTTTAAATGCAAACCATTTACTTAAGTAATTTTTACCCGCACCAGATTTAGATTTACATTCTCTGTTAAACTGACCTACGAGAGATCCAATTTTTTTTTCAATGACATTTTTATCAAGACTAAATTCATTAGCAATTTCTATCCAAGCATCGTGTTTTTTATTTCGGTCTATGTAGTCCTCTGACATTGTGTTCCACAGTACTTCTCTTGCTTCAAACATTTCAATCAATTTGTAAACATCTTCGTTACTCCAATTATAACCAGACATATTGTTTATTGTTCGTGGCGCAACCACTGTACAAAACAAAACGCTGCTGTCGACCGTTGCGCGTGCGTCGTGCGCGACCACTGATGAATAACTGACAATTCCTCTACACCGCACGGTGCGGAGCACTCTAGAACGGACCCCGCACTCTCTGCATACCCTGCTCACTGCTGTCGCCAGGATACAAGTTTACAAGAAAACGTTTTATTAGTTACAATTTGGTAACTAACAATTTTGTTTAGAAATGTTTACTAGTCATTATATAACATGAAAATATTCATTAATGTTGTGATCAAATAGTTGTTAACAAAATGTTTACTAACGTTTGTAAACATTATTAAACGGCAGTGTGGCAGCACCATTAGAAAACAATATTATAGGTATAGAGGTAATATTCATAAATTAATTTAAAATAAAATGTTCCTTTATGAGATTGAAACTTAGACAACTTTATTTTTTTATTGTTCAATAATACAAAAAAAACCACACATCACTTATTTGTAAGCTTGCCGCGAAAAATCACAAGAGCTTAGATATAATACGGAAAAGCCACCGCATCGCGGTTCCATATAATAATATTATATTGTTATTATGAAATTGATATTTTTATACTAAATCGTAAATGTTTATAAATTCAGGCTAATAGTATTTCTAAAAGAATTATTAAAATAGTCATTTTCCCATAAAATGCTATAAATAAAAACTAAGTGATTCTATTTCATAATATTATGATCCCTTATAGGTTATAAATTGTCAACCATATTTGCGTTTTGAAATCTCTATATTTTATAGTTCATATTATTTTTACTTATGAACAGATGACATTATATTTAGTATCAAAATAGCGCCATCTGATGAAGAGAGGGGCATTAATTTTTTAAATTTATGTTTGTTTATACAGTTGGTGGTTTGTGGTAAAATATAAGAAATTTGACGTTTATGGTTGAATATGGTTTTGATAGTAAGGGATTGGCTCTGAAATAAAGAGGTACGTATGGAAGCTGGAGTGGTCACCGCTGAAAGAAGTTTATCTTAATTTTACGTTACATTTGGACGTTTTCAAAACTGCTTAGCTTCAAAGACAAACATAATAACTGTAACTCTGATAAAAAATCCTTCAGGGTATAAGCTTGTCATCATAACGTATAGGCGATAATAAGGCCTAAAAATGTACTTGAATTTTTTTCAGAATTAGTGCCTAGCAGGTGTACTTATAAGCGTATCCATGCTTATAACTCTTTGATAGATAATTTATGCTCTTAAATATAAATTCCAAGAGATTTAATGAACTATTGAGGGGATCTTAAAATAACATGGATATTTTCACAACAAAAACTGTATAAATCGGGATATTTACAGACTTTTTAATTTTTTATTGCGGTCATTTCGGAATTGCCTACGAATGCTTTGACGAATCGAGTTCCACGAAATAAAAATCAAAAGCATGGCGAATCAGCATCATCATCATCATCATTATCAACCCCTAACCGTCCACTACTGAACATAGGCCGCCCTCAAAGAACGTCAAGACGACCGATCCCTCGCGACTCGCATCCAATACAATATGGATATATATCGTGTTGGATGGTGATTACTAACTTTAAAATACTTTTCTTAATAGGAGTAAATATCCTAAAGAGAATAAATGAAAGTTACCATAATGGTGTATATCGAATGTATCATTAAAAGCACTTGGAGAGCATGAAACCTCGGTGGTTGCCCAAAAAATGAATATTCACGAAACACATTTGAAATCCAATCGATCCTGCGACATCCTTAAACGCGGGTCAAGCCGCCACTCGTCTCAAGTGATGACCCCGTTGTAACGATCGTCCCATCCCACTCCCACCCACAGGGACTCCTATACCCATCTCCCTCAGTCCCCTGACACCACCTCAGTTTGTACAGAGCGTACTTCAAATGAATGAACGCAATTGTGGTTTTTTTTAAATGTTTTACACGGCGCGATTTAGCTTTGGTTTGTTTCTAGGCATTCAGCCTTGCCTAGGTTCATTAAGCCTTTTATAATGTGCGAATTAGGTTTAGATGGTTTTTGAGTTGTGTGTAATTGGTACAGATACATACATTTTTGAACTATGTTGTCGATCGCTATTTTCTTTCTAACGGCGTAAGAAATTTTCTTCCCGAAGCTCCACTGACTGAAGAATTACTGAAATAATATATAACCTATTATATCTTCTGAAATATGTAGATAAAACGCATTCTATGAAATGGTAAGAATTGTTAAAAATGTTTTAGTATTTTCAGAGTTAATCAAATGGAAACTAATAGGTAAAAGTGTATAATGTAATGATAAAAAAATTAAGTCAATTTTAACACATCTAAATTATTCCTTTGAACTTTAATAATTAGTATTCCTAAGTACCCTTTAGGACTCTTAAATCACTCTCTACATAATAGGCCTTAGCTAGGGCTAATTTACTACGAGTTTGATTCAACTAATTGGGACAAAAATGTGTATCCCTAAAAAGATGTATACGTTTGAATGCGAATAAAAATGTATGCTTTTAATAATAAAGGCGTTAATGACGATGATTTCAGCATCTCTAACAGTTGTATAGCAGGTATAGCTTTGAAATAATGAGTTTGAATCCGTGCCTATTTCTCCCATCAAACAGCATTACTGTCTTTCAAAAGGAAGGGTCAAGGATAGGACAAGCTGTGTTATTACTGCCTGTCTTGCCCTTCTCTCCGAAACACAGTAAACACAGTGTAATTACTGGCACCGAGACTTAACATTTTATGTCTCAGGATAGGCAACACATAAATGAGATGCCTGTTCTCGTTCCAGGTAAACTGGTTTATCCACCACTTATGGACCACTTACAATCAGGTGGCACGTTTGCCAGTTTGCCTATCCAACTAACATTAAAAAAACATATTACTGCCACAGACTTAACATGGTACGTCTAATATAAATCGTACCAATACTATTAGAAATAAATAAAATGGTCAAATAATTTTTAACATCTAAAACACTTTTGCCTTATAAAGCCTGTATTTTTTTTATAAGCCAAGCTTTCTTTTTACGAGAGAATTGTTGAGACATGTACATCGACTCTGATATATCAATACTTATCACACTGATGCGTATTTCAGGACGACTATTAATAAATAATTCCATCACCGGACATCACGTAAAAATTCCAAATGTCATCCACACCCCCTTGATGTCCGTAAATCAACAATACCTCAATTTTTACGGCATCATTATATGGAACCAGTTGAAATCTTCGGTATTCAAGAAAAGAGCATACTCATATCTGAAAGGCCGGCAACGCACCTGCTAATCCTCTCATGTAGCGGGTGTCTATGGATGTCGCTTCACTGATCACTTACCACCATTTTTTTACGGGCTAGGCCCACCACTCGTTCCCACCGCTGCAACTGATGTATAGCCAGGATCGACAGCGGTAACCACTAAATGACCCTTTGATACGATCTCAGGGAGCCCGAGGGATACGTCAAAACTGTCTTGGGACTCGCAACGAATTTAAACAGAAGAATTCAGGAGGAGTAGGTATACACTTACCACCAGGTGAACGGACTGTTCATTTGCCCCCCTTATATATAAAATAAATAAATGTGCATTAGAGTTTAGACTCTTTTTATAGAATAAAGTCCCTGAAAAGGCTTGTACTTTTACCTGCTTAAATACGGTGGAGGTGACTTCGGTATCTACGTCCGACTTGAAACTACCGTATCGCCATGTGCTGCTATACAGTAGGAGATCATATCAGAACCTAACCATATCATTATATCATTATCCTACTCTATAATTCTCTATCCCTTCCTAAATATATTTTCCCCCACCTAATATTAGGTGAAGATTACATGCCACCTTTTGTAATGAAGCCTTCACCAGTGAGATCATCGTCGCTCACGTATATATTTCACATATGCATCGTATGCTCTATGAACCAGGCTCTATGATCTTACGTCTGAGGATAGACAGTACATGAACGAGTTCTCTTGGCTAGTCCAAGGTGATTTCGTTTATGTTCAAGATCAGTCACCGTCAGGAGTCATGTCTGCAAGTTTGACTATCAAACTAAAACTAGACTAACTGAAAAACAAAAGACACCCAACTCAAAAAAAAAATCCTTCGACTGCTCGTTTGCCGTCCTGTTAAAAAATAAACTATAATATATATTATTTCGATAGTACATACTCTTGATTCAAATAGAAGGTTTAGTGGATCGATTTATATCTACTATAATATTATAAACGCGAAAGTTACAAACTTTCGCGTTGAAAAAAGAATGTATGGATGTTTATTACTCTTTCACGCCAAAACTACTGAATGGATTTTGATGAAACTTTACAATAGTATAGTTTATACATCAGAACAACACGTAGGCTATAATCTATTCCCGTACTCCCACGGTGAAGGGAAGTACGCGGGCGAAACCTCGGGGCCCTGCTAGTCGTTAATAAAAGCAGGCGTTATACTTCTTGTGTACTAAACTTAAAATAGCTTCGATATCTTATGTTCTCTAAGAACCAACAAACAAAATTATAGGGATATTAATTGGTATCCCTACGAACATATATTAGTACTTACACGAAAACTCATTACTCTACCTGAAAATATATTTTATTCCTTATACTATTTACTTAATTCTATTTTTTGCTCACAAAATGAAATGCGGAGGCAACTTTTCTCT
Source organism: Helleia helle (assembly GCA_963853865.1). Lineage (NCBI taxonomy): Eukaryota > Metazoa > Arthropoda > Insecta > Lepidoptera > Lycaenidae > Helleia > Helleia helle. The sequence goes on from OY971434.1 coordinate 9,072,341, forward strand.
CAAATTGCGTTCTACGGGCGCTTGCGATCACTTACTATCAGATGAAACGCATTCCTCCCTATCGTTAACATAAAAATATATTTATGTATATTGCTTCAGTAATTTAGAGAGCTTTTATTTAACGTTTAAAAAGTTCGTTGAGACTTTTTTCTTCAAGTGTACTTTAACGTAAATTATTAATGCATATTTTATCGTTTAATTATAGAAACTTGGATTTAGGAACATTCTCTTTTGGAAAAGTACCTATGGGATGTCCATTCCATGGCGAAATATCTGTATTTTCATTAGTATTGTTCTTTTGTCAATCGACTTTGCGGTAGATTTATAATATATGTGTTGGTGGTTCAAGCCTTGTCGTGGCGGTGAAGCTCAGTAGCCTAGGGTGAACCCAGCACCTTCGGCAAAGCTAATTTAGCCGAGGGAGCTGCTCTTTGTACCCCTCTTATAAGAAGAGGGGACAAAAGATCAGGGGACAAGTATGGAAACCTCACCCCATTGTATTGTTCCGAAGTTGGGAGGGGTTGTTCTGTGGTGCGGGACAGCCCCTCTGTGCAGGTGGCGTCGGTCCCTTGGGGGACTGACTAGCCGTCGAGTTGCCCTGTTCGCTCAACAGATCCGAGGCACCTCACCGAAGGAGGCATTGTTGGCACTCGCCGGGTTTCAGTGGGTAGAGCTGCGTCCACGTACCATGTTTCGGGTGCAGAGAGTGCAGAGAGAGGGAAACCGAACGTCTCAAATCCCCTTCTCGGGGATTTGGGACGTTCGATTTTTGAGTTTCCGGTGGCGCATTGGCGGAGGGGGAATAGGGAAAAGAAGGGCAAAGCATCTTCATAACTTTTGGTTGTGCGGATGTCAATGGGCGTCGATAGTCATCATGAGTCTCCAGCGCAACCCTCCAAGCGGTAATAAATAAAGTATTTTTGACGACCTCTGTGGCTCAGTGGTAAGCGTGTTGGCGCTCAAGCCGGATGTTGCGAGTTCGAATCCCACCAGGGAACAAAAATATTTTCTGTGTTCCTGGGTCATGGATGTGTATTAAATATGTGTATTATATAATAAAAATCTTAAATATATGTTTAGTATAAAAGTATTAAATATATTTCCGTTGTCTGGTACCCGTAACACAAGTTCTTCGACAACTTACCACGGGACCAGATTGACGTGGTGTGAAAGTGTCCATAGATATTTTTAAAAAGTCACATGTTTAAGATATTGGTCGTTCTTTAAGACAGTATAGTGGCAGTGTAATAACTTAGCAGAAAGTTTGATGCACTTATCTCGTCTGGGTTTCAAGCTTAGAACGTATCCATATAACTGGCACAGACGGGAGACTTGGGATAAAATGATAAATCAAGTGTATGATGTTAACTATAGTATGCTAGATACGGACAACTTTTTGTATTTCATAGGAGGGCAAACGAGTAGTTGAGGCTTTAGACTACCGACGCCCATACATATCTGCACAAACAGAGATTGTGCAGATATGTTGCAATAGGCCACCGGAAACTCACAAACCGCACAAAACGCGACAGCATAGCTGTCAATTGACGCCGGTGTTATGTGAGTTAGAGATACCACCCCGGTCGTGCCGGCCTAAGTCGGCTGCATAGCAGCATGGCACTACCTCTTACAAATTCTCTTTTTATGGATTTCATAAAGATTATGTGAGAAGTAAAGTGACGTTTAGAAACGATCCCAAATATTTTAAAGTAATAATAATATAATTTCATTTCAATTTTCGTTATTAATTCAAAACTATATAGGAGAAGTCCCTAAGTCCCGGACAGTTAAGGAATATTATGTAATATTCCTTATGTTAATTTTATTGCTGATTTATTTAAATACCAAATTCTGTAATTTAAAAAGAATAAGAATTTTATCCCTATTAGTTACGTGATACATTCTAAGATTTCCCCCAAAACTGGCCATATTTTGGTGAAAGAATGGCACATTTTTGGCTTCTTCAAATGTTGTGGTTTCGACACCCTAATTAAAATCTCATTTGATGTATCGGAAGCCAATACTGTTGTTATTTGTGACTACTACTGATTGACGATGGCGACCGAAGACCGAAGACCGAAGACAGACGACTGATGGTGTCTTGCTTTGATTATTACTAGCTGTTCCCTTTTGGATGTCCCAATAAGAAAAACTGATCTTAACTAAATAGGCCTTCTATAAAATCAATCAATACACAATTTATTTAGGGGTTAATAAAAAAATATTAAACTAGAAAACTTTGGTCGTCACGGGACGTCCGCCAGACGTGAAATTATATTATGTAAATATTTGAATTCGTAATTAATAAAAACAATACGAAAGCTTGGCATGACAACGACATACGGCATTCTTGTAGATTTTACTGATAAAATCAAAATTCAAATTTTTTTATCAACATAGTATCTAACATTTAAGTATCTTTTTGATGGTCAATTGAATCTACTACCGATTCCAAGGCAAGCCGAAGCAAGAAGCGGTGAAACAAACTCAGTGGAACTAATCTTTTCAAATAACAAATTTTACATGTTATCCTGCCTGTTATTTTACATGAAATGCCTGGGAGGAACGCTCTATTCCCAAGGCGTTTCCATGAAACTACTTAAGAATATCCTTTACCACACAAACGCTCTTTAATAACTTTCTTGAATTATTTAGTGGATAGGTTTAGAACATTTTCTGGGATCCTATTTTAAAAGGCGCGGTAATAGACATTTTACATAAAAAAACTATTTTCTTTACCCTAGCCCTACTTTGCTAACAAAATGGAGGAGGCAGCTTTTATTAAAATTAAAAATATTGAAAATGGTATATCATGCTGTGTTCGTGGCTAGAAGCACTTAATCAAAGTTAAAAATCCAAACAATAGAAAATTAATAACTTTTATACAATCGTAAACTGAATATTGCAGTTAAACAAAAGGGAACGAAGTTTGAATTAACTTTTCGAATACAAATGTCTGTTAGTTCATTAGCAATCAAATTTCCAAAAACAATTGATGAATTTGTGAAATTCGCCTGGTTTTTGATTAATCTGGACTGATATGGGTGACCATGTCATTGTAAACTAATTATACGTTTTATTTGTATTGTACTCGTATGAACGAGGATGAAAAATATATACGACTACCTATGTTATATAGGCAGACTGGCAGACGGCTACCTAATGCCAAGTCAGCGTTGCCAATGAACATAGACTTGCCCAGGAAAATCAGACATGGCCGGGCAGTCCCCCCTTCCGAGGAGTAGTCTGGCCTTTCTCTAGGGCTCTCCTTTTGCCTGCAGATCCGGGATCCTCAAAAAGCGGCTGAAGGAGCTTGCTGTGGTTAGTTGTTTGGGTATACTCAGCCCAAGTGTCAAGTGTGAGTTCCACCACACACAGGGTCAGAAACCCCGGTCCTGGCTACATACACAAATTCCTTGCGTCAACTAAAAAAAGCCAAATCATTCATGCGTTGCTCATCGTAACAATGAGGTAAGTCTCGGTGCGAGGAATGAGAACCTTCCATCGATGAACGGTGGTGCTTAAAATGTAGCATTTTTTTATATTGTATCGTATAGTATTTATACTTTATTAATTTAGAAATGCAACATATTATGTCCATGTAATAATTTTGATGACTTGAAATAAACCTTTTATTATTTCATGAAATTTAAGGTTTTTATTATAAGACAAAAAATGTAACTAAATAAGTTCCCTTTCCTCACCGGTGGGAGGGAAGCGCTGTGCCGCGCTCCCGGCTGCATGGATACCACCATCTTGCTTATTTCTCCCGTGAAACAGCTTTGCTGTGTTTCGGAGAGAAGGACAAGACAGGCAGTGTAATTACTGGCACCGAGACTTAACATCTTATGTCTCAGGATAGGCAACACATAAATGAGTTACCTGGGCTCGTTCCAGGTATACTAGTTTATGTTCATGGGCGACGTCGACCACTTAACATCAGGTGGTACGTTTGCCAGTTTGCCTATCCAACTAACATTAAAAAAAGTGATAGCATAATGTTGTAATTCACTGTTTCTGCATTCTCATGTATTTTTTTCTCTTCAAAATTCTGTCTCAGTCTGTTTTTATACAATTCGACTGTGGGGTGTATATCTAATTCGTGAGGGTATTAATATGATGTAAAACACGATTACATCTACGGTATTAACTAGCGGCCGAACCCCGGGGTAAGGGGTTTTTCAATTATTTGAGGGTAAGGGATAGTTTTTTATAACCTCACAAAAATGCATCGGTAATGTAAAAAATAAAGTCAAGCAGATATTTGTAATGTAGACTAAGTGTTCTGTATATATTTTTCTTAAATTGTGATTATACAATATATCTATGCTACCTTTACTTACGTAGCTAAAAAGTATGCAAAATGCGATTATATTTAACAGATAAATTATAATAAAATATGAATAAAAATATTTAAAACCTTTAGGGGTCTCCCTATTTTGGTTATAGCTTTTCTCTTAGACATATTGTTCTTACCTGTATTATTGAAGGGGTCATCAGATTTTGGTCAGCTGTTAAAAAGATAATCGAGTGGTCGAAGCGTTTTGGTGACTATCGACGCCCATACACTTCCGCACAACCAGAGATTATGCAGATGCATTGCCCTCTTTTTCCCTCTCCCCCCAATGGACCACCGGAAACTAACAAACCGTACGAAACGCGACAGCATAGGTGTCACTGTACGCGGGTATTATATGAGCAACATCGTGCCGGCCTAATTCGGCTCCAAAGTACTACCTCTTAACAAATACGTTAAGAACGTATGTGGGTAATATGGAACGTATGAGATATGTAGTTGGTTTTTAATTAATAGTACTGGACCCTAAAGCATTGTAATTGCAATGTGACCAGTCCCCGCGGGGCTATGGCATTCTGTGTGCCATAAGACATATGTTACAGCAGTAATTGGCATTAGTCAATATAATTGTATAAAAAAACAGTGTGTGTTGGACACGCGACGAAGTTGAACTTCTTTTGAAAAAATATGCAGGAATAGAGTTTAGGGCTAATTACAAATAATAATAACTGCATATTGTGTCTAAAATAGTTGTGATCTATGTGTGAACGCATGAAACACGTGAGCCCGATGGGCCGAGCCGAAAAAAGCCGAAAGGACCCGACCGTGTCACTAGAGCGTTGTCACTATGACGTCAGTCCACGAAACCACTCTATCGTGATTAAAGAAGATTCACTTCAATTATAATTATATTTACATTTTACGTGTTCATTGGATAACTTTTTGAAAATCTTTTAGACCTAACCATAGGACTTGTAATTGCGTTGCCGACCTCTTAAATATAAGTATCCTTTTCTCATGTAATTCAATCATATCGGTACGCCTTCGTTATTTATGGCTATTTTCATTATTCAAATCTTAGAGTATACATAATTTATAGAGTGCGAGTGTCACGTCGCTTCATTGTGCCGATCGTAATCAGATGCGTTATATATATTTATCTATAGTAAAGCGCTGTGAGAGTGACCTTCCATGCGTAATGCATAAAAATTTGAAATTAAGACATTCAACATCATCATCATCATCAGCCTCTATCCATCCACTGCTGAACACAGGCACCCCTCAATGCACGCCAAGACAGAAATGTTATTGCTTCTTTTATTTTGCTTCCGGGAATAATTCTTACAAATTGACACTTCAGATTTCACCATTTTAACATAAAAACAAATAGGTATGACATCGCTCGCGGACCTAATGTGACGCGGGTTGTTTTGACACTGAGCGGTTGAACATTTCCAAGACAATTCTCTATGTTCATACCCGTGCTTACAGTTCATACTTAGTGGCGCGCTCTATATAATATGTATACTCTAAGATTCAAATCATCTAAAACTAAATTAAAAATTTCTAGAGTTGCTATATTTTAGAAGCTTAAGGCGCTTTTCCTTTCAAAAATTCATCATTTCGTATATAATTTAAGTACTTAAAAAACCTTTTTAAAATCATCATCATTATTATCATCAATCTTTGTTCGTCCACTGCTGGACATAGGCCTCTTAACGCCAAGATAACTGATAAACTTAAACTAAAATTAATTTTCCATCTTGAAATCAGCTTGTTTTTTTCTTGTTAATTTGATAAGCCATTATCTAGCTACGCACTCGAAATTGAGTGTTTATAAAGGAAAAATTAACACAGTTTTTGTTCAGGATTCTAATTAAGGAATTCGCTAAAACCCGCCATGATTAATGTTGCTAATTAAGCCTTTCCGCCTATTGTGGGCCGGTCCCTTTGCTCTGCTAAATTACACCCAAATTAAAAAAATACCTTTCACCGTGTTATCTATACGAGGTCACTTTCATGTTTTTTTTAGAATTGTGTGGTATTTTTCTATAAATATACCTACATCGAAAGAAAGGATAGGCATTAGCCTATCCTTTCTTTCGATGTATATTTATAGATGAATGAATTATAAGTTTATTTGTGGATAGCCGATGGGCAAATAAGGTTCAAGAGTGAGGCCGCGTTTAGAAAGATGAAGTGTTGGTCGGCCATTAACTAGGTGAGAAGATCTCTGTACAGTGGCCGGTCCGTGTTGGATGCGAGTGGCGTGGGATCGGTTGTCTTGGCGTTCTTTAAGGGAGGCCTATGTTCAGCAATGGACGGATAGGGGCTGATGATGATGATGATGCTATTTGTGACCTAATTACGCGTAAATGGATGAATGTATTTGTGTTAAACTTTGCACGTCCACAAGGATGTAATGTTTTTTATCCTGGTAAAAGTTTTTTTTGGGATGATAAGTCTTCTATTTTTTGGTGGTTTATACGTCTACTATTATTAATTACTACTATAAATATATAAATACTACTACTATTAATTAATTACGTATTACTACCCGAAATACCTTCACGAAATCTTCTGAATATACGTATAGATATTAGGACGTTAATGCCACTTGAATACATTTATAGCTTCACTTCGTGTCCGCGCGCTTTGGTATAAGTTGTATATGTATTAAAGGCCGCAGTACACCTTTAAACCCTTTGATCATTTACCACTAGGCAAACCCTCTGTCCGTTTTCCCCCTCTTCTATAAAAATAATTTTATAATTGTATCCGACACAACAACTACAGCTTTTTCTTTAGCAGGAAAGGAGGGACTTCCCAGGCAGTATGTGGGACTCGCTGCACCCGAAAGGTGGTAAGGTGGATGCAGCTCTACCCACTAAAACCCAGCGGGTGCCATCAATGCCGCCTATGATGAGGTGCCCCAAATCTGTTGAGCAACAGAGCACCTAGACGGCTGGTCAGTAACCCAAGGGACCGACGCCAGATCCACAGAGGGGTTGTCCCACGCTACAGAAAAAACCCAACAACATTGGGAGCAACATCGAGACAGTGCAATAGGGTGATGTACCATCCTCACCCCCTGCTCTTTTGGCCTCTTTAATTATAAGAGGGCTTAAAAAGCAGCAGCTGCTGCCTCGGTTAAATTGGCTTCACCCAAAGTGCTGGGTTCACCTTAGGCTACTGAGCCCCACCGCCACGTCAAGGCTTGAACCATAGTGGGACTACACAACTACCTAAAATACTCAAGTTAGGGTTACTTAAACTCCCCACCATGGTTCAGGCCTTGACGTGGCGGTGGGGCTCAGTAGCCTAGGGTGAGCCGCTGCACCTTGGGCGAAGCTAATTGAGCCGAGGGGGCTCTTTGTACCCCTCTTATAAGAAGAGGGAACGAAAGAGCAGGGGGCAATGGGCGAGGACGGGAACCTCATCTCATTGTACAGTCCCGATGTTCGGAGGGGTTGTTCTGTGGTGCGGGATAGCCCCTCTGTGGAGGTGGAGTCGGTCCCCTGAGGGACTGACTAGCCGTCAAGCCGTCAAGGCCGACAAGCCCTGTTAGCTCATTAGATCCGGGGCAAATCACCAAAGGCGGCATTGGTGGCACTCGTCGGGTTTTAGTGGGTAGAGCTGCGTCCACTTGCCAGCTTTCGGGCGCAGCGAGTCCCACATACCCGCGTGGGCAGACGCATTCCCCTGCGGGATGCCTCAGAACATTTCCTGACGTTAAAAAAAGGGTTACTTGAAAATATGTATGTATATTTAATAAATGAGTGAGAGGTATGTTAACGAGAGGTCAAAATGAATTCTCTTCAAACATGTACACTATTATCAGTATTCGTGGTCACCCTGCATCTAGTTCGTGACGGAATCACTTAGGAGCCAGTGCGAGGCGTGAGGAACGGGCTCGGTGGTCCACAAAGGGTTTTGTTAATATTCTCGAAATCAAAAAATCGAATCGAGAACTTTATTCTTTTTTGTAATTTGATTTTGATTTTGACGTGGTGGACATGGTCAATGAAAAAGTGGCCAAAGTCAAGCCACCCGCCAAAGCCAAGCCACCCCCACCAATACTTCGCAACCCCCTCCAAGCCAACAATCAGCCTGCCGGCGAGTAGGTGCCAGCCACGCCATACCAGTCGGTTTTCTTAAAAAAATAAATACATGAAAAGTGTCGGTTGGCACAGATAAGTATGAAAATATTGCCCGGATATTTAGGTCTGAGAGTAGGTCATATACCCGACGTCTATATTATTACACTAGCATTGAAGTGACATAATATATCGTCGACATAATATTATGTCACTTCAATGCTAGTGACAGACAAATCCGCGCTTTATATCTAGCATAATTTGGTATGAGCAAGTTGTTACAGTTTTTGTTACTTTAAAAATTTCACTATTTAAACGGTTTTTTTTTAGTTTAGAAGTCATTCAACGATACAAAAAAATGTTGATGTATGTCAGACTGAAATATTGGCTAATTTGTAAATGCTTTCATGATGAAATATTTTCTTGGAAACCATTAAAGTCAATCAATAGCACTTTCAATCAGTACGCTACTGAACAATGGATACTAAACTATATAAATCTTTCAGCAAGGCACTTCATTAGAAGTTGTCACTTAACAAATCGGCCATTTTTAATTTGATGACAGCTGTCAGTTGGCTGTCAGGCGCGCTAGCGGTGACGCTATCGACCAATCAGAGGCGATGAATGATCTGTCAACGCGTGGCGCGGGCGCATCATTCATAGCTGAGGTTCCATAGACAAAATATTTAGCTAATAAGAAGCTTGTAACCTTTTTACTTTCTGTGTTTCATATTGGATCTCAATATGTAAAGGTGTGAACAGATTTTCATAATATTTTGCACATGAGTAAGCCGTATCATATTGTGTATGTCCCGGTAGTAAGTTTATGTAGATTCTTCTATTTTATGTGGTAATGCGCAATGTGAAATGTAAATTTAAGTTCTGTAGTACAAATAAGTACTACAGAACTTGTTATAGTTAATTATTTGTCTCAATATTACAAAGACAGGTACCACGCGGTCTACATACAGGGTTTTATTTTAAAATGTAAAAATAAGTTCAAACTTCCCCCCAAGTTTAATTACGACTAAAGACTATCATGTCGGGGGGTTCTTTTTTCTGTCCTGTCAACAGTGAGGAAAGCTGATTGATGGCATTGGTGTAAAATATAAACTAGATATATTTTTATGTGATTCGTCAATAAATTCGTTTAGCACTTCATAAGTTAATCTTTGTGAATATTGTTGATTTAAATTATATAATATCAGCCGAGGCGAGGAGGGTGTTGAGCCATAGTTCACCGATGCGCTTTTTTTTTTCAGGGAAATCCTTATGGATGCAGCCAGGTTGAACTTCACACACTTTCATCTTCTTTTTATCTCATCAGGCATACATGCTTCCTCACAATATTTCGGTGCATGTAGAAATTTAGAGAAACCCATTTCAAGGCATCACAGGAGTCAAGATCAAACCCGTAACTCACACTCAAGAGGTGGGGCCCATACCCACTAGATCATCGCCGCTCACAATTAAACACGGAAAAAAAACATAGTATGTATATTATATATCATAAAGCATCAACAGAAAACTACAGACGTTTGTGTAAGTACAACTTTTGTACATAATTGTTTTAAAGCCCCTTCCTTTTTATAATTAAACAATTTTTTACGGATTTTATCGCGGTTTATTAAGATTTTTACAAGCCCGACGTTTCAGATACTTTACAGCAACCATGGTCACGGGAAGACTGAGGCGTCATACGTCCTAACATTACAAAGTTATTTGAAACTACCCCTATGATATATCAATGCTTTGGTTAGTCCTATCTACGCAGAAAGTGCTAACCGTATCTTTAATCTGTGACATTGTGCTTGGATTTTGATTTGATGATTACATATATATATAATGATGGGATCCGAAGCAGGTGGTAAAGCCAGCCATCTTCTCTATTCAAATTAGGATGTTTTTTCATTTCATGGATCATCCTTGGTGGGAATCGGTGTTCTATTACGAGGACTTGTGGTTTACTTGAGGTTTATCAAATCTAATATAATAGCGAGCTTTGTCAAGACTATGTTCACAGATGGCAGACTTAGTGTAGCGACGGTGTTTTAAATCAGCTATATGTTCTTTGACGCGAGTTTTAATAGATCTTTTAGTTTGGCCTATATAAGAGAGACCACAGTCACCGTTCCTTTTTGGCGACAAATTAATAATAATAATATAAAATTTATGGACGCTTTCACACCACGTCAATCTGGTCCCGTGGTAAGTTCTCGAAGAACTTGTGTTACGGGTACCAGACAACGGATATATATTTAATATTTTTATACTATACGTATATTTAAGATTTTTATTATATAATACACATATTTAATGCACATCCATGACCCAGGAACGCAGAAAATACTTTTGTTCCCTGGCGGGATTCGAACCCGCAACCTCCGGCTTGAGCGCCAACACGCTTACCACTGAGCCACAGAGGTCGTCAATTCAAAAAATTCATTAACGTGTTGCAATATGAACCTCCCCACTTCTCATTAACCATTTTACAGCACTGAATATTGACTAATCTTGACTGCTTAGATACAACAATGGTTGTGCAGAAACACAAATTAGTCCAATGTGAGGATCGGCGCAGCCATTTGTTGCTGTGTTCATTTTAGGCCAAATTGAATTTCTATGCATAGTAATTATTATTAAAAATAAAATTTAAAAAAAAGTAATTTCTATTTCTACGTAGAATATTTGAACGTACTGTATCTGTGTATAATGTATCGATGACAAACGTCAGCAGCGTGGAAGCATGATGGATGGAGTAACTTTGTCGCGTCGTTTTTTGTCAGTGTTTGTGTTTGATATATTTACTTGTTACGAGAAATTACTTTTTTAACCTATTAGTATTTTAGTTTGTGTACTCATTAATATGAGCCGCATGATAATAAATCAACATCAGATCTGTACAACCTTTGTAGCAAAGGTGTCTTTAAGTCAAGAGTCGACCGCTAAGCAGATGGAATCCCCACCACGGTTCAATCGTTGTCGTGGCGGTGGGGCTCAATAGCCTAGGGCGAGCCCAGCACCTTTGGCGAAGCTAATTGAGCCGAGGGTGCTCTTTGTAGCCCTCTTATAAGAAGAGGGGGAAAAGAGTAGGAGGGGACAAGGGGTGAGGATGAGAACAATTACCCCATTGCACTGTCCCAACATTGAGAGGGGTTATTCTGTGGTGCGGGAGAACCTCTCCGTGGAGGTGGCGTCGATCCCTAAGGGGACTGAATAGTCGTCGAGGTAAAAAAAAAGATAGCTTCGCTAGTTGTATGTGAGTACCTGAGAAGAAGAGTATTTCCAGCCACTACACAAAGATTGCACAAAGATTGTTAGTAGTAGCACAATTTATTAATAGCACGATACGAGTAGTGGGAACTCGAGTATGTACGACCCCCAACGTCTCGACGTTGGGAGGGGTTATTCTGTGGTGTTATTTGTACTGTCCCGACAGTACAACGGGGCGAGATTCCCGTCCTCGCACCCTGTCCCCTACTCTTTTTTTCCCTCTTCTTACAAGAGGGATACAAAGAGCCGCTCGGCTCAATTAGCTTCGCCCAACGTTCTGGGTTCACCTTAAGCCACTGAGCCCCACCGCCACGACAAGGCTTGTACCTTGGTGGGGTAGCTAGGCCATCTTAACGTAATTAACGTTAAAACAAGCCTATTTTCATTCCATTCCAGTACACTGATAATGTTAAAACAAAATGGTGCATAAACAATATGTGGACACTAACAATGTGGGTGATCGGCTGGCAGAGCACACCGCACCACCGCAACGTTTGTGGCAGCGCTTTGAGCTATGCTGAAAACTTATATCGCAAATACATTCCTCGCGCCAATTTAGAGCCGCAAGATTTACCTTACGTAAGGTACATTTTATTGGAAAACTTTCGGCACTGAACATTTCGGGAATCCCGGAAGTGACACAGCATTCTTATTTAAAAATGTATTTATTGCTTTTCGAAGTATTCTCCGCGAAATTTGACACATTTTTCCATACGATGGAACCAATCATTGAAGCAACCATTCCATTCGGAAGTTGGGGTCTCCAAAATGGCCGTTTTGTAGCAGTCCACAGCTTATTCAGGCGATAAAAATCTCTGACCACGCAATTTATTCTTTATTTTAGGGAAAGTATAGAAAACATTAGGGCTTAGGTCGGGGCTGTACGGCGGATGGTCTAATAATTCTATGTTTTCTTGCTCTAAAAACTCTTTTGTTATGTGCGCGGTGTGAGAACTCGCATTGTCGTGATGGAGGATGATGCGGCGGTTGCAGTTCTCTTTACGGAGTTCAGAAACGATCTGTGGCAAACAAATGCTAGCATACCATTCTGCATTAACCGTTCTTTGTCCCTCAAGAGGAATAGTCGCAACATGGCCGGTTTTGGAGACAAACGTGGCCACCATTTTTTTTGCAAAACTCCGGATTTCGATGGTTATTTTTTTGTTTGAAAGCAGTTGCTTCCAATTTGGTCTCATATTAATTTTATTAAGATCTGATCAGCCGTTTTTTAGTTATTCCCAATAATGCCTATTTGGTTGGTTCCTTTTACCTCGACGATAATATGCTGATGTGCTCATTTTATTACTTGTCGATGTAACAATTGTATAGGATGATTTGGTAGCACACCATAGTATGTCGCGGTCATCGTAAACATCATCATCATCATCATCATCGTCCTTTATCCGTCCACTGCTGAACATAGGCCTCCTTTAATGAACGCCAAGACGACGAGTTTCGGAATCACTAAAAATTAAGAAATAAAATCATTTTATAAAAAATGTAAACCGACTTCAAAAATACTAAACTAAAAAGTAATAAAATAACTGTGTTTCTTTAATTTTTGTGCTTACAACTTATAATCAACTTAATCTTCTACTAGAATTTACAAACTTTACGTTACGTGACGACTATGGTGTGCTACCCAAAGCATCCTATACAATTGTTACATCGACAAGTAATAAAATGAGCATATCGTCGAGGTAAAAGAAACCATCCAAATAGGCGTTATTGGGAATAACTAAAAAACGGCTTGTCATATCTTAATAAAATTAATATGGGACCAAATTGGAAACACCAGCTTTCAAAAAAAAAATTACCATTGAAATCCATTCACAAACGGCGGAGTAATCGTGTCACATAAATACATGCAAAAAAAAAAAAAAAACCAAGACGAATTGATAACCTCCTCTTTTTTTGAAGTCGGTTCAAAATATGTGTATTTTCACGTATCCATATGCCTGATCTGGTCCTTATCAATAACCTGCTTAAGATAACCTTTGCTTAGAGGAAACTCTGGTTTAAAATGTATTTGTGGTAAAATTAATGTTATATTTTGTCGTCCGATACATTTTAATTTGTGCAAATATATTATATTAGTATAATAGTATAAATATAAATAAAATAAATAGTATAGTAGTAAAGTATGTTTTTGAACGTTTATTCAATCTATCATCAGTTTCAAGGCAAGCCCACTGAGGAAAACCAGCGAAACAAACTCAGTAACAACAAATATAAAAAAATAACCAAGATGGCCGAGCCGCCATTGCATCAGACTACGAATGATATGGAGACAATAAATATAACTGGAACAAAATTATTTTGCCCAAATATTTCTTGGGTATTATTTTTTCGTATAAACAAGCTAATCTCTGCCAAATAAGCCCCTTTTTGAAAAAACCTTTTTATATCCCCAATTACTGAGGAAGATTATAGGTGATTATTTTGAAGCATTATATTTTTTATTTTAGCGTAGTCGTAATCGTAAATGTTTGCATTGAGGTCGATCTCTTTTTTAATAAAAGAGGGGTCAACGGACAGTGGTTTCACCTGGTGGTAAGTGATAAGCGACATCCATAGACACCCGCTACCCCATTAGCAGGTGCGTTGCCGGCCTTTCAAATATGAGTATGCTCATGGATGCGATCTCTACATATTACTCGAGCATCACAGCCGTTACGTTGTGGTATATTTCACAAGTTCTATCAACTCAACAATTTCTCTAAGTTCTTTTGTCTTGCCACTTAGGTATCCAATGATAATGCTCCCGTGTTACGGATGCCCCATTTACGCCCGTGTCGTGTTACCAGCGTGACCTTCCGTCCGCGGTCGGTTAGCCCATCGGTTACTGTCATGTACGCGCCTACTTCCCGCCGCGCCCTCATTTCCTTCCATTATGGCTGGGGTGCGTCCACATTGGTGAATTAATATTATAGAAAGATTAATATGAGACATTCTTGATGAATTCCCTCTGTCTGATTTATTATCGTTTTATCATTTGGTCCAGTACATCCCGACTGTTTCTCAGACTTCTAAAAAAACTTTATTTGTATGCATAGGAATACCCTTAAGAGGACGCCTCGGTAATTTTGTCGTCAATAATTTCAATTTATTTCAGTAATTCCAAAACGCATGAAAATATAAATTGGTGACCTGGATAGTTCATGATATAAGCCTTATTTTTCTAATTTTCGAAACACGATTAGGTAACTTTTGTAACAGTTAAATACCTCTTATTAAAAACAGATTCACATCTTATGGGCAAACGGGTCCGGTTTAAGCCTCTTAATTTTCTTTGTAGATGAGTTTATACATGTTATTTAAAATTGTCATATGAATTTATCCAATTATCGTTTTTAACGCAATAATAAAACAAAAACCATTTTGCCGTTTACGTCTTTTAGTTTTAAGCAGCGTATGTATGAAGGCCTTGTCCCGCTCAAGCCGCTCAGTCCCCTCGTGACTATTGTCAGCGACGGGTCTGTGCCAGTTCCTCGCTAGTTCATTTCACGAATTTATTTAATGGTTTTATTAAATGTCTAAATTGTTTGTTAGCAAAATGTCAAAATATGACACAAAAGAGGTTTAAAGTTTACATCATAATATTTATTTGTAATTTATAAATATAGGTTACTTTTAACTTCACTTTCTTTTTGTGTCAAAATATATTCTGATAAGTATTAAGTGGTATTATTTTAAATATTTATTATATTTTAGAAAACAATGGTTGGAACAATGTTAGGAGAATAAAACAATGGAGTCGTCATCTGATTGCAATAGAAATAAAGAAATGTCTTCTAACTTTTTAAAAGGGCACGTATGAAAAATTCCTTTTTTTTGCGGATGGATCTATGCTAACGGCCCGAAGGCCCTAATGCTACATCGGATTAGTGTGAGCCCATTTGGCTCACTTTTGGTTTGTAAAAGTAGGGGGTTGCCCCCCGCCAACCGTGCAGTCTGCGACCACACGGCCTCCTGGCGTCGGGTTGGTGAAAAATTCCTAAGCCTATTTTAATAATATTATGGCTTTTTATAAAAGTTATATTTTTTATATCACCGAAACACTAATTTATTTTGTATCAATCTAGAAATCAAGACACCTTACCGAATTACGCAGAGTTACTCAATTTCTTGCCCGCATAAGGTTTTGTTACTGTGTATTTATAAATATTGATTATAGATAGAAGAGGGGGCAAACGGACAGTCGGTTCTCCTGGTGGTAAGTGAAAAGCGATACCCACAGACACCCGCTACACCAGATGAATAGCAGGTGCGTTGCCGGCCTTTCGTATCGGTTCAGAAATATGTAGGTGGCAGCAGATTCCATTTATTTTAATCGTCGTGCGAGTCAGGAAATGCCGTAAAATCGAGTTGTTGTGGGTTTTCGGACATCGAGATGGTGTGGGTGAAATTTGGTAAATATCCGGTAGAGGAATTCTGCTCCAGGTATTAGTCTGAACAATTCCTCCTTTTTTTATAGGAAAGGGGGCAACCGGATAGTCGGTGTTCGATAAAATGCAGAGCGATCCGACATCTCTACGCAGCGCTAAATAATCAAATTGATTAAACCTTACTATCGGCAACGATTCGGGCCGCACGGCGTTGAACGCAGTCAAATGGAAGAAACTGATATTGGGGCGGTCCAGCCTAGAGGTGAGAGCAGTATTCCATGTGAGGCCGGATCTGCGCCTTGTATAATTGTGGGCGGTGTGAAGGCATGTAATACTGCTGAAGGAAAGGCCAGTTTAGCCTTTCCTTCCAAATGACCACGAAACTGCACATCTCTCGATATGTCGACGCCAAGTATCCCAATGGTGGCTGCGGCGGTTAGGGGAGTGCCTTCAAATCGTAGAGGAACGACGAAGGGTGATTTTTTGGCGGTAAACGCGCAAACTTGTGTCTTGTTGGGGTTAAATTGGACTAGGTCAAGTCGTCACCATTCCGAGACTTTGGTCAACAGAGACTCGATTTCAGACACAAGTTTGTTCCAACACTCATCGACTTGTTCCCGAGAAATATTAGAGCGGCCAGTGTATAAGGCATCTCCAGTGCTGTCATCCGCATAACAATGAATGCCGCTGGTTTGCAGCATATCCTTGATATGCAGAAGAAACAAGGTTGGAGATAGTACTCAGCCTTGCGAAACACCAGCATTAACAGACTTGAGGTCCGAGCATGTACCGTCGACAACGACCTTGATGCTCCTGTCTGCCAAAAAACTGGTGATTCACTTACATAATTTCTCGGGAAGCCCATATGATGGTAGCTTCGCTAGAAGTGCTTTATGCCACACCCGATCAAATGCCTTTGCTATGTCCAAACTAACCGCTAGCGGTTCCCCCTTGCTCTCAACTGCCTCCGCCCATCGCTGCGTTAGGAATATTAGAAGATCACCAGCTGAACGATTCCGTTGAAAGCCATATTGGCGATCGCTAATCAGCTGGTGCTCCTCCAAATACCGCCGGAGCTGCCAGTTAATTACGGTTTCCATAATCTTTGAGAACAAGGAAGCTATAGGTATTGGTCTGTAGTTGGACGGGTCAGAGCGGTCCCCTTTCTTAGGGATCGGGTGGACCAAAGCGGTCTTCTACGAGCATCAGACAACGCCTAATGAATAAGAGTATTGGAAAAGACGGGCAAGGACGGGTGCCAACTCAGGAGCACAAGTTTGTAGCACTAGCCGACGGATGCCGTCAGGCCCACTCGACTTATGAATTTCCACCGAAAAGAGAGCTTTACGCACGGAGATCGGCCTGAAAATTATTTCCGACAATAGGGTGTGGTACCAGTCACCGAGGGACCGTCGGTGGTATTTTTCCTGGTCATCCAAAGTCGAGTTGGAAGCCAAAAGGGAGCCTAGAAGATCGGATATGTCCTTAACGCTGTGGGCCAACGAGTCATGTGATTTGATGGTGGGGATAGCTTACAAAAATTCCCTTGAACAGTCTTGGCGAGCAATCAAAATGCACGAGCTCCCGAAGGAAGTCGAACCAATCTCTCACCAATTCTGTTTACATGCTCCGCTTTTGCCTCAGGTATAGTCCTTTTGAAGGACCTGGAGGCAAAGTTATACTCCTTTTTTAATGCGCTGGTCTTTACATCCTGGAACATCGATCCATTGGCCCACGCTTGGTAGCTTACCCGCTAATGGCGTGTAGCAATCTTACATAGTTGACCAAACCAGGGCTGGGATTTGCCGCCTATAGGCACTGCAGAGCTTGAAATGAAAAGTTCCATGGCTTATAGCGCCATCTCGGCAACAAAATCGGCAACGATGTCTGGGTCATCCAGCGAGAAGCAAATTCGCCCCCATGGGTAGGATGCATCCCATCCCAATAAGCTGACCTATAGTGCCAACCACAGCGACAGCCCGAAAAACAAGGCCGTGATGGGCTTGCAACTGGCACTGAACTTCGGATCAGACAATGGTCCAACGAGCCAAGTCGAGTCGAGCCACTTGGTGTAATGGACGTTGAAATCATCAAGTATCATGATCTTATGGGATCTGTTGTAGCACGGAATCTGTAGCCATTGGATGTACCCATTAGTCGATCGGTTTTATCATTACCGCTGTGGGACCTATATAGGGAGGTATAGACGCGGGGATGGTCATGCACGATGCACAACCAGAGGATGGAGAGGTCCCTTCAAGACTTTCAAGACTACCAAGGCGATGAGGGCAGACATCCTCTCTGACATACGCGCAAACTCCAGCCCGTGGTACAAAAAAGTGTTCTCATTTGTACCCCGAACAGGAGAGATAAGAAGTATCAGCTGGAGAGGATATCTGAGTCTCGGTCAAAAATAGGAGGGCCAGCTTCGCCATCTGGAGGTGGTAATGGACGATGTTAAGAAGTCCTCTGAGGTTATAGAAATCCACGGTCATTGTGGTAGGGAACTTCTGTCGACTGCTCCGTTTGACCCCGGGCAGTTTTTGTCTTGAGCACAGATTCCCCAAGAATTCGCGGAGCTGCCCAGGTTTCCGGGTTCAAGTACCTGTCCTGAACCCGGAAGCCTAGAGATAGATTCTCCGGTGCTTTCGCGACCGGTACCCTACTGGGGAGTCTTTGCATAGTCTGTACTGCCATGTGTGGAGGGAGGGATGGGCAACCGGATCTCTCACATAACACCGTCGTCATTCGACGTCGGGTTTATGTAAGAGCGAAGCACTTATAAGCGCCAGCCCATTCAGCTGCAAATCAGCATGGTGCTACTTCGTAAAAAGAAGTAATTTATGTAAGTAATTGTATAATATTAAACAATATAAACTTAATAATAATTATATAAAGTGTTTCACAGTACATTGTACATCATAATATCAATGTAAAATGAAAATATGTTAAATGTAGAAGTAAATGATAAAGAACTAGAATCATCGTATATTATCTTCTAATCTAATATATAAAATTTCCATGTCACAATGTTAGTTACCGTACTCCTCCGAAACGGCTTTAGCGATTTTTACCAAATTTTATATGCGTATTCAGTAGGTTTGAGAATCGGCTACTATCTATTTTTAATACCCCTAAGTGATAAGGGTGGTCAACCCCTCAAATTTTAAAAGTTAACGCGGGCGAAGCTGCGGGCAACAGCTAGTCTAATATATAAAATTTCCATGTCACAATGTTAGTTACCGTACTCCTCCGAAACGGCTTTACCGATTTTTACCAAATTTTATATGCGTATTCAGTAGGTCTGAGAATCGGCTACTATCTATTTTTTATATCCCTAAGTGATAAGGGTGGTCAACCCCTCAAATTTTAAAAGTTAACGCGGGCGAAGCTGCGGGCAACAGCTAGTGAAAATATAAAATGAAATATATTTATCGAAATACAAAATGACGTTTATATGAAAAAAAAAAAAATTAAAAATATGAAAATAAAAACTCCAAGACGTCTACGATGTTACACATGGCGCGCGATAGCTCGCTATTTACGTTACTTATCGGGGTGCTATGTGTGCGGGGTGCGGGGCGCGCCTGCCCGGTTTTAGAATTATTGTTTACCGAGGCGTCACCATACCGTTTTGCATACCCTTCTTCGTATGGGCCCGAGCTTGGCCTCTCGTTTTAGAGCCTTAGTTACTCGTTCGTACAATGCACCTTCTCTTAGTAATTTCGCTTTCCTTCTCAAAATCGAAATTCTTCCACTAAATTACACTGCCATTTCTATGCTGAGTACAAAAAAAATGCTGAAATAAACAGACAAGATCACTTTTTTACATGACCTATTTTACTTAACAACTCTGTTGCATATAGGTAGGTATCTATACTGCATTGTCACTCTAATTCAAACACATCAACTGTTTACTTACTTACTTGACGCTTTTGCGTCTATTTTGCGTGCTGTGAGCCTGAAGCACTTCCTACTGCCAGTTAAGCTCCCGCAAGAATGCTAGCAGTCTCTTGACATCGGCGCAGATCTCCGGGAGCGTTCTCGGGCATCCGAGATGGGCAGCCCAGCCCGTAGCGGCGCTACTCATGTACACTCCAGTAGTATATGGGCCGCTGTTTCTTCTTCGTCTACGCAGTTTCTGCATAGCAGACTGTCCGTAACACCTATAGTGAAAAGATGTTTGTTATAATGACCATGTCCTGTTAAGGCGCAGTTCTGATCGTTACATCAACTGTTTGCTTTAATATTCGCAAGATAACCTAAGCCTAAATTTCGAGTGTATAGGATAATGGTCTAGTTTGTAAAGACCACATTTGAAAGTCCTGGGCACCCTGTTAATAGGTTTAAAAAATAATCTTGTACTATCTCAACATCTTTTGCTCACCGGTAAAGGTAATATCGTTAGGAAACCTGCATACCTAGCCAGATAAAAAGTCTTTGAGGGTATGTGAAATTTAACCGCCTTGGGATTACATCTAGGCCCCCAAAGCCAACTTATTAGGCATGCGCAATACACAGCATAAAGCGTATCCTTGGTAAAACGGCCTCGTACCATGTGGACGCGCCCCAAATGCATTAGGCCGCACCCTCGACCCACCCATGACAATCGAGACGGCTTTTAATTATTTTTATGTTATTACGCTTTTGGTCTCCACCATCATGTCATACTCATGACTTGACTAAATTTTCATACCGGCATAATTCGTCTTGATTCAAATGTCAGCATCACCAATTATAACCTCTTTTTTACGCCGGGAAATACTCTAAGGCATCCAGCGGAGGAGGGAGGATACCCCGGGCGGGTATGTGGGATGGATGGGAAAGATGGTAAGGTGGACGCAGATCTACCCACTAAAACCCGACGAGTGCTACCAATGCCGATTTTGGTGAGGTACCACAGATTCGCTGAGCAACAAGACACCTTGACGGCTAGTCAGTCTCCAAAAGGGACCGATGCCACCTCCATATGGTTGTCCCGAACCACAAAACAACCCCACCCAACGTTGGGATAGTGCAATGGGGTGACGTTCCCATCCTCGCCCCTTGTCTCCCTTGCTCATTTGTGTCCTCTTCTTATAAGAGGAGTACAAAGAGCAGCTCCCTCGGTTTATTTGGTTTGAACAAAGTTGCTGGGTTCACCTTAGGCTACTGAGCCCCACTGCTACGACAAGGCTTGAACCGTGGTGGAGAGATCGTAGGTGCTAGGTCCTTGTATCATCCTGCTCATTCATACCGCGAAACAGCGTCCCTGTGTTCCGTAAAGAAGGGCAGGCAGTGTTACTGGCTGAGGCTTACCATCTTACGTCTTAGGATACAACCTCCTGTGTGTTGTAAATATTTCTACTCATATAATATTTACGCAACGACGTAGTCAAGTGCGTCAGAAAACTGAAGAATTTTTTTAGTCATGTAAGCCAAAAAAGAATTTTTACGAAAATTTGCCTATTGGCCTTTATAGATTCAACGAAAGCAAAAAAGTATAGACGTCGGTTTTGAGTGATCGAGTAAATAGGTATATTCGAATCATAATATATTAACTTTATGATTCGAATACAGACCAAGTAACTCGGCTGTCACTGCTAAAGGACATCATGAGGACGCCTGACAAGATTGAAAGTCTGCATTTGAAGTGAATCTATCCACATGGGACCAGAATGTGAACTATTGCCGTTTAACTGTGCTACCCGATATAGACTTGTGGTCTTCTGTGAGACTGGAGAAGTAGATGTTTATATAAAAATTAACGTATTTTTAACGCGCTTTTACATATTAAAGCTACTAATAACAACTGAACTCGTAAACAAGGCGAACAATGCCGAAATGCTTGATACTTGTTTTTATAGTGGAAAAATCAATATTAATAAAATTACTTCCAGAACATCATAGTTTTTAATTAACCTGGTATTTAAATATGTTCATTGTCTCATGATTCATTTTATGGCGTGAATACTTTCTATTTCATCCACATTTTAGGCAAGTTCAGTGATCCCTGAATAAATTATGCCACATAACCGTCTCATTATGCCGGAGCTAATAAGGTATCGGAAAGGCTTCGGTTAGATTGAGATGAATGACGCCCTCCGATCTATCTGATCGTCAGACGGAATACGTAAGACGCTGCGTTTTTATATACATGTTTCAGATATATCCCATAAGCGCCTTAGGTGTAAATGGAAAATTATTAAAGGAATTTTATTTATATCTATTCTTATGAAGTAATTATTTTTTCTTAGAGAAATTCCAATATCTACTCTGTGCAGTCATCTGCTGTTTTCAGAGTAAACCATAAATCATTTTATATTACAAACGCACACCAAACGGGCAATTCAATGTTATTTTCTATTATGGATATATACATAATATTATATGTACCGTTCCAGGAAAAATATACTTATAACATTAGCATTAGAAATACAAAGTATTAATATCATCACTACTCACTCTACTCAAATGCATCTTCTTTAGATCAATGGTTATCTGGAAGAGACTGGTTCATCCGCTATGGGCTGTAAGAGCGCCTCTATGCATTTTTTTATGTTTCAAATTATTTAATTGTAATGTATTCTTAAATCATGTTATACTAATGAGGCATTTTGTCGTTGTTAGTTACCTTAAAAATGTTTCCGTATAACATGTATTATACCGCGGTAAAGACATCCGTCTGAAAAGCCACAATATTTCCAATTTGGCGAGAGTTTTAGGGCTTTTGGAACGTAATTATGTTAACTCTCGGAGTCAAGTGCTTAAGTTCACTTGGAGACAAATACAATTTTGTTATTTTTTGTCTTACACGACTGTTTCGGAACACTAAAACTTTTTGGTTAAACAGTTGTATCTTTAATTGTATCCTTTGTTGTTTAATATTGCGAATAATATTCAGGATTCAAATAAGACTATCTCTATAGTGTTTTGTAGAAACAGTGTAAATTCTAGATTATAATTTCTATTTTTGTTGATCGTTTGTATTCAACATTTAGATCTTTTACTAGTCACCAATCCTTCGAATTAGTCTCACTTTTGTAAGTCCCCTTTCCAATGTTATACGCCTAGTATATAATATATATGCTCCAACACAATTGTGTATTTTCCTTCTTACAAATAGCCGCGCGGTTGCTATACTCTCTAGGCGGTTCAGTGTGCGGTCTTTGAAAAATTATACGCAGTGTGTATGAGCACATAATACTATGCATGCGAAGCGTACTGCCGAGTAATCGATTTTACTACATAACATGATACGATAGACGAGACCAAGACGACCGATCCCTTGCCACTCGCATCCAACAGGGACCGGCCACTGCACGGATACCGTCTTCCAACCTGGTTAATGGCCGACCAAAACGCGGCCTCCACACTTGAACCTTATTGGTCCATCGGGCATCCGCTCCCTGAGTGTATAACCAGCTCACTGCCACTTCAACGAGCTTATTCTGTCCATGATATCGGTATATGAAGGCGTCGGTATAAATTCTAATTTATCGCAATTTTTTATTTGCCATCCAAACAAAATTTGCTTACGTGATTATTTCAAAATATTTAAGTAATTATGTATTAAGCCCCTACGTAACATCAGTACGTTCTTTAATACTTGACACTTTAAAAGAGCAACATAAAGCAGGTTGCAAAGTTTTATCGCAACAAAACGAGCAAATAGCAGAATTTAATAAAGCAATCGTCCTGCTTATCGCACTAATGAGTAGAGCTCTCCAGCGCTCTCCTCGCTATTTTATACATTTGAGAAGTTTAAATGATTTATATAATCATTTATTTTATAATTGGTATTTTATTCTCATATAATTGATTTAGCATTAACTTCGTTTTATCGGTTTATAGATCGCTCGATGTGCAATATCGATTTCTTGCAGTTTCAGCTGCCCAAAACCACACTGATATACATTAGATGACCTCGATTTAACATTTTTTTTAATCTGCTCTAAAATATCGAATGTATTTAGGTTTATAAGAAGAATCTCATTAAGTGGCACACTCTCATGATGGGAGTCTTTTTTGCGTTTCCTGTCCTTTTTTATCGCAGGGAAATCCTTATGGATGCAGCCAGGATCTTCGGGTAAATCCTGACCCAATGTGGGACTCGCGCCTGGGAGTGCCCACCCTAACTAAAACTACTCCGAGCGCCTTCAGTCGCTTTTTGAGGGTCCCGATTTGAGGATATGCAGGCAACCGACAGGATCACCTCAGTGGCCCCAGGCTGGCCCCAGCGAAGGCCAGACTACTCCTCGTAAGGAGGGACTGTGTCCTGTCCCAACCATATGAAACAACGCCATCGCGTTTGAAAGAGGTAGGGTTGACTTCGTGTAGAGTGCTATCAATATATTTGAAAATCCAAAAACCTTTTTATAAGATAGTTTGATAGACAAAGGGGCAGACCAGCTGCCTGGTCAGTGCCTAATATGATCAGTGAATATCCTGCCTGTTCTGCTCTTCTCTTCGAAACACAGCAAAGCTGTTTCACGGAAGAAACATCCATGCAGATGGCACAGCGCATCCGCACAATAAGAAGGATAGGTACTTGATGTGATACTGCGTTATTTAGCATTGCAGTAATTTCGTACCCACCCATGGCTGTTTCTTATTCTTCACAATCAGTTTGCCCACTGTTAGCCCAAACAAAGAACAAAGAAGTATTCAATACAAGCGATTCATAATAATAAACAAGACAATACACCAGACCCTCCCTCCACCTTAATCCCATTATTCCTGATTTGGAAGTTTTCTCAGCGTTCTGGAGGCGTAAATTTATTTACATCTAAATTATTATTAACTTCGTTGCTCAGCTCGCTGGATTGTCGGTTCACGTAAAAATTAAGTAATAAAGGATTGCTTTATCTCAAAATTCTACGTTTTGAAATACTTTTTGCCTACTAATTTCATGAGAATCTATGAAGTTTTTTTAATACTTATGAAATCCTTCATTTGAATTTAATGCAAATAAGTATACATTGACTTATCATTATCACGATGGTTATCTTACGAACTATTTATCCTCTATCAATGAACCTAGCAGTAAGTTTTCTTGGCGGTGTACAAACCTTTTTTTTTTTTTTGACGCAGTGGAAATGCTTTGCGCATTCACCCGGGGATATGGGTTGTCCCCGGGGATATGTGGGACTAACGCCCCCCCCCCCCCTTGGCGCCCGTATACCGCACTAAAACCACTGCGAGTTGCCTTCAGCCGCTTAAAGGGGAGTGTCCTGGATCTGACTAACAAAGAACACCCCCCGCGACCGGCCGGTTCCCTCAAGGGAACAAGTCGTCATCTCTGTCCCGCTCCGCGGCCTCCTTCTGCGAAATTACGGTTTCGCAGAAGGTGACCGCCGCCTGCCAGGCCTCATCGCTCTCGAGCATGCAGCGTACCACGCTCGAGAGCGAAAGGTCCCCTCCAAGCACAGCCACGAGATTGTGACGCTGTGCGGCCCATCTATCGCAAACCTCTAGGGTGTGCTGAGCCGAGTCCTCCACAGCGCCACATTCGTGGCAGGCGGTGTACAAACCTCGGTAGGTCAAATTGGCTACAATTCTGTTTTTCTTTCTTGTCTAAGCTAATCTGTTATAGCTGATTCGTCATCATCATCATCGGCCCTTATCTGTCCACTGCTGAATGTAGGCCTCCCTCAATGAACGCCAAGACGACCGATCCGTTCGCCGTTCAGAGCCATTCGCCTCCAACACGGACCGGCTACTGATAGTAATCGCTGATTACGCTGCCGTAATTAAAGTCTCTTAGTCTCTGTCTATTGTTGTGTTGTTCCTATTATTGTCTCTTTCTGTCATATTATATTGTATACTAGTATTAGTACCGAGTTGTATCGAGCACACACTAGTATTTCTGCTAGTTTCTAGTATATACTGGTAACCATAGAGCAGACATGCTCCTTGCTGGTAACAATTACTTTGTACAAACTCATTATAGAGCTAAATCAGTTCACGTTAGTCCTTTAAATTAATGGATTTTCGATGCTCGTATGATATAATTACAAAATTATTAGACGTGAAATCTCTTAGTGGAAGAACATGTTATGATTTATTTGGAAGTCAGTAAGAGGTAGTACCATGCTGCTTTGCAGCCGAATTGGGCCGGCACGACCGGGGTGGTACCTCTTGCTCACATAACACCGGCGTCAAGTGACAGCTATGCTGTCGCGTTTAGTGTGGTTGCGAGTTTCCGGTAGCATATTTGGTGGGGAAAAGAAGGGCAAAACATCTGTAGTTACCATTTGTAGGCTCCGACTGCTCGGTTGACTCCATATGACATAAAAAATACTTTCAATAAATTGAATAAATATACAGTTTTTTAACGATTCAGTGTCGAATAAGCTTTACTCAATAATATAAATTGGAAAGGATTTGAAACGACTTAAAATCTGTTAAAGAAATGATCAATATCTCCCCAAGCTACGCGTTTGTACGACATAATAATATTGATGTTTTTGGACAGCTTACCATAAACCAGGGTAGATAAATTACCCCACACCATGGTTCAGGCCTTGACGTGGCGGTGGAGCTCAGAAGCCTAGGGTGAGCCCAGTACCTTGGGCGAAGCTAATTGAGCCGAGGGCAAGGGGAGAGGATGGGAACCTCACCCCATTGTACTGTCCTGACGTTGGGAGGGATTGTTATGTGGTGCGGGACAACCCCTCTGTGAAGGTGACTAGCCGTCGAGGTGCCCTGTTAGCTTAACAGATCCGGGGCACTTCACCAAAGGCGGCACTGGTGGCACTCGCCGGGTTTTAGTGGGTAGAGTTGCGTCAAAGTAACATCAATCGGGCGCAGCGAGTCCCACATACCCGCCTGCGGAGACCCACTCCCCAGGCTGGATGCCTCAGAGCATTTAAAGAGTTAAAGAGAGAAAAAATGGGTAGATTACATATGCCTTTTCATACCTTCCATAATAAACTGGCTATCTAAGTTAAAATACTTTTTATTTAAAGGCAGTTCCTAAATTCTTTGCAGGAGGCAATGAAGATAACTTATCAAATATGATATTTCAAAATAACTATTCTCTCGTTTCATCTCGAATAATCCTTAGATGTAATTTTGTAGTGTGTAATAAAACTTTTTACACTTACCTGAGCTATTTTAACACATTTTACTATTTATAAACAGTTCGTAAAATTTTAAATGGAAGTCCATTTAAGTGGCGTTTTAAGAGCAAATTAAATATTTTTTAATTTTCATATTCAATAATAATCAATCTTTTAAAACGTTAATGTACAAAATGAGATATGGAGCGCTCACGTCACATACATTAAAATAATCTCAAAACAAACCCACATCTGCTTTCTACGTTAGCTCGCTCCCTTAAGTCATACGACACAGCGTTTCTTATATGAATATGTACAAACTAATGTAGTGTGGGTGTGTGTGAGTGGGTAACGACACTGCCCAAGTGCGAACCCCACACACGGCTAGGTTTAAAGCCAACCCCGGTCCTAGCTATGGTTTGGGCTGCAAATTTCCGCTGCAGAACAAAAAAAAAAAGAAAAAGGTTGGTACATAGATTGTATATTAGTAGAAGAACAAGTTGATTATAAATTGTAGGCACAAAGATTACGGAAATTATTTCATTAGTTTTTAGTTTTTTTTAAATTTTGAAGTCAGTTTTAATCTTTGTTTAAATTTTTTTTATTTCCTAATTTTTAGTGATTGCAAAATTCGATAACAGATTTTATTTGTCTGAAATATGGGTAGAACTATTAAACGCGTTCCCAGATTAGATAGCACTGTATTAATGAGATGAACGTAGAAAGGGTTTAAATCATTACATAACAAATGAAAAAACCGAAATGGAATTGTGTAAAACTTTATATACATGTAATTGAAAGCAATCACGGCAGATTTGCTGCTATTCATTAAATCATTCAGTTATATATAGGTATAGAACATCACCATCACATAGGTATAGAATTGATATTATGTTGACCTTGAAATACTATGATGCGCTTTCAAGGCACAGTTGTTTTTTGTTCATTTTACATCGACAAGTAATAAAATTACATGATTTTGACATATTATTTAGCCGTATGAAGTAAGCCCAATAAAAGCTGTAAATCGTCGAGGATTCCCCTCGACTGTATAAGGTCTCCATCATCACACCTGTAATGGCGCTTATAACCCATATGGATGCAAAGTTCTCATCAATTTAAATTAATTAATCCAAACACAAGGTAGCTACTGTAAACTGTTGAGGAGTTCCTTTAACTGTCATTTGTCTTCATCATCAGACCCTTAATGACAGTCACAACTCATCTAAGTGTAAAGTTCTCATCATTACAAATTAATCAAGCCCAAACACAAGGTTACTGATGTAAATCGTCGAGGAGTTCCCTCGACTGTCTTTCGGCTCCAGCATCAGATCGACTCTAGACCTTCATTAAATTGTAGTCCTTCAAAACACTTTATAAAAAAAATATCAATCGCACTAGTCACCCCTATGATTTCTCAATTTCTCTGGGATGCCATCATCAGATCCTGGTTTCCTTATCATGGGAGCATTTGGGAAGTATACCTTTTAGAACAAAAAAATATTTTTTCTCGCCAAATCGGTCTAGCCATCTTCGAGTAATCAGGTAACATACATTAAAAAAAAGGATTCCGACGAATTGATAACCTCCTCCTTTTTGAAGTCGGTTAAAAAGAGACACCTATATATTTCGCACTACAGGTAAGAAATGATGTAGCCTGGTGACAATTATAATAATTCTGAAGTGTAAACTTTTTATGTCAAATAATTGCAATAACAATTATTGTATTTCACCATATTATCCATCATAGTACTTTCTACTGATAAACTAAAATTCTAAGTTATAAGTTTTTACTTCTATCGGCAGTCCTTATGACTGGTTAAAGTTAACAGATAAAGATAAAGATATTTTATATGTAAACATGAGTATTTTACAATATTTGGTGATATCAAATTAAAGTACAGTCATGTTTTACCAGTAATTACGGCGTACAAATTATATAAAAATAATAATTATGATAAGTAAGAAAATGTTGAAATTATAGTTAAATTTAGTAAGGTTGTTTTATCATTTAAAGTAACAAATTGCGGACTTTTTCGATTAATATTAGCAATGAGCATTAAATTCACTGTCATTTAATTGTTATTTATAAAAAACTAAGATACGACTGTGTGTTCAAAAATATCAGACTGTTTATTCGTTGCTAAGCAACTGACCTGTCAATTTTTATTATGGAAAGGAGATTATAAAGCGTGTACTTTTGGATTTTCCAAACTTTTTTGACCTTTAAATTACAATTGACAGTTTAACGCGCATTGCCATTATTTAAAAGTCATAGTAATTGTGAAAAAATTGTGGTTTTAACCTTGAATATGTCCTGTAGAACGTAAAGCTTGGTAGCCTGTAGGCGCCCCCACCATGGTTCAAGCCTTGTCGTGGCGGTGAGGCTCAGTAGCTTAGGGTGAGCCCAGCATCTTGGGCGAAGCAAAGTCGAGGGGGCTCTTTGTACACCTCTTATAAGAAGAGGGGACAAAAGAGCAGGGGGATAAGGGGCGAGAATGGGAACCTCAACCTATTGTACTATCCCGACGTTGGAAGGCGATGTTCTGTGGTGCGGGACAACCCCTCTGTGGAGGTGGCGTCGATCCCTTGAGGGACTGACTAGCCGTCGAGGTTAGTAGAGACCCTGTTTGCTCAACAGATCCGGGGAATCTTATCTCACGAAAGGCGGCATTAGTGGCACACACCGGGTTTTAGTGGGTAGTGTAGTAGTGCATCCACCTTACAATATTTGATGATATCAAATTAAAGTACAGTCATGTTTTACCAGTAATTACGGCGTAAAAGAAAATTATATAAAAATAATAATGGTAGCTTGTAGGCGTAGTCAGTAGTGTCTCGTCGTGGTGTCTTTTGGATTTCATTGCCTGAAGCTGAATCAACTTATCACGCATCAGGTGGTAAGAACAGATCGTTATCTTTGACTTCGATCATTAAAGGTGAAATATGCGGAGCTTTCGTGACACTTTCAATAAAGTTAAGTAATAAACTACGTGTAATTGAAACAAGTTTAATGTTTGATTAAAGCCATATATTACGAATGCTTAACGTCTCCATTAGTGTTAGTAGCTTTTGTAGATAACAAGTAATTACGATAAGTGAAATAAATATACTATTTAGGTTTACCGGTAACCGGTAAACGGAAACCATGTCCGATGAGGTCAATAGTTTTTAAGGTGTGAAGTTTACGAATCCACATGTGGTTAGGGCTTTTATTTTTTTTTTCTTTTACGCCGGGAAATGCTCTGAGGCATCCCGCGGGGAGTGGGTCTCCCCAGGGTATGTGGGACTCGCTGCGCCCGAAAGGTGGTAAGGTGGACGCAGCTCTACCCACTAAAACCCGGCGAGTGCCGCCAATGCTGCCTTTGGTGACGTGCCCCGGATCTAATGAGCAAACAGGGCACCTCGACGGCTAGTCAGTCCCTCAAGGGACCGACGCCACCTCCACAGAGGGGTTGTCCCGCACCACAGAACAATTCTTCCCAACGTCGGGACAGTACAATGGGGTGAGGTTCCCGTTCTGGGCCTTTGTCTCCCTGCTCTTTTGCACCTACATGCTCCTACATGCTTTTTACCCTAGCAGAATGTGAGATTGTAGATAACTTTTGGGCTTGTTAAATTTTAAAAGCAAACAACGTAAAAATAGCTAGAAGATAAGTGGAAAACGCGAATCAGAAGATGGAAAGACGTGATTTGTACAGTTCATGAAAAAGGGTAGAAAATGAACCTAATATTAATTCATAAGGTTTAAATATTATATGCTCCATCGCTACACGCTTATAACTTGAAAAAAAAAAACTAGTAGTACAATACTAATGTCACTCATATTGCGCTTCCGATTTGGTCCATGGGCGACGGTAACCGTTCAATGCATCAGAACAATTATCACCGGAACAGATAACGTGACATAATGACTAATGTAATTGAATGATTAATTCCTATATGAAACAGTTGTGAGAAGGTTACTACTGTCACAGTATAAGTATACAACCAGTATGGAAACTACCAACAAACGCTCGAAACGGCACACACACACACACACACACAAAATGCGCTTAGGGATCGACGATGCTCATGTTTTGACGTGACAACGTCTTATAATTCGATGGAGCCGGCTGCAAGAACGAAAAGAACATGACGTATGCGGCGTTACCTCGCTCTGAGGCGTTCCATTTTCTTATGACGTTGTCACGTTCAACTATTGTCAGTAAACCGACTTTACAGACAACCGATTTTTTTTAAAGCATAGGAGGGCAAACAAGCAGTCGAAGCCTTTTGGCGACTATCGACGCCCATACACATCCACACAACCGGAGATTAGGCATCTATGCGTTGCCCTCCTTTTCCCTATCCCCCCAATGGGCCACCGGAAACTCACAAACCGCACGAAACGCGACAGCATAGCTGTCTGCTGTCACTTGACGCCGGTGTTATGTGAGCGAGAGGTACCACCCCGGTCGTGCCGTCCCAATTCGGCTGCAAAGCAGCATGACACTCAAATCAAATCAAATCGGATTTTATCGCGGCTTATTCAGTTTTTTACATGCCCGACGTTTCGGATACTTTACAGCAACCAAGTTCTCCCGTAGTATATTGTTGAACCGGTAACCTCCTGTTACTGGTTAAACATTCACAAGTCACCTGAGATCGACCTGACAACTACTGACGCAGTGATGTGTCAGTCAAAAATTTGTATTTCAATGGTAGATTCAATATGATTTGTTTCTGAGTAGAATGACGTCAAAAATCTTACGCTTTTATGACGTTATTTCCCGGCTAGGGTACCCCTCCGCAACGCCCCATAAGGGACTTTCGTTCCAAAAAATAGAAAAATGATCATCATCGATCCGGATATGTCCGAAAATATTAGATAACGCGGGCGAAGCTGCGGGCAACAGCCAGTGTTATAATATATTTTGTATGATAACAAATTCCGCCAAATTTGTGCTGCGACGTTATGCCGGTTCTGCGCTCTGATTGGCCTACTGGTGGCCATTGATGTATAATCGATGGGACATACATACAGATCACTGGTTGGTTTACTTGCTATTACCTCAGTGACAAATCACTGACCAGTTTCGTAATTTTATGGCTAATATTACTACTCTATCTGGTTATATGCTCGATGGATGATATACATAAATACTCTAACGGTTGGTTGTTATCGTTTATCTATAGAGCAAACAGGGCACCTCGACGGCTAGTCAGTCCCTCAAGGGACCGACAACACCTCCACAGAGGGGTCGGCCCGCACCACAGAACAACCCCTCCGAACGTCGGGACAGTGCAATGGGTTGAGGTTCTCACCCTCGCCCCCTGTCCCCCAGCACTTTTGTCCCGTTTTCTTATAAGAAGGGTACAAAGAGCAGCTCCCTTGGCTCAATTTGCTTCGCCCAAGGTGCTGCTGGGTTCACTTTAAGATACTGAGCCCCACAGCCTCGACAAGGCTTGAACCTTGGTGGGGAATTATTACCCCTAGTCTGATTTAAGCTATTACTAACATATACTACCATGATCATGGTTTCTGTAAAGTATCCGAAACGTTGGTCTTAATAAACTGATAAAATCCATAAAAGTTGTTTCATAAACAATACCCTTTTTCCCAAAGTCGGTCAGTAACAAGGTCCAAGATAGTTTTATGAAAGGAAAAGTTGTAAAAGAAAACGTGTTTCGGTTGAATCGAGAGCAAGGAAGTCGCTAACGATCAACGTAACAAGGATGCGGATGCTGGGAGGTCATGTGTCGGCTGACGGGCCGGGCGATGGGCGACGGTAACAGGTGATGGCTGACAGGTCAATGTCCTATTAAATTTTATAAATTACAAAATTGAACTTTTTAGTATATAGTCTGTTATCTTTTCACGCCGAAACCTTTATTATGCTATGATTTATTTTTGATAGATTTTGTAAAGGCAGATTATATGCTGAGGAATGAATATAAGATATTTAAATAGGAAAGAGCACGTATACGTGTAAAAAATCTTAGCCCATAAGAAAAGTCCCAGGCAACAGCTAGTATTTTTTAATGTGAAAGATATAAAAATAAGACTTACTCGAATACTTATCAAATACCTATCACACCTTTATGAGTATATCGCGTGTAAAGTATACCATAAAAATATGGTATATAAGCAACAACACTGCCAAGTTGCATCAAAACCCGTTCAATAGTTTTATCGTGATTGCGGAACAAACATCTAAACATTCGCATTTAAAATATTTGTCAGATTTTATAATAAAAAAATATTATCACGAAAATTCCATTATGAAGTTTTGTGTTCGCGTAGCGCCAATTGCCAAATTATAAACTCGATTACAGTATTTCCCACGTTTTCGTCTAAGTCCGCCATCTTCTAATCATGGCGCTTCATTTATGTCGTAATAATTTAAATTGTTTTAAAATTATATTTGTATTGTTCGTGATGTTAATTTTCTATCATTAAAACATTTTTCGAACAAAACAATATTCTTGCGAATTGGACTCGCACATGAAGGTTGCATATGAATATTTAACATTTTATATTTTAGTACCTACGACCTAAGTATTCCCCACATTTAGTTCGAGCAAAATATTATTATTTATATAATACTAGCAGACCCGGCCACGCGTTGCAGTGGCTAAGGTATATAAAGTGTATTCGGGATTCGAACCCGCAACCTCCGGCTTGAGCGTCAACACGCTTACCATTGAGCTACATAGGTCGTGAGTGAGAATGAGTTTTGTATTTGACATTACCTTGAGAATTTGACATCTGCATACTGTATGCAAAAAAAAAACAAAATATAAAAATATTGAGATCAATAATTGAAATAAAAACTACCCTAGGGAGTGAATCGATGGAGATGCATGACGGCGTACTGATTTTTTTATTGCATAGGAGGGCAAACGAGCAATCGCAGCCTTAGACTATTAATGCCCATACACACCCGCACAACCAGAGATTACGCAGATACGGTGCCCTCCTTTTCCCCATACCCCCTAGTGGGCAACAGAAAAGTCACAAAACGCAACAGCATAGCTGTCTCTTTACGTCGGTATTATGTGAGCGAGAAGTACCACCCCGGTCGTGCCGGCCCAATTCGGCTGCTAAGCCATGTACAAAAATAACTTCTACAAACAAATTTTATTTAAATTCTGTTTCTGCAACATTTTTCTGTAATTTACCAAATTATAATCTATATTTTTACGACAAATATATGATTACCTAGTAACAAAACTCGTTTGTAGAATAGAATGATAAGTATTAGATATAGAATTAGGAGTATATCATAGAATCGATAAACTATTACACCACGTTACTTACTCCTATGGTAAATTCGTAATTTATTGCATCAAAGAAATACCTTTCTATATGAAAATATATCTATGATCGTCGATACTGACTAATAATTATTTTAAAATTGCCCTAGGCGGGATTCGAACCCGTAGGCCGTGACCTGTGCGTGTACCTTTTCACCTTATCATTATTTTACTGCTTTACGAAAGAGAGGAATATACGTTTTTTTTATAAAATTTAATTTTTTTTTAACGCACCTGCAAATCCTTTGGTATAGCGGGTGTCTATGGATTTTGCTTCTCACTTACCATCAGGTGTACCGACTGTCCGTTTGTCCCACAGAAATATATCGAGATATAAAAAAAGAAATATATCGAGATCTTGATATATTTCTGTGGTTTGCCCCCTCTTCTATAAAAATAAGAGGAATATATAAATAAAAACGGTGTTACCGACATCTTATACGAGTTGCTTCTGGCCAGCTTTCTCCAAGTTTTATAATTTGTTTTAATTGTTTTTTTAAACAATAAAAGAAGTAATAAAAAATGTTTTAGAAATATAAATAAAATATAAATTATGTTTTAGACATACATTGCAAATACTCCGTGGGCAGATTGCATTCGTCCGTTTGACGGTTGACGTAACTTATTGTGTAATTGCTTTGTAATTTGTGTGGGATTTTCCGTCTGTGCATCGTTTTCAATAAACGCTACATTATTTGCTTCGATTTATATGGCATCCGTCAAGCCAAGTCCAAATATTTATTGTGTCAAGGTCTGTCAACGTCTAGTATATGTGATCAGATTTTTTGTACTTACATTACTACTTTTTTAGTAGTAATATTAAGCTATGACTTAATGAACATAAATATATAATAGTGCTAGCTTAAAAGACCTCTATCTTTACTTTCACTTTTTTAATCGTAAATTTTTACTTAAATAATAGTACTTTTATGAGCTAAGTTTGACCTAAAAAAAGAAACAAAACAATAACGCTAGCTTAAAATAAAGCTCTAGTTTTAATTTTAACTGGAGCAGCATATTATATTATATATAAGAACAGTACCTATGACTATTAAGAGCATGAAAAAAAACTTTTGCCAACGGTGTTAAGCAATAACTGTAAAATATAAACAAAATACCTATATAATAATAGTAACCATTTTTATAACTTTCGTTCCCAAACAAGTAAACGTTTTAGAAAATCGGAAAGAATTTCCCTAAATATAGAATACTAAGGTTAATGATGAATTGTGTAACTTTGTTGAAAAAGTTATTGATTTATAATATAAAATTATATATTATTATTAAATTATTATTAATTATTTATTATTATTAATTATTATTTATTTATTATTATTAATTATTATTACTTTTTTATTTATTGCATTGTATTTGAGACTCTGTTCTATTTTAAACACTTTTAAGTCACGGTTCTTGCTTTGTATGGGAATTCCACACATTTACAAGTATGAGGAAACTTAATACGATCCTTATAGGAACTATGAGGATCTCCGTGCAATAGCAGTGTTGGATGCGAGTGGCAAGGGAGCGGCCGTCTTGGCGTTCAACGAAAGAGACCTATGTTCAGCAGTGGATAGATAAAGGCTGATGATGATGATGAGGAAATATACAATACGACTATAAAGTTTTACATTATAAAGGCAAATCTCTACAAAACTGCCAAAACATAATTAAAATAAAACCTAATTGAAAAGTGTGGCAAATTTGCAAATACAATTCATTAACTTATTGTAATGTATGTAAATTCTAAAAGCCTCTACATCTCTACATAGAGTCTTGAGATGCTAATGAAATGTATGTAGCAAAGCACACGCGTGAAATAAAATTTACTCGCGTTCGATAAATGAAACACGTTACGAAGCTTAAAATTATTATTTCACCGCTGAAATTGATTTAATAGTGCATTTTTCGAGCGGAAGCTAGGCGCGGTTGAGGGGGAGGCAATATGGCGGCTATTACGTCACTTCTCAACCGTACGTTCGGAATTAGATCAGTAGCATGAGTGCAGGCCTCCGAGCGGTCGTGCCTTTACAGGCGTTTCGTTCGGGAACACGTAAAGTAGTGATTCTAGTTATGTGAATTTTTATCTGTTCCTTCTTTCATTAGAACTGGCAATGTAAGTTTTTTGGATTTTTTGAAAACAGTCAAATATATATTTTTTTACGATATATTGTAAGTTGCGGTCAGAAAAATCGTAATTTGTTTAACCACTAACCACCATTTGCGTGAGATGGTTAGGAAAGGCACAAACAATTTTTATCAATACCATAAATATCGAGTGCGAGCTTATATTCAAGTTAGCGATTAAAGACGAACTTCATTCTATCGTGACCAAAGAAACGAAAAGTAAAACTTACTAAGTAAACTAAATTAATTAAATAGGCATTTAAAACATTTTATTAAGTTTAAATAAGTGATAGTTTTAGCTAATAAAAAACATTTTCACAACTTCGCTTTTGCGTGTGATGTGATAGTATGATAAAAATGGTAGAGTTTTTATCGCAAGGGGTAACATTAATAAAAGCAAAAAATATGCTTCCAAGCACTATTTTTCTGGTACAAAAACTTCCTATCTTTTGTTACAAATTGTATTTGTGTCATAATACTATCTACGAAAAAAAGCTCTACTATTTGTCATGACCGAAACAAAAAACGCAACAAAGAAAATGGACTGTTTAATCTATACAAACGTAAACTTGTAAAACAAATAATGATAAATGTATTTCATGTTAATCATTTGTCATTTCTGGTTAGATCATTATTTAAGATTTCATTTGACATATGCAATGGATTCAGTTTCATTGTGCTTTTGTTTAAAGCTTTTGTGACAGAACTGATTAAAAAGAATTGCACGATCTAATCATACACAAACTAAATTTTTATTTTTTATGTAGTATGTGACTTTGCATACCGAAACCAAAATTAGTCTTCGAGGACATAAGAATTTAAAACACCTAGAGGCTAACAAAGGTGAACCGATTGAGATTTTGATGTCTCACATTGAATGAGATAGACAAGTATGAGACAGCGTCTCACACTCGACTGGTCTGTCTCATAGGATATCATGAATATAACGAATGGTAGAGTTTCTAGCTGTAATTGATACATTGTTTCGGTGACGGGCAGTAGCATCGTCCATGTGACCTACTTAGCTCTCCTATCGCCCACTCGCTTGCTCAGTGTGGCAATTATGAACAATTTTTACGAATGTCATTTCTATTAAAACCTCAAGTTTTTGACAGATTTGGAGTTCATTGGCAAATCGTGTTCATCGGTGCGTGACGACGAGTTTTTTTTTTCATTTGTAATGATCAATATATTGATTTAAAATCCTAGTAATAATAACTTTTGTTTAAATAATGTTGTAGTAACAAAAATATATACCTATTTTACGGAATCTGGTTATGGACTGTAAGTGAATTTACCCTAAATATTTCAAGTCGTGGTTTTATCGAGAACTAAGTATTTTATCCGGAAGGCTCATCTTATTTTAAATATAATGGATAAATGTGATAATTTATTTGTTAGTTTCATAGTATGCTTGGTAATGCTCGGGTTTCATGGCTACATGAAATAGAGCAGTTTGCTGTAGCTAATTAAGTTTTTAATAGCGATCAATCAAGCGTAATATACAAATTGAAACTGTCTTTCTATTATATTAAACCTCACGCTTTTGTTACTTTTACTTATGGTCTACTAAGATACTATTTCCTATATTAGGTTATATAACTATAATTAAGAACATTTTATTTGATTCCCATATACAAACGGTGCTTTTGCCCTATTACTGAAGTTCTGCTGATCGCCAGTCATATTGCAAGTATTTTCGAAGTGAAATTTCTTTTTTTTATGTTAGTTGGATAGGCAAACTGGCAAACGTACCACCTGATGGTAACTGGTCGACGTCGCCCATGAACATAAACTAGTATACCTGGAACGAGCCCAGGCAACTCATTTATGTGTTGCCTATTCTGAGACATAAGATGTTAAGTCTCGGTGCCAGTAATTACACTGCCTGTCTTGCCCTTCTCTCCGAAACACAGCAAAGCTGTTTCACGGGAGAAACAAGCAAGATGGTGGTACCCATCCAGCCGGGAGCGCGGCTGTTCATCACACATTTATAGAATTTAGCCTACGATAGAACTAGATAAGTATCGACCATCAGGATTATTAAGATAATTTTAAGGTTTATTTCTATATAATGTTAATGTTTCACGTATGACATAGTGATTTTTTTAAAGAAAAAACTATTTTTTTATTGTCTTTACCTCGAATGAAAAATGTTTAAATAAGTCGTATTAAAGATTGTACCGTAGTATAAAAACACTTCGTATTTAAATCAGTCTCGTACTTGACCGTTTTTTGTCTATCATTTGATGAAATACCCTTTCATTTCACTAACTTTGCACTTACAGCTGGAATTAAAACGTCCGAAGTTGACTTCGTATAATAAATTCGTTCATTTGTAAGTGTCACTGCAGACGCTTCGTTGTAACTTGATTCTAGAACTTCCAGAACCTTCGAAGCTCTATTCCTAAACTGAATTTCTATCTTGACAGGTTAATTGTATGAAATGGGATATAATAAACATGATATATAAATTATGGGCTCACTTACGCTGCAGGGTTTATGTCGGTCGTTACTGACAACGTTTATCACTATCACAATTAAAGCCCTAAAGCTATGAATATAACTAATAAGAGAAAATATTACGCTCTTTTGTGGGAGGTGGATATTTGCTATTGCAACTCTTGTGAAGTCTCTTCTTTACCTTGTCATTTTTAATGATCTCAGGACGTAGATATGCCCCATCGAGCATATAACCGGAATAGAGGGGTATCGTTATATTTTGTATGAAAACAAATTCCGCCAAATTCGTGCTGCGACGTTTCGTTCTGCGCTTTGATTGGCCGACTGGTGACCATTGATGGATGATTGACCGATGGGATTTACATCAGATAACTGATTGGTTGAATTTCTATTACGTCAGTGACAAATCACTGACCAGTTCCGGAATTTTATGGCTCACATTTACTATTCTATCCGGTTATATGCCCTGACTTGCAAGTAGCAGCAGAGATTAATCAGAAAAAAGTTAAAGAAGAGAAGAAAGAAATTTTAAAGATTTAGAAACGAAGAGACAAGACAAAAAAGACACTTACTGTCAGGTCTAATGTAAGTCAAGTTAACTCTACTTCAATAGATTGCGGTGGAGACGATAAAGTTTGGATGCCTTAAAACTAAATGGGATAGAGATCTACCGTAGCTGGTCCAAGTTGGTTACGACAAGGAATCGGCCGTGGTGGTGATTAAAAAAAGATACAAGTGCTGGCAGAAGATATTACTAAAGTCGCAGACCTATCCCTTATACTTAGTATGTTAAAGTGGCAGACGACCGATTGGTCAAAGAGCGGTTACCATTTAGTTAAAAGTTTTTTGGAACAAATGTAAAATTTGACGTTTCGAATCTAGATATAGGTAAATATATCAAGTGATTGGAAGTAGCCAGAGAAAGCTTAATTATGCTCATTCTGTATCCAGCAGCATACATGATGGTAAAGATGATGAATCTTTGAACAAGTTGGAACCAGCTGCCACCTACTAATATTTGAAAGGCAAAGCATCTGGTAATGATATAGCGGATGTCTATGGATGTCGTTTATCACTTACCACCAGGTGAAACGATTGTCCGTTTGGCCTAATTTCAACTAATCCTTTTAAAATATACAATAGTAAAAGGAGCGAATATAAAATTCTGAATTGAATATCAATCTTTTATCAAAATTAACTAGTCAACAAGGGAGATATGAAAAATCACCATCAATATCGAATTTCATGACAAATAAAGCAAAATGAATGTTTAAATTCGTAAACGTACCAAGGCCGTACGCAGAACATGTAACAATCCGCCTGCGACTGTACAAAATACTTTTTGCCTATTTCACAGTCCATTATACCAATATTAAATAGCTTAGGGAAAAAAGTACTTTATTCACTGTTTTATTCTTATTTATTCAACCCGGATCAAATATTTTACCTTTCTGCGTCGGAACGGAAAATACATATGGCTACGGAAGTTTTAAATGTACGTCCATATTTCCGAAAGAATTACTTTTGTGATAATTCTATAACATTAAAATTTTAGGGAAGATGTACTGTATTAATTGTGATTAAAAACTGCATCCAAATCGGATAACACTTTTTGGAGCTATGGTGCCTCAGATGGACATACTGATCAAAATTATAAAATGGCTCTTTTTGCGTCTGGGTTTAAAATATTTTATGTTACCCTTGCCCGCAGCTTCGCCCGCATTTGTTATATTATGTGTGTGGTAAAATGACTTGGTAGCACATATTAAAACCGGACAATGGAAGATTATTGATCATTACTAGAATTTAATATGTGTGAACAAGCGTGATTTTATTGAATATTATAGTTGAATACTAGAATTATAAACCTAATCATGTTAATAA
Organism: Helleia helle; assembly: GCA_963853865.1. Classification (NCBI taxonomy): domain Eukaryota; kingdom Metazoa; phylum Arthropoda; class Insecta; order Lepidoptera; family Lycaenidae; genus Helleia; species Helleia helle. Next base: position 9,113,211 of record OY971434.1, read on the forward strand.
ACAAGAATAATCCGGATACTCACAACTTGGGGATATTAAGATAAGAGTGACGAGGTACCTTCTAGATCGTCACTTTCCATCAGGCGAGACATTAGCCAAACGCAAGCATATCAATCATAAAAAAATATATTCATATTTTCGAGGCTTATCTATATTAAATTTCACGCAGGAATGTTTAAGCTTCATCGAATATAAAATAAAAATAACTCCCAAACATACAACGAGCACCAGGGAATACAATGATCACCGTTGTGATATCAATGAAATAATAGTATTATAGGATGGATGGATGGATCAGTCATCGGAGGGGACTTGTCTCTGCCGAGCGTCATCACCGCGATGCTCGGTGACGATGAGTCCTGGACGGCAATGGTCTCCTTCTGCGAGGCAGTAATGTCCCAGAAGGAGGCCTCCCCCCGCGGGCGACGAACGGGGGTGCGTAGGAGGCGGTACTTAATTTAATGCGCCTCCAGTAACGCCCCTGTGCTCGTGTCGGGTTCAGGATGGGAACCTGGGCCCAGTATGACACGATGTTGCGGGGATTGCTTAGTAGCGGCCGGGCAGTCCCCCCTTACGAGGAGTCTGGCCTTCGCAGGGGCCAGCCTGTCGCTGAGGTGATGCTGTCTGTTGCCTGCCATATTCGGGACCCTCAAGAAGCGGCTGAAGGCGCTCGCAGTGGTTTTAGTTAGGGTGGGCACTCCCAGGTGCGAGTCCCACATTAGGTCAGGATCTACCCAAAGATTCTGGCTGCATCCGTAAGGATTTCCCTGCGATAAAAAAGGATGGATGTATGGGCTAATAAGATTCAGGAATGGAGGCCACGTTTAGTTAGACGAAGTAATGGTCGGCCATTAGCCAGGTGGGAAGACTGTGCGGTGGCCAGTCCGTGTTGAATACGAGTGGCAAGGAAACGGTCGTCTTGGCGTTCATTGAAGGAGGCCTATGTTCAGCAATGGACGGATAGAGGCGGATGATGATGAAAGGATTAACTTACTCTACCAGGAAGACGTTACAATATGTAAAAGTAAAAATATATTAAAATATAAGACCACCATAAAATTGTCAATCAAGAATCCATTTGGACATCACTAAGAGGCTTTTTAAAATTAAAAAAGGCTTTCACGGAGAAAAACATCACTGTATTTTATGTCGTACATATACATCATCTTTTAAAACATTATATAATCGTGTACCAAATAAGTGGATGTAGAAAGATAAATTGCAGGAAAGAACTGTTATCATCTTCAAATATTTGCATTAAGATCGTACGAATAAAGACGAAGAGTCTGACCAGTATACGAAGACCCCCATACTACACACAAGTTCCCCGCGGATATTCACAAATGGGCGGACGCGGGGGGGGCGGGTGAGGTCAAGTTATCTCCGCTGGACTAACAACGCTGTTACTGTGGGCGTCCGTACGACCTACATAGTTTAATTGTTGTCGGGAGCCGCCTTGCAGGCGCCTAGGCTTCGTGGGTGATACTGACGTGCACGTAAATCATATTATGTCCTTATTAAATTAATTAAAGTAAGGGGAATGCGATGATTCAATTATATACAAAAAAGTAACAACGTCGGATATGGAGCAACAACGGATTAAGACAAGTGAAGCTTTATACTTCTAAAATGTATGGCTTGTTTGGAGATATACTATTGTGTCAGTTCTCAGAAATCTTCTCGTAATCCTCTTCATATCCAAGAATAACATTCTTTGATAAATAAGACGTGGAATAAGTGAGATCTAGATCCTTCTTTCTTCTTTAATGCTGGGAAATGCTCTGAGGCATCCCACTGGGGAGTGGGTCTCCCCAGGTGGGTATGTGGGACTCGCTGCGCCCGGAAGCTGGTAAGTGGACGCAGCGCTACCTAAACCCGGCGAGTGCCACCAATGCCGCTTTTGGTGAGATGCCCCGGATCTAATGAGCAAACAGGTTCACACAACAACTCAATTAACCTTGACGGCTAGTCAGCCCCTCAGGGGACCGACGCCACCTCCACAGAGGGGTTGTCCCGTACCACAGAACAACCCCTCCCAACGTCGGGACAGAACAATGGGGTGAGGTGAGAGATCTAGATCCAATCCAATCCAGTCTGATCAGTGATCATATTGATCAAAGAATTTGGAGTTGGTATATACGGCTTGATTTTTTTGGCGCTGCGTGGAGTTGTCAAATCATTCTGCATTTTCTACCGCATCTACTACGGAGAGTGTTCTGAGGAATTGTTCGGACATTGCAGTAGAATTCCACCACCAGACATCATGTCAAAATTCCAAATGTCACTCACGCCAACTCGATGTCCGGAAATCTACAACAACTCGATTTTTACAGCATTTCCTGACTCAACCACTATATGGCACCAACTGCCACCTACGGTATTTCCGAACCGATAAGACTTAGGGACCTTTAAGAAAAGAGAATACTCATATTTCAAAGGCCGGTAACGCACCTGCTAATGATGTAGCGGGTGTCTATGGATGTCCCTGATCACTTACCACCAGGTGAACCGACTGTCTGTTTGTCCCCTCTTCTATAGAAATACGGTCCATGTCCATCAGTGGAGGGAAGGAGTTTGATGATGATGAACGGCCCACCCAAGTGACTGAACATAACAAACAAGTCATTTCTATATATAAAAATAAAAATATATTATGTTAATTTATACAAATCGACTAAACAAAACCCACCGAGGATTAGTGGTTTCTATGAAATCAAGATGTGGCATGGAGCTGTTTTTCTTTTTCTTTTTTTTTTTAACGGTCACCAATAAACTAATGAAATAAGCTAACTAGCTTATTAGCTGCTGTGTTTTAGCTCTTAACGCTTTATACACAGCCTGCAGGTTAGGCACCATATCTGGACTGATCACTATTATTTTAAGCCCATGTCACTCAATGATAGCATAGTATTATTGATGATAAAATTTTATAAATAGAATGAGCAGCTTCGAAGATTACCTTCTTTATTATATTAGTTAACTAGTAGCGCCTCGCGGTTTAACCGGCGTCGTTCCCGTTCCCGTGGGAATATGGGAATAAACTATAGGCTATGTTACTTGCTGAAAAAGCATTTAAAATGGACTCAGTGGCTTAGGCGTGAAATCGTAACAAACAAACTAACATTCGCATTTATAACATTACTAGATGCCCGCAGCTTCGCGTGCGTTAACTTAGATTTACAACCGTATCCGGATTGATGATGATTATTTTTGTAGCTTATTTTTTAGTCCAAGGTTTAAGCCATCGCCATTTTAACTTTCAGCCAAATCAGTTCAGTCGTTTTACCGTGAAATATCAACAAATATCCAAACTTACAAACTTTCGCCTTCGTAATATTAGTAAAATTTTTTTTATGTTAGTTATAGTAGATAGGCAAACTGGCAAACGTACCACCTGATGGTAAGTGGTCGAAGTCGCCCATGAACATAAACTAGTTTACCTGAAACGGCCCCAGGCAACTCATTTATGTGTTGCCTATCCTGAGACATAAGATGCTAAGTCTCGGTGCCAGTAATTACACTGACGGTCTTGCCCTTCTCTCCGAAACACAGCAAAGCTGTTTCACGGGAGAAACAAGCAAGATGGTGGTACCCTGCAGCCGGGAGCGCGGCACAGCGCTTCCCTCACACCGGTAAATAAGTTAGGATATGTATTTATATATTCTCACAGTAATTTGTGTTATTAGTCTTGATGACATTGCACACCAGAACTCATTTCTCAGAGGAACAAAGCCAATGTCTGTTTATCATAATCAGAAACCTCAGTAAACTTAATATTATATCATGTTTCAATGCAGTTATTTTACCGGGCTCGTATGTCACACGAAATAAATATGATCGCACGGATCGATCCATCAGGTTAAGCTCTTTCCGGGGTTGGTCCGTGGATGAGTGACCATCTTTACATAAGGAGGCTCCTCCGTGCATCGGAAAGCATGTTAAGCTCGCAACTGTCATTCGTGGATCTTTGACAGTCATTACGGGTCTTCAGAAGCCCGAAAGTCTGACAACCAGTCTTACCATGGGAAATCGAATTACGCAGTTATTGGGTTGTGGGGATCAGATAGTCGGGCCATTTAAAATACTGGTATCCAGCTTCATCTGGTTAGACTGGAAGCCGACCCAAACACAGTTGGGAAAAGGCTAGTTAGAAGAAAACAATGTCTGACAGAGATTATTTAAATTATAGTATGCGCTTTCTTGTGCGCTTTTTATATAATATTTTTTATTTCATGGTTATTTTCACGCGAGAACAAGATATTAGAAGATGCTGTTGAAATGTAAAGCTTCATGAAACAAATGTGAAAAAATGTAAATAATCCGTTTAAAATAGTTTGAACAGCGTTACATATTTGTTATAGTATGCGTAAGCGAAACAGTTTGAAGTGGTTTTTTTTTACTGAGTATTTGATATTAATCGAAATCTGAACTATGGGATATGTATCTTGTCGTTTACTCAAAAAATAATGTTTAAATACATCTTAAATCGTAAGGAAATCAGCAGTTATTTATATTATAATGGAAATTGGACAGGAGGCGAGTACCCAAATATAATTACTTTATCATTCCACGGTCTGACGTGAGCCGAATTTAATTGTGTCGCGTCACACATTTCGTCGTGAATATAATATATTGTGAAACCAAAAATGCTTTACCTTTTTTAACATGTTAGTATTGAGAGGTCACTGATTCGATCCCGGGTTATATTTATTATGAATTTGTTGTTTCGTGTAGTATCTGCTTTTCTTGTCTTTTCTCTTACCATGGTTTTTAATTATTTTAATATAGTTTAACGTTCACGTAATTATAAATCACGTATCAATCTAACTAACATAAAATAATGATAAACGTATTCATTAATGATAAACGTATTCATTAATGCTGGACGTTTTTAATGACATATTTTATAACAATATGTTTGTAGAAAATAAAGCCTTTTTAATACTCGTTTGACAGAATACTCCTATAAATGAAAAGCTCAGTCCGTAACAGAACAGCAATTAACTGCTTTGTAGCAAAAATATCAATACAACGTAATACTGCTTTGTGATTTTCATTTCAAATTTTCAATCATTGCTTATTTTTTTCATGAAAGAGCTTTGTGTATTTAAGATGGATCAGGTCGGCGCAACGTCGCGGGGATCGCTTAGTGGCGGCCGGACAGTCTCCCCATACGAGGAGTAGTCTGGCCTTCACCAGAACCAGCCTTTTAAAACACCGTCCATTATATCAGATTTGATAAACCACAAGTCCTCGCAAAAGAACACCGATTCCAACCAAGGATGATCCGTGAGGCTATTGAAATTAAAAAACATCCTAATTTCAATAGAGAAGATGGCTGGCTCTTACCACCTGCTTGGGATCCCATTATTAATATTATCAAATCAAAATCCAAGCATAATATGTCACAGATTAAAGATACAGTTAGCACTTTCTGCGTAGATAGGACTAACCAAAATATTGATGTATCATAGGGTAGTTTCGAATAACTTTGTAACATTAGGACGTATGACACCTCAGTCCTCCCGTGACCATGGTTGCTGTAAAGTATCCGAAACGTCGGGCTTGTAAAAATCTTAATAAACCGCGATAAAATCCGTAAAAAAGTGTTTCATTATAACATAAATGTGTTCATGAGAGAAAAACTCAAATTACTCATGAGTTATCTATGCGCCTTAGCGCAAGATGGTAAGTGTCGATGCCAGAAATGACGTGCCCATCCTGCTCTTCTTTTCAAAACATAACAAATCGGTCCAGCCCGGTAATGAACCTTACGTCGTTATATTATTTCAAACAGCGCCATCTAGTCTGTGATAGGAAACCTTTATAATTCCATAAATCGATCAACTTACGGTTGAACTAGTCGACGGCGCGAACTCCAACAAAATGATTGCTATTTCACCTGACATAGTGCGCGAACATGGGTGCTAGAATGAAATGCACAATAATTCATTCCTAAAATGTCCTTTTAGCAAAACAGTTATTATAGAAAAACTATTAATATGTATCTTTTAAAAATAAATTTATTTCAACTTTTGAATAACTAAACTATATCTGTACGGGCTTTATTTTTAAACTTTCGTGCTCCGTGTACTATTTATTTTCGCCCAAAGTTGGGCTAAAATCAGTGTTAAAATTCGAAAGTTTAGAAGCTAGTATTTTTTTAATGTATATTATATTATATATAGATAACGACGATATCAATTTATATTATACTTAGTTTTTCATGGTCAACGTCAAATATTGTAGTAATTACTGTTCTGCGTTTGTATGGAAAGATGAGCGACTTGTGTAACCTTAATAAAATTAAATATGTATTGAGAATAATTGAGAATAAAAGTTTTTTCCATATTGTGAAGGGTAAAACTGAGACCAACTAGTATCAAATCACTTTCAATCACAATCAAATTAGCACAATCTTGGTTCATTCCTGATAGTGACAGGTGACAGTACAGTCTGTGTGTAGTGGACGATGAAGGTTGGTCGTGAGCGGAGAGCAAGCGAATGTCTCGACCATGCATATACGGAACATGAAATTGTTACTAAATAATAGTCATTAGCGAATATTCACAAGGATTATTATTTATTCCCAGACTCAAAAAAGGGACGCGAAAAATAATGTTTTTTCACCACGGTTCAAGCCTTGTCGTGGCGGTGGGGCTCAGCAGCCTAAGGTGAACCCATCACCTTGGGTGAAGACAATTGAAACGAGGGAGCTGCTCTTTGTAGGGGTACAAAGAGCAGCTCCCTTTATAATAAAAGGTGTCAAATGACTAGGAAAGGACAAGGGGCGAGGATGGGAACCTCACTCCATTGCACTGTCCCGATATTGAGATTCTATTCTGTGCTGCACGGCTAGGCAAGGGTCCCCTTGCCTAGCCGTCGATGTACCCTGTCATTCAACAGATCCAGGGCACCTCACCAAAGGCGACATTGATAGCACTCGCCGGGTTTTAGTGGGTAGAGCTGCATCCACCTTACCACCTTTCGGTATTTTCGGGCGCAGCGAGTCCCACATACCCGCCTGGGGGAGCCCACCTCGCGGGGGCTCCCCCGCGGGATGCCTAATCGCATTTCGTTCTTACCATCAATATAAATTACAGGACGTTGCAACGACTATTATAAAATAAAATACGAAGTGATGACGCTATGTCATTATTCGTACTTAACAAAACCCAGATTTAAGCAATCAAATGTACCCATAAGGGAAGCAGTGTTGCCAACTTAGCACATTCGGTGCTAGATTTGGCACTATTTTCGCAAGACTTGCACTTTAATTTAACAGTCAGCACATCTAGGACTAAACAGCAAACATTCTGATTTATTTCTGGTCACCGTTCTTTAACGCCCGGAAATGCTCTGAGGCATCCCGCCTGGGTAGTGGATCTCTCCAGGTGGGTATGTGGGTCTCGCTGCGCCCGAGAGATGGTAAATGGACGCAGCTATACCCACTAAAACCCGCGAGTGCCACCAGTGCCGCTTTTGGTGAGGTGCCCCGGATCTGTTAAGCTAACAGGGCACCTTGTCGGATAGCCAGTCCCGCAAGGGACCGTCGCCACCTCCACAGAGGGGTTGTTCCCCACCACAGAACAATCCCTCCCAACATCGGGACAGTACAATGGGGTGAGGTTCCCATGCCCGACCCTTGCCCCCTGCTCTTTTGTCCACTCTTCTTATAAGAGGGGTACAAAGAGCCCCCTCCGCTCAATTAGCTTCGCCCAAGGTGTTGGGCTCACCCTAGGCTACTGAGCCCCACCGCTACATCAAGATGTGGCGGTGGGGTTACTATTGGCTGATTAAAAATTAAACAATGTATTTTTTCATGTTTGAAAAAAAAATTGCATGCATTTGCGTTTGCAAAAATTGCATTTGCATCTTTTTGTATATTTTTTATCAATCTAGCATTATTTGAGACGTCATTTAGTAACCACCTGAAATATCGAGTCGGCAACCCTAAGAGTCTTTAGACTTGAAGTTGGATAAAATTTAGGTTGACCGTATTAAGGAACAGATAATAATGGTTCCGAAGGCTTTAGCGCGTATACCAGTCGTCCACCCAGCCACCCGCTCTGTAGATCACAGGGTCTGTAGCGCATTTAGGATTTCAGCTTGGGTCTACTATTAAGCGTTACCTTCACCCAATAAATTGTTCGCCTAATTTCATGCGTACCGTACCTACTCGGGTTTCAAGGGCTGTGATATCGTTTTATTTATTACCAAATAACCTTTATTTATACGTCAATTTATAATGTTATGTACCTTCATTAGAGTGTGTAAATATTTTACGCCGTAAAGATGCTTCGTTATTTAGAAGTGATTTGGGAAACGTACTTTAGTTATTAAAGTTGATCGGATGAGACGAAAGGTACTGACAAATGTATAAAAATTATTCGGCAAACTAATTTTAAAATGTCGTTTACATATTTACTAATCTAAAGCTTTAAATTTCCGATGCGACGTTCGCTCTATCTCACTGTCTCTCTCTCGATCTTTTTCAATCGCTTGCTCCCTACTATCACTCCATGGCTATGTGCGTCATGCTACGTTCGCCCTTTCTCACTCTCTCTCAATCAGTCTCAATCACTTTCTCCCTCTTCTTGGACAAAAACGTTCCACATTTCGTGACGTTTCATCCGTAAAAAATTTACCCTCATACGCACAAAGAAGTTTCACTTCACAATCAAAAGATACTTAAATAATATTGTAATTGTCTCGTATACGTAGTTTTTCCTTTTGGGATGAGAAAATACTAACTACTTCCATCCAACATCTTAGCCACACTATAAAATTATGATCTTGCAAAAGGTATTTTTGTGTGTGGTATAAGATTCACAGAATTGGACCCGGGCTGATAATAATTATGATACCTAATAATATTTCTGTGTTAGCTAGATATAAGGTCGAACAAATACCGATATCTCCACCATAGTTCAAGCCTTATAGTGGCGGTGGGTCTCAGTTGCCAGAACCTTGGGCGAAGTCAATTGAACCGAGGGAGCTGCTCTCTGTACCCATCTTATAAGAAGAGGGGACATAAGGGCAGGGCCCCCCCTGGGGCGAGGATACGAAACTCACCAGATTGCACTGTCCCGAAGAAGGCACCTCGGGGTGCCATGTTGCACATCAGATTCAGGACACCTCACTAAATGCGGCATTGGTGGCACTCGCCGTGTTTTAGTGCGTAGAGCTGCGTCCTCGTCACCATCTTTCGGGCGCAGCGAGTCCCACATACCAGCCTCAGGAGCCCCCTCTCACCCGCGGGATGCCTAATAGCATTTCCCGGTGCAAAAGAAAAAAGATACCGATATAAAAAATTTCACTGTTCTACGCTAATGTGAAAAACTAGTAGCAAGAATTAGATTGGTGAAAAGATGATGATTTATCCATTACGGTGATGATAATAATGACTTTAACAAAGGTAAGGATGCTGATGATAATACTTAAAAATAAAGTCTTATACGTGTTTCGTTATCGTACCTTACGCAGTAACAATGACTTATCTATTTCCATTCTCTCATTATCTAGATACAAACTCAAGTCAAGGTTCCCAGCCCACATGGCATTTGCATGAAAATACATATAGTCGTTAATTTCACACGCAAAAAGATGTTATCGATATCTTTTATGCCAATTTTAAGACGCATTAAGGGGGAAGCGTTTTAATCGCGGATATAAAAAGTAGTGCTTGAAGTGATGTATTTAGTTTATGGTTCCAGTGGAAGGGATGCGCTGTGCTGTCTTTAGTTTATGGTTCGAGTGGAAGGGATGCGCTGTGCTTCGCTAGCTGTTATAGAATAAAATTCGACTGAAATTTTACACTTTGGCAACCAGGCTATCTTCTCATCTTATATCCAATTAAAGACGCGTCAAAAGATACAGTGAAAGAAAGATCGAAACCTGTATGTCCGATATGCGAAGAAAAAATGTGACGTGTGAAAATATATAATTAAATAATTGCGTTTGGACCTTGTATTGCCAAAATTCGAATGAAAGTATGAATATTTGATTTAATCTTTAGCAATTAGACTATCTTTCTTTCATCTTAATTCAAATTAAAGACAAGTCGAAAGATACGGCAATGGAATACACTTAAAAAACCTGTACATTTGAAAAACAAAAATATGTTCTGTAAAATCTGTGTGCAAGCATACTCGCATTGGTTTGCTTATTAATTACAACCCAAAAGCTTTTGTTTTGATTTCAAAGAGATCCGTGCAATACGACGTAAGTACTACTGGTTGCCGAATTTCGAGGAGATTAGTGCAATGGAACGTAATGAGAACTTTTTGTCTAATTTTAAGGAGATTCGTATATAGGGCTTACATACTCCTTTTCGTATAATATCGAGGAGGTCCACGAGGACGTAATTTCCTTTTGTTTCAGATAGAGGATATCGGTAGGATATACGTTATGCTATACTTATGCAATACATGTATAAAGCTCTTGTCCGTCCGTCGCCCGCGCACGTGATGAGTCAGCACGCACGCCTCACATCTGCTCACATCTGAGCGTGGGGTTACCATTTCACTTATAATGAACCTTTCGCAGGGTTGCCTTTTCATTAAGAGCTTCTTAAAACCTTTTATTTAGATAAAGCCAAGACTATTGAAACGGATCAAAATGAGACAATTGTTTATGACAAGACATTCAAAGACAATACCGAAATATCGAGCTTTGCGAAAAGGTTACAGTAAATACACCGATTAAAAGAGATTTTTAATCGTGAAAATCATAAGATTTCAAACTATGTAAATTTAAAATGTTAATATAGCAGTATTTTAAGTGATAAAGTCTTTCTTAATACTTTAAGTGATAGTTAGTGTATGAATACGTTTAAGACATTACGTTTTGAATCAGTTCTACATTATAATCTTGAAATTTGGTAACGTCTTATTATCGGATAAAAAAACTAAATATTTTCAAAATGGCCGATAAAATGGCGGATGTTGTATTTATAGACTAAATTCGAAACTGAATAGATATTTTCTTTACTTAGTATACCTATAATATGTTTTTTGCTTGGTATTGTATTAAATGGGCCTTAGGACAAAATTGTTGCCCGTAATGGGCACTATGAATACATTCCTATGCAGGCCAGATGAAACGCTGACGGGGACGATAATGCAGGTGCATATGAATAAAACATGAGGCGTTCTGCAATATAATGCAATGTCAATATTGATCCACCGTGCCGCTCGTTAAATATTTGTATTTGCGTCAAATCGAAGCAAAAATAACCTCTTAAGTTAAATGCGGTATGAAATAAAGCTTGCTGAATGATGTGACCTACATTTTTCTTTTTTACACGTTTTTGATACACTTAGTATTTAAGATGTATAACACAATAGCTTTGATCTAGAATGGACTATGTGACAAAAAACACTACACTTTGTTGTGTCTCGTTTTCTAAGCTTAATTTAATTATTATTTTATTTAATTTTATATTTATAAAGTATTAAAAGTTAAATCAATTAGTATATTTTGATTTGTTCCGACAAATAAAAATAATGTTTCTTTTGTGCAAGTGGCAGCCCTATTTTTTTGACACGAGCGGAACTTGGCACTGGCATCCCTGCACCTTTCCGTTTTTTACCTTCCCAATCGTTATCGCGGATAACTTTTTGGATAACTTTATCAACTTAACGGTTTATTATTTATTTAGGGTTTCAATGGACTTTTTAATTACTTTTGAGATTATATTTGGAGATGAAGAGATAAAATTTATTGTTTGAGTTATGTAAATACATGAAATATTGTTCGAAATATCCGGTTATGGATCCGTATTCCAGTGCTAAATTTAAAATCTATATTATATACTGCCGGAGAATGCCTTCGGGGTTTCTACTCAACACATCGACAAATAATTTGAAACATTTTCTGTATTGTTGCTAATCTGAAAACGTGATCACGTTAATAAACTGTTTTGAAAACCACTTAGTGGATAATTTAAGTCGCACCATGTATAAATATTAATTAACCTTTACTGTGCATTAAATTAGCAACTGACCCAAATTGCTGAATTCCATTGTTTTAGCATTTTAATATATTCACCAATGATAAGGAACTGATAGGAATATTGCAATGGGATTCCAAGCATTTGATAATGCAGTTTCTATAGAAGAGGGCAAACGGGCAGTTGGATCACCTGCTGGCAGTGGGGTTTCAAGACTGCAAATTGACACAATGCCTGCCTAAGGTACCGGCCCAAGTAAAACTAAAAATTTGGTTGTGTTTCTTTACATTAAATAACTGCCTTATGCCCCATTATCTTGATTGATCTTAGGTTTAGGTTTATAGAATTCTTATTCTCAAAAAAAAGGCATAGGTCACTAACGTGAGAATACATATTTCAAAATTAAAATTCTTTAAACTATAATTGGAGTACTAGCTGTAAGTGACCACAAACTTCAGATATATATGTAGTAGGTACCCGTAGCATCAAGGGGGTAGATCGTAGGAGAGAAAGATGGAATAGCTTTTTTCTTGAAGTTTTCTAGTGTACAAGGCGTGCTTATCTCTGATAGAGATTTCTACCAGCAAAACCTATGGGTTGTGGGATATATTGTAATTCGCAGATTTTCTTAAATACATAGACATCTACAAAATATATTACATACAATATAATAAATGTACATACATACACAAACATACATACATATATAATACTATAAAATCTACATATATAAACATACATATATACACGTACATGTATAAGTTAATAAATACATATCTATACTATATTGAGCGAGTTAAGAAAATGATTTTTGGTGCATCTTTTGAAGGTGTAAATGGAAGGACTTTACTTAGAACTTGTGTGAGACAAAAATCTAAGTGTAGGTGATATTTTTTGTCCATTAATTACTAACAATTATCCGTCCACTGAAGATAGGCCTATATTAATGAGGTTGGTATTAAGATTCTACCCATTTCCCTCTTTTGTGGGTCGTTATCCTTAATCCCGAAAGGCGAGGGTTAGTTCGGAGTACCAAGCCATAAGAGTTAATCTATGGCATGGTTTGTCTCTTTATGAAAAAGGGGAACAATTAGAGAGTGAAATATATTATGTATTTAAATAATCACCTTCTGATATAAGCACTGCCTGATTGGGTACCAGATATATATCGTATATTTCAGAATCATAAAAAAATACCAAAAATGTTTGGAAATGTAATTTTTCCCAAAAACCATTTTGAAGCCCGTTTGTGAGAACTAGCTAATGTCATTTAAAGCATTTGTAGACATTACAATTTAAATATTTGTAGACATTACAAAATAAAAATCTGCAAAGATCAGTAACGCCAAACAGAAGTGCTTATTTTTGCAATTGTTAATGCTGCGCAAGTTCGGAATGATCAATCGTTTTGTTACCAACGAAAAGAACAGCATGATGATAATGAAACCTTCAGTGTTGAAGGGCAACGTTTGGTCTCACGATAATTTAGAAAGGACCAACATTTGCACATAATAGCTTAAAAACTGGTTTGATCGTCTGGTTCAGCTTGTATCGTTATCACAGTGACAGTTATTGCTAGACTCGACTCATGGGAATATGCAGATAATATCTAAGGCTCTACCGATATCTATAATTTACAAACAACATAACAAATTTTTGATAATTTATGTAAGTTATTTTTGCTTTTGTTGGAATACATCGATTGTTTTAAGGAATTGATCGTCTTGACGTAAATAGTTTAATGGTAATCTAAATGAGGAATTCAGGAAAGTAAAGTATAGTAGAAATACCTACTTTTTTGATGCAGGGCAATGCTGGGGTAGACTCTTGACTCTATGTGGGATTCATACTTGGGCTGTGTTTACCCAAACTAAAACCACCGCACGCGCCTTCAGCCGCTTTTTGAGAGCCCCGGATCTGCAGGCAACAAGAGCACCTTAAAAACAAAGTTGAAATACTATTGTAGTTACTGAAATAGTTTTAAATTTTTGATTTAATATTTATATATTTTATACAAGGTAATAAAATTTTTGAAGTGTTCTTTTACTGACCTCAGACGAACATCCCAAAACTGCGTTACTAAAGTTTTGTGGCTCATTTATGCTTATCACATTATATTGTCATAAGATTACTTCCATTGAGTTTGTTTAGCCAGTTCTTCAGTGGACTAGTTTTGGAACTGGTAGTAGCATTTTGACATTCTATAAGTCAATTTTTTTCATATTTTTTTTAGTTTATTGTACTTATTTAAACCGGCTTTTGTAACCAAAACATCAATTTGAACACAAAATACTAATTACTCTTATTTTTTAGGTACTCCACATCCTGATTTGAAGTCACGATCCTGCAATGTATTATATAGGTAAATGACCTCATATTTTTTTGTAATCTGGCTAAAACTGGTCTGGTTAGAACATGTTACTTGATATTTCAGAGACCTTGTTTAGATTAAGCTTTTTTATTATCAAATTGATACTATTATTATAATATAAGATTTTAAAATAGCATAGTCATTTTCATTACTAGAATTATTTAAAACGGGATATTTATCATTTTTTTCATTTTTATTTCGCGGAGTGTCATGATCATTCGTAGATAATGTAGAAAATAGAAATATCGTGTTGCGCGGAATAAAAGTAAACAGTAAATATCCCGTTTTAAATAATTTTACTATAATAATGTATCTTGTATCGTACTAAAAAGTAATAAAATAACTGTGTTTCTTTAATTTTTGTTCTTACAACTTATAATCAACTCCGATCACCGACGAATCACCGACTCCAAAAGAAACTCTAATGACGTGGTAAACGCAAAGTTTGTACATTAGTAGAAGTATAAGTTGACTATAAATTGTAAGCACATAAATTAAAGAAGCACAGTTATTTTATTACTTTTTAGTAAAGTAATTTTGAAGTAGGTTTTAATTTTTTGTAAAATGATTTTATTTCTTAATTTTTAGTGATTCCGAAATTCGTCGTTTTGGCGTTCATTGAAGGAGGCCTATGTTCAGCAGTGGACGGATAAAGGACGATGATGATGATGATGATAATGATTACGCTGACCGCGACATACTATGGTTTTTTAACGCCGGGAATTCCCCCGCGGAATGCTCTGAGGCATCCCGCGGGGGAGTGAGTCTCCCCACGCGGGTATGTGGGACTCGCTGCGCCCCACAGCTGGTAAGTGGACGCAGCTCTACCCACTAAAACCCGGCGAGTGCCACCAATGCCGCCTTTGGTTAGGTGCCCCGGATCTAGTAAACAAACAAGGCACCTCGACGGCTAGTCAGTCCTGCAAGGGACCGACGCCACCTCCACCGAGGGGATGTCCCGCACCACAGAACAACCCCTCCCAACGTCGGGACAGTACAATGGGGTGAGGTTCCCATCCTCACCCCTTGCCCCCTGCTCTTATGTCCCCTCTCCTTATAAGAGGGATACAAAGAGCCCACTTGGCCCAATTAGCTTCGCCCAAGGTGCAGCGGCTCACCCTAGGTTACTGAGCCCCACCGCCACGGCAAGGCCTTAACCACGGTGGGGGACATACTATGGTGTGCTACCAAAGCATCCTATACTATTGTTACTTCGACAAGTAATAAAATGAGCACATCAGCATATCGTCGAGGTAAAAGGAACCAACCAAATAGGCATTATTGGGAATAACTAAAAAACGGCTTGTCAGATCTTAATAAAATTAATATGGGACCAAATTGGAAACACCAGCTTCCAAACAAAAAATAACCATCGAAATCCATTCACAAATGGCGGAGTAATCGTGTCACATATATACAAAAAAAAGACATACAGACGAATTGAGAACCTCCTTTTTTTGAAGTCGGTTAAAAATATTAGATCAATATACTTATTAACAGAATAACAATATATTTTGGAGTGTTATCTTAGGTACATACATTAAAATCAGTTAGTTGTACATTATGTTGACTATTGATTTACGTTTAATGTTTTAAGAAGACACGGATTCATATTACAGGACAATTTTTTTTACATTTTTTTTTACTACAAATTCGCATTACTCACAAGAAAAAAATTACATAAAAAAGTTAAAAGTAAAAAAGTGTCATACAGTACAGCGAATCGCACTCTGGTAATTGATGTTTTATTTTTCAATACCGTTGACAGATAATGAAGTAAATCTGGTACAATACCATTATGTAGTATAATGCCATAACCTGTTGTCCGTTGTAACGAAGTATGTGCGTGGTACGTACTACGTGGGTTCGAGATTTGGTGATTTTGAGTAATGCAGAGAGTAGGCAGACGTTTGCTTAAACATTAAAAATATCCAGTTCACGGCTAAACTTGTAATTTGATTATTACGTACTGGCTAAAGATTGCGGATATGAATCTCGTTACTATTGGAAAACGGTTGATGATGATGATGGTAAAATATTGATCGTGATATGCTTTTCACAGTCACGGGTTTCACTGCAAATAGCAGAACGGATGGCCGATGGGGCAATAAGGTTCTAGAGTGGAGGCCACGTTTAGGTAACGAAGTGTTGGCCATTAATCAGGTGGGAAGACGATCTCCGTGCGGTGGCCGGTCCGTGTTGGATGCGGGTGGATGCGAATTCAGCGGAGGACGAATAGAGACTGATGCTAAGAAACAGGAGATATTTAATTACATATGTGTACCGAGATCATGTATTGCAACCGAAAGGAACTATAAAACAAACGGATGCTTTTTAGGGTTCCGTAGCCAAATGACAAAAACGGAACCCTTATAGATTAGCCATGTCTGTCTGTCTCTGTCCGTCTGTATGTCACAGCCACTTTTTTCCGAAACTATAAGAACTATACTGTTGAAACTTAGTAATTAGATGTATTCTGTAAACCGCATTAAAAATTTTACGCAAAAGTAGAAAAAAACAACAATAAATTTTGGGGGTCCCCATACTTAGAACTGAAACTCAAAAAATATTTTTTCATCAAACCCATATGTGTATTTATAGATAGGTCTTCAAAAATAATATTGAGGTTTCTAATACCATTTTAGAGACACTTCCAAAGTGGTAAAATGTGTAACTCCTAAAACAAGAGAATGGTAAAACTCAAAAAAATATATGATGTGCATTACTATGCAAACTTCCACTTTTAATAATAATAATTATTATTATGTAATGGTACGGAACCCTTCATGCGCGAGTCCGACTAGCACTTGGCCGATATTTACTTCCTTATCTTGACCTACATAGCACAAGGTCCTAGGAACTGACCCCGGGGCTAGGATATCGGGAATATAAAATACACGGAACCATTTACTCGTCATACGGCATGCGTTTAACCCCAGACAACTTAAGAATGACGTGTACACCAGTTACTGACTAGGTGGTAGATTCAATTGACGTTGAAAAAGATACTGTGTTGGTTATTGTTGTTTTTGGATCTCTACTAATATAAAAAAGTCAATATAAATTTTGTATGTTTGGAGGTAATTTCCGAATCCAATCAAAAAACCCAGTATACGTTATAACCGAGTGACATAATATGCTATCATAGTCATCAGTCCGGATACTACTAAATCTATGTTAACGCGAGCGAAGCCGCGGAAGACATTCAGTATATAAATAGATTTTTTAAAATCATATATTAATATCTATGGACGCTTTCACAGTTGTGTTACGGGTACCAGACAACGGAAATATATTTAATGCTTTTATACTATACATATATTTAAGATTTTTATTATATAATACACATATTTAATACACATCCATGACCCAGGAACACAGAAAATATTTTTGTTCCCTGGCGGGATTCGAACCCACAACCTCCGGCTTGAGCGCCAACGCGCTTACCACTGAGCCACACACACACAGGTCATCAAAGTCGAGACTTTGACGACCTCTGTGGTCAGTCAGTATTTATCGAGATAAATACTGACTGTTTTCCTTAGATTCAAATACTACTAACTGATAATCTAGCTCGATCGGTTTTGTTCAGTTTTGGTAACACTATCATAAATTATTTCAATAAATTTGATTGTAAAAAATTTGCGATCACAGATAACCTTATTTATTACCTATTTGGTGATCTCGCATAATTCCTAGTAACCGTTAATAAAGCTAAATTCTAAAATGGCTACCCTGTGTTGATATATATACCTACAATAAATGTTTTTTTAAATATTTTATCTCGATACTACGATATTAAAATTAATGATTAAATATTATAATTTAATAAAAACATATAATATGTACTACGTTAATAGACAATAAAATTAAGTTTACTTAGTATCATGGTAAGTTTGGTTGATTTGGAATGATTAAGGATTTTTTACGTAATGATTGAATTAAATTACCTATAAAAAATATTAATTTGATTTAGTTTTTATGTATGGATGTTTGTTATTCTTTCACGCCAAAAATACTGAATGGATTTTACAATAACTTAGCTTATACATCAGAATAACATATAGGCTATAATTTATCCCTGTACTCCCACGGGCATGGGAAGTACGGGGGTGAAACCGCGGGTCACTGCTAGTATTTCATTCAAATGCCTTTAGTTGTTTTTATACTAATTGGATAGACAACTCGCAGACGAGCTAGTTGATGGTTGGTTAGTGGTCAATATCCATGAACATAGGTACACCAGTTCACCTGAAAATAGGCAAGGCTACAATACATCCCCATCATGGTTCAAGCCTTGACGTGGCGGTGGGGCACAGTAGCCTAAGGTGAACCCAGCACCTTGGGCGAAGCAAAGCCGAGGGGGCTGTTTGTACCCCTCTTATAAGAAGAGGGGACATAAGACAAGGAAAAGAGGTGCAGATGGGAACCTCACCCCATTGCACTGTCCCGACGTTGGGAAAGGTTGATCTGTGGTGCGGGACAACCCTCTGTGTAGATTTCGTCGATTCCTTGGGTGACTGACTAGCCGTCAAGGTGCCCTGCTGCTCAACAGATCCGGGGCACCTCACCGGGCTACATTACGTACTATGCCTATCTTGAGAGGTAAGATGGTAAATCTCGACTCTCGGTGCCAGTCATTAAATAATCTCACTAAAACACAGCAAAGCTTTAATTACATGGTAGATAGAAGCGCGGCACAAACCTTCTCAACAGTAAAATAGTATAGTTATAGTAGAATATTCATATTCGGTCGTCTTGGCGTTCTTTAAGGGTTCTATGTTCAGCAGTGGACGGAGCGGGGCTCATGTTGATATTAATATAAGTAAATGTAATATGTCTGGAGACTGGATGTCTCGCCATTAGGTCGCCTATATAAAAATATATTATAATAAAGATATATGCATCTTTATTATAATAAAACAGTTAACTTAGGTCATTAAAATCTAAAAAATGCGAATAATTAATTGTTATGCGTAATTTATTTTTATACTTAGAAATGGTTTAATTTATTTTAATTGGAATAAAGTATTTTTAACGCGTATATGAAATCGTTTTACAGATAAACATAAGCTCGCGGCTTCGCACACGTAACTTAGAATAACAGTCTTATGGCCTGATGACTTTTTTAAAGAAATGAACATTTTTTTTAATTTTTTTTTCTTTAACGCCGGGAAATGCTCTGAGACATCCCGCGGGGGAGTGGGTCTCCCCGCGCGGGTATGTGGGACTCGCTGCGCCCGACAGCTGGTAAATGGACGCAGCTCTACCCACTAAAACCCGGCGAGTGCCACCAATGCCGCCTTTGGTGAGGTACCCCGGATCTAGAAAACAAACAGGGCACCTTGACGGCTAGTCAGTCCCGCAAGGGACCGACGCCACCTCCACAGTGGGGTTGTCCCGCACCACAGAACAACCCCTCCCTACGTCGGGACAGTACAACGGGGTGAGGATGGGAACCTCACTTGCCCCCTGCTCTTCTGTACCCTCTTCTTATAAGAGGGGTACAAAGAGCCCCCTCGGCCCAATTAGCTTCGCCCAAGGTGCACCGCTCACCATAGGTTACTGCAGAGCCCCACCGCCACGACAAGGCCTGAACCATGGTGGGGAAAGAAATGAACCCGCTTTAGTCATTAGTGTCTTTTAATGTCATAAGGGGGCAAACGAGCAGTCGGAGTCTTATGGTCTCGACGCCCATACACATCCGCACAACTAGAGGTTACGCAGATGCGATGCCCTCCTTTCCCATATCCTCCCAATGGGCTACCGGAAACCCACAAACACGACAGCATAGCTGTCACTTGACGCCGAGCTTATGTGAGCGAGAGGTACCCCCGATCGTGCCGGTCCAGTTCGCCTGCAAAGCAGCATGGCACTACCTCTTACAAACCGTCTGTTCACTCAAAATATATTATTAGATATAATTTAAATAATTACATTAAAATATAGATAGATACTTTTGACTGGCCTATTGGTATAGTGGTTAGTGACCCTGACTGCTAAACCAGAAGGTCGTGGGTTTGATCCCCACCAAGGGCAAATGTTTGTGTGATGAGCATGATCATTTTTTCTGTGTCTCGATGTAGTTTATCTATAATGTATGTATTTAGAAATATATTATAAGTATATACCTATATCAGTTGTCTGGTTACCATAACAACAGGCTCTGCCTAGTTTGGGCTCAGATGGCTGTGTGTGTGTTGTGAGACTGATCAGTCTAAAATGTTTCCCTACAAGTAGGGAAGGTTAATTTTTATTCTCAACATCTTAGATGTACTCGTGATTTTGGGTCAGAAAATTGGTCCATTTGTGGGATATTTGAAAAAAAAATCCCGAATAAATTAAATTTCAATATTTCTTATGTTTTTATATTTTGTTGAAAGCTTCGTAATTATTTATACAATAATAATATACGTTGGACATAACATTACTATGATAATAATATAGGTAAACTAAATACTGAATACAATATATATTTTGACGGCCGGCTGGTCAAGTTCAGGCTACTTTACGCAGAGGTCGCAGGTTCGAATCCCACCATTTGCAAATAATTTGTATGATGAATATAGATAGATGTCTGCATGACCCATGGACGTGTATATAATATTATATTTATATAAATATATACCCGTTACTATTTCCGAAGGCCGAAAGGGGTCGCAATATTATAAAAAATAAAATAAAAATAAAAATATTTTTATTCAATGTTGTACGTCAAAGTAGCTTATTGAACGTCAAATGACTCTACTACCGGTTCCAAAACTAGTCCACTGAGAAGAACCGGCGAAACAAACTCAGTGAAACTAATCTTTTCAATATTATACAATATAGGTACATAATATGATATAATTATACATAGAAGCCATGTAGGAAACGCCTTATTCCCAAGGTGTGGTATCTTCAATAAATTCTTTTATTTTATAGTATCCTTTACCACACAAACGTATAGAGCGTGGAGTGTACATAATTATTTATTGTGAGCTTCGAAATGATCGTATGCGATGCAACAGCTGATGAGCAGTCTGCTCGTCACTCCTCCCGCGCGTGGTCCCCACTCCCCGCCGTCACCCCGTCGTCGACGACGAGGTCCGAACAGGCACGATAGGAGCCGACACCCATAACACAAGTTCTTACTAACATACTACGGGCTCGGTTAACGTGGTGTCATTGTTGAATGATATTTATTATTTATAATATAGTACTTAGTAGAGTCAGTTGACCTCAAACCAGATAATCGGACGGCTGGACGAACCGTATAAATCAGATCAGTCTAAGTATAGCTGCCATCTTGACGTTCATTGACAGACAAATACTGCCTGATCACAATGATTGTTATGAAACGGAAGACGCTTCGCGATTGGTGCTAATCCACTAAAAAGATGACATACAAAATATTGCAAGTAATAATGTACAAGCTATATTTAAGTAAAAAACGAGTGGTCAGCTTTGATTGGTTGATTATACTCATCATTTAATGTAGCCATAATGTTACATCAGAAATTAAACATGAGGTATCTTCCTTAATTTCTACGAAAATTAGTTTAGAAAAGAACATACTCATATTTGAAAGGCCGGTAACGCTAATGATGTAGCGGGTGTCTATGGATGTCACTTATCACTTACCACCAGGTGAAACGACAGTTCGTTTGCCACCTCTTCTATAAAAAATCAAAAACGTCAGCAATGAAAGCGGCTTTTGTTCAGGTGATATAGATATTTCACCTGATAATCAACTCTAAAACTAAATAGCAAATTCATCAGCCTTTGTTTCCAATATTGCACATAAAATTGTCTAAGACATTTCATCATTATCAACCTTATTTCGTCCACAGCTAGATTTAAGCTCTTTCAATGAAAAATCACTGACCCGATACAAAATATAATCGAGTGATGAATAAAGCGCCATCTATCCGTTTTACACGTGATAGGTTTTTATGATAGTGTCCAGGCCTCATGTAAAATTTGAATTGATATGTTATCAGGCGAAAACTAACATGCGTCCGTGATAAGGCTAACAATGAGGTAACACCCGCCACCAATTTAGATAGTGATGACGGCGACTTTAGTATCTATTTGCGTTTGCTTGTTTTATCATTATTATTAGTTTCATAATAAATAGCTCGCATTTTACCGGTTATTTTGTAATAAAAATCTATATTATACATACCCAAAGAATTTCCCGGCTTAAGTGGAACTGGGCAGGACACATTGCTCGCAGAACAGATGACCGCTGGGGTCGAAAAGTTCTCGAGTGGCGACCACGTACCGGAAAGCGCAGTGCTGGTAGGCCTCCCACTAGGTGGACCGACGACCTGGTAAAGGTCGCAGGAATCCGCTGGACGCGGACGGCGCAGGACCGGTTGTTGTGGAAATCCTTGGGGGAGGCCTACGTCCAGCAGTGGACTCGTATTAGCTGAAGAAAAAAAAAAAATATACGTGTAGAGACATCTGTATCCTTTTGAAACTCATAGGGACAAATGTACTTTACCGGCATCCCGTGGGGTAGTGTGTCTCCCTAGACGGGTATGTGGGACTCGCTACGTCCGAAAGGTGGTAAGATGGACGCAGCTCTACTTAGTAAAACCCGGCGAGTGCCGCCAATGTCGCCTTTGGTGTGGTGCCCCGAATCTAATAAGCAAACACGGCCCTCGACGGCTTGTTAGTCCCTCAAGAAACCAACGCCACCCTACGTCGGGACAGTACAATGGGGTGAAGTTCCCATCCCCGCGCCTTATCCCCCTGCTCTTTTGTCTCGTCTTCTTAATACCGGGTGTATTTGGAACGCTTGCGAAGATTAAACGAATAATAATATACAATTTAATACTATATAATGCATATAACCATTTATCTCAGAAACGTTTTTTAAAGAAAATTTTAGGACTTGTGTATTTTGCAAACCCGCAATGTATGTATACACACTATGCACTCATGCTAACCGCGAGACGCGTGACTAGCGGGCGCACTGAAGACGCGCGCGGTGCGGGAGTTAGTTCACCTCGTGCATGCGGCGAACGCTATCAGCTGATTCAGTCCACCAATTACATTGCTGTTTTTTTCAAAAAACCATTATTTTAAAGCATTATCATCAAATTCCTGTAACATTATGTTTACTAAACCGGATTATACAAAAAAAAGGCAACCAAAAAAAAAAAAGCAAACGCGTTTTTTTCACTTGTATCATGTCAGGCTATTCCAACACTATCATACCTCTTCGTTTTCGCAAGCGTTCCAAATACACCCGGTATAAGAGGGGTAGGGAGCTCGGCTCAATTAGCTTCGCCCAAGGTACTGGGTTCACCCTAGGCTACTGAGCCCCACCGCCACGACAAGACTTGAACCATGGTAGGGATGTATGTTCAGTTAAATAAAAAAATTTAGAAGCTGAAGAAGAATTCAGTGATAAGACAAATGATAAACTTAACCTAAATGCAACGTAAATGTAGTACTTCCTATCGCCAAGCCGATCTATGATATCAACTGACCCATACATTTGCGTGACGAATATTAATTTAACCCACTGTTCCCTTTTACTGTAATTGGAGTGCGAGCGGGACAGACACATACCAGCTGTGCACTTCCACCGGGTGTAGCCACTTTACCTTTATTAATGATGATAACACTGCGAGCGGAACATTCTTTAAATTTAATGAAATGTCCTATTGTTTTATTTGGCCAAGGAATTTCGTCAACCGTCGACGATCATCTTGCTAGATATTGTTGGAAGCTTGGAAAGGACAAGCTTGTTCTAAGACTACGTTTAACCCATTAGAAACAGCAATGGTATGTCAGGAGATTTCTCTCTTCATTTAAGAGCCTTTTTCTTGTCATTGGAGTAATTGTGTGCAAATAAATAAATTTGAATTTGAATTGAAAATCCTTCCTTCTTTCTGTCCTATGGGAAATAGGAAATAATCCTTCACCTATAATCTATAATTCCTTCACCTCCTAATGCGATGTCAGGAGGTATGAGTTGTATTTTGCGATAATAATAATATATATAATAATATCAACCCTTATATGTCAACCCAGTACTGGGCTGGGCACGCCCTGCTCGAAATCAGGCGAGGAGGATATTGGGTCATAGTTCACCGATGCGCTGGTCCAATGCGGGTTGGTGAACTTCACACACCTTCAAAGTCTTTTAATCTCCTCAGTCGTGCAGGTTTCCTCACGATGTTTCCTTCACCGGCGAGCAAGCGATGGACTCATGTTCCAGGTGCACGTAATTTAGAAAAACCCATTTCTAGGCATCACCGGGGGGTCAGGATTGAACTCGCATTTCTCGGCTCTAACTCAAGAGACCGAGCCCATACCTACTGGACCATCGTCGCTAACAGACCATCGTCGCTCACGTATTTGAGAGCTTGATTTAAAATGATAAAAGGGGCTTTTATTCCAACTCGGTATTAGGAATTAGTGCATTATATTGGTTAAACATGAAATGCTAAAAAGGGCTAAATTTATTCCAACCCCAGTATTCAAATCTATGTAATCTTTTAGGCTAAATAGCTACCCAATATAACGTAAGCGACCTAAAGGAACTAGGCCAGTAAACTACGTTTAAATCTACAATTTCGTAGTACAACGTAAAGCATTTCAATTAATTAAATATTTACACTATCATTGACAACCTCGATCGCAAATCAATATAATATTGATGGTAAGGTTTCTTTCTATCTCTACTACATAACATGTTTAATGTAAAATTGTAGATACAATCAGTCAAAACTAGTTTAGTCCAGTCGGGGCAGACATTTGAATAGAAAAAATTCATGGGAGCGATTATTTTTTAAAACGTCGGGTGGGGGGGATGTTTGGAAGTATAAATCTCGATTTTCTAACTAATCCCGGTAAAGGATTCGCCGCCATCTTGTTTAAAGTTAATTTTTTTCGTTTTTCTGAAATAACTTGTTAATTTTTAACTTTAGAGCAAAAATGACAGTATCAAAATTTAATTTCCCACAAGTTTGGTCATTATCATTTTTACGCTAGGATCAATATAGTAGTCTTCGCCTCCCGGATTTTTTTCTATTTCAGGCTAGTTTTATGTATGTATGCCCCGACTGGACTAGTTGCTGACTTATGAATCCTTGCTTGATTAGAATGTTAGCTGTCAAATTTATACAACTGGTGTCGTTTGACAGCTGTCATTATAATCAAGTTATATTTTAGGCATGTATGAGTGTTGATTGCTGTGATTTCTGTCCCGTACAGTACTAATGAAATTGTATTTAATAAAAAGTGTATACAAAATTTCAGATTAATCGGTTCACAGGAAGAGGGTGAAATTTGAATTAATAAATTCAGACCCAAGAATAATAAATAAAACAAACGGGGTGAGCTAAATAAAACCATTTAAAAAATAGACATGGTCCAACAATGTTCTAACACTAAATAAGGCTATTTTATTAGTCGTCAGCTCGGATACGGCTCTAAATCTAAGCTAACATAAAAAATTGCGGGCAACAGCTAGTATTTGAAAGATAAGCCAAACCAGGAGCGATGATGGTCTAGACTAGTGGGTATGGGCTCCGCCTCTTGAGTGAGAGGTTCGGGATCGATCGTGACCAGCGCCATGTAATGGGTTTTTCTCCGTGCATCTGAACTTGAGAAAATCGCTTTAACAAGGAAATTATTAGAAGATTAAGATTAAAAGTCTTTGAAGGTGTGTGAAGTTCACCAACCTGCAATGGGCCATCGCATCGGTGAACTATGGCCCAACACCCTCCTCGCCTGATTTCGAGGAGGAGACCCGTGCCCAAAAGTGGGACACAAGGGTTGATATTATTATTATTTTATATATTATGTTATTCCAAAAGAAGCAACTTATAATCCCCGAATATTGCGAAATATACTGGATAAAATGCGGCTCAGTGTGAATTGATCGCTCATAGTCCCCCGAAATTCAAAGAACTCACGCTTATGTGTATATTGGGATTTTCAACGAGGGAAAGAAACGGTTTAGGGATAATAAAAGTTTCGAAATAAAAATTGGATTTTACGAAATCCTGAGATATTCGTCCAACTTTGCCGATATATTTGAAAGACGAAGATTTATTTGTTAGACACCAGACTCAAAGTGAGAGTCTTGGTTCGATTTGGACCTGCCGACTGTCAAATGTATTATATATTATATAGATTGGACAAAGAACAATGGTCAACATCGCTTGCTAGCAGGAATTGCGAGAAAAACTGTCTGATAAGATTCGACAAGACTTCCAAAATAGTCATAATCATAAAAAAGTCTTTTATAATATACTAGCTGTTGCCTGCAGCTTCGCCCGCGTTACTCACACTCCTATATGTCACAGCGTGATGTTATAATATAGCCTATAGCCTTCCTCGATAAATGGGCTGTCTAACACTGAAAGATTTTTTCAAATGGTGGTCCCATTAGTAGTTCCTGAGATTAGCGCGTTCAAACAAACAAACAAACTCTTCAGCTTTATAATATTAGTATAGATAAAGGTATGTGGGACTCGCTGCGCCTGAAAGCTGGTAAGTGGACGCAGCTCTACCCACTAAAACCCGAGTTTTACGAGTGCGAGTGCCACCAATGCCGCTTTTGGTGAGGTGCCCCGGATCTAATGAGCGAACAGGGCACCGCGACGGCTAGTTAGTCCCCCGAGGGACCGACGTCACTTCCACAGGGGGGTTGTCCCGCACCACAGAACAACTCCTCCCAACGTCGGGACAGTACAATGGGGTAACGTTCCCATCTTCGCCCCTTACTCCCTGCTCGTTTGTCCCCTCTTCTTATAAGAGGGGTACAAAGAGCCCCCTCGGCTCAATTCACTTCGTCCAAGGCTACTGAACCCCACCACCACGACAAGGCCTGAACCATGGTGGGGATCATAAAGTCTTGCCCTTTGCTTATTGCTCTTAACTCTGACCCAATAGTGGGATTTAATTTGTGTCGCTGATTGAGTTTAAACATATTCATCCCAGAATTTACTGAAATGTTTGTAATAACACAATAAAAATAATCTTACCTGATAAAGCCCAAAACAGCTTTCCAAATTCAAATCTAAATTACGTGTTGCCGTACAAATTTACGACCGCTAATTCGTAAAATACAAGAGGTTGTTTGCGTGACAAAAGTAACTGACCAAACGTAATCGCCTTGCAATGACATTAGACGTATCGATTACTTTCGTGAGTATCGTGGTGTTAAACACGTGTGTACTCTTGTTAGGTATTATTGAAAAACTTAGATACTATAGATAGATATTTTAAACGGGATATTTAGGTACCATGTTTTTCACTTTTATTTCGCGGTCTCGTGAACAAGACATTATATTATTAATAGATGTATATCGAAATGACTCCACCGTGGTTCATGCCTTGTCATGGCGGTGGGGCTCAGTAGCCTAAGGTGTGCAACCAAATTAAGAGAGAAAGAGCTGGGAGGGCAAGGGGCAATGATGGGAACCTCACCCCATTACACTGTTCCGACGTTGGGTGGGGTTGTCCTGTGGTGCGGTACGACCGCTCTGTGGAGGCGGCGTCAGTTTCTTGAGCGACTGACTAGCCGTTGAGGTACCCTCAATAGATTCGGGGCACCTCATAAAAGGCGGCATTGGTGGCACTCACCGGGTTTTAATGGGTAGAGCTGCGTCCACCTGACCATCTTTCGGGCGCAGCGAATCCCATATACCCGCCTCGGGAGTCCCGCCCTCCCCAGCGGGATGCCTCAGAGCATTTCCCGGTATTATAAACAAAAAAAAATGGTTTCATATTATCATTTAGTAAAATCGTCATGATGACAGGAAAGAAAAACCTATCCTATATTATGTCCTTGTGATGATTAACATAAAAAACAAAACAATGATTAATACTCACAAACGATCGCAAAACCTCCATTGTCACTGGTGAGTAAGGTTCATTTTAAATACTTCTCTATTATGAATGTATGTTATGCAATGCGTTAGTCATTATGACGTTATCGAACTGAGTTAACGAGTTCGACCGATCATATTTCCAGATTGATCGGAGAAGAACTTTTTCGAGACTCTAAATGGGTCTTTTTACTGGTGGGAGGGATGGGCTGTGCCTCGTTACCGGTTGCATGGGTACCACCATGGGTCTTTTTACGGGTGAGAGGGATGTGTGCCCCGCTCCCGTCTACATGGATACCACCACCCTGCTTATTTCTTTCCTCAAACTGCTTTGCTGTGTTTTGGAGAGAAGGGCAAGACAGGCAGTGTAATTACTGGCACCGAGACTTAACATATTATGTCTCAGGATAGGCAACACATAGATGAGTTGCCTTTTTTTTTCTTTAACGCCGGGAAATGCTCTGAGGCATCCCGCGGGGGAGTGGGTCTTCCCACGCGGGTATGTGGGACCCGCTGCGCCCGAAAGATGGTAAGTGGACGCAGCTCTACCCACTAAAACCCGATGAGTGCCACCAGTGCCGCCTTTGGTGCGGTGCACCGGATCTGTTAAGCTAACAGGGCACCTCGACTGCTAGCCAGTCCCGCAAGGGACCGACGCCACCTCCACAGAAGGGTTGTCCCGCACCACATAACAACCCCTCCCAACGTCGGGACAGTACAATGGGGTGAGGTTCCCATCCTCGCCCCTTGCTCCTCTGTCCCCTCTTCTTATAAGAGGGGTACAAAGAGCCCCCTCGGCTCAATCAGCTTCGCCTAAGGTGCTGGGCTCACCCTAGGCTACTAAGCCCCACCGTCACGACAAGGCCTGAACCATGGTGGGGATGAATGAGTTGCCTGGTCAAGTCTCAGGCTAACTTGTTTATGTTCATAGGCGATACACTTAACTTTATGTGGCTCGTATAGGTATAGTTTGCTCATTCAACTAACTAACTAACATGTATTGTCATAAATAGTACGTAAACAGTAAGAGGTAGTGCCATGCTGCTTTGCAGCCGAACTGGGCCGGGCTCACATAACACCAGGGTCAAGTGACAGCTATGCTTTGCGTTTTGTGCGGTTTGTGACTTTCCATTGGCCAATGGGGGGTGGGGGGGGGAAGGAGGGCAGCGCATCTGCGTGGCCTTGGTTGTGTGGATGTGTGTGGACGTCGGCGTCGTGAGGCTTCGACTGCTCGTTTGCCCTCTGATCACATTAAAAAAAATGCATTTTAGTTTGCAAGTGGTTCTAGAATTATTTGCTTGCCTACTCTGAAATCGCGATCTCCTAGAATATTTTAGGAGTACCTCCTTTAGTAGTCATAATAACGTATGTAGGTGAAATAACAGTTTACTTTTTTAACACAAAACTTTTTTTTTCCAAGTAGTACCTAGTCAGTTTACAGTTTGTATCGGCATTTGTTGTTCATTACTAAGTATTGGTTTTTAAAGTTGTATGTATGTGCGCTGAATATTTTATCATATTCGTCATCATCATCATCAATCTTTTTCCATTTACTGCCGAATATATGTAACATGTACCTATATTCCTATAAGCAGGTTATAGCAGGCAAGCAGGTACATGTTACATATGTTATTCAAACAAAATAACGCCACCATTATGTATTTTTCCTTACCTACTTACTTAGAAATTTAACCTTACTGTATTTTTTTTTGGTGGCGATTGACTATTATTATATAGCTATAGCCTCGGCCACTTATGTGAGAGGGTTCAATCCTGACCCCTCTGGTGCCTTGAAATGGGTTTTTCTCCGTGCACCTGAACATGAGACCATCGCTTGCTCACCGGTGAAGGAAAACCTGCATGCCTGATTATTGAGAGATAAGAGATTAAAAGTCTTTGAAGATGTGTGAATTTCACCACCCCAAAACGAAAATAAACTATGGCCCAACAACCTCCTCGCCAGATTTCGAGGGGACCACGCCCCGATATGTGGGTCGATAATGATAATAAAAACTGTATTTTTACCACACAAAGTAATGATTTCCCTCTTGTTACAGATACCGTGAGATCCCGGTAAGTGTATATTGAAGAAAACAATTTAGTACAGGTATTCCACAAATTACGCTCCACATAAACTGAAGATTAAACGAAATGAAACAATATTTTACGTGGTTCCCAAATTCCGAATTACGTCCCGAAATATTTATACTCAAAGAATTTTATAAATCTCGCTGTACGCTTTGGAGTTATTTGGAAGACCCAATGTAATATTTTTAGAAGAAATTTCAACAATCCAAAATACCTTTTAGTGCAGTGCGCAATGACTCAGTGCTGAGCTTTCTTACGTTTATCTGCGAGGCATAGAAATATGATATTATATATCTGAGTCATGTTTCATCTCATAGTGTACTATAGTAGCATAGGTACTATAGAATTGTTCAGATTAATACCTGCGACAGAATTCCACCACCAGACATCGCGTAAGAATTCCAAATTTCACCCACAGCATCTTGATGTCCGAAAATCCACAACATCTCGATTATAACGGCATTTCCTACCTCGCACCACAAATATATTCAATCAGCTGCCGCCTATGGTGTATCCGAACCGATACGACTTAGGGACCTTCAAGAAAAGAGCATACTCACATCTAAAAGGCCGGCAACGCACCTGCTGATTCTCTGGTATAGCGGGTGTCTGTGGATGTCGCTATTCACTTACCATCAGGTGAACCGACTGTCCGTTTGCCCCCTCTTCTATATAAAAAAAGGTACAGAAGAAGATCATCTTCTCCTGTACATCTCGAGCGGTGGATGCGCCGTAAACGCGAGTCCTGGACGGTGATGGTCTCCTTCTGCGAGTCAGTGATGTCCCAGAATGAGACCGACGAGCAGGTGAAAGAGGAGGCCGCCCCTTCAAGCAAATCACGGTGCTGCGTAAGAGGCGCTATTTAATGCGCCTCCTTGTGCTCATGTCGGGTTCAGGATATGAACTTGGGCCCAGTATGGCACGAGGCGTCGCCGGGACTACTTAGTGGCGCCCGGGCAGTCTCCCTTACGAGAAGCAGTGGCCTTTCGCCGGGGCCAGCTTGTCACTGAGGTGCTCCTATTACCTGTAGATCCGGGACCCTCATAAAGCGGCTGAAGGCGCTCACAGTGGTTTTAGTTTGGGTATACACAGTCCAAGTGTGAGTCCCACATAGGGTCTACCCCGGTCCTGGTTACATGCATAAAGCATTTCCCTGCGTCAATTAAAAAACTCGTATATGTTCATGAGCGTCGCTGATCCCGCCAGGTGGGATATCCGCCAGCTTGTGTAACATAAAAAGAAACAGAAAAAATAAAGATTTACAATTTTGCTGCGTCTTAATTCACACATAGCACTACGTACAATGACTGTAGGCTTAAGAAATTAATTTATATAACAATTAATATAACCTTCTAATCCCACGCTCTATTTCTTTTGACGTCGCAGCCCCAATATGTCATATAAAGACTCATTCAAGAAAACCCATCCTCACTTATTTACAAGAGCGTATATCTAATCCTCTACCTTATGTCATACGCAGTAAGATTTAAAACTTCTAGCGATGACATAATTAAATGTGTTTCTAAAACGGATTTGAATATGAATGTTATTACCTATAAATATAAATACAGTCTTTATGGAGTGTAGGAGAAAAAATCAAGTCCGATGCTGAGGGTTCCGTGAAAAAACATGTAAAATAACAGAAATACCAGTAGGATCTTTTAGGGTTCCATCCTGCTCGATTTTCCGTGAAACAGCTTTTTCGAAACACAGCAATGTTTTGGAAAAAGGGCAGGACAGACAGTGTAATTGCTGGCACCAAGGCTTAACATCTTGTCTCAGACTATACAAGATATGAATGAATTGTCTGGGCTTTGTTTTAGATTTCCCTGTTTATGTTCATGGGCAATCGCTAAAAAAGAAAAAAAAGGACTTAGAGCTTGCCCGAACAAATATTTCGACAACCAAGGACAGACTGTCCTGGTGCCGCAGAACAAGGCGACCCCAAATAATGGGAAATGGCTAGGATAAAGAAGAAGAAGAAGTTCATGGGCAATCGCTGACCTCTCATCATTATGTAGCTCGTTTGCCCGTTAGTCTATCAAACTAACACAAAAAATGTAGAAGCACAGAGCTTTTAGCTAACTCCATGATTATATTATTATGTCAATGGGAAGTACTGTATAGGTTTTGATTTGACAGATGGATAACAGAGTGATGAAAGAGTTCAGTATTTCATTTCGAAAGCGTAACCCTAAAAAGAACACGTGTGGTCGCCCCAGTTGCGTTCGGATATAAATGCAAATCCCTTTGTTGTCTGTGCGTCACGTAACGGGACCGAGTAACCGAACGCAACACAATGTGTTGCCAGTTTTAAAAAAATACGCTTTTATTTTGTATGTTGTCACACTTTACTAGTGTTACAATATGAGAAAAGGCTGGAACACGCTATAAAAGCTTTTACAGAGCTAACAGACCAGCTTTTTTAGCTTTTTGCCTTTGCGAAAGTTCCAATACACGCTATTGAGTAGATATTGTATTCTCTATTATGTATAAAAAATACAATATCTGTATATAAATAATAGGTTAAAATTAATTTAAAGTACTTTAATACATGCAAATGATATATTACGTCATTTTTAACCAAATTAAGATTGTTTCTCAAATTATTTAATTTTAATTAGTCACATAAGTTTCACTTCACATGGATGAAATAAAAAAATATATAATGAAAATGATGGCAATGGTACGTTGGCATTAATGACAAATATAAAGAAAATGTACAACATTCCAGCCAGTAAATTGAATGCCTTAAAAGCATCTCTTACCTTCAATTAAATATAAATTGAGTTAGTCGCAGCTAAATTCACGCTTGAAACAAAATTATAAAAACGAGGGTTTCAGAGTATAATGGTATTTAAAGCAGGTTAATGAAATTCTTCCCCTTATCTCTCGTTATCTTACCTCACGTTTAAGCCCATAAATTAGTTAATCCTGGTTTAGCTAAAGAATTCTAAACGTCAAGACTTAGTTTACTTTGTTATCACAGACAAACAATGATACAAGTTTGGTGAAACCAATTTTTGAATTGGATATTAATAACGGTTTTACAAAAGGGAGAATCCCATTATTTAATGTCTTATTAGGGTTCCGAGATATAAATTAGATTATTATATTGTGGTTTAATTATTGTGTTATTTTTTCCCCAAGTATAAAATAAAACACACTTGAAATATTATATGGTGCGTTTTTTCCGCGCTCCAGACTATATGGGTACCTACCACCTTCTTGTTTATTTCTTTTTTTATAGCATAGGAGGTCAATCGAGCAGTCAAAGCCTTTTGGCGACTATCGAAGCCCATACACATTCACAAAACCAAAAAAAAAGAAACCAAGTCGGCTGCATAGCAGCATGGCACTACCTCTCAAAGATTCTACTGTTTCTTTGCCTAATCTATTTCTGTGCCTAAACTCATAAGTATTACTTACTAGCTTTTTATATAAATATAAATAAAGAAACACAAGTTAACAACCTAGTTGTAACGTGTTCAAAAATATGGAATGTAGCCTATTTTTTAACACATAAATTTAATTAACCAAGGACTTCTAACATATTTAAATCACTCATTCATTAATTGAGTCATTAGTTTCATAAAATATTTATAAAGGTAGTAAAACGTATTCCAACGAGAACAAAACATGTATTTGTTGAGCTAATCATAATAAGCTGTAATTCATAGCAACATTTTTAAGGCCTAATATAACCGAATTTTAAAGTGTCAACTTCGGCGCGTTCCGTTCAAACAAAGAAAGAATAAATTACAAGTATCCACTATAACTAGACCTGTCAAACCCCACGCTGTTCGTACATAGCTCTTGAATACCAAGACGCACAAAGAATCTCAGAGCTCACGTGTATATGGATGCTATGGTGTTCTACATCTGTTACAAGGATTTCGGCAGCCAAAATCGTGCCACACGAATCTGGCATCTAACATTTTGGACATAAAAATTCATGTTCTCTTTAAGATTTGAGGACAACAAAACGTCTCGTCTCACCAATTTTTTTCTAAAATGACTCTTGTGATCTTAGCGATAGAATAGATGATATTTCAAGTCAACTTTCAACTAGGTCTATTTATTACGTCTGAGCCGCCATATTGAGCGAAGTAATGAGTTTTAATTAGCGCCAAATCTGTGCCGACACTGATTTACTGCTCTTTGTTACACCATGTATGTGGATTTCTTTTTTACAATATAAAAATGGGTATTTTATTTTTATATTGTATAAAAGATTTTTTTTATAAATTTTATTACATCATTATTTTGCCTTTTATTATCTTGAAATTCAAACTTGATCCGTGAAATTCAAACCCTCAAGCAGAATGAGTGTTACATTATGTAATGCTAGGCATATCGCAAGTCGGTTGAAAGAATACGTGAAAATGCTAATGATGCAAATGAAAATGAGGATGTCACAAAATATATGATACTTTAATTATAGCAAGCTTTTAAATTAAAGCTATTGTGATGATCAAAATAGCTCCCCAAATCCTCTGGATCACAATTCAGGATATAAGCTTCATAACAAGCTGTATAAAAGTTGTGTCGCGAGAGCTTTTTTACTTCTCAATTATTGCGAAGGGGTTGCTCCATTAGCAAATTATTTACACACATTGTTCTCCGAATTTCATAATTTCAACCCCTTTTAAGGGCTGAGGTATTTTTACGGTCAACCGCTTTATAGCGAAATAAAACGACATGCGTTGACGTAAAGTGCACTACCATTATTTTGATTGTGAGATTAAGGTTAACGTTCTACGTTTGATGTAGAAAATATCATAGACATAGACTTCGACCTCTGTGGCTGTGGTAAGCGCGTTGGCGCTCAAACCGGAGGTTGCGGGATCGAATCCCGCCAGGGAACAAAAATATTTTCTGTGTTCCTGGGTCATGGATGTGTATTATTTTGTAATAAAAATCTTAAATATATGTATAGTATAAAAGTATTAAATATATTTCCGTTGTCTGGTACCCGTAACACAAGTTCTTCGAGAACTTACCACGGGACCAGATTGACATGGTGTGAAAGCCTCCATAGATATTTAAAAAAAAAACTTTATGTTCTTTGAAACTCATGTTCAAGTTTGATATCATTAAACAAATAGGAGGGAATTTGCAACATGCCATCGACTGAACTAAATCTCTATTACGTCTGTGATTGGTTGCTTTTGGTTAAGTGTGACGTCACTCACCTAAAAGTGACCAATCACAGAAGTTATATTAATTCGATTGTCCCCGTCGTTGGACGTACGATA
Source organism: Helleia helle (assembly GCA_963853865.1). Taxonomy (NCBI): domain Eukaryota; kingdom Metazoa; phylum Arthropoda; class Insecta; order Lepidoptera; family Lycaenidae; genus Helleia; species Helleia helle. The sequence continues at coordinate 9,148,719 of OY971434.1, forward strand.
CGTATGTTGACAACACAATAAAATTACAAAATTTGTTGTCTCTTATTTGACTCTTGTTATACAGGCTATTTATTGATTTCTGATTGGCCCTCTCTTACTTCTTCACTTTAGCTTGATAAAATGTTATTCGTGCTAAGCCTTGACAAATAGTACACCATTCTCAAGATATTCAAATTCGATGACTCGTTTTTCTTTGGATGTGGCGAAATTTATTTGCCTTGGAATAAATGGTTTTTACGCTCTTCTGTTAGGAGTTACTAGTGAAGTAGATCAGGTTTATGAGTTTTCACGCTAAAACAATTTTATAAAGCCAACATGGTCTGATAGCTGTAACTAGTTATTGCTTCCGACTTTGTCCTTGCGATGTTCATATATACAGTATTTTATAGTTGTATGTTATAATTATAATATACGTACATTCTTAGTAGTATTGATAAATAGCATTTTAAATTTAATAATAATAAAATAATAATAAAACATTATATTATATAGCTGAACATCAGTGAACATACATATATGATACTAGCTGTTGCCTGCAGCTTCGCCCTCGTCACTCAACTCCTATAAGTCACAGCGTGATGTTTTATAGCCTATAGCCTTGCTCGATAAATAAGCTGTCTAACACTGAAATAATTTTTCAAATCGGACCATTAGTTCCTGAGATTAACGCGTTCAAATAAACAAACAAACTCTTCAGCTTTATAATATTAGTATAGATTTATAAATCATAATTCATTTGATTAAAGGCTTCGTGTGAAGATCTTCTTACCCTTATTCAAATATAGGCCTGTTCGCGATAGTGACATATCAAGAGCTATAATATATTTATTTCACGTCTATGGATTATCCGTTCATAAACATATTTTTTAATTAATAATCGAACTTTTACTATATCGGAAATATTGTTAAAGTTCGATTATTAATCAAAAAACGACGATAAACATACTCGATTAAATAATGATATGAGAAACTTTTAAGGCGGCTTGTCATAAATGCCTGTGAGTTTAGTTATGAGTTAAACACTGTTTTCATCGAATTCGCACAAAAAAAACATAAAAAATCTCTAGACAATCAAGAAGGTGGCGACCCTAATAAAGTAGACACGTAGCTTAATAAAATCGTGACGGATCAAATTTGGGAGGTCCGAGTGAGTAGTCAAAAATAAGAGGTCCCATAGGCAGATTATGGGATTGAGACCTCCTGGGACCATAAATGTAATGTAACAACTTTGGAAATTGGAATTTTTAATCCTATTAATATTATAATCGCGAAAGTATGTAAGAATGTATGGATGTTTGTTACTCTTTCACGCAAAAATTACTGAATGGATTTTAGTGAAACTTTACAAGAATATAGTTTATACATCAGAATAGCATAGGCTATAAATTATCCCTGTACTCCCACGGGAATGCTAAGTACGCGGGTAAAACCGCGGGGCGCTGCTAATGAATAATAAAAATACGACGCGTGACGCTTTTCAGCGTCATGCTTTTTGTCGTCATGGCATTCGAGGCATTTTTATCGCTAAGGCGCGTCAATCGATGTTTCACCCAAAAACTATTTTATCCTTACTATACTACTTCTGTTACTATACTAATCCAACATGAACACTAAAACTAGACACGCTTTAATAAATTATTTTTAATCCTAGTAATCTATACTAATATTATAAAGCTGAAGAGTTTGTTTGTTTGTTTGAACGCGCTAATCTCAGGAACTACTGGTCTGATTTGAAAAATTCTTTCAGTTTTAGACAGCCCATTTATCGAGGAAGGCTATAAGGCTATATAACATCACGCTGTGATATATAGGAGTTGAGTAACGCGGGCGAAGCTGCAAGCAACAGCTAGTATATTATAAACGTAAAAATTTGTATATAAGTTTGTATGATATATGTTTATCGCTGTCACGCCAAAACTGCTGTTTTTTTTTTTACGTTAGTTGGATAGGCAAACTGGCAAACGTGCCACCTGATGGTAAGTGGTCGACGTCGCCCATGAACATAAACTAGTTTACCTGGAACAAGCCCAGGCAACTCATGTATGTGTTGCCTATCCTGAGACATAAGATGTTAAGTCTCGGTGCCAGTAACTGCCTGTCTTGCCCTTCTCTCCGAAACACAGCAAAGCTGTTTCACGGGAGAAACAAGCAAGATGGTGGTACCCATGCAGCCGGGAGCGCGGCACAGCGCTTCCCTCTCACCGGTAAAATTTTAATGAAACTTTACAATAGGATAATTTTATACATCAGATTAACATAATATAGGCTATAATTTATTCCTGTACGGGAATGGGAAGTAGGTGAAACCGCAGGGCGCTAGTTAATCATATATTACTTATACTTTATTGGTACTAAATATGTTTAGTTTGATTTTTTATAATCTTTAAATTACATAAGCCATGGGCTTCTGGAATTCATTATCATTCCAATGCTCTTATCATTTTCGTTCACTGACAGCCATGCCGTCTCGGCGTTCAGTGGAAGAGGCCTATGTCCAGCAATGGACGGCTAAAGACTGACGATGATGGACTCTTCTCTCGCGTTCAACCTAGATAAAAAACTATTCAACCGAATAAATTTCTAGAATTCAATTTTACGATCAGTTTGCAAAAAACCTAGCGATCGACCGTCTTCCTGATTCTTGCTATTTTGCACGCTTCGTACATGTTTCTGGTAAATTCTAAATGTAAGCAGTAAAACGCTGTCGCACAATACTGTAACCGCTACCTTTTCCGCCTTGAGCGTTTGGGCTATAGGGATGGACATAAAAGTTATCGATGGTTTTTTTTTCCAATTTAATAAGTATTTACTATTATTTAAATTTTTGTATATTCGATTTGAATTTTCCGAATTTCAAAATGCTTAAAACGCGTTATAATAATATAATTTAATATGTAATAAAAACTACAACAGTTAAATGAAGTATTTAGAGAAAGCCTTAAATACCTGCCAAACTCATATCAGAAATTTTGGAGCTTTATATTTTGTTGTTTAAACTATCTATTTAAAAATTTACTAATTCAATTAAACCGCAATGAACACATTTTCTAGAACTCGTCACGTACAAGTTTTTCAGTTCTGACGATCTTTAAAAAATACCATCTATAAAAATTCAACCTACTTTTAAAGTTACAATTTTATATCGTGAAAATGTCAACTGCGTTCAAAACATCGAGTATAACCCATGCCTATTTGCGAATAGTTTAACTACCTAGTTAAACATTGATTCTAATACTCCGTGACCGAAAATAACTGAACATTACATCATTTCTGAGTAAAATCGTCAAACGGCGCAAGCTTACTGTTGTTTAAATTTGCTGTGTCGCTTTCAAAATAACTCGGTTGGTTTTATTATTTTCTAATTCCTAAAGTGGAACTAACGGAGTGTTATTCCCAAAGGTTGTTTTACGAAAACCACCAAACTACGTACAAGTGTCTCTGGCAGTCCCCCTGGCCTGGCCTGGCCTTCGCCGTGGCCAGCCTGTCGCTGAAGTAATGTTGTTGCCTGCAAATCCGGGACCTTCAAAAAGCGGCTGAAGGAGCTCGCAGTGGTTTTAGTTTACGGGTAGGGCACTCTCGGGTACGAGTCCCACATAGGGTCAGGATCTACTGAAAATCCTGGCTACGTGCGTAAAAAGCATTTACCTGCGATAAAAAAAGAAAACAAGTGTCTGGCCCCTTGTTCGGAGGGGTATACCCAAAAAATGCTGGCTTGATGTCCTCAGGGAAGACATGCGTGTCAATGGTCTCATAATACAAGATGCAAAAGACCGTGCCAAGTGGAGGAGAAAAGCCGGAAAGCGGACCTCGGGGTCCGGCGCGCGGGATAGCGCTCAGATGAGAGATAGAGAGATCCCCAAAGGTCTAGTTTGCAGGTTCAAATCCCACCAAGTGCAGAAAAGTATGATGAATAACTATTATGATAATAAGGTGTGCTATATCATACATCAGTATATTATATACATATAAAATAAATAGGAAAACCCATAATCATCATCATCTGCCCCTATCCGTCCACCGCTGAACATAGGCCTCCCTCAAAGAACGCAAAGACCGATCCCTCGCATCCAACACGCATCGGCCACTGTACAGAGATAGTCTTCCCACCTGGTTAATGGCCGACCAACACTTCATCTATCTAAATCCACTCGTGAGCATTATTTTTTTCCATCGTCCATCCGTTCTCATGAGTTTGTAACCAGCCCACTGCCACTACAACGAGCTTAATCTTCGTGTGATATCGGTAAATAGGAAAACCCATAAACTTTATTTTTAGTTTCGTCGTATTCTGTTGCCAGTCGATAAAATAATAAATTATGGATGATGAGACCAAAATCTATATGCCACTAGTGGCCCCGACAGACGTTGTCCTGTACTATTTTTTTTTTTTGTGAATATAAACCATTCTCGAATCCACTTGAACACATACAAAAAAAAACCGCCCAAGTGCTAATAGGGACCCCCAAAATTTATTGTTTTTTTTTCTACTTTTGTGTCAAAATCTTAATGCGGTTCACAGAATACATCTACTTACTAAGTTTCAACAGTATAGCTCTTATAGTTTCGGAAGAAAGTGGCCGTGACATACGGTCGGACAGACAGACAGACATGACGAATCTATAAGGGTTCCGTTTTTTGCCATTTGGCTACGGAACCCTAAAAAAGAATGGCAGGGCAGGCAGTGTAATTACTGGCACCGATATTTAATATCTCACGTCACAGGCAAACCCGTTTATGTTCATTTCTATGCTGACCACTTACCATCAGGTGGCATATCTAGTTTGCCTATCTAACTAACATAAAAACCTGCGGTTATTCTACCGCTAAATGAGTATTGCCTTACAACTATATAAGATTGCGTGTTAAAACTGTAACAGTTTCGATAGACGAGGGATTCATAACCAAACCATCGAGCTGCGCATCAACATCCCGTTTTAATCAGTTTTAATAGTAAACGTTCGTGTAAAATCTTGAAAAAAGTTTTAACTGGGTCTCGTATTACATGAACTTGTATTACTAATGTTACATAATAATAATAATATCTATAGACGCTTTTTCACCACGTCAATATGGTCCCGTGGTAAGTTCTCGAAGAACTTGTGTCACGGGTACCAGAAATCTGAACTATAACTGTAATATGTAGTATAATTAAATTTTCTATTCCATCGCGCTAACCATTAAGACAAAAAGGTCGTCCTAACGCTTTCGATGATTTCGATTTCAAGGTTTTTCAAGTCTCAGTTGTGTTCATAAATAATAAATATCATCAAAATCTATTTAGTGTTTTTGCGTGGTGGAGTAACAAACATCCTCACAATATTTCGATTATCCATCATGATTATGATTTAAAAAAACCATAACATTATTTGCCACCGTGATAAACCGCTGATCTTAAGATATCATCTTAAGATATGTAAAATATTCCCCTGTATTTATTTTCGACTATTCCCCTGTGTGTATCCAATGTGAAGCCGTTCATAACTTGGACCAAGAAGGTCTAGTTGAGACCGGTAGTTGTTTACTATATCAAAATATATGGAGATTCTGTGACCCCTATTTTCAATCTCCATTTTGAATCGCAAACAACGTCTCTGCTAAAGTATACGTACATTGTATCTAGCTTAGGATTTTACTTGGGGCTATTTTGTAGCAAATTTTATTTGAACCAAAAGAAGACGCACTAATTTGCTATTTAGTTAAGTGTAGCAATAATTTAAAATAATGGAGCTAGTAAAGAAAGAAAGAAAACATTTATGCGACACAAATAGGAGACACACGGAGACATAAAGAGACACACATAAAAACCTTTTTGATCGCGCAAACCTAAAAATAAGTAGAAGAAGGGGTCCTTCAATCCCAAAGTGGGGCATATAGGCAAGGAAAATATTAGGCTGTTTGACATTAACTAGCAAGGATATTTTAGCCCCCGACGCAAAAAGACGCGTGTTATAAGTTTCAAAATGTAAGCTAAGTCCGTCTGCGACATTGTAGTTCTCAAAGGATTGAATCAAATTTTGATAATGTTTTCTTATTTTCTTATTCGATGGCGATGGTTCTTAAAAACTTATTATGAAAATCGGTTCTGCCGTTTCTAAAACATCGGCTCTTTTTTATTGACTTTTTAAAAATTATAATAACAATAATATGTTGGGACAACTCACACGGGATCAGATGAGCGATCTGATACCAAACAAGGCAGAGCCTGTTCTTATGGCAACCGGATGATTGATAAATACTTAAATATTTTTAAATACATACATATTCATAACATATGATCATGCTCATCATACAAATATTTGTCCTGGGCGGGCATCGAACCCACCTTCTCGTTTAGCAGTCAGGGTCACTAGCCACCTTTTTTTTTTCTTTTACGCCGGGAAATGCTCTGAGGCATCCCGACTGGGGAGTGGGTCTCCCCAGGTGGGTATGTGGGACTCGCTGCGCCCGAAAGATGGTAAATGGACGCAGCTCTACCCACTAAAACCGGCGAGTGCCACCTGTGCCGCCTTGGTGAGGTGCCCCGGATCTGTTAAGCTGACAGGGCACCTTGACGGCTAGTCAGTCCCGCAAGGGACCGACGCCACCTCCACATAGGGGTTGTCCCGCACCACAGAACAACCCCTCCCAACGTCGGGACAGCACAATGGGGTGAGGTTCCCATCCTCACCCCTTGCCCCCAGCTCTTTTGTCCCCTCTTCTTATAAGAGGAGTACAAAGAGCCCCCTCGGCTCAATTAGCTTCGCCCAAGGTGTTGGGCTCACCCTAGGCTACTGAGCCCCACCGCCACGTCAAGGCCTGAACCATGGTGGGGGTCACTAGCCACCTAGCACCCACCTACCACCTTTTATTATTTATTTTTGTCTTAATTAATACTGGGTGGTATTAAACACACAATACACACACATACAATCGAATTATCTATAGTTTAGAGATAAACAGTGAAGATATGATATATTGTTTTTCCTCTAACAATCGACCTATGTATTCTAGGCATGTTTTACAATTCTGACGTCGGTAGGAACGTGATAGTCGGTTACGGTGACTCATACCGTTCAATGGGTTGGGTGTGGTATTGGTTGTAGGTGGGAGCGTGGTGATGCAGCGGTGCAAGTTTTTTTATAATTACTTTATATTCTAACTAACAATAAATATTTCGTATTCCTTCTGAGCTCTTCTGAGTTTTGTTGCGGGTCTCAAGTGAGTTTAAAAGTATCTCGAGAGGATCATACCAAAGATTCATTTGGTTTCTAATCAACTTCTAAAAAAGGAAGATGTTCTCAATTCGGATGCTTGTATGTTTTTACTTCTGATGATCCTGGTTACGGAGTATCAGCGGTGGAAATCATGGTAGCATGATCTAAAATCAAATGTTGGTTCATTTTTAGCACGCTTAAAATAAGCAAGCCAAGCTCATTAATAGCAATGTTACGAGACACGTGCAAATAACGAGCATTTGCACAATAAAAGCATGCTTTCATTCTAGTGATGAGCACTTCTATCTGTACCACAATTAAACTTCTTCCATAGAATAAAAATAAAAATAAGAGGATTAGGACAAAAGTTATAGTATAGCCAAACATACCAAATTAATACGGTCTTTACTTTTCGACTAAATTCGAATTTATCATAAGTCTTAAATCTCAAACAACAAAAATGTCTTAGGAACACGGAGATTCTATTTTTCAATGCATTTTCTAAAGATAAGAGGAGACTCACAACCGACGCCAGGAGGCCGTGTGGTCGCTGACCGCACGGTAGTCGGGGGGCAAACCCCCACTTTTTAAATCAAAAGTGAGCCGTATGGGCTCACACTAATCCGATGAAGCATTAGGGCCTTCGGGCCATTAGCATAGATCCCTCCGAAAAAAAAAGAGGAGACAACACCTCTTCGTCGAATTCTCTTTACGTCGAAATACTCTTTTTATAAAACGTATTTAAAATAAAACGTAAAATGAATAAAGACGCTCCAACCGCTATCAGGTCATATCTTGTACCACGACTAAGTTGTTAGTTATTTTAATAGGCGGCGATTGTTTTATACGACGTACGAGCCCGCATTCGATTCCCGGGTGAGAAAATAACAATTAGTTCTTTGTTAGTTTATGTAATTGTCGATCGGAAAGGATGTTTAGTATACTGTTATTGTTTAAACTAATTTTAGCACGAGAATAATTATAGAGTAACGTTGATCCTATAATATAAGGTAAGTATTACATCCCCACCATGGTTCAGGCCTTGACGTGGCGGTGGGGCTCAGTAGCCTAGGGTGAGCCCAGAACCTTGGGCGAAGCTAATTGAGCCGAGGGGCTCTTTGTGCCCCTCTTATAAGAAGAGGGGACAAAAGAGCAGGGGGACACTCGCCGGGTTTTTGTGGGTAGAGCTGCGTTCATTTACTATCTTTCGGGTGCAGCGAGTCCTGGGTAGACCCACTCCCCAGGAGGGATGCCTCAGAGCATTTCCCGGCGTTAAAGAAAAAAAAAAGAAAAGTATTACATATCCAGGTGGGTTAGCCAAGATGACATTCTACAATCGTAAATGCTTGTAAAAATCTAATAAATGTATGGAAATGACATCTTACATCTATAAATCACGTGGTCTTAAATGTCATTTCCTTACATTTATTAGTTTTCTACTAGCGTTTACGATTGTAGAATGGCATTTTGGCTAACCCACCTGGACAGAAGATAGAGACAGTAGTAGGTTTATTTAAATTAGCTTGATAAAACTTTTTCCTCTTTATTCGCGTATTCTTCTAGTTTTCAAAGCGGTAGTACTGTAGTCATTTTGACGCTTAAAAAGATTACTATGTTGAATAAACATTTTTTAATATACTTATACTTCCCAACGATACATATACTTTACAGAAAATTTGAATTAAGAATTAATTACCTTGATTATTTCTTCTGCCACTCTTAGATCTAAATTTGTTCTTTTTTAAAATTTCAGTAGATCTGTTGCGACTTTAGGAATTTATATAAGGCTGAACGTAGTATATAGTTTTTTCCTATTATAATATCACGGCACGTATCCTTAATTTTTTCAGAAATATTTTTATATTTACTCGAAATGAAAGTAAACCGTACTTTATTAAATCTTTCTCCAATTTATGCCCGATCTCCGGAGTTAAGATGGCCGACATGGGCCGGCGTTCCCGCAAATTAGATAATCATCACGGAAAATGAGAACCACCTCTATAACTATGTAGGGCCTAAATATTAGCAACTAACCTATTACTAAGGAGCGTAACACTAACTGTTCCTCCCGACATTGCCCAAAATATATATTTTCCCGAGTATCCAAGTATATATTTCGTCACGTTTATAATAAATCGATAAATAAAGTTAAGAGTTACCTATTCTTAACACATTTCACAAATATAATCTTGTTTATCCATGTGCCCAATTTCTTCAAAATATGTTTGGATCTTTACGCGTAATTCAGTAACAAATAAAAAACTAAACTTTAATATGCCTACATTAAATTTATAGAATGTATTTGTAGTAAATAAAACACACTTCAACAATTAAACTGTATCACATTTATAAATATCATACTTACTAGCTGTTGCAGCTTCGCCTTAGTGATGATAATTATTTTTCTCGCCTAAGTTACGCCTTACTGTAATATCAGATATCTGCCAGTGAAAGTCCCGTCAAAATCGGTCCAGCAGTTTCAGAGATTAGCCGAAATATACAGACAGACAGACAAAAATCATATATGCTATAAGTGACACCGATAAAATCAGAAAAATCCTAACCGTGATAATAATCAATAACAGTTTAATCATCAACTGGTGGAACTTTTATTTCATTAAAATATCAATAAATATTACTTTATTTTAAACTAGCTGTTGCCTGCAGCTTCGCCCGCGTTACTCAACTCCTTATGTCACCGCGTCATGTTATATAGCCTATAGACTTCCTCGATAAATGGGCTGTCTAACACTGAAATAATTTTTAAATCGGACCAGTAGTTCCTAAGATTAGCGAGTTCAAACAAACAAACAAACTCTTCAGCTTTATAATATTAGTATAGAAGTATAGATTTGGGCCGAATTGGGCCAGCACGACTAGGTTTGCCCCTGTCGCTCACATATAACCAGTGACAGCTAAGCTGTCGCATTTCGTGCGGTTTGTGAATTTCCGGAGGCCCATTGGGGAGATAGGAAAAAGGAGGGCAACACATCTGCATAATCTTTGGTTGTGCGGATGTGTTTTTTTTTTTATGTTAGTTGGCTAGGCAAACTGGCAAACGTACCACCTGATGGTAAGTGGTCGACGTCGCCCATGAACATAAACTAGTATACCTGGAACGAGCCCAGACAACTTATTTATGTGTTGCCTATCCTGAGACATAAGATGTTAAGTCTCGGTGCCAGTAATTTCACTGCCTGTCTTGCCCTTCTCTCCGAAACACAGCAAAGCTGTTTGACGGGAGAAACAAGCAAGATAGCAAGATGGTGGTACCCATGCAGCCGGGAGCGCGGCACAGCGCTTCCCTCCCACCGGTGTATGAGCGTCGGTAGTCGCCAAAAGGCTTCCACTGCTCGTTTGCCCTCTTATGCTATAAAAAAAATGGTACGGAACCCTTCATGCGCGAGTCCGACTAGTCCTTGGCTCGTTTTATTTAAAACTTCATACCTTGACGGTGTTACAACATTTTTATTATCTCACATATTTTTATATTAGTAAGTAACCCCCAAATACTCATACGAATCTCAAATTTAAGACGTACCTACTTAAATTCGTGTTGTCCCTCCTTTTTCTTTGAATCTGACACGTCGTAGCATTTTAAGTACGTCTTTTTGAGATTCGTTTGAGTATTTGAGGGTAAGTGTGATATAAAAGACTTCACTGTCCTAGTTTCACGAACAAACGTGTTTAAACACCCATACGTATTTAGCAGTTTGTTTCTCACCTTAAGAATGGACCCATTATCCTCTCGAGAAAGTCGTAACTGCGGTAAAGTTAGATCATTCTTCTCTATTTGCGACGATTCTTCGAAGAAAAGGGTAAAAAGAGCTTTAAAGAACTCTAACTATTACTAGAAATAATCCGGATGTCCAAGATTCTTATACCCTTTTTAACCGACTTGATAAAAAGGAGTTTCTCAATCCGATCGGTACTTTTTTTGCTTAACTAGATCTCATCTAGTTCCTTGGGTGTAAATTTCATGATTCTATATCAATGGGAAAACCTTGTTGATTTTGGTTTGACAGACAGACAGAAGGACAACGGAGTGATCATATAAGTCTTCTGTGTTGTCATTTCAAGGAATGGAAAATGTTTTTTTTTTGGGACACGTGAGATAAAGGTTCTGGAATATTTTCTTTTTGCCTATTTATATAATTGGGGGTTTACGTGGGGTTCACCAAAGTGGAGGGTAAAATTAAATATTATTTAATTAGATGTTATTAATACATTTTCCAAGTAATAGGTATCTTGGGTATTCCCCATAATACTTTGCATGTTATTAAAATTTTAATTTCCTTCACCTGGGTTTTCTTTTTCTTTGATAATTTATGACTGTAGGTATGTTAGCAAACGGATTTTTCCTTCAATAAAAATTTGTAATGAAATAATATTGCAACATACACACACCATACCATTTATTTATTTTCACATTACCATGCCATAAACTATTAAAAAAATTGTAAAAGGGTGCAGTTAAAAAAAATATTTATGAGGATGTAAAAATAAGTTTTTATGATAAAGAGTTTCCGGTGGCCCATTGGATGGAGGGGATAGGGAAAAGGAGGGCAACTCATCTGCATAATCTCTGGTTGTGCAGTTGTGTATGGGCGTCGGTAGTCTAAAGCTTTGACTGCTCGTTTGCCCTCCAATGCTATAAAAAAACATTTATAAACTTTTTCTATATTAAATTAATAAAATACTCTATGATTAAGCATTTACGATAAGGTCCGTTCAAACCATCGGAAAAATGAAATAAAAGGTACACCGGACCCTAAATGTATGAAAGAGATAATTCATTTCAGCTTTTATCGCCAAAAAATCGCGTCCCCAAACCCATAAACTCTAACAACAAACGACATTGTTCCCAACCCCAAAACATTTCACCACCATAAACTCGTGGTCAATTTGTTCAATCTACCAAAAAGTTACGACTCTTAGTATCATATAGGGCATTTAGATAAAAATCCAAAGGGAAAGATTTAACCCTACATTTCTTGATAAATCACAGGCCCCACCCGGCCGCACCTAACCATAAACAAATCCAACCTATTTTCTTTGGCATTTGATCAGGGTGGGGCGCCATTATTCCATAATCGCAAAGCGTTATTGCCTTGCACCACCCCATAACATCGATAAAGACAAGGAACGACCTTAAAGTAAAATAAACACATGATCCAAATGAGGGGCGTACCTGCAATAAAGGTATATACACAACGGCGCGCCCTTTCACTAATGAGAATAGTTTATGGGTAGCATTTGAGTTTATGGTGTGTGCGCGCGCACCCTCTGGCCCTTTATAAACGGTGCCATAATTTTATGGCGGCCAGTGTAGCACGTGGTGTCACAGCGGTCAGACCTGATGCCATACGCGCTAATACCGTAAATGAGTGACTCAACTCGCCTACGCCTGTTAATTAGACAGTAACCTAGAATCTGAATTATCGCGTGGGTATACGTTTTAGGTTAACTAACATCGTTTGCTCGTGTTAATGGAGTTCAAATAAATTACTTCCATGTTACATTTGTGTGTTTCCTTCGTTAGTTTCGTTATATGCAATTAGATGCTTCATATTATTCTAACTTATTTGAAAGTTTGCGGATGTTTCGAATTTATTGCTGTAACGTGATTCATATCAGTTTCTAATTTGTTGTATTCAAAAGTTTGCTACGTTCCTTTTGTTATTAAACTTAGCATAGAATAATTATTTAAGATGTTAAACACAAATTCAATTCTTAGAAAATTTAAGGCAAGTGATGTTTCATCCCAATTTTGACATGGCTTTGGGTCAAAATATATTACCATTATATCTATTTTAGATTTCACATATTCGTTATCTACCAATTCTTATTTTGCCCAACGTTGCCTACAAAGCAACAATATTTATCTACTTTTTGTATCTTAATGGTTGCACGACATGTACTTAAAAATGCTATTTTTGTTTAGAACATGTAACAATAGCAAAAACTGTTTAAATTAAAGAATAGCAATTTAACATTAGTTGAGTTTTTGTCCATTTACGTTGTCTTCGTTTTACTCCTTTGTTTTTACAATGTACGTTAAAATGGTCCAGTGAAATTCCTTTTTTAAATGCTACATGTGTCGCAATTTCTAGTTTTTAATTCAAGTTGAATTCTTTCATTTCTCTTTTTTGAATGATGCAATATATGCTTTATATCTATATGCTTTATCTGTATCAGCTTTTTGTCAATATGTTATTACAAGAATTCCTTCAACCTTGACGAACGTTTCAATACTTGACGTAGAATGGAATTTCATTGACTTTCAATTAAAAGGGGTTCGTTTCATTGTCCATTTTATTCAAATAATAATTATTCTTTTTCTTCTACTACAGTTTTTCCAATATATCTATATCTATCTTCACCTACTTTTTATCTGTTACCATACGGTATAAGGATATCATGAATTTTAACAAAAATACATGAAAACGGCGGGTGTTAAAGTAAGATGAATGGATTTCTGTCTCCCTATCTGATTCGCGAAATAATACCAACAAAAATAGTCGTATAAAAACTTAAAGAAAACTGCCAGTCGTGATCTTATAAATCTGTTGGTATTTCATCATTTTATCTAAATATTGACGTTTCTTAGAAAGTTAAGTTCTTGTTTTCATAAGCATTTAGGGATTTCGTGGGAAAATATGTATGTTTAAATTGCTTTTGTTATCCCATTCGTATTCTATATTCTTTTCAAAGGTGGGAAGATAATTTCTGTGCAGTGGCCGGATAGAGGCTGATGATGATGATAATAATGATTCCTTTCACAATTTATAGTTTAGTCTCAGGCAGTGAATTGAGTTTAATTTTGGCTAAGGTCTCGCGACTTTTGTGTTCCAACTATGCAACAGATTTAGTGAAAATAAATCCTAAGTGCACCATTTCTCTGGTAAATTTGGGAAAATATAAACTTTCACTTATCGTGCTAGGAACTAATGACTACAAAATTCTTCTACATATTTGAAACTAAAAAAAACCTACTCAGAAGAAGTATTATACACACTGATCCTCAGAACGAAGGTAAGTCAAATATCTCTTAATATGTAGTAATTAAAACTAAGTTACAATAAAGAGGATCTTTCTTTGCTTCACCTTCAGTCTAGTCTTAGAAATACGTTTATCATCATTATCATTCTCCTCATCTGTCTCAACAAACGTCAGACCCTCAGAACTCGTAGGTAATGATATTATTATAAATTACAATGCGCTTAAAACTTTTGAACGAAGTAATTTAGCTAATATGCAACTTGGATTTTCTGTTTGCATACAGTCTCGAAAGTTATTTTAAATTTGTTAGGATTTGATGCGCACTCATTTGCCGAAGTTAATTTGTATAACTTTTTGAAAGAGTTCATAATATTTGATAAATATAACTTTTATACATAAAAGAGTTTGAGGCAATATTTAAGGCAAGCTAGGAAGAAATCTAATATTGTCACTATTTCATCACTAGAATTTATGGCTACCATAGTTTTATATAACATACCTAGCCTTGAATACAAGGATACAAGCTAGGAAATCCAATTACAATAAATTCTCTTGGCCTTACGCAGACTCCGTGACGACACATTTTCCATTCATCAAGGCGTGAAGCCAGAAAATTTCTAAAACAATTACTCGAGAACTTTTGCAATTAGGAACTCGGATCAATATACAAAAAGTTAGATGATAAATATCTTTGAACAACTTTTAAATTCTTTATAAACTTCAGAATATACTTCCTTGTTTATCGAAGCTATCAATTTTGTTAAAATCTGTTAAAAATATTCCTGCGATGCGATAAAGTAATCTTGTTGTTTGAGGAAATTCATTGGCAATGCTACGTAGGAATGTAAGTAGTTTTTCAATTAATATATCAAGAAAACTCATGAACATGTCTTGAAACCATTTTAGCTCGTTCCTAAATATTTATTCTGATTCGGTTAGAATGTGAAGTACCTAGTCTTTTCATTTACTAGCTGATGCCTGCTGCTTCATCTTAATCATCATCATCATCATCCCCTATCCGTCCACTGTTGAACATAGGCCTCCCTCAATGAACGCGAAGTATAACGCCAATATAAGCACGGGCCAATGCTGCTTAGCCGTATTAATTATGATTATGTGTTAGCCATTAGGTAGGTGTTTTATCTTGTTTCTCCCCTCAAACAGCAAAAGTGTTTCGAAAAGAAGGGCAAGACAGGCAGTGTAATTACTGGCACCGAGACTTAACACCTTATGTCTCAGGATAGGCAACACGTAAATGAATTTGCCTGGGCTCGCTCGATAAAAATGGATAAGTAAAGGTATTTTAAATTGGATGGTAAATTTTAAAGATTACCTTAAATCTAAACAAATAATCATTACCTCCTTATTATTAATATAGATATTCTAAGGAAGAAGATTTTTTTTTGTTATTTTTGCACAATATATAATTCGTGCAATAACCGCTGTCTCTTTCAGCTCATATTTCTTTTGCTAATGGTTTTTATTTATACCCAAGTGCCAACCTATTACCCTTTGACGTTCAATCTGCATCATTCCCAACGGGTAGATAATAAGAGAGACACCTTTTGTGACACTGTCCCTAGACAGTATATAATATAACCAAGTAGATTGTATGAATCGGTTTTATTATTTGTTTTTAATCGTCACTTCGTTTATAAATGATGTAATCTCAGACGAACTATATGTCCTGGGAATTTTATATGCATTAAGATTAATGAGCGGTTCTTCCGTCAATGCAAATATGAGTAATGATATTCACAACAACGATCATAATAATCTTAAGATGGTATTTAATCATAGATTATCATTTAACTAGCTGTTGCCTGCAGCTTCGCCCGCGTTACTCAACTTCTATTTGTCGCATCGTGATATTATATAGGCCTTCCTCGATAAATGGGCTGTCTAACACTCAAAGAATTTTTCAAATCGGACCAGTAGTTCCTGAGATTAGCGCGTTCAAACAAACAAACTCTTCAGCTTTATATTAGTATAGATATAACGAAGCCTATATAGCAAAGTAAGATAGAGGTGAAAAATTTAAAATTCAATTCTTACCGATAGGATCATTAGGCATCTCAAGCCAAAGGATTTTGAACATAAAATGATCCGGTTATTCTCACAAAGAGATCGATTATCATTTCATTTTAAGCGCGAAAGTATGAAAGGGCGACTGTAAAAATACTTTTTGATGCTCTCGATTTTTAAATTAGGAAGATTAATGTATTTCGAAAAGATAGGCCGTAATGGAACGTTTGATAAAGAAAATTAATAGATGGTTTGCAAAATGCAATGTAAGTAATATGATAAAAATGAAGTCTGAACGTAATCAGAAACCTTTACTTTATTATACGTGTGGGTGATAAAGCATATTATTACCATAATTTTTTTCTTTAACGCCGGGAAATACTCTGTAGCATCCCGCTGGGAGGTCTTCCTAGGCGGGTATGTGGGACTCGCTGCGCCCGAAATCTGGTAAGTGGGCGCAGCTTTACCCACTAAAACCCGGCGAGTGTCACCAATGCCGCCCCTGGTGAGGTGCCCCGGATCTGTCGAGCAAACAGGGTACATCGACGGCTAGTCAGTCCTTCAGGAGACCGACGCCACCTCCACAAAGGGGGTCCCGCACCACAGAACATCCCCTCCCAACTTCGGGAGTACCAGTACAATGGGGTGAGGTTCCCATCTTCGCCCCCTACTCTTTTGACCCCTATTTTTATAAGAGGGGCACAAAGAGCTCCATGGGTTCAATTCGCTTCGCCAAGGTGCTGGGCTCACCGTAGGCTACTCAGCTCCACGGTCACGACAAGGTCTGACCCATGGTGGCGAAGAATAAAATTACCATACTCAGAAATAATTTAAGTTATTGCCACGAATTTAGTAGCTATTTAGATATAACAGACTTAAATTTAAAAGTATGGATACCCAGATCCCTAAGTCACTATAATATATACCAACCGTGTTTAAACTAATAGAGTAAGAATATGGAAGCAGAAATCGTTTTAAGCGAAGCTAGAACAATTAATATAAGTACAGCTTCAATTTACCAGACGACAAGCGCACGATGCAGTTTGACGGCATATTAAACGAAATGATGGTCTTGTTGATTTCGAGCTGGACGGTACAAAATAGAAATGTTAGCTCACATAGTACAATAGTAAGCAATTTGCTAGAATGCGGAGCATTGTGACGAGGGAACGCCGAGTCATAGATTAGTTATCCCAAAGTACACATGCATCTGAAACTATTGCTATACATTTGTATTTAGCGAGTTCGATTGCAGAGCTAAGTAAACCACACTAGTATTGTAGTATTGCTAAAGTCGTTCTGTACTTCTGTACTTATATTCTCTAATGGCGGAATCTTCCTATTCCCGTGGGAGTACAGACATAAATTATTTGAGGGCCATACAAAATAAAATTCAAGATAATTTTTTGTGTTTTACCTAAAAAGATAAATCTTAATATTTACTTCCTCAAGTGATAACTAATATCACGAACAATTTGCCGAGTGTTTTTTTTTTCTTCTTTATTTTCTTCTTTTATTCTTTAGCTGACACTACCTACTGATTCTGATTTGGTGTGGTCAGATAGCTGTCATAATTCTACGGAATAAAAAATCTGAGTATAGTTGAAGTTTGACGACTTTAAAGACATACATACATCTAGAAGTTGACGAGATGAACTTTTATGTATGATGATCAAGATTGCGTATTTTTTTTCTAAAGAACACAAACGGTTATATAAAAACATAAAATAACAATATTCAAAATTATACATAAACCAGTTAAGTGTGCGCTAAGATATTAAAGAAGTAAGTTTAAAATGTCGCTATATACACAGTTACAAATAATAATTAAAAACACCAACAAATTAACACAAAAAAAAACATAAATTACAATTAGAATTTAAAGGACAATAATTCCCTAATTTTTGCTATAAAAACACCTGTTGAGCATCCAAACGGGTCGGTTATAAAAAAATAGATGTATCCATACGATAATATTCGAATTTGCATTGCCATATCAGAAACCTCATTGTTATCTTAGCCATTCATCCATCAGACTACGAATTCGTAATTATAGCGACTAACCTGAAATAAACTGAGATAGTATCTAAATAGTTTCGTAGCAGTTAGTACATTCATTAGCGCCCCACATAAACGTTCAACAAAGAACTTTTCTTAATCTTAGCCGCGATCTCACACATTCACAACGACCTCATTCAACTGTTTTTCCAACCAAGTTTGTCTAGCCATAAATGGTATTTTAAAATATTATTCTCTCTTTATATACTTCTGCCTGTGTCCGTCTGATTACGACTAGACCGATTTCGATTAAATTTCGATTAAAGTTTTAGAATCATAAATCGGTGTACTAAAAATATTTTGTATAGGACAACGTCAGTCACGTTCGTTTGTTTCTTGAATAATTGAGAATTCTTTGATGCTCGGATTCCTGGATGATTTTTGGTTGTTAAATTCTTATCTAGTACAAAGCAGCTGGAATAAGCTGGCAGTTGTCGAAAAATTCCTGCCGTATGATCGGATGAACCTATAATTCCTGTGACAGTCCCAAATCTCTTTAAATGATGATTTTTTTAAGTGATGATTTCTCCCTATAGTGGAAGAGCAAAGAGAAGCTATTCACACCATGGAAACGTTATACATAATGAAAATATATTTCTGTATAGCCTGACCAAAAAAAAAAAAAAAAACTCGCCATATTGCGGAATATGTCGGAACTAAGTTCTGTATGGACGATAGTATGTGCTGACGTAAAAAAGATACAGTGGCGACACCACGCAGGGTTTATATATTTCTGGTCAGGCTGTATATGGTAAGACATTTAATGTTAAAAAGTTTTTATTCAAAGCAAGATAATAGTTGAAATTTTATCACCATTATCTATTTGTACTATTATTTGACGTCAGCGCAATATGATAATATTTTAAACTAGCAGTGCCCAGCGGTTTTACCTGCGTACCTCCCATTCCCATGGGAATACAGGGATAAGTTACAATGTGTTATTATTATGTATAAGCGTATCACTGTAAAGTGTCATCAAAATCCATTCAGTGGTTTTTGCGTGAAAGAGTAACAAACATCCATACAAACTTTCGCATTTATATTAATATGACTAGTAGGATATATTGCATTATTTTTTGCTTTCCAGGTTTAAGGACTTATTCAAGTAAGAAAAGGTCACTATTAAGTTTGAAGGTCTTTAGAAACTATCATTGGGTGGGAAATTAAAAAAGTTGTCCACTAAAATCACACCGGCCGGAATCGCAGGAGGCCGTACATTGCCGAAGAAGTCAGCACGCGTGAAATTGATACACTTAATATGTACAAGATACTGGACGCCGTTTTCATTGATTGCTTAAACAAGCTATTGCCCGAATGTTGCTAGAGATGGTACAACGAGTATTTCTATCGATATTGGGAATAGAGCGTTTTAGGATTAAAAATGAATAACTTGTAGAATTTAAGAAAACATTGGTGCATTGATTTTATTAGCTGGTTCTTCTTAGAGGGTTTGACTGGTAGTAAATTTAGTTTACGTTCAATAAGGTACTCTGGTACATCGGTCGTCTTGGTGTTCATTGAAGGAGCCCTAAGTTCAGTAGTGGACGGATAAAGGCTGATGATGATGATGACGATTAAGGTACTTTGCAACTACTATATTATAAATAATATATTCAGATATAAAAAAATATTTTTTTATTTTGTACTTTGTTATTATACATAATATTATTATTATTACCATAAACCCATATTTACCTAAATCTAATTTCAAAGACCTTAGCTACCAAATGGTCATTGACTATTCTTAACATATTAAATACTAACAGCGCCTCGGTTTCGCCCGCGTACTTCTCATTTCCGTGTGAGCACGTGGATGAACTGTACCCAATGTGTTATTCTGATATATAAACTATATTACTGTAAAGTTTTATTAAAATTCATTTAGTCGTTTTTGCGTGAAAGAGTAACAAACATCCATACTTAAAAAACCTTCGCGTTTATAATATTGTAAAGACTATATTTTACATTATTTAATTTCGGTGGAAGATTTCATTTGTTTTTAC
Source organism: Helleia helle (assembly GCA_963853865.1). NCBI lineage: Eukaryota > Metazoa > Arthropoda > Insecta > Lepidoptera > Lycaenidae > Helleia > Helleia helle. The sequence continues at coordinate 9,169,000 of OY971434.1, forward strand.
TTGGAATTGTTTAAAAAACTTATTAAGGAAACAGAAGAAGAACACCTTTGTATTGCAATACTGCCTTTCTTCTATAAAAACTAATGTTTCCGTAATATAAACTGAACGTCAGATGAAAGCATCGATAAGATTATCGATTCCCATCCCTGTTAGTAGAGAAGTAATCAGATTTCTCTTCAGACCCAATTCTGGTGTCAGTGATTGATGAGCACTTGGCGGCCATTGTTCTTGTTAGCGATCAAACATTTTACTGCTACGAATTTCACAAATAAATGTTTTAAAAACATTCTATAAGAATGCTATAATATGCCGCCTAGATATCGTGGGATCGAATGCTAAGTAAACTTATTTCTAATCTATCTAATCTAAAAGATTTAAGGCTTAAATAATGACGACTAAATACTACTAAACTAACATAAAAAAAAAGACTCTGCGAGTTGCGGGTTCGAATCCCGACAAGGAACAAAAAAGTTTTCTGTGTTCCTGGGTCATGGGTGTGTATTAAAATTTGTGTATTATAAAATAAAAATATTAAATATATGTATAGTATAAAAGTTTCCGTAAAATATTTCCGTTGTCTGGTCCCGTAACACAAGTTCCTCGAGAACTTACCACGGGACTAGATTGACGTGGTGTAAAAGCGTCCATAGATATTATTATTATTATTATATTATTATAATGTTATAAAAATCTTTTGTATCTAACTTGTCTAAAAATTCGTCGGTATAATATTTATTACTGCATCATTATCGTCAGCCTTTATCCACCGCTGACCATATAGAGCTGTTTGAATGAACGCCAAGACGACTGGTCCCATGCCACACATCCAACACCAACACTTCGTCGACCTCCACTCTAATAATAATAATACTGCATATCTTTATGTAATAAGCTCATTGAATAAATATAAAAAAAATGTTCTAATCTTTTATCTTTTATCACACCAAGAAGCACAAATAGATTAGGCTACTAATATCATTATATTTTTTTATGCAACTGGTTATTCCATCAAATCAAAATAACATGGTGGGGATTACCGAAATATCGTTAAATCCTGATTGGTCCATCTTGCGTTCATCACATCGTGTACTGACGTTGATGATCATGAGAGAAATTTTTGGCACACCTTAGCTTACAGAAGCTCTAATTGACGATCTTGGCAGAGCCAAACGCCAGCACTTTGATATTTGTTGATTAAAAGCAGGCCTTCTCCGAAATAGAACGGTTACTGAAGCGTAAAAATAAGAATATGTAAAGTACACCATTTACCTTAGGTACGTCGGAACATTGCTCGCAGAATCTGATGTGTTTTACTTAAATTAATGTTCTTTATCCTCGTAACTAACTAGCATACTCTTATTTAAATAGTAGGCGATCTCTTACCACTAGGTGAACCGAATGCCCTGCTGCTGTGAAGTCTCTGCCAAATAAATAATAAGCGATACTCGTAGCATCTTTTTTTTAATATTTGTATGAATTAGGTCCAGGTTTTGATATAAAAAATAGACGAATTATCGAAGTCATCAGTTGTATGTTTGTCCTCTTTTTGTTAATAAATATCTTTTCTAGGAGTTATTGGTGCTTTTTAAATATAAAAATATAATGAAAATAGATACATAATCCGAATGGATTTTCAATATTGTACATGCAATTGAATGAAACTTAAGTGTCCATCCACTTGAGAGTTAGAAGTGAATATAGGAAATGTTTATGATATCGACAGCTATTTGTTACAGGTAGCATTTTTATCTTTTTTGTACTCTATCTAAGTGTTTTTTTTTTTTACTACGGAAAATGATCTGAGGCATCCCGCGAGGGAGTGGGTCTCCCCAGACGGGTATGTGGGACTCGCTGCGTCCGAAAGGTGGTAAGGTGGATGCAGCTCTACCCCAAAAAACCCGGGGATTGACACCAATGCCGCCTTTGGTGAGGTGCCTCGGATATGTTGAGTAAACAGGGCTTGACGATTAGTCAGTCCCTCAAGGGGCCGACGCCACCTCCACAAAGAGGTTGTCCGCACCACAGAACAACTCCTCCCAACGTCAGGGCAGTACAATGGGGTGAGGTTCCCATCCTCGCCCCTTGTCCTCTTGCTCTTTTGTCCCCTTTTCTTATAAGAGGGATACATTAGGGATCTCGGTTCAATTTGCTTCGCCCATTGTGCTGGGTTCACCTTAGGCTACTGAGCCCCACTGCCACGACCAGGCTTGAACCATGGTGGGGATCTATAATATTTATGTAGTTTATTCTATCATAATCAGTATCAAATTTTTAAAAATAATATACAAAATTCTGATTTGTCAGCAACATGACGAAGCTTAAAAATGAATGTACGCATCCATAAAGACGATTTTACTCTAAAGAAAAATTCTTAAAATTCTTTCACGAACGAGATAACGAAAAGCTTTCAAACTCAGCTCATGACTCAATACAATTTCATCAGATTTTTCGTTCCGGAATAATGTATATTATTTATAATGCATAATATACATAGCGATGGTATAGATTCTTTGAAATTCTGCCAAAAAATATTAATCTTCTGCTCCAGAAATAAATTTAATGTAAGATCGATCCATTTCGCTGCCATTGAAGGTTTGGTCTAATTTACGAGCGTTTTTAATTATATTTTTTATGAATGTTGCCACACAAGTTGGTACTATTGATAAACTGCTTTAGCAATCCTTATTCTTATCTATATTAGTAATCCACTTTATTATGTTTAAAGCGACTATCGACGCCTTTACATATCCGCACAACCAGATATTATGCAGATGCGTTGACCTCCTTTTCCCTATCCCCCCAAGGGGCCACCGGAAACTCACAAACCGCACGAAACGCAACAGCATAGTTGTCACTTTATGCCCGTGTTATGTGAGCGAGAGGTCGTGCCGGCCCAATTCGGCTGCAAAGCAGCATGGCACCACCTCTTGCAAATTGATGAGATTATTTTGTTTTCCCGGCTCTCAGTGGGTTCGCTTTGTAACCGTTGGTAGATGTCGTGGAGAAGCTTTTTTGAATGGGTAACCCCATTCAAAAAAGCTTCTCAATATGTACTTCACTGAAAAACAAATTTAAATGATATTCTTCTCTTAAAGAGCAAAAAATTAGTAGTAAAATTTAGTAAGAGACTAAACAGACAGTTTTATAAAAGGTGACCACAAAAATAAACACGTGTGTCGTGCTCTTCTTGAAAGTGAAGTTCTTTAATTGAACAAATAATTATAATGGTAACAATGCTGAGGTTCGTGCTGCAAAAATACATTCCTCCCGCCTTCTAGATTATCAAATATTTTATTTATAAAGTACCAACTTTAACCCATCAATTAGGTATAAAAAAATGTGAGCCGTTACGGGACGCCTGGCAGATGTGAAACATCGAAATTATTGTCGCCACGCCAAAAATCAGGTTTACCCTCCGCCTATAGATGTTTCACATCTATAAATTATATGAAATTTCTAAAGGTAACCATGAATATTTTTCCTGTCCATAGCCTGGCATAGCATAGCATAGACATATGCCTCTTTTAGTCGCCAAAATGACAATATACCAATATATTATTCAAACAGCCCGCGATCGCCTATGACTTGTGTCGTGTAATAAACGTCTGGTGCGGTATTACAGCGGGCCTGGCGTCTGTCCGTCAAATTCGCACGAGATATCTATAGCTTTAACGTCGATATTGAAATATCCCGGACTACGCGTACTTCAAAACTCTATATTTTAACATTTCAACACATATCTATACGGGCTGTTAGGTTCTCGAAACCAGGCGAGGAATGTACTGTGACTCAGTAAAACTGATACCGCAAGCAAATATTGACAAGCATGAATTTAAATGAGATAGATCCCCACCAAGGTTCAAGCCTTGTCGTGGCGGTAGGGCTCAATAACTTAAGGTGAGTCCAGCACCTTGGGCGAAGCAAATTGAACTGAGGAAGCTGCTCTTTGTACCCCTCTTATGTATGTATTGTATTGGGTAGAGCTGCGTCCACCTTACCGTCTATCGGGCGTAGCGAGTCCCACTCGTGGCAGTCTCATTCCCCTCCCCAGCGGAATGCCTCGGAGCATTTCTCGGCGTAAAAGAAAAAAAAAGGTGAGATAGATAAGGGAAAATAAGACTATTTACTAAATAATAAGACATGAATTGGTACATAAAAAACTATAACACCGCGGAGATGCAGCGATTACTCGTAATAAAATTAAAAAAATAAATATATTTTCTCACAATATTTATAAGCTTATTTCCTAATAAACGGACTAGCAAACGAAAAAAAACTAATCCTTCAGTTCCAAAGATCAGCGCGTTCAACCAACCAAAATAAAACCAGTTTTTTTCATTAGTATTGATTTAGTCATCCCTCAAAGCCCTCAATGCTGGGATTTTCAAAATATAAAGATCTTAAATACACTGAATATCCTCTTATCGTTGGGTATTTTTCGTGAAACGAAAATAATATATTAATTTATGATTCGTTCATATATTTGGCTATAACAATCAGCTCCTGTTTAGAAAACAATAAAGTCCATTGTTTAGTGCTAAAAGTCATGTAAGCACACCCTTCATATACCTTTTATCATGTAAAAAACACGCAAAGAGTACATGACAGTAAATGCCAAAATGCCTAATATTGGATGGAATTGTCGTGACTATCCGCACTTATATTATAAATGTGAAAGTTATTATGTTTGTCTGTAACTCAATTATGCCAAAACCGAATCCATTTGAATAATTTTTGCCGCAGAAATGTATTGTAGCACGTTTTTTGCTAATAATAATATATAAAGGGACCTGTTAGAACATTCTAGTTTCGCTATTAGAAAGGTCAAAAGGTCATTAATATACGATGAATTTGGTAATATTAATAATTTTTCTTCTATTTCAGGTAATACAGCAGAAATATAGCTTGGTAATGTAAAGAGTAAAACCGAAGATGTGTGAAGCTTGGTCAAAAAAAAAATAACATGAAAAATATATTATATGAAAGAAAAATTGTCCATGGTTCTTGGAAGGTAAGAATAATTTTGATTATACAAGATAACAAAGTGATTAGTTATTGTTAGACGAGAACTGATAGTATAAGGAACCTTAGAATCATCAATTATCAGGAATAAAAAAATCATAAATATTGATTTTAAAAACAATATTCATGTATCGCAAATTTAATCTTCCAACAATCCCGAAGCTTTGTCGAAAATAGGCAATTTAAATGCGTCCAATTTCTCGCATGCATGAAAATGATATACTTTAGATAAATATGTATGTACATTGTACATAGTATGGTCCCACTTTTTGCAACTTTCATATTATTTGAAAGGCTGGCAACGCACCTCCTATGATGTAGCAACTGTCTGTTGATGTCTCTGATCAGTTACCATCAGGTGAACCAACCGTGCCTTTGTTGCCTCTCCTAAAAAAGAAAAAGGAAATTCAGCACTGAAACTAAAGCTTAAAGGTCTTCCCCAAAGTATCATGCAATATCGGATAGCCATTTAATTGGCCCCCAAGCAATTTGTCAAATGGCGATTAATAAGTTTAAGTAATGGACAAAAATTGCATTGGATAAGTTAAGTGGATGGAATGGATGGACTAATTGAATTACTGGCCGCGGTCACGCGAGCTTTTAAACGCAGTTAAGGCTGACCGCGGTTTTTGTTATTTTGGAAGCTTTTGTAGGTTAGGAAATAATGTTACTGGCAATGATGTGTTTGTTATAAACAAAAATAATAGGAATTAAGTTTTTATTTGTGAAATTTGTTTAGGACCGTTCGAAGTTTTAACTAACCTTTGTTTCGAATGTGCCTATGTTCGTGGCGTTTTGACATTTAAGCTTAACTGAATTAGTAGGTGAGCAAATAAATCTAAGTTAAAATTAAACCTAAACTTTTAACATTAAATTTTATTCTTTTGATAGAGTATTCGATAATACCGCCATTTGTTGATCATATTTTGAAATTACTGCTTGTTTATGAAAATAGGAGAAACGGTAAGAGGTAGTGCCATGCTGCATTGCAGACGAACTGGGCCGGCACGACCGGGATGGTACCGGTATCGCTCACGTAACACCGGCGTCAAGTGACAGCTATGCTGTCGCGTTTCATGCGGTTTGTGAGTTTCCGGTGGCCCATTAGGGGGACAGGGAAAAGGAGGGCAACGTATACGCATAAACTCTGATCGTGCGGATGTGTATGGGCGTCGGTAAGGTTCCGACTGTTCGTTGGCCCCCTTATGGCATAAAAAAAATGGTGTTCGATAGTTCTGATATTAACATAAAGTCCGGTTAATAAAGTATTATGTATGGTTTCAGAATTATTTTATATTATTTAAAGACTAAGGGATGCAACATAATTCTTTTCATTAAAAAATGTAACTTAAAATTTTGAAACTAATAATACTTTTTGATGTATTTGGATATAAAATGCTAGGTGTATAGGGAATACACCTAGTATTAATTGGATATCGTATACCACGGGTGAACCGTATTCCTTTGGCCTATAATAAAACGATCCAAATTGCGTTCAAACTTTATCTTTTTTTTTCTTTAACGCCGGGAAATGCTCTAAGGCATCCCGCGGGGGAGTGGGTCTCCCCAGACGGGTATGTAGGACCCAGTGCGCCCAAAAGCTGGTAAGTGGACGCAGCTCTACCCACTAAAACGCAGCGATTGCCACCAATGCCGCCTTTGGTGAGGTGCCCCGGATCTAATTAGCAAACAAGGCACCTCGACGGCTAGTCAGTTCCCCAAAGGACCGACGCCACCTCCACAGAGAGATTGTTCCGCACCACAGAATAATCCCTCCCATCTTCGGGACAGTACAATGGGGTGAGGTTCCCGTCTCCCTTGCCCCTTGTTCTTTTGCCCCTCTTTTTATAAGAAGGGTACAAAGAGCCCCCTCCGCTCGAAACGCTTCGCCCAAGGTGCTGGGCTCACCCTAGGCTACTGAGCCCCACCGCCACGACAAGGCCTGAACCATGGTGGGGAGCTCAAACTTTATCTAGTTACAAAGTAAATAATTGGCCCAATAATAGATTTAGTTTTTTACAAGTTTGGTATTTCACTTTAAGGTCAATAAATGGTACATAAATGTCATCTGGGCAATCGAAAGGCCATGAACTGACCACATTCGCGTGTGCTGCGGTGCGTAACTAGCTCTCGTTACCGGCTTCGCTTGACTTGTTTCAGTACCATTTATGTTTGTGTACTTGGATTATCTATCTCTATATACACAATTGTTCTGTGCAACTGTGTGTAATCGTCCTAAGCGGCTGGACCGACTTTGATGAAATTTTCATTTGTGTTCTAGCGGATTCGAGAATGGTTTGACAATTCATTCCAATACTTTGTAAGAGCTAGTGCCTCTCACTCCAATAACACCGGCGTAAAGTGATAGCTATGCTGTCGCGTTTCCTGTGGTCCATTGGGGGGTAGGGAGAAGCCGCATAACCACTGGTTGTGCGGATGTCCATGAGGGTCATCATCTTATGGCTCCGACTGCTCGTTTGCTTCTTTATGGCATAAAGAAAAAAGACTACATCATCTTTTGAACAGGATGTCTGCTGGGTTCGCTAGTACTATTCAAGGAATAGGAAAAGTTTTAAAACTAGTATAACTTGCTTTCTGATGAAAAATAATGGATTATGTTTATATATATAATTAATATAGAATATAGATTAATTAATGAAAATGATTCCACTACGTCTTGTAATATGCAATTATCACGTATCTGTTTAATTCAATGGCCACAAAATTTATTTAGATATTGTAATTAATAACGAAAACAAAATATGGGAGCACATTTGAACTCACTCTCCTCGCCCCATTTCGAGGAAGAGACCCTTGCCCATGTCGATAATGATGATGTTGATGATGAATAGCTTCATTAAAAAGTGTTCTTGTATTTGAATTTTAAGGAAAGCACAAGGCTGTTTTTATGCAATTTAAGAATGAAACAAGGTTTTCTCTTTCACAGTACATAACTCGATTCGCAATAATCATTTATTAGATTTAGAATAGCAAAAAATAAGTCTTATTCTTAGACCTATTACCCTAGATCTCAAACACTAAACGGTTTAAAATTGTTACATTAAATTCCTACCATACGCTAGTTTCGTCTCTATGTTGTTGATATTGGCACAGATTTCTTGGCTTCGCTCTGGTTTCCAACGCAATATCATTTAACCTCTAGGGTACCTTTCATAAACTAACGCTAGTGCCATAATTTGACAACAGTTACTCACGACGTAAATATTGTTTTCTTGATTTGAAACTAACGTGCTTATTTCACGTTTATAACTGTTTGCTTCAGAGCTCGATATTATTTCTAATGTCTACATGAATTACACTTATTATAATGTAACATAGGAAGGCAAACGAGTAGTCGAAGCCTTTTGGCGACTATTGACGCCCATACACATCCGCACAACCAGAGGTTATGCATGCAGATGCGTTGCCCTCATTTTCGTTATAGCGCCAATGGCCCACTGGAAACTCACAAGCCGCACGAAACGCGACAGCACAAAAAGCACAGCTGTCACTTGACGCCGGTGTTATATGAGCGAGAGGTACCACCAGCGGTCGTGCCGGCTCAATTCGGCTGCAGAGCAACATGGCGCTACCTCTTACATTACTTTTACGGATTTTATCGCAGTTTATTGTATTTTTCCAAGCCGAACATTACGCATACTCTACAACGACCATGGTTCACGGACGGACTGTGCTCCGTGATAAATCCGTAAAAATTGTTTTATTATAACAAGCTCTATATTTCGACATTAGAATCAAATGCCTATTTGAATTTATAGTTGCTAGATATGTATTTGATATCTACAGCGAGGGTTTTTACTCTTCATTTTTGTCAGAAAGATAGGAATGGCGGGCCCTTAAGAAAAAAACATTTTTTAAACAAAGTATTTTGCCGTATTTCTCAAAACGTGCGTTCTTATACGTAGCTTTAAAAAGCGATGTACGGATTCCATACTACAGTATACACCAACAGTATTAACTTTTTCCCTCGAAAGCCGATACTACCTCTAAGAACACCGCATTTCCATAATTGACCCGCTAAATACTCAAGGAAAAGAAAGTATCTTATTTCCGCCTTTTAAACGGAATCATTGTGCTTCGGTTTGTTGACTTTGAACAAGAGCTTTTAACAATTCTTCATTGGAACGTAAAGTTTTAATAGTGTTTATACAGCGTCTGTATAAAAGATTTTCCTTTCACTTCCGTTAGACAATGTTAAAAACGGTCAATTAGTTTAATATAATCCTAAATTGCTAACAGCTAGTCGCCAGTGGCCAAAGGTCTAAAACAAAAAATCTTAATGTATGTATGTATACTTGTATGTATCCTTGTATGTATACTTGGATGTATACTTGTATGTATACTTGTATGTATACTTGTATGTATACTTGTATGTATACTTGTGTGTATACTTCTATGTATACTTGCACGTTAATGGTTTGGAATGAAAAATGGATATGTAAGAGCTTTAACAGTTCTATCGGTATAGTGAGTTGTAATTGCTGTAGATAAATGTTAATGTTTCGTAAAATGGTTGAGTAAGCCCCATACACCCAGTACTTCAATTCAAATCTTTAATTGTAGCATTTTAAAAGTGAATGTGGGTTAGTTTTTTGTTTCTTAATTCCTACTCTTCAACTGCTAAACGGATTTGCATGCTTTGCACTTAGATATACCATTATATTGGACTATTGACCATTGGATTATATAGGATATTAGTATAGATTATATGAAATGTAAGCGTCAATTGGGCGACAGCTTACAAAGATGGTTCAAATTCATAAACTATTTAAGCATGACTATTTAAGCGAGATGAATTGGCTTCACGCTGAGGAATTCATTCCCTTAATACTTTTATTATGACATCGATGGCTTTATTGTTGTTATGAGGTTATTACAGACAGAAGGCCTCACCGCAGGTGGCCGTGTTTATTAGATTTGTGGCAGTAAAACAACTATCTGCCTGTCGTAGCCATTTTAGATTAAGTATTGCGATAGAAGCCATTTATAATTATATATAGGCCACTACTCTATACCCGCGATAATCCTTAGCAGTTACAGACCTGGAATATCCCTAAATCAGGTATCTCACGGGGTAACATAATACTTAGTAGATCCTAAACGAAGTGTGACAGCACCGTCTAACTCTTAAAAATGGTTTTTTAATGTCACACGGATGACAATCATACTAAAGGCGAAAGTTTGCAAATTTGGATTTGTTCGTTGATCTTTCACGGCAAAATGGCTAAACTGATTTGGGTGAAAGTTGAAATGGTGATGGCTTATACCTTGGATTAGGACATAGGCTATAAAAATAATCATCATCAATCCGAATACGGTAGTAAATCTAAGTTAATACAGGTGAAGCTGAGGGCACCAGCTAGTATTGGTATAGTTAGGACCCACCACGCAGGCTTCAATTTAGCAGAAAATCAGTAATGAGGAATATAAGACTGCAGTTAAATAGAAATTCAATTTTTCAGACAATCCGCAGGACGAGAAAGATTCGTAATCTTTCACGCCGGTTACACTAGAAAATCCCATCAACCATATAGCCATAATTATATTCTTCAATACACCAAATAACCATATTCTTACTTTACTATGATTTGCTTATTTATATATTTTTATAGAAGAGGAGGCAAATGGATAGTCGTCTCGCCTGGTGGTAAGTGATAAGCGACATCCATAGACAATCGCTACACTAAAGGATTAACAGGTGTGCTGCCTTTCAAATATGGGTACGTGTGTATGTCATTCACTCCTCCTGTTGATGAATTTTTTGTGTGTGTCCAAGTAGATTCAAGAATGGCATAGAATTTTGATTCCCAAAAAATAAATAAATAAAGATATATTTAAATATTTTGTACAGGACAACGTCTGTCGATGCCACAAGTCTCTATGTATAATTATTCTGAACGTGTGTAGGTATGTGACTGAACTCCTACTAAGCGGCTGGACCGATCTCAATGAAATTTTTCGTGTTTGTTCAAGTGGATTCGAGAACGGTTTAGATTCATAATTCGTTCCACTACAGTATGTTTTATACAACCTCTTGTATTATGTATATATTGTCATCTTGTTCTTTTCCTTGTTTGACTATAAGTTAGACTAATTGCTATGTTATCCCGGTTTATTGATACAAATTACAGAAACACTGGTTTTTTTTTTAGGTTAACGTGGTGTGATTGTTGAATAATATTTAGTTATTAAACGGCGTTTACACGCCACATAAAACTCCAGATCACAATAATTGTGTTCTGTTCCCTCCCGTCGATCCACTGGAACATTCGGAGACCTCAATCTCCGCTTAGGGACAAGAAAATTATGCGCCCTTCAGAGCACATTTCCTTGTTAAATATACATTTTTAAATTCATTTGTACATCTTATTCAAAAACTCGAATGTATGTTTTTGGTTTATATTACTATAATAAAAAGAGTTTTTTGTTTGTTTCAAAGCGCTATTCTCTAGAAATAAATAGTCTTACCTAAAATTTGATATTCCAACCGTAAAAGAACGTTAAAGGCTATATATTTTAGAAGATATTTAATTTGAGGAGGGATACTGTTAGTAATAATTAAAATAGAAAAATCGACAATAGTTGGTTGAAACTTCAAAGCATCTGTTAGGTGCAAAGAAGATTTATTTCATCCGAGACTAGAATTTATTATGTCAGGCCCAAACTCGTCGGTTCTTAAAGCTTCTGATTCATGTAAAGTAACCGAACGTCGGGGTATTTGAAAATCTAAACAGTGAACTCCAATGAAATCCCTAAAAAGCTGTTTCATAATAAGCTAAATTCGCTAAAAAAGAAAACAAGAAAATAATTATAATTACAAATTATTACATGTCTTGGCGTTCATTGAGGAAGACCTATCTTCAGCAATGGACGGATAGAGGCTGATGATGACGATGAAAGGAATTATTGCTAACTAATTACTAATATTTAATATCTAAGAAAATAATTATATACCAATTTTGAATTATGAAATAATATACCAATTTAAATTGTTTCGCACAAAGGTCTGGATATTGACTAAGCGATACACGTTACTAAATTCTGTTGATCATTTGTAATTCAGTGACCTTAAAGACCTAACGGTAGCTATTGAGAGCCTTAAATTTAGTCGGGGATATATTTAGTTCATATCAAAGGTCTCTGGTGTGTTTTTAGGATTACATCGTTAATATTGCCTTTCAAAGAGTTTAGTTTATAATATTAGTATATGATAGTTCAAGTAAACGGTTCAACAAATCAATTTTAATAAAGATAATGGACGTAGACTCGTATTTTAATTATAACATGGAGATGGACCGATGACGTAGAAAACTGGCAGGCAAAACATGGATGGGATAGAGGAGATTGGTAGTGATGGTAAACACGTTCTATAACGTTACAAAACTAAATTCGACGCACGGTTGACTAATAAGGGATCCTAATTAGGGGTTCGGAAACCTGCTGACGCTCAGAGGAATGTACGATGATGCTTCCAACCCCTTGAGATATGCTTGACCTAATTAACCTGGAAATAGCTTGAGACCCCGACAAATATGTTTTTAAGACAAGACGTATTTTTAAGACAAGACTGCATAACGCATTTTCATAAGCCGAGACGACAAAACGTATTTTTATAAGACAAGACAAAACATGAAGGTTACTCAAAAGTCTAAACAATGATACATTCTATTTATGATTTTAAGTTAACAGTACCCGGATGACCGAGCTTTGCTCGGTTTTTATTTTTTTTAAATAAAATGACATTTTCTAAAAATGATTCCTAGCTAGATCGATTTATCGCCCCCGAAACCCCTTATATACTAAATTTCATGAAAATCGTTGGAGCCGATTCCGAGATTCCAATTATATATAATAATATATATATATATATATACAAGAATTGCTCATTTAAAGATATAAGATAGTTATTTTCATTACTAATAATACATATATTAGCTACCCGCACAGACTTTATTCTGTCAAAGGGGGAGGGGTAGGAATTTCTTAAAATCCGTTCTTAGCTGACCTCTACATGGCAAAAGAAATAATCCTACCAAATTTCAAGTCTCTAGGTCTTATATTCCAGAGATATCGCGATGAGTCAATCTATAGAACAGCTCAATATAATATATTAGTTAAATCACAAATACATTCGTTCAGAAAACTTGAATCTGGAAACTAAGAATTCTGTAAACTAATAAGGTTTTTAGCCTTGGTATACAAATGCATTGAAGCAAAGCTACAATCTGGTTGAGGAATAACTTTGCATCCTTTAAAAGAGGTTTATTATTCATACCTTTGGATTTTGGTGTCTTTTTTCATCACAAAGCAAAGGGTGTTCCTGGAATATTTCGATTTTTTGCGCTGAGTCTGATAGTAAAGGGTCAAGGTTGCCTTAGAACAGAAACGAGTTCTTTGCTTAGCCCTGGCAAGTCAGACGGGTGGTACAAGCGCATTTCTCCCACCGGTTTTAATAACACTGATCGAGGTAGGACCAGTGTTAATTTTTTTCTCGATACATCTTATTTATAAGTAAATACCAAATATTTAGCTTGAAAAGAACAGGGAAATAATGAACAGATGCATTGGAAATATTAAACATTTAAAATATAAGAATGCTGTCTAAATAAAGAGCTTAAATGTCTCTGCCTTCAATGAAAAGAGAGAAAGAGATAGAATCTAAATAAAATGCAAAATATTTAAGTAGATCCTAAGTATTGATATTTATCATAACCACATTATGTAAAGGAATATAAGTGGTATGATGTTAATAGGTGGTAGACTCCGCAGCCTTTACCACGCTTTGCTTGGCTCACGTCATCAATTAAATTTTTTTTTTCAACATTAAATTTACTCTATGCATATTACGCTAAACATGTTTCTACTTCTTGTATAACGTAAACCCAGCGTCGTGGGCGTTCTATGCTAGAAAATACCTTAAGCAACACGCTCTGCATACATATAGTATATTATACACATGACTAGAACTTTCTTAGCCCTTAATATTGTCGTTGCATGTCGACTTTCATCAAACAAATTGAATTATGTATGTAACTGAATATATAACAGTAAATATAGATGTTTTCAATTAATTCTTAACGTTCAGGAAACATAAACTTTGTATCATTAATGATACAAACATCCAATTTCGTTCTGTCAACGCAATAAAAGTTAAGGACTTTGTTTCGAGCGTTTCTGAACGTTTATCACGTCCTTCCACTTTTCTAATTGACAGCTGTCAAACGGTTATCGTTTTCGCGCCTCTTGCGCCATATTTGTCTATCGATATAATGATGTAGATTTACTTTTCCGATATCATCACTTTTTTCCGATTCATGAGACATGTAGTAATAATTCAATCCTGTCACGTGTGCTCGTAAGGCGATATGTGTGGCCTTGTTTGCTTTACGATTGAACAAGTATTTGAGTTCTACATTTGGAGGTTCTTTAAAGATTTGTTGTTTCGTCAGTTGGTTTTACGAAAATTTAAAGACAGATAGATATATTATATACAATGTTACTAATAAAACTAGTGTTGTGGCGTACATCTGAGGGAGAAAAGAGATCCGTATCTGTATCTGTATTCGTAACTTTTTTGCGTATTTTTACCCATTAATGTACATAAAAAAAATGAACTTTTTATTTTGTAGATTAAATTCTATCCTAGGTAACAATTAAAACCTATTAAATTTCATTCAGATTTTTTTGACTTAATCAAATATTTGGCACCTTTGTTCTGCGAATATTTTTCGTTTTTTTTTGTGAGTTACCATACTAATACACTATACAATACGTCATACTAATACCTACATACAGAGGAGGAGTCTGGTCTCTCGCCGGGGCCAGCCCGTCGCCGAGGGTGTTGCAAGATCCGGGACCCTCAAAAGGCGGCGGAGGGCGCTTGCAGCGGTTTTAGTGGGTAACGACACTGCCCAAGTGCGAACCCCACACACGGCTAGGTTTAAAACCAACGCCGGTCCTAGCTATGTTTTGGGCTGCAAATTTCCGCAGCAGAACAAAAAAAAACCTACATACTAATACAATATAATATTATAGTACACAACTCGAGGAACAGCTACCTACAAAATTAACTATGATCTGTATCAATTACCTATCTTTGTAAGAAGCTTATTAAAATGTAAACATTTAATATGGGAAAATTAAATCTTCTTAATATTTCAAATTTTTCATCATCGTCATCATAATCAGCCTATATCCATCCACTGCTCCACATAAGGATCCCGCAATAAACGCCACGATGGCCGCTATTTCTTAATTTTTTTATATTAAATGAGTATTATAATATAGTAAATGAATACTGCGTTACCTACACATAACTAGTTAACATTCGATTCAAAACACTTGATAAAAAACAATTAGAAGAACTTAAAAAAAGTGTCATAATAATTTAAATTAAGTTAAGGTGCATTGTATTTTACAAAGAGTAACTTGGCAGCTTTGTCTCGATTACCTAAGTATGAAATGATCTTGACACCCACGCAACACTTACCAATACAAATATTGTCCTTATTCGTATCCGAATTCGCAGATATACAAGTTTCCGGCACATCACTAGATGAAAAAAAAGTTGATATTGGTTAAGTATTTATAATAAAATATAGAGCATTTTATTTCTTGATCAGATGTCTTGTCTCGTAAACTTGTGTTATCAGTAATAATTATGTAGGCACATAATATATTTATACAGGCCGTCTTGGTGTTCATACAAGGAGGCCAATGTCCAGTAGCGGACTGAAAAAAAGATGATGATTCTTTCATATATTTAACCAAGTTACATAAGTCGTATTCAACCAACCTAAATAATATGAAAAAATGGCACACACAAGGATTATCTTTTTTAAAAGCAGTCTATTTAGATATACCCTACCTTATTTATAATCAGTGAGGATTTGCTCGCAGTGCGGATTACATTTCGGATCCCGTATTAAAGGAGGTCATAGCCTTTTTGTGACGTATTACGGAATACTCTGAAACTTTACGAAATATTTGGGTCATATTGAGCGGGAGGATTTGAACCATTTTCTTTTGTGTAATAGATATTCGTAAATATTTGTACTGGAAATGGATTTGAAGTTAAAGGAAGATAATGGTATATTATATTAATGGAGTTAATACATTTTATCTTTCCTTTAGGATGTTCTGTCCTCTTTTTCGGTAATGTTCTTCGTTTTAAATCTATCGAACGATATACAATCACTATCGATGTCTGATTCTAAGTGTTTTTCATATTTCTGTTTTTTTCTTTTTTGTAAAAATTGTATTTGCCCAATTTTGGCACACACCCACCTTATACACATCCTTAAAAAATATTCTTTCAGTGGATGGTTACGTGGAAGAAATCGCTTTAAAGCGATAAGGTCGCCTAATTGTACAACGCCTTTCTTTTTTTATTTTTAATATTTTTTTGTATGTGTTAATAGTGTGCAATAAAGTGATATTATTATTGGATATTTACTCTAAAACTGCAATTTTATAAAACTAGATGCTGACCGATCTTTTCTCGTGTCATTTGGAATATAGGTAATTTTCGCCAAAAATTTACATGTACAATTACTTGGTACAAAGAAATTTTTAGGAATTGTCTGTTGCAACTTTTGGACCTCATGTCCTCGGAATCTGGCGAGGAAGAGACTAGTACTTATAGGATCTTTACATGTAATCCATAGATTGTATTAACTTCTATACATTTTTATGTTAGTCTTAATAAATGTAGTAACAAGCCGTTACATTTGTATATTTACTTAAATACTGTTTATTTTGGCAACACTTCTGAGGAATTTGGTAAGTACAACTGGCAACAAAATGGACGTGTCAGGATTGATGTGAAGTCTAAAAAGATCAATTTGAAGATAAAATAAATCACTATAAGATAACATTTTGATATAACCAATCTATTGTTTTTGACCAGGATTTCAAGCATGAAGACAGAGAGACAACTTTTTACGGATCAGGAGAAGACTCCTGTAACCATGGTTGCTCTAAGAGTCCGAAATTACAGTTTTTTTTATTTATTTTTTGTTCTAAACATAAAAAGGTACATAATATTTTTTCACAATAAAACAGCCACGGAAACCACACATGGTTTATCTGGGCAAGGTAAATGTTTTAACAAACAGTACAGTACTTAATAAATAAAGTCTTCTACTTTGTTTATGATATTATTATGATTTTAAGATAACATGTTTATTTTCATTACTAAAATTATTTAAAACGGGATATTTACCATGTTTTTCATTTTTAGTTCGCGGAGCTCGATATTTCGACATTATCTATGAAAATCTTGTTCACGAGACTGAACAGGACTCGTCAAGAACTGTATAAATAAAAGCGAAAAACACGGTAAATATTTTTATATAACCGTAGAATTTAATAGAAGGTTAATTTATATGAAATTCGCGTTTATGCGAATTAACGAATACGAGACAGAGAAGAATAAAAAAGAAAAAGAAGAACAGAAAAGAAGATAGAAGAGTTCGGTACACTGATGGGCCTGAATTGTTGCTCTTACCTGTATTTACACGAGGTGAGCAAACTTTCAGGTGTGTTAGTGCCGGCTGATCGACCGGGATGGAGTGAGCAAAGTTTTGGATTGCTTCGGATCGTGGATATATGAATGTTCAACTTTATTTTGTAATGAAATTTAATGTGTTTGTATTATTTCAAAATTTATTTGTCTTTATTTTTAGATTATGAATTGAATTGATTGAAAAGTTTATAGTAACATATATGTAAAAATTAATAAATAGATAATATGTGGGAGGAATGCGCTGCTTGCACTCACGAGGAAGAATCTTGCCTTCGCTGGCGCCAGCCTGTCCCTGAAGTACTCCGAAGAGCGGACGCTCAAAAAGCGGTTATGGCACTCACAGGTGTTTTAGTTAGGGTAGTGCTCCCAAGTGTGAGACCCACATAGCGCCCGTCCTCCTTATTTCTTCTGTAAAACTTCCAAAAGAAGGGTAGAATCGGGAGTGTAATTTTTGGCACGCAGAATCTTACATTTGAATATAAAAAAGGCATGAATGAATTACCCGAGCTGGTTCCAGATTAATTCGTTTATGTTCATGGGTGTAGCTGACCATTTATCAACAGGTGACTCGTTACCAGTTTGCATTTTCAACTAAATGTTATCTAAAATGAGTAAGGAACACCTCTTACTCGTTATATTTGAAATGAAAGTAAATGATTTGGGTTCATGTATCTATACTAATATTATAAAGCTGAAGAGTTTGTTTGTTTGTTTGAACGCGCTAATCTCAGGAACTACTGGTCCGATTTGAAAAATTCTTTCAGTGTTGGACAGGCCATTTATCGAGGGAGGCTTTAGGCTTTATAACATCACGCTGTGACATATAGGAGTTGAGTAACGCGGGCGAAGCTGCAGGCAACAGCTAGTATTTTATAAATAGGTCTTGAATTTATTTGCTTTTCCCAGTATAACTGATCACTATTTAAGGCTTTAACATCTTTCATCATTTCTTATATTTATTTTAAACCGTAGCTAAGCGATATATACACAATAGCACCAATACTAACTATATATTTTGTTTTGTTCGTATGTTGTTTGATATCATCAGTATAAGAACTTAATTGGCTTCGTCCAAAGCTTGTATTACATTTTGTAGCAAATTAAATTTGAACGTGCTCTCTGATTGCGGGGCTTAAAAATCTCATTATACTGATTGTATATATTGCAATGAGTAATTTAAAAATTCATCATTACTATCTTTATATTTTTTAAGTTCACTACTGGTATAGGCATGTTTCAATGAACGCCAAGACGGCCGATCCCTTCCCACTCGCATCCAACACCTTTATTATTTGACTTTTATGTTTGAAAAAATTGCAATAGTAGTAATGTGTGTGATCTACTATGCATTTTTGGTGACGCAGGGAAATGTTTTTTGTGAGGTTACCCTGGATGGGTTCCTGACCTTACGTGGGACTCACACTTAGTGCCCTACCCGAACTAAAACCACTGCGAGCGCCTTCAGCCGCTTTTTGAGGGTCCCGATATGCAGGCTACAGAATCACCTAAGCGATAAACTCAGAACATGGCGGTACACTTTTTTTTTAATGTTAGTTGGATAGGCAAACGTGCCACCTGATGGTAAGTGGTCGACGTCGCCCATGAACATAAACTAGTTTACCTGGAACGAGCCCAGGAAACTCATCTATGTGTTGCCTATCCTAAGACATAAGATGTTTAGTCTCGGTGCCAGTAATTACACTGCCTGTCTTGTCCTTCTCTCCGAAACACAGCAAAGCTGTTTCACGGGAGAAACAAGCAAGATGGTGGTACCCATGCAGCCGGGAGCGCGGCACAGCGCTTCTCTCCCACCGGTATGAGTATGATAATAATCTTTCGTCCGCCAAACAGCTTGTTGTATTCTGAAGACGGGGCACCAAGATTACTTCTGTGTTGAAAACACCTGTAATATTTTTATGTTATAAAGTACCAATAATTAATCAACGCTTGTTAATATAAACACTGTTAGTGCTATTACCACAAGAATAAATTGACGTGTGAAGGTGTTTTAGCAATTGTCGATAAATTGCCATGAGCTGACCAGTTTTTCCGGATACTATTAATTATAACAAAATTTTCTTCGAGGTTTCTTACGCCCTAAAATAAAATCGGCAGTCATAGGAACTGCCGATAGAAGTGAAAATTTATAATTTATAATTATTATTAATACTAAAAATTTTAAATTTCACAATGACGATGACATTATGAAATGTCACAGCATTGCTGACCTACAAGTATTTCCCCTACCAAAATGTGCTCAGCGCGTCTAAAGAAGTTTTCACTTCAAATATTTCTCCTAAAATAAACAGCCAGTTCTTCAATCATTGAGCTATAAAATGGAAACGTTTTCAAATGCGAATGGTTGTTCCAGTAGAGATAAGCGCGTTAAGATCTCTCTTCTAAAACTAGCTCTTCTTATATTAATATATGTCTAAATGTATAGTATGCATATGAGTCGCTGAGGTGCTCCTGTTGCCTGCAGATCTGGGAACCTCAAAAAGCGGTTGAAGGCGCTCGCAGTCGTTCTAGTTTGGGTATTCAGTCCAAGAGTGAGTCACACAGAGGATCAGGATCCTACCCCGGTCCTGGTTACATGCATAGAGCATTTCCCTGCGTCAATAAAAACATGCATAATGTGATTGCATCATGATAATATTGAATAATATCATGCGACATAACCGACGTTTTACATTTCCCATTCACGATGCGTCTCGCTCAATGGGCAGTAAACATTATGACGCTCTTTATGACTTGCCTTATGGTTGGACCTTTTATGGCGAGCTTTACTTTTTAAAAGATTTTTTAATTGAGGCCATAGAGGAATATGGCTAATGGAAAATGGAAAGAGGAAAAGTATTTCAAAAGTACTAGAATGAAGGGCTCCTATTTGATAATTTAAAACATGTGGTTTAAATGAGGCTATTGTAGAGAAATAAAAGGAAAACCATGATAAATATGTGAATGTTCTGGTCTAGTCCATTCCACCGATAAAATATATTTTCCTATATTGATTGGATAGGCTAACTTGCTGATGAAACTTGATTACATGTCTTGCACGTCCACCGTATGGAACCAGCTGCCACATACAGGTATTTCCAATCCAATACGACTTAGGGACCTTCACGAAAGAGCATACTCATATTTGAAAGGCCGGCAACGCTCCTGATGTAGCGGGTGGCTATGTATGTTGATTATCACTTACCACTAGGTGAAATTGTCAGTTTACCCCCTCTTCTATATAAAAAAAATACCTTACCATCCATCCAACAACCAACTACCCGCCGACCTGTTGGTCAGCGTTGCCCATGTTCAAGTTCCCGTGGGACTAGGCCGGCTGGCGCACGACATAATTTTGTCGACCTTTTTTCTCTTGTTATCTCTCTGTCTACAGTAGGTAACATGCTTTTTCAATATTAAGGACAAAATGAAGTAATTTACATAAATAACTTACATAAATAAAACCGGGTGCCTATTTTTTGTATACCGTTTCCCTACTTACTATAATTATATAATTTCGGTATACGAAGAGTGTTCTCGTAGTAGCACTCTTCGTATTATGTGGTATTACCCTAACGAGAAATCGAGAAAATACTCGATGTAGACAATATCCCTCTCTTTCTAGTCAAGAGATATCTCACCGATTCCCCCATCTAAAAATAAAACAACTTTTTTGTGTATTGCCAATTCTGACACTAAAAATGGTCATGGTGGCAGTAATTACACTGCCTGTCCTATCCTTTCTTTACGAAACGTTTTAAAGCTATTTCACGGAAGAAATGTAAGACGGTACTCATGCAGAGAGCGCGGCATAGTGCACCAGCATTTATTATCCAATAGAAGTCGTAGATATATAGAGGATGAGGTGTATCAACTTCGTCAGTAATTGACTGGATCAGTATGGGTTTTGTTATTTGAGTATGTACTGTAACATGCTCATGAACCGCTTGACGGATTTAGAACCGCTTACTCCTTATATTCGTCTCCATGATATCTCTTTTCTTCGAGAATCCTCCAATCTTACTTAATTGATAGAACTATTTTTAGTATTTAAGTTCTTTTATTTTTACATAAGACTAGTACTAAATTAGTCGAGTAATCCGAGATTTCGAGTGAAATTGCTGTACAGAGTATAGACTGCACGGATGAGCGGAGTGCAAGATTGCAGTAAGTCTTGAGAGGACCCACCGGTGCGCGATTCCTATACACGGTCTGACGTTTTTCTCTCTAAAAGTTTCATGAAAACATACAATGGAAATACATATAAGTGTTCATTAATAATTACACCACATTAAGTTAGATGTTCGTGTGAGCTTGTATTAAGAGTATTGCGATTGGAAATTGATAAAGAAATATAGCATTGTCATAATTAACCTTTTCGCACAATAGACCATAGGCCTCTTTCAAAAAACGCCCAGATTTTGCCAGTCATGTTAAAGAAAAGGGCATTCTCATACTTGAAAGGCCGGCAACGCACCTGTTAATCCTCTAGGGGATTAGCCAAGATGCCATTCTACAATCGTAAATGCTAGTAGAAAACTAATAAATGTATGGAAATGACATGATGTAAAATGTGATTTATCGATGTAAAATGTCATTTCTATACATTTATTAGTTTTCTACTAGCGTTTACGATTGTAGAATGGCTTCTTGGCTAACCCACCAGGTGTAGCGGGTCTCTGTGGATATCACTGTTCCCTTACCATCAGGTGAGTAGGAATATTGACGGGACACTGCCCACTCAACAGATACCTGTCAATAATGAAGCTAACAGAGGACCCTCCATGCCCTAAGTGCAAAGAGAAAGAAGAAACCAGTCTGCACTACGTAACGGAATGCCCAGCATTTGCATACGCAAGGTGGGAGCTGTTTGGAGCGGACGAGCTGAAGAAGGAAGATTTAGCATATCTAACTATAAGTCAGCTAAGTAGTTTTTGTAGATCAACACGTAGGTTTGAGGGGGTGACACCGGAGGGGCAATTGGTAACCCGTCCCCGCATCTAATCCCAGAGGCGAGCCTGGGGAATTGGGTGAAATGGTACCGGTAATGAGGACTGATCACCCGTCTGGCCTCGCTGGTGTCCCCACCCTTAAATAAATAATAATAAATACCATCAGGTGAACTGACTGTCAGTTTACCCTCTCCTCTATAGTATAAAAGAAATATATGGGCATTTCTCTGTAAGCTCGTACAGGTCCCATACAAATGCTGTCCTGGCAATTGTTTTCAATATTTTCATAAAAACCGAGTTCTATTTTGAAGAAAATTAACTATTACTTTAGTTAGACAAGGAGGCCCACTGACTTTATACGTATTTTCAGAGTTATAAGCGATTTTCCAAGAAATCCTGACAGGGGACTGTTTAAGACATCAGAGGACTGTTTTGAACGTGACACAGGACTGTTGTACCTACTAAAAAAAGTCATTTTACATTAATAAATCATTTATTATTTTTATGGCATATTTTCGCATCAATAATTAACAAAGTTCTTTTGACATTAATATAAAAAAAAATGTCTTAAGTGCTATAAACAGTTTGTACTCACTGAGATCAACATAGTCTTTAACATCAATAATTACGTTTATAATACTTACTATCATTAATATAATTATTAAAAAAAAGTCTTTTCTCTCAAATATATGATATTTCAACATGATGATTTTCCACTTCTTAAGGCAGCTCTGTGCTCACGAGGTTTCATATCCTTTACTAACTTCCGAAAACCTTTATCTTTCTTCTTTTGGTACTTCAACTTCTCTCATTTCTTCACGCTTATGAGGGTCATTTTTTCTTTTTTGGTATCGTAGTCGCTCTGCTTCTCTCTTTTTCTGTAGTAATTCCTCTTGGGATAACTTTTTCTTTTTAGTAGCCATTTCATGTGCGTTCGATCAACCTGTATAAAATAATTCAAGTTTATGAAGGAATATTTTCCTTGTAGAGCAAATGATGCTCTGATGATTCTTACATTATTAAAATAAATAAGCCGATTAATACACAATACATAAAATAGCTAATACGCAAAATACACAGTCCCCTGTTGTGTAAAACACTCCCTGCATCATTTTCAGACAGAGGACTGTTGCCAGGGGACTGTGTATTTCGGTTAGATTAGTTCAAAATTAATGTAAAATAGATAGTTTCAAAATCAATGTAAAATACTATTTTAAGAAGCTACCGATCAATTTAGACATAAATAATATAAAAATAAACATTGTATAGAGTTAGTTAAAGTAGATAACATACAAAATATCACTTACCAGAGGACTGTGTGTGGTAGCGGTCCAAACGCGTGTTCGCCTCACTAATGACGCTCCGACACTGAACAAAATGGCGTCTTGTCGCCGCATTCGGCAAGGTTGCTAAATTCACAACAATTGAGTTTCGTTTCACTCAAAAAAAACGTGTGTAAATATTAAAGTTTTTTTTTAGTATGGCTTGAAAATTTTGGCACGGGACTGTATATAAATTTTAGGGACAAAATTTACAAGAGTTTACTAAATAAATAAAATTTATAATGATGATAGATAATTTAGTCGGAGAATCTCCGACGATAACGTGTTCTTATCTGAACGCAACACCGTGAGGAAACATGCATTCATAAAATAAAGTATCTAGGGGTGTGTACAATTAGCCAATACATATTCAGCAAGAAGTTTCGGACCTAGGCAACCTATAAATATTCTGAGAGGCAAGATGTTAAACCTCGATCTAAGACTGCCATCCCGCCTTCCTTACCGAAACGGTCAAGCAGGATGATGGTACCCATACAGATGAGAGCGCGTCACAACGCATTCCTCCCACCTAGATTTATTCGACTCATATCTCATGAGTATACCTATTGCATTTTATTAGTAATATTATATTATGTAAACCACACGTTTACCTTGTGGAATAGATATTTTCATCTAATAAAGCTATACATTGAAATGTAAATGAAATATGAAAATATTTTCATTTTGTAGAGTTGCGATTCTCGTGACCTCGTATTAAAAATAAAAATACTTCCATGATGTTGCTTTTTGGTGTTACTTTTAGGGTTAAGTACAGAAAATGAATGAACCCTTATAGGATCACTCGGTTTTCCGGCTTTCATATTCATTATCATTTTTTTCCTCTTTCAACTGTCTCTGGTGGACATTCCTCCTTCAATGAATGCCAAGACGACCGATCCCATTGTCACTCGCTTCCAATACGGACCGGCCACTACAAGGAGTCTGGAGATCGTCTTCCCACGTGGTCAATGGACGGCCAACACTTGGTGTATCTAAACGCGGCCTCTACTTTTGAACCTATAGGCAGGCTCTAGGGATACTATAAATTCAAAATCACCTAAATCTGCAAAAGGTCAAGCTTTTCTATACGTAGTAAAATTAACCGAATGTATATTCTATAATATAATATTATTATGATATTTTGATTGAAATATTTACCGAACTTGTAGTTATATCAAATCAACCCTTTCCCGAAGGGTCAGGGGCCATTGACTTGGAAGTGATAATTTTGCCCTTAATATTAATCCTGGAGTCTTCGACGACATGGCCTATTTTGAAATTACCAATGGTTTATGCTATATTTGGACCTGATTCAATAAATGCTGAAGAATACTCTTATTTGAAAGGCCGGTAACTCACCTGCTAATTCTCTGGTGTAGTGAGTGTTAATGAATGTCGCTCATTATTTACCACATGTTCGTTTGCCCTCTTCTCAAAAAATTGGTGGTTGGTGATACCGTTGCAGTTACAAAAAATTAGAAGGATGGTGGTACCGATACCACCATCCTTCGATTTTTTGCTCTTTAACAGAAGAATAACATTTAAATTGGTTTTTCAGTGAAGTACCTACATAATATTAAGAAGCTTATTTGAATTGGTAACCACCGCGACATCTACCAACGGTTAAACAAACTAATCTCATCAATTTGCAAGAGGTAACACCATGCTGTTTTGCATCCGAATTGGGCCGGCACGACCGGGGCTCACATGCTATTGCTATGTGAGCGAGGTACCACCCCGGCGTCAAGTAACGGCTATGCTGTCTCGTTTCGAGCGGTTTGTGAATTTCCGGTGGCCTATTGGGGGATAGGGAAAAGGAGAGCAACGCATCTGGATAAGCTCTGGTTGTGCGGATGTGTATGGGCGTTGATAGTCGCCAAAAGGCTTCGACTTCTCGTTTGCCCTCCTATGTTATAAAAAAAATAACAGACTTGAAAAAAAGAGTAGGTTCTCAATTCGTCTGTATGGTTTTTTTGTATGCGACACGATTACTCGGCCGATTGTGTATGGATTTCGATGATTCTTTTTTTGTTTGAAAGCTGGTATTTCAAACTTAGTCCCATATTATATTATGTATGAGTATGTATAAAGTAAAAGGTGTACAATACAAAATAGTTTAGTCAAAATGGCTAAGGCTAATCGCCTTAGTCAAAGCCTCGGTTTTAGGAAAATGACTCAATCAGTTATGAAAAAAAATCGGATGTCTGTAAAGTCGGTTTACTGACGATAGTTGAACGTGACAACGTCATAAGAAAATGGAACGCCTCATACGTCATGTTTTTTTCGTTCGTGCAGCCGGCTCCATCGAATTTGACTCCAGACATTGTCACGTCAAAAGGAGGTTTTCAGTGTTGTTTCTAAGGCTTTTAGAAAAGCTCAAATGTATGAGCCGATACCTCCTACTCACTATTTCTAAAGTTTACTTCTATTTCCGTTATATTCGATCTGTGACGTAGAATACCTCTAACAAGTATAATATAAATGCAACGCTTTCCTGTGTCATACAAAATTAAAATGAATGATTATACAATCACATACACACATCAGGATGACCATGTGATGAAAAATATTATATAAGACGAGTCCAGGTTTTTAGCCGACTACGGCCAAGCAAAAGGAGGGTTATGATTTTATACTATTCCATTTATGCCATTCCATTAATATTTGAGAGGACGCATTGGAAATTTTGGCGTCAATAATTTCAATTTATTTAAGTAATTCCAAAACAAATGAAAATATAATTTGGTGACCTAATAGTTCATGATAAAAACCTTATTTTATAAGTCTTCAATACATGGTTAGGTAACTTTTGTAACAGAGAAAAAAATATCAAATCATCCTAATCCATCCAATCAAAAATATCACCCGCTCAGGACGTTCAGTTCCCTCTGGCGCGTGTCCGGTGTTATAATTATTGTTTAACAATCCATCACCTTAATATATCCGTTACTTTCTTCATAAAATATTCACCTTTTAGGATATTAAGCCCGTAAATCGAAAAACTTGGTATTATCGCGTCATCTCAGTTTCTTTTTACCTTAGTAGTGTTATAGAAAATTATAACAGGATTTAAATCATTCTACGGATAATTTAATGTGTGAGACGAAGTGGATTTTATGTATATTTAAGAGTTGTGCAATTTAAATACTTAATCCAAGTTAGGAAATGATGTGATGATCCTATAATCCGACCGTTATAGCTGTATCCTGCTCAAGCAACTGATTATACTTGCGTAAAAAGCTTTGCTGTCATGCAGCTGATAAGATAAGCATATATCATGCAGCCATATAATGTTTATTTCAGGAAAAAGGCCGATGGGGTAATAAGGTTCAAGAGAGGACTGAGGCCGCGTTTAGGTGGACGGAGTGTTGGTCGACCATTAACCAGGTGGGAAGACGATCTCCGTACAGTGGCCGGTCCGTGTTGGATGCGAGTGGCGAGGGATCTGTCGTTCTGGGTTTCATTGAGGGAGTCCTATGTTTAGGAGTGGACGGATAGGGGATGATGATGATGATGTTTATTTAAAGGATTGGATGATTGCAGTCGGTGATCTAGTAGATGAAGCGACTGCTCGTTTTCATGTGTTTTTTTTTTTATTAAAAAAGTTTTTCTCAATAATTGCTTTCTCAGTGGGAGGTAAAAGATCCCACAGTAGCTCGTCTGCTCGTGTAGTAGCCCTCGCATTTATTTTTTCCGTAAAACAGCGTTGCTGTATTTCAGAAAGAAGGGGACGGTGGGCAATAACTGACACATAGACTTATCAGGTTACCTTAAATACAGAAAAATAATTAAAACAAATTAAAATTCTCATCACATACAAATTTTCGTATTTGATATTGTGTCATTTTAATATAATTTTAATACAATAATAGAGAATTCTCACGTTTTACATAATTTTATACCATATCTATCATGAATGTAATATGAATTATGAGCTTTATAGAATAATTTATAATTTTCCTAGAATTTGAATATTAGCAACCCTCGGAGTAACACAACAACCGAATGAATTTGTTTGTCAATTATCTTCGACATTTTTTCGTGCTATTTATTCCGTCATTCAGTATCAAGTTGATCATTTTCTTTTATTGTTATGATTTTTTGTATTGGTCGTTAATAAATTACTAATTTCGCTTGAATAAATCATAAAAAAGCCAGAAGATACACTTTGTTATATATATATATGATACAGTAGAATTACCAGACATAGTTCTGATACAAAACAGACCTAACGCACAATTGATCACAGTGAGTCCTTCTTAATTACTGCACGTGGCAGTCGCGGCTCAGGCTGCGGCAAGGGTCGCGGCAGCCTGTCGTGACCGCCGAATTCAGATTACCTTACCTACGCTACCTTAGCAAAAAACCTAATTTAATACAGAATTTGAATCTTGGTAAAAGAACACGTCGAATATGTTTCAAAAAGACTTATCCTTGATCGATCACCCGCATGGCTACCGTAATATATGCAAAGGACGAACGTACGTACATTCAGATCACGATTAGTGCTAGGATGATGTCACCACCACAAAATACTACACAATACCGCCGGCCTTCATTGTGGTAACGATGGCTCAATGCATGGGTGTTTAAATAGATACTCAGGTTCCAACCCGACTAAAAACCTCTGGAAGAACAAGGATCATGGAAGTAAGAATATAACTTATGGTAGTGTGTCTCAATATAATTTTAATAATATGCACGGATGGCCGATGTGCCATTAAGGTTCAAGAGTGGAGTGCAGTTCAATAAGGTTTTTGCACAACCATACGTTATTACGTTGCCCTCCATTTCGCTATCCCCCCTATGGACCACTGAAAACTCACAAACCGCACGAAACGCGACAGCATAGCTGGTTTTATGCGAGCAAGAGTAGTGTAATCTCTTCTTCAATCGAACGATTCTCTGCCAATGGTACTCAATGATATAAGTTGCGAGAGCTGATGATGCGGATATACGATGCTGATCGTTTGCCAAGAGTTGTCATGAGACGGACCATGGATTAAAATTAATGAATGGCTTTCTAGTTATTCATCGCTTGAAAATGTTCTTGGAAATCTGGAGAGCGTTTCGAATGAATTCCATTTTTATTACACATAAACTTAAAATGTCTTTGAAGATGACCTATTATGAGATCCAGTAAACCCCAATGCATAATATTTCGCTGCAAAATTGAGAATATTTAAGTGGTAAAGAAAATTCAATGAAAATATTGCACGGTGCACCCGAGCCTTACAATTTCCGTTAAGCCTTCTTAAGAATAATCGTAGTTATGCTTCTTTATATCACATATATGACTGTATAGCTTCTTTTCTAGAAAAGGAGGCAAATGGACAGTCGTTTTACCTGTTTGTAAGTGATAAGCGACATCCTAGTCTGATGTATGTCCTATATTACTCAGAATGATTTGCTAGATTTTGTTGAAAGGTGCATCATCATCGTTCGCTGCTAGACGAAGATCTCTATCAATGAACGCCAAGACGGCCGATCCCGCACCACCATCCCAAAAGATCGTCACCCCATCTGTTTACAGCTTATCTACCCTCCGTCAAAATGAACAGATGTATGAAAAAAATTTTGTTGAATTATAAAAAAACTCATTAATCAAATCTTGTTTCTTTTTTTCAATGTATTATATTGGATGGCTTTATATTGGAATATATGATACCAATGGGATCATTATAAACCAGTATTATCATTTTTTTTTTTTTTAAACTATTGCATAGCTTTTATCGCGGGCCTTGAGCGCGGCGACCGAATCAAGAAATTCCGTAACGAAAAAAACCTAACACCCGACGAGAGACGAGCTGCTCCGAAATCGGACGAATAAGTAAGCAGCTGTTTGTGAGAAAGTATATAGGTTTGGGATACGGTAAGTTCTCCTCTCAAATTAACGTATTTAAATAAATCTTTCGAATCGACAACATATATCCACAATATTCGGATAATGGCGTAGTTTAGATTAAAAAAATGTAAATAATGAAAAAGAATTGACATAATATTATAAGTATAATAGTTGTCAAATTTTTATGCGTGTGTCGCGGAGCTTAAATAGAAAGGAGAGCGATCATAATTAAATTATTATAATTGCATAAGTTGATAAAAAATGCTATGCAATAGCTTTACCGCGGCAGTCCCCGAGTGCCACACGTTTTTTTTACGTTAGTTGGATAGGCAAACTGGCAAACGTGCCACCTGATGGTAAGTGGTCGACGTCGCCCATGAACAAACTAGTTTACCTGGAAAGAGCCCAGGCAACTCATCTATGTGTTACCTATCCTGAGACATAAGATGTTAAGTCTCGGTACCAGTAATTACACTGCCTGTCTTGCCCTTCTCTCCGAAACACAGCAAAGCTGTTTCACGGGAGAAACAAGCAAGATGGTGGTACCCATGCAGCCGGGAGCGCGGCACAGCGCGTCCCTCCCACCGGTATCATCATCATCGTCAGCCTTTATCCATCCACTGCTGAACATAGGCCTCCCTCAATGAACGCCTGATGACCGTCCCTTGCCACTCGCATCTAACACGGACTGGCGGGCCATGTACGGAGATCATCTTCCTGGTTAGTGGCCGACCAACGCTTCCTACACTTACTACTTCCTTCTACATAAAGTTATATACAAATATAAATTAAGTGTCACACTACTTGGCACGCAAACCTAAAGTTATCTGAATTTTAATTTCTACTGAAAAGAGAACCCGAGAATTCATAGTACCCTGTACAACATATTTGATTGCTCGAATTCGAGTATAATTGTTATTAGAGTAAATACACAACTTAAGTCTTTTGATCTGTAGTATTTTACAACTATTACTAACTACTTCTAAAACTAACTAGTCTAGTTTTCGAGTCAAATTATTACTGTACTCCATTCTTTTGTATACAGCAATTCATGTTGAAAAGAATTGACTAGAATCACTGAGGTAGCCAAACATTTAACAAAACAAAAGACTACCGATTAGAAAACGCATTTCAGCCAAAAACAAGCAATGCGAAAAAAAAGAAAACGAACAGAAAGAAAGCTTCCGCAATTTAAAGCTTTTAGTTACTGAATGAACTATTTCAATGACCTTTTATTGTTTTTACGGAAAAGCAATATATCACTTTATAAAAATGTTGGTGTGACTTTTATACTTAACTATTTTTATATTTTGTGTTGGTCTTCAATAGATTCTCTATTTCGTGGAAGCATTTATTTTGCTAAGGTGATAATAATATGAGCCCCACCATGGTTCCAGCCTTGTCGTGTCGGTGGGGCTCAGTAGCCTAAGATGAACCCAGCATCTTCGGCGAAGTCAAGTGTACCGAGGGGGCTGCTCTTTGTACCCGTCTTATAAGAAGAGGGGACAAATGAGTAGAGGGGACAAGGGGCGAGGATGAAAATCTCACTCCATTGCACTATCCTGACGTTGGGAGGGGTTTTTCTGTGGCGTGGGACAATCCCTATGTGGAGGTGGCTCGGTCCCTTGGATGACTGACTAGCCGTCGAAGTGCCCTGTTGCTCAACAGATCCGGGGCACCTCACT
The DNA here is from genome assembly GCA_963853865.1 of Helleia helle. Classification (NCBI taxonomy): domain Eukaryota; kingdom Metazoa; phylum Arthropoda; class Insecta; order Lepidoptera; family Lycaenidae; genus Helleia; species Helleia helle. The sequence continues at coordinate 9,200,370 of OY971434.1, forward strand.
AAAGGCGGTATTCGTGGCATTCACTGGGTTTTAGGGGGTAGAGTTGCGTCCATCTTACCATCTTTCGGACGCAACCTCACATACACGCCTGGGGAGTCCCTCCTCCCCCATGGGTTGCCTAAGAGCATTTCCCGGCGGAAAAAATGTGATAAATAAGAGCAGAAACGTATTTATTCATTGTGGAAAAAAATCATTGTTTTTTACGAGCTAGGCCCACCACTCGTTTTCACCGCTGCTATTCCTGTGTAGCCAGGACCGACAGTAGTTACCATCAAATGACCCTTTGGTACGATGACCTGAGAAATACTTTAAAGATGTTTTGGGGCCCCCAACGAATTTAATTAAGAGAATTTAGGACGATTAGGAAATATTTTCCAATTTCCATTCTCAATTATTATTAAAACTGGTGACAGTACCATTGCAATGTCTTACATAAGTCAAGAAAGACAGCAGCCAGGAGAGGCCCTGCTGCAATGCACCAACTACTGCGATGCAAATTTCACTATTCTTTATTTCATTTTAAATAGAAAAAAACGGCCAAGTGCGAGCCAGACTTACGCACGAAGCGTTCCGTACTATTATATATACAACATTATACTCTTTACCAAAAAATACGCAAAACATATAGCGTGATTTCAGACAGCGCCATCTAGGGACTCCTCGCAGAGACTGTTGGCTGGAAGGAAATTTGGCTATCTCGATTTGTATTCATTTTCGAAAACTGTGATCGATTTTAATTAACTGTAAAAATCCCGAATTTACCATGTTATTTTAAGATATTTGGTTTTCTTTTTCAAAATTCCAAACTTGTTTTCAATTTTTGAGGTGAATATTAACTTTTAGTATATTTTTGTAATAAATATTTTTACGGAGCTTTTACACACTAGTATGTAATGTAACTAACTCGCACCCTACTGTAAGGATCGGGCGCTGTCTAGTGGTGTTTTAGTGAACTATTTTCCGCAAGTGAACGTAATATTGAGTTTACCACTTTACTTTCAATTGATAGAATTATTATAGGCTTTCCGTGCCTATTTCACATAGACCTAGATGGAAACTTAAAAAACGTCGAAAAATGTGCACGGTTCGGGTTGGTCGTTGTCGTCGGGTGGTCCATGGAGAAGAACCGACGAGAAACTCCATGGTTACTCTTTTCAAATTATTGGTATAACAATATTATTATGTTACACCATTATTACTTGAGTATGGGGGGACAGCGTAAGCCTAACAATAGGTCGTTGCTTACAATACAAAAAAGTAAAAAAAAGATATATTAATAACAAAAGCTAACAAGCATCTGGGAATCTACAAAGCCTACCTACAATGTTCACACATTTACAAAAACTAGGTAAAAATAACATACTTAAAAAAAGAATCTATACAAAGGTAAGAAAATAGTGACACAAATGCTGTAACTATTCTGGGCAAAAAATGAAAAAAAAATCTGTAAATGATTGTAAAAGTCTGAATAGAAGAGAAAAAAAATGAGTTTGGGAACCGAAAATAAAATTAAAATAAAATCACTTATTTCGGGATTAACAAATGAAAAAAAATAGGATTCATACCTACTTACATGACAGTGAACTTTAATTTCATTTTTTTTTTTTTTGGGCTCAGTAGTTTTGAAGATCAGAATAAATCAGAAAGAAAAGAAAAGAAGAAAGGGTAGAGGGGGTTGATTTCTTGTTCTTTTTTTTTCAAAAATATATTTGAGCCCTTCTATTTGTATTTGAGGTTTGCAAAACTTCTTCTTTAAAATCCTAATTCGTCCCCTGAAATGATAATATATTTAAAAATAATATATCAATATTTATTTTGCACATCTGTGTTTGGGTCACACACCACAATCACAGGTAATCCAAGGTGTAATCACCATCCTCCCAAATTTCGCCTGATTTGGTCCAGTAGATTCGGAGAAAAATTGGCTGTGACAGACGGACGGACAGACAAACAGACAGACGACAAGGATCAACAAGACAAGTGATCTTATACTCCGTTTTTTTATTTTTTGTACGGAATCCTAAAAATAAGCTTGAATCAGTGGCAGGGAAACCGTGAAGCGTATTTTGGAGGCAATGTAATTTCTGGCACCGTTACCACTATTTTTGTTGGCATACTATGTAATCCCGGGTAAACTTGGTATAGCCTTGGCAAAAGCTTCTCCTTTCATTTTTCTGTGCGCAAAAAATAAATATTTTGAGTTTATATCTTTATATATATATTTCTTGTGTGCTTGTGTATGTCACTGAACTCCTCCTAGACGGCTGGACCGATTTTGATGAAATTTTTTGTGTGGTGTTCAAGGGGAAACCAGGATGGTTTAGATTCACAAAAAAAATTGTACAGGACAACGTCTGACGGTGCCACTAGTAAATATATAAAAAAGATATTGGTGATCAGAATCAAAATGAAAAAATCATACGTTAGCTGGTAGCTAATATTTTAATTTTGACGTGACAACGTCTTATAATTCAATGGAGCCGGCTACAAGAACGAAAAAACATGACGTATGCGATGACGTATGCGGCGTTACCTCGCTCTGAGGCGTTCCATTTTCTTATGACGTTGTCACGTTTAACTAACGTCAGTAAACCGACTTTACAGACATTACCGATTTTTTTACTTTTTTTCTAAAATGCGACTTTATTATGTAGATAGAGTTCTTACTTGACTCATACAGTATCTTAGGAAAACACAACTACTTATATAAGGTTTGGTAAAATCAATTACGGAAACTTTGGGCACGTGATCTACTGCTTGTGTAAAGACGTTTAGGTAAAAAAAAATTGAAATTAAAAAAAAATAAAAAATTGCAAGAAATGAAATCTATTGCATTAAATCGTCCGCCCGCAATTCATACATACAAGAAAGGTATACTAAAATAAATTATATTGCAAGAAATAAAGTCTATTGCATTAAATGAACAGCGCGCAATAAATAAACACAAGGTCATCGGGTTCATGTCTCGACAGCTGATCGACTTATGTAACGGGGTTTTAACGATTTCATTCACGTTTAAGGAATTAAGACTGCCAGATTGATAGCAACATACACAACTAAGTACGTTTTAAAATTTACATCTCATTTAGGGTATAAAATCGTTAAAACCCCGTTACGTCAGTCGAATCAGCTGTTTGATTGATTGATTGATTGAGACATGAACCCGATGACCTTGTGTTTATTTATTGCGCGCTGTTGATTTAATGCAATAGATTTCATTTCTTGAATTTTTTTTTAATTTTTATTTTTTTTCGAATTTCAATTTTTTTTGCCTAAACGTCTTTACACAAGCAGTAGATCACGTGCCCAAAGTTTCCGTAATTGATTTTACCAAACCTTATATAATATAATATGAAAACTTTTTGCAGATTTAATTACCTAATGTTATTTTTATTCGGTTATTCGATATAATATTGGCACGCAACATCAACTGCTCTTTTTAAAAACGGATATGACACTAAAAACCAAATTCTTGGTATTGTCTATTTATTAAATTATATTTCTTTTTTTAAGTGTATTTGGATGCGAGCGGCGAGGGATCGGTCGTCTTGGCGTTCATTGAGGGAGGCCTATGTTCATCAGTGGACGGATAGAGGCTGATGATGATGATGAAATATAAATTAAGTTTTTTATGTTACTTGTACGTGGGTAACACTGAAAATGTTTAGAACTGGCTAGTTAGAAACATTGAAAATGAAAACTTTATTTTGAATTTCAATTTTAGAACTCTTTGGTAACCTAATGTACAGCTTGGCAAAAAAGAGTATGACGTGGTGACAGGTGGAACTAAATATTTTACTAAATAGAAACCAATAATGTTGACAATACTTGGCCGACAAATACTAGATTTTGAATAAAGCTTAGTGATTCACATTTACTTTTAATGATTTGGTTAAATTATCTTGCTGATTTTCCATATTATGATGAGACCTGAGTGAAAGTGGCGCCCTCATTTTTTCCATACTATTTTTTGCCAAGCTGTAGTATATTGCATTCATTTGTCATTTGTTTTTGTGAATTGGCGGCAAATCTAAAACTCTTGTTACACGTGAAAATGAACATAACGCGAGAAAATTTTCGGTCAATGATTTATTATGACTTTCGTTGTGGGCTTACTCAACAACAAAGCTATGATAGGCTGCGATTAGCATTTTTTAATGAAGCCCCATCTCGTGCCACTATTTACAATTGGTTTAACGAGTTTAAGCGTGGACGTAGCAATCTCAGTGATGATCCGCGTGAGGGACGTCCTTTAACAGCGACTACTGAAGATAACATCAGTGCTGTGCGACGCATGATAGAGGAAGATAAGAGAGTGACCTATCAGCAGATACGGGCAAGCCTAGGCATTGCTATGAGTCAAGTTCAAAAAATATTACACGAACATTTAGGCGTCAGGAAGCTTTGTACCAAATGGATTCCCCATACTTTAACCGATGACCAGATACGCCTTCGCATGGACTGGTGTCGCCAAATGTTAGATAAGTTCAACGGCGGTAACTCAAATGCTGTATTTGACATCATCACAGGTGATGAAAGCTGGATATATTGCTACGAACCCGAAACCAAAAGACAATCAGCTCAGTGGGTGTTTCCTTTCGAGGATCGGCCAACTAAGGTAAAGAAAGGAAGAAGTCAAGGAAAAAAGATGATTGCCTCATTCTTTGGTCGGAAAGGTCATTTCGCGACAGTTGTGATAGAAGATGGAAGGACAGTTACTGCAGACTGGTATGTCAATCGCTGTTTGTCTGTTGTCTTGGAAAAAATTCGACAGCAGCGCCCACGAAGCAGGATCCTCCTTCACCACGACAATGCTTCAGCGCACTCCGCAAAACGGACTGTTGAATATTTGACTATGGCAGGTGTCGAGATAATGAGTCATCCGCCTTACAGTCCTGACTTGACGCCCTGCCACTTTCATTTATTCCCAAGAACTAAAGATAAAATTCGAGGTATTCGCTTTACGAGCCCTGAAGATGCGGTGAAAGCGTACGAAAATGCCATAGAAGAGACTCCTAAGGAAGAATGGGCCCACTGCTTTTCTCAGTGGTTCCATCGAATGCGACGATGTGTAGAAAGAAACGGAGATTACTTCGAAAAACAATAAAAGTATTGGCAACTTTCTACATTAAGCCGTTTTTCATTTTCTAAACATTTTCAGTGTTACCTAGGTATAGGGAAACTGGCAGACGTGCCACGTAATGGTAAGTGGTGGACGTCGTCCGTGAACATAACCGAGCTTACCTGGAACACCACCCCCCTCCCCCCTGCCCCGTTACTCCCGAGTCCCGGTGCCGGCATACTGCACTAAAACCACTACGGGTTGCCTTCAGCCGCTTTAAGGGCAGTGTCCCGGATCTTCAACCTGTTATAAACATATCAACTACGATTGTGTAACGTAGTAATTTCACTTTTACGTTATACATACAAAAGTGATACAGAGTTGAATATAATGCTTAATAATTTTGTTCCCACATAAATGATAATTATGCTCACATTTCATAACAAAAGGTTTATTGAGAAAGTAAAAATTTTGAGGCTTACCCCGAAATACTCAAACGAATCTCAAATGTAAGACGTTCTTAAACTCATGCTACGACGTGTCAGATTCAAAGAAAAAAAGAGGGACAACACGAGTTTAAGTACGTCTTAAATTTGAGATTCGTTTGAGTATTCGGGCGTTAGTTCAATTTTTTAACCGACTTCCAAAAATGTTCTTTTTTGACATTTCTTTACTTATGTAGTCATTGCAATCTTGCACTATTTTTTCAATTGGGGAGGGAAACTGGAAAACGTTTTCTCTTCCTGAATGCTTGTGATTAAATTTCTTGTGATGAAAGCGGCGATGGCCTAGTGGGTATGGACTCGGTCTCTTCAGTGAGAGGTGCCTTGTAATGGGTTTTTCAAAATTTCTCCGTGCACCTGAACATGAGACCATCGCTTGCTCACCGGTGAAGGAAACATATCGTGAGTAACCTGCATGCCTGATGAGATTAAAAATCTTTGAAGGTGTGTGAAGTTCACCAACCCACATTGGGCCAGTCCATGGGTGAAATATGGCCCAACACGCTCCTTGTCTGATTTAGAGGGCCCGTGCCCAGCAGTGGGATATATTATTTGTTGCGGGTCCCAAGGCAGTTTTAACGTATTACATACTCACTGAGATGTATCATGATACTTATATGATACTTAGTGACCGCTGGCGATCCTGGTATACAGGAGTAGTAGCGATGGAGTAATAACGACTGTCGCATTTCGTACGGTTTGTGAGTTTTCGGTGGCCCATTGGGGGGATAGGAAAAAGGAGGGCAACGCATCTGGATACTCTCTGGTTGTGCGAATGTCTATAGGCGACGGTAGTCACCGGCTCCGACTGCTCGGTTGCCTCCTCATGACATAAAAAAAGGCTTTGATGCCTACACTATAATATGTAGTCGTTTGATAATCTAAAATATACACAACATGACACATAACATCAAATCAAGAATTCTTAGATTCATTTGCCATTCGAATGATATAGCTATATTAAACCAATGAATCATGATTTAATTGTAAAATATACGCTATTGATTTCAATATTTGTTTAATCATAAATCAATGTATGTCACATTTAAATATTGCGGGTCGTGTCTGTTATTCTGATTGGTATTTCTATACCGTTGGACGCCGGTGAATGTCTTACCCATTGTAATGTCGCACACAATTAATAATAGTAATTAGCATTATTACGCTATAATTTTGTGCGTATTTAATTTAAGTAATTACTAACGTTCTAAATTATATACGGTCTGCAACAAATACATTTAATTGGGAGGAGTATGGGACGACAAATGCGAAGTTTATGTTAATATTATATCATAATTAATATATAAACTATAATATATAAATAATAATAATATATCTCACTAATATTATAAAGAAGAAAGTTTGTAAGGTTAGATGTTTGTTGATTTACGGCAAAACGGCTGAACTGATTTAGCTGAAAGCTAAAAATACCTTTAATTAGGACATAAGCTATAAAAAAATCATCATCAATCTGGCTACGGCTGTAAATCTAAGTTAACGCGGTAGAAGCTGCGGGCACCAGCTATTATATAATCCCGTATGGACCAAAGGAGAGACATAACAGGCAATGCAATTACTAGCCTGCTGACATAGCTCACATAATAATCATCTTGTTTTTTATATGAAATATCTATTGCCAAGCAGTAAAATTAACCAGAAAGCCGAGACGGCAAACAATATTGAATAATTCCAGGCTGTCTTAAAAAAAATGATTGCTGTTATGCTGTCTGTACTACATCCGTCTTACACAATTAATTCAGGATATAAAATAAAATATTATTTTAAATAAGGCGAATTTTTGCATAATAGCTAAGTTAGAGACGGATTTCAATGGTATGCGGACACTTTTCTATTTTATCCGTGTATATTATCAATATTCAGATTGCTCCATTGTTCCTGTACTAATCTATTGAATCCTCGTCCTATTTAAATTACAGTTCCCGCTAGGGTTTTGAAAGAAAACCGAATAATGTTATACGGTAACGGCCAAAGCACCATGAATGAATCTTATAATGAAGATTTTTCTCCACCACGTAAGAAAAAACTTGATTAAAAATAATAAGACTATTGAAATAATGTCTGGGTTTATTTATGCAACTACTTTACTGAAGGCGCTACAGATAATATGCGAAATAATAATTATTCCTTGTTACTAAGTAAGATGTGGAGGAGTGCTACGGCTAATGAGATGGATTAATAATAATAATAATAACTTTATTTCAGACAGTTGAGTCCATATCGAGTTAGTAAAAATGATAGCTTATATTCTAGAGTTAGTAGTTTTATTTAAACATTTTCAATACTAAATGGAGTTGCACCCATCATCTCTACAGGAGAGGGGAATCCCACCTATCTGAGAATACACTCAAGATGCCATTGGTGCTGCTGCGGAGGCGGTTTAATGCAGAGGCACACCGTTTTCTTATAATGGCAGCGAAGCCATCAATCTGTGCCTCAGCGAACATACCCGAGGCGCTACAAACCATTTATGCATTCAGGGTACTGATGGGGCTGCCATCAGTACCCTGAATGCATTAAAGGTTTGCGAATCAAGTGGTGGTCAGCAAACGAAAACCAATACACAAGCCCATCGAATTTGATTAATCTTTATGTTTCATTTCGTGGTAGTAGTAGTGTTTGTATGATATTTATTGAATCAGGTTTCTTTGACATCGAAAAGCGCAAGTTTGCTAAGGCTAGTTGCTGAAAAGTTTTTATCCTCTTCTCTTCCCTTTCTCGTTCTCGTTTGCTTTGAGGATGTATGTATTGATCGTATTGTGAAAAGTCATCTAATATATTAATATTAGCAATTATACTTATAGTAGTTGGATAGGCAAACAGACAGACGAGCCACGTGATATTATGTGGTCAGCGTCGCCCACGAACAAGTTAACCTGAGACTAAGCCCAGGCAACTATTGCGGCGTGGCGGTGATCTTGGCTCAGCACACTCTCGAGGTGTACCTGTGAGGAGCGGCGCTGCGTCAAGATCTGACGTCGATCATCGGATGGAACTTGTCTCTGCCGAGCGTAATAACTGCGATGCTCGGTGACGACGAGTCCTGGACGGCGATTGTCTCCTTCTGCGAGGAAGTAATGTTCCATAAGGGGGCCGATGAGTAGGTGAGAGAGGAGGCCGCCGACGAGGCCTCCCCCGTGGGTGTCAAACTGAGGTGCTTAGGAGGCTTTACTTAATGCGATTCCATTAAGTTAAACTGTGCTCGTAAGTTAAACCAGGATGGGAACCTGGACCCAGTATGACACGACGTCGCGAGGACTGCTTAGTAGCGGCCGGGCAGTCCCCCGTTACAAGGTCTGGCCTTCGGCCTTCTAGTTGACAGGCTGGCCTTCACCGAGGCCAGCCTGTCACTGAGGTGACGGTGACGGTCCGCGACCCTCAAAAAGCGGCGTTAAAGGCGATCACAAAGGTTTTACTTTGGGTAGTCACTACTAGTTTCGAGTCCCACATAAGGTCAGGATCTACCCGAAGATCCCGCGATATCAAAAAAGGTAACTCATTCATCCTGAGACATTCCTAAGATGTTAAGTCTCGGTGCCAGAAATTACATTGCCTGTCCTGCCCTCTCTACAAAATACAGCAAAGCTGTTTGATGGGAGAAACAAGCAAGGTGGTGGTACCCATGCAGCCGGGAGCGCGGCTTCCCTCCCACCGGTGATATTGTCAATATGTCGTGTGTTAAGCATATAATAATTCCAGGAATCAAACGGTAGGTGAAGCTATTTAATATTGGACATAAAATGTATGATATATGTACTATGACAAACTGAAGCCTGCTACAAGCTATACTATAAAAATAATTTCAATAGCTTGACACAGAAGCACTGGTAAAGCTGTATGCGAGCGATACAGATTCGAACCGGCACCTTTAGTTTCTTACATTGCTCGATCACCGTTTTGACTTCTATACATCTAATGTATAATGTGTTGACGTGTGCTGAGTCACATCATAACAAAGTACGGGTGGTCTTAGATAAAATATTTATCTACTGGTGGGTGGTACATATTTTGTTGGGAACGTAATATTAGATTTTAATTTCATCATCATCATCAGCCTCTATTCGTCCACTGCTGAACATAGGCCTCCCTCAATGAACGCTATAAAGAAGGCTGATCCCTTGTCACTCGCATCCAACACAAGACCGGCCACCGCACATAGGTCCGCCCATACTAAAAATAAGTTTTTTACTGTTTTAGTTCGATATTAATAATGGAACTGGTAGAAGATTGAAATATTCACCGAATATTTATTTGTACAATAAAAAAAAATACTTAAAATAAATAAATATTATACAAAAAGCGTGATTTTTAAATTGTTATTACAGTGTCTAATTTTGTATTGATAATGGGTACAGAACTCTTAGTGCGCTAATGTGACTCACACTTGATCGGTTTTTATAAAAGAGGACGGAATCTGAGAGGTGAAGGTTAGTTCATCTGAGGAGGAGATTACTAACCGCCGATGCGTTGGCACATATTCCCTTTTTAGGGTTCCGTAGCCAAATGGCAAAAACGGAACCCTTATAGATTCGTCATGTCTGTATGTCTGTCCGTCCGTACCTATGTCACAGCCACTTTTTCCGAAACTATAAAACCTATACTGTTGAAACTTGGTAAGTAGATGTATTCTGTGAACCGCATTAAGATTTTTACACAAAAGTAGAAAAATAAAACAATAAATTTTGGGGGTCCCCATACTTAGAACTGAAACTCAATTTTTTTTTCATCAAACCTATACGTGTGGGTTTTTTCTCTCTTTTAGGTCTTTAAAAATGATATTGAGGTTTCTAATATCATTTTTTTCTATACTGAATAGTTTGTGCGAGAGACACTTCCAAAGTGGAAAAATGTGTGTCCCCTACCTAACCTAAAAAATATATGATGTACATTACCATGTAAGCTTCCAAAGAAAATTGGTTTGAACGAGATCTAGTAAGTAGTTTTTTTTATACGTCATAAATCGTAAACCGCAATTTACCTTTCATTCAATCAACTCAAATATAAAAAAAAAAACATTTTTTCAAAATAAACCATATTTTTTGTTAAAGTGTCCAATGTTGTAAATTATGTAATACGTACCGGTATCGGTTTAGTAGTAGTATACCCGGGGGAGAGTTACGCTGTGCCGCGCTCCCTGCTGCATGGGTAACACCATCTTGCTTGTTTCTCCCGTGAAACAGCTTTGCTGTATTTCGGAGAGAAGGGCAAGACAGGCAGTGTAATTACTGGCACCGAGACTTAACATCTTATGTCTCAGGATAGGCAACACATAAATGAGTTGCCTGGGTTCCAGGTATACTAGTTTATGTTCATGGGCGACGTCGACTACTTACCATCAGGTGGCACGTTTGCCAGTTTGCCTATCCAACTAACATTTAAAAAAAATCTATATCTTGTATAGCCTGACCGGAAAAATAAAAGCCTTCGCCATATTGCGGAAAATTTTGGAAGTAATTTCTGTATGGACTATAAAAAAGATACAAGAAGATACAAGGGGCGGGGATGGGAACCCTATGGTACTCTCCTGACGTTGGGAGGTGTTGTTCTTTGGTGCAGGACGATCCCTGTGTGGAGGTGACATCGGTCCCTTGAGGGACTGACTAGCCGTCGAGGTGTCCTATTTGCTCAACAGATCGGGACACCTCACCAAAGGCGGCATTGGTGGCACTCGCCGGATTTTAGTGGGTAGAGCTGTGTCCACATTATCACCTGTCGGTCGCAGAGAGTCCCACATACTCGCCCGGGGAGACCCACTCCCGCGGGATGCCTTAGAACATTTCTCAGTGTAAAAGAAAAACCATGTCAAGGCCTGAACCATGGTGGGGACAATCAGACTTTTGCGAAAACTCAATGTAACACGCATCTCATTTTGTCTCGCACCAGCAATGTCAAATCAGCTGCCAACCGTGGTATTTCGAAACCGATACAACGAAGAGACCCTCAAAAAGGGCTTTATATTTTTGAAAGCCAAATTTTATTAAAGAATATGTAACATAATATATTGAAAAAATATATTTAATACTCCACATTAGTTGTAAATGCTTAAAACTTTGTTGCGTGTACTTCATAGCTGAATGTTAACTTGTAATATTCAACAAAGTAGTTATTTCTGGGTATATTTCAGTTTAACAGTTCGCAGTAAGTTTGTTACTAAAATATTATGTTTTGTAGGAGTTGCCACCGGAACTTAGTTTATAGCTTCGCCTCTAATCGTGGAAAACAGCAGGTAGCGATCGCTACAAAAATAGACGCGTTTCCGCTAGCGTCTGGTACGAGTCACGGCAGAGAGCGTATTGGTATTATTTATTTAATTGCTTCTTATATTTATTACTAGAGAAAATCGAAGGGATAAGCAAAGCAAAATCCACCCTGCTAATGGGGATCCTTTTTTTCGAATTTTTTTGTCCTTATTTAATTTAGCATATCGGGTTGGGCATATATTTTTTGTCATAAATAATTATTGCTTTTATGCATACTGTTTCGCATATATATATATATATATATATATATATATATATATATATGCGAAACAGTATATATATATCATTCAGGCTGATATTTTTTGTTCTAATTTTGATTGGCATAAAGGTATTAGGCATTATCGTTAGTTTTAGGCATCAGGATTAGTGTTCACATTAGGTTAATGTTCGGTGCCCCCTAAGCCCACACTCTTTTTTTTTTCGGATGGATCTATGCTAACGGCCCGAAGGCCCTAATGCTACATCGGATTAGTGTGGGCCAATTGGGTCACTTTTGGTTTGTAAAAGTGGGGGGTTGCCCCTCGCCAACCATGCAGTCTGCGACCACACGGCCTCCTGGCGTCGGGTTAGAGCCCATAACATGTTCATAATTATGCGTAGAAATATGCCTAAAAAATTAGCTTGACAATTAATATGCTTATAGCAGTTATACTTGAAAAAACATTCCTAAATAGCTATGCCACATTACTAATATGCGTAGCACATTACTATTATATTTTATAATGAGTGAAATTTGCATAAAATTTAGAAAATTATAGGATGACATCCACAAATACAGCCAGAGTTGATGGACTCCGCTTTTCATTACAATTACACTAAACTAGCTGGAGCTGATGCCAAGCTTGAGTGACACATTAATGAGGTTATAAATTCATGAGGTTTTAGTGAACACTTTCACTGCTGTTTTGCCTTTTTATTTCGAAGCAAAGCAAATCTGCTTCGCGGATGAAATAAGTTGGAAGTTCATACGACGAGAACTTCGTATATATGAACTGTATTCCACCCAACAATTGCTCGAAAAATGCATAATAGCTCCTAAACTTTATTTCAATCGCACATTAAAAATCACTTTCTTTTTTTTTACAAAATATATAATATATTTTTAAACACAGACTTAAATCCTTTTAAATGAAAATATTTAAACTATCTCACTGGCAACACAGATTCCTTGTTTGTTGTTTCTAAGCAAATTATTTTAGTTAAAGGATACAAACAACTTTACAATGATAAAGTAAATTATAAAAGCCAACTTGTATAATAATGGTACAGAAATTAATATTCTAAGCATATTTATGACCTTAGCTTTTGTTACGGTATTAGATGTTATTCAAATTTCAAATACTTGGCTTTATAAGGGAGAATAAATACGCAATAAAACGACTATATACTGTCAAATCAATCGCGAATATTGGCTTGAAATAGTAATTGTTGTGGTAAGGTAACATTAAGAGATTGTAATGCATAATTGCAAATAAATTATTACTTTACTTTGAACGAATATTATATACTTTACGATTACAAGTAAAGAGCTAACAAGCCAAGATTATTTATAGTCTACTTTACGGATATAAAGACTATATTCCATTGAAAATAAATATAATAAAATTCAATAGTAGGTTATCGTTATGTATTTTTATGATATTGAAATAATTTTTTAGGATTTTTTATGAGAACGAAACGGGAAATGGGAAGTGATAATATATAAATAGTAAATAGCGTTGTTTTTGGTAGAAACGCCAGAAATGAGACCACGCTTGTTGATGTGCGTATGTTATAGTCATAATTTATTTTTTCTTCAAAGAAACTATAGAATGATATATAAGACCATAGTTCCAAGCCTGAATCTATTCCAAATAGGCTCTTTAACTATATGTCAAGGTACGAAATACTTGAGAAAAATTCAAATTAAAATCCTTAAATAGCTCTTGGTTATATTAAAATTGTATGATCACAAATAGTGAATTTCTCGCCTCATTTTCGAATAGGCAATGAAAATGAGTTTTCTGGTGAACTTTATGTTCATGGGCGACGCTGACTACTCAATATTTGGTGACGCGTCTAGCAGTCTATCAATCCTAATAACATAAAAAAAATATTTTAAAAAGTTAAATAGGTAAAATAAAAAAAAGTGCGTGCGTACAAAGTACACATGTCAGAAGTGAAACTTATTTGGCAAACTAATTTTTAAATCTCGTTTATATTTATACTAATCTAAAGCTTTAAGCCGAGACAATTATTGCGATGCGACGTTCGCTCTATCTCACTCTCTCTCTCTCGATCTTTCTCACTCGCTTGTTCCCTATTCTCACTCCATGGCTATGTGCTTCATGCTACGTTCGCCCTTTCTCACTCTCTCTCAATCGGTCTCAATCACTCTCTCCCTCTTCTTGGACAAAAACGTTGCACATTTTTGTGACGTTTCATCCGTTTAAAAAAATACCCTCATGCGCGCAAAGAAGTTTCACTTCAAAAAGTGCACCGCTCGTCGCTTATACCATTCATTAAAGACAACACCCAATACAGTCGCACGGTAAGGTGCGGCCTGCATACACAGTTGCTAATGGATTGCTTTTCCATACCTTTTATTATCATTACCTATTATGAACGCTCGCTTTAACGCGTAAGGGATGCTATCATCACCAACGATAATGTAAATAGCTATTTTGTTGGAATTATTACGACGAGACATGGCTCTATAAATCAAGCTTTACCCAGTATCGAAATCACAATTAAACCAATCGAATGACACTTCGAATACTAAAATCTATCAAGCTAACGGTGGGAGGGAAGCGCTGTGCCACGCTCTTGGCTGCATGGGTACCACCATCTTGCTTGTTTCTCCTGTGAAACAGCTTCGCTGTGTTTCGGAGAGAAGGGCAAGACAGGCAGTGTAATTACTGGCACCGAGACTTAACATCTTATGTCTCAGGATAGGCAACACATAGATGAGTTGCCTGGGCTCGTTCCAGGTAAACTAGTTTATGTTCATGGGTGACGTCGACCACTTACCATCAGGTGGCACGTTTGCCAGTTTGCCTATCCAACTAACATAAAAAAGCTACACTGCGAACCAAAGGCTATGCTATTTTAGTGTATGTATTTATAAGGAAGTGTTGTGGCGTATTCCCATCTACATACTACCTTAGGTCAAACAGCTTTGCTATGTTTCAGAAAACAAGCAGAACATGCAGTGTAGTTACTGACGGGGAGCGGCGAATGCAGTTTATTACAAAGAACGAATAAATAAATGTCGGCGATGAAGTGCTCCGGACGACTGACTACTAAGTGAGTGAAAGTGATGCCATTACTTTTGAAACCCAAAAGAAGAGATGGCTATAATGTGCGTGCGCTCGAATTATAATGACATAATTTTTTAAATCATGTGCTAAAACGAATTTACTCAATTTTTAACAAAAAAAAAATGGATATAATTTAAAATAATTTTGAGTAAACT
The DNA here is from genome assembly GCA_963853865.1 of Helleia helle. Taxonomy (NCBI): domain Eukaryota; kingdom Metazoa; phylum Arthropoda; class Insecta; order Lepidoptera; family Lycaenidae; genus Helleia; species Helleia helle. Next base: position 9,215,667 of record OY971434.1, read on the forward strand.
TTGATATAATAATTCTCTTTGTTTATAAATGAATTCCATTGAATAACTCTTAAGCGTTTAACGCTGTAATGTAGAAATAAGAAAAAACTAAATATAACTTTGCAATTTGTTAAATTCATTTAATTGTGTATTCCTTTTACATGATACTGAACCAAAGAGTCAAAAAATATATACCAAAATGTGAAATCAATATTCCACATACTCGACATGTTACACGAAATAGAAAAACCACATTTTTTTCAACATAATATTATCACCTTAAAATATTACGTCTATAAGCAACACATAAATGAGTTGCCTTTTTTTTCTTTAACGCCGGGAAATGCTCTCAGGCATCCCGCGGGGGAGTGGGTGTCCCCCGGCGGGTATGTGGGACTCGCTGCGCCCGAAAGCTGGTAAGTGGACGCAGCTCTACCCACTAAAACCCGGCGAGTGCCACCAATGCCGCCTTTGGTGAGGTGCAACAGATCTAATGAGCAAACAGGGCACCTCGACGGCTATTCAGTGCCTCAGGGGACTGACGCTACCTCCACAGAGGGGTTATCCCGCACCACAGAACAAGGTCGGGATAATACAATTGGGTGAGATTCCCGTCTTCGCTCCTTGCCCCCTGCTCTTTTGTCCCCTCTTCTTATTAGAGGGTTACAAAAAGCAGCTCCCTAGGTTCAATTTGTTTCGCCCAAGGTGCTGGGCCCACCTTAAGCTACTGACCCCCATGACTACGACAAGGCTTGAACCTTGGTGGGAATGAATGACCTGGGCTAGTTCAATGTGAATTTATATGTTTATGGGAGGCGGATCACTTACTCTAATGGTTCATCTACCCATTCGCCTATTTTTTTATAGAAGAGGGGGGAAACGGACAGTCGTTTCACCTGGTGGTAAGTGATAAGCGACATTCATATTCTATAGACACCCGCTAAAACAACAACAACAATAAAGCCGGCAACGCACCTGTTATTTTCCAGCGGATTCGTTGCTGGCCATTCAAAAATTTTTTTTTCTTGAAAGAATATAAAAATAAATAACTAATATAAAACCTGCTAGCTCTGTGGAGTAAAACAAAACAGATTTTCCGCTTCTCTATACGAATAGAATATCTAAACAAAGAGCCGATAAATAAATCTAAACACTACGGAGTAAACCAGGTAGAGTTTAAATCGCTCGTCCCGTACTCCCGGGGGAACTTCGAATGTCTGTCAATCCATTTTAATGGTTTCCGTTTTTTAACTTACGCTTGGATTATCGTACTTTGTACAATTCCTTTTAGTCTACGGAAAAATTGTTGGATTATAATATTATGGGATATAATATTATATAGATATTTTACCCCCAGTCACGGGGTTTTGCAAAACATATTTACAAGGATACGATTTTTAATGTCTAACTAATTTAATTTTAGGTACTAGTCCAGATAAGTTATGCGTTGTTTATTCCGGATTTAAGACGTTAAGTCTCGATGCCAGTAACCACTGCCTGTCCTGCCACTTTTCGAAACACATGATGTTTCACGCGAAGGTAGCTGACGGATGCGCGTCTAAGATTATGTAATTTGTTGTTAAAATAATGTCAATATACGTCTGTTTTCGAAATCAACTATGGGTTTAAGATAACATGATGTATAATGTAAGGAGCCTCGCCATCTGTTAACTAACGTAACTCACTAACGGAAGGAGTGTTAAACACTCCTTCCGGATTTCCCACTTAATTATAATGTAAAAAAATATATACTAGACCAATGAACCTAAAACTAAAGACCTAAAAAATATTATAATAACTAAAATATATTATTAAAAATGAGTCCCTCTAGGCAAGGTTCCGAAGATACTGGCAGCGTTCCCCCTTTGATTTGCTAGACTAATTCTTTGTCCGAAGTAGCTGCTAGCTCTGTAATAGGTTAGTAAAACAAATAGTTGCTGTGAGGTTACATTATGTCACACACGTCCAAAGGATTAGAGGTAGTAGACATCCTTAGTAACTACAATACACATTAATTTATTTCGCGAATTTCACTCATTATAATGAAACAACTTTTACGGATTTTATCGCGGTTTATTAAGATTTTTACTATAGCCTTCCCGTGACCATGGTCGCTGTAAAGTATCCGTAACGTCGGGCTTGAAAAAATCTTATTAACATAATAACCGCGATGAAATCCGTAAAAGTTTTTTCATTACAATATCGACTGTTTAAGCTTGATAACATAATAGATGTAAGAAACCACAGCATCATACATCTACCCACGAAAACCTGGTGAACGCCACTAATGCCGCCTTTGGTGAGGTGCCCTGGATCTATTGAGCAAGCAGGGCATCTCGACGGCTAGTCAGTTCCTCAAGGAACCGACACCACATCCACAGAGGAGTTGTCATGCACGACAGAACAACCACTCCCAACGTCGGGACATTGCAATGTGGTGAGGTTCCCATCCTCGCCCCTTGACCCCCTGCTCTTTTGTCCCTTCTTTTTATAAGAGTCCAAAAAGCAGCTCCCTTGGTTGAATTTGCTTCGCCCAAGGTGCTGGGCCCACCTTAAGCTACTGAGCCCCATGACTACGACAAGGCTTGAACCTTTGGGGAGATATGAAAATAAATGTTCCATCTCCACTTAGCTCGATTCTATCCACATAATAGAATCGAGATAAGTGCATCTTTAATAGCATTCACCGCTACACTAGTAAATCTATGAAAGTCCACTTTGGTCACGACAGAAACAAGCTACCCTATCTTCCAGGCAATATACCGGGCGAGAAGAGACCTGGTCGGTTAGCCAAGATGCCATTCTACAATCGTAAACGCCAGTAGAAAACTAATAAATGTATGGAAATGACATTTAGGACCACGTGATTTATCGATGTAAAATGTCATTTCTATACATTTATTCGTTTTCTACTAGCGTTTACGATTGTAGAATGGCATCTTGGCTAACCCACCTGGACGCCCACGACGCAAATGGCTAGGCATAAAGGGATGGACTGGACTAAGCTTCACCTATATTAAAAATATGACTTGCTGACGGACTGACTTCCTGACTTCAATGTGAAGATGGCACCCGATGATGATCTTCCAGTCAATGGCTAACGTTGATTAATTGTTTTATGTTAGTTGGATAGGCAAACTGGCAGACGTGCCACCTGATGGTAAGTGGTGGCTGCCGCCCATGAACATAACCTAGTTTACCTGGAATTAGCCTAAGAAACTCATTTATGTTGACATATCCTGAGACATAAGATGTTTAGTCTTGGTGCCAGTAATTATACTACATGTAAACCTACCTACCTGTAAACACAGCAAAGCTGTTTCACGGGAGAAACAAGCAAGATGGTGGTACCGATGCAGCCGTCCCTTCCACCAGTAAAAAATGTTAATTCACTGATGATGATGAGTAAAAATATGACAATGTTGTAGTATTTCTGTTTTATTCTAAGTAATATCTATAGTAATAAGATAGGACAAGAATGTCAGAGGGTAATAAAGAAACGAAATATTATTATCTATGTTTACGACCACTACGATATTATTTAATACTCACCTCAACTGGTAATAGGATAAAGTAATGGTCATAATTATTACTTATCTTTATTAATTACTAACGATTTCGCACGGTTTTACTTTAACCCAAATTAAAACAAATTCTTCTTCAAAAGAAGCCTTTAATCTTCCTCAATAATTATTATCAATGCTATATTATATTGTTTAAATCTAGGAGTTGCATAAGTTAGCACTTACAGACAACAAAAGAATATAGCTTTATTACACCAGTATTGATTTTCTCCCCACCATGGTACAGACCTAGTCGTGACAGTGGGTGGGGCTCAGTAACCTAGGGTGAACCCAGCATCTTGGGCGAAGCCAATTGACCCGAGGGGGCTCCTTGTACCCCTCTTATAAGAAGAGGGGGAAAAAAGCAGGGGGCAAGGGGCGAGGATAGGAACCACACCCCATTGTACTATGCCGACGTTGGGTGGGATTGTTCTGTGGTGCAGGACAACCCCTCTGTGTAGGTGGCGTGGGACTGACTAGCCGTCGAGGTGCCCTGTTTGCTCAACAGATCCGGGGCACCTCACTAATGGCGACATTGGTGACACTCGCCGGGTTTTAGTGCATAGAGCTGCATTTACCAGCTTTCAGAAGCAGTGAGTCCCACATACCGCCTGGGTAAACCCACTCCCCCGCGGCATACCTCAGAGCATTTCCCGGAGTTGAAGAAAAAAAAGAAAAAAAAAGCATTTCCCGGGCGTTAAAGAAAAAAAATGTATTAATTTTCTACATTATTACTAACTAGATTTAGCTCGCCTAATTATTACGTGCATGGGAAGTTACTGGTAAGTAAAGTGTACATTTATACTAATATTAAAACTTTTTTGCGTACATTAATCAAATTTTCGTCATATGTTATAGATATCAAGAGGCAATGAACAGTCAGCTCACCTAAAGGTAAGTGATAAACGACATCCATAGATACCTGCTACACCAGAGGATTAGCGGTTGCATTGTCGGCCTTTCGAACATAATTATGACCTATGATTAAAAAAAAGGCAAAAGCATTTTCACTGTCCTGACATAAACACTCTTTTTAACGCAGCTTCAAGGCCAATAGGTCATAAGCATAGGGCCTTTCGAAAAAAACTTTCAAGTCCGCATCAGATCGGCCGTCTTGGCGATCATTGAAATAGGCCTATGTGGGCATAGGCCACTGCTGGAACATTGGATAGAAAACAGCTAATAATTTTGGTAGTCTAGTCTAGTAAATTTGAAATAATACAATAACCAAGAAAATTTCTAGAAGCCGAAAAATAGACAAAACCCCGTGAGTCTAGCTCTTTAAATGTTTATAAAAACAGCACAGCACAAATGAGTTCCATCCTTATATCTACACCTGATACACCAAAGAGGTTGCTTAGGAACGAAATAACAAATCCGAAATATCTCTATTTTCAATTCCAACAGTACGATTTCATTATCAATACTGGCTGCACGTAAAAATCACAACAGATTATAAATTAATATAGGAAAGTGATATAAATCGATATTGACCTTACTTTGGTGCAGTATTGATTGAAGCTAAAGGCGCTACGAAGTAGGCCAGGTATGCTTTGTAGTTTCTATTCTATTATGGATTTAAACTTATTATCCATCCCGCTTTCACGTTCACGCAATATATAGTTGTTTCACTCTAATTAAACTTTTATAGAGCACGCCGTATTGTCCGTGAAATGTTAGGTAAATCTTTATTACTTATTATTTCACTTAGGTAGAAATTACATTTAGGGCGGATCGAGTAATGAATATGGAAACTGAATAAATATGTGCCTTACCTTGCCTTGAACCTGTAAGTATGTATATATGTATGTATGTACTATAATAGTAAATAATTTTCAACATCGTTTCATGTTAAATATCTTAGAATTTGTTAAAGTTATAGAATAGCAATGTAAGTATAAATAAAACAATAGAGAGAATAAGATTATTATATGATATAAGAAATTTGCTGAAGGATTCTAGTTGGCGATTAACGTCACCTTCAAGATCTGTCCCAACAGTCGTTACATCATTGGCAGTTGCGTTGCCGGCCTTTCAAATATGAGTATGATCTTTTCTTGAAGGTCCCTAAGTGCCTTTTCACATGTCCCAGTTGCCGGGTTGCCGGCGCCGGGTATCCGGTAGCGAATTGTATGGCAGCTTTCACACGTACCAGCGTAATTTGCTTACACTTCGCTACCGGATACCCGGTGCCAGCTACCCGGCGTGTGAAAAGGCACTAAGTCGTATCGGTTTGGAAATTATTAAGAGAAATTATTTAAAGACTTGGCTCAAAATATATCACTGCAATTACATAGTAGGTACATAATAGCTTGCTTGTCGAAAATTCTTAACTGCGTAGTAGAATAATAAGTAAGATAGTGGTTCGTGGTGGTACCATTACTAACAGGTACCGTCGACAACCACAATTCAACATTTTGTTTAAATTATGGTATATATTACCGGCAATCTGTATAATTCAGATATTATGTACAATACCTAGGCAATTTAGAGAATACCTAGCGCTTCGGCGGCAAAGTATCAAATATTATGAAAATTATCCGATTACATACTCTACCTAGGTAATAAATATAGTTCCTAGGGATTGCCAGTCCCCCCTTACGAGGAGTATTCTGGCCTTCGCCGGAGCATGCCTGTCGCTGAGGTGATCCGATTGCCTATAGATCCAGGACACTCAAAAAGCGACTGAAGATGCTCGCAGTGGTTCTACTTTACGGGTAGGCCACTCCCAGGTGCGAGTCCCACATAGGGTCAGGATCTATCCGACCTACATGCGATAATAAAAACAGGGATTCTATAAAGTAACCTTCTTTTTGGGGACTCCCCAGGCGGGTATGTGGGACTAGCTGCGCCCGAAAGATGGTAAGGTAGTTGCAGCTCTACCCACCAAAACCCGGCGAGGGCCACCGATACTGCCTTTGGTGAGGTACGTGCTCCCGATCTGTTGAGCAACAGGGCACCTTGACGGCAACCAACACCACCTCCACAGGTTGTTTCGCACCACAGAACAACTCCTCCCAACGTCGGGACAGTACAATGGGGTGAGGTTCCCACCCTCAACCCTTGTCCCCCTGATCTTTTGTCCCCTCTTCTTATAAGAAGGATACAAAGAGTAGCTCCCTCGGTTCAATTTGCTTCGCCGCAGGTGCTGGGTTCACCTTAAGACTACTGAGCCCCGACAAGGCTTGAACCATGATGGGGACGTATTTAACCTACCTATTCTTAAGATCCTGTCTATCTTTCTGCCTGACTTTCCTTTCCCACCTGTATTTTCCCAGTTTTGAATGTTGTTCTCATGGATTCTATCATATAAATGTCGAAGTATAAGTATGTAGTATACTAAAGTACTACATACTTATACCCACTAAAGTATAAGTGAACAGACAATTCTCAGCCTTACATTGTAATTAGTGTCGTGTTTCTGACCCTTATCTTATGTTTAGAGTCTAGCAAAACTAGAGTTAGTATGCAAATAATGAGTCTTTGTGTTTTACAATTATAATAAATAATATATAAATCGCACTCATATTACCTATTTAAGTGCGATATAAATAACAAAAAAATATTTTCAGTGTCAAGATTTTTTTTGACACTTCACTTTCGGGCGCAGCGAGTCCCACATATCCACCTGGGGAGACCCACTTCCCAGGCGGGATGCCTCATTTCCCGGCGTTAAAGAAAAACAAAACTTGCTGCCCATGAAGACGAAAGCTCACATCCGTCCACGAGTCGGAAGACTTTCGTTTTAGCAGGTGTAGCCACGATTGAGAAATAATAGTGCTTTAAGGAATTTGATCATCAACGCCAAGACGACCACCACCACATCCAACCGCATCCAACAAGGAATTTAGTTTCTTATAATACGGTGAACTTGATGCTAATATTCAATGATAATAATTGAAACATGATAAAATTATTAGAACCATGTGAAATTATTTTACATCTTAGAAATATATTTGCAATACAAAGTGTTAGAAGTATTGCAAGTAATATTCTGATTTCTTTTGTTTAAAAAGTATTTGTAATGTGTTTAATGTCATTACATCATTTTTTTTTCCTTTAACGCTGGGTAATGCTCTGAGGCATCCCGCGGGGGAGTGGGTCTCCCCACGCGGGTATGGGCGACTCGCTGCGCCCGACAGCTGGTAAGTGGACGCAGCTCTACCCACTAAAACCCGGCGAGTGCCACCAATGCCGCCTTTGGTGAGGTGCCCCGGACCTAGTAAACAAACGGCACCTCGACGGCTAGTGAGTCTCGCAAGGGACCAACGCCTCCTCCACAGAGGGGTTGTCCCGCACCACAGAAGAACCCCTCACAACGTCGGGACAGTAAAATGGGGCGAGGTTCCCATCCTCACCCCTTGTCCCCCCCTGTCCCCTCTTCAGCTTCACCCAAGGTGCAGGCGGCTCACCCTAGGTTACTGAGTCCCACCGCCACGACAAGGCCTGAACCATGGTGGGGATTACATCAAAAATGTGCTAGTATAGTCACATGAGTAAGTAAACGGACAGAGACAAAGCTTCCATACAACGCGTAAAATTGTTACCTATTATGGAAGGGTTGTCACAGGTGGATAAAATTAAACGAACAAAACGATTATTTTTATTGTGTAGTAATTTATGTAAATATATAAAAAAAAAAAAAAACTTATTTACTTCTCAACCGTTTTTACCAAGATCTAGACAGAGCATACTCGCTGACTGAAGACAAAACAATAATAGTGATGGGAGATTTCAATGCCCGTATAGGACGCCCAGGCAGCGATGAGCACCTAATCAATGGCGAATATGGTTATGGGGAGCGGAATCAAAGAGGAGAAAAGCTGATAGACTATGCACTAGAACACAAACTCTCAATAGTAAATACTTTCTTCAAGAAGAGAAATACTCGAAAATGGACATGGATGTCACCCGATAACAAAACCAAGCACGAACTAGACTACATAACGACCAACAATCCTAAACTATTTACAAATTTCGAAGTAATCAACACAAGCTTCCCTTCAGACCATAAACTGCTCCGAGGCACCATGAAACTAAAACTACCCCCTACTAGCAGGAAAAACTTTAACAACATACAATACACACCGAAAACTGAAGAACAGACTGACAAATATATAAATAACCTAAAATTTAACATGAAAAAATCAGAAGAAGAGTTTAATAGCCCTATCAATGTCCAAACCTACTACAACAAACTAGAGAAAATCATTTCAAGCAGTTTAGAGATAAGTAAATGTACTGAAAAGAAGAAACACAGAATATTTAGTGAACATACAGAGCTACTCATTAAAAGACGTAGTGAACTAATACCAACAAAAAATAAGGACACTGATTTAAAAAAAGAGTTAGGAAGAATATACAAAGAAACGAGTAAATCAATACATAGAGATTATCAAACCCACAGACAACAAGTAATAATAAGAAACTTAAACAAATACAGAAGTACAAAGGGAGCATTTAAGGATCTAAGCCTTCACAAAACATGGATACAAAAACTTCAACAACAATCCAAGGAAAGAAAATCAAGGCAAGATATAATTGAGCATGCAACAGACTTCTACAAAGAACTGTACCGCAAAAGAGACGTCGACCATAGGCCTGAACAGATGGATACCGAGCAGATAGAACCTACATGCAGTTCTGTACATCCCATAGAGAAAAAAGAAGTGTACGAACATATCAAACGGCTAAAGAACGAAAAAAGTCCTGGGCCAGACGGACTCAGCAACGAAGTCCTTAAGATAGGAGCACCAATTTTAGTACCACACCTCACAAAACTATTCAATATGGTAATAGACACAGAGACTGTACCGTCGCAGTGGTGCAAATCCGACATCATATTGATATTTAAAAAAGACGACCCGCTGGATATAGGAAATTACAGACCAATCAGTCTACTAGCAAGTGTGTATAAACTTTTTTCCTCTATAATGCTAAAACGAATAACTACAGAAATTGACAACTCACAACCAGTAGAACAGGCCGGTTTTAGCTCAGGCTACAGCACTACCGACCACATTCAGTCTATAGAACAAGTTATACAGAAGTACCGTGAGTTCAACAGACCACTGTATGTAGCGTTCATCGACTACAGCAAAGCATTTGATAGTATTAGCCACAACGCGATCTGTAATGCCCTGAATTTGGTGGGAACACATCCAAAATACATAAACACCCTAAAGAACATCTATGAGAATAGCCAAAGTAAGGTAAAACTAGAAACTAGAGGAAAACCGATCAATATAGAAAGAGGCGTCCATCCGACAAGGCGACCCATTATCACCAAAACTATTTATTGCAGTGCTCGAGAACATATTTCGAAATATTGACTGGTCACAAAAAGGAATTAAAATATGTGAACGCCATCTAACTCATCTACGGTTCGCTGACGATATCGTACTGCTAGCTAAGAAACCCAAAGAACTAGAACACATGATGCAACTACTTGACCTAGAGAGTGCTAAATTTGGCTTAGAAATGAATGCAAGTAAGACCAAAATAATGACCAACAGCGACAAAGAACCCATCAAAGTGAGAGGAAAAATCATAGACTATGTTGAAAACTATATATACTTGGGGAAGAAAATATCCTTTAGCAAGACAAGTAATGAAGAAGAAATTGCAAGAAGAATAGCTATAGCCTGGAACAGGTTTTGGTCATTAAAAGAAATCTTAAAAGGTGACTACAATCTGACCATGAAGAAAATCGTAATGGACACCTGTGTACTACCAAGCTTACTGTACAGCTGCCAGACCTGGACTTTCACAGAAAAAGTGAAACATAAAATATTGACCACCCAAAGAGCCATGGAACGAAGAATACGAAGATAAGAAAAATACAAAAAATAAGAAGCGACATTATAAGACAAAAAACAAAAGTAACCGATGCACTTACACACGCCCTGAGACTAAAGTGGAACTGGGCTGGCCATGTCTCCCGATATAGAGACAGACGGTGGACCATTGAAACTACGCGTTGGAAAAGACCATTACTAGGGAAAAAAAGGACAGGAAGACCAATAAAACGGTGGGCTGACGACATCAGGAAGGTTGCAGGAAAACGTTGGATGATGCGGGCTAAGGACAGAAAGGCATGGAAAGAGTTGGAGGAGGCCTTTACCCAAACTGGGGTCCATATCCAAAAACCAACTGAAAAATAACACAATTACTAACTACTAAGATTAAGATAAATACTAACAACAACTAACAACATTGTAAATAAAATATGATTAAGGTTATGGAATAAATGGCTTAATAATAATAATAATAATAATAATAATCTATGTAAATACCTACGAGGGCGGCACTGAAAATTTCGGAAATCAAGCAAGTGACACAACATTACTATTTAAAAATGTATTTATTGCTTTTCGAAGTATTCTCCGCGAAATTTGACGCATTCTTCCATACGATGGCACCAATTGCAGCAACCATTCCATTCGGAATTTGGGGTCTCCAAAATGGCCGTTTTGTAGGCGTCAGCTTCTTCAGGCGATGAAAATCTCTGACCACGCAATTTATTCTTTATTTTAAGGAAAGTATAGAAATTGTTAGGGCTTAGGTCAGGGCTGTACGGCGGATGGTCTAATAATTCTATGTTTTCTTGCTCAAAAAACTCTTTTGTTCTGTGCGCGGTGTGAGAACTCGCATTGTCGTGATGGAGGATGATGCGGCGGTTGCAGTTCTCTTCAGACGGAGTCCAGAAACGAACTGTGGCAAACAAATGCTAGCATACCATTCTGCATTAACCGTTCTTTGTCCCTCAAGAAGAATAGTCGCAACATGGCCGGTTTTGGAGACAAACGTGGCCACCATTTTTTTTGCAACACTCGGTGAACGAACAATTTTTGTTGGTTTTAACTCATTTTGGAACACCCAAACTCGTGACTGGTTTTTTGTTTCTGGTTCGTTCCCGTATATCCAGGATTCGTTCACTGATACGATGTTGTATACAGCATTTGAGGATCCTGCGTGGAATCTTTCGAGAGTTCTGACGCACCAAGAAACGCGAGCCGCTTTTTGCTCTTCACAGAGCAAATGCGGTATCCATCGGGAAAACAACTTTTTTACACCTAATTGTTCATGCAAGATTATTTGTATTTGACTCATGCCCATGTCTAAAGTTGCCTGAATTTTGCGGTATGTCACATGTCGATCTTCCTCAATTAGCTTACGCACAGCATCAACGTTTTCTTGGGTGACTGCAGTTTTTGGACGACCTTGACGGGGATGATCACTGAGCTTGACACGTCCACGTTGAAATTCAGCAAACCAGCGATAAATTATGGTTTTGGATGGGGCTTCATCACCAAATGCAGAAATCATCCGGTCAACACATTATTTTTGTGTTAAACCACTTCGAAAGTCATAATAAATCATCGCTCTAGAATTGTCTCGAGTCAATTCCATTTTCTCAACGACTAAACAAGTTTGACAAAAGCTTGTGACAAGACTGAGAATCTTTTTTTAAATAAATAAATGGTATTCGATTTTTAAAACCAAAGAGTTTTCAATTAAAAATATTTTAATGTGACAGGAACAGTGGAAATTTTACATTCCCGATACTTTTAGTGCAGCCTATGTATATTACAAAATATTTTTTCTTAATATTTTGTATTTATATTTTTTAATTGCAATAATCTGTACTACCTTGTAATAGAGTGGTAAATTCTAATGGACAGCACTCTCATTGCATATACGTTTTTATCATAACTATTATAATATTTTTTATTCCGAACAGGAATCGTCTCCGAATTACGTATTTTGTACCTATACTTATTGTATTTTTACTGTAAAGTTTAACTAACATTTAAAATTTAATGTCGGGTCAAATGTTTCCCTAACTAGACTTTAGGCACATCCACAAAAACTTAGTGAACAAAAGTATAATAATTAGTAGAAATAAAATAATATGATACAACTTACCTATTGGAATCTTTTGGATAGGTAGCTAAAATATGATTCTTTTTTATTTGCTCTATTATTGTTCATACACACAGTACAGTATACAATATTGAAACTTTTTACTTTTAGTTAACAAAAATTTAACAACGATGATATTAATTCGAAATACCCGCCAAGCGCAAAAAATATATCAAATATACAACGCAACTTATTACTTAACACGTGTACTCACATCCCTGCGTTCGAACACTCGTCTAACCGGTTTCAACCGGTTTCTACTCGTACGTGACGAGCCACGAGTGCTAACGCACACATGCGTAAGGACGCTTGTAGTAGTGCAATCGATCCGCGCGGTTGTATGAAGCTTTGCCTCTGTTCGTTTATTTACTCATGTGGTATAGTTTCATTTTAGTATTTTTTTTTATATTAACCCATCCAACATTTCCAACCTTTACAATCCGTTGTACATTAATGTTTGAACACACTAACCCATTTCCAATTGAGCCGTTGCGTGCTAAACTTCACGAATATCGATCAACAGAACAATCGACACTTCGTGCACAAATTTCGTGCAACTTTTATCATTTAAACCCGATAACCGACGTTATAAATTTTGACTTATCAGCGTACACGTTATCGCTTGTTGTTAAATCTTCAAAAAAATATTCCAATTTTACCCTTAATCCCACCAACCTACAGGCGGTATTGCCCTGATTTAGGTGAATTTTCGACAAACTAGCGGTTGATAATTCAGCTTGCTTTTAGACTAATTTGTTGAGACGCCTTTTGAGATAAATACTCCATTAATGTATTTAATTTGTGCCAATTAATTTGATTGAATGGAGACATAAATTTAAATACGCTATGATAGAGTAGTATACGATTGGTCCCCACCATGGTTCAGGCCTTGACGTGGCGGTGGGGCTCAGTAGCCTTGGGCCCTTGGCGTCGGTCCCTTACAGGACTGACTAGCCGTCGAGGTGCCCTGTTTGTTTTCTAGATCCGGGGCACCTCACCAAAGACGGCATTGGTGGCACTCGCCGGGTTTTAGTGAGTAGAGCTGCGTCCATTTACCAGCTGTCGGGCGAAACGAGTCCCACATACCTGCGTGGGGAGACCCACTCCCCCGCGGGATGCCTCAGAGCATTTCCCGGCGTTAAAGAAAAAAAAAGCTATTAAATATTGATTAAAATTAATCATTATGTTTCTGGACTCTAAAATGTTTATAATAATTTTACGAATTTTATCTCCGATTTTTTGCATATTTTACAGCAACCATGATCACGGCAAAACAATATTAAGAAGTATTAATAATCATTAAAGATTAATGGATGTCCAAACATTACAGACTAAGCTTAGTCTGTGTCATATATTATTTTATAAGGAACTCTTCATCATCATCAGCCTGCATTCATCAGTGAGCACTGATGAACAAAGGGACGCCTACTTTTGCCAATCTCCTCTGCCCCTTCCTCCGGCCTCGTCCATGTTTTTCCAGCTTCCCCACGTCGGTCGTCGGAAATTTATAATCGATGAAGTTTAGCACATTTGAAATTTTGAATATAGAATCTTATATATTTATATATGATACAGATAAATATGGACGACAGGACTGTCGACCTAATCTTCACGGGCTCCCTGAAGCTGCTGCCGCCCGTCAGCTCCAAGATCGTCAGGATATTCACCAGCTCAACCTTCACAGGTACGTTTTATATTAGAATTATTTTTAAATTGAATAAAGTAGGTATTCTAATCGTTTTAAATAATTTCGTGTTACTTGTTCGATAAACTCTCAAACTAAAGCGACTAAAATAAAATGTCATACCCGCCTGGGGAGACTCACTACCCGTGGGATGCCTCAGAGCATTTCCCCGCTTTAAAGAAAAAAATACGTTAATATTACGAGAAGGTTAATGTATAGAAAATATGGCAGTGGGCCGTAAACATGCCAAAAAATTACGGACAATGGGCAATTACTATCCTGTTTGACAAAACAAAAGTGTAGGCCTAGGTTAGGGACTATGGAAAATCGGTTGAGTTCCAACTGCTTGAAATTACTCATTAGCCTAGTAGTGGCAGGGATTAGTCATCTTCCCCACCATGGTTCAGGCCTTGTCGGGGCGGTGGGCTCAGTAGCCTAGGGTGAGCCGCTGCACCTTGGGCAAAGAGAATTGAACCGAGGGGGCTCTTTATACCCCTTTCATAAAAAGGGGGTAAGGGGCGAGGACGGGAACCTCACCTCATTGTACTTGCCCGACGTTGGGAGGGGTTGTTCTGTGGTGCGGGACAACCCCTCTGTGGAAGTAGCGTCGGTGCCCTGAGGGACTGACTAACCTTACCAAAAGCGGCATTGGTGGCACTCGCCGGGTTTTAGTGGGTAGAGCTGCGTCTATTTAACATCAGCAGCCTGGGGAGACCCACTCCCCCGCGGGATGCCTCAGAGCATTTCCCGGCGTTAAAAAAAAGGGATTAGTCATTTTGGTGTTTATTGATATAGGCCTATATGATAGACGGATCATCAATGGATAGATATAAGCTAATAATGATAATGGTCTTTGGACATCCAGCATGGAACCATTTCCACATCTACATGTTGATGATATATTTTTGCGTTTCCGACTAACTCGAGTGCATTCTAGAAATTGCTGAAAAAATATTTCCACATCGCCATTTTCTTCGGGGAAATGTATTTTACGTGAGCGGGGATCCCAAGAGACCTTCTGCGTGATGTTACGTAGTTTTTTGCTGTACATTGACGAAATAGGCCAAGGGTCATGTACCTACTACAAATATTCCTTGAAAATATATTTGAGAAAAATATGAATGGATCTTATTTAATATAAGATTTTATATCAACATGATTATATTCACCATTTATATATTATTTAAAGCCGTTTATCTCGTGTTTCACTAACCCTAAATAAAAGTGAAAAACATGGTAAAGGTTTAAAATGGTTTTAATCTTATTGAAATAAATTTGAAAGTTTTATTTAGACCACACAACTCTATCATCATCTTCTATAGATCTATAGATCAATGATTGTCTAATTGATTACTTTATTATAGTACTAATAATATTTTCGGTACTTATTGTAATTTAATAACGAAGTTCTGTTTAAATGCGTTAGTATTATTTAATGCTCAATATATTGTTATATTGTTGTAAAAGAAAAAGCGTATTTAATAACGACTTTTTTATTTTTTTACATAAAAATATGATGAGAAAATAATATTTTTTATAAACAAATATTTGAAATAATTGTGTATACGTAGATAGTAGGTACTATTTACATGCTCAATACGTACGAAATAAAGTGCGTATTTGATAAAGTTTTCACTTTTTTTCTACTTAAAATATAATAACGTAAGAGAACAATATTTTTTATATGAAATTATGTTTCCAGTGGTATGATGAATCACAGACCGCATCAAAAACCGATGCGCCAAATGCAGTGGTGTTGCGGCGTCACCATAACATTACTAATATCGATTTAATTGCCGCTTTTAAAAACTTTACTAAGCTGCATTTTTATATAATTGAAAAATCAAGTTTCTAGAATTTTCTAGCGGGTTCCACAGACGTTGTTATGTGCAAAACATTATGTAGTGGACCGAGTTGTGATTCTAAACTATTCTCAAATCCACTTAAACACACACACAAATTTCCATCAAAATCGGTATAGAACTCCTGCTAAAGAGCAGGATACATACGCACAGAAGAATTATATATAAAGATTAAAATTCATATTGTTTTCCAATGTATACATATTATGTACAAATAGAACACTCTTACACACACACGCGCGCGTACATACACATAAAAAGCTTTTACGCATATTATAGTGGTTTTGCAATGTCCGACACCAGAAATTAAGTAGAACCTTTCGATATAAAAAAAATATAGCTCTTCTTTATTCTTCCTTTCCTATTATCACAATCCTGAAAATATAATTCACCGGTGGGAGGGATGCACTGTGTGTTGGAGGTGGCGTCGGTCCCTTGCGGGACTTACTAGCCGTCGAGGTGCCCTGTTTGTTTTCTAGATCCGGGGCACCTCGCCGGGTTTTAGTGGGTAGAGCTGCGTCCATTTACCAGCTGTCGGGCGCAGTGAGTCCAACATACCCGCGTGGGGAGACCCACTCCCCCGCGGGATGCCTCAGAGCATTTCCCAGCGTTAAAGAAGAGAAAAAAAAAGGATACGCAACACATAGATGAGTTGCCTGGGCTCGTTCCAGCTAAACTAGTTTATGTTTATGGGCGACGTCGACCACTTACCATCAGGTAGAACGTTTGCCAGTTTGCCTATCCAAATAATATTTAAAAAAAAGTTTTTGATGAAAATGCTTTAGAAGCCTCGTAATATCTGAAAAATACATGTTTCTTTCAGACACTGCAATGGAACGAAACACACTAATGGCAAAATGCTATCCCCGGATCAAAGATTACTGCCGGGAGAAACACGGGCTGGAATTTCAGGTTGGTTTGGGATTATTGCTAAAATATTCTGCACGTGACGCCAGGGTAAGTAATAAGAAACTATAATAAAAAGAATATGTTGAAAAGAAGATTATTTATTTCTATGAGTTTATGTACTTATATCGTTGAGTAAACGTGTATGATGAGATGGTAAGTGATCACCATTGTTAATATAGAGATACGTCCTTTTGGATGTGGGTTGGGTTGAATTCATTTAAAAAAAATCGGCCAAGTGCTAGTCGGACTCGCGCACGAAGGGTTCCGTACCATTACATAGTATACAACATTAGACACTAACAAAAAATATGGTTTATGTGAAGGTAAATTGCGGTTTACGATTTATGACGTATTAAAAAAACTACTCACAAGATCTCGCTAAAACCAATTTTCGGTGGAAGTTTTTATGGTAATATACATCACATATTCTCTTATTTTAGAAGTTACAGGGGGGGGGGGGGAAACACACATTTTTCCACTTTGGAAGTGTCTCTCGCGCAAACTATTCAGTTTAGAAAAAAATGGTACAAGAAACCTCAATATCATTTAAATAAAATTTCAAATAATATTTAAAGACCTATCCATAAATACCCCACACGTATTGGTTTGATGAAAAAAAATATTTTCAGTTTCAGTTCTAAGTTCCGGGACCCCCAAAATTAATTGTTTTTTTTTCTATTTTTATATCAAAATCTTAATGCGGTTCACAGAATACATATTATACTTACCAAGTTTCAATAGTATAGTTCTTATAGCTTCGGAAAAAATTGGCTGTGACATACGGACGGACAGACAGACATGACGAATCTATAAGGGTTCCGTTTTTTGCCATTTGGCTACGGAACCCTAAAAAGGATTAAAAAGGGCGGCGCTACTGTCTGTCACTTAAATTACAATGTTAAACTCTATATTCGATTGTATAATAAAGAAAGCATAAGTGTTTTTTGTTTCTGCTACAATCAAATTTATATTTTATAGTTTAAAACTCATAAATCTAAACTAGTTATTATTTTTTCAAAAACAATTTAAAACAATTATTAAAGAAATAAAATATTCATGCCGACCGTACATCTTCGAAGCGCCGCCATTTTCAGTCCCGTTCTTTAAATGACAGCACTACAAAAGTTTCAGGTGAGGTCTATTAGCTGCAGTAAGGAGTTCCCATTGAAAGAGTTTTTCCTTTTCTTCAATTACCTCGTCCAGTTGGGGGAGTCAAATATTTATTGAACAATTTAAAGTTGCAATGAGTTTATCAGCTTTGAACGTAATTAGGATTTTTAGTTTGTTGTTTGAAAAATAAAAAAAATTATCGTAACATTTTTATGAATCATCATCATTATTCTCACCATAATAGTCGTCATCGTCAACATCAATAACATTATCCTCGTAGTAAATTAAAATATGTATTTAGGCATCGAGCATATAACGGGAATAGAGCGGTAATGTTATGTGGTTTGTATGAAAACTAATTCCGCCAAATTTGTGCTGCGACGCTGCTCCGGTTCTGCGCTCTGATTGGCCAACTGATAGCCAGATCACTGGTTAGTTGAATTGCTGTTACGTCAGTGACTAATCACTGACCTGTTACGGAATTTTATGACTCCCATTATACTTACTCCCATTATACCATACTATTTTATCCGATTATATGCTCGACGTTTCCTTGATTTTGTATTAGATTTTAACTAATGATAATAAACAAATATGTTGCTCGGATTTGTTATTTGTATCATAGTAAAATACGGTTCAGAAACAGAGTCACTTCTGTTTATAGTTCATATTTCAGTATGTAGGGGGTCGTGATGAAAAAGGTTGAAAGAAGAGAACTGCTGTAGAGCAACCTTTTTTCCTTTAACGCCGGGAAATGTTCTGAGGCATCCCGCGGGGGAGTGGGTCTCCCCAGACGGGTATGTGGGTCACTGCGCTCGAAAGGTAGTAAGTGGACGCAGCTGTACCCACTGAAACCAGGCGAGTGCTACCAATGCCGCCTGAAGGTACCGACGCCGGGACAGTACAATGGGGTGTGGTTCCCCTTCTCGCCCCTGCTCTTTTGTCCCCTCTTCTTATAAGAGGCGTACAAAGAGCCCCATCGGATCAATTCGCTTCGCCCAAGGTGCTGGGCTCACCTTAGGCTACAGAGCCCCACCGCCACTAGGCCTGAACCATGGTGGGGCTGGAGAGCAACGTTGGTCATGGCTGATTAGTCCAATAAGTGAAATTCGCGTAAATATTAGGAAATAATACAAGATTGTCTTGTCACTTTTTTTCACCCTAAAAGGTGTGGACAATCATCTCATTTTTTTATATTACTTGGATAGAAAAACTGGCAAGCGTGGCACCTGATGGTAAGTGGTTGACGTCACGCATGAACATAAACTAGTTTACCTGGAACTAGCCCAGGCAACTCATTTATCCCCACCATGTTTGAAGCCTTGGTGGTGGGGCTAAGTAGCGTAGGGTGAACCCAGCACCTTGGGCGAAGCAAATTGAGCCAAGGGAACTGCTCTATGTACCCCTCTTATAAGAAGATGGGACAAAAGAGCAGGGAGACAAGGGGCGAGGATGGGAACCTCACCCAGTTGTACTGTCCCGACGTTGGGACGCGACGTTGGGTCCCCTCTGTGGAGGTGGCGTCGGTCCCTTCAGGGACTGACAAGCCGTCGAGGTGCCTTGTTTGCTCAAAAGACACTCGCCGGGTTTTAGTGGGTAGAGCTGCGTCCACTTTACCACCTTTCGGGCGCAGCGAGTCCTACATACCCGCCTGGGGAGACCCACTCCCCCCCATGCCTCAGAGCATTTCCCGGCGTAAAAGAGAAAAAAAAGGTACCTCATCTATGTGTTGCCTATCCTGAGACATAAGATATTAAGTCTCGTTGCCAATAATTACACTGCCTGTCTTGCCCTTCTCTCCGAAACACAGCTGTTTCAAAGGAAAAACAGCAAGCAAGTTTGTGTTACCTATACAGCCGGGAGCGCGGCAAAATGCATCCCTCCCGCCGGTAAACTCATTCTATATTTTGTAATAAAATACGTTTCAATCCGATCCATAAATATATATCAATAATCACATTCATGGAGCGTCTTAATCTTTTTCAATTCACGAGAAAAGTAATCTAAATCTCTTTTCAATTTCCGAGAAATTCTTAGTTAAAGTTTCCTTTTAAAAGAGGAATTGAGACCAATCCTAAAACTATGGTTTTCTAAACTCCGTTTTGACTGAAGTAAAACTTTAATCTTTATTAGCTTAAAACCATTCATTTCTATATTTTAAGATATAAATACCTTTCACAGAATTATTCCAGTTTATCCAATCCATAAATATCTCAATAGATATTTTCCCGGATACCGGAATGAGATTTCGAACGTTGCTCAACCTATGTGATTATATTATTATAAATTATATATTATCATCTTTGTTAATTAATACCTCGGATACTTTATAAAATATGCTTGTATAAGAATGTTATTTTCGGTTGATACATATCATTGTCAGAACCCTTTAGTTGTGATTGAGTATTCTTAGTAATACTTTCTTTAGTGTTTTTTTTATCAAGAAATCCTTAAATTTTTGCTTCTGTTATTGATGAAGATTATTAACATTTTAGATTTAACGCAACAACATGGTATTTGTGTTAGAATGTGGATTTTTGTTTAAAAATATTTTACTAGACTCAAGTTTTCTCGATTACATATTAATTTATATTTTTGAAGTGTAAACTTCTTTTAGCGCGGTACGCATATTTTTAGATGAGATAAAATCTTTGAACTTGCGACACCGCACACGAAACGCTGGAGACGCAGTTTGACGTTTATATGACGTGGACTCGCGACACCGCACACGAGCCGCTGGATACGCAGTTTGACGTTTGCTTTATTTATACATATAAGATTATGCCATATTTGTTTTGCAAATTGTGTTGCTTCTAAATTATGTCATGCGGCCATTTTGTGCGCCGTTTAAATTATATCATAATCTATTACAGCCTGTATTATAGGTATTTGAAATTAATTGTTTTGTTTTCACTTGTATCGGCGGTTCCTGTGACTGGTTGTGTCTATTTTTTAATTTTTAGTTCTAAAACTATTAAAACGGGACCACGTTTTTCATTTCAGGTTAGTTTTCTTGTTCAGAAATGTTTAGCTACTACTGAGTAATTTACTCACTACTAGACTTAAATATTGGCATAGTGCGAACTAGGCTTAAGGCGACGCATTGTTAAACAATAATTCTAATACCGGACACGCGCCAGAGGGGACTGAGCGTATTCATTTCGATGTGCAATACGAATGCTGGAATATGTAACTTTTTGTAGTTACAGTAACCAAATAAACCTCTCTGTAAACTAAGTTTTAAATAGTTTGTTTAGTAAAACGCACGTGGTTACGCTTCCGTCGACCGAAATAATCCTTTAACCGCCGTTTGTTGATTTTTGTAAGGGCAGTAGAGTAGTGAGCATGCTAAAATATTTTTATAGATTTGTGCTAGTGATATTTCATTGCTTGGTAAAAACTTGGGCGCTAAAGAAAACTTTAGGGATGTATTTTATATATAATAAGTGTTGTATACTAAAGAAGTACATAGTAGACTAGACCGGTGGGAGGGAAGCGCTATGCCGCGCTCCCGGCTGCATGGGTACCACCATCTTGCTCGTTTTTCCCGTGAAACGGCTTTGCTGTGTTTCAGCAAGACAGGCAGTGTTATTACTGGCATAGATACTTAATCGTAAGTTTATGTTCATGGGTGACATCGACCACTTACCATCAGGTGGCACGTTTGCCAGTTTGCCTATCCAACTAACATAAAAAAAGACTTAAAACTGTAATAAATATAATCTGTAAAAATAATTATATTGGCTGATCACACATAAATGGTCCAAAATTAATAAAAATCAAAAGTGAATAGTTGATCATGAACTAATTAGATCGCTGTTTTCCACCTTGACGTACCTACTTAAAATATAAAGATATAAATGCTGAAAATATTTTAATTAAATTTTGCAAACGTATGCAGTTTGGTCTAACTTGAAAGATATAATAGTTTTGACCCCATAGGTTGCGCTGTTTCAGTGGCTAAACGTCGAGTGGCGGGGCGACTAGTTTTAATAAAATGAATCAGTTTATTTTTTCTGCTAGATGCCGGTTTTCGATGCAATTTGATTGATTATCTTGTCATAAAGATACATTTAACAGTTGGCTCATAAAATATTTAAAATAAAGTGAGCTGTGATGATATAAATATATTATTGGCTTCGCTTAAGCTTTGCAATTAGTGTAGCACGACAATGTGAAAGCTGTTTACGAGACCTATCCGGTGCAGGAATAATACAGGATTCCTAAAAGAAAACTAGTTACAATCCGACTAACTTTTGACCTTGCAGTGCCGCAAACATTACAGTAAGGGTATTTTCATAGGTAATAATTTTCAAATAAAAGACTACACGATTTTTTCATCTTTTGCATACATTACGATATATTATGTAGGTACTATATTTTATATATTTTATTTCTGCCTCCTTTGTATGGAAGACCTTATTGGATATATATACCTTCTACAAATAACCTATTTTAAGTAATATTCGGGTTACGTACCTTAAATAAACATAATAATAATAATAATATATATAGACGCTTTTTACACCACGTCAATCTGGTCCCGTGGTAAGTTCTTGAAGAACTTGTGTTACGTGTACCATACAGCGGAAAATATATATTTAATACTTTTACGGAAAACATATATTTCAGATTTTTATTATAGAATACACATATTTAATACACATCCATGACCCAGGAACACAGAAAACTTTTTTCTTCCCTGGCGGGATTCGAACCCGCAACCTCCGGCTCGAGCGCCAACGCGCTAAACACTGAGCCACAGAGGTCGCCAATGCATCAAGAAGGATAAATTCACCCACGAAACGAAAACGTCGCAAATTTTTGGTCTTTCACAGCTTTTCATTTTCAGCAAATTAGTTGAATATATCAAAATTACATTTTTACATATTATTATTGTTTTCTGAATGTTTACACGAATTTCATTATAATGAAATTACTTGCAGCGTTTCGGATACATTACAGCTACCGTGGTAATGTGAGGGCTGATCGGAAATCGAACAGTATATATGCCGGGCATGTAAAAATCTTAATAAGCCGCTTTAAATCCGTAAAAACTCTTCCGTTATAATAAATACATTTTATATTATACTTCTGTAATTACGTATTTTTTTATAAGCTTTATTTTAGTTTTGTAAACGTACATTTATATTATTGCCAGGTAGTGGACATGCGGTGGGGAGTCCGTGACGAGGCCACAGACGATCACATGACCACGGAGCTGTGCATGCGGGAGATCAAGAACTGCCAGCGACTGTCCATGGGCCCGAATTTCGTGGTCTTCCTGGGTCAGAAATATGGTTACAGGTTTGTGGAAATTCTTCTTTGTCGTTACTTTTTTGAAAGAGCGATCGTGGTCATTACTTCAGCAGCTCAGCTCAGCTTCAGTATCTTCTTTTGTGATTGATTTTGAGGCCGATGTATCATGTCGATGCCACGCCGCGTGCTCGGGTGCCTCATCTCTACCCTTGATGAACAGGCGCTCGATGGAGGCTTCCTTTCGGTGAGACACATCCTGACAGTTGTGGAAATAGTACCCTTTATAATTAAAATTATATACATGCCTGCGATGAACTTAAAACCCCAACGGTGTTCTATTCGTCGATTGGCCGGCCTAGTGCGAGTTCAACGGACGTTTACTTTGGGCCACGACGGTTTGCCTAGAAGCACTTTCATCTGAAGACAGGATGAGAAGGAGGAGAGGAAGCCTTTCTCCTCCTTCTCCGCTTAAAGCACCCATCCCTTAACACATAAGAGTGTGTGTGTGGTTATAGCTCGAAACATGCGCGTGCGCGGCGATATTCCGACGGTGGCACCGCGGTCGCGCGCCGCGCTGTCCTGCGGAACGCCTGTAGTCTAGTCCAACTTGAGATGTAGGATAGTTATGGTCACGATAGACGCAAGAATGCTGCAAGGCGAAGCTTTCCCGGACTAATGATAAATTATGGAATAAAAATACACCGTGTTAAATAAGACCGTCTATTTATTTACTATGCATTTAAGTTCTAACATCATCACTATAACTTATAATTTTTTTATCTGAAACGATTAACACAAATTTAAACTGAAACGTTTTATAATTAACGTAACGTTACATAACGTACCGTATCGTACCGTAACGTTCAGTACAGTTCTATAACATAAGGTAACGCAACTCAGTGCCATATAAAAATATTATAGTCAAATTGAGTAGGTACCTACTTATTTTGAAGTAGATTAAAAATGCTTAACTAAAGATGAAAAAACAATGATATTGTACATATTTCCAGACCAATACCGACCTACGTATTGTCATCGGAGCTACAGATGCTCCGGGACGAGCTGGCTGCGGGGGGCGTGGACGTGATACTCCTGGACACCTGGTACAAGAAGGATTCGAACGCGGTACCCCCCGTGTCGGTGTTGCAGCCGATATCCTCAATCCTAGTAAACTTCAACAACAAGGTGAACATATTACTGGCAACGTGCCAGCCCCGTGTTTTAGTTTTTGGGTTTAGATTCCATTTTTGTGTCTGTGTATTCTGAACTATTTCCAAAAATGCGAGCCAATTAGAACGATGTTTAGGTACCTACAATTTTTCTACATCTTTTCGCACGTCTTTTTTATTTTTTTATTAAGATTTTTGAAGAGGCCTTAGTACAAATTAGTAACTATGCCACATCTATACATCTATAGGTACTACATACTATAGATAAATAAAATTAGAGTGTCTGTTCGTAATATTAAAATAGCCGCTTTTTATCAATTTCATATGGATGTATACACGGTACATATACCAAAATAACATTTTTTACAATCTTTGTCCGTCTGTTTATTCCGGCTAATCTGTGAAACCACCGGGCCGATTTTCATGGGACTTTCACTGGCAGATAGCTGATAGCTGTATAACATATAATTATTTACAAATTTTATTTTACCTATCATCATCATCATCATCATTATCTACCTTTCTCCGTCCACCCCTGGACATAGGTTTATCAATCACGCTAAGATGGCCAATTCTATCTAATGGGGTATCTATTAGGTAAATCTTTATGTTTAGATACTAATATCGTGACAAAATTAAATAAACCATTATCTGTTTAATTCTTGCGTCAAAACTTCGGTAAGTATGCCAACAATGTGCCTCATATTTATAAGGACAGAGCAAACTATATACATATTTACATTTTAAAAGTTTGATAATTCTCGCGTAGGTACGCGACAGATGGTGTACTATTCGAAGATTGGCTTTTATTAACACTTTACTTAAGTATTAACTTAAACTAAAAAAAAGTAAAAATAGGAGCATTTTATTCATTTCTTGCACAAATTTTCTAATTTTAGAATTAGTTATCTAGGTTTGAACTACTTAGTATAAAAATAATTTCATAAAGGACGCTCGTGACGTGTAAAATATTTTTAAAGAAACTAATATTCACGTAATTATGTTTTCATATATAAGACTAGCTGTTGCCTGCAGCTGCGCCTGCATTAACTTAGATTTACAGCCGTATACGGATTGATGATGATTATTTTTATAGCCTAAGTTACTCCTTATAATATCAGCTATCTGTCAATGAAAGTCCTGTCAAAATCAACCCAGCCGTTTCAGAGATTAGCCGGAACAAACAAACAGACAGACAAAAATTGTAAAAAATTTACTCTCGGTAGTATACATCTATATGCATTTAGTAAAAAGCGGTTATTTTAATATTACAAACAGACACTGCAATTTTATTTATCTGTACATATAAGTCTTATGCATGGCCATGTAAGTTGCGTGTAAGTAAAGGTTAATAAAAAACTTACTTGAATTTATTATTTATAAGTACTAATTTAATAATAAAATTATTGTGTCGAGTCTGCGCTTGTGTTTAGATGCCCAAGTTAGCTGTTTATCGGGACCGTAAACACTTTAATGCGATTGCTCGTTCAAATTGTTTCACAACAACTTTGATCTCTTCAACTCAAGCTTGGTATATACAAGTAATTAGTTTTTAATTCGATTCATTGTTAAGATACGTTACATTCATAATCCCGTTTTAAATGATCGCCAAGATGGCTAATCCTCCGGAACTAAGCCTTATGCCAGTCAAGATGAAACTTAGACTAGTAATACTGTGTGTGCCTATCTTTAATACACTACAGCTAAATAATTCGTAGATTCTCGAACTATGGAAACATGACGACCTCTGTAGCTCAATGGTTAGCGCGTTGGTGCTCAAGCCGGAGGTTGCGGGTTCGAATCCCGCCAGGGAACAAAAACGTTTTCTGTGTTCCTGGGTCATGGATGTGTATTAAGGCGGCAAATACACAGTGAGAAGCGCTTGTCAAAAAAATCAGGAAAATTATTCCCGCGTTATTTATCGGCCTGGAAAAAAGATATGTTATATTCAAGGATATTACCTAGAACCCTTGTAAGTTCATTACACGATTAAATTAACTTGACTCGATCATAAAAAATCCCAAACATAGCATAAATTTAAGCAAAGCCTGTACACATTTGTAGGAAAAAATATTTCTTTTAAATTTGAAATTTATGTCATAATTTTCTTCATTTCAACCTACGTAAACTATGTTTATTCAAATTTAATATATTTCGTTTTTTCGGTACAAAAACTTAAAAAACTGTGTGTGTCAAATATTTCTTTACGTGTTTTAAACAAAAATGGCAAACAAAAACAATAAAACTAAGAGTAAGATCTCAATTTCAACATCGAGAAGAAGATCAGTCAAAAGAGATTTATGAAAAAGTAAGTATTCGTATATTATATTAAAGTTAACTGTTTTTTTTATAACATACCATGACACTGAATCAGGATGTATATGAAGCAGTTGATTTTGATAACGGTAACCGATATTTTTTTAATTTATAGTTTTGCTACTATTAGGTAATTAAACGGATTCCTTTTTAACCGACTGTGCCAAAAGAAAGGAGGGTAATGTTATTCGGTTAAATTTATGTAGGTAAGTACGTTTATGGCCCCTCCTGCTGACTGAACGGCTTTAGTGATTTTCGTAAATGAGGTGTCGTTTATGAGGATGCTGTTGAACGGAAACAGACATACAATCAAAATTTTACATTTACAATAAGTGTTGTTGGAAAAATACTCCCTATATTTTAAAATAAAATTAGCAACTGGCATTCCTATTTCAGCTTGAAGTTTAACACTTCAGATGAAGTACCGCATTCAGAAAATTCACTTTGGTACAATGGAAAACAAACTGAAGTCCGCAAAACCTTGAATTTCGAGACTGCTGACTCTAATTGTAACAGCTTGAAGCTCCTAATCAGTGACACCTTAGTGAATATACAGAAGAATAGGAATTATATCTGTCTATATATAATATATCTGATCTCAGACCAAACTTTGGAACTGAAGCGTAGACGAAAGGAATTAAAAGTCAAAGGACTAAAAGATTCAGAGGTGAGCAAAGAGTATGAAAAGTGTTATGCCAAACCATTGCTAAATGGTTCAGAATTGATAAAGACAAATATACTGTAAGTGTTTGCTAAGAAATTGAAAAACACTTCTTAAAGTAGCAAATTGCAGACCTATTTATGAAAGTTTGTTTACTTACTAAAGAATTTAAGCCTAAAACACGGCTAATAACATAAATGGTATATCTCTTCATCTATAAGAATAAATCGCTGAAAGAAGCTATTGTGAAGAGTTGTACAAAAGCAATACGATGGTTGACGTAGTGTGCTCTATGTATGGGATAATTTAGAACTGCTGGAGTCTAAAACTCTGCGATCCAATGTATATGCTGCTCTCAACTCCCTTAAAATGAGGAAAACATCAGATTCTGATGCAATAACGGCAAAAGTTTTCAAATTTCTAGGTGAATCTGGCATAGATGGGCTCCACGTAATTTGTAGCAAAGATGACCTGTTAGTCTAGTGGTTAGTGATCCTTACTGCTAAACCAGAAGGTCGTGGATTTGATCCCCACACAGGACAAATGTTTGTGTAATGAACATGATCATTTGTTCTGTGTCTGGGTGTAATTTATCTATAATATGAATGTATTTAAAATGTATATCAGTATTTATCATTTTTTCATCATTTTTTCATTGTATCATCTACACAAAAGGGTTTCACAAATCAATGTGTTCCATCGCCACACAGCCACGTTATACCAGAGTGTGACAATAAAGATGATGATGCAAATTTGATGGCATACGTACACGAAGGTGAAACTAAATTATTGACATCAAATAAGTTTGACAAAAACGTTCCACCAACTATTACATATTCATAAGTACCTTGTTTTTTAGTTTCATTTTCGTATTGTTTTCAGGAGCTCAAATCAAATGAAAAGTATTAAGTACCTACTACTAACAAGTAAAAAAAAGTGATATTAAAAGCAAATGAGGCTGACGTTACTTTTAATAAATTAATACAAATAACGTTGTGTTTTAACAATAATATACTTTTTAATAGGTTAGAGACTGAGTGGTTTAAGTATGAAAGCTATACGTAATTAGAAAGTTCTTAAAATTATGTAATCAAAGCTAACCCTGAATTAATGACTTGTTTCTACGCCTGTTGTTTTAAGATATTCAACATATTTTTAGTGGTAACAAAAGGGCGTACAGAAATCATATTAGATTTTAATAAAATAATTACACCTCTGGAGTAAGTGTCTTAATGTTTGTAAGATAGTTATAAATTGAATACAGTACTTTAATAAAAAATTACTTATTCATCGTAATAAAAAAATATTCTCTTTTGTACGCCCCAAAATTAGTATCAAATTTTTTACTATATAGTAGACGTTGCCAAAATTGCGTTGAAAGAAAGAGGCGTATTTACCGCTTATCAAAAACTATGCGTGTTCTTATTTTAAAAGTCTTACCAGACGGTAAGTTATGTCGAAAAAGAATGCCAAATATCAGCCTTATACAATCAACTAGTTATGTTTTATTCATTATTTTGTCTTTCCTGTAAAACTGTACTTTTGTATACGTCCCTTTGTTATGAAGCCTTTGATATACATATATCCATTCAATAAAAAGCGGTTATTTTAATATTACAATCAGGCACTCCAATTTTTTATCTGTATTGATAAATACCAAAATCGGTATAAAATTAAATGATAGTAAGTATTAACAGCTCTATATAGTTCCGGCGAGTGACATACGTAATAAAATGTAGAATAAAATTCAAAATTCCCGCATTGTCATAATGCGTAAAGTCTCGCGGCCGCAACATACGCGGCGCCCCACATCTCATCACCCAGAGGGGTAAGTAGCGGTCTGCATCCTCGCCTTAAATATGTCTATTATATAATAAAAATCTTAAATATATGTATAGTATAAAAGTATTAAATATATTTCCGTTGTCTGGTACACGTAACACAAGTTCTTCGAGAACTTACCACGGGACCAGATTGACGTGGTGTCAAAAGCGTCCATAGGTATTATTATGTCTTTATATTTATAGATGGGCCAGATTCGGAACAACATGTACAAAAGTAACAGAGTGCACTTTTATTTGTTTTTAGCGTCGCGTCGTTAGAGGAGGACCCCGGACTAAAGTCAGTCCACGTCCGTCGCTGCTGTAAAGTATCCGGAACGTTGTGCTTGTAAAAACTTAAAAACCGCGATAAAATCCGTAAAAATGGTTTCATTATAATGAGTGAAATTCGCGTCAACATCACAAACAATATCATAAATAAATCTACTAAATATTACTACCACTACTACGGTCACTAAATACAGTTTAAAATACCATCTTCAGAATTAATTGTCCACGTTCTTTTGTGTGCGGATAAAATCTCTTTGAGATGGAAAAATGAGAAAAGTGGGCGCATACATAGTGCTCTCTTAAGCCTGTACTGACATTGTACCAAAGAGAATTCCCAAGGAGTGTTACCGCTGTGGCCCAGTAACCTGACTTACTCTTTTTTCCGTTTTCTCCTTTTGTTGAATTATAAATGCGATATTATATGATAAAAATTGAATCTTTGAATCATATAATAGCTCATATTCAGCGCTTAATAAAACTTATAAACGTTGATGGTTGTTTTCCGGAAGACTGGAACTTTTTATTGAAGATTTCCTCCTCTTTAAGAATCAAAGAAAGAAAAGAAAAAAGAAAAAGAAAGAAAAGAATGGCGATTTTGAATATCTGTAATAGTTTTTGAGACATTCGTGAAAAATTATACCCCTTTATTTCCCTCAATTGTTTATATAACTTTTACAATTTTTTGACCGAGAATTCATCTTTATAGGTGCAAATACGCGTCGAATAACACCTCGTTCATACCTACTTTTCAGGACGGCGGACCGTAATTCACAAATATAAATAGACTTATTCTTACTATATCCTATACTATACCATAATATACTATATTAATATTATAAATGTGAAAGCGTGGATGTTTGTAACGCTTTCACGCGAAAACTACTTAACCGATCATCATGAAACTTTGTACACATATTCTTGGAGGTATTAGAAGTAACATAAGAACACTTTTTATGAAAAAAAAACTAAAATCTTATCCTGCGCAGACGAAGTCGCGGGCATCAGCTAGTAATATTAAAAATGCGAATGTGAATTTGTATGTTTGTTACGCTCTCACGACTAAACCACTAAACTGAGTAAAATAATTCTTTCACCAATAGAAAGCTACACCATCAACGAGTTACAAAGGCTATAGATTATTCCCGTATTCCTACAGGAACAGCAACAACATGGTGCGCTCTAGTAAATGAAAGTTCTGAAATATGCACTCTTAGCGAAGCACACAAAAGAATGTCATTTCTTGACGATTATATTTTACCACAAAATAAAATTGATGTGATATTTTGTGTTTGTTATCAAATAAAATTAATGGGCTGCCTAGGTTAGTCATATTATGTAGGGTAGACAGTGAACAATGCTTTTTTCGTTCCCTGGGTGTAGAGTCCCCCTCAAACTTCATACTGAATTGTCATTCTCGTTGAATACTTATATTGAAACAGTTAAGTAATTCACTTTTAAAATAGGAAATTTACCATTTTTTATCTTTTACATTCATAGATAATGTCGAAATATCGATCTCGACGAAACAAAATTTAAAATCGCGACCTAAACCTCGTCTCAAATAGTTTTAAACGCGAAACTAATCATGTTATTTTAAAACCATAGTATTGATTAAGATTTATTAATAAAATATACTTGAATCATTATATCGCTATGGCCAACCCAACAACCTTTACGAAGGAATTGTTTGACAGGTTAATTGAGAATGTTACACGACATAGCTCCCATTTAATTTTACAGAAAAAGTGACTTAGAAATATCATTATATTTTTAGACCTGCCTTAGCGCCTTTCCTGTTACATTTAAGAAGATTTTTATTTTTACTTCAACATCGTCATAATTTTTGACTTTGAGTCTCGATGCCAGTTAATCAGTAATCAGCAAAGACTACTATTGTATAATTAGATATAGACTGGAAACTCGAATCAAATATATGTAAGCCGTACGTGGCGCCATCTAGTTGTTGGATATGGAACTAAAAACCTATACCTAGCTATAGCCTATATATACGTTTATTATTATTCTAAGGTTTATTATATCTATTAAATATTTTGTTATTATATGCAGTTGGCAGTTACCTATGATATTTTTTGTGTGAAGAGATATGTCGCATTACCTACCGTGTTTTATTTTGTATGATGGTTATCCATAAGTTAACTAATTAATTCGATAGGTATGTGATAATTTTTAGGAGGTAATTTTTACACAAAAATATCACAGAGCGCATCTACATTCATCTTGTGCGCATGCATCTCGTGCATAACTATCAGCAGAACCTTAAAATTACAAGAACAAAATGCGCATGAGTTCGAACTTCGAAAACTTCTAAATTAATTAAAATTATTGCAACAACAGCGGCCATTTGCATTTTTGCATTATTAGTATTTATAAGTATGACCACAGTATTACTATATCAGAAATTCTAAATCCTACCATATTGCAAATGAAACTAATATGATTAAAGGTATTAACGGCACTTACAATTCGTTACAATATAAATAAAATAATGTTGGATTATTATTTAATTAAGAAAATTAACTATATTTAATTATTTGAATAAATAATTTTACCAAATTATCAAATATTCCTTTCTAATATTTTTAATACAGCAACACACTCAATTTAGTAAAATATCCGAAGACTAGATGTCGTTTTTTATTACAAAATAAATTTTGTTCCTAGTTTCCATACCGTGGTAATCAGTAATCTTATGTCTCAGGATAGACAACAGATAAATGAGACATGTGGGCTCGTTCCAGGTATGGGCGACGTCGATCACTTAACCAATTCTTGACCACTGTGCCAATTTGGGAACAGTTATATTTTTTTAATGTACCTTCATATTATTTGTGTTACCACCCATTTATTATTTCGTTGTGCAGTTCAGATTGTGCTGGTTTCGTATAGTAATAGGTGACTGAGTATTTCTTTATAAATATTAGCTTTTTAAGTGTTGAAGTTTGTCATTGTTACGACAGAGGAGGTAAGTGTACTCATTTATCTATATGTTAATATTGGTTATGAATTATTTTACTATTGCAAACTTTAGCATAAGATAACCAAATTACCTGATATATAAAAGTATTCTCATGCTGATAGTTTACCTACATAAGACTATAATAGTTACCTAAACATAGGTGTACCAATATTGGCACAGTACAAGTGTACTAATTATCTTTTCTTTTTTACAGAATCAAAATGAGTCGAAAGCAATATTTTAGTGGCAGTATTAACTTTAGGGGCTTAGAAGAAGCTATAAACACCTTGGCCGAAGATAGTGACGACGATTTAGAATATGATTTGGCCATTATTACACCCGAGCCTAGCGTTGTTACGGATGAAGAAGAGGGTGACGATGATAATATGACACCTCGCTGTTTACCGAACGATGTCCATGGCAATATTGAGATGTTTGTTCGTAATATTTGTACCTGCTGTGTGGGGGCGGCTTAAGAATACCCCTACCCCAATACCAGCCCAGGGTGACGTAGAAGTCGTCAAAGGGCATTTAGCTCCCCAACATCAAGGATGCTAATACTGCGAATCGATTGCTTGGTGTCAGTCTGTCTCATCGTGACAGTGAGATAGACTTGATCACTAAGCATCGATCGCACCGAGTGATGGCGGCACCATCAATCGAATTGGCGGCAGGCAGCAGTGCCGCCGATGCGAATTCATCATCATCTGCGATTGCCAATCCGCCTGCTCAGCGTGGCAATTATGAGCATGAATCCCCTCATGAATTACAGGCACAAGAGAAGGCCCCTAGTTCCCGCCCGTCCCACTATTCCTGGTTACGGTAGCAGCCTAGGTTACGGTGGGACAGGGGGTGCTAAGAATCCCCGGGCTACGGATCGCTACCACCAACTTGACCTGGCTACGTATAACGGACGAACGTTGAGACTCGATGACCACCTGGTTGAACTGGAGGTGGAACTGGGAAGTATCCGATGGCACGTTTTGGGGTTATGTGAAGTCCGAAGACAAGGAGAGGACACCATAACTCTGCCTTCGGGTCATCTGTTCTACTTCAGGGAAGGCGACACTCCATCCCAAGGCGGCGTGGGTTTTCTCGTCCACAAGTCCCTTGTCAACAACATCGTCGAAGTCTCGAGTGTGTCGAGTAGGGTTGCGTATCTTGTACTCAAACTCACCAAGAGGTACAGCCTCAAGGTGATACAAGTATATGCGCCAACCTCGACACACTCCGACGACGAAGTAGAGGCAACTTACGAGGATGTCTCCAGGGCCTTACACAACACCTCCAAGGCTCACTTCAATGTTGTTATGGGGGACTTCAATGCCAAAGTAGGAGTACGAACAGGTATCGAATCGTGTTTAGGGCCACATGGTGTCGGCAGTCGTAACCACAGGGGGCAAATGCTGGTCAACTTTCTCGAGAAAGAGGGGCTCTTTTTAATGAATTCATATTTTAAAAAGAAGCCCCACAGGAAGTGGACCTGGCAAAGCCCCGATACTGTGACGAGAAACGAGATAGACTTTATTATGACGGACCGAAGGCATGCATTCAGGGATGTCTCTGTGATCAACAGGTTCAAAACCGGAAGTGATCACCGACTAGTAAGAGGATCTATGAATGCAAGCTTTCAGCGCGAGCGAGACCGTCTAATAAAGTCTACACTCCGACCTGACTTCCGGCAAACTGTGGTAGGTTCCAAAAAATTCCAATTGGAATTAAAGAACCGATTCGATAGCCTTAACATATCGGAAACCACAATGGCAGTTGACGAGGCACTGGGTGCCGTGGTGGACTGCATGCGGGTCGTGGGTGAAAGGTTTTGTAGGAGAAAGCGTACTGGCAGGAAATCCAAACTCTCGGATGAGACGCTCGGTCTTATGAGGGAACGCAGAGCACACACAGACGCCACTTCTACAGATGTAAAGCTTCTCTCGAAGCAGATCCGCAAACTAATACGCCGAGACCTTCGCTGCTCAAATACGCAACGGATTACCGAAGCAATTGAGCAGAATAGAGGGTCGAAGGTTTTTGTGGAAAAGCTCGGGAGAAGCCACCTGTCGAAGATTAGGACCGCTACTGGCGCGACCGTTTCTTCTAAGCCTGGGATCTTGTCGGAGATCGAAGATTTCTATGGCAAACTGTACGCGTCCCATGCTCCTCAACCTGATCCCCGAAACAACGATCCGCGTGCTAGCCTAACACGACACCTCTCCGGCGAGCTTCCGAACATCAGCCTAGATGAGGTTAGTCTGGCTCTTAAGCAGCTTAAAGGGGGGAGGGCTCCGGGGAGGGACGGAATTACGACTGAACTCCTTAAGGCAGGTGGCGAACCTGTTTTAAGAGAGTTACAAAAGATTTTTAATTTCGTCCTTCAACGGGGCATTTCCCCCAAGGAGTGGCATGGAAGTGAAATCGTTTTGTTTTTTAAGAAGGGTGATAACTCCCTTCTTAAAAATTATAGACCGATATCACTTCTAAGTCATATATACAAGCTGTTCTCGAGAGTCATGACGAACCGCCTCACTAAAAAGCTCGATGGATTCCAGCCACCGGAACAGGCTGGGTTTCGAAGAGGATTTAGCACCATAGACCACATTCACACTATAAGGCAAGTTGTACAGAAGACCCATGAGTACAACCAGCCACTGTGCCTTGCCTTTGTGGACTATGAGAAAGCTTTTGACTCGGTTGAAACCTGGGCTGTTCAGGAAGCTCTGCAGCGATGTCAGGTCGATTGGCGATACGTCGAAGTGTTGAGAGGATTATACGACGCCGCCTTTATGTCCGTTCTGGTTCCGGGAGGTCAAACAAGACCAATCCAATTGCATCGAGGAGTGAGACAGGGGGATGTCATTTCCCCGAAACTATTCACTGATGCTTTGGAGGACGTCTTTAAGACTTTAAACTGGACAAAATGTGGCATAAACATTAACGGCGAGTATCTCTCACACCTTCGTTTCGCCGACGATATCGTTATTCTGGCCGAGTCGTTGGAGGGCTTGCAGGAGATGCTGCACAGTCTAAATGAATCTTCCCGACGTGTGGGTCTTAGGATGAACTTGGACAAGACGAAAGTCATGTTCAACGAACACGTTCTCCCTAGGCCGGTTAACGTTGATGGCATAACTCTCGAAGTCGTGCAAGAGTATGTCTATCTTGGGCACACTTTGCAGCTAGGTCGACATAACTTCGAGAGAGAAACCGATAGGAGGATTCAATTGGGATGGGCAGCATTCAGGAAGCTTAGCCATATTCTCACGTCGTCCATACCGCAGAGTTTGAAGACGAAAGTCTTCGACCAATGCGTTCTCCCCGTGATGACCTACGGGGCTGAAGCGTGGCCTCTAAATATAGGACTGGTCCGCAAGTTTGCCGTAGCTCAACGTGCTATGGAGCGTGCTATGCTGGGTGTTTCTTTGACAGATAGGATTCGGAAGGAAGACATCCGTCAGAGAACTAAGGTAACCGATATCACGCAAAGAATCAGCTCGTTGAAGTGGCAGTGGGCTGGTCACACACTCAGAAGAACGGATGGCCGATGGGGCAATAAGGTTCTAGAGTGGAGGCCACGTTTAGGTAGACGAAGTGTTGGTCGGCCATTGACCAGGTGGGAAGACGATCTCCGTGCGGTGGCCGGAGTGGCGAGTGGCAAGGGATCGGCCATCTTGGCGTTCATTGAGGGAGGCCTATGTTCAGCAGTGGACGGATAGAGGCTGATGATGATGATGATGATGATGAATATTTGTACACTCTCGTTATCCGAAGATGATAGCGATGATGAACCTTTAGACTGTTAAAAGATAACGAATCAGTTCCACCCAATCAGTGCTGTCTACTGCCTCTGCTGGTCAACGCTCCTTCGATGTTCCATTATGGCGATAATGTTTACCGACTTATAATACAACACGCATATAATACGCACGCATTTCAAAATTATAATAAGAGTATGGGCGGCGTGGATGAGTTAGATCAATCCATATCCCTTTATAGGATTAGCATCCACGGTAAGGGATGGTGGTGGGTACTATACATTTATATGATTGACATGGCTATATCAAACGCATGGAGATTGCACGTGATCGCCAAAGAAGAACCAATGGATCAATTACTATTTCGAAGAAGCGGCGCCAGATATTATTTTAGACAATCACCTCAAAGGAATATAGCTCGTCCATCATCATCTAATATAGAAGGATTGCGATTAGATTGTGTTGAACATGTACCAGAAAAGCTACCAACACGAGTGAGGTGTTTTATATTCATAGTCACATTAGAGGTCGCTGGGGCTGTAAAAAATGCAAAAAAACAGTTTGCATAGAAAAGTCATGCTTTGCTAATTCATTTCATTCATAAGGATCCATTGTGCCAGTTTGGGAACACCCCTGTAAATTTCAGATTTTTTTTCCTATTGAATTTTTTTCATGTTTTCTTTATATACTTCTAAAATATCCACAAATAAAAGAATTTAAAAAATATCATTTGTAATTTTTATTTGGCTTCAAATGGGTTAACATTAGATGGTACGCCAGTTTGCCTATCCAGCTAGCTTATAAAATG
Source organism: Helleia helle (assembly GCA_963853865.1). Lineage (NCBI taxonomy): Eukaryota > Metazoa > Arthropoda > Insecta > Lepidoptera > Lycaenidae > Helleia > Helleia helle. The sequence goes on from OY971434.1 coordinate 9,252,752, forward strand.
TCTTTCACAGAGGGTACCAAAACTGCAAGCGGAAGATCAGGCAATATGGTGGGACACGCTGGGTAAGATGCAGAAGCTGTTTCGTAAGGCCTCCTCACAGCTATTCAACGCTGGCAAAATCGACAAAGACACGATGCACAATTATTTTATGTCAGGTTAGTTTTTACTTTTATCAATATAATAATGAGTCCTGTAATTTATAATAATAATAATAATAATATCTATGGACGCTACGTGCACCCGAACTTGAACCATCGCTTGCTCGCCTGTGAAGGATACTTCGTGAGGTATACCTGCATGTCTGTTCGGGTTAAAAGTATTTGAATGTGTGTGAAGTTTACCAACCCGCATTAGGCCAGCGCATCAGGGAACTATGGCCCAAGTACACCCTCCTCGCCTGATTTCGAGGAGACCCGTGCCCAGCAGGGGGACATAAACGAAACACAATATGTTCTTAAAAACCCATCACGGAACTCGTTTTTATTTCCTAACATAAATGTTTCAGTTACTGAAAGAGAAGTTATCAACGGTGTCCTCAATGTGAAAAACACAAAGAACCATTGTCTGGCATACGTCAGGTACATCAACAATATAAACCTGCAGAACCTGAAGAAAGCTGGCAACTACGTGGACATACTGAACAGAAGTTTGGACACAGAAGCCTCCAAACTCCTGGCAGATTTAAGAGATGTCAGGCTGCCTGATAAAATTGAAACCACAAATATTCAAAAGTGAGTTTTTTTTTTACAGAAGAGGGGGCAAACGAACAGTAGTTTCACCTGCTGGTAAGTGATAAGCGACATCCACAGACACCCGCTACATCATTAGCAGGTGCGTTGCCGGCCTTTCAAATATGAGTACTCTTTTCTTGAGTTGAAGTCCCTAAGTCGTATCAGTAAGTTTTCTTTTTTTTAATCATTTCATAATTATAACTCTCCAAAAAGTTGTAAAAACCACCCTATGTAATTTTATAGCCCGGTTTACCGATGCGAGGGATGCGCCGCGGAATCGCTCACTCATGAACATAATATGTACGACCATACTGCTTTTTACTACCTTGAAACATTCCTTCCCTCTTAAATTGAAATAAAATTAAGCTACGAAAACCAAAATTATTTTTAAATTCTAGTCGGATTTAAAAAAATCTTTGTCGTTGTCGTTGTAAAGTCGTTGCAGAGATTAACACACGGAATAAATAAACAAGTTATTCCGTAGATAAACACCTGAAAGTCTTAAGATTTAATCTGTAAAAAATACATACATAAACTTGAAAAATTCCTTTTGTAGCAGTTGGGTAAAAATTACTCTTTTTCTTCTCAATAGGTACACAGTAGAATGGATCGGCCGAGAAGGTCTGGATAACGAAACTCATGGTGAATACCTGAACCACTTCATATCGCACTTCTATAAAAATATAATTAAACTTGTAGACAGGTGAGGAAGTTTTTATTTTACATAAAAATAAAAAATTTATATAAATTATAAGGACAAGAAATTATAATAAATACATAATATATGGTGAAAAAATATTTCAATAACTTTGAAAATGTTAAAACGAATTAATTAACTTTTACTGAATCCTGAACGCGCGCGGAGCATTTGCTCTGTGACGTCCCAAGTCTCTCGAGCAAGCGATCCGCGGTTCGTAGGCGAGGCTTGTGATGTCAAGAGGCCGCCGAAAAGTTTTAAAGCGGACGGGTTGCTGCCAATCTTAGTGTACTGCACGTTTTTACTGTACTGCACATTTACTGTACAGCACGTTTTATAATAATAATAATACATTTTATTTCAAGCAATTACTGGTTTTACCGGTGGGAGGGAAGCGCTGTGTCGCGCTCCCGGCTGCATGGGTACCACCATCTTGCTTGTTTTCCCGTGAAACAGCTTTGCTGTGTTTCGGAGAGAAGGGCAAGACAGGCAGTTACTGGCACCGACACTTAACATCTTATGTCTCAGGATAGGCAACACATACATGAGTTGCCTGGGCTTGTTCCAGGTAAACTAGTTTATGTTCATGGGCGACGTCGACCACTTACCATCAGGTGGTACGTTTGCCAGTTTGCCTATCCAACTAACATAAAAAAAAATTACAGAAACACTTTTTTACGGATTTTATCGCGGTTTATTAAGATTTTTACAAGCCCGACGTTTCGGATACTTTACAGCAACCATGGTCACGGGAGGACTATGGTTGCTGTAAAGTATCCGAAACGTCGGGCTTGTAAAAATCTTAATAAACCGCGATAAAATCCGTAAAAAAGTGTTTCATTATAATGAGTGAAATTTGCGTAAACATTAGAAAAAATTACAGCTCATATTTTGTTAGTAAGTAATTATTATTCTATGTTATTACATATTACCAAAATTTTATGGATGTACGTGAATCACCGCTCTCTAATCCATTTGCAATAGCGTAGCAGTGATTCACATAACTGCAGTCTAACCTGCTGGCGATCATCTTTAAGATGCTGATGGAGTTACCCCGTAAACTGTGCACCAGGGAGCCAATCGACTCGCGCCTCTGCGAACATCCCCGATGCACTACAAAAGCGGGGCAACTTCATCAGCACCCTGAAGGCATTATTATACTGTACACGGAGAGCGTTGTAGGCTTTTTGAGAGTACTTGGCCCACAGGCTGCACGTGTAGAAAGTCTACACGTATGTATACAGTACGTAGTACGTATATATATATGCAGTACAGTAAAAATGTGCAGTACACTAAGATTGGCAGCACAGTAACATCGTGCAGTTCAGTAAAACGTGCAGTACAGCAAAACGTGCTGTACAGTAAAATGTGCAGTACAGTAAAAACGTGCAGTACAGTAACGTCGTGCAGTACAGTAACATCGTGCAGTACAGTAAAACGTGCAGTACAGTATCATCGTGCAGTACCGTAACAATGTGCAGCACAGTAAAACGTGCAGTACAGTAAAACGTGCAGTACAGTATCATCGTGCAGTACTGTAACAATGTGCAGTACAGTAAGATTGGCAGCTTAGTAACAACGTGCAGTACAGTTACTTCGCGCAGTACTTACAGAAATATCGTGCAGTACAGTAACATCGTGCAGTACTGTAAAACCTGCAGTACAGTAAAACGTGCAGTACAGTAAAACGTGCAGTATCGTAACAATGTGCAGTACAGTAACTTCGTGCAGTACTTACAGTAACATCGTGAAGTATAGTATCATCGTGCAGTACAATAACAATTTGCAGTACAGTAAAAACGTTAAGTACAGTAACGTCATGCAATACAGTAACTTCGTTCAGTATAGTAAAACCTGCAGTACAGTAAAACCTGCAGTACAGTAACTACGTGTAGTACCGACAGTATCATCCTGCAGTACAGTAAAATGTGCAGTACAGTAAAACGTGCAGTACAGTAACATCGTGCAGTACAGTAACATCGTGCAGTACAGTAACATCGTGCAGTACCGTATGATCGGCAGTACAGTAAAAACGTGCAGTACACTAAGATTGGCAGCACAGTAACAACGTGCAGTGCAGTAACGTTTTGCAGTACTGTAACTTCGTGCAGTACAGTAAAACCTGCAGTACAGCCAAACGTGCAGTACAGTGAAACGTGCAGTACAGTAAAACGTGCAGTACATTAACATCGTACAGTAAAGTAAAAACGTGCAGTACAGTAACATCGTGCGGTACAGTAAAAACGTTAAGTACAGTAACGTCATGCAATACAGTATCTTCGTGCAGTACAGTAAAACGTGCAGTACATTAACATCGTGCAGTACAGTAAAACATGCAGTACAGTAAAATGTGCAGTACAGTAAAATGTGCAGTACAGTAAAATGTGCAGTACAGTAACATCGTACAGTACAGTAACATCGTGCAGTAGTACAGTAACATCGTGCAGTACAGTAACATCGTGTAGTACAATAAAACGTGCAGTATAGTGAAACGTGCAAGCATAGAAATTCGCGTAAGCATTAGATTTATATATTTTTTGCAGGGCAATGCGCAAAGAGGACAGCAGTGCTCAAGGCCAGATAGTGACTGAGATATTACAGCATCTGCACGCCTGCAACAATTCCGTCAAGGTGTTTCACGGAAGAGAGGACGATCTGACCTTCATCGGCAATTACATGATGAACAGCTCTGACAAACCACTGGTCTTGTATGGAGAAGGTAAGGTTTAGGAGAAAACTTTTCTACGTTTGCGGTTGACAACTCGGACTTTTGCGAGTGGCAGGGGATCGGCCGTCTTGACATTTGTGGGATTGTAGGTGGAAAGCCACAAAGGGAGATCTCCGACCGAGCGAGATGATATGCTCGGTCAGGCCGAAGCCCACTTGCTATCAATTCAGCCGTTGTATGTATAGCGACGAGCTGTGGAACTTTGATAGCGCGATTCAGTATTGTGGCGCTGATGGGTCCGCCACACATTCATAGAAGGAGACTATGTTCAGCAGTGAACGAAAAGAGCAGAATCAGGATGATATCCCGTAAGTAGTTGAAACCTGAACTTACCAAAGGTAATTTTGGCAGCAATTTTTCTTCTTGTCCATGAAGCAGAAGAAACAAAATGTAATAGGATCCTGGCTTTAAGGTCCAACCAGTATCTTAGATTAAGATTTATCATCACGCATATCGACACCTGAGCCTTCCAAACTACCGAACGGGTTTTTTTATGTCATAAGGAGGCAACCGAGTAGTTAGAGCCTTAATAGTGACCACCGACGCCGATAGACATCCGCGAAACTAAAAGTTAAGCGATTGCGTTGCCATCCTTTGCCCTATCCTCCCAATGGGCCACCAGAAACTCACACACCACACGAAACGTGACAGCATAGTTGTCACCTGACGCCTGAACTCATCTACAGTATCAGGAAGTCAAAAGTAAAGGAAAAATCAAATTATACTTTCATAGTATCTATCAAATTAAGCCTATTACCGGTTCTTCACACTGAGAAGAATCGAATTCTCTATGAGAACCAAACTTTTATCAACCATTCCAGGTGGTTGCGGAAAGACCAGCCTTCTCGCCAAAAGTTCAGCGATGTCGCTGGACACGTGGTTCGCGGAAGTCCGTCCCACGAACATCATAAGATTCCTCGGGACTACTCCTGACTCCAGCGCTCTCACTCCCACTCTTATTTCCATTTGTCAGCAGGTTTGTTTCAGTATTAATAATTACGATCGGCCCTACTTTAAATGATCTTATATTATTAATACGTAAATAGGCCCTGAAAACATTATAATTAGGTAATAATAATATGTAAAATAATGTGACTAAATTAAATTCATAATTAAGATGGAGGGATGCGCTGTACCGCGCTCCCGGCTGCATGTGTACCACCATCTTGCTTGTTTCTCCCGTCAAAAATCTTTGCTGTATTTCGGAGAGAAGGGCACGACAGGTAGTAATTACTGGCACCGATAATTTATAACCTATATCTCAGGATAGACAACACATAAATGAGTTGGATAGGCTAGTTCCAGGTAAACTAGTTTATGTTCATGGGCGACGTCGACCACTTACCATCAGGTGGCACGTCTGCCAGCTTGCCTATCCAACTAACATAAAAAGTTGGCATTTCACTTGTATTCTACATCATCGTTGACAAACAAAAATTGTGTTAATACTTCTGGTGTTAAAATATTTCCCATATGGTTTATTTTATTTGTTGTAATCGGGTGAAAATATTTGTCCGACTCTAAAATATTCAATTTCTAAAAAGAGACCTCCATATCAGAAACTATCATAAAAATTATAATACTCTAATATATTTCGATACCATTTACTCCAAATTACGTTCAACATTAGTCCCCGAATCGATGAATATTGGATAAAACGATATTTTGGTTGAACGTGCTATTATCGTTCGCATTTGTAGTTCACCGACAGTTGCTGAAGTTTCATATTTTACTGGATTATAGGATATGTCTGTTGTTTGTTAGTCTGTCGTACATAGGTACATCAGTGATCTGAGTACGCATAAGGTACTTCTCATTGGCGTGGACAAGAAACAATGTATCACAATAAATAGAGATATATCCGAAAATGGTTAATTTGTTGTTTTTTTTTCTTGCTAGCCTATGCTGTCCCACTGCTGGGCAAAGGCGTCCCCCAAGCTCTTCCATATATCGTGATCTTTCGCCACCGCCTGCCTGCCAGCCTGGTATAAAGTCTAAGTTGTCACGCCATATTCTTTTTGTTGTTACATAACAGAAATAAAGTGTTACTGAACCCTTAGAAAAAATAGAGACGCAGCTCCATTTTTTTCACTGAAACCAATCTTTTGTTATTTTGTTCAACCCGACTCCACTAGAAGGAGAGTAATATCTTTCGAGTGTATGTAAACCTCGATGGACTAGTTTGCGAGGTGTCGTTAGATTCGTCTTAATTGAGAGAGTCACTCACACAGTCAGTGAATAATCCTAAAACACTAGCAAAGCAGATATTAGGCGACAAATTAAATGTTTTTTTTTTACTTCAATAAAAACTAGTAACATTCCAGTTTCGAATCTGTGTTTTTCATCGACCTTAGAATAAGTTCAGGGTTTATTTTACTAAACAAGATCTACACCGTAGCAAGTAGATCAAAATAATAACTTTGACCGTCTTCTAGATTTCATACAACTTCGCGCTTCCATTCGAGAGCATACCTGACGACCTCGTACCTCTGACTGCTCACTTCAAGCAGCTCCTAACAATGGCGACCCAACAGCAGCCCCTTCTTCTCTTCCTTGACTCCGTGGATCAGCTCACGGGTATAGGTACAGAGAATAATAAGGTCTCCTGGTTGCCGACGAGATTGCCACCGCATTGTAAGGTAAGTTGTTTTTGTTTTTATGTCATAAGAAGGCAACCGAGCAGTCGCAGCCTTATGGTGACTACCGACACCCAAGGACATCCGCACAACCAAAAGTTATGCAGATGTGTTGCCCTCCTTTTTCCAATCCCCCAATGGGCCACCGGAAACTAACAAACTGCACGAAACGCGACGGCATTGCTGTCAATTGGCGCTGGTGTTATGTGAGCGAGAGGTACCACCCCGGTCGTGCCGGCCCAATTCGGCTGTAAAGCAGAATGGCACTACGTCTTAAGACTTTTATGTTACTTTATACTTTTGACCACTTTAGCAGTATGTCACTGCCAAAGCGCCGGGAACACCACAGAGATTGGCCACATTTTGTATATTGTAAAAATAAAATATATAAAAACACAAGCCCCAATACAATATGATAAAATAAGACTGACAACGCGCCTGCAAAATTCTATGGCACCTGCTAATCCTCTGGTGTAGGATGTAACTATCACTTATCACCAGGTCAACCGATTGTTCGTTAAGCCCCTCTTTTATAAAAAAAAAAAAACAAATGTTTTTCTGGTTCGCATCAATCTCGTTTAGACTTCTAAGGAATTCATTTTCTACTTCGTTTTCATTGATCATCATTAACGTCACAGACTCTATATATCGAATATTCATTGATCATCATTAACGTCACACTCTATATCTATACTAATATTATAAAGCTGAAGAGTTTGTTTGAACGCGCTAATCTCAGGAACTACTGGTCCGATTTGAAAAATTCTTTCAGTGTTAGACAGCTTATTTATCGAGGAATGCTATAGGCTATAAAACATCACGCTGTGACTTATAGGAGTTGAGTAACGCGGGTGAAGCTGCAGGCAACAGCTAGTATCGAATATAATTGAACCTCTGCGAAGACAATCTATACTTATAATAAAACTGTAGAGAGGTCAATTCTGTACATTGAATATATTATATTCAAAATTAATATTGGAGGATGAATGGTGATCGATACTGATGCCAAAAATGCAATCAGTAAATTTTTTGTCTGTCTGTCTGTCTGTATATGCACGCATGGGTCAAAAACTACTGAAGGGATTTTAACCAAACTAGGTACGATTGTAGTCCATACTCCTGGGCAGGTTATAGGCTATATAACATAACGCTAAGACACATAGGAGCTGAGCAGTGACGATAAATTTGAAGCAAGTCGGATGAAAATGCGCTTTCGAGCTGTTATCCTCGCATACGTTGATCATACACCAAAAGTATGTATTACAAAGATGATGGTCTTCAAAAGATCTACAAAAAAGTCCTCAATAGTATATATCTATCTTTTATAAATTAGCCACAATAATGTGTTTAATCGTAAGCATTTCTTCAAATTGTATTAAATGCATAAATATATTGTATTTCACATAGATATATCTTTATCAAAATCCCATATTCAAGAAGTACACTTTAATATCTATTTTATAAAAAAAATATTATAGAAATCGGTTTATAAACACACAAGATATAGATGAAATAAAACTTTCAAATCTCGCCGCGCCACTATGGGTACGGCTATACGGTTGATTTTTGTTTAACGCGCGAAACGGCCATCCGCTGCATCTATAAAAAGGCAAGGGCGCTCACGCGCCGACTTCCACAACCGACGCCAGGAGGCCGTGTGGTCGCAGACTGAACGGTTGGCGGGGGGCAACCCCCCACTTTATAAATCAAAAGTGAGCCGAATGGGCTCACGCTAATCCGTTGTAGCATTAGGGCCTTCGGGCCGTTAGCATAGATCCATCCGAAAAAAAAGCGCCGATTTCACTCACATTGTCACTCTTAATGCGAACGGACGTGGTTCTAACGCAAATAAGCGCGCTGCAGATTTTAAAAATACATAGATACGTAGTTTTTAGATATAAGTTTAAAGTAGGTATTAGATAATAATAGAATTAGTTTGTTTAGTGTTTTTGTTTGTTTCTTCTTCTTTTCTTTATATATAAAATAAAGTCCTACGCCCGTCCATAGATAAATAATCATCATCAATCCGTGTACGGCCGTACATCTAAGTTAACACGGACGAAGCTGCGGGCAACAGCTAGTGTCATTATAAAAGTTAGTTTCATTAAAATTTTGACGGTCATATTATGTTACGAACTGTTTGGTATTTGATAAACATAATTTTATGCAAATGTTCTATTTGCAGCTGTTATTTGTTCATTAAAGACAGTGGTAGTGGAGCAAACAAAGCTATACTATAACAAGCTATATATTATATAATTCGGAAACGTATTGCGTCGCTCATGCATAGAATTCGCGGGAGCAACAACACTATTCTGAAGGTGATCAGTGACTGTTGTGATTGCCCAATTATGGGCCATTGGGTACGATCTCATGTGAATGTGCCGAGTGCTGAGAACAGGCCTCGGAGATATTTAAATTAGAATATAATTAAAACACCTAAGTAACAGTTTTTTAAGGATTTTAAATTACTAACTTGTAAAAAATATGGACTTGGTCTGAAACATTTTTTTTTTTATATACTCATCTGAAGGAAGCAGCATGGGATCGCAGAACATTTTGTCAACTGACCTCCGAACTTCAATATGAATATGATGATGATTGTTTCATATTTCAGATTATAGTAACATGTGCTTGCGAAGAGGCGAATCCAGAAGTTTCGAAAGAGTATGACGTGCTGCGGCGTATGATCGACTCAGAAGAGAATTTCCTTGAGGTTAAAGCTCTTGGAGAAGATTTAGCGATGCAAGTTTTAAAGTACGTGCTTTTTATTGCGTTTCTTTTCCTTTGTGGACAGACCGATACTAGGTTCGAGATCTGTGCTACAAATCCCCAGACCCCCTTTTACGCTTAATATATAATATTATTACATCATATTATGTATGTATGTGCATTATTTATTTCAACTATTAATGTCTACATTAGCTTTAGAAACTATCTTGGCTTCCCTTTGTGGGTCAAAGATAGATTTAATGCAATCACGTCCAACTTCATTCACTTTTACGAGAACAAACTGCTCTGTAGGATAAAAGCGTGCCGTCCACGCACGTTTCTAAAACGCGCGTTACTGGCGCGTTTGATGAACGTGTGCACAGGCCCTACAGCATACTACTGGTAACCCTTGACACATCTTAATTTCTCCTCAGATTGTGGATGGCAGCCGCTGCAAGAGATCTCTCTAACTATCAGTGGAGGCTGGTCTCTAACGCGATCGGACAATGTTCCCTCCCAATATTTGTCAAATTAGTGTTTGCAGAAGTAAGTTCTTTAATTTTCATCGAATACTTTTTTATATTAAGCAAATGGTGATTTTATCGTTGGTTTTAATATAATATAATTTAAGATATTGTCGCAAGAATCGCTTGGAGGGAGCACTGTGTCTTGTCTATCTGCTTGAGATTAATCAACCAGCTTATTTCTTCTTAGAAACAGCATTATTGTGTTTTGTAAATATGGAAAGAACGGTTAGAGTTACTGATTGGCACCAAGATTTTACGAAGTAGCGCCATGCTGCTTTGCAGCTGAATGGGCCGGCGCGTCCGGGGAAGTACTTCGCTCTCACATAACATCGACGTCAAATGGCGGCTAATGTCGTCGTGTTTCGTTCGGTTTGTGAGAGATCCGGTGCCCCCCCCCCCCACACAAACACACATGACAGCACAGAATACTCAAAGACTACCCCAGGAGGGTACCGGTCGCGCAAGCACCGGAGAATCCCTCTCTAGGCCTCCGGGCTCAGGACAGGTACTTGAACCCGGAGACCTGGGCAGCCCCGCGTATTCTGGGGGGGGCGAATCTGTGCTCAACACCAAAACTGCCCGGGGTAAAGGGAGCCGTCGGCAGAAATCCCTTACCACTATGACCGTGGATTTCTGTAACATTAGGGGACTTCATACCAATCTTGACGCCGTTCATTACCACCTCCAGACGGCGAAGCCGGCCTTGCTCTTTTTAACCGAGACTCAGATATCCTGTCCGGCTGATACTTCTTATCTCTCTTGTCCGGGGTACAAATTAGAACACTTTTTTGTACCGCGGGCTGGAGTTTGCGCGTACGTCAGAGAGGATGTCTGCTCTTGTCGCCTTGGCTGTCTTGAAGGTAGGGACCTCTCCATCCTCTGGTTGCGCATTGACAGCGACGACCATCCCCGCGTCTATGCCTGCCTATATAGGTCCCATAGCGGTAATGACGAAACCGACCGACTTGTGGAGCACATTCAAATGGCTACAGATTCCGTTCTACAACAGATCCCATCCGCAGAGATCGTGATTCTTGGTGATTTCAACGCCCATCACACCGAGTGGCTCGGCTCTCGTACAACCGATCATGCGGGAAGATCTGTTTACGAGTTTGCCACAACATATGATCTGACACAATTGGTGGTATCACCAACTCGTATCCCTGATTTGGAAGATCATACGCCTTCCCTGTTGGACCTTCTGCTGACCTCTCACCCGGACAATTACGTGGTCTCCGTGGACGCTCCACTTGGCTCATCGGACCACTGTCTGATCCGGAGTTTTGTACCTGTCGCAAGCCCATCATGGCCTCGTTTTTCTGGCTGCCGCCGCGTTTGGCACTATAGGTCAGCTGATTGGGACGGGATGCGGTCCTTCTTTGCATCCTACCCATGGGGGCAAATTTGCTTCTCGCTGGATGATCCAGACATCGTTGCCGATTCTGTTTCCGATGTAGTGCTGCAAGCCATGGAGCTTTTCATTCCAAGCTCTGCAGTGCCTATAGGCGGCAAATCCAAGCCCTGGTTTGGTGAAACCTGTAAGATGGCTGCACGCCATAAACGGTTAAGCTACCGAGCCTGGGCCAAAGCATTGATGTCCCAGGATGAAAAGACCAGCGCATTGAAGAAGGAGTATAACTTTGCCTCCAGGTCCTTCAAAAGAGCTATTGCTGAGGCAAAAGCGGAGTACGTGAACAGAATTGGCGAGAGATTGGTTCGACTCCCTTCGGGGACTCGTGCATTCTGGTCTCTTGCCAAGGCTGTTCAAGGGAATTTTTGTAAGCCATCCCTACCATCTTTGCACATGAGGAATGACTCGTTGGCCCACACCGCGAAGGAGAAGGCCGATCTTCTAGGCACTCTTTTTGCTTCCAACTCGACTTTGGATGACCAGGGAAAAATACCACCGACGATCCCTCGGTGTGATACTTCAATGCCGGAAATAATTTTCCGACAGAGCTCCGTACGCAAAGCACTCTTTTCGCTGGACATCCATAAGTCGAGTGGGCCTGACGGCATCCCTCCGTTAGTGCTACGAACTTGTGCTCCTGAGTTGACACCCGTCCTTACGCGTCTTTTCCGGCACTCTTACTCATTAGGCGTCGTCCCATGCTCGTGGAAGACAGCTTTGGTACACCCGATCCCTAAGAAAGGGGACCGCTCAGACCCGTCCAACTACAGACCAATAGCTATAACTACCTTGTTCTCAAAGATTATGGAATCCATAATCAACTACCAGCTCCGGCCATATTTGGAGGAGCACCAGCTGATTAGCGATCGCCAATATGGCTTTTAACGGAATCGCTCAGCTGGTGATCTTCTAATATTCCTAACGCAACGATGGGCGGAGGCAATTGAGAGCAAGGGGGAGGCGCTGGCGGTTAGTTTGGACATAGCGAAGGCCTTTGATCGGGTGTGGCATAAAGCACTTCGTGCAAAGCTACCATCTATGGGTATATCATTATGGGCTTCCCGAGAAATTATGTAGGTGGATCACCAGTTTTTTGGCAGACCGGAGCATTAAGGTCGTTGTCGACGGTGCATGCTCGGACCTCAAGTCTGTAAATGCTGGTGTTCCCCAAGGTTGTGTACTATCTCCAACCCTGTTTCTTCTGCATATCAATGATATGCTGAAAACCAGCGGCATTCATTGCTATGCGGATGACAGCACTGGAGATGCTTTATACACTGGCCGCCCTAACATTTCTCGGGAACAAGTCGATGAGTGTCGGAACAAACTTGTGTCTGAAATCGAGTCTCTGCTGGCCAAAGTCTCGGAATGGGGGCGACTTAACCTAGTCCAATTTAACCCCAACAAGACACAAGTTTGCGCGTTTACCGCTAAAAAATCACCCTTCGTCGTTCCTCTACAATTCGAAGGCACTTCCCTAACCGCCTCAGCCAGCATTGCGTTACTTGGCGTCGATGTATCGAGAGATGTGCAGTTTCGTGGTCATTTGGAAGGAAAGGCTAAACTAGCCTCGAAGAAACTCGGCGTGCTCAATAGGGCGAAGCAGTATTTCATGCCTTCACACCGCCTTCAATTATACAAGGCGCAGATCCGGTCTCACATGGAATACTGCTCTCACCTCTGGGCTGGAGCGCCTCCTTCCATTTGACCGAATTCAACGCCGGGCGGCTCGAATCGTCGACGACAATGTTATCTCCAATCGGCTTGATTCTTTGGCGCTGCGTAAAGATGTCGGATCGCTCTGCATCTTCTACCGCATCTACCACGGGGAGTGCTCTGAGGAATTGTTCGGACTAATACCTGCAGCAGAATTCCACCACCGGACATCGCGGAAAAACTCCAAATTTCACCCTCACCATCTCGATGTCCGGAAATCCACAACAACTCGATTTTTACGGCATTTCCTGCCTCGCACGACTAAAATATGGAATCAGCTGCCTCCTATGGTGTTTCCGAACCGATACGACTTAGGGACCTTCAAGAAAAGAGCATACTCATACCTGAAAGGCCGGCAACGCACCTGCTAATCCACTGGTGTAGCGGGTGTCTGTGGATGTCGCTCTTCACTTACCATTAGGTGAACCGACTATCCGTTTGCCCCCTCTTCTATAAAAAAAAAAAAAAAAGACTTGTTAACCCTGCCTTGTGCTGTCGCAGGTAAATTCATTTACGTGCGCCTATCCAAGTAAAATTAAACTTTTTTTATATATAGAAGAGGAGGCAAATGGGCAGTCGATTCGCCTAATGGTAAGTGAAAAGCGACATCCACAGACACTCGCTACACCTGATGATTAGCAGGTGCGTTGCCGGCCTTTCAGATATGAGTATGCTCTTTTCTTGAAGGTCCCTAAGTGTGTGTCTAGTGTCTTGCTTGTGTCCGCGACTTCGTCTGCGCGGGATTTGATTTTGGACAATTTACACAATATCTTTATAAATTATAGCCTATGTGCTACTCCGATATATAAGCTATATTATTTTAAAGTTTCATTAAAATGAATGCAGGAGTTTTTGCGTGAAAGAGTAACAAACATCTAGGATCTAGGATCAGTAGCATGTACTATGTGTTATACGAGTATTAGTTGTTGTATGTAATTACTCTCAACATTGTATAACTTCCAGGTATGCAGATGGAGGAGTTACACGAAGCCCCAGGACACGCACTTGGCTTCCACCGTCATGGATTCCATTATGATGCTCTTCGAAAGAATTGAGAAGCAGGTAAAATTCATTTCTGTATAGCCTATATAAAGTGTAGTGGGTGTCAGTAACCACTTATTACCAGGTGAAGCGACTTTCCGTTCTCCCCAATATTCTATAAATTAAATATTATGTTTTAAATAATTACTTATGTCATCCGACGACAGATGATGTATTAATTTACATTCTGAGATACGCTTAACGGCCACTCTACACGTCGACAGATGATCCGCAGACATCGGCAGATGCATCCACCGACGTCTGCCGATACATCCGTCAACGTGTCACAAAATCGACAATAAACGGATTTGTGGCGGATGCATCTGCCGACGTTGAATATCGAAGACATACGAGCAAATCACCCCATCTACATGTCAGCGCACGCGTCTGCCGATGACGTCTGCCGATCTGTCTACGTATAGAGGGGCTATAAGACGCGCGTGCGTTCACATTGGTAACACCACAGTTCTGCGCTGGTAGCCATTCCGCGCGGACGTGCCCGTTCTCAAGCACAGCAAGTCAGAAGCCCTGAAGCCCTGGTACAACACTGTGAGTAGAGTGTCGGATAGTGCAGATTAGTGCGTTTCTTAGAGTCCCGCGGCTCTCCGTTCGTTTATTCGTTTAATAGTTTATTCCGGAAAGTGTTATAACGTTTTTTCGCGCGTAAAGTAGGCGGGCCCGTTCAGTGGCGATCGGCGCCGCATAGTCGCGACCGTTATTTTTCCCGCGCGAATTTTAGGCGCGAATTAGATTAGTTTAGCTTTGGTATAGTGTTAGTTATACGGAAAGTTAAATTCATTCTGCTACCCCTGGTAGCCGTCGCGCGCTTACTCACCCTCCCACACAGGTGGGGGGGATTAGTCACATATTAGATTTATTTTTTAAAATGGCAGACCCTATTGATTTCGAGTGCATGAAATCCCTCATGGCCTTCCTAGGCACTAAATATGATGATCTCAGTGAGAATTTAGAGCTTTTCCGCGCAAACCGTCGCGAGCACATCGCTGCATTGACCTCCCCCGTTTCACCGTCTATTAAAGACGCGTCCCCCGCTTCACCGTCTACTAAAGACGCGTCCCCCCAGATCTCATGGCGAAATGCCCCTACCACCTCCTGGCACAATCCGTCAGACGAGGAGATGTCCTACCAGGGCAGCTCCACGGAGGATGATTACTACGAGGATGACGGCTTCAAAGAAGTCCGTTACAAGAAAAGGAGGCATCGCCCGGAACCGGAATCCCCGGCGTCTCCCCCGGCTAAGACACCCAAAGTAGGGTCCCCCAAGTCCCCTCAGGACAAACCCAAAGCTAAGGGCAAGCCCAAGGCATCCAGCTCCCCGGCATCTCCGGAGCCAGAAATTTCGCGGCGCGATCAACTCGCTTCCGCATCCCAAGACGAGGACATGGACGTCGCACCACCGAAGTGCCGCCCCCGCCCCCTATCATAGTCCATGACACCGGATCATGGGCTACTATCTCGAAAGCCATTCACGGCAACCAGCTCACCTTCAAAGCTGCCCGCGCATGCGCTGAAGGAGTCCGTGTCCAAGTCGACACAATAACCGACCACCGTAGGCTAACATCCTTCCTTACGGTAAACAAAATAGGGTATCACACATACGCCCTGGAGGACGAGCGGCTCCTCCGGGTCGTCATGATAGGATTGCCCACGAATGTGGACACGGCCGACATAAAAGCCGACCTTGTCCAACAGGGCTACCCGGTCATGGAGGTACACCGCATGTACCATCCAAGAACCAAACACCAATACAAAATGGTCCTGGTAATCCTGCCACTGACATCGGCAGGCAAGGCCATTTTTAACGTCAAGGCCGTGTGCCACATTACCGGCCTCACCGTCGAGCCCCCGCGTAAAAAGGGAGCAGTAGGGCAATGCCACCGCTGTCAGTTGTACGGGCACTCCGCCCGCAACTGTCACGCTCACCCCAGGTGCGTCAAGTGCTTGGGCGACCATGGGACTGCGGACTGTCCCCGCAATGTGTCCACTTCCGCCGGGCCGCCGAGCTGTGTTCTCTGCGGCAGCGTAGGCCATCCCGCCAACTACCGAGGGTGTCCCAAAGCTCCCAAAAAGATCCGTAGGGTAGCTAAAACTAAGGCGGCTTCACCGCAA
Source organism: Helleia helle (assembly GCA_963853865.1). Lineage (NCBI taxonomy): Eukaryota > Metazoa > Arthropoda > Insecta > Lepidoptera > Lycaenidae > Helleia > Helleia helle. The sequence continues at coordinate 9,269,081 of OY971434.1, forward strand.
GCTCGTCCCCGCCCAGATAGGAAGTTCGTTCCCGCCCCACCCCCGACTACCAACGCGTGGTCCAAACCGGCCCCGAAGCCGGCCCCGGTCACCGCTGAACCCGCCCGGGCCCCACCAAGGGCCCCCGTCAATTACAGCAGACCAGCGGGTCCACCTGCCGGCATCTCGATGCCCGCAGCCCCCGCCCTGCTCCCCCGTCTAGCTTCGCTGCAGATCTGGCATTCGTGTCAGAGTTTGTAGGCAGTATCGACCCAGTCGAACTGCAAATACTAGCAGTCAAACTGCGCGGTTCCCTTACGGAACGCCTCCAGGCACTAGCCGACCATTCCGCACTGATCGAAAAGATCAGGAGCTTCACTCCCAAAGTTTAAATTTTATAACCTACATAGGTATAAAATCGCTTTAACTCGACACAGCTGTTACAACATCAACAGCTGATTAAAGCGCGACGTAACGCGCGACGCGCCCACACATCACATAAACTTACAATACAGTCGGGACTAGGTACATGAACACCACTCGGATCCCGGGATCGGAGTGACGTCACACACCTCACACGTATAAATCGATCCGGATCGACCGCGAATAACGTAGGTTTGAATCCGTCATGAGTCGACATCAATATCAACCGCGATTTTATTTATAGATGGCACGAAGCTATCATTTAATTTTGTGGTATCGCGCGCGACCGTTCAAATATTGTTAACACGAGGGGCGGCCCTCGTTGTAACTTTATTAATTTCGTTTTTGTAAAACAAGTCGACCATCATGGATTCCATAGTATAAATCCTGCTCGTATAGCAGCGCGCGCGGATGGCCTCGCCCACCGGGTGGCGTGGCTGGTGGGGTCCTCCCCCTTTTCGATGTCAATGACAAACCGCCATGTTTCATGCGGTGGACGTCGCGGCTCTCGCCGAAGGGGTGTTGTCCAGTATTGCTGGCGCTTTCTGCCGGGCCATCATTCGTGATACAACCTGGTGGGGGTAGTCCGCCTGGGCCGCACTCCTGTCGTCGCCGGCGCGTGCCGTCCCACCGTATGTAACAATCCGACGCCGGAGGCCGTGAGGTCAAAGACATCTCGGTCGGCGGAGGTAACCCTCCCGTTTGTATTATTTAGGTGTAGCCATCTGCTCACTTACTAAACCGATGAAGCTTTAAGGTCTTCGGACCACCAGCATAGATCCATTCGAAAAAAAAAAAAAAAAAAAAAAAAAAAAAAAAAATTGGTACCACCATGCCGGATATTGCGTCCGTGAAACATCTTTTCTGTGTTTAAAAATAGGCAGTGTAATAACTTACCGAAATTTACGTGGAATTTCGTAAACTTTCCCCAACATCTATCTACTTTCCTACTTGCATAGGAAAGGTGGGATAAGGGAACAGCATGCGACACCAACCTGATGACCTCATATTAGTATTTCCAAAAAAACTACTCTACTCCATATAATATTCATTTCCAGCACGGCCGTCTTCTGGTCTTTCACGCCCTAGCCTACATCACAGCAGCGCGGAGTGGTCTTTCTGAAACCGAACTGGAGGATCTGATCTCGTTAGATGATAGAGTTCTAGATGACGTGTACCAATACCATCTGCCGCCTGTAAGAAGAATACCGCCTTTGTTATGGACTCGGTCAGTAATTTTAAAAGTAATCCTTCAACTTCATAACAGCTTCAAAGGTCGTTGCACGTTTGTGTCGCAAATGGAGTCAGAGATATAGTGCATAATATCCTTAAACAATATATACCCAAATTCATAATGTTTTTTTGTCATCGAGGGGCAAACGAGCATACGCCCATACACATCCGCACAACCAAGGCCACGCAGATGCGCCGCCCTCCTTTTACCTATCCCCCACCCCAATAGGCCACCGGATACTCACAAACAGCACGAAACGCGACAGCATAGCTGTCACTTGACGCCGGTGTTATATCAGCGAGAAGTACCACTCCGGTCGTGCTGGCCCAGTTCGGCTGCAATGCAGCATGGCACTACCTCTTAGAAATAATATACTTTTTACAAATAAAATAATTTAACATATGTAATAATATCAATCCTTATATATCCCACTGCTGGGCACGGGTCCTCGAAATTAGGCGATGAGGGTGTTGGGCCATAGTTCATCGATGCGCTGGCGCAATGCGGATTGGTGAACTTCACACACCTTCAAAGACTTTTAATCTCATCAGACATGCAGGTTTCCTCACGATGTTTCCTTCACCGGTGAGCAAGTGATGGTCTTATGTTCAGGTGCACGTAGAAATTGAGAAAAACCCATTTCAAGGCCGAGCCCATACCCACTAGATGACATGTCCGTGAACATAGCAGATTATTGTCCAGCAGATCACAAAATTATTGGAGTTCTGTTCACATGCAGCATAGTTCTATAGTTCCTGATACTTTTTACAAATAGTTCCGGCGGGGTTAACTCAAAAAATGACACTTCAAAAAACAACAAAATGATCTGCTAACTTCACGCATCTGGCAGATCATTTTGCACCAAATCGAAAAAAACGAGAGTTCTGATCACACGCAGCATAGTTCTATAGTTCCTGATACTTTTTACAAATAGTTCCGGCGCGGTTACCTCAAAAAATGACACTTCAAAAAACAACAAAATGATCTGCTAACTTCACGCATCTGGCAGATCATTTTGCACCAAATCGAAAAAAACGAGAGTTCTGATCACACGCAGCATAGTTCTATAGTTCCTGATACTTTTTACAAATAGTTCCGGCGGGGTTAACTCAAAAAATGACACTTCAGAAAACAACAAAATGTTCTGCTAACTTTGGTGCTTTTGCACCAAATCGAAAAAATGATCTGCCAGATGCGTGAAGTTAGCAGATCATTTTGTTGTTTTTTGAAGTGTCTTTTTTTGAGGAAACAGCGCCAGAACTATTTGTGAAAAGTATCAGGAACTATAGAACTATGCTGCATGCGAACAGAACTCTCAATTTTTTATTTCTATTTGGTGCAAAATGATCTGCCAGATGCGTGAAGTTAGCAGATCATTTTGTTGTTTTTTGAAGTGTCATTTTTTGAGGTAACCGCACCGGAACTATTTGTAAAAAGTATCAGGAACTATAGAACTATGCTGCATGCGAACAGAACTCCAATAATTGTGTGATCTGCTGGACAATGATCTGCTAAGTTCACGGGCATCTAGATGACTAGATCATCATCGCTCACAAGTCGTTATATTAATACAACTTTTTTAATCAAATAACATGTTAAGACTCCTGCTCCCATGACCATGGTTGAAAATTATCCGAAACGTCGGAAAAAAAATAACGCGTGAAAACGTAAAGAGGTTTTATACTAGTACTTATGATGAGTTTTTATGTTATATTACTGTATACAGAATACGCAACGATCTCCCCAACTACCTCTCAGAGCGGGAGGCTGACGGTGTGTCCGTCATGAACTGGTACCACCGGCAGTTCCGTGACACGGCGCGGGAGAGATACTTCAAGAATATGAACATGGCCATGTACTTCCATTCCATGATAGCCGATTATTACCTAGGTAAAGTGTCTTCTACTTGGTATTATTTAGGTAAAATGATAAATTTATCAGTTTTAAAAAGTAATTAATATTTTTTTTTTTTTATAAAAAAAATAAAAAATAGTACTATGTTGTTTAAGCCAACCCTTATATGTCTCACTGCAGGGTACGAGTCTCCTCCTCGAAATCAGGCGAGGAGGGTGTTGGGCCATAGTTCACCGATACGCTGGCCCAATTTGGGTTGGTGAACTTCACACAACTTCTAAGACTTTTAATCTCGCTATTCAGGCTTCCTCACGATGTTTTCCTTCACCAGTGAGCAATCGATAGTCTCATGATCAGGTGCAATGAAAATTTAGAAAAACTCATTCAAGAGGCTGAGTCTATACCCACTGGACAACCATCGCTCCAAGTCTATCTAGTATATTAAAATTATTGCTTTATCCTTTAAATAGCCGATAATAATATAACTGTGAACATAAATGAGTTCATCCGAGCCTATATGCTGACATGCTCATGAATCGAAAACCAATAAAAAAAACTATGTTATATATGACACAAAAATATTTGTTCTGATAATAATGATAATATATGTAATTGATCCGTCCACCGCTAAATATAAGCCTCCTTGAATAAACGTCAAGACGGCCAATCCCTCGCTACTTGCATCCAACATGGACCGGCTAGTGCACTAAGATTGTTTTCGAACCTGGTTAATGTCCGACCACTTCGTCTATGTTCAGCAGTGGACGGATAGAAATGTTGATGCCATTGACCTAAGCATTTTTTTTTTTGCTTACAGGTATTTGGGGTGGTGGAACTCCAAAACCATTTAAGTACACAGAGATCCAAAGGCACCGGTTCAATTTGGCGGACAAAGAAGGAGTTGCTGATAGGAAGGTGCCCCTCCAACCTTTGGTGTTTACTTCTGCGGATGGATCTTCTAAGCGATATAATTTACGAAAGGTAACGAAACGAGTCATTTATTTTGTTAAAAACTATAAATAATAAAAATACATAAATAATGTGATGGCAAAATAAAATTGTCTGCCTAAAATCATTCTCACGAAGCAGTATAATTAAGGGTCATAGAATGATCAGAATATAGATTCAATCATGTTATGCTAGTCCCCAGCTCAAATGCCATAAAATACACTTGATCTTGACAATCTTGATATTATCTTTTAGGATAAGTTACGTGCATCCGTACTAGTGAAAACGATTATTAAATTTAAGAAGGTTTTTGATGACCTGTGAGAATGATACGCTAGTGCCGCGGCCATGTGTGTTTTAATCCTGTTTATATTTTCCGTTTTTGCTGTTGTTGCTGTGTTCAAAAAGAAGCGGTAGATAATATGAGACCTATCTTATGAGGGTTTTGGATATTTTCCTATCATGAGAATCTTCCAAAACCCTCATCGCTCTTGGGCTAGTCTCGTTTATGTTTATAGGCGACGGTGGCCTTGCCATCAATTTTCCACCTATCTAACTAATTGGGTTTTGGATTTTTTTTGTTATTAATGAAAAAAAAAATAATGTAACATGTTTCATAACGAAACTTTTTAATTTTTTTTCGCTCTTATTAAAAAGTTCGCCGAGAGTTCCCGAACAAACCCGATAAAGATGTGACGTCACCTTTTGTTTTTCACCTGTTTCTCCTGACAGTAGCATAATGTAGCTGTCACGTGTAGAAGCCGATAAAACTGTACTACCCTTACCACATATAATTTTTGTATACCAATAAAGAAAATTGAGAATTTACGACATTTCTTATTATTATAATAAATTATAATACATAAAAAATGTTTCTTTTTTTTCAAAATCCCAATCATCATAAAATAACATATTTCTAATTTTAATTATTTTTTATTTTAATTAAGAAACATATTTCTATCATAATAGGTATATCACATCCAATTGTTTCTTTATGTGTTTGTCGATCAGTCCAATTAACATTAAAATATATATCTTTAAACCTCAACACCTCTCGATTCCAGTTCGGTGAGCTGCCGTTCCACCTGGTCCGCTCCCGGCGATTGACAGACCTTTACGCTCAGGTGCTCTTCAACTACGAGTGGCTCCACGCCAAGCTGTGCTGCTGCCCGCTACAAGCTGAGTTGGCTGACTTTGAAGACGCCAAACTGCACGTGAATAAGGACGCAGTGAGGTGACTGGTTTCATCATCATTATGAAACGTTTTCCGTCCACGTGGGTCTTGCAATTCCAAGATGGCTGTCGTTTAAAACTAGGACTTGCCACTAAATGTAGATCATCTCATCTATTTGAAGCCCACTGACCCTTCATGAAGTCGGTAGGACTTCATATTGCTGAAATTACTAACGAATAATATAAGAACAATTGATAATGTTAAGTACAATAAACAAAGATTTTAAGATGTACAAATGCTTTCTACTACTGCAAAGTATGATGTCTGGATCAAAATCCTTAATTTATGTTCATTACAGAGAACTTATGCTGGTAGCGGATGCGTTGCGTCTTGGTGGGGCTATATTGGTAGCCTATCCGAATATGCTAGCGCCACAACTCGTCGGGAGATTACTTCCAGAAGCTTCTACTAATCCAGCAGTAGCATCACTGCTGCAGCAATGTCATGATAAAGGGAAGAATCACTGTGCATTGTTACCTTCTCATCACTGTCTGCATACTCCTGGTGGTCCTCTTAAGGTGACATTCATCCTTGATTTTTTTAAATACAAATTTTTTTAATAACCATATTAAGTAGGTGCTATTTTCAATTTTGCGAAGTGAGACTCTTGGAATATACCTCGTACAGACATCTGTAAAGTACACTAGTCTAAATGTCTTTGGATCTCAAACTTAGGACGTCAAGCCTCGAAATGTTGGGGTTCGATCCTGATCTGAGCACTGAATGAGTAGCCGTGTAACCTTATCAACATCGTTTTCTCGTTGATGAAGGAAAACAATAAGGTCATTAATGCTTAATTAAATTAAAAATCCTTTGAGGATGATTTCGATCGTCTCTCCCCCTAATTTCAATCAGGATACCCGTAACAGTAGTTTCAGCATTACCTTATGTCAACGTGTGGCTATTGTCTCAGTACTGTAGCTTATTTTTTCTATAGTAGTGCATTAAGAAAGTAGGTTTATATCCACCAGAAAGAAAAGGGTGATAAAGCTAGATATTTATAACTAATAGTATCATCATTATCTTGAGCAGCAGCAGCATCATTATCAGCATAATCATCATCAACAGCAGCAGCAGCATAATCAGCATCATCATTATCATCATCTTCATTAATCATCGTCATTTTATAAGTGCAATGGTGTAGATTATACTTGACTCAATTTCCAGTATTCCTTGGAGGGACACCAATTCGCCGTGTTCGCTTTTCGTCTGAGCTCGGACAAACGGTACGTGGTCTCTATATCCAGCCGAGTCATATCCTGGGACCTCTCCACGTCAGATCTCGCTCGAGATTTGTGCCCTCAGCTGGAGGGTATCATGCAGAACTTGGAACTGTCTCCGGATAATAAATGGGCTGCGGCGTCCACGAACAATTCTGTTGTAAGTTATTTTTTCGTTTTTGAAGGTAAGTGATTTCTGGGGATTTTCGCCTATCGTAAGTATCGGTTCCTCAACTAGTAAGCGAATAAAACATAGTTATGGGCCTGAAATCGAATAGTTGCATTCACTCTTAAATTTTTGACCTGTAAAGATAGAATAGAACAAAAAAACACACACACACGAACAAAGAACCTCCTCCTTTGTGGAAGTCGGTTAAAAATGCCAGTTGGCATTAAGTTTAGCCTTGAACAATACTTTTATAAATGAACAAGTAGGTACATGTTCCCAAGACTCAATGTTTCTTGAAAGCAGGCAAACCATATGACAAAACATTTTCGATAGCACATTAGGCTCAATTTACGTATGAAGCGTCACAACCGACGCCAGGAGGCCGTGTGGTCGCCGACTGCCCGGTAGGCGGGGGGCAACCCCCCAATCAAAAGTGAGCCGAATGGGCTCACACAAATCCGATGAAGCATTAGGGCCTTCGGGCCATTAGCATAGATCCATCCGAAAAAAAAAAAAATTACGTATGAAGCACATTTTGAAAATTGAAAGACTGCTCCAATGAGCAGCAAGTCGTGTGTAGATTTGCATATAATATTGTGACATAGTATATTGATACTAGATATATATTGAGTATATTGAGACGTATTTGGCATAAATCTTATTTCTTCTTTGTTAAAAAGTATAGAATATTAATTATAAAATGTTATATTTTTATTCTGTTTCAGTCAATTCTACTAAATATGTTAACAAGTGAATACATCACCATTGATAACCCATTAAATGAAGGTAAGGGTATGATCATTTATACAACGTTTATCATTTTATGCCGTCCACTAGTTTTATTTATGTTGGTAAGAAAATTAGTGAACTCCTATCTAAGCCTCAGCTAGCTCTTTTCTAATGCCGATAGCAAAGCAAAGGAGCCTCTTAGTAATGCTGTTATACAGGGGATGTCTTTAGGTGTCGGTAGTCACTTACCATCAAAGTTGGTAACTTTTTTATGGAAGAGGGAGAGGTCCGGTAGATACGATACATTTATGTTAATAATAGGATTCATTAATATCTTTATCGGAAGTTGCAACATGATAGCATCATGCCGTTTTCCGTCACGATATTCGAATGTAGGTAACTGCTAAGGCGCGCCAATAGATATTTCGTATAAAAATATTTATTACACTACATATTTTATTCAAGGTGAAACAGTGCGTGGGGTGAGTGTCCTCAATCACCACATGTTCATATACGGACCGAAATCCTGGGTCCAGTACACCATGAGAGGGGAGCATGAGAAGACGGAGTCAGCGCCCGACACGGCCCCATACGACGATATCACTTGGGAGATATTGTGTAAGAATCTCTCGTTTATTGATTTCTAAATTTTTACGATTCATGTATACATTGTCATTCTGACTGAATGTATTTCCAAAAAGCCATCTTAATTGGTTTAGAGTATAATACAATATAATATATATTGATATATATGTATACAATGGAACGTCACTCTCACAGCGCTTTACTATAGATAATCTATATATAACGCATTTGCTTACGATCGGCACAATGAAGCGGTGTGACAGTAGCACTCTATACATTATGTATACTCTAAGGTTGACTCTAAGGGAAACTAGTTACCCTAGTTTAAAATTCTCTTGCAAGATTTGACCCGACCATACATAAAAGCATTGTAACTTAAATAAAAGCTTTTAATGAAACCGTTTTTGCGAAATATATTGCGGCTTATTAATAAAACTGGCGGTCTTATCCTCTAAATTTGTAAAACTTAACTTCCAGGAGAACGGATGGCCGATGGGCCAATAAGGTTCAAGAATGGAGGTCACTTTTAGGTAGACGAAGTTTTGGCCAGCCATTAGGTAACTAGGTGGGAAGACGATCTCCGTGCAGTGGCCGGTTGGATGCGAGTGGCAAGGAAACAGTCGTCTTTATAATCAGTGTTCATTGAGGGAGGCCTATGTTCAGCAGTGGACGGATAAAGGCTGATGGTGATGATGATGATAGCCTAAGTAATTGGGCTATCAAATGCAAAGAAGTTATTTCAAATCTGACTGGTTGTTTTCTGGAATTAGCGCATTTGCAAACTATCAAACTAAGGAGTTTGATTGTTTGGAGTTAAGGAGCTTTGTTATCATCATCGTCAACCTTTTTCCCTCCACTGCTGAACCTAGGCCTCCTTCAATGAACGCCAAAACGGATGATCCTCAGCCACTCGTATCCAACTACTTAATCTTTTATATATTAGTAAACTATAGATTTTAAATTTCCTACGTTTCAGATACAATATCCAAGACCACCAGAAGACTCCTCTCTTCTGCTGACCATTGCTTTATGATCGCAATGTATTTTTTTATATTTCAGCGATAGAATTTCGAGATTTGGAGAACATATTTCTGGTGATGTGGAGCGGAGACCTCGACGATGATCGTCTTCTCGTCCAGTTCTGTAAAGGTGGTTCCTGGGTAAAACCTCTGCGGTGTAGAGGTGCCTTAGCCATGAACAAGTATTGGACTAAGATTTACACCAGCGATCCTGAAAGAGGTTATCAGGTAAAAAAGTTTTTCAACACACAATTACAACAGTAAATAATGAATTTACAGTGGACTACTACGGCAATTTAACTTCGACGGACTGAAGTTAGTTTGAGCACGCACAGAGTAGAAAAGGGCAGCACAAGCAGTGTAATTACTGGCACAGAGACTTAACATTTTGTCTCAGAACAGGCAACACATGAATTGCCTGGACTAGTCGCGCGTTAATTTGTCCATGGGCGACCACTGATTACTTACCATCATGTGACTCGTCTGCCAACTTGCCTATCCGACTGTCATAAAAAGAATTTGCTACATCACTCATAGATAAGTTTTGTTGTTGTTGTTCTAATCTCTCCTACGATAAAGACAAAAGATATTAGTGCTCTTTTGTACTGTCCATAATTGTATTTCACAGATTTCCATATTTGAGATAGATGAGGAGGAATTGTGCTGGAATAAAATAGAAGAACTTCATCATAATGAGACTGACACTGCAGAAGCAATGCTTCAACTGAAAAGGGGGAAGAAGGATCGCATGCTATTAGGTACGTTTATTGGGTTACATAGGGCAGGACAGGCAGTGTAATTACTAGTGTAATTATGGTTCAAGCCTTGACGTAGCAGTGGGGCTCAGTAGCCTAAGGTGAACCCAGCACGTTGGGCGAAGCCAATGGAACCGGGGGGCTGCTCTTTGTACCCCTCTTAATAGGGCGGAGGGGTATAAGGGGCGAGGATGGGTATTTCATCCCATTGCACTGTCCCTGCGCTGGGAGGGATTGTTCTGTGGTGCGGGACAACCCCTCTGTGAAGGTGACGTCAGTCCCTTGGCGGACTAACTAGCCGCCTGTTGCTCAACGAATCTGGGGCACGTCACCAAAGGCGGCATTGTAAAAAAACAGTGTAAGTACTGGCACTATCGGTTTATTCGGTATCTTTTGTTACTAAAAAATTGAGTCTAGAAAGATTTACTATTTTTGTGATGAAGGAGGCGTGTTTAAGGCTCGGGTGCCGAGATGATAATCTTTATTTAATATAAACATTAACTTATATACTAAATACATATAGGGGCACTACATTTTAGTATAATATAAATATATTTGTAGCACCTTAATTATATGTGACAGTCTACATTACATTTAGAGTCGTATCTGGAATGATGAGGATTATTTTTATAGCAATAATTTTTATATTCTACATCCATACTCATAAACATAACTTTTGTATAATATTAATATATCCTAATGTACATGATCCTAATGTACAAATTAAATGTCTAGTTAATAATATTAATGCAGTTTCTATTGAAATATATAATAATCAATTTGTAGCTACAACTACATACAGCTTCGTTGTTTGGGATTTCGATAATACTATACCAAGAGGTGGACATGACGTCAAGGAGCAACCAGCTGAGGATGACAACAAGGAAGAAAAGGAGGTAGCACTTTAATTTAGTTTCTATCTTAAATGTGTGAACGTTGGATTGGTCATGAGCTGTTATAGGCTCGAAATGATAGGCACAAACAAGGCTTGCTGGTGTAACCTGATAGTCGGGTTTTACAAATTTTTATCTCACCGAGTGAGCAATCTTTCTCGCTGATAAGTTTTTTAAACACTAACTTCAACTCTAAAAGAGTTAATGGTAAGCGCATTCGAAGTCACATATTTTATTGCTAGCGTCTGTTTCCGTTTAGAAATTGCTAGGTTCTCTTAAACTTCACAAAATTATATATTTTCAACCTTTATTATAGGAACAAGAAAAATGTGATTCTCTACAAGAGAAGAACCTACATCTTGAGGGGATCGTACTCAAACTTCCTCACACGATACGAAATATTTCGACCAAGATGACGCAGTCGAACTCGTTCATGATAAGCAACAACAACACATATGCTGTAGCTGGTGTGAGGTAACAAACATAAAAAGCGGTTCCAATCAAGAGGATAAATAAACCTTTTTATAAATAGCCCCATTAGCTTGAAGACCATAATTATATCGTTCACCGTGCAATTAACTTTGTTCATACATTTTTTATTTTATTTTTTTGGCGTAGGTAAGTAGATTTGCTATGTGTAAATACCACTAAATAAAAGGGGCAGGATACAGGGATTTTGCACTTGATTACAGCCATCAAGCTTTAATTTTCATTTATTTGGGCGTCTCATCAAAATGAAGCTACTCACGGAAAATTAGCTTGATAGTAATCAGGTACAAAAATTTAACCTGTATTCTGGACCAATACTCTTATAATTGAACTAAAAATAAGGAAATCTTTGTTTCTTAATAAGCTAATAGATTTGTTATCAATAGAGGACGCAGTAGACATAGTATCTAAATCTTTAAAGCAGTGCCTTAATTTACAGGAAGAACCTTTATGTATGGAGTCTAGAAACAGCAAAGCTAATCAAAGTTCTGGACGCACATTTTGGAAGAATAGTCCAATTGGAGCCTCTGACAGTTGGCGCTTGGAACAACGTGATCACATCTTCCATTGATAGAACTGTGAAGATATGGAACATCGATAATATTTTCGAGCAAGTACACAAAATAGATCGGCAGGAGCTGCCTATTGACTCTATAAGGTACAGTTCAATCTTCTTTTGCTGCCTTATGTACAATTTTGAGCATTCAAAGTGATTTGCGCCTGTGCAATATGAATTCGACAAATTATAAAGTTATTGGTTTCTTGCGTCCGGTCGTTTGTTGAGAGAGGTCAATTTTTAGCTGCAGAAGGAAAAATATAGCAAAGATGGAAATAATTACTGACGTCTGCATTAGTGCCGGAGTCAAGTTCTAAAACAATTGTGTCAAGAACAATTCTGAGTTTAATTAAAAATATCTCTTTCAGTCTTGCTCGAGACAAGCAATTAGCAGTGACCGTGACACGAAGCTGCTGGGGTCTCTGGGACACCAGTTCAGGAAAGCTTTTGGCTCAGCTCGCTGATGCGCCATTGGGAGCCATCGTCACTCATGCTGTGATCACGCCAAATGGAGAAAATGTCATTACCGCTGAATCAGGAAATGTGGTTATTTGGGACACACCAGAGAGACAGGTACAGAGCGGCCATCTTATCTTTTTATGAATAAGGCTGGAATGCCATCGCAGGGACTCATTTTAGACTAAAATGCACTGCTTATGCATTAAAGTTGCATGTATAGCATCGATAAAATCCGTGAAAAGTTGTTTCCCTGTAAAAAAGAGTTATGATTTTAACAATCTATGTGTGTTTACGCGTGTTCCATCATGTCGCCTAAACTATTTATCAAGTCTTGATGAGTGCAATGTCAATCGATTGTTGTTGTTGATCCGGGTGACATAGGCTTAAAACCTTAAAAAATGTGGTGGTTCTTAGACATGTTTTATCAAAAACTGTTCAGCCATTTCAAGTTCTTGAGCACTTTTGATATTTTTTTGTTTTTCTAATATAACTTCTTTGTATTTTTATTTTCATCGTCCTCAAAACAAACAAAAAAGTGATGACTCTATGAGCTGAATACATTCCAGGCAGTGTATAAAGAAGAACAGAAAGGTGTTAAGCAGCTGCTACTTCTAGAAGACGGTACAAAATTGATGACCATATCGATGGTGGTCAGTGCTGACAATGTTGACAATTTAGCCGTCGCACACATCGTCGCAAGGACAATACCTGGTGGGTTTTATTCTAGATTTACAACCCACCTGCTAATCCTCTGGTGTAGCGGGTGTCTATAGAAATCGTTGACTAATTGAAACGCGGTGAACCAGCTGTCCCTTTGTCACTTCCTATATTGAATTCTCTAGGCATTAGTTATAGGATTTTATAGAACTCTTTACATCATCTCGATTTTTTTAAATTTGAAATTCGTAGCTCGGGCTGTGAAACGGTATTAAAGAGATACCGCTGTCAATTCTAGGTACTAAGCAGCGGTCCCCATCATGGTTCAGGCCTTGGCGTGGCGGTGGGGCTTAGTAGCCTAGGGTGAGCCCAACACCCTGGGCGAAGCTAATTGAGCCGAGGGGGCTCTTTTACCCCTCTTATAAGAAGAAGAGACAAAAGAGCAGGGGGCAAGGGGTGAGGATGGGAACCTCACCCCATTGTACTGTCCCGACGTTGGGAGGGGATGTTCTGTGGTGCGGGACAATCCCTCTGTGGAGGTGGCGTCGGTCCCTTGGGGGACTGACTAGCCGTCGAGGTGCCCTGTTTGTTTATTAGATCCGGGGCACCTCACCAAAGGCGGCATTGGTGGCACTCGCCGGGTTTTAGTGGGTAGAGCTGCGTCCACTTACCAGCTTTCGGGCGCAGCGAGTCCTACATACCCGCGGGGAAGTGGGACTCCCCACTCCTCAGAGCATTTCCCGGCGTTAAAGAAAAAAAAAAAGGTACTAAGCAGTGGTGGGGCGAGTGATCCTAACCCGATGAAAAATCTTTAAATAAAATGAAACCAGCTTCTTTTCTCTCTTTCGCTGTCTCTCATCAGAACGTTTATATCGTAGATGGAGAAAGAATCTACACCGTGGACTACGAGGTTCGGGGGACTGGATATCGGGCGGTGGTGGTTTCCGCCGATGAACACCATTTAGTTGCTCCCGGCTTGGACAAGTCTTCCAGGGATTGTCTCCACGTCTTCCACGCTAGAACTGGAGCTAAATTACACAGGTATATACAACATGAAATTATGATGTTACTTGACATCCATCTGGTAGTAGAATTAGCGCGTTCAAACAGACATACAACCAAACACACTCTGTGATTATTGTGATCTCTGGAGATGATCACATGCAGAGATGAGTGTGAATAGTGCAAAGGGGTGAAAGAGGTGATGGGTAAATGGACTTACTTGATGTACAAATGAGCAGATGATGGGAGTGCAGCGGCGGTTTGAGGGTTGAGGTTGGGCTGATGATCTTCTTTTCTTGGCGGGCTTCGGGCTGATACGGCTACGTTCCACGCGCGCACACACACACACGTTAGATCAGGGGCTAGGACCACCCAATCTTCACTACAACTTAGTGTCAATATTACATATAAATTATATACCGGCCGGTGAAATTATATCAACAAGGGGCTGAAGGTCGCGGGCGTCTAATACACGAAACACTCACGCGTTAACGTCTTCTCGTGAACTGGGGCCGCGAGACGGCGCTCGCGTCGAATGATTGACCGATGAGTGAGTGACAGAGTGATCCATTCGTCGTGCCTAATAGGCGCGTACAATTATATTGATGACGATGATGATGGCCAAAGCCCAGCAGCTCTTCATGTAACAATAGTTTTGGGTTGACGATATGAAGAGGTGACGAACATAGGCCTTTTTCAATGAACGCTAAGACGGCTGATCCCTCCCCATCCAATTAGGACCGGCCACTGCATGGAGTCGACTGACGAACCCTTCGTTTTCCCTAACGTACCCCCACTCCAGAACTCTATTAGTCCACCTTTTGTCCTTATGTCCCACTGTTGGACACGGATCTCCTCCTCGAAATCAGGCGAGGAGGGTGTTGGGTCTTATGATAGTTCACCGATGTGCTGACCCAATGCAGGTTAGTGAACTTCACACAAGTTCGAAGACTTTTAATCTCATCAGGCATGCAGGTTTCCTTCGCCGGCAAGCGAAGTCTTCATGTTCAGGTGCACGGGGAAATTTAGAAAAACCCATTTCATGACACCGGTCAGGATCGAACCCGAACCTCTCACTCAAGAGGCCGAGCCCATAACCACAAGACCATCGTCGCTCAATCTTACATTGCTTTTCAGAATTCCAGTAAAGAACAGCGGCATTAAGGACATGCAGTCGATAGTCGCTCTACCACACAAGCCCCACTGGGTCGCTGTCATCGGTAACGACAAGGCTGGAATACTAGACATCAAAACCAAAAGACATGTAAGGTAAGACCTAGGATACCTAGACAAAGTCTTAGGACTTACACCGCAGCCTACCAAAGACATGTAAGGTAAGACCTAGGATACTAGACCAGGTCTTAAGATATACACCTCGGCCTGCACTGTTTATTATATCTCCCCCCGTGAATCTGTTTTGTATAGCAGGAGAAATAACAGGCAGTATAATTATCGTTGAAGAGGCAGTGGGCTGGTCACACACTCAACACTACGTCTACCTAAACGCTATTATTCATAAACCTTTGAATTTCAACCAAAACTAAACGTTAACATTTTCCTGATGATTATAATAATATAAACCCTTGTATGTCCCACTGCTGGGCACGTTTCTTCTCCTCGAAATCGGGTGAGGAGGGATTTCGGCCATAGTTCGCCGATGCGCTGGCCCAATACGGGTTGGTGAACTACACACACCGTCAAAGACTTTTAACTTCATTAGGCATGCAGGTTTCTTCACTATGTGTCCTTTACCGGTGAACAAACGATGGTCTCATGTTCAGGTGCACATAGAAATTTAGAAAAACCCATTTCCAGGGGGGTCAGGATCGAACCCGGACCTCTCGGTTCTCACTCAAGAGGCCGAGTTCATACCCACTAGGCTATCGTCGCTCATTTTCCTATTTTTATGACATAAGGAGGCAACCTAGCAGTCGGAGCCATGGTGACTACCGACGCTCATAGAAATCTGCACAACCAGAGGTTATGCAGATGCGTTGCCCTCCTTTCCCCTATCGCCCCAATGGGCCACCAGAAACTCACAAACCGCGCGAAACGCGACAGCACAGCTGTCACTTGACTCCGGTGTTTTTTTAAATGTTAGTTGGATAGGCAAACTGGCAAACGTGCCACCTGATGGTAAGTGGTCGACGTCACCCATGAACTAATTTACCTGGAACGAGCCCAGGCAACTCATCTATGTGTTGCCTACCCTGAGACATAAGATGTTAAGTCTCGGTGCCAGTAATTACACTGCCTGTCTTGCCCTTCTCTCCGAAACACAGCAAAGCTGTTTCACGGGAGAAACAAGCAAGATGGTGGTACCAATGCAGTCGGGAGCGCGGCACAGCGCTTCCCTCCCACCGGTGTTATGTGAGCGAGATGTACATACAACCCCGGTCGTACCGGTCCAATTCGGCTGCAAAACAGCATGGCACTACCTCTTACAATATTTCGTATTCCCTAACAGAACCTTTACTAAAAAACCGGATTAAAACCATTTAACTTCGATGTTATAAGTCAAAAGGTCACAACTTTTTGTTACAAGACATTTTTCCCTATCAAACGTCGGGAGTGTAAAAAATTTTATAACCCGAGATAATACCCAAGTTGTGTTATTAGAATAACATAATTGACGTCCATAGATTCGTGCCTCGATGGAATGGTGCCTGTACAAACGATGGTAAGATTGGTCTATGTGCTCCCACTCGCGGGGGTCTGGATCTCATCGAGCTGAAGAGGGGGACCTCCGTCCAGCAACTGATCTCCAGGGCCGCTGAGGGCGTCTTCTCCATCATCACCATGTTCAGCTCGACTGATCACTACGTCTTCTACTATCACAGTGGGCGGAAGACTTTGAGGGTTTTTAGGTATATTTATTAGTGTTTTTCCAACGTATGTTCAAACTTGTATACTTGAAAGAAGAAGTAGTTAGAGAGATTCCATTGCTTATATTTACCCGAAGTACGGGTGGGTCGTTTCGCGATTTTGCCGTATCAAAACGAAACTATCTATCGCAGCGCGATAACGGTTTCTGAAACTATTTATTTTGGAAACTATCAATTACAGAATAGCGGCTTTGGCTAGCTGTTCTGATATCTGCCTAGTGCTAATTTTCGTGCAATACGGTTTTTGGGCCATTTCTATTATCATTTATTTATATTAACAGATCGAGTTAAAATTTTGTCGTAATATTTTTTACGTTAAATATTAGTTATTATTACGTTAAATACTCTTATGTATTGCGAAGATATTTATTTCTTTATGTACACAGACAAGTATTATGTAGGTATATTATTTACACGAAGCATTTATAATCCAACATTACCTACACGTAATATTATATTTACACAAGTAGTCTCAATTTACACAACTGACTGCTAAGAGTAATTATAATATATTTAAACTAATAAACTGTAGTAATTCAAATAAATGGTAAATGCTACCAAAAGCAAGTGCATGACCTTGACCGCACCGAGTAACCCAATTTCATTTTACCAATAAATCCAATAATTGCATTTATTGTTAAAGAAACGGGTGTCAATTTTTCAAATCATAGCTCATCTTGAGCACAAAATAAATATTACATAATTAATATTACATATAATTTACAATAAATATTTATTTTGTGTCTTTAGCGAGAGCGCACAGAAATGGCGCGGAACTGGGAAGTCAGTTTATATGCGGATTCTCGCTCTTACGTATAGCACTATCTCTGTCGAGTTCGTATTAAGTACTTCGGTTCGGTCGGTTATTCGGTATTTCTCGATACCGAAACGGCGACGGGCGAATAGCGATACCGTATTATGTGTGACGTCGCGCGCGTCGCACCAATAGATAGTTTTGCTCGATAAATAGTTTCTGAAACGTCAATAGATAGTTTTCGTTATTGCGCTGATAGATATTTATTGAAACTGGTTATGGTTTGAAACGTCCATCTCTAACCCGAAGTCAAAACTAAAAAGAAGGGGTGTTGACAGTTACTTAGGTATGTATGTATCTCCCCACCGTGGTTAAGGCCTTGTCATGGCGGTGGGGCTCAGTAGCTACTTTTTACCCCACTTATAAGAAGAGAGGACAAAAGAACAGGGGGCAACAGGCGAGGAAGGGAAACTCACCCCATTGTACTGTCCCGACATTGGGAGGGATTGTTCTGTGGTGCGGTACAACCCCTCTGTGGAGGTTGCGTCAGTCCCCTGAGGGACTGACTAGCCGTCGAAGTGCCCTGTTTGCTCAACAGATCCGGGACACCTCACCAAAGGCAGCATCGGTGACACTCGCCAGGTTTTAGTGGGTAGAGCTGCGTTCACTATCCAGCTTTCGGGCGTAGCGAGTCCCACATACCCGCCTGGGGAGACGCACTCCCCCGCGGGATGTCTCAGAGCATTTCCCGGCCATAAAGAAAAAAAAAGTTATGTATCTACACTTGTTGAGTAGCACCTAAACTACTTAGGATACACAACGCATCCATCATCTCGGGTGAATGTTTTACTTCAAGGATTTTACCTCTTATAAGAGCTTGTTTGTTCGTTTGCCTGTCCAGAAAATCTAAAACTATTTAAAACGGCAGCAAAATCTTTCACTCTAGAGAGAGAGAAAAGTGCATAATGCAGAAATATCGAGAGACTAAGGTAAAAATCATAATGAATATGCCGTTTTAAATAGTTTTAGAACTGAAAATAACCATGCTAATTTAATTATTTTTTCCAGAACAATCGATGGGCGTCCTATAGCTGAATATAGAGCCCCAGCAGAAGTAACAGGAGTAGCCAGCGCACACGGGGGCAAGGCGGTAGCTCTCGCCTCCCAAGACGGGTGCCTTACAGTACTTAATATAGTAGATCCGTACGAGTAGACATCCAAATAAAATATAAATATTCAAAGGAGATGTTTCATTTTGGGCCAGCAATATAGGTAAAAAGGAAAAAAATATGGGAATATCAGAAAAATACAAAAAAAAATAAGTTGAAGAAGGGTACAAAAAAGGTGTACAAAAATGAATATTTGAAACGTTTTATAATGTGATAACCCTATTTTTAGGGCGGCCATGACAGTTGTTTTAACATGACGTTTGACTAATAGTTGAGAATATAATATATTTATACTCTTTGATTTGGTTGTTAACCTTAAAAATTAACCCCAACATGTTGTTTTATTTATATACATCTCTCTCTATATATACAGTAAATAAAATATCTGTGTGTAGTCTTATTTTTTCGAGACCCAAGATTTTCAGAATTCGTGTTATTTTTTATAAAATCGCAGATATTACGATAAATGTCAATCATATTGTGACATTGTCAAAATGATATTCTTTGCATAATTCTGATCTGATCCGCCATGTTTACTTTGCGTTGTGTTGCTCTCCTTGGCGAAGTTAATTTAAATGTACATTAAAACGAAGCCAAATTAAATTAAATAAACAGATTACTATATTATGTAGCTATATTTACATAATATAGTGTACATAGTGCTAGCCACGCCTCATACATTTCTTGAAAATCTCCTTTCCCGTACTCGAGTAGGTTTTGTAGATAAGAAATAAAGTATTTATGGTTAAATAAATAAATAATAAAATGTGAATTTATTAATATTTCAATTTTTTATAGCATAGCAGGGCAAACAAGCAGTCTAAGACTTTTGGCGACTATCGACCCACATATCCGCACAACCAGAGATTATGCAGATGCGTTTTCCCTATCCTTGCCCTCCTTTTCCCTATCCCCCCTCCCCCAATGGGCTACCAGAAACTCGCAAACCACACAAAATACAGCAGCATAACTGTCACTTTACGGCGGTATTATGTGGGCGAGACACCTCGGTCGTGCCGACCCAATTCGGTTGCAAAGCAGCATGGCACTACCTCTTACGAATATCTTACTTCAAACAGCTTACCTATTTACCACTTACCATTATGTGGCTTGTGTGTGATCTAAATATCACAAAAAGGTGTTTATAATGAAAACCCAACTTACACATATTGTTTATTGTAATAAAAAAATAACAATACCGATAATTTTGGTAGTCTAAAATCACTAGAAATCATACTCTGATACATATATAAATAGCCTCGCTACCACGGTACCGTAGTAGTCCTCTGGGGTGTACAGTTCCATGGACACCTCCAGTTCTATACTCTGGGGGCCCTCCAGGGATTGGACCAGTGACGTCACAGATTCAATTCCGAATTGGGTCATCCTAAAAATATAGAAATAATATTATACAGACCGTTAATCCCTTTGTTAACGAAGTTAACATTTTGATCAACGGATTGATTTTAATGTTAACATTACATTTGTTAACGGACTCATTAACTTACTAAAAGTCCGTTAATGATTAATAAAGTAATTATAAGTCGTATTATAAGTTGAAATTTGATACTTATACATTATAATGTTATGTACCTACATATACCTAAGTGTCGACTTTCGTAGTATATGAAATTCAATTTAAAATGTCCTGCCTTTGCAATTTCTTTGCAATTTCTTTCGCAAATTGCAATATCATTTTTTCACTCATACTGAAAACTTCCACGGATAACCGGACAACCGCGATAAAATCCATAAAAGTTGCAATTATAAGTTATTCAATAAATTTTTAGAATACTCACTCGAAACTGTTAATATCTGCCTTCTCCTTGACCGAGGGAGGGGCGTCCACTCTGACTAGCTTCAGGTTGAACTTTGCATTTGCGTTGTGCCACTTCGGTGCCCGCATTGTGAACAGATTTACCTGAATAATAAAAATTAAGAATGACTGTGTTTTACCTATAAACCATTCACTTTTATTAATAATATATTAATTAATTGTCATCATAATAATAAAATAAGCAGGAGAACGGATGGCCGATGGGCCAATAAGGTTCAAGAGTGGAGGTCACGTTTAGGTGTACGAAGTATAAGTGCTAAAATTACAAAACCGACAAATAATACTACAAAGAAAGTACTCCTTAAATCCGTCCACTGTTGAACATAGGCCTCCCTCAATAAACGCCAAGATGCCGATCCCTTGCCCCTCTTATCCAACATGGACCGGCCACCATAGGGAGATCGTTTTCATTCTTCGTATATACATATCAAGTACTAATTCGGTGAAATGTGTAAACAGTAAGTAAAAAAATAAGAAATACCTTTGATTTTGACTCCGGTAAGTATAGTTTAGACACGAAGGTAATGAAGTGGTAGGAAAAGGTGCTGGGCTGGTGCGCGCACGCCCAGTCGTTGGGTGGGCAGTAAGTCTGGATTCTTGCGCAGCGACTGAATATAAATTAATAAATATTAACCAACAATCACACCACGTCAACCTAGCCAGTTTAAGTATTTGTGTTACCTACTGGTATTAGGAACGGAAGTAATTTATTTAAATACATAAACACACACACAACATCAGAGGGGGGTGAGTCGTTTTGGCGCTCATTGAAAATGGCCTGTGTTCAGCAGTGGACTATTCCAACAGTGGCAAGGCTGATGAATGAAATGATGATGATGAAGATGATGAGGATGATGAAATCTATACTAATGAATAAGTGTCGAAAATCCAAAAGCGCACGCCTCATAATCTCACTTTCCACAGTAAATTTGATTATTTGTAAAAGCCTGTCAGTTGCTTAGCAACGAATAACAGTCGGATATAATTATGACAATTCCTTTATTTTGGTCTGTTTGTTAGTTATGACAAATGTTCTAAATGCCTGAACAGATTTTGATAAGATTTTCCATTTTTTTTTTTTCGGAAGGGCTTGACTTTTCGGTTTGATGGCCTTTAAGCTCAATCGGTACAGTAAGTGAGCAGATGGCTCACTTAAGAAATATTCGAAAGGGGGACGCCCCCCTGCGCGCCCCGCACGGGGCGCGGTTCATCGCGCGCGCTGCTCGGGAGAGCATCATTTGGACTAGTCAAATCCGATACGGTTGACGAATCTTTTACGGTTGAATTTAACCTATCATCATGAGGGCCGGCCCTCATCCCTCCCTCAGGAGAGAGAGGCGGGTCATGCGCGGTGCCCAAGCAATCTAGCGGTAGCGTAGTGCTAGCGCTGTTTGCGCGGTCTGGGTTTGTGTCTACTCGTATCGGATTCGAACCTAAGCTTCCGCGATCGATCCGGATCGATGTGGTTTCCATGTGTAGGGTTTGACGTTGATTACGACCCCGAGGCCCAAGCGGTGTCCAGGTGTACCTAGCACCGTGTGTGTGTCTGTATATGCTGTGACGTTCGCGTCGCGCTTTTGTTTCGGGCAATAGTAGCTGAGAGATTTCGTCAGCTGGATCTGTTAAAAAGATTTTCCAAAGCAACTACCTATGTTTTATGTAGATTATGCTAAGTACTTTAAATTTGTATATGCAAAGATATTTTGTCGTGGAAAATTCTAAAAATTAAAATTACATACCATGGCTTTTAAATAATAACTTACTGGTTGTCCACAAGCCGGTAGCCAGATGGGCAAACGATGGTGTGGCAGCGGTATCCCCCCCTCGTGTTCAAGCACATTTCACTCTTCCTATCCGTGGACTTGATGCCAGCGCACGTAGCAATACCAGTTTCGCATTCATCGATATCTGGAAGGTATATAGAGCGGGTCAATAGTTGTCGGTCGTGACGTTCATTGGAAAAGGTCATTACTGGTAATGATGGCTGGAATAAGTAGGAAAAGCCATTTCAAACATCGTATACAATACATGATGCTGATGATGATGATGATACAATACATATTAAAATTCAATAATCATTCAGCATTCTCATGAATTCAGTTGGTACCGAAACGCCGGTAACGTAATTTTTTTTTAATGTTATTTGGATGGCTGTCAAACGTGCTACCTGATGGAAAGTGGTTGACGTCGCCCATAAACATTTTTTATTTATGATGTATGCCATCATCATCAGAAGGTAAACAAGCAGTCGGATCCTTATGGTGACTACCACCCATACTCATCCGCACAACTAGAGGTTACGAGGATGCGTGGCCCTCCATTTCCCTATCCCCCCAATGGGCCACCGGAAACTTACACACTGCACAAAAAGCGACAACAAAGCTGTCACTTTACGCCGGTATATTATGTGTGCGAGAGGTAGCAACCCGTTCGTGCCGGCCCAATTCGGAGGCAATGCAGCATAGCACTACCTCTTACAAAACATGCATATACTAGTTTACCTGGACCCTAACTCATTCACGTGTTGCACCTGAGACATAAGATGTTAAGTCTCGGTGCCAGTAATTACACTGCCTGTCTTGCCCTTCTCTCCGAAACACAGCTAAGCTGTTTCACGGGAGAAACAAGCAAGATGGTGGTACCCATGCAGCCGGGAGCGCGGCACAGCGCAACCTTCCACCGAATATAATAAACTTTGTCTGTCATTTGAAAGACTCTGTCCAATTCCAAACCCGTAAATATATCATCATCATTCCGTATCCATCCAATAATAACTTTGCTATGAAAATTTAAAATGTAATATTTACCACGTTTTTACCTTTTTCGGCCCTCGATATTTCGTCATTACTTAAGAATGTCTTGTTAACGAGGGTCTTGTAAATATTCTGTTATACATTTTTAATGATGATGATAACAGTACATACTGATTATACGTACCAATACAGCTTTTCTTGTCTTCAGAGAGCCGGTACCCTGATGGGCAAGCGCAGTGGTACCTGCCCTGTTCGTTCACACACTGGCCGACGCACAGGTTCTTAGACTTGTATTCTGTGCATTCGTCGATGTCTGAACATGTACTGAAAAAAAACCTCTGGTTTACCTCCTATCTTGAGGCGTAAGATAAGTCTCAATGCCAGAAATTACACTGCCTGTGTATTTTTATAAAGTCTAAACAATTAACGAAGTAACTGTTTAGAACAATAACTGTTAATTAACTCTGTTAGTAGCGGGGCCCAATTATGGCCACATGTATGGCCTTCAAGGAGACTGGTTCCCGCAATGGTCACTACTTACCGGTTGTCTGAGTTGAGCCGGTAGCCTCTATGACAGGTACATCTGTATCCACCCCAAAAGTTGTTACAAGTATGCTGACAGAGAATTCCAGGCCTGTTTTCTGCACATTCGTCGACGTCAATACAAACCTACAAAATATAGTTGAAGTATTTAAAATTATCACTGCAATATTATAAAAACTTGATAAAAAAAACTTTCATTCGACGTAAAAAGAGGGTTTATTTTGAACGCCATGTGTGTCTGTCTTTTTTTTCTTTAACGCTGGGAAATGCTCACCCTAGGCTACTGAGCCCCACCGCCACGACAAGACTTGAACCATGGTGGGGCTGTGTGTATGTCTGCGATATGGCTCTTCGCACTCGGTTTAGGCGTTTGAAGAATGAAGTTCTTTTTCCAGGATCTTTTATTGGGGATGTGAATTTTCGATTTATTTTATTATAATATGCTGCATAATTCAGACTCGAACACGACATTTCAAGAAATAATTTTAATTTAAACGTACATATACAATATATAAATTGTATCAACTACCTTATCGGCTTTCAGAGCTGATCGGAATCCTTTATGACAAAGACAATCATAGGAGCCCATTTTGTTTACGCAGTCCGCATTTTGAGAACAAGCAGGCTGCAAAAAATAGACAGTAAGTTTGATGAGAAATATAAAAAAATATTGAAAAACTAAATCAAATAAATGTCGTTTGTGTTGATAAGCGAATTTTTTTGTCCCAATTTTAAATGCTGGCCGTGGCCTCAAAAATGTAGGTTGCTTACGCCCGAATTCTCAAACGAATCTCAAATTTAAGACGTACTTAAACTCGTGTTGTCCCTCTTTTTTTTCTTTGAATCTGACACGTCGTAGCATGAGTTTTAGTACGTCTTAAATTTGAGATTCGTTTGAGTATTTGGGGGTTATTCATTTCACAATTTAAATTTAGATACTTTTGAAGGCGGTTAAATTTTTTCGATTCCTTTCCTTAACATGACGTTACGACTTACGTTACTCATATGATCTTATCAAACTGTCCGTCTGTCTGTCTTTCACACCTTTTATTGATTGACAAAAAAAAATAGGACTATCCTCACGTGACCATCGTTGCATACAATGGTTGCTATGGTGATGCATAGTTTTTGGGTATTACTTACATACTTTACAGCAACCATGGTCACGGTAAAGTATCCGAA
Organism: Helleia helle; assembly: GCA_963853865.1. NCBI lineage: Eukaryota > Metazoa > Arthropoda > Insecta > Lepidoptera > Lycaenidae > Helleia > Helleia helle. Next base: position 9,294,409 of record OY971434.1, read on the forward strand.
ACATCGGGCATGTAAAAAACTTAATAAACCGCGATAAAATCCGTAAAAGTTGTTTCATTATAATAAAACGTGTAAGGATTGATAACATTGTAACGTCACGCTACATCACGGTGTTCAGCATGATGTTATGTCATAAGGAGGCAACCGAGCAGTCGGAGCCAAATGGTACCGACGCCCATAGACATCCGCACAACCAAAAGTTATGCAGATACGTTGCCCTCCTTTTCCTTATCCACCCCGCCCCCCTCCCCGAATGGGCCACCGGAAACTCACAAACCACACGAAACGCGATAGCACAGCTGTCACTTGACGCCGGTATTATTTGAGCAAAAGGTACCACCCGGTCGTGCCGGCCCAATTCGCCTGACAATGACGGCAAGACTCACCATTCTATTGGACACAGCGCACTCGTCAATGTCCTCGCACTGGTGGTCTCCCACCAGCCTGTAGCCCAGGCCGCAGCTGCACGTGTACCCTCCATGCAGGTTGGTACACGTCTGCAGTGGCCCACATTGTGCCTCGCCGGTCGCACATTCATCTATATCTGTTACATGATAAATAATAAGATCATGGTTTCCTTATCATGGGACCATCCTTGGAATACCTCCTTTACAACAAAAAAAGAATCATGAAAATCGATTCACAATTGGGGGTAAATATCGATGAACATACACAAAAAAAATATACATACAGACGAACATAGCACATATACTGGGTCATGGATGTCTATTAAATATGTGTATTATATAATAAAAATCTTAAATATATGTATAGTATAAAAGTATTAAATATATTTCCGTTGTCTGGCACCCGTAACACAAGTTCTTCGAGAACTTACCACGGGACCAGATTGACGTGGTGTGAAAGCGTCTATAGATATTATTATTATTATACTCCTTTTTGGAAGTCGGTAAAATAAAATATTTGTGTTTTGTGTATTTTAAACTTATCGCTATGCAATTGTAACTAAGTCTTTCTGGATTTGTTTAAGCGTATTTTGTCGTTTTAAAATTAATTGCCTGTTAATTTTAAAACTCTAAAGATATTTTCAATTTATCAATTTATTGCAGATTATTTATTCTCCTTCAAAGTCATTAAATTTTCACAAGCTTTCATTAAACGAGCTTAAAATCATTTGACATATCTAAGTAATTATGATTAAATTAAATTGAAATAATGTTTTGTGAGTGCACTAGAAAGAATATTCATTCATTCATACAATATAGATTAATGTTTTCATTCATTACCATTTTTTTGTACTTTGTTGTTATACTTTTGTGACAATAATAATAATACCTTCACAAATATTGTCATTTCCCAATCTGGTACCCCAGGGGCAGCTGAATACCACACCAGTGTCAACCTTCCTTATTTCAGGCTCAGAGACTTTCTCCCCTCCTCGGACAGACGGTATGATTTCATTAGGGTCTGAAAATTGATAAGCTGTAACAATAATATAGGTAAGTCAATAGGAAAATAAAATTAAATTAAACAAAATTATGGAGTTTTTTTAGAATCATGTTTGATCACTCAACAAGTAAAGAGTTTACTTTTTAAGTCAGTTAATGTCCCATGAAGTCACATCTGGCCCATAATAACGAATCAACAGACACCTTTTTTATCAAAATCGGATAATTGGATTAGGCACTACAATAAGTATACTTTAAAATTAAATTTGGAAATTGTTTATGGACTCATTATAAATAATAATAATATAAACCACTATATATCCCACTGCTGAGCGAGGGTCTCCTTCTTGAAATTAGGCGATTTGGTTGTTGGGCCATTGTTCACCGATGCGTTGGCATGCAGGTTGGTGAACTTCACACACCTTCAAAAACTTTTAAACTCAGAGGGCATGCGTGTTTCCTCAGGATTTTTCCCCACCGGTGAGCAAGCGATGGTCTCATGTTCACGTAGATATAGAATAACCCATTTCAAGATATCACAAGGGTCAAGATGCGGGACCGCTCACTCAAGTGGCCGAGCACATACCCACTAAACCATCGTTGCTCAATGAACTCAATTAAGTCCCGTTAATTTTCTAAAATTCCATTAATAACGTACTTATTGTACGCTATGTACACTTGTTGCTGGGATTGGAGAATTGAAACAATAATTTCTTCAGAACTTTTCCTTTATTCCTCTTCTTAGTATTTCTTTACAAGTTTTCACTATTACTGGTAGCCGAATACTGAACTGATTAGTGGAAATTCAGCGCGATATTTATACAAATCTTGCCGTAAAGCATACTATTAGATTGACCAATCAGAGATCACTTTATTTCCCTCTCATTCTAACCTATATCCTATCCTTTCTAACATTGTTTAAACTTTACAAGTCATTTTCTCTTATTTTCTAATCAAATTAACATTGCTAATGCTTATAGGAATCTAAATAGACATTAATTCTAACAAAAAAACATAATTAAAACATTCTAATTAGATATTTAAAAAACACAGCATATTGCATCTTTCTCACTCTTACGTAAAACGAAAGTGACAGCAAGCTATGAGGTAAACTCGGTTGGCGTACAACCGAGTTGGGGCGAGTCAATTACATGACACAAAGTTTTCATATTAAACCTATCAAACTATATACTGGCCTATACTTATCTTAGTAACAATTAGTAGTTAGTATTTACATATTACAATTAGAACAATGACTATGTACATATTATAATTAGTTAGTTACGTGATCGATTGAGTCGTCCTGCACATTCCTCCCGCCGTGTGACTCCGTCGCATCTTCTCCTGGTGCCGGGACGACGTCTTCCTCGATGGGCAGGATCACCAGCTTCCTTACCGGTCGCCGTAGTACTCCTCCCTTGGTCTGGATGTCGACAGTTCTTACGACGTTGTCGGGTCCAGGGAATGTTGCGATTACTTTCCCTCTGAGCCATACGTTGCGCGGTGAGTTGGGATCGACTAGCAGTACGAGATCCCCGATTCGTACCGAAGACCCTCGTCCATGTGGCTCCCGCCGGTTCTGAAGTCCGGGGAGATATTCACGTAACCACCTTTCCCAGAATGTGTCTGCTAACTTCTGTACGGCTTGCCAGTTGGACTTCGAAATAATGTCCTTTTCTGGGAATCTTGCAAAGGTCGGTAATCTTCCTGGTCCTCCCAACAGGAAGTGGTTGGGAGTTAACGCTTCCAGATCTTCAGGGTCGACCGATACATGTGTGAGAGGTCGACTGTTGACGGTATATTCGGCTTCTGTCAGTAGCGTGGAGAGTACTTCTTCTGTAGGATGGCGTTCGTGGAGGGTTGACGTCAGGCTAGTTTTGACAGACCTGACCATTCTTTCCCATGCCCCGCCCATGAATGGTGCTCCCGGGGGGATGAATCGCCACGATATCTGTCTCTTCGCTGCTTCTTCAGCCGTTGCCTCGTCGATCGCTCGTCGTAGTTCTTTATCTGCCGCTTTCAGGTTCGTCCCGTTGTCTGACCAGATTTCCGTTGGACAGCCTCTTCTGGCCATCATTCTTCTCAACGCCATGACTGCCGTACTGCTGCTGAGCGATCCGGCTATTTCAAGATGTATCGCCCTCGTAGTTAGACATGTGAAGACGGCGACGTATCTCTTCTGATGTGAACGTCCGACGGTGACAGAGAGAGGTCCGAAGTAGTCCACTCCGGTAAATGTGAACGGACGTTGATGGTGAGCTAGTCGACAGGCAGGTAAGTCTCCGGTTCTTGGGAAAGATGGCGTTTGTGTCTTCATTCGACAGTGTAGACATTGTCTTATGATAGTACGAGTTATCGGGCGTATGCGTATAATCCAATATTGTTGACGACACTCGTTGATAGTTGTTTCTACGCCCGCGTGGTGTAGTTTATGATGGATATTCTTAATCCATAGTTTCACCGTCGGATGGTTGCCATCTATGACTACAGGACTTCTTAATGCTTCCGGTACTTCCTTGACGGCTGCGATGCGGCTTTTTAACTTGATGAACCCGTTCAGATATTCTATACTTATTTGATGAAGTCTGCTCTCCTTGCTGATGGGTTTCCCTCTTCGAATGTCATGAAGTTCTTGAGTGAATGCTTCTTGTTGAGATGACCGCATCAGAAGTTCTTCGGCTTGTGTAAGAAGTTCCGCAGGTATGGGAATGAATTTTCTTTCTTCTTTCTTTTGTTCTTGTCGTGGTATAATTCCTTTCTTTTTGTTACGTATGTTTTTCCAGATGGGATCCGTTTCGATGTTCTTCGAGTTTCTCTTATAGTGAACGGTTTCTTTCGTGGGCCGGCAGAGTTGAAGAAACTGAAGTACTCTAGCTGTTGTATAACGTAATCTATCCCAGTTGGAGAAGCGGGATACCTCGGGTAAGGCTTCTGCGAGTCTCGGAGTTTCGTCGACTGAGATGTGATGGATTCTTTCTTCTCCGGTTTCTTCTGTAATTGCGCTGCAAGATTGTTCTGTTGGCCATGACTCTTCGGGTTCATAGAGAAACTCTGGACCTTTGTACCACCTGTGGTTGGTGTCGAACGACGGTGGTACATTTCTTGTGGCGTCATCGGCGATATTGAGCTTGGTCGGAACCCATCTCCACTCGTTTACTGTAGAGCATTCTTCTATGGCTGCTAGGCGGTGCGCAACGTATGGCTTGTATGAGCGAGACCCTGTCTTGATCCAGGTAAGTACCGTTCTGCTGTCAGTCCAGAACGTCTTCGAATCTGGTTTCCTTTCGTGTTCTTCTATGGTGGCTTCTGCGAGTCTGGCTCCCATTACGGCGGCTTGTAGCTCTAATCTTGGTATTGAGGTGACCTTCAACGGGGATACTCTTGCTTTGGCCATGACGAGTGACACATTGACTTGACCGTTCGGGGCTACTGTTCTCCAGAACAGTGCTGTAGAGTATGCGGATTCGCTTGCGTCGGTGAAGATATGTAGTTGAAGTGACACGGCGTCGCTGTAGCCCAGGTAGCACCTTGGTATAGCCACGTTCGAGAGATTCCTCAGATGGAGTAGCCAGTTCTGCCAATCTTCTGAGAGGTCCTCATCAATCTCGTTATCCCATGATGTTCCGCGTCGCCATACTTCTTGTAGGATTTGTTTGGCCTTGATAGTGACCGGGGAGGCGAAACCGAGTGGGTCGAATAGAGACATGACAACCCTTAAAGCCTCTCTCTTGGTTGGTTTCTTCCCTTGAAACAGTGATGACGGTATTCGAGTCAGGTTGAGATTGAAGGTGAACTCGTCCCTGTCTGGTTTCCAGATGAGTCCCAGTACTCTCTCGACTTTATCTTCTGTCTTGTATAGTTCGATATCTTCTTGACCTTCCGTTTCCCCTATGGCCTCGAGAAGGCTAGGCGAGTTCGACTTCCATTGTTTGAGTTCGAAGTTCGCTTCCTTATGTATGTTCTTGACCTCGGTTGTGATGCGTATAGCTTCTTCTAAGGTTTTGAAGCTATCCAGATAGTCGTCAACGTAATGCTTCTTTACTATGGCTCTTGCGGCTTCTGGATGAGTTTCTTCATATTTCTTTGCGTTCAAATTCTTCACGAAGATCGCCGTTGCCGGTGAACTAGATGCGCCGAAGATGAGTGACGTCATTCGGTATTCATCCGGTGGCTGACTATCTCTTCTATCCTTTCGCCATAAGTACCGCAAGGCATCCCTGTCTTGTTCTCGAAGCTTTACTTGCATAAACATTTCTTTGATGTCCGCAGTCACAGCGACGGTATGTTGTCTGAACCGCATGACGACCCCTGGTAATGATTGTAGTAGATCCGGTCCTTTGAGGAGTTGGTCGTTGAGCGAGACTCCCCTAGTCTTGGCTGCTGCATCATGGACCACTCGGAGCTTATCTGGCTTCAAAGGGTTGACCACTCCGAAGTGTGGTAAGTACCACGTTTTATTCGCTGTCTTTGTCTTCGGGGCTGGCTCCGCGTATCCCTTGATGATGAGTGCTTCCATCTGTTCTGTATATTTTTGTTTTAGTCTGGGATCCCGATCGAGTTTCTTTTCGATGTTGTATAGGCGCTTCAACGAGTTTTCATAGTTGTTAGGGAGGTTGATGTCTTCTGTCTTCCATAAGAGTGACGTTTCGTATCTTCCTGTCTTCGTGTGGACTGTATTCTTTTCAAGGACTCGTAACGCTTGCTCTTCTGGATCTGTTGTCGGTTTCTTCGGATTGATGTATAGTGAGTCCATCGCGAAGTACTGCTTCATCATGTCTTCAAGGGTGTCTTCAACATGATCTTCTCTCAGGTGATGAATGTAGTTGATGTTGTTGCTTGAGTCTTTCGTGTGGCTTCCGTGAAGTACCCATCCGAGCGGAGTGAGCGACGCCACCGGTTGTTGTCTGCTTCCTTTCTTGACTCTTGAAGTGAGAAGAAGATGCCAGTTGTCTTGTCCAACTAGTATTTCGGGCTTCGCATGTGTATATGTGATGAACTCGCTGATGTCTTGAAGGTGTTGACATTCTTCAATCTTTTCTTTTGAAACCCTTTGAGTAGCCACATGAAGATTCTTGACTGTTCTAGCTTGAATTCTTTCTTCATGTTCATTCACTCCCCTTAATGTGATATTGACTCTTCTTGACTTATTTTCGGAGGTCTTCATCTCGTTGATGGCTTCGATGCGGAGCGGGTCGATGGGTCCTCTGGCGCCGATGCGGTGAGCTAGGTTCTCGTCGATGAGTGTCACCGTAGACCCATCGTCTAGTAGAGCGTATGTGTCTGTTGCTCCCGCCGGTCCCGACGCTGTGACTGGGATGATCTTCAAGTAGGACTGTCTTGTGGTTGTAGTCCAGGCAGAGTTGATTGCTTCAGATGACCTGTGGTCCTCTTCTGTCCTTTCATTATTCCTCGAGACATGCAGCATTCGATGATGATAATATTTACAGTTGTCGATACCACATGTTCGTTGTCGACAAGAATGGTTCTTGTTTCTATACCGTAGGCATCTGAAACATAGACGACGGTTTTTTGCGATATCCCATCTTCCCTGAACATCCTCTGCCTTGAACTTCTCGCAGTCCGTTATTGAATGTCCCGTGCCTTCACATATGAAGCATTTGATGGTTGGTTTCTCGGTGACATGGTTCACTCGTTGATGACGTATCGGTGTGGTGGGCTGCGGCTGTGAACCCACTTGTTCCGGTTGTGCGAAGGGTCCGCACAGCTCCGCTTCTCTTTTCATGAACTTGTCGAACTTCAGTAGTGCCGGCTCTTCTTTAGGTAGTGTGGCAGAGTAGTCGAAGTATCTGTATCGAAGTGTCGGTGTCAGTTTATCTACCATGGCCCTGGCGATTTCCGGGTTGTAGAGATAGTAGACGCAGTTCAATGCTTGTAGTGTAGACACGGCGTTTGTCACCTTAGTCGAGAATATACAGATGTCCCTTGGTGACTCGGAGAGACGTGGTAATGTTCGAAGTGTGTCTATTTCCATCATAGCGATTGATTCTGGTCTTCCGAATCTTGATTCCAGAGTCTTCATAATGTCGGCTGGGTTGGCGTTCGTGATAAGTAGACCATCGACGGCTTCCTTGGCTTTCCCTTTTAGGTTTCTTCGAAGTCTGTTGATATTCTCTGTCTTCGAGTAGAGCTTTTCGGTTTCTTCGTAACCTGCTTTGAAGTGAAGCCATTCTTGATGCGCTCCGTTGAAGACCGGTAGCTCCATAAGTCTTGGGCGCGCTGACTTGACGGCGAGTGTTATGGCTTCAGTCAATTGAGAGAGCTCTGACTGAGGATATTTGGTCGTCTTCTCTTCGACGAGGACTGGTGGCTTCAACTTCTTTTCCTTAATCGCGTTCGGTGGTTCTGGACTTCTTTCTCTTGCCACAGTGACAGGTTCTTCCATTCTTCTGTCTTCTGTGATATTTGGTTGTCTTGGTATCCTTTCTTCTGTGGTGGCAAGTTGATGAGGTTCGTTGCTGATCGCTAATACCGCCGATTCTGACTGACCTTGTAGCCAGGTATTGATTCGTGTGTTGGCTTCTATTTTCGAACACACGGAGACGACGTCATCGTGTTCTTCATCCGAGTCCGCTTCCAATACGGCGAGGCGAGCAGCGGCTAATTCGACTTGCAGGCGCGCTAACTCCTCTTTTGCTTTCGCTATTTTGTAGGCCTTCGTTGACTTGACGGAGGCGGCACGTTTCCTTTCTTCATGCTTGCCGGCTTCAGGTAGGCAAGCGATAACAGTATTGGCTCTTTGCACTGACGGCGGTGCGTCCCGACTGGCAGTAGTCGAGGGGCGCGGGGGGGCGAGAGCTTGAGATTCAGTATCCGGTCTACCAGTTGTTTCGTTAACGTTCGGGATCGTAGCCTCGGTACTACCCGACTGAGCGGTGGTCCGATCAGTGGTATCGGTCTGCGTGGTATCAGTAGTGCCAGTGGTACCGGAGGTGGCAGTATCGCCGGACGTTTGGGTTCGATATGAATCGGTAGTTTCGGAGGTCGTATGTTCAGTTTCTGACGCAGACTGTTGCGCTTCTTTTGACTGGTGTGTTTTGCGAGTGACCGGCATGTTCACTTTCTTGATAAAATCTTCACCGTATCACTTTCTTGAGGAAAAATTCTTCGCACTTTCTTCTCAATTATCCGGCGACCGAAGGACCATAAATGTACGCTATGTACACTTGTTGCTGGGATTGGAGAATTGAAACAATAATTTCTTCAGAACTTTTCCTTTATTCCTCTTCTTAGTATTTCTTTACAAGTTTTCACTATTACTGGTAGCCGAATACTGAACTGATTAGTGGAAATTCAGCGCGATATTTATACAAATCTTGCCGTAAAGCATACTATTAGATTGACCAATCAGAGATCACTTTATTTCCCTCTCACTCTAACCTATATCCTATCCTTTCTAACATTGTTTAAACTTTACAAGTCATTTTCTCTTATTTTCTAATCAAATTAACATTGCTAATGCTTATAGGAATCTAAATAGACATTAATTCTAACTAAAAAACATAATTAAAACATTCTAATTAGATATTTAAAAAACACAGCATATTGCATCTTTCTCACTCTTACGTAAAACGAAAGTGACAGCAAGCTATGAGGTAAACTCGGTTGGCGTACAACCGAGTTGGGGCGAGTCAATTACATGACACAAAGTTTTCATATTAAACCTATCAAACTATATACTGGCCTATACTTATCTTAGTAACAATTAGTAGTTAGTATTTACATATTACAATTAGAACAATGACTATGTACATATTATAATTAGTTAATTACGTGATCGATTGAGTCGTCCTGCACACTTATTATTTGCTAAATAATACTACATATGCGCCGGCGATAATCTTCTCACGTCCAAAAGTTAACGGATTAACAATCGACGTTAACTCCTGTTAAATGTTCCAAAAGTTACCATTTTAATGATTACCGTTAACTTTTCTATGAATGGATTAGCTATTAATGAGTTAACGGTGCCCCCCGCTAGAGATAAAAAGACAATTCGGTCAATTTAAAAAAGAAATTACTTGGTTCATTTCGGTAGCCCGGTGGGAAGCGACCGCCGGTCGTGACGGGCCAGCATCTGTGTCTGTCTTCATCAAACGACCAGTTAGGAAGACAGTCGCACCTGTAACCACCCTCCGTATTGATGCAAATCTCCACCGCAGCGCAGTTGGCTTGGCCGTTGTTACATTCGTCTATGTCTGAAACGTTTCATTTAAGTCTTTAACGCTTGACAATAACATTAATAACCCATTAACTTAACGTAATTTGCAATTAAAATGTATATTTTACTAAATTATGATTGTACTTAAAAAATCTCAACGTGATAACAAAAGAGCTAATAATCTCTATGATAAGAACCACCTGCTTTCAAATAAAAAAGCACCAAAAGCGGTTCAATCTTTTTAGCACTTCATTGCCACATGCAGACACACTAAGCCTGTTTTAAAGTTGAAGACTAATGATAAAGGGATATACTTACATAATCTCTCATAGATCAATAACACATTTCTTTTCAATAAAATCTATAATTGAGCCCCAGTGTTGAAGCGCGTATTATTTAAAACATTATTTACCTTTAAATTTTTAATGCTTTTATGCTTCTATCTAATTGTTAATGTCACAAGTCATTCTAATTTCTATCAATCACGTTTCTAACCCCAACGAACTTACAATAAGACCCGGTTCCCATGACAAGCGTTTTGATGACGCGCGTTTACAACTACTTCCATACATTTTATTTAAGGCGTTCACATGCGTTAGTTGTATGTAATTGCAAGCGCGCGTTAGCAAAACACGCATTAAGGCGACGCATAATTCTAACACCGGACAAGCGACAGAGGGGACTGACCATCCTGAGCGGGGCGAGGCTCTTCATACGCGCGCGAGCTTATAACTAAAGAACGTAAACGACAAAATTGTTTTTGTTATTTAAATACGTTAAAAACGATAATTGGAGAAATTCCTAGTATTATTTTAAATAACATGTATAGACTCATCTACGAAGAAAGTTAAGAGGCTTAAACCGGTCGCGTTCGTCCATAACATGTGAAACTTTTTTTAAAAAGAGCTATGTTTAAGTAAGAGGTAGTGCCATGCTGCATTGTAGCCGAACTGGGCCGGCACGACCGGGGTGGTACCTCTCGCTCACATAACACTGGCGTCAAGTGACAGCTACGCTGTCGCGTTTCGTACGGTCTGTGAGTTTCCGGTGGCCCATTGGGAGGATAGGGAAAAGGAGGGCGGCGCCTCTGCGTGGCCTTGGTTGTGCGGATGTGTATGGGCGTCGGCGCCGTAAGGCTCCGACTGCTCGTTTGCCCCCTGATGACATTAAAAAAAATGTTTGATATTTTTTTCTCTGTTACAAAAGTTACCTAATCATGTATTGAAAACTAACAAAATAAGGTTTTTATCATCAACTATTAGGTCACCAAATTATATTTTTATTCGTTTTGGAATTATTGAAATAAATTGTAATTATTGATGCCAATATTTCCAATGCGTCCTCTTAAACGCTTGTCAGGGCTTAATCGACGTTAAAGTACAAGATTTGATTTCCTCAACATCTAACACTCAGCAATAATTATAGAGTCGTAGCTTCTGTAATAATCGTCTCCTCTTTAAGTCCATTAAAATTTACGTTATTTCAGTTTTGTTAAGAATATCAATATTAAATTAACTTTACCGTTATATATAAAAGAACATACCTTCACATTTGCCAGTTTGCGAATTAAACTGAAAGCCCACATCACAAGAGCTTCGAGGTCTGAACGGGCGAGAAATAACGTTCCGATGATATGGATATCCATAGAAGTAACCTGGAATTTATCAAGAAAAATTCTTTAGCTATACGCAAACTATCTTTACCTTAGATAGAGAAGCGATTAAACCGCACGCCCATACCGTCTTTACCATAAGGGCATGTGCCCTGAAATGCTAAAAAATCACACAAATATAGTTCACAGAGACTTGAAAAAATAATTAAAATTACCTACACTAGCTTTAATAAAATTATGGGAACATATTATTATAATACATAAAAGTAATAATAAACTACTAATAAGCAAAATATTTTTTGCTTATCAGCTGTTTATCTTTTTCTCAATAAGCATACATTTTTGTGAGTAGATAAAGACTTACTGCTTGTAGACGAAGTTGTAGGAGCAGGTGTAGTTGTCGTGGTAGTAGAAGTAGAAGTGGAAGTGGAAGTGCTAGTAGTGGAAATTACTATGGGAATACACAACCCAGAAGAGAGATCTCGTCGGAAGTACGACCCACATTCGCAGCGGTAGCCACCTATAGTATTTCGGCACACTTCGGTCAGACCGGAGCAACTGTGCCTGTTAGTCGCACACTCGTCGATATCTGTAAACAAATATTAGAAAAAAAGTATATTCAAGATGCCATAGCATCGTTTACAGAAAATGAAAAACCAATAGCCGGTGGGCTGTGATATCTAGAGTGGAATATCGACCATATATTGTAATATCGATATCTTCCACACAGACGAGACGATGATTACCGTTTAACAATGGGTCCTAGGTAGATGCAAGGGGCGGCAGAATGGCTGTCTTAGCGTTAATTTAAAGAAGCCCATGTCCAGCACTGGACAAAAAAAGGTTACTAATGATGGTGATGACAACAATAGCGAATATATTATAACCCCCGACGCAGAAAGATATAGACATATAATCATTTCAGCGATTTCAAAGCTCTATAGCTCTTTTGTTATGGCGTTTTTTTGATGTTATAACGTCTTAAAAATCGATAAACACCGGCTGCACGCATGAAAAAGCATGACTCATTGTTACATTCCGCCTGAGGCGAGCGTGCAAGCGAGAGCTCGGAACAAGCGATAGTAAGGCACGATCGGCCTGAGCGTTCGGCTTGTGACGCATTATGACGTTATCATGTAAAATTATAATTATAATTAAATCATGTCCATAAACCGACTTGACAAACAGATAGGTTTTTTTAGTATAGTATATAACCATTTAATATATTTTATTGGTTGTTTGGAATTGTTTCTTTGACTTGTATTTGCTAGTGCATTATGACTATATATTATACTTCATATATATCTTACCATAACAAGCACCATAGGAATCTAATTCAAACCCTATTTGACAATTCGTCGGTTTCTCGTTTATTTTTGTCCATTCGTTTTTAGGGACCATATTTGTGTCTACGATTACAGATCCATCTTCTCGCTTATCGGCCTCCACCGTAGCAGTTTCCTTTCCAACATTAATATTTACCAAAACTGGAGACGTGGGTTGCTCTGGAAGAGGACTATAAGTTGTTTCCGGAACAGTGGAATATATTTCTGGTATGTCATTTTTTTCAGTATTAGGTGACTTCGAATCGATTGTTTTTGGTATGGGTGGGTTTGTAAGATAATATTCAGTACGTTCTCTTGGATCATACGGTGGATATTCTGATTTTATATTTGGCTCTTCTGATGTACTTGGTCTATTAGTTGTTGTTAGTATATCTATTTTATTACTAATTTCAGATATGTCTGGTTCGAATTTTGTTCTATGAGGTTCTTGGTCTGATTCTCTAAAAGCTGGCTCTGGACTTTCTGATTTATTTTCTATTTTTGTTGTTACAGTATTGTCTACTGTGTTTGGTTTTTCTACGATTGAGGTCTCATCGACCTTATCCGGTTCAATATCTATTGAAGGCTTGGAAGGATAAGGTTCTGGAATTGTAGGATATAATTTAGGAGTTGCAGATGATATTAAAACTGTGGTTGAAATTGTTGTTGAAGGCGTAGTAGTAGAAGTTGTGGTAGGAACAGGTTTCGACAATGATTCATCTTTGGTCTTATTGACAATTATGCCGTCTTCTATGTCTTCGCTGAAAATTAAAACCTTTTTTAATCAAGATTTTTGAATTTATGTTTTTCACTATCAGCCTTAAAATGACTAGCAATCAAAGCGCATTTTAATATTTGAATTAAAGATTAGTGGATACAATAATAATCAAGACTTTGTCTAATCAAAAATCCAAAAACATTAAAACAACTTACTCAGAGTCATAGTAATATTCATATTCGGCTGGTGCAGGGGCCGGTGTGGTCGTTCTCTGACATCGGAAGGATCCGGGTATATTAAAACAATGGTACTGTGGGCCTGCACGATCACAGTTATGTATGCCGAGCGTACATTCATCGATATCTGAAAAAATAATTAGCCCCATTCATAGCCGTTTGGCGGAGTACCGGCCGTCTTGCCATTGATTTCAAGAGGCCTACGCTCAGTAGTAGACGAGAAATGCTGATAATGATAATGATGGTGATAATTTACTTTATTAAGATCATAATATTTTTATATTTTAGCAGTCGATTTAATATTATTAGATTTTATTGAGAAGCCGGATAAGTAGAAGCTTTATTATGCGATTATTTATAGTACATTTTTCTTGGTATTTTTAAATGTTTTTTTGGCTAATAGCATGGATGTAGAATTAATTACAGAACCTAGCAGATATCACAACACTTTGGAATCAAATCGAAATAATACAAATTATAAAAATATTATTTGCAACATCGTTAAAAGAGCAATTTTGTCGAAGAATTCAATATGTATTTAAAAAGCCTTTGCACGGAAATCAGGACACACTTTATATTTTTTTTTTTTGATATTTCTCGATTTTTCTTGGACCGTTTTTATCTCCAGTACCCAAACGACTTACCTTCACATTTCCCAGTAGAATGGTGCAAAGTGTAACCAGTGCCACAGGATATGAAACGCACGCACAGGTACGAGCCAACTGTGTTGTCGCATCTTTGCGACTCTGGTATACAGTTATTTTGGTCTGTCGCGCACTCGTTTATATCTTGAAAGATAAATTAGCAATTATGTTAAATAAAATGGAGGGAAACAATAGTCAGAAGACTTTTTAAGAACCAGAAGTCCTTAGTACAATATATTTTACCGTTTTGAGCGCAACTTTCTCTGTATTTACTTAGATTTACAGCTTTTTCTAAATGATGATTTACTACTACTTTTGAGTTGTCGTCATCAAGTCGTCGACTTCAAAAAGGAGGAGGTTATCAATTCGTCGGAATCTTTTTTTTTTTTTTTTTTTTATGTATGTTACCTGATTACTCGACAATGGCTAGACCGATTTGAAAAATTCTTTTTTTGTTCTAAAGGGTATACTTCCCAAATGGTCCCATGATAAGGAAATCAGGATCTGATGATGGCGACTAGTGCGTTTGATATATTTTTTATAAAGTGTTTTGAAGGACTACAATTTAATGAAGGTATGGAGTCGATCTGATGCTGGAGCCGAAAGACAATCGAGGGAACTCCTCAACGATTTACATCAGTAACCTTGTGATTTACATCAGTAACCTTGATTAGTTTGTAATGATGAGAACTTTACACCTAGATGTGTTGTGACTGCCATTAGGGGTCTGATGATGAAGACAAAGGACAGTTAAAGGAACTCCTCAACAGTTTACAGTAGCTGGGTCGTTCTTCTTTTTAACCTACAATTTGATAAAACATTTGCTCAATTTCGAAAAAAAAATAACCTTACTCGTCAGTATGTATATATATATATATATATATATTCTGGTAGCAGAATTTCTATTCTATCGGATAAAGTTTTTGGCTAAGAAGTTTATAGATTTTTACACGATTTTCGAAACCTGAAAGATTGATCCGACAAAAAATTTTACACCTCCGTCACGAAATCTTTTATTTTATTTTATCGTATACTCTTCCTCTAATAACTTGTACTTTTGTAATACATTAATTAACTAAAGGAACTTTTAGAAAACCTATTAAAATAATACATTTGTATTTATAAAATATGTTTTATTCATGATCACACACCACTCTGTCACATTTTCTTCTAACATAAAGTATGTTTTTGCTAAAAATCTGCTTTTACTATCATTTACAAATAAATATGAATATCACAGACGGCAATATTATCAACTATTATAATTAAAAAGAATCTAATATTGCACTAGTCACAACAAAATATATAAACGACCATAACAATTTTCCTACCAGGAGACAACATCGTGACAGAGTCGTAACCTATGTGACAGAGTTGTTATTCTAGGGGATACCAGGATACGTTTTAGAATAAAACTGTTACTAATGCTATAAATCTTTGTCAGTCTTCAACATTGTCATATAAAATAACATGAGATCGAACTTAGATAATTAATGAAATCACAATTGAGAACCATTAGAGTTTAGAATAAGAGATTCGTATTTTAGTAAATTAAATGACTACTCATTCGTCTTAAGTAAATAAAAAAATCTAGTTCAGAAATAAAATTCCCCAAAACATAAAATAAAATAATCATCATTAACAATCCAGCAAGACGATAATTAAATTTGGAAGCCTTAGATATAGAAAGTCTTATTTTCGAATACTGACAACGGCTCTTCGAATTGGAAATGTTGTCTCTTTCCCTTTTTAATTATATTTGGAGCCAGTAAGACTTTAATCAAGTCATCAAAAGGAACATCCGATATGTCACTCTCCACCAATTTAAAGATTCTTCTTCTTCCACTATCATCGACAGTTTTTAGGAACATTACCAAAACATCGCCTTCTTCATCGACGGTACTTGTTGCTACTCCAGCGTAAGTATATTGGATTTTTCTCTCGCTTCGTACTTTAACCAATACGTGTACTCCAGCTTTTATATTCATTGGATGAATGTCTTCAGGCTGGAGTGTTTGGTAAGATGTACCGCAGACGGCAGTTTTATCAGTTTGGATCTTTCGTTTTAAGTGTTAATTTAATTCGTGTCTCTCTGCACAATTACTTTATTCTTATGTAATAACCACATAGGTAAAACTTGTTTGTAACTTACATAAGCAAGTATCTCTTCCATTTACAGGATTTGAAGTACCGATTGAATGAGGCGTTTTTCTTCTCGACTTTTGACATGCTTTATATAGTTGTTTAATGGCATTAGAAAAAACGCTGTATTTCTTTGTATTCTATTTCTTTCATCTTTGTTGCTGCTGCTATCTTTTTTGAATTCCTTTGCAATGTCTTCTTATATTTTCGAACTTTCTTCTCTAACTGGTTTATTTTTTCTTGAAATTTAATATTATCTCCGTAAAACTTTGTTCTATCTCTTTTCACTTTCTTTCTTCCCCTTGAACTACAACTAGATACTTCAGAAGGATTCGGTGTTGCAGATGGAGTCATTCGTGGGGTTTCTGGTATTGATGATGGAGCCGGCGTGTTTAAAAGTACTTCTTCTAGCATCTTTTTCTTCTTCCTTCTTTTTTTATTTCCTTCTTGCCATATTTTCTTTTTGATTCGATGTTCTTGCATGCTCACGTCAGCCACTAGCTTCTTTCGAGCATGGTATCTTTCTAAATCCTTGCGCTTTATTTCAGCTACCTTCTCAGGGTGTTTCTGCTGGTGTTAATGACTTCTTTTTCGCTATGATGGTATTTGGAAATAGAAATAAGTAATAAGTTAAAACATACGAGACGATCAACATAAATAGAACAAGAATATCGTTTATTTTACCTCTCCGTCACGTTCTTTACCACTCCGTCACAATAAACATGTGACGGAGTTGTCGTGTGACGGAGGGGTAAAAATTTGTTAATTTTAAGTAAAAAAATTATTTGGTAAGAATAATAACTATATTTTTAATTAATTACTTACGTGACGTAGCGGTAGCCGAATTAACCCACGCACCTCCTATCACAGCTTTCTGGCGACTGACGCACTGTCTCTTGATCCCAAAGGGGAAATCGTACCAAGGGGGGAAGGCTGTCCAAACCGCCAATGGCAGGCCACAAAGACGAGCGGCACAAACGCGTATTTCGAAGACAACCCACGTGACAGAATTTACAAAATAAAACGTTAGGTAGTAGGAGACAAGTATTTGAGATTTTTTAAATTAATATATTAAAAGTGATAGAAAATAGAGGTTGCTATTAAATGATATGCAATATATTTAGGATTTAAAAGATATTTTTACGTTTTGTGTCATCATATATTTTTTTCGTAATATTATGGATTAAACGCAAGCCGAGGTAGCGGGAGACACTGTCATCAAGTATGAAATACACTTCTGTCACGCGGATTTACAACTCGGTAACGTACTTTTTACAATGAAATTATTCAATACTTAAGTTATTTAATCGTGCACAGTCATTATGTGTATAGTACAGTGCATGTTGAAATACAATTAAGAACAAATAATAGCAGTTTCCTTGGTTTTTTTTTCACTGACTGGTGGAGACACCTTTTTGTAGGTTAAAAAGAAGAACAACCCAGCTACCTTGTGTTTGGACTTAATTAATTTAAATTGTTGAGAACTTTATACCCATATGGGTTATAAGCGCCATTACAGGTGTGATGATGGAGACCATACACAGTCGAGGGGAATCCTCGACGATTTACAGCTTTTATTGGGCTTACTTCATACGGTAAATAATATTATGCCAAAATCATGTAATTTTATTACTTGTCGTTGTTAAATGAACAAAAAACAACTGTGCATTGGAAACGCATCATAATATCCATTCTATATCTATATATTGGTGATGTTCTATACCTATATATTATAATGGAATTATTTAACGAATAGCAGCAAATCTGCCGTGATTGCTTTCAATTAACATGTATATAAAGTTTTACACAATTCCATTTCGGTTTTTTCATTTGTTATGTAATTAATTAAACCCTTTCTACGGTCATCTCATTAATACAGCGCTATTTAATCTGAGCAACGCGTTTAATAGTTCTACCCATATTTCAAAATTTGAAATCACTAAAAATGAAGAAATAAAAAAAATTTAAACAAAAATTAAAACCGACTTCAAATTAAAAACAAAAAAAAAAACCACTAAAAAGTAATAAAATAATTTCCTTAATTTTTGTGCCTACAAATAATCAACTTGTTTTTCTACTAATATACAATCTTTGCGTTTACCACGTCATTATTGTTACTTTTGGAGTCGGTGTCAGCCCAGGTAGGTAAGGTAGGTTAGGAGGTAGGTACATCAACAAATAGGACACCGGCTTCAAAAGTAACAATAATGACGTGGTTTTTAATTTGAAGTCGGTTTTAATTTTTGTTTAATCAGAGAAAAATTTGCAAAAATCGGACATTTATAAGTTCTAAGTATAACAAGCATGAATGAATGAATGAATATACTTGTGCACACACAAAATAACAAACATGAAACACTAGAAATTTAAAAGTTAAAAATATAAATGCAGACACAAAGGCGACATTATCGCTGAAAAGCGATCTCTGCCAAGTAACCTTAGGGTAAAGGAAATATTGAAAAAAAGATTCCGACGAATTAATAGCCTCCTCCTTTTTGAAGTCGGTTAAAAAAGCAAAAACATTATCCTACTAATATTATAAAAACGAAATTTTAAATGTATGGACGTTTGTTACTCTTTCACACAAAAACTACATGGATTTTAATGAAACTAGAATAATATAGCTTATATGTACATTAAAATAACACGAAGGCTAGTAAAGTACTACACTGGAATTGGAAGTGCGTCGGTGAAACCACGGGGCGCTGCTAGTATTTAAAAATACCTACTGCAGTCAGTTTTGTCTATGTTCTCTTAGGTTTATAATCTTTTCTGCGGATGACATAATATAGCATACTTTATTGAATATTTTTTTTCCTAAGTTCCTAAGCTCTGAAGAATGTCTCCTACATCCACACTTAAAACATACTCACATGCATCTTTATACTACTTCAGTATAATATTTTGCTTACCAATACAAGCCCCTGTGGTAGGGTCCAGTTCGAAGCCAAGCTTGCAGCGACACTCATGACTTCCGTTCATGTTCAGACAGTGTTGGTGCTGGTCACACAAGTGGGTACCTTCCACACATTCGTCTATATCTGTTAAGAAAAAAAAACAAATTTGAAATTCTCATTCCACTTTACAAGGTATCCACGACATCAAATTGAGGTTCCACTACAAGCAAGAATATATTATTTCATACTCAAAAAAGCTGTAAAAGCTTTGGTTCTTATTCTTCTCGCTTCCTCAATGCGTAGGTATTACTAGTTATAGTAGTATTATAAAGAAACTGAATTTCAACTAAATTTCAACATTAAATATAAGCAGAGAATGGTAAATCTAACCTCAAATTGGGTAACGCAATTTGTATACTTAGATACACTTTAGAACGAGGAGCGCTGATGCCTGATATACAAACTGCTTCCCAATCTTTTTAGGTTCCAGATGTAAAAATGTATTTGTCTTTGTAACAAATTGTTTTATAGTAAACTAGCTGGTGCCCGCGACTTCGTCTGCGCAGGATAAGGTTTTAGTTTTTTTTATAGAAAGTATCCTATGTTACTTCTAATACCTCCAAGAATATGTGTACAAAGTTTCATGATGATCGGTTAAATAGTTTTCGCGTGAAAGCGTAACAAACATCCACGCTTTCACATTTATAATATTATATAGTAAGGATGTAAGGATAAATACATATTATAACAATATATACATGAAGGAGTAATTTAAACAAGCTAATAAAATGTAAGTACACCTAATGTGACATAAGTAAACCCATGCAGTAAGTGAAGCCAGTAATTACACTGCCTGTCTTGCCCTTTTCTCCGAAACACAGCAAAGCTGTTTCACGGGAGAAACAAGCAAGATCCTTCCCATCGGTGACTTGGGTTAAATGTAAGTCAATTACATTAAAAGAAGCATATACCTAGCGGAATTAACACATGCTGATATAGATCATGAACTTGGCTATTAGAGGGGAATACAATCACAAAGTACTTTATTATAGATGACTGTCACAGCGCTTCCACATTTCTATAATCTAGATTTGAAATCGTACATTGGCTGGCCATTCTTATAATAAAATGCATCATTAATATAATAGATATCTAACAACCTATTTTATTGCTCTTTCACGCAAAAACTACTGAATGGATTTTGATGAAAGTTAACATCATTTTTCATTTTTCCATACAGAGACTTCCCATTGACTCCCACGGGAGTCTCACAGGAGGAGTGGGACTCTAACAGTGGAAATGGGAAATACGCGGGTGTAGTATGTTATAAGATGATTATTGGATCAGAAAATATATTAATTTTACCTTCACATTTATTTGTAGCTGGATCAATTCTCATGCCGTCAGGACACCTCGGTGGACCGCCTCTGAAAGAAAATTGTTTCTTAATTTTATAAGGATTTAGTTTAGTAATAATATAATGAGAAGGAATTTACGGGGCGTTTCTGACTACCAAACACTAGCTGTTGCCCGCAGCTTCGCCCGCGTTAATTCAGATTTACGGCCGTATACAGAGTGATGATGATTATTTTTGTAGCCTAAGTTACTCCCTATAACATCTCTCCCAAAATCCCGTCAAAATCAGTCCATCCGTTTTAGAGTTTAGCTGGAACAAACAGACAAATAGACCGACAGACAAAAATAAAAAAGATACTTTCACATGAATTTAGTGAAAAGCTGTTAGTGTAAAATTACAGACAGAAACTTCAATTTTATTTATTCGTTTAGATTTTAGATGTTACTCGCCCGACCCTATATCAACTTATATCAGGTGGGTTAGCCAAGATGCCATTCTATAATCGTAAACGCCAGTAGAAAACTAATAAATGTATGCATATGATATGTTACATCGATGAATAACGGGGTCTTAAGGTTAAACTTAGGGTTAAGGAAAAAAATTCATACATGTGACAGTGAGAATGTAGACTGTAATAGTTGCACCTGCCATATTCTTGAAAAAGTAAAGGTTGTTATTAAGTACTTGGGCGTATTATTGGATAGTAGACTAAATTTTAAAGACCGTATAGATTTAACTACTGTAAGAGTGAGAAAATTATTTCCTATATTTAAAATATTGAGAAATATAGTTGATCAAGACATACTGAAACGAATATACTACGCGCTGTGTCAATCACTGATCACATACTGTATATCTGCTTGGGGCGGTGCTAGTAAAAGTAATCTTAAGAAGTTGGAAGTAGCGCAACGAACAATTTTAATTTTTAAAGATCTGTACTTTTAAACCATATCTGTACCCGACGAAACAGTTATACGAGTATTGCCAGGTGCTAACAGTTCGTCAACTTTTCCTTCAATCTATCATACTAAAACAACACACTTGCGTTAAGTATCAAACTGAGCTTTTATCGAAAAGAAGGAATTTTGATGTATGTGATGTAACACTTTTCCCTAAAACTAGCTTTATTTATAGATTCTTCATCTTTCTGGGCCCTTACTTATACAAAAAAATTAATAAAATTCTTCATATATACTCCTTAAATAATAACAAATGTAAAAAAACTGTTACTATGTGGTTGTTGGAACAAACCTATGTGGATACTGAAAACCTGCTTGAAATAAGCATGCCTTGATGTAAATGTTAACTAAATTATTTTATTTTATTAACTATTAAACAACACACTTATATACAATACATATAACACATACGCACATACACATAAGCATAAACAAATGCACACTCATACGCATACATTGCATACACACAGCACATCCTAGATTTAATTTGTTTTCTTTCTCTTTTTTCACACGTCTTACGTTGTCTTAGATAAGTAATAATTATAATTGAATGTGAGAGGGCCTGGGGATCTGTAACACAGATTACTAATCTAGTACGGACTCCAGTCTCTCACAAAGGTTGTACATGAACTTGTGACTAAGCGACAGGATTAAATGTGTTTAATTTAATGAGTATGTAAACCTTTGTGAAAGAAAAAATAAATAAATATATCAATATCAATATCAAAAACAAGTCGCTCATCTTTCCATACAAACGCAGAACAGTAATTACTACAATGTTTGACGTTGACCATCAAAAACTATACAGTGTGTTTTTTTTAAGTGGGACAGTATGGGGAAATCCTAAAGTATAAGAGATACAGGGAAACTGTCTTAGGAAACATTAGGTACTTTTTTGTGAAAAAAAAATTGGTATAGTCAAAATTTTGGTCAAGTGTGAGTTGTCCCTAAAAATTGATTAATTTTGATGAAATTTTTTTTGACGCACATCTACTCAGTTTCATGAGGGGATCATTTTATTGTATGGGAAGAAAAAAATCGGGACAGCAGAAGTTAGGTAAATTTAATAAAATAATTTTACATTAAAGTAAATGTTCAAAGTGGCCTCCCTCTTGTCGAATGCAGGCACGAGCGCGTTTCAGAACACCTCTGGTAGCTTTAGACAAGGCGTTGTGATGTATGTTGTTCAAATGATAATGCACTGCGTCTTTTAACTCTTGTACCGAGTTGTAAGTATCTGCATAAATTCGACCTTTAAGGTACCCCCAAATGAAAAAATCCAACGGTGTTAAATCGGGTGAACGTGGTGGCCATTTAATAGGGCCATTTGTGCCCATCCAGCGATCAAGAAAATCATTTAAAAACTGTTTAGTAGCGATACTATTGTGGGCAGGGGCGCCGTCTTGTTGGTAGATGATATTATTCAAATTATTTAATGGAATTGCCATATCTACTAAATCCACAGCCATGTTTAATATTTCCTGATATTTTTGACTATTCAATGTTCCATGGTAAATTTGAATGGCAAAGATTTTATTATCTAATATTGCACACCAACAATTAAAGGAAAAGCGGACCTGGTTATGGGTTGCCGTAGTTCAGAAGAGGTTTGTACGTGCCCAAAAATGATTATTTTTTCTATTGTACATGCCATTGTTTGAAAAATTGCATTCATCTGTCCAAATAATCCGGCTTGGGAAAGACGGGTTTCTAATCAAGCATACTACAAACCACTGGCAAAATGCTAATCTCCGGTCAGTGTCTGCTGGAAGCAATGCTTGTACAAGATGACCTTCTATGTAACACTTGTACTTGTAAGCCTTCAATACCTTTCGTACTGTAGATCTATGCACACCGATATTGTTAGCAGCTTCCCTCAATGAGGCTTTTGGGTAGGCTTCAAAATATCCTAAGATTGCGATAGTTGTAAATTCATTTATTACTGTGGCTCGTCTCTTCCGTTTTAGAGTAAAACAGCCTCCCTTTCTTAAATTTTTCACCAGTTTGTCAAAAATTTTGCGGTTCGGTTGATCGCGGTCCGGATAACGTTCCCGATACCACTGTAACGCATTCACAGAGCTACGATAATTTAAACAATACGCTTCAATTAAATCTACTTTATGCGAGTTTGATAATTCCATGACGAAAACTTAACTTAACAAAAAAATAATACTTTAAACAATGAAATATCAAGTAAAATACTGTTTGTTTCAAGAAGTTCCAAATTTAAAATTTGTTTTTTTAAATTAGATTTGTAAGGTAAGGTGCTCGCGTAAGAATACCTTAAAGTATTTTAATCCTTTTTAAACCAAATAAAGTGTTCCAAATTCAAATGTAAAACTGGAATAGGCAATATTTTTTTTAATAAAAACCTTGCAGTGGGCAATTTACACGGGTTGTAATAATGAAAACGATTTTCTTAAATTTGACTAACTTCTGCTGTCCCGATTTTTTTCTTCCCATACAATAAAATGATCCCCTCATGAAACTGAGTAGACGTGCGTCAAAAAAAAATTTCATCAAAATTAATCATTTTTAGGGACAACTCACACTTGACCAAAATTTTGACTATACCAATTTTTTTTTCACAAAAAAGTACCTAATGTTTCCTAAGACAGTTTCCTTGTATCTCTTATACTTTAGGATTTCCCCATACTGTCCCACTTAAAAAAAAACACACTGTATATAATATAAATTGATCTCGGCATTATCTATGTCTGTATGCACCCAAAATCGTAAAAAAATATACATTTAAAAAATACAAGCTTCTAAACTTTCGTATTTCAACACTGATTTTAGCCCAACTTTGGGCGAAAATAAATAGTATACTAAACACGAAAGCTCAAAAATAAAGCCCGTACAGACATAGTTTAGTTATTTGAAAGTTAAAATAAATTTATTTTAAAAAGATACACTTAATAGTTTTTATATAATAACTGTTTTGCTAAAAGAATGTTTTAAGAATGAATCAGTGTGCATTTCATTCTAGCACACATGTTCGCGCACTATATCTGGCGAGATAAAATTCATTTAGTTAGAGTTCGCGCCGTTGACTTGTTTAACCTTAAATGTAATTTCCATACATTGATTAGTTTTCTACTAGCGTTTACGATTGTAGAATGGCATCTTGGCTAACCCACCAGTGCTGAAAGATCGGGCTATTTTGTTTGTCATATCAATTTGTTTGAAATAATTACATACGAATAATAATAATAATTACGAATAATTTAGTAATAAAATGTTTGCACATCATTTAAGTTAAATTTTAATGCTACAGAGAACGTGCTTTTTCTTTAAATCTCAAGCCTATATTTTTTTATTCATCCCAAAGCTTGAATAATAGTTAGCTAGCGTTTTCACAAGATGCCGCGACACCCGCTAGTCCCAGTGACTCGCCTTAAGTTCAAATTATTTACAATTTCTATATTTTTACCACAAGTAAATATATACGTTTACCTGTTTTCATTCCTCGGTTTACAATCATACTGTCCAGGCACATTGACGCATATCTGGTCCGCTTTGCAAATATCTTCTCCGTCATCACATTCGTTGATGTCTGTTAAAATATTAATTAATTATCATTTAAAAAGCTAACTCGTGCAATTTTGACTCGCGTGTGAATAAGGTGTACCTAATTCTAAGATACTTGTTATATATTTTTATGACTATTACTAGATGTTCCCAAAAGTTTCTACCCAAAATTAAAATAAAAGATATCGAAATGATAATTAGGCATTAAAATGCAAAAACGTTATTTCAATCCAAAAAAAGGTTTCGGGGATTATTAGTTCAAACGAACATAGAAACTCTTCTTTTATTCTTAGTTTTAACCTTACCTTCGCATCTGTTGGTAATTGAATTTGCTTTGAAGCCTGGTGGGCAGTGTCTTGACGCCTTGTCCTGGCAGTAGAAACTGCCACGGGTGTTGATGCAGAACTGGGATAGATCATTACAGTCATTCTCAGAGGTAGCGCATTCGTCAACATCTGCCAAAACATAATTAAAAATCAGAATAATTATATGACTGACCCTGTGTACATTTGGATTATATTCTACCTATTCTTTTCCTAGTATAACTTACGCGCTAAGAAAATAATGCGTATGAAAATAATATTTATATTATTAAAAGGTTTCAGATTTCTTCACTTGTTCTGTATAGTTTCTTGCCAAATATGTGTGATATGGAAGTACCCAACAACAAACAAAAAAATTGTTGTTTAACGGGACCCCCGTTTGGTCGTTTTGTGGAATTTAAATGAGGAAAAAATATATACTTTAAAAAGGACCTCAAGGCAAAATAGCTTATAACTTTTAAACAGATGAACGAATTTGAATAAAACATGTCTAAAAACCACCGCTAGAAAACCTCAGTTTGAACAAAGAAAACCGCATCCAAATCGATTTACCCGTTCAAGAGTTATAGGGCAACAGATAATAATTCGGTCAAATTTATAACGTTTCGCGTTGAGGGCCAATGAAGATTACCTTCGCATTCTTCGTTCCGACCACTCCTGAAGCCGGTTGGGCACCGGTCTTCCATCGTGCGAGGCTTGGTCCCCAAGTTCGCTGGGTCACCGGTGGCCCCCCCACACTTGTAGGCCCCTATCGTGTTCTCACACAAATAGCTCGGACACGGCGGGTTCGGTAGCTTGCACTCATTTATATCTGTAATTTTAAGTAAATATTGGTTTTCTTCTTCTTCCTTTTCTTTATAAAGATTCATTTTCTCTCTCTCTCTCTCTCTGAATTTCTATACATGTTTATGTACATCTGTTATAAATGGAACGTCAGCAGAAAATATCCTTAGAAATCCTGATAAGGCCTATGCTATATATATATATACATATACATATTTTTTTAGACCAAACAAAATAATGTAAAAAAAACTGTTTTATTTTTTTATTGGTGATTGCTTGCCAATAACTACTGTGGCAAAATAACGGAGATATTGTGATGTTTTTCCTATTTATACGCCAAATTGTCTTTTTACCTACAATGTCAGTTTTCTTAGGTATTGCCAGCTTCATCAAAAACTAGTTGTTTCTCCCAGCTTCACACGCGTTAATCGTTATAGCTGCCTTTGAATTGGTAATAATTATTTTTATAGCCTATGTTAATCAGCATTCTAATGATGAAAGAATTTTGTAAATCAGTCCAGTAGTTTTTGAGTTTACTCGTTCCATACATACAAATATTTCTTCTTTGTAATACCTAATATAGCATAACTGTAGATTACGATAGGCATATAAAATATACAAATCCAGATATTTTTTATCTTACCGTCACAAGTATTATGAATAAAATTTCTTGCGAAACCAGCAGGACATTGACCCTTCTCTTGTGTTTTCGGTGTTTTTAGAGGAATACATTTGTACGAGCTCCGGATGTTCAAACATTGTGTATTCGGCAAGCACACCGGCGGGTCCAGCTTACATTCGTCTATATCTGTATAAAATATTAAAAGATTAGGTATACTTAAAATCAAAGCTCCGATAGCTTGAATCTATTTTGATAAAACATCTCATAACGATACAAAACCTACAGACCGGTCAGTTTAGCCCAAAAAAAAAATCGTCTTGACATTGGGTACCAATAGTAAAATGACATAAAATATAATGGTAATTTTTTCGCGCCAAACTAGTACTTTCATTTATTATGTGGCCAAACACAATATATTCATGCTGCCTTTTTGAGTTTTCTTTAAATAATGTGCGTGAAATAAAATGCGTGCAAAATTATTGCATGAAAAATTTTATAATCTTAATAAGCCTTGATAAAATTCATAAGAAATGGTTTCTTTATATTCTCACCTTCACATGTCTTTCCATCGGATTTTAGTTGAAATCCTCTTCTACAGGAGCACTTGACCTCAAACCCGTTGTCTATGCACTTGTGTTGACAAGGATTGTGCGGTTTGCATCGATTTTTTACTATCTGTTCGCATTAGAGTGTCATATGAGTCTTTTTAAACGATAATAGTTGGGGAGAACATAGCTTTTACATCTATAGATTTGAAATCAATGCAAAAATCATCAGGTAGAAAAACATCACGCATTTTGTATACAACTTTCACATGTAGCAGCAAATCGTTTGTAACGTCTCAATGGATACCATCACCCTTATTTCTTGTGGAAAACTCTGTTATATTTAAAAAAAGGCAGGACAGGCAGTTTAATTACTGGCACCGAAACTTATTTTGCGTCTTAGTATTGCCAACGCAATAAATGATTTGGGCCTTTCTCGGGAAAATTTGTTTAGGTATATTCATATGTTATGTTGGCCATTTACCATTACGAATCTATCTGCCAGTCTTTCCTCTACTGCTACTCCCACTAATATAAAATAGATACTAGGAGTAACTACCTCACTTCTCGTGAGTTCTGTGTCTTCTGTAATTAATAATAATAATAATATCTATGGACGCTTTCACACCACGTCAATCTGGTTTCGTGGTAAGTTCTCGAAGAACTCGTGTTACGGGTACCAGACAACGGAAATATATTTAATACTTTTATACTATACATATATTTAGGATTTTTATTATATAATACACATATTTAATACACATCCATGACCCAGGAACACCGAAAATATTTTTGTTCCCTGGCGGGATTCGAACCCGCAACCTCCGGCTTGAGCGCCAACCCGCTTACCACTGAGCTACAGAGGTCATCAAAATGTAATTACCTCTTTACAATTCCTGCCGTCTGTCATAAGCATGAAGCCCGGTTTGCATTCACATTTGTAAGATCCGGGCAGGGGTATACAATAATGGGCACACAATTCATTTGGTGCGAAATCTTCACATAATGAAGCTACCACTGAAAACAAGTAGACCTTAGTTAAGTAGTTATTAAAATAGAAAAACTTAAGCATATTAGGTTTAACTCGAAACTTAGAAAAGTTGTTAATGCGTTTGATATATTGATATATGATTAATTCCTACAAATTCCCACGCTTCGAAAAAAGTGTCAGCGAATGGTCAACAATAAAATAATATGAGTAAGAATAATTATAATTAATTCCTTAAACGAATGTCTATTTTATATTGGATTGTCTCATTTTAATTTGTTTATATTATAATATGTGTTTACGTAAATTCAATTTAGAATATTATATAGATTTTTCGTCATTATAATATATGTGTTATAATTATTAAATACTTATTAGTTGCATATATGTATATATTTTTATAATACGTAAAATTTTACTCTGGATAGGCGTATTAGTTCTTTTTTGTATAAATAAGGTACACTATCACCCCGTAAATTCTGCAATATTTTTTTTCCTTTTCCCAATGGTTGCCTGCCAAAAATCGCTTATTGGCGAGAGGGTCGCCTATTTTTATTTCTTTTACCTGATCCCATTGTTATGTGTCTCTGTATCTATGTTTACAAATAAAGAATAAATAAATAAGTATATGGTGTATATATATTTTCAGGCGGATCGCATCATCTATCGTCGTACTGCGCTAAACGAAATTGCCGTTTTCCGCCTTCATCGAGGAGAAAAATAGTATACAGTATACACAGCTTGGGAAATAAATAAGAAAGCTTCAGATCACATGTTCGTAATTATGCGATATAGGACATTTCTTACTTTACTGCTTATTTTATGTGAATAATTTAATAAACAATAAAGTGAAAATCCACACAAAATTTCTAATCGATTTTTTTTTTTCAAAAGCGTTCCTAGAATTTTGGAGATTTTTGAAGTGAAACTTCTTTGCGCGCATGAGGGTAATTTTTTTACGGATGAAACGTAACGAAAATGTGCAACGTTTTTGTCGTGGAGGGAGAGAGTGATTGAGACCTATTGAGAGGGAGTGAGAAAAAGCGAACGAAGCATGAAGCACATAGCCATGGAGTGAGAGTAGGGAGCAAGCGAGTGAGAAAGATCGAGAGGGAGAGTGAGATAGAGCGAACGACGCATCGCAAGTCTCGGAAATTTAAAGCTTTAGATTAGTATAAATAAAAACGAGATTTAAAAAATAGTTTGCCAAATAAGATTCACTTCTGACATGTGTGCTTTCTACACACGCACTTTTTTTTTACTAAGTGGCAACCCTATCAGAAGTCTATGAGCCTAAGATACAGCAGTCTTCTCTATCTCTATCTTGACTTGATACGATTAGCTGAAGTGTGGCATTGTCAGCCTTGCTAATCTTCTTAGCTGAGTGAAAAATAAAGTATTTACTTAGTAAAAAAACTAAGCTAGAAAGTAAACGAGACAAACTTACCGGTATCATTCTTACTAGGAACTGTCGCTGGATTCCGATACGCCGCTTCTCCGGCGTGATCATGGTTTTCTTTTTCATTCGCGAGCTAAATGAAAAAAAATATATTCTTAGATTAAAAATTGGTCTCCGCTGCGTAGCGGAGATTGGAGAGGGAGAGAAGACCAATTTTTTGTCTATGATTATATGTATGCATTCATAGTTTCCCAACTATTTTTAGTAAGACTCTTTTTTTTCTTCTTTAACGCCGGGAAATGCTCTAAGGCATCCCACGGGCATTCGCGGGTATGTGGGACTCGCTGCGTCCGACAGCTGGTAAGTGGACGCAGCTCTACCCACTAAAACCCGGCGAGTGCCACCAATGCCGCCTTTGGTGAGGTAGCCCGGATCTAATAAACAAACAGGGCACCTCGACGGCCAGTCAGTCCCGCAAGGGACCGACGCCACCTCCACAGAGGGGTTGTCCCGCACCACAGAACAACCCCTCCCAACGTCGGGACAGTACAATGGGGTGAGGTTCCCATCCTTACCTCCCCTGGTCTTCTGTTCCCTCTTCTTATAAGAGGGGTACAAAGAGCCCCCTCGGCTCAATTCGCTTCACCCAAGGTGCAGCGGCTCACCATAGGTTACTGAGCCCCACCGCCACGACAAGGCCTGAACCATGGTGGGGTTAGTAAGACTCTAAAGATTATATTTATTTCTCATTATTTTTTTTCTCATAAAGGATTATTAATTTCTTTTACGATTAAATCCAATTTTAAAATTATATTTATTGAACACTAGCTGTTGCCCGCAGCTTCGCCCGCGTTAACTTAGATTTACAGCCGTACCCGGATCGATGATGATTATTTTTATGGCCTAAGTTACTCCCTATAACATCAGCTATCTGCCAGTGAAAGTCCTATCAAAATCGGTCACGGATGCCAACCAGATACCAATTATGAATACAATTTTTATTTTATATTTTAATAATACATATTATAACAATAACAATTTAATATCTATAATTATTGGTGGAATTGTGTATACTAAACATGCCTACTGAAAATTCCGCGATGGCATATGTCTATTATATGTTGAAGATAACATACCTACTACCTATAACCATTTTAATAGGTATTAAAAAAATGCCAATTATAAAGCGGTAAAGTAAAAGCTATTTCCTTAAGTACATAAATACGGTATTAATCACTACATATTATAAACTAAGTCCTCCGCCCGTCCATAGATCATCAACATTCCGGGTACGGCTGTAAATCTAAGTTAACGCGGGCGAAGCTGCGGGCAACAGCTAGTAATATATAATATCAAGAATTCTATTAATAAATCATTTAGGATAAATTCTTACTAATATTATGAACGCGAAAGTAACTCTGTCTGTCTGTCTGTTATTCACGCCTAAACCACTGAACAGATTTGGATAAAAATTGGCGCAAAGATAGTTTAGGATCCGAGAAAGGGCATAGAATAGTTTTTATACCGGATATCCCACGGCAACAACATTAAAAACGCGTGCAATCAAAAGTGTGATCCTCATAAGGATTCGCATCTTGTAATCGATAGTGTGATCTACGTTTTGAGTTAACGCCATCTATTGACACACTTAAAAAACTTATAGAAACACTTATACATCTTATATCTTACCTTGGGTCTCCAGCTATTTCTATACCCACATTCAAAACGGTTCTGTGGTTTAATAGATACACAGTCCCGGTGTTTTACCTGCACAGCTCGTATTTTTTTTACCTGCAAAGCCCGTGGGATTTTCATAGCGGGATAAGAACTATATGCCCTACGTTAATTTCCAAAGTATCTTCATATCAAATTACACCTAAAACTGTTCCGTTGTTTAGAAGATAGACAGTCCTGGACTTTTCCCGCATAGTTCCCGTTCCCGTGGAATTTTCAGGATAAGAACTATTTTAAGTCCTACGTTAAGTTCCAAAGTATCTTCATATCAAATTTCACCCAAATCTATTCCGTGGCTTAGAAGATAGACAGTCTAGGGGTTTTACCCGCATAGCTCCCGTTCCCGCGGGTTTTTTAGGAGAAAAATTATATGATGTCCTAAGTTAAATTTTAAAGTATCTTCATATCAAATTTCACTCAAATCTGTTTCGTAGTTTAGAAGATAGACAGTCCCGGGGTTTTACCCGCATAAATCCCGTTCCCGTGGGATATCCGGAATAAAAAATATCCTATGTCCTTTCTCGGGTCTCAAACTATCTTTGTGCCAAATTTCATCCAAATCTGTTCAGTGGTTTAGGCGTGAAGAACAGACAGACAGACAGACAGAGTTACTTTTGCATTTATAATATTAGTAAGGATATCAGGTCAAAAAAATAAAATGTTAGTCTGTTGCCCAAAGAAGGTACTCTGTAATAAGTCGTAAATAATAATCGTATCAAACTCCATCACGAAATTATATAATTTATTTATACCGTGTTATACTTGACAAGCATTGTGGTTAATCTCTTTAGAAATTCATCTGGTTGGATAATGTTTTTTTGTTTAAGTATTATCTAACATTTTACTGTACTTATCATTCATCATCATCAGCCTCCATCCGTCCACTGCTGAACATAGGCCGCCCTCAAGGAACGCCAAGACGACCGATCCTTCGCCACTCGCAACACAGGCCGGCCACTGAACGGGGATCGTCTTTCCACCTGGTTAATGGCCGACCAAAACTAAAGAATTAGTGCTCACAAAATTTATCTATTATGGTCATAGCTATGATGTCACTGGTGTAGGTATATGTATATATATATATATATATATATATATATATATATATATATATATATATATATATATAGACATGTATTTAGTACCTCTGTACCCGTCGTCAAAATTGAATATACCCACCATCCCACATTCTTCCCTGTTTAAAAGAGTTATTTTTAGGTCTGGAGACACCAGGGATATCTCGGAACCTTGGAACTCACTAGTTAGTACAACAGCGGCCATTTTTTATCGTTTCAACCCCGTTTTCGATGAAAATACTTCTGGGTATCTTCCATAAAATTACCTGACAACATTTAGTGAAGGCCTCTCCTGGAAGTAGCTGTTCAGCGTTTTTGGCCTCACCCGTTACAGAGCATGAAGAGCTGGTCTTCCCCCTGGTCTCGCCAAGCACACATTGCTCACAACAACTCTGCAAAAACCGTTCTTAAGTAAATAAAACTAATTTTATCGTTTGTATATTTTTACCCGCCTGCTGCATAAAAAACAAAATGGCGGATTTTTGGTGCCAAATTCATATTTTTTTTGCAGTCGATTTTTTATTATTTATTGTAATCATGCAATGTATGTTACCAAAAATCATAGGTATCCTATTTCATAAAAATCTCGAATTAAGGTCAGACAGATCACACTGAGACAGAATGGGAGAGGATGATACGGCCAGAATAATGTTGATGATGGGGATGAGGGGTGTCTCGGTATCAATGATTAGATGTAACCCAAAAAGACCTGTACCGCCTTCAGTAAGGATGTTGTCTAATTTTTATATTAATTTTATAGATATCTTTAAAATACTTTTGTGAAAAATTTATGTAAAATTTTAATAAAAAACACGTTACAAATAAAAACAGTTTTTAAAATTCCTGATAAAATGCTCCTAGATGTTAAGTGGCCATGATTACGTCACAAACCAATAAACATACTCGCGCTCTGTCTAACTTGCAAATCACCGGCCAAGAGAATGTAATGACTACGTTTATCACCGGCGATACATATAACTCATAGACATAATATAGAAGGACTGGGCATACCTAGGAAAAAAAGGTGTATACCTAGAACTCAAATCGGCACTTAACATGGCTACCATTGCTAGGGTTTTGACAGCAAAACCACAAACTATATAGAGAATACTACTATGAAAAGGGCACTCAAGATGGCGGATCAGGCACTAATTTACAGCTGTAAGTTTAAAGAAAGGGGCATCTACTCTTATTTCCTAACTTCATGATATAACTTGGTTATGACAGCTATGACAGTTTGTTTACTGGTCAATGACGTCATCGGGCGTTCGCAGTCACCTGATAATGGGTGATTTTCTAAAATAAGACATAATATAATAATAGACATAAAACAGACTGAATAATATCTATAATGTCTATAATGTGTAAAAAATAACTCTACATGAATTTGTAACATGTGTCAACTTCCCTATTGATTGGTTTTGACTGGCGACAAGCTTTCTATTCTATTTTATCTAAGTTATTCAGGATATAAAAGAGTGGCTGAATCTTGTGTCGAAGACCAAGATCCACTGAAGATGGATGCGCCAGCGAAGTAAGTCCTAACTCGTATCCACTTTAAAGAGGATCACACTTTCACCAGATGACTGTGATAATGTATTCGTATTAAATTCATCCTATATCCTTATTTCGCGCTGACTTTAGCACTAACGGTGTACATAAAAGACTATATTAAGCTTACTGAGGCGTATTTCTTCACAATACCTAAGATTTAATGCTTTTGTGCGGATTCGTAGTCAATTTACTAATTTTAATTTTAATTTAACATTATTAAAAATTGTAAGGAAACAATTTTTAGGAATCCTGCCATGACCATGATTGCTGTCTTTCCATTATAATGAATGAAATCGCATAAACGTTAGAAATTTCACTAAAATAAAAGTAACTCCAAATAATTCCTTGAATCTATCTGCCAGTAAAATCCCTTTTAAAAAGATAAGCCGGAACAAACAGACAGACAGACAAAATTTATAAAAAATGCTATTTTGGTATATGTACACTATATACATCCATATGCATTTAGTAAAAAGCGATTATTTTAATATTACAAACAGACACTCCAATTTGATTTATCTGTATAGACTACAGAACCGATTCTGTGCGCATATTGTGTAGATGATGGTAAGATTTGGGCACAATTGGCGCTGTTGTCTATGAACTGCCCGAGCATTACAAAAAAAAGGTAAAAAAATGATAACATTTTATTACACATACATATATTTTTTTACACTTTTATCAGACCGTTACATAACAAGGCCGCAGTAGGTAAAGCAAAAATTATACAACAGACATTTTCTTTTAATCTAATATCAATATTTACTCTGCGTTATGGTATTACGATGGTATTGTGTCAATGTTTACGTAAAGCCTAGATCATGGGCACGGCGGAAGCGATGCGATACTTTTCCTTTTATTCATAAAGATTTTATACGCGATATTTTACCATTAATTTATATAGTTTTAGAGGGATACCTTTGTTCCACTCTCGCCTCTTCTCGCGTAATTTTTTATTCCGTGAAACAGCTTTGCTGTGTTTCGGAAAGAAGGGCAAGACAGGCAGTGTAATTACTGGCACCGAGACTTAACATCTATACTTAAGATCAGTCTCAGGATAGCTAACAGGTGTATGAGTTGCCTGGGCTATTTTCAGGTTAGCTTGTTTATGTACATAGGCGACGCTGACCATATGCATGACGCATGTTGCTCGTCTATACATTTGCCTATCCAACTTACATAAAAAACGGTACGGTTTTTAGTGTGCCCGTCTATCATTTTGTAAAGAAAAATTCACTAGCGTTTGCGAGGTCACTTAAGTATAAAACCCGAACGTAACCGATTATCTTTTATCAAAGTATGCGTCGAGTACTATATGTTATTACTGGGTTATTTGTAAAACTCCAGCAACCTTGCAGGACTAGATAGTTAACATCATAAGCAACAATATGTACTCTACAATTTTTGATATAACCCAATACGTAAATTAAGAATTATTTTTCAAGTTTTTATTGTAATGTC
Organism: Helleia helle; assembly: GCA_963853865.1. Taxonomy (NCBI): domain Eukaryota; kingdom Metazoa; phylum Arthropoda; class Insecta; order Lepidoptera; family Lycaenidae; genus Helleia; species Helleia helle. The sequence continues at coordinate 9,329,903 of OY971434.1, forward strand.
GTGATATTTGTAAGTCTATGTTTCGTGCTAGTACCGCCTACCCCGAACCCCGAGATTCTCGTGAGTTTGTGTACCCAATTTTTGCAATATGCATGCAGTTAATAACATTCAATTGGACATACAGACAACTGAATTAATATTTTTTATGGAAATAAAATCTAACGAATCAAAAAAATTTAACGACTTTTGATTAGTCGTATAAAAAAATTGTTTTTTATGATCTAGCTACCTCTAATCCTACGAGGTTGCTGGTGTATTACAAATAAACCTGTATAAAGTTTCTCGTGCATTAGTGCTTCGGAATAAGCAAAAAAATATAATGGCAATTGCTAATTTTACCGCCTCTGCTTATAACATCCTCTAGGTCTTACGAGCATACTGGAGATATCAGAAAAATGTTATCTTTACTGCGGTTGATAAGACATACCTAATTACCTAGTTAAGATGTTTAATTAACCGACTCCATACTTCCGTCTAATGCCTAACACTGGAATTTAGTCTAGGATTCCAACAACATTCATTACCATTCCAACAAAGGATACACAGTACGTGCAAAGGACAAAACGATTCCAAAACCTGTGTGAAGGGTGTTTAGCCTTAATTACAACTAAATAAAAAAAAACAATATGGCATATATTTATTTTTTATCCCTATATGGATTTCTTGTATTTACGCGATATTCCAAAGCAATAATGAATAATGATTCTTTTTACGGATTATATCGGTTTATCTAAATTTTTACGTCTCATTCGGTGATGCCACGGATGTAAAACCAAAAAAAAAATACCGTCAGGGGGCGCCTGTGAAACATTTATGCAAAATTATATTATTATATTAAAATCCATAATAATAATTAATAAGTAAGATGTAGTATGCCATGGTGCTTTGCAGCCGAATTGGACCAGCACGACCGGGGTGGTAACTCTCGGTCACATAACACCGGCGTCAAGTGACAGCTATGCTGTCGCATTTCGTGCGGTATGAGAGTTTCCGGTGGCCCATTGGGGGGTATATCAAAAAAAAAAAAAAACAATTTTTTTTTATTCAAAATAGTACTAATACAGTATCTTTTTGAACGTCAATTGAATCTACCACCGGTTCCAAGGTAAGCCCACTGAGAAGAACCGGCGAAACAAACTCAGTGGAACTAATCTTTTCAAATAATATATATTAATAACAATTTTAACATCTTATCTTGAAATGCCCGGGAGGAACGCCTTATTCCCAGGGTGTGGTATCTTCCATGAAATATTTTACTTTATAATATGCTTTACCACACAAACGTTCTTTAACCACTTTTTTGAATTTTTTTATGGAGAGCTTTTGAATGTTTTCTGGGATCCTATTGTAAAAGCGTATACAGTTGCCTTTAAAAGAATTGCTTACTTTCGAAAGTCTAATCATTGGTGCATGTAACCTGTGTCTATTACGTGTATTCCTACTATGAATATCACTTTTCTTACAAAATTCATTTATGTTTTTACGGACATACAGTAAATTTTCTAAGATGTATTGAGAGGTGACAGTCAGAATTCCTATTTCTTTAAATTTTTCTCTCAAAGATGAATAGGGAGGCAACTTGTAAATTGCACGAATAGCCCGCTTCTGCAGCACAAAAATGTTGTTTATGTCGGCTGCATTTCCCCATAAAAGTATGCCATAAGACATAATGCTATGAAAGTAGCTAAAATATACTATTCGCGCTGTATCTACATCAGTAAACTGTCTTATTTTTCTTACTGCATATGCTGCTGAACTGAGTCTATTCGCCAATTTAGCTATGTGGGGACCCCACTGCAGCTTAAGATCTAGAGTTATTCCTAGGAAAACTGTGGAGTCCACCAATTCCAAGTTTTCACTGTCTAAGAGTACATTTGTTTGCAGTTGCTTAACATTTGGCAAGGAAAATTTTATGCATTTAGTTTTTTTACTATTTAAATGCAAGTTATTAACGCTAAACCAATGTACCATTCTCGAAAGTGTGTTGTTTACCTCGTCATAATTAGTTTCTTGTCGTTTGATTTTAAAAATAAGTGAAGTATCATCAGCAAACAACACTACCTCTTGACTATCTTTAACTAGGTAAGGTAAATCGTTTACATAAATTAGAAAAAGAAATGGACCTAGAATGGACCCCTGTGGGACCCCCATCTCTATTTTAGTCCCGGATGATCTTTTACCATTTATCTCGACCTTTTGAGTCCTGTTTTTAAGATAGGAATTCAAAAGATCCAGTGCCGTACCGTCTATCCCATAGTGGCGTAATTTCCTGATCAAGGTCTCATGCTGTACACAATCAAACGCCTTGGATAAGTCGCAGAAAACTCCCAAAGCATCACGTGACTCCTCCCAGGCCTCATAAATGTGGTCAATTAAGTTAACGCCAGCGTCTGTTGTGGAGAGACCCTTTCTAAATCCGAATTGTTTTTTGTGCAGTAACATATTGGTTTCAAAGTAATATAGTAACTGATTTAACATAATTTTTTCAAAAATTTTACTAAATGAGGGGAATATTGATATTGGTCGAAAATTTGTAACATCTGATGTACTGCCAGATTTAAAAAGAGGCAAGACTCGACTATGTTTCATTAAGTCAGGAAAAACGCCACTATCAATACATTTATTAAAAATTGTTGCTAGATGGGGTGCAATTACATCAACTATGAGCTTAGTGACTTTTACAGATATTCCCCATAAATCTGGGGTATTTTTATTGTTTAATAAGTTAAATGCATTTAAAATATCTTTGGGTCCTATCTCTTTAAACTTAAAGTTTGCTTCACATTGTTTGACATTGGTTTTAAGCAATGATTCGGCAATTGCAGGACATGAGATTAAATTTTTTGTAGTCGAAATCGGGATGTCAGAAAAGTATTTTTCAAATACTGTCGCAACTTCCTCGTCAGACTTAATTATTCTATTTTCAATATTAAAATTAAATTCAGAGCTACGACTACCCACTCTCCCAGTTTCATCCTTTATTATGTTCCAAGTAGTTTTTATTTTATTTTTTGCGTTTTTAATTTTTTCCTTAATATAAAGCGATTTGGCCGCGATACAAACTTGTTTGAATGTTTTTGAATATATTTTGACATACTGCTTAAATGATTGATTTTGATTGTATGTGCGTTCTTGGTAAATGTCATATAATTTGCGTCTACTATTGTGGATTCCTGCTGTTGCCCAATCATTAAAGCCCTTTTTATTTGTGGAACTGACTGTTTTAGAAGTAAAAATGGCTTTAAAATGTGTATTAATTAATTTAAACAATTCACCAAAAGCGAAATCTGGACTTTTGTTATCTTTCAAATATGTAATATTTGCCATTATACTACTCCTAAATTTCTCAATACGTCTTACATTCACAGGAACAAACACATTATTTTTGTTACTATTTTTACTATTAGAACTTATAAGGAATTCAGCTAATTGACCACAGTGATCAGAATTCAACTTGTTGATAATTTCTTTGTGGACAGGAGTTAAATTACTAAAAATATTATCAATACATGTAGCTGTAGAACTACAAATTCTTGTTGGTTCTGAAAATAGATTAGTCAGATTATATGATTTTAACAATGATGTGAATCTAACTGTGGTGGAATTATTTTCTAGTAAATTAATATTAAAGTCACCACAAATTAGTATGGGCTTGTTAGACCCACATATTTTAGTTAATAATTCTTCCATGATTTTCTCAAAAGAATCATATAATCCATTTGGAGGTCTGTATACACTTACAATAATAAGGCGCTCCATCCCTATACAGGCTATTTCAATAGTACGCTCAGCAGAGAGGCCCACAATATTCGTACGTTCCTTAAATTTTATTTCATTTTTAATAATTATTAGTGAGCCACCTCTTATGGCTTTTTCTCTACTGAACGAACTTGCCACCTGGTGCTCACTGAAGCTGAACATAATTTCATTTTTTTTAACCAATGTTCGGTAATACACAGTATGTCTATATTGTAGTTTTTTAAGAATAATTCAATTTCCAAGTCTTTGCCTAACATTCCTTGTAAGTTTTGATGCACCAGGTTAAATGAGTACAATTTTTTATTTAATTTCTTTACATTGATTTGTTCAATATTTTTATTTAATATATTATTATTATTATTACTAATTAATGGGCTAGAGATTTCCTCTATTGTCTTATACTCTAGTTTAAACTATTTGGAACGTATTCCAAATTTGTAAAATTGTATGTTTTATTATCACACTGTTCAAATAAAACAGTGGTCGGATTAGCCAAATACTTGGCTGGACTTAAAGATAAAAAATATAATAGCGAGGCTGCTATTTGTCGCTTATAAAATTTTGATAGGTAATACCTATCAGATGTCAGATTGTTACAATTATTATCATTTAAAATGTTGTTAATGTCAATTATATTTATTATGTTACTTTTATTTTCATTAAGTAAAATACAGTTATTGTTACATGCACAGTGTAACAGGCTATTTAATTTTAGTCTAATTTTATTCTCCTGTGGCAACTTGTCTGATTTAATGTAGGGAAATGTGAATAGAAATACCCTCTCAACATTGGGTAAACCTGAAAGATTTTCTATATATTTAGCAAGTTGTTTCCCGTTCACACCTCCCCTTCTCCCAACTATAATTACAATGGTTGTATTTGGACAATGTGTGGCATTTAAAATCTTATTTACAACTTGATCAAAGGATGCCCCCGGCATACAAGTATTAGTCAATTTAAAGTCATATGGAAAGGATGCCTTCCTTCTGACGCATCTGCATAACTTTTGGTTGTGCGGATGTCTATGGGCGTCGGTAGTCACCATAAGGCTCCGACTGCTCGGTTGCCTCCTTGTGACATAAAAAGTAATAATAATAATAATTAATACAAATCTTATTTTGTTGAAATAACGAAAGATGGAAAAAATTAAAGAAATGACAGTGTCCTTTGCCAATGGATGTATTTTGCCACATCAAAAGTAATTTAATTACGATAAGTGGCACTTCATACACACATCGTTTTTTATGAATCGCGACTGTTTATTTACATTTCAATGTCGGTCAAACAGTGACCTTTAAAAAGTGTAACAGGCAAATATAATTTTGCTCATCATTAGCCTTGACTTCCATTGATAAGGGAACACATACATTTCTGACGGTTTTCCTTGTCGTAGCTCACTAGGATAGGCAAACAAACAGACGAACTCCACGTAAGTGGTCAGGATACAGTAAACCTAGTAGTAGAGGATTTTAGAGATAAGGGTAGAGTAGACTCAGCACATTTTTTATGATAGTTGGATGGGGAAACGGGCATGATGGTAAGTACCCAGCATCGCCCATGAACATAAACAAGTAAGCCCAGGCAATGCAAATGCAGTCTATCCTAAGACATAAGATGTTAAGTCTCGGTGTCAGTAACGCTGCCTTGCTCTTCTCTCCGAAACACAGTAAAGCTGTTTCACGGGAGAAACAAGCAAGATGGTGGTACCCATGCAAATAGGTACGCGGCACAGCGCATCCCTCCCACTTCGCCTGTGTAACTATGATTAACAGTCCAAAGTTATGGTGATTCTTTAATACTCTTTTCACAATTTTTTTTTTACTTCTTCAGGGGGCAAATGAGCAGTCGGAACCTCACGGCGCCAATGCCCATACACATCCGCACAACCAAGGCCACGCAGATGCGCCGCCCTCCTTTTCCCTATCACTCCAACCCCCAATGGGCAACCGGAAACTCACAAACCGCACGAAACGCGACAGCATAGCTGTCACTTGACGCGGGTGTTATGTGAGCGAGAGATACCACCCCGGTCGTGCCGGCCCAGTTCGGCTGCAATGCAGCATGGCACTACCTCTAACAATATATATATATTTATTTAATTAATATCGCGTTATTAAGCTATAAATCACGTAATTTATATTTATATAATATATTTACAATTTATAAAAATCTATAACGGAAAATGGAATAAAAGAAGAATGACGGGATCATGCTGTTTGCCGTCACGACATTCGAGTCGATTTCACTGCTAAGGCGCTTAAAGATGTTTTACACATAAAAAACAATTTACCTTAGTAAAATCCTTCGTATCACTGCAACTCTTTGCACTCGTCGCTATGTCAATACCAGCTTGACAGTCGATTTTCTTCCTGATAAGAAAACGCATTAATTAATATATATTTTTGTGTATCTCTTAAACTTAATCATCAACATCATCGATCCTTATATGTCCCACTGATAGGCACGATTTCCTCCTCGAAATCAAGCAAGGAGGGTATCAGGCGTTAGTTCACATATACGCTGGAGCAATGCGGGGTGGTGATCTTCACACACCCTCAAAGACTTTTAATCTTATCAGACAGTTTTCCTCAGAATGTGTACCTTCACTGGCAGTCAAGCGATGTTCTCAAGTTCAACTGCGAAAAGTGGGAAAAACCCTTTTAGGTGCACCGGTGAGAATTGAACCCAGACCTCTAAAAATTTAGACAAAAATAATGATGCACCAAAAACATTAAAGATTAAAATCAACAGATATCACCAATAAGCGATGTTTTTGTGCAAGGCTTTGCAAATTTGCAAAAAGAATAGGGTAACAAAATATTTGATCATTATAATCATTTCGAATCTACAAACACGAGTAGTAAATTCTCACTCAAAACATCAACTGCTGTAAGCTGTTTACTAAATTATAACCGTTTGTTTGAGTTAATAATATCCATTCAATTCCTAGTATTAGACCTTGTTCTATATCTCAATGCGTTTTTGGTTTTCCTTGTGTGACGTAATTTTACGGTACGTGGTCAGCGTAGCCCCTGCGAATAAACGAGACTGAGACTAGCCCAAGCAACTAATTTATGCGTTTTTATCCTGAGACGTCCCCGCTGTTGCTACCTCTGTGTTGCCACGATTGAATCAAAACAAAAATCAAATCAAATACGATCTGAGGCCTTAACTTTAATTGCCTTGAGCCTCGCAAAGAATTTAATCAGAAGAATTCAGAAGGAAATATTTCGAGTTTCCCTCCCGTTTAAAGCAGAAGTCAGCACAACATCGTAATGATTTGCATTCGCCAAGAAAAAACAGCCAGGAGGATGCAATGCTCCTTTTTCTCCTAATTCGTTTAATGTTGGTCGTTTCGGATCTTTTGGTAACATAATAATATTAAGCCAATTAGATAGAGTATTGCTGGATTAAGTTCTATCATAAGCATAATCAAATACTAACTTGTAGGGAAAAGTAAAAAAAAATATGAAGGATACAACACCTTGGGAATAAGACGTTTCTCGTAGGACATTTCAAGATAACAAAATGGAAAATTTACTACAGAACATTCCAAAAATTACAACTACTAAGTTTGTTTGGCCGATTCTTCTCAGTGGGTTCGCTTTGGTGGTAGATTCAATTGATTTTCAAAAAGATACTTTGCTGCAACTTTATTGAAGTTTTGAATTTAAATTTAGATACTTACTGATTATACTCCTTGCAGCATTGGTCCATGACGAAAATACACAAGGACCCATACGCGGGAGGCACGTCGGGAGGTATGGAGGAGGAACACTCCTCTGTGGTGTGGTTCCCCGCATATGCCGTGCCTTGGTTGCAGCACAGCTGTGTGATTTCTGCCATTAGATCTGCCGTGGACCCTAAAAGTGATATTTCAATTTTGAAGATTTGAACTTACGTCACCTACGTTAGCAAGTTCTTATTGGGCAAAGCAAGTGAAAGTATCTTATACTTTAGAATATACAAATTCACATTCAATATCAGATCATCCTTTATCTATACATGTAAATAAAATTGGAGTGTCTGTTTGTAATATTAAAATAACCACTTTTTACTAAGTGCGGATGCATACACGGTACGTAAACAAAATCAGCATTTTTTTATTGTCTGTCTGTCCGTCTGTCTGTCTGTCCGTCTGTCTGTCTGTCTGTCTATCTGTCTGTATCTATGTCTGTCTGTCTGTCTGTCTATCTGTCTGTCTGTCTGTCTGTCAATTTGTTCCGGCCAATCACTAAAACGGCTAGGCCGATTTTGACGGGACTTTCACTGGCAGATAGCTGCTATTATAAGAAGTAACTTAGGCTATAAAAATAATCATCATCAATCCATATGCGGCTGTAAATCTAAGTTAACGCGGGCGAAGCTACGAGCAACTGCAGCTAGTATAATATAAAAGAATACATTGTTTTACTATAACAATAATACTTATTACCGATCAAATCGCGGACTTATTTGAATAATACTTTGAATAATTTTGTGACTAGGACCTCAGTCCTCTATGATTGTGATTGCTGTTTAAGGGAAAGTAAAAATCTTAATAAGCCCCAATAAAGTCTACCAAAAGTGGATTTATTATAAATAACTTTAAGATAAATAATGCCCAGACTTCACATGTGCGACCAAAACAAACAATGTGGCTGACTGAACGAGAATCATCAAACGAAATACAATATTTTATAATTATAACTCGTAAACAGCTATGTCCCACATATTTGTCCCAAATAGCGCATCGAGATTTATTAAGGGATCGAATGATTTTAAAGATCTATAGTATTCTAGAGATTAATGTCTTCGTGGCAGCAAAATGTCTGCCCGTTGTTTGGTTGAACAGAAGCACTATTTTAGAGAATTTCCCGCCATACTTACGCTTGCCCTTCTGGAGGTCGGTTTAAATAAATAAATACAAACATGTGACACGATTTTTTTATCAACACTAATATTTAAACAGGAAAAACTTGATTGTTTGTTTGCAATGAATAGGCTCGGAAACCACAAGACCGATTTGAAAAATTATTTCACTATTAGAATCCTATAACACCCTTTTTTAATTATCGTAGGGAAATGCTTTTTACACATGTAGCCAGGATCTCGGATATATGTCTACCCTATGTAGGACTCGCACCTGGGAGTGCCCTACCCGTAAACTAAAACCAATGCGAGCGCCTTCAGCCACTTTTTGAGGGTCCCGGATTTGTAGGCAACAGCCTACAAATCACCTCAGCGACAAGCTGGCCCCGGCGAAGGCCAGACTACTCTTCGTGAGGACTACTAGACCGCTACAAAGCAGTCCACTCGACGTCGTGTCATACCAGATTCCCGTCCTCAAGCTCAACACAAATATAGAGGCGTTACTGGGGGCGCATTAAGTAGCGCCTCCTACGCAACCTTGTCGGCGGCATCATCACTCATCTGCACGTGGGCCTCGTCGGCGCTAGTCGACTGCCCAAGTCAAACTCACAGGATCCGTCCAGCGTAAGGCTCTCACCGACCTCCTAGCCGAGACATAGGAGTGCATCTCGGCAAGAACCTCCGCCACGAGTTCCTACGGAGGCGTTACCAGGCCAGGGTCCTTTATTATCTCTGATGAACGGACGCTATAGAATATTTTCAAAAAACTTCAGGATCCCAATGAATACTCCGATAATCTAACCTTAATCCTAAACATCGCGTACATACGCCGCGGAAACTATTGACAATAGAGCAGTGTTGTACTACAGTTTTATATAGGACATCAATATCTACAAAAAAGTCCGCTACCATGGGGCCATCTTCATATTGAAGTTTAAGAAAAAGGTGATTAAGTTAAGTAACTTATTAAGTTGAAGAATGAATTACACCATTTCAAAGTACAACCACCGCTAGAATTAAAAAATAATGAGAAAAAAAATCATTAAAATAATAATTTCTAAACTTTCATTATAAAGTATTTTTAAAAAAAAAACACGGCATGAAAAGAACAGAGTCCTGTGTCTTAAAGTTTATAGTTTTTGATTTTTTATTATTAAATACCCTTCCGAAGCCGGAACGGGCCGCAAAAAATCTATATTTATACTAATACTAGCTGTTGCCCGCAGCTTCGCCCGCGTTTACTTTTAAAATTTGAGGGGTTGACCACCCTTATCACTTAGGGGTATGAAAAATAGATAGTAGCCGATTCTCAGACCTACTGAATACGCATATAAAATTTGGCAAAAATCGGTAAAGCCGTTTCGGAGGAGTACGGTAACTAACATTGTGACATGGAAATTTTATATATTAGACTAGCTGTTGCCCGCAGCTTCGCCCGCGTTAACTTTTAAAATTTGAGGGGTTGACCACCCTTATCACTTAGGGATATGAAAAATAGATAGTAGCCGATTCTCAGACCTACTGAATACGCATATAAAATTTGGTAAAAATCGGTAAAGCCGTTTCGGAGGAGTACGGTAACTAACATTGTGACATGGAAATTTTATATATTAGATTATTAGGAAAAAAGATTAAATTATTTATTTGTTTTCATTGAATATTAATTAATAATTCTCTAAAACAAATGGAACGATTTTATGAAATAATTAATGTCAACTCTATAATTATAGAACTAGGTACAAGGCTCGCACTTGACCAATTTCTCAATCCTTCTCTATTATAACAAGAACACACAACTACACAACGTTCTTTTATGATCTTCGAGTAAATAGATTCCATTTTATATCAACTATAACAAAAAAGTCAAACATATTCTCTACATTTCCATATGCTTCAAGGATCTTGCGTAGGCAATCTAATAGATAAATAATAGTCGTATAAGGCCTACAATAATAAAACATGTTCATATTATTACGAAATAACACAAACGATCAAGAGAACAAACATGAGAGGTAGTGTTTTGGGAACGAAGTTTCTGGGGCGTTGCGGAGTTGGGATCCTAGCCGAAAAAATACGTCCGTAACGTTAAATTATAAAAGCGTAAGATTTTTTTTATATCATTCGATAATTACACCATCTGCTGGTCAAAAGTGGTAAACACATGAAGGCTATACACTATGTACTAGTGTGTATAGTTTTTTTTCGTTAGGAAATGCTCTGATTTTATCGATAAAATAATAATAATAATAAATGTATACTCGAACAATTATTTTCTTTATACATCGAATAGAACTGGAAATTAATATTTTTATGATAAGGAACTTCGTTCCTATCTCGTGTCCCACGATGTCCACACGTTTTTTTTAATTCGGATGTAAAATAGGATCTGCGACACTACTGAACCAATTTAAAGATTTATTGTTTTCTAATGTTTACGCGAATTTCACTCATTATAATGAAACACTTTTTTACGGATTTTATCGTATCGTATTTATATATATTTATATTTATTATGTTTCAGAGAGCACAAGGGATCTGTGATGAGCAACACCTGGAAACCGAGCTTCAACACGTTAAGCAAGTACTGCGAGACAACAAGCTTCGGGTGCCGCGTCTTCATCACCGTGACCGCGTGAAAGCAGCCACTGTTGAGCGAGTACCTGCTGTGCTACCATTTATGAAAGGATTCACTGACAAGATTGGCTATATCCTAAAGCGAGCTTCCATCAAAACCTTTTTCAAGCCGCCAAAAAAGATAGGTCAATTCTTACCATCTGTCAAGCGTCATATACCCTTACAATATGCAGGAGTATACAAGCTTGATTGCGACTGTGGTCTCTCTTATATAGGCCAAACAAAAAGATCTATTAAAACTCGCGTCAAAGAACATATAGCTGATTTAAAACACCGTCGCTACACTAAGTCTGCCATCTGTGAACATAGTCTTGACAAAGCTCGCCATTATATCAGATTTGATAAAACACAAGTCCTCGCAAAAGAACACCGATTCCAACCAAGGATGATCCATGAGGCTATTGAAATTAAAAAACATCCTAATTTCAATAGAGAAGATGGCTGGCTTCTACCACCTGCTTGGGATCCCATTATTAAAATTATCAAATCAAAATCCAAGCATAATATGTCACAGATTAAAGATACAGTTAGCACTTTCTGCGTAGATAGGACTGACCAAAATATTGATGTATCATAGGGTAGTTTCGAATAACTTTGTAATGATAGGACGTATGACACCTCAGTCCTCCCGTGACCATGGTTGCTGTAAAGTATCCGAAACGTCGGGCTTGTAAAAATCTTAATAAACCGCGATAAAATCCGTAAAAAAAATTGTTTTATTATAATCAGATAAAAATTGTCACTATTACCATGAATATACATCATTTCATCTGGACCAGTGTCTAAGCAACTCGTGTATTCTTTATCCTGAGACATGCGACCCCTAAAACTGTGCTTATTGCTTTTGTTGTTGTTGTTGTTGTATTCTAACTTGTATTCTAATTAAATTGAATGTATTGGGTAAGGATGTGAATGCAAAAATCTTAACACCGCGTAAATATATTCAGTAAACAGTTATGAAACAATATTTGCGTAAATATTAGAAACGTTTTATATCCTATGCTTTATAAAAATCGGTGTAAATATATTTCTTCGGTTAATGTTTATGGGGAATATTGAAAAGTTCAATTGCTTTGCTCTTCACTTGTAAAGTTAATCAAAGGGTTTCAATTGCAATCAATTGCAAGACATAAGTACATGACTCGATACGATAATAAAGATACAAGAACGAGTCGGGGTCAGAGGGCTCCGTAAAAAATATTTTTTAAGTATTCTTATATTATATTTTAAAACAGTAAAAATAATATGTATATTTATAATTAAAAAAGTATTTTATATCATACTAGCTGTTGCCCGCAGCTTCGCCCGCGTTTATTTAGATTTACAGCCGTACACGGATTGATGCTAATTAGCTTTCTGTCAGTGGAAGTCTCATTAAATCGGCCCAGCCGTTTCAGAGACTAGCCGGAACAAACAGACAGATAAATTGTAAAATTGTTAATAAAAAGCGATTATTTTAATATAGCAAACAGACACTCCAATTTTATTTGTCTGTATAGGTGTATAGAATATCACAAATTAATACACTTATTCTAGGGGCCATGTAAAAATCTTAATGGGAAATATGCTAAAAAATCTATCCTATAGGTTTTATATACTGATAGGTAGATTTAGACGTTGATCTTAAAAGGTTATATAAGATCATTTAGCTTATTTAAGAAACAGAAAAGAACGTGGTTTCTTAACATCAGAAAGTGGATGGGTTTCGTCTCGCGAGAGACGAGAAAAATTTGGAGATCTTCACTTCACTGCCAACCTTCACTAGTTGGAGAGGCACCCCAAGAAGATGAAGATGGAACGAAATCTCAAAAAAAACTACATTTATAATTAACTTTATGAATCCTAGGACATAACCTTAATTATAAATGTGATAATATAAACGTATGATACAAAGCTTTGGATATAGATCCAAATATAGTATATTTACTATATTATCCAAATATAGGATATAGATTGAAATAGTTCAAATTAAATTTAAAAGCTATATCCCTAAATATGTCGCTTTGAACTTACCATTTACAAATTACCATTAATTAAAACAAGGGTGGACATAAGATGAGAGATAAGCAATGAAGTGGAAGAGAGCCGGTCACGAACTACTAAGAACAACAGATGGCCAATAGGTTCTACAATGGAGATCGTATTCGGAAAAATGGTTTTGGCTTTTGACTACGTAAGATATATATTTACTTAATTGAGACATTAACATGATGCCTATCCTTCAGAGTGTTTATGGAAAGTTGGATAGGATGGTCTCCAATCTCTCCATCCTAAAGAGCGTTCATTGAAAGATGGATAGCATAGGCTCTATCCTTCAGAACCGTTATGGATCCTATATATCCAGATGGATAGTACAGCCTCTATCCTTCAGAGTCAAAAATGGATAGGATGGTCTCCAATCTTTCCATCCTTCGGAGCGTTTATTGAAATATGGATAGGAAGAACTCTATTCTCTATCCTTAAGAGCGAACATTTAAAGACGGATTTAAAGATGACCTTCATATTTCCGAGTGTTCAAGGAAAGATGTATGAAAAGGTTATTATCCTTAAGAGCATTCATCGAAAAACTAAGAGGATGGTCTCTATCCTTAAGAGTGTTAATTGAAAAACGGATCTCTATCCCTCAGAATGTTTATTAATGAAACGATGTGACACTATCTGGTTCTAGATAGATGTAAATAGCAGTAAAAAGGCTGATGGAGTCCTGACAAATTATAAAAAAGCTGCAAATTCCATGACAGCAACAGAACCGCTCAAAGTTTAAATGAAGCTTATGATTATCTTAATTAAATCTCACCTTCGGTCCTTGGCAGCGCGAAAGCAACACACAATATCAAAAGTAACATCACGATAATATTTCGAAAATATTAAACCACTATATCCATCTCATTCTGTTTGTGGGCAAACGAACGGGACACAACGACCGGCTCAATCGGATTCCAACAAAGAACAGCATGGATCCTTAATCCGAGCTGCGCAGGAGTGCGGACGGCGTGCGTTCGCGACGCGATCTATTTCCGTCGCTTGCACCCGTCTCTGTCTTGTCAAAGATAATGAGACAGATAAGCTGCTATTTGACACAATTACTTTTTTGCACTTGTGCAAGTTTTTGTATGACCAAATTTATGAATTTTTAAAAATCTGTTTGCCGTTACCGGACACTTGGCAGATGTATAATATTTATTAATATTATAATTTATAATTAAGAATCTATAACGGAATAGGGAATAAAGTATATGACAGCATTACATATGCGTTTGCCATCATGGTATTACTGCAGTCGTCAGTAAAATTTTCTAGTGATATATTCAAATACCATTATAATTCAATTTATAAAATACCATTACAAATAACAAGATACAATATTAATTCTATCAGAAATCAGAATTATCAATCTATAGTCAATAAAGTACTATATAAATGGTTAAAATGGAAATAAAGTTATTATTATTATTATATTGGTGTTTTTATTACACTAAAATATATAAAAATATTAATATCACCATTAAATTTACCGAAGTGTTTAAAAAGATCGATCACATAACCGGATAGAGTAGTAATGTGAGCCATAAAATTCCGAAACTGGTCTGTGATTTGTCACTGACATAATTGCAATCCATCAATAGCTTCAGTCAGCCAATCAGATCGCATAACCGGCGCAGCGTCACCGCACAAATTTGGCGGAATTTGTTGTCATACAAAACATAACTATATTTATAACTAATTATTATGCTAATTTGTTGCTAATGCTAAAATGTTATGAAGAAATAAATCTCTTGACATTGTATTAGCTTACATGAGCAAAAAAGCCAATGCAATTTTACAAAAGAGCTTATGAAATTGAAAGGGCTGAGCCGTTTTGACAGAACATGTTTTATCACTACTAGAAAATCAGCTTTCAATTTAAAAAATCGCATCCAAATCGGTTCACCCATTCAAGACCTACAGTGCCACAGACAAACACACAGATGGACACAGCGGTCAAACTTATTGTCTTTTTTCATCGGGGGCTAAAGAAATCTAACGAACCCAATATTACTTCTTACATTATAACATAGTAAAATTATATCGAATTCCAACAAAACGACAAAATAGGCATGAAATTGTGTAATGACGCATCTGTCTGTTCATCTTTGGTCTCCCTTCCACATTAAATCAGTCGTCGAGTCCTCAGGGCTTTTAATCGGCGTCTTACGGCCGAAGCTCTTTGATAACAACTTTCCTTGTAACCACTGTTCGACCGCGAAAAAAATAGTAATGCTTTGATTGATTTAAAATATGTTTTATTGATGCGACTTGATATTAAAATCGAATGCCGTGGCGGATGATCAAAAAAGTCATCGTTATAGATTTTTTTTATTTATGTTGAGTGGGTACTTAGCACAGTGGTCGTGGGTTCAAATCCCGCTAAATGCATACACTGGGTCATGTGTATTGCATATAATATTATTGTGCATATTTGGTCGAATTTGAGAGACATAATAGTTTTAGCCATCAGGTCTGTTGGGTTGCTAGTGTTGGATATAAATAGAAAAAAAAAACATAATTTGATTAGACCCTTTTCAAGCGCCTGTCTCAAAGGATTAAAGGTTCATATTTAAATATAGAACTAAAACTTTATAAAAATAAATATCAGTGTCTATTTTTTTTTTTTAAAGCTATGTACCAGTCACGTGACGTCAGCGTCAGGAAAAAGAAGTATAAGAATTATATTTTATTGTGCATATAAGTTAAACATACAATAGGTATCTTATAACTAAAATATTATGCACAAAGGCGTTGTTATCGCTAGGGAAGTCATATCTTCCAGACAACCTTGAAGTAGAGCAGTATATAACAATACAGAGTAGGGTCATCAAAAAAGCAAAACAAAAATTAAAGACAAAGTGAATCCTAGAATCTAAACAATATAATAATGTATAATAATAAATATTATTTAAGATAGGAAGGTCCCTTCCCTTACCTTACATTAATTAATTATGAAGTAGGTAATGGTTTATCGTAAATATAAAATTAAATAATTATAATATTGAAAGCACGTTAAAGTTTTTAAGGTTTTGTAAATATTAACAATATAATATGGAGTGGTCTGATTTTTTTTGTATTATCAAATAACTAGAATTTCTAACACAGTCCGTCTAACAATTCAGGTACAACTTTGATTAACTTCTTAAAAGTTTTAAGAGTTTAAGTCTCCCAAAGCGTCATGCACAGCATCTGGCAATTCTTTCCACAGAATTATTGACTAAATTCTAAAAGAGAAATTGTACAATGCAGTATGATGGATGGGTATACTTACCAAAGATATACTTACAACGTCGCCGCGTCGTGCCGTTGCGGTCATGGCATTCGAGTCGATTTTACCGTTAATGCGCACTAACAGATGTTACACGTCAATATTTTTTAAATAATATCGCAATATACATAACAATTTGTGCTATTGGTTGTAAGTGTTTTTTTTTCATAAAGGTTATTTTATGTGAAATAATCTGTAGACTTGTAGACACCTTTTTTTTATATCGCAGAGAAATCCTTATGGACGCAGCCAGGATCTTCGGGTATATCCAGACCCAATGTGGGACTCGCACCTGGGAGTGCCCACCCTAACTTAAACCACTGCGATCGCCTTTAGCCGCTAAGGGTCCCGGATTATATGCAGGCTACAGGTAACAGCGACAGGCTGGCCCTGGCGAAGGCCAGACGGATTAAGCAGGCCCCACGACGTCGTGCCATATAGACCCAGGTTCCCATCCTGAGCCCGACAGACCTTTAACATACTCACATACAACTACATACAACATAAAGTAATGTGAAACTTTGTACAGAAGTATTCAAACGGTAAATATTTACAAACTATTCAGAAAATCGTCTGGCATTTAATAGTATACTGTATAATGTAAATATATACTAACACTAGGCAGTGCCTCGCGGTTTCACCCGCAGTTCTCGTTACGTGGGTAAATCAGGATAAGATAAAGTATATGATAATGTATCTTTCCATTGGTGAAAGAATTTTTAAAATCGGTTTAGTGATTTCGGTGTGAAAGTGTAAGGAACAAATTTAGTCACATTATATTATAAAATTTAAGGTGTCTGTTTGTAATTTCAAAATAGCAGCTTTTCACTGCATATGAAAGTATATACGAAACTTACATTAAAATATATATATATTTAATTTTTGTCTATCTGTCTGTTTGTTCTGGCTAATCTCTGAAACGGCTGGACTGAGTTTAACGGGACTAACACTATTTGGTAGATAGCTGATATAGTAAGGAGTAATTTAAGCTAATCATTATCACTCGGGATACGGCTGTAAATCTAAGTTAACGCGAGTGAAGCTGCGGGCAACAGCTAGTTTATAATAAATTAGATAAAATAAGGAAGTGTATATTTGAATGTAGGTCTTCAAAATTATTTACCCGATTTTATAAGATTTTACATCCACCCTGCAAACTCAATATAACAACGCTTTTAGTGCTGATGGGACTGCATTGCCCTTGCAGTGCGTCGGGGATGCTGGGCGAAGCTGGCGTCGACCGTCTGCTGGGTATTATAAGAAAACGCACAGCATCCCTGATTCACCGAGTTTCTGGAGCACTAACAGTCTGGTGAAGACAGTGTTCTAATGCAGCACTGGATTTGTGTACATTTGGTCAAAGACACCAGAACTTCCAATAATTTTAATTTAGATAGAGGAGCTATTGTAAATAACACTCTATGGGCATTTGTTAATCCCGAAATAAATGTTTTTTTTTATAAATTCCCTCACCACTATAGTCCTATGTTATCGCGGAGTTAAAAGATTGTAAAAAAGATCATCGAGACACCGGATACAGCTGTAAGATACCTTTTCACGATCAAAGCTGCGAACAAAAGTCAAACAAAGAAAATGAGTTTTTGTTACGCTCTCACCTAAATCACTGACTGGATTTTCATAAAATTCTGCAAAAAATATGGATTTTGGGTATTATGAGGAAGGATACAAGGTATAAAATAATCATCATCAGACTGAATACAGCTGTAAACCTAAGTTAAAAGAGAATCAGGCAACAGATGGTAACATTTGAGAATTCATACCATGTTAGGAAAGTCCAAAAACTGGCTCGTCCCTGACACTGTTCTGTATTTCTCACTAACGCCCAAACTACAATTAAAATCATCACATAGTGACACAACATAGATTTATGAAGGTAATAAATTATGTCAAACTAGTACTAAAACTATATTCTATGACATGTGGGTGTTAAGTTACGAGAACAAGAGTGGGGGTTGGAATCTGTCATCATCTCGTTATAACGGTGGTAATGAAATTATTATTTAACGAGTTTAAAAGTACATTCCCAAGACTGCTTTTTGAGCATTTACCCTCTATATAAACATAAAACCAAAGATTAAGGCATTGGCAAATCCTCGCGGGTGCCATTATAAAAGAAGAAGAAGTACATTCCCGTCTTTTCGAATAGTTTGCAGCAACCATAGTCACGAGGACGGCGGGAAGTATCATGGCGTGCGGTTGCGTTTTTTTTTTTTTTGGTTTCCGTTAATTAATTGTTATTTTTTGTATATATTGTGATTGATTGACGAATATTGTGGTGGACTGTTCTGGATGGGTGGAGTGGGAAGTGACAGTTGATTGATGGAGACTAGAGGGGCAAAGACGCGCTCCTTGGGGTTTCCCTCCGTTTCTCCGTATTACAAACTCGCTGACTCGCTGCGCCCGAAAAGCTGGTAAGTAGACGCAGCTCTACCCACTAAAACCCCGCGAGTGGCACCAATGCCGCCTTTGGTGAGGTGCCCCGGATCTAATGAACAAACAGGGCACTTCGATGGCTAGTCAGTCCCCCAAGGGACCGACGCTGCCTCCACATAGGGGTTGTTCCGCACCACAGAACAACCCCTCCCAACGTCGGGATAGTACAATGCGGTGAGGTTCCCGTCCTCGCCCCTTGCCCCCTGCTCTTTCTCCCCCTCTAAAATATTCGAAATGTCGGTAATGTTAAAAACTGCGATAAAATTTGTTAAAAGTTATATTTTTATCATGAGTGACATTTCCGTAAAAAATGTCTGTATGTCTGTGTTTTATTTACTTTAGAAGTATTTAAAGAAGCAAGGTGTCTTTGACATCATAGAGTAAGTTAAATGTGGTGTGAACTCATCTTGCACACGAGAGCATATCACTCAGCCACTTATCTGTTATAATTATGTTTGTTTACGTTATCGTTTTCTACGAAAGCGAGATTTGCTCGAGTATCTTTGTGTGGGTGCCTATATTAGTATTTTTTGTGTTATGCAACAAAGAAAGTATCAAAAATGTTGAGGATATAGAAATTTTGTAAATATATTTTTTCGACGGCATTAATTATAATATTGTTATAATTAATGCAGTCAGTTGCAATGCAGTTATACCCAGTGTCACTCGCACAATTAAGACGCTCTAAGGCTAAAATTCTTCAATAATTGCGTGCTAAAAATATACGTCATCATCATCACCGGCCTCTATCTGTCCACAAAATATAATTAAATACTTTTCATTGAGATCTCATATCCATTTTAGGATGACTGAGAACTTATGTGAGTATCTATTTCGTCATCGTCATCCCGATTCGTCCATAGACGCATTTCTTTTGGTGAACGTCAACACGACCGATCCAGTTGGTCCCTGTCTTACCTATCTTACCGAACGTAAGCCACACCACGACTCTACTGGTAGTCAGACTGACAGCTTATAATTACACGTGCGATTTAATTAACGGAACTAAATACTTCTTCATCTTCTTTTACTAAGGTTTTACGAATATCGTAGACATAACGACCCAAACGTCACTCCTTAGGTATAATTTTTGAAGTGAAACTTCTTTGCGCGCATAGATATAGATGAAACGTCACGAAAATGTGCAACGTTTTTGTCCAAGAAGAGGGAGAGAGTGATTGAGACCGATAGAGAGAGAGTGAGAAAGGGCGACCGTAGCATGAAGCACATAGCCATGGAATGAGAGTAGAGAGCAAAGATCGAGAGAGAGAGAGAGAGAGAGAGAGAGAGAGAGAGTGAGATAGAGCGAACGTCGCATCGCAAGACTCGGAAAACTCCCAAAAGATGGCTGTTATAAATTTTACCGCTGTCTGTCTGTGCCAACGTAGTTCTCGAATGGGTGAATCGATGATTAATCAAAATCGGTTCTGCCGTTGCAAGGTCACTCTTTTCTTAAAGTATATGTATAGGATTTTTGTAAAGGTATATTTAATATCCATCTAATGTATATTAATTTACCTGTGCACGAGAACGTCACTTGTTCCGACGAAGGAAATCAACTTGAGCAAACCTTCATGCCTGATGAGATTAAAAGTCTTTGAGAGTTCACTTTTTTCTCTTCAGTAAGCCATGCTGCTTTGCAACCGAATTGGGCCGGCAGGACAGTGTGTTACCTCTCGCTCACATAACACCGGCGTCAATTGACAGCTATGCTGTCGCGTTTCTTGCGGTTTGCGAGTTTCCGGTGGGCCATCGGGGGAATAGAGAAAAGGAGGGCGTCTGCATAAATTTTGGTTGGGCGGGTATCTATGGACGTCGGTAGTCCCCATAAGGCTCCAACTGCTCAGTTGCCTCCTTATGGCACTGAGCCAGCACATAGAACTACGGCCCAAGATCCTTCTTGCCTAGTTTCGAGGAGGAGATACGTGCAGTGGGACAATATAAGGTTGATGATGATGTGATGACTATTTTTATGTTGGAGCACATGTTAATGTGTGATTTGTATACGCGAACACGGCGCGGCCTTCACCGAATGCCATCAAAATGTATTTGCAATTCATAAGACGATCCTACGTGATATTGAAGTCGTATGAAGATTTTCCATTGTACGTTTCTGTTCAGACATAGATAAATATCAAACAAATCTACCAAATTAAGCACGTCTTGGCGTTCATTGAAGTCCAGCAGTAGACAGAGGCTGATAATGGTGATAACAACGAAGCACTTTTTGGCCAAAAAATTTTATGTACTACGAACGGAAATATAAGAAGTTGCAAATCTGGAGCCTGTTGCAACAGAGCAATCAACAGACCTTAGGATCCAAACTCGCTTCTTTTGTACTCGCCAATTACAACAACAGTGAGGGCAATGTTCCAGGTGGTAAAAGTACAACTCAA
Source organism: Helleia helle (assembly GCA_963853865.1). NCBI lineage: Eukaryota > Metazoa > Arthropoda > Insecta > Lepidoptera > Lycaenidae > Helleia > Helleia helle. The sequence continues at coordinate 9,351,293 of OY971434.1, forward strand.
TAATACCTGGGAGGTCTGGATTCAAGTCACCCCTTATATTGGGGTTTGCTTAATTCTAAAATATCCCTGTGCAGAAGATAATGTTAACTTCACTTGTTAAATGAGGTTAGAGTCTCTCCCCACCCGTCGGTCGGTTCAAGCCTTGTCGTGGCGGTGAGGCGCAGTAGCCTAAGGTGAACCCAGCAGATGAGGGACAAAAGAGCAGGGGGACAAGGGGTAAGGGAACCTCACCACTTGTCATTACCATTGTACTGTCCCAACGTTGGGAGGGGTTGTTCTATGAAGCGGGACAACCCCTCTGTGGAGGTGGCGTCGGTCCCTCTCTTTAATAAAATGACATTTTCTAAAAATGATTCCTAGCTAGATCGATTTATCGCCCCCGAAACCCAAAAGATCCGGGACACCTCTAGTGGGTAGAGCTGCGTCCACATTACCATCTTTCGGGCGCAGCAAGTCCCACATACCCGCCTGGGGAGACCGCAGCTGGATGCCTCAGAGCATTTACCGGCGTAGAAGAAAAAAAAAGTTTGTGGCTCCGAAGGTGTATCCTTGCCTAATTTCGAGGAAGAGACCCGTATCCATCTGGAAGAGATAAGTCTCGCTTATTCTCATGCTTCATGCACCAGCTGCCATAGGCACTTTAAAACACATGCACCTTATATAAGGATCAAAAAAGAAACTTACGGTGTTACATACATTGTTTGCTCGTAAAAAACTTCAAAGATCGATTTGCATCACCTCCTAACATACTTATTCTAAAATTGATAAAATACACTAACATCCCACTTAAAAGCTTACTAATGACATCGATGTGTATTATATAGATTAACAGACAATTATCTTATATCTTTAAATGAGCAATTCTTGTATATATATATTATATATAATTGGAATCTCGGAATCGGCTCCAACGATTTTCATGAAATTTAGTATATAGGGGGTTTCGGGGGCGATAAATCGATCTAGCTAGGAATCATTTTTAGAAAATGTCATTTTATTAAAGAGAGGGACCGACGCCACCTCCACAGAGGGGTTGTCCCGCTTCATAGAACAACCCCTCCCAACGTTGGGACAGTACAATGGTAATGACAAGTGGTGAGGTTCCCTTACCCCTTGTCCCCCTGCTCTTTTGTCCCTCATCTGCTGGGTTCACCTTAGGCTACTGCGCCTCACCGCCACGACAAGGCTTGAACCGACCGACGGGTGGGGAGAGACTCTAACCTCATTTAACAAGTGAAGTTAACATTATCTTCTGGACAGGGATATTTTAGAATTAAGCAAACCCCAATTTAAGGGGTGACTTGAATCCAGACCTCCCAGGTATTATTGAGGTGTACTTTTACCACCTGGAACATTGCCCTCACTGTTATTGTAACTGGCGAGTACAAAAGAAGCGAGTTTGGATCCTAAGGTTTGTTGATTGCTCTGTTGCAACAGGCTCCAGATTTGCAACTTCTTATATTTCCGTTCGTAGTACATACAATTTTTTGGCCAAAAAGTGCTTCGTTGTTATCACCATTATCAGCCTCTGTCTACTGCTGGACTTCAATGAACGCCAAGACGTGCTTAATTTGGTAGATTTGTTTGATATTTATCTATGTCTGAACAGAATGTCATTTTATTAAAAAAAAAAAAAAAACGAGCAAAGCTCGGCATCGAGCATCCGGGTACTGTGTCCTAATGTAAGCTTAAAAACTTGGAGCATGCAAGTAAAGACTTGGCTTCAAAAGTGAGAGAGGGCTCAAGACAGACCAGGCCCTTAATCGAGTTTTCTAAATTTCCCTGACCACCTGAAATTATCAACACCGCTGGTTTACCGGTGAAAAGTATTTAGGGATATGTGATGTTCACTAACTCACCAATTCGGCTTAGGACATCCTCCTCGCCTGATTTCAAGGTTGATATATCCCCTATAATATACGTGAGACTTATAGAGGTCACTTTGCATGCATAATGCAAGGGTATTTGCTTTTATTCTTTCTCAATATTTATATATATTTATATAAAAACAGTTAAGCGATTAATTTATTTAGCTGTATTGACACCAATATCAGAGCGTTTTTCACATAAAGTTAAAGCCACGGTTAAAGCTAACCACGCGCCATAGCGCCTTTCTTGTCTGTTGATGAGGATTTTCATTTCTATGGAAATACTTATAATATATTTAAGCATATACTTCACTATAAATATAAATCAAAAGTGAGCCGAATGGGCTCACACTAATCGGATGAAGCATTAGGGCCTTCGGGCCATTAGCATAGATCCCTCCGGAAAAAAAAAACTTCCATGCATTTTCCGATTGGTTACAAAATGAATTTTACGATAATAAAATATTATAAATTTTTCTGTAATATGATTTTTCGGGTACTTATACGTAATTTATCTAGAAACTAAATATCACATCACATCAGATACATCAATATATCTGCAACGTGAAAGTGCATGGACCAAGGCGAGTTACGTCACGCCACTCAAACGGGCCTGTTAACTTTGTCATTTACAAGTTTATGTTAATTTGTACCGATTATATGTACACGCTTAATGTCCGTATTGAGAACCGCTCAGATGAGGTAAGCTTGTCAGTAATTGTCTCAGATAACTCACTACTCCGCATTACGCACGCTACTGTGTGGGCGATTCATCGCGTCCAGGCTGAAGTGGGTGGAAGGGACGCGCCGTGCCGCGATCCCAGCTGCATGGGTACCACCATCTTGCTTGTTTCTCGTGAAACAGCTTTGCTGTGTTATGGAGAGAAGGGCAGGACAGGCAGTGAAATTACTGGCACCTTGACATATTCGTAAGTCTCAGAATAGGCAACACATAAATGAGACGCCTTTTTACGCCGGGAGGGGGAGTGGGTACTCCCTAAGCGGGTATGTGGGACACGCTGCGCTCGAAAGATGGTGACCCGCCTTTGGTGAGGTGCCCGGATCTGTTGAGCAAACAGGGCACCTCGACGGCTAGTCAGTCCCCAAAGGACCGACGCCACCTCCACAGAGGAGTTGTCACGCACAACAGAACAACCCCTGTCAACGTTGGGACTACTGTCCCAACTGTAATGGGGTGAGGTTCCCATCATCGTTCCTTGTCCCCCTCTGCTCTTTTGTCCCCTAAGAGGGATACAAAGAGCAGCTCCCTTGGCTCAATTTGCTTCGCCCAAGGTGGTGCAGGGTTCACCTTAGACTACTGAGCCCCACAGCCACGACAGGGATTGAACCTTGGTGGGGATAAATGAGCTGCCTGGTTGTGAGTTCAAGTTAACTAGGTTATGTCCATCGGTGACGTCGACCACTAACCATCAGGCGGCACGTCTGCCAGTTTGTCTATCCGACTAAAATAAAAGAGTAGGAGGTCACTAGACGAATGGAGGCTGATGATAAATGAGTTAGTTTTACATTTACTAGCTATTGTCAAGATTCGCTCGCGTTAGCTTAGATTTACAGCCGTTTTCACATTGGTGATGAATATTGGATAGTCTGTGTTACTCAGCGGGAACCTAACATAATGCTGGTGAAGGAACAGACTGAAGCCATAAAGTAGGAGGTGTAGAGGGACTACAGCCCACAGTTTCGTAGCTCACACTACTCCGTGCAACTAAACTTGTCTGCAGTTTTATAAAATTACCATCTCTTGCCTTTCTGTATATACAAGGTAATCTGTGCTCTTGCCCAGATTCACCTGCAATAGCTTAAATTATCGTTAAAAAAAATAAAAATTATGTGTGTGTGTTGAAAAAAAAACTTGCATGCATCACCGTCTCACATGCACCACCACACAATCTACGCACGTTTCGCCCCGACACCGAGGCATCCTCAGGATATAGACTCTACGATTACTAATCGTAGAGTTTACAGAAGAGTATTATTGCTAATTAATATACATATAATGGATTTCCGTAAAGCAACGCTAGTAGCTAGTAAAAGTTTTGTAAGAGGTAGTGCCATGCTGCATTGCAGCCGAACTGGACCGGCACGACCGGGGTGGTACCTGTCGCTAACATAATACCGGCGTCAACTCACAGCTATGCTGTCGCGTGTCGTGCGGTTTGTGAGTTTCCGGTGGCCCATTGGAGGTGATAGGGAAAAGAAGGGCAACTCATCTGTATAGCCTCTAGTTGTGCGTATGTGTATGGGCGTCGGTAGTCATCATATGGCTCCGACTGCTCGTTTGCCCCCTTATGACATAAAAAAACGCGTGATTCTATTAACTAAATTATTATTTTCAGACAAGAATGATTGTTTTTATACCCTATGTCCATCCTATGGCACTTATTCTATTGAAATTAATTCTAAAGTAAGAATTTGTTTCGTAGATCACCTCCGACGTCCAAAAAATTACTAAGACGTTACCACTTTAAGTATTATTAAAACTGCGTTTTGTGACCGGTTAAATAAAAAATACATTATTGTATAACTTATTTCTTTAATTCAATAAATATATGAGTAACAACCTACGTTTAAATTATATGGAAGCACAATTTCTCTTACAATACAGAATTCAAAGTTCAAACTCCGACTTGACACTAAATTGAATACGAAAATACACACAGTACGTTGTATCTAACATTAAATATATTTTATAATATTAAATATAACATATAATAAATGCTTAGAGCATATTTGGCATCGACTTTATCAATTAAATCCAATAACATAAATATAATTTACTCATAATTATAATATAATAATAATAATAAATGGTTAAAATATGCTTAATATAAGTGTTGTTATAATTGACGGGTAAAAGTGTTAATACTGATAAGAACGAGTTTGGTAATCCACACATATCTCAGACTTGTAATTTATAATTCATATAAGTATATTCTTCAAAGTATTTTCCATATAAAATAAATTATTATTCGGTAGTTGTAAATCGATATAAATAGATTTTTTTATAGGCCAAAATTTGTATTGTTTTTAGTAAAAATCTACAGTATAAATTGCAATAGTGTAAGTTTCATAGAAATATTTGGTCTCGTCGGAACACAGAAGTTTATAGTTAGCTTACATTTTCATAATAAAACAATATAAATTAACTTAAATAAATCGTTTATACTATTAAAGCTAATGAACCAATTCAAAGGGTTTAAACTAAAAACTTAAAATTAATAAAATAATTTAAATTATCATAATGATGTATAAATATTTTTTTAATATTTCCTTATATGCAATGATTAAATATTTCATCGAACACCTAAATTTAAAAACACCATTTAGATCAAAATACGCGTCCCGTTGCGTTTTTTCAAAAATTTTAATATCTACACTAAACACCGATCTAAAATATCAAATTATTCATTCCTTAAAGAAGATATTTCTCTACACATTCACTTAAAATAATTATATCTAATAAAACTAATAAACCACGAACGTGGAATAAATATAATTTGAGATAAACAATATGAATATATTTCTATATAAGATTCAAAAATGAGTATAGAAAATTTAATTTTATATATTGACAATATGGAAGACCGCAATAAATAGGTAACATTATGTTTAACATGCATTAGTTTAGACTAAAACTAAAATACAGCGTAAAGTACGAACAAACACGAACGCGTCGACTAACCCGAAACGTCGAAAGTCATCAAATAAAACTAAATATAACTAAATCAACAGTAACACTTTTAAGGTCCAACTAAAACTAAAATAAACTATAAAACTAAAATGCGGATAAGCACTAGTAATATAAGTTGGCACATAGTGTTGTGCGTATTATTTTCCATTTAGAATAAATATTATTGAAACACTGTCTAAATGGAATGCTGATTCTACTGGAATCGTCTATGCTTTTCCATGTTTGGCTTGCTCCTCGGCTTGCATCTTAGTGCGCAATGCTGGAACGTCTTCTGGAATTCTGACAATGGTGTGGAATTTCTGGAAATATAAAATAATTTATGAATATTTTTTTAACAAAAATATGTCTTTCGTAGTTGAAGGGCTTTTGAGCCAAACAAGGATACGTCTGATGACATGCATGACAAATCTTACATTATAGATATTATTTTCATTAATGTTTTAGTAACACAAGTTGTTATTAAACTAAAGTCTATTAACGAATAAGATCAATGAAGGAAGACGATCACAAAAGATATGTACTTTATTAACCCTACTATGAAAAATAAGACATTCATAATTCACAGAAATTTACGAAAATGGTCCAAAATAAACAAATTCTTAATTTGAAGCCAATGAATATTTTTGTTCAGTAGCTAGGTACTGTCCAGACTAGAAACGGTGTTTTCCACTATCAAGTATCGGGCTCAAGTTTTGACCTCTGGGCTGGAACATACCTCTAGACGAGTCCCTGGTGTGACTCTCCACAAGTACAGCATATACCCCGGTATACACAGCATCGAGGACAGTGCTGTGAACCAGCCGAAAGCGTGCGACCACCACGGGTACTCGTAGTTCATGTACTTGATCGGCTTCCATTGCACCAAATTAAAGATGAACACGCTCTGAAATAATTAGACAATATTTTTTTTAAATAACACAAATCACACAAAAGATTCCTTTTGTTAGCTGTTATTACTGATATTATGTATGACGACTTTGAGCAATATAAAGAGTATATTTATCAACCCCAATGGAGGATGTAGGTAGTTAAAATTAGATTAAGTACTCGCTTTATTTTAGAACAAAGAACTTATGAAATATTAAAACAAAAAGACAAAATAATATTTGAAATAAAATACGTTTTACAAGCGTATGGAAGCTGATTAACGCAAATTATAATTGATTAACAAAATATCCCAGACCCCAGTAACGTAAATTTTAAATATTTTTTTATATTAAGATCGAACCAAAATATAATTTTTGCCATTGTGTAGCATTTTTTTTTTATGTTAGTTGGATATGCAAACTGGCAAACGTACCACCTGATGGTAAGTAAGTCGCCCATGAACATAAACTAGTATACCTGGAACGAGCCCAGGCAACTCATTTATGTGTTGCCTATCCTGAGACATAAGATGTTAAGTCTCGGTGCCAGTAATTACACTACCTGTCTTGCCCTTCTCTCCGAAACACAGCGAAGCTGTTTCACGGGAGAAACAAGCAAGATGGTGGTACCCATGCAGACGGCACTGCGCTTCCCTCCCACCGGCATGATTTTATTGTAGAATTTGCGATAAACAATTTATCAGGATTCAGAAATAATAATAATCTGCATCTGAATCAAGTATGCTTATAAATTTGAAGCAAAATAAATGACCATTGACGTAAACAAATGCATAGAGGAACCAAAAAAAACTTGGTCAACGTCGCCCTTGAACTTAAACACTTACAATGCAAATCGCAGGTGTGAATCCAACCCAGCAGAACTTCCACCAGATGGTCGGGTAGTAGCCAATCATCTCCTTAATACCATCGTAGAACCGATTCACTCCAAATGCCCACGATATGGACACACATTCGAAGAAGATCAAAAACAGCAGGCAGAATCCAGACACAGCATATGAATCCAAAATTTGGAACACGTACATTCCTCCCTGTAAGATTAGTGCATTATGATCAACATAAAAGAATGAAATTTATAACGCCTGTTTAATTTAAATAGCAAGAAAATTCGAATGTATATTTACAGACCACAAAAAACGTAGTTCAGAAATTTAATTTTTGCACACATATGCAAATAAAGATGCATATTAGTTTAGTTTAATTTAATATATTTTATTTCTTCTATCAAAAATATAAAAAATTCTATACTTATAGACATATAAAAATGTGAATGTTTTGCAGCAAGAAAATACTAGCAATAATAGCAATTTTATATAAAATATTAATTAAATAGCACACACACTTTAAAATAATTATTAAAAATTACCTCAGATATACAAGACAAGCCAACCAAATACGATATAACACAAGTTATTGCGATGAAGATTTCCTTCCTGCGTCTCAGAAGCTTAGGCCACTCGTCTATGACCGCCGTGATGAAGCCTTCCATGGTGCAGAACTGACTGTCGAGACCGATAAGCAGGAGCATGAAGAAGAATAGACACGACCATAAAGGAGCACCAGGGAGCTGCAAGACCGCAGACGGATACGCCAAGAAAGCTAAACCCGGACCTGAAATTATAATCATTATTATATACCTATAATAATTCTGTTTATTAAGCAAAATCTTATATATATTCTATATAAAAATATTGAGGGCAAACAGACAGTCTGTTCACACGCACGCATCCACACACAACATAGTTGCCTTGAGTATGTTCTTTTTTTAAAGGTTCCAAATCGTATCGATTCGAAATTTAAAATTTTAATAAATACCATAAAAATATAATGATAGAACATTACTATACAATTTTTTCCTTACCAGATGCGGCAACTTCAGCCACCGGTCTTTGCTGTTCGTGAGCCATGAATCCCACCACAGAGAATATAACAAAACCAGCAAACATCGACGTACTCGAATTGACGGAGCATACTATTAAGGCATCCCTACAAAAAAACGGTTTCATGTTAGTTGGATAGGAAAACCATCTGACGAGGCATAATATGGTGAGAGATTAGCGTCACCTATGACCACAAAGAAGTTTAACTGGGACTACCCGCCTCTGGACAAGTAGCTTTTACGTAAAATAGAATAGAAACATCAATGGTGAAATTGACGTTCGCCTTCGACATTATTGTTGAAAGCGAATTTCAATCTCATACATTGATATTTCTGAACTATTCCATATGCGTAAAAGCCGCTTGTCTCTGTGTTCCGATAGTTGAAACGGTAAGCCTTTATGTCAGTAATTTGAATGCCTGCATTAAGTAGAAAGCTATTTTTTCGGAAAAAAAGATGGTGAAAGGCGCGCAGTTACCTTCTTTAATTATTGTATTCTGCATAAACTTCTTTTTAAGTTTAAATCTTAAAATATATGAGAGAAGTTTCTTCTGTTATTTACGTCTTCCTAAAACTAGCTACTTAATGGATATATTATAATATTATCATAACCCTTCATTTTCATAAATTAAATTTAAAATACTCTTTATGCGTCGTTAAAGATCATCACAGCCTGCTCTGATATTACTAATCAAAACCATTTTAATCATCGACTTAAAATTATTACGAACATATCGAAAAATCATCATAATATATATTCACCGTTATATCATAATATTACGGTACGGTCATATGATGAAATGGAGTAAAATTAGAAACATTCATTGCTACTAGCACATTGTGTTTACTGTTACTACTAATTATACTACGTCTTGTTTCACGCTTTCTAAATGTAGAACCAATAACATAATACAAAACAATAACTCACTTGTACACATTGTTCGTAAACTTGTTGTAGCTTCCTAAAGCAACCAATGTACCCAAACCTAAACCGTATGAAAAGAAGATCTGAGTGACCGCGTCTATCCATACTTCCGATTCTAGAAGTTTCGACATGTTGGGCATAATGTAGAACTTAATACCTTCCATTGCACCAGGCAAAGTGATACCTGAAAATACATATGAATTACAAATATTATTGCTACCACGAAACTTGAATATTTTATTTTCACTTAATCATATTAGGTATTGTTTTTAGCGTGAAATTAAAGAAAAAATAACAAAACAACAATAGAAATATCAATCTGGATTAAAAAATCTAATCAAATGTGAAATCTTACCTCTGATCAAAAGAACTGTCAATAAGAAGTAGGGGAATAGAGCGGTGAAGTAGACCACTTTACCAGTCCACCTAACGCCCTTCCAAATGCAGAAGTAGCAGAGAATCCAGACGAGTAATAAAGTACCAGCGAGCTCCCAGCGAATGTTACCAATGTGTTCAATACCGCTCGATATTTGCAATGCTCGGCGTCTATTAATGAAATAATATTTTTTAAAATGGAAAAAATGGGAGTTAGAAAAGAAAAAGAGTGTGGTTGGCGGTGTAGAGAAAAAGGAGACTAGTTATTAAAATTGTAACGAAATCACCAACGAATGAAAGAAGACAATTAGTTTCGTATGAATTGACTTTGATAAAAATACTTAATTATAAATATAGTTGTACAGTAGTGACCATTTTTTTGTCATATGAACTTTTTATGATTATTCGCAGCTCTTTTTTATTGGGTTAAATCAACTTACTCCCAAAATTCCTTTACTGGGTCTGAAAGGATGGCTTTGCTAATGTTTTTGCCGTTGAGAGTGCAGTAGGTAGTCATATCCAAAGAGGACCAGCATGTAAGGTTCTTCCTATCGTAAGGATTGACGCAAGTCTCTGTATTCCAATAGTTGTCGCAATTTCTCCAAGGGACATCTGTAAAATTTTGCATTTTTATGTTGTATTTTTTTTTGTTTATTGTTATTGTTTTTATGTTTGTTATTTTTTACGTAATATTCAAAGAGACAAAATAAATATTCAAATGGTTGTAGGTATCTGGTCAATAGACAAAATTACAAAAAAGGGCTACCTGATCTCATAGACATGAAGAAATAGAAGATGGCCCACGCCAGAATAACGATGTAGTAAACGTTCATCCAACAGGACATGACTGCAGCCGCATACCCAATGCCTGCAAGAAGCACAAATTAAAACTTGAAGTGAAATTTTGATGATCGATAAAATGAAGAAATGTTATTATATGTAGACCTATCATGTCAAATATCTTTTTTTTATGTCACAAAGAGGCAACTTAGCAGTTGAAGCCCTATGGTGATTACCGACGCCCATAGACATCCGCACTACTAAAGGCTATGCAGAGGCGTTGCCCTCTCCTTCCCCCGCCCATGTTCCACCGGAAACTCACAAACTGCACGAAACGCGACAGCACAACTGTCACTTAACGCCAATATCATGTGAGCGAGAGGTACCACCTCGGTCGTGCCGGCCCAAATCGGCTGCAAAGCAGCATGGAACTACCTCTTAACATTTTAGGGTTCCGTTCCTTAAAATGACATAACGGAATCCTTACAGGATCACTCCATTGTCCGCCTGTCTGTCTGTCTATCTGTCGGTTTGTTAAACCAAAACCTATAAGATATTTCCCAATGAAAAGAATCAAGAATCGTGAAATTTGGTAAGAAGCTAAGTTTTACAATATAAGTAAAGGGAAAAATCAGTAAACCGTTATTTTTTTGTTATATTAGACAATACAAGTTTTTCAGAACCCTCAGCGCACGAATAGGACTCGCCACTGTCTGGGTTTATTCTTCTCTTTGTTGTTTACATAGGACATATTATATATATCTACACGCATATACTAAATTTATTGTATTTTACGTTTTAAAACATAACTTAACACTTCATGTCTGCTGACGTTACACGTAATGGATTAAAAATATCACTCCCGGGTGTGCTAATTAACTAACTGCTAACAGCCAGGCGATAAAATCAATACAACAAACAAATACACGCTGTTAAGTAATTACCGCTTCGATTAACAAAACGTAAACGAGAACTATAAAGAACTTTCAAGAAAGGCTCTGGCTACATAAATTAGCTTAAATAAAAAGAAGCCACAAAAACAGTAGCTAACATCAAATTTTAGTAATTGTTCTCTATTATTTTACAATACAACAACAACAATACAAAAGTCATTTTCGCATTTTCAACGTTTTAAATCATATTTTGCTAGTGAATAAATGAAAATACAACGTCCAGAGAGACTGAAATTACAAATTGTAAATGAAACTCAACAAAGGTAGGGGGTAGACGAGAGGTCGTTTACATTCCGTCCGGCGATTGTACTTTGTGGTTAAACACAGTCTTTGTCGAATTGTTTTCCACGACGAAATTATTTTCCAGCATTTATGTGGTTACATTCGTGGGTTCTATGCTTTCATTTTTGTGTCCAAAATATATACATATTTTGAAAAAGTGTACATTTTTTTTAGACAAGGCACAGTAGATAGCAATACTGCAAAGAGTTAGTTCTCATATTTTGAGATAATCAAATAATTGACAAATAAAGTGTGTCTTTATCTATACGTGGGAGGGATGCGCAGTGCCGCGCCCCTGGCTGCATGCTTACCACCATCTTGCTTGTTTTTCCCGTGAAACAGCTATGCTGTGTTTTAGAGAGAAGGGCAAGACAGACAGTGTAATTACTGGCACAGAGATTTAACATCTTATGTCTCAATATAGGCAACATATGAACGAATTGCCTCGGCTAGTTCCAAGATAATTTGTTAATGTTCATGGGTGACGCTGACCACTTACTAGTTAATCAGGTGGCACGTCGGCCAATTTATCTATCCAACTAACATTTTTTTAATCAATTTCCTATGAAAATTATATTGTAATAACGATAAAAATAAGTTTTCTTACCTTTAAAGATTGGAGCAATCTTGAACACACCCAATCCACCGATCGTAAGCATCTGTCCCATCGCCAATTCCATAAAGAACATCGGTATACCAGCGAGAAATAGGGTGAGGAAGTATGGGATGAGGAAGGCCCCGCCGCCATTCTTGTAACACAGGTAGGGGAACCGCCAGACGTTGCCCAAACCGATGGCCAAACCCACTACAGACAAGATGAAGTCCAACTTGCTCGCCCACGATCCTCGTTCGGGAAGATCAGATTTTGTAGCCGCATCGCTAAAACAGTGATTAAAACATACATTATTAATTCCAGTGTTTTATTATATTCAACTCGAATAAAATATATTCAAAAACTCTAATCAAAGGTTTCAACATTTCAACGCTTCTAGAGTCTTCTATAAGAGTCTTCTAAAATCTTACTTATTTGTTAATGTCGGTTTTATTAATCTGCCTGTTTGTAAATAGTAGCAGATAGAAGCTATGATCGTGTATGTCCAACCTTTTGCTATTCCACTAATATGTTCTGTGATTTAAATTAATAGTTCTACTTACCTCTGCTTACTGCTAACTCCTTGAACGCTAAGTTCGATGTCGTCTCCGTGAATATCAGTTTTGGTATCCATGTTTATTTCCTTTAAATTTTCTTTCTTATTTCTAATTTTTTCTTTGCGCTTTGTTCACTTTTCCCCACCTCACGTCAGTAATGCAGTAACATTTTATTTGAAGTAAAGAGACTATTTAAGTATCTTGTTATGTAATTAATCTGAAACAATGTAATTTTATTTAAAAAAAAATTCATTTACTTTTTTTATGTTGCCAAGCCATATGATAGTAAGTGGTCAACGTCGCCCATGAACATAAACAACCTGAGACTAGCCCAGGACTCATTCATGTGTTGAGACATAAGATGTTAATTTACACTCCCTTCTCCCCGAAACACAGCAAGGCTGTTTCACTGGAGAAACAAGCAGGGTGGTGGTAACCATGCAGCCGAGAGCGCGGTACAGCGCATTCCTCCCACCGGTCTTTTCACTACTTCGCTTGCAATATCAGCTAATTCATTTCGAAGCGCATCTTCGCCGCTTCGAAATTTTCGGAATTCGAAAATTGTTAAATGATAAATAATGCTTTCCTAGGGGGAGATGATTCAATACCTCTTGATCGGTAGAGACGACTGCAGACAGGGGAGGCGTTTCTGCCGAGAAGCCAAAAGCGGGCAGTACCTCGTGTTAATCTTTCGCAAAGCTTTTTTAGATGTGCCAATTTGCGTCTCAGAACAGGCAACGAAAATTTTGCTTCATTCTGACTCAACAAGCTCTGGATGTGTTGGTTAGTATTAAACTAATGGGTGACGTTGACCACACACAATTTGATGCATAAACCAATTACGATTGTAATATTAGTTTCCATATATGACGACCTCTGTGGCTCAGTGGGTAGAGCGTTGGCGCTCAAGCCGGAGGTTGCGCGTTCGAATCCCGGCAGGGAATAAAAAAGTTTTCTGTGTTCCTGGGCCATGGATATGTGTATTAAATATGTGTATCATATAATACATTTTTTAAATATTTGTATAGTATAAATATAAAAGTATTAAATTAAATATATTTCCGTTGTCTGGTACACTTAGCACAAGTTCTTCGAGAACTTACCACGGGACCAAATTGACGCGGTGTAAAAAGCGTTCATAGATATAATAATTTATTGTTATTATAATATATCACAAGATTTTTGACGTATCACAAGTTACGTACTGGTAGATACAGTAGCTAAGTACTAGTAGATAAGTAAGGTGTCAAAAATATGACTAACAGTTGACTGAAAAACGTTGATAATGATGATGAGTGAAAGCAATTATCCCGCGAAAAACGCAGTCTTTACAGCAAATTACGATGACTAGATACGACGACTACGATTACTAATCGTAGAGTCTACATCCTGAGGATGCCTCGGTGTCGGGGCGAAACGTACGTAGATTGTTTGGTGGTGGTCTTTTACTGTGGTTGTGGTGCATGTGGGGTGGTGGTGCATGCAAGTGTACGCATATGCAGTGTGGGAAAGGAGGGCGGTGCTATATGCATGCATATGCGTGCACTCACACATTTGCTGTAAAGACTGCGTTTTTCGCGGGATAATTGCTAATTAATATAATTAATTTAATATCGAACTAATTTTTATCAAATTTTGTAAGCATTTGTAATTTGGTCCAACTTGGGAAAAAACGGTTATAGTGTAATATTATCTTTTACAATAAAATACATAAAATACAATAAAATACAAAATAATATTTTGTATTTATAATGTGTTTATGTATCATATTGTAATTATATAATATATAATATTTATATATTTTTATCAACATGCGTACAATTAATGAATATACTAATCATAATTATTAAAGTCACACTAACTAGTGACTTCAGTGGACAGGTTTTTATATATGTACTAACTTTCGACTAAACTTCATAATAAGAAAATATAATATGGCCAACATAAAAATAAAATGCAATAATAAGCCTTAAAGCCGACATGTCAACGTCGCACCCGTTTCTGAATAACTTTCAGGAATATTACGACAATAGAATAAAAATTCCCTTTTCTCCTTTATCTCTCCTATCCTCTGTTTATCCCTTATCCTGCATAAACAGAGGAGGAACTGGTATAACATAATCTTAAGAATGACGTAATAACATTAATAAATAAATAATTATTACGAATATAATTGAAACTTTTGAATAAGTCCAAACTATTTTTATTATAATTTTAGAAATAATAAAAAAAAAGTATATGAAATAAGCGCATCCTTTTTTCTTTTTCTTTAATGCCGGGAAATGCACTGAGGCATCCCGCCTGGGAAGTCTGCCCAGGCGTGTTTGTGGGACTCGCTGCGCCAGAAAGCTAGTAGGTGGACGCAGCTCTGCTCACTAAAACCGGGCGAGTGCCACCAATGCCGCCTTTGGTGAGGTGCCCCGGATCTAATGAGCAAACAGGGCACCTCGACGGCTAATCAGTCCCTCAGGGGAACGACGCCACCTCCACAGAGGGGTGGTCTCGCACCACAGAACAACCCCTCCCAACGTCGGGACAGTAAAATGGGGTGAGTTTCCCGTCCTCGCCCCTTCCCCCTGCTCTTTTGTCCCCTCTTCTTATAAGAAGGGTACAAAGAGCCCCCTCGGCTCGATTCGCTTCGCCCAAGGTGCTGGGCTCACCCTAGGCTATTGAACCCCACCGCCACGTCAAGGCCTGAAACATGGTGGGGAAATAAGCGCATCCTTCCTTAGATGTAGTCAGCATCTTCCTTCAACCTCTGTATAATAGAATTAAAGTAGGTATTGACTCAGAAATCTCCAGTTTTCAGGTTATCGATACCAACACAATATCAATGCAAATTTGTTTATTTTAAATTTCTATAATCTATAAAATTTAAAATTGGTGGTCTATAGCCTGGCCGGCATACGTAAAACATCTATGTTAGTATCAAGATTAAAAATTAATTCATTAAATATCGTCATATTTAATGAAGAAGGGATAAAATGATACTGGCCATTACTCAAGGAAGCTATAGCCAAAGAAGAAGAAGAAATAAAAGAAATGACACCGTCATGCCGCTTGCCGTCACGACAATTAAGTCGTATTACTGCCAAAGCGCGCCAAATTATCATATTTTAATACAAATTATATGGGAGAACTTTTTATTTACAACAAAGTTTTTA
Source organism: Helleia helle (assembly GCA_963853865.1). Lineage (NCBI taxonomy): Eukaryota > Metazoa > Arthropoda > Insecta > Lepidoptera > Lycaenidae > Helleia > Helleia helle. Next base: position 9,367,264 of record OY971434.1, read on the forward strand.
TGTTCAGCCGAGTGATACCGCGGGGAACAGCTACCTAGCTTTTTGTACAAATCCAATTTTGCACCGGAGCCTACCCGCAATCTTATATCAGCTGTAATGTCGGAAGTTCGCGTAACTCAATATAAAGATTCTCGACTCGAATTCCATTTCAGTTGACATGACGTACATTTCCAAATAAACGCGACTTTTTCTTCTTTTGTTCATTTAAGGCTTTTGTTCGATTCTTTTCTGTTTGGAACTTACACTAAAATAGTATGTGTAATTTTTGTTTGTATTCAGGAATCCGTACAAACCTCACTTAATGCGTAGGTACTAATAATAATCAATATATACCTATTTACGTTAACAAACACCCATTTTGACCATGTTATAATTGTATTTAAATAAATAAATGTTTTTAGTAGGTCGATTTCGCCTTTTTCTGTTGGGGTGGAATTTTGGTTTTGATTTTAAACTAACTTCCTGATGAGGTAAAGATTTGAAATTTTGACCATAGCTCAGAAATACATGACAATGCATGAAAATATGAATATAGAAAAAATAAATAGTTATTTTTATAAAATATTTTTTTTGGACATGGTATGCACATAAAATTTATATATTTATAATATCCACATTGAAATTTGCATGTTTTACTAACTTTGGATCATTAGACACCCATTAATATACGTATAGAAAAAAACATCACGTTTAACCATTATATTTGGAAAAAAAGCTTTGGAAAAAAACAGCAAGATGCATTGCTATTAGGACAATTACAGCAATTAATAGCAGATTTATTGATAATACAGATTAAACGTAATTTATGCTTCGAAAGCTTCAGCAACTGAATAACCCTAACATAGACAATATAATGCGTGCGTATAAAGACTATAATTTATACGTTTTTGTCGATGATAATTTTATCATAGACAAAAAAGTCGTAATGTAACGTATCGACGTAGATCGTTGGATAAACCACCTAAAAAATTAAGACAAAGTACCCCAAAAAATTTAATCCCGAATTTCTTAAGGAAGCTCCAGGTGAGTCATCCATACGTTGTCTGCTTTGATACAGACGATGTTCTTGGTGCCCACATTTTTCCCACTTCCGCAGGTATTTATCATCATCAACATTTTTCTTCGCTGTTTATACATTAATATTTGGTTTGAAACTTACAACAAAATCCCACAGCAACACAACATGCACTAAGATACAAAAGCACCGCACTCAAATAGCATTGTCACAGCATCATACACCGAAAACCGAATCTAATATCCCGAACGACACTACAAATGTCAAACGAAGCAAGATGGCGGCGGAAGGTTTGACAGGTGCGTGTTGTCCCGCCACATGCTTATGCCCGAATGTGGTGTGGCTGGGTATCATCGCACCAACTATGGTCTAATGTACATGTGAACCGGCCAACTGTCAGCCGTTGAAAGAATTTATGAGCCTCGCCGTACGAACAATTTGGACCCTCCGGAAGGTGTTAGGGATCGCGACAGTGCGATTTGTCGGTTGACATTGCATCTATTTAAATTGATCAGCGGTTACTCTGTTTCTATGAAACGTAATTTGTCTATTTGTGTCTTTGCTCTGAATCATGGTGTGATCACTTCTAGGGAAAATATTATTCAATTTATGCAAATTCGTAATCCTTTCTGGGTGATGAATCATTCATCCCCTGTTAAGGTAACTTTGGCTCAGAAAGTTTTAAAACCGCGTCTCACATTTGAAAGCTTTAGAATTTAAAAGGAAAAATCAGTCTTGTACTGATTTGACCTCCTAGTAGGAAGGTCCAAATTGTTAGTATTTATGAATTTCAAAGAATTATTATCCTTCCTAGACATGACGATATCTCTAGGCATAATGTATAGATACATTATGCCTAGTAGATACTTTAATATGTTTAAGACCTCTTTTACTTATAATAATAATAATATCAACCTTTATATTATGTCCCACTGCTGGACACGGGTCTCCTCCTCGAAATCAGACTAGGGTTGGAGCCGTAGTTCACCGATGCGCTGGCAAAATGCGGGTTGGTGAACTTCACACACCTTCCAAGACTTTTAATATCATGAGGCATGCAGATTTCCTCACGATGTTTCCTTCACCGGTGAGCAAGCGAATGGTCTCATGTTCAGGTGCACGTAGAAATTAAAAACCCACTTCTAGGCATCATAGGGTGCTTAGCATCGAACCCAAACCTCTTGGCTCTCACTCAAGAAGCTGAACCCATACACACTAGGCCATCGACGCTCTTAGTTTATCTAAATGTAAAGGAGACCCAAACATGACCTAGGACGTATTAGAAGACTTTACCAATATTGTCGATCATTTAATCTGAAAATAATCCCCAAAATATAAAATTTAAAGTATAGATAGCTTTATGGTTATAAAGCCATTATATCCTTTTTTTTTTTTCGGAGGGATCTATGCTAATGGCCCGAAGGCCCTAATGCTTCAACGGACTAGTGTGAGCCCATTCGGCTCACTTTTGATTTATAAAGTGGGGGGTTGCCTACCTACGTTCGTTGCCGCCTACCGTGCAGTCTGCGACCACACGGCCTCCTGGCGTCGGTTGTGGCCATTATATCCACCCATCTGTATAAGAATGAAAAACATAAAGCGAAAAGAAATACTCTAAGAAAAATATGACAGCATAACAAGTAGATAATGCCTAAAGTATTGAATTACAGGGAAAATGCCGACTTCTTGTGTTACTAAGAGTTTCTAACTCTAGTCAAGAGATGCCGTGAAATTTTCTCATTTTCTCAGTATGAAATATAAATCTATATTGCGCAGATAATTTTGCCGATCAGTGGAAGTTGATACTTAAATATAAAAAACAAACTAGTGTAGAAGTCAAAGTATGTTATGCAAGTATAATTGTTGAAGAAAAATACCTCGACCAAACAATTTTGCGCCGAAATCCGCCATTTCTTTTTTTTTGTTAATTGTGTTGTGTACCCAATGTAATCTCCTGATATGTAATTATGAAGACAAAGCTTAACAACACTTTTTCTTTAGCTAAAATTCATTTAAGGTTAATAATTAAGCCGTTCAGGCTACAGAATACCAGTAAAATACACATAAATATATACATACACTCGAAAAAAATAAGCTCTTCTGACGCAGACTACTTATAATTTGAAATATTGCACTGAAAGAGTGAAATAAACGTCGTATCTTCCAGATTTCATGCTTAAGGTAAGGAATATTCAAATGAGGCAAATGAATATTTCTCATGTAGGGACAGTAAGACGTCAGCGCTATCAAAGGACATTCGCATGCGAGGGGTGGAAGGAGGCACTTGCAAGTCTAATGCATAAACTAAGAACATTTATCCTAAAAGGAATGTCAATTTCTGATAACATAACCAGTAAAACAATTTCGGAACTTAGATCGCTTTGTAGTACTAGTTACTAGACAAATAAAAAGAAACCCCTATTGACTTCTATACTTGAAGAAATAGGGCAAAGTTTAGTTGTTAGTTCAAATGTAATTAGATTGTTTTCCCTTAGTTTATGGGTGTCAAAAATAAATGTAGAAGATATTATTATTAGTAATTTAAAATGTGTTACACAGTCTAAACATTCATACCACCCAGTAGTATTAAAGAGCGAGGTTTTAGCTGAATTAAAGAAGTATGATGGATGGTGCCAAATTTTTACAGATGGTTCAAAATGTAAACAAGGACAAGGGGCGGCTTTTTTTCATCAAAATATAAATTATAAAGCTAGTTTTAAGATTACCACAAATGTATGTATAATGACGTTGGAACTCATTGCAATATTTAGGGCTCTTTCATGTGCTTTTGAAAATAGTTTTAATAATATCGTAATTTTTACAGACAGTCGGAGTGCTCTTCTACATGTGGCTCGATGCGCCTCTGATTACAGAGGTGCATCGATAGCCTACGACATACTCAATATTATTAATTGTTTTAATAATAACGGTAACAGGCTTATATTGCAATGGGTCCCAGCACACATAGGTTTAAGGGGTAATGAAGAGGCTGATCGGATATCTAAGTTAGCAACTGATATGGGGACAGAAATAACATTTGTGCCTGACTATTGGGAATAATTTTTAGATGTCAAACGTGTCTTATTCAGTAAATGGAAAAATAATTTTGAGAGCATTTCTAAGGAAAAAGGAATCTGGTATAGGGCAATACAGAGCGAACCTCTTCACTATCCCTGGTTTATTAGTAATAAGTTAAGTAGAAAGTACATTAAGTTAGCATTAAGTCTTCGTTCTGGACATTACCCATCAGCAAAATTTGCATTCTTAATGCGGAAAGCAGACTCCCCTAATTGTGACATATGCGGAAAAATTGAAGATGTGCAACATATGTTGATGGATTGTGTTCGGAACAAACGTGAAAGAGAAGTTATTATAAAACAATTTAATTTAAATAGGTCAGACGTTGGTCTAATTATTTCTATTTTATCAAAACCTACATCTGAGATATGTATTAAATTCTGTTCTATTATATAAGTTTCAATAGTATTTTATGTATTATATATTTAGTAGAAACAATGGAGTTGACGTGCCTTGTTGGACAAAAACTCCTATTTAAATAAAAATAATTAAAAAAAAATCTAAGAACATTAGCTTTGAGACGGGTCAGGCTAATAGTGACAGACGAGGGGGGAGGGGGAAAGGGACAGATGATTCTCCTGGTGGTTACCTATTTTTTTATCATTTAACTTAGGCGAACAGGCAAACGAGCCCATGAACATAAACAAGTTTACCAAGTCCGGTGGTTATGTGGGACTCTCACTCTAACTAAAACCCCAGGGGTGTTCTTACACGGTGGTACAGCGCTGCCCGCTTTAAAATAAAACTGCGAGCGCCTTCAGCCACTTTTTGAGGCTCCCAGGATCTGCAGGCAATAGGATCACCTCATCGACAGGCTGGCCCCCGCAAAGGTCAGACTACTCCTCGTAAGGGGAGACTGCTCGACTGCCACTAAGCAGTCCTCGAGAGGTCGTGCAATAGTAGACCCAGATTCTTCGTCCACATTAATCCCATCCCATCCTGAGAAGACTTGGTGCCAGTAAAACTACCTGTTCTGCCCTTTTTTTAAATACAACAAAGCTGTTTGATGGAATAAACAGGCAGGATGATGGTACCCACACAGACGGAAGCGCGGCACCGTGAATCTCTCCTACCGTTTTTTTTTACATAGAAGAGGGGGCAAACCGACAGTCGTTTCACCTGGTGGTAAGTGACATGCATCCATATACACCCGCTACATCATTAGCAGGTGCGTTGCCAGTTTTTCAAGGCGGGCCTTTCCCGATAAACGGCATTTTGAATTCTGTTTTATTTAGAAACTAAGCCGATTTAAGTTTGGAAAAAAGTTTGGTTTTTTTAACACTCCTTCATCATAATATTTTGGTTGTTCGATACATGATTACTTATATTTTGCTGCATTAAAAAAATTGCAAAGATAGGTCAAAATTGAGATGTAAAACCAATTTTATTTGAGTAATATCAGGTTCTGTACAATAAAACTTGTACCATAATAAACCTTGTAGAAAATGTGATTTAAAACAGTCGTCATAAATTATTTTTTTATAAATCCCTCCCCTCAATTAAATAAATATGTGTTTTCACTCGCTGCCAAAGCGCTCGACGCGGTTTCGAGCTCCATACTAAATTCAGTTCTCGGAGAGCCCCGCCTTAAGTTCTCTAAGTCGAAGCAGTTTTTCCGTATCGTTATGTGGTTTATCGGTTAGAACTCACTATGGTTTCAATGAATTGCTCAAGTAACATACACAGCAATGTTGTGCTTTGGAAGAGGTCTTCGACCACACAGTCTCCTGCATCGGGTTTGTTTATGTAGCGGGACTGTGCCGCGTCACCGTCATCTAAAAATAGTGTAACCACGCGTAGGGAAAGGAATTATTTTTCCTGGGATATAAATAATAATATTAAAAAAAAACATTAAGTTAGTTGTAATTTTACTAATTTTAGTTTATGTAAATCTATTTCAATACCAAAAAGTACTCACCGCTGCTAAAGAAGTTATCACTTCAAAAACTTTTAAAAGTGAAATTATTTTTTTAAGCAGACGAAAAGGACAAAAGTTAAACTACCCTCAGCCCTCAGGGCCAGAGCTCAACTCACTCAAGGAAAGCTATTTAGGCTATTTTATTTAGTAATTACTATTTTGTTTAAAATACTTAACAGAATACCAAAAAAATTACATGTTACGATGTTACTATAATAATTGTTACAGTAAGTAATACAGTTAGTTTTTCTTGAAAAACATTAAAAGATAAACAAAAAGTTATCATATCAAAGCTAATTAAATAATAAATATAATATAATATCATTAGTAAATAACGCTTTGGTAACAGTATAATATTCTAATTCTACTATAAAGTTGTTTGAGCGTTCTTTGAAAAAAATCAAAGCATACTAAACAAATTCAAATTCAAATACAATATTGTTCTTAGAAAACTTAAAACATCATTTGAATCTGCCAAAGACGAAGAACAAATTTTAAAAAGGAACACTTACAGTTTGGCGCGTTCCGTTGTTTACACGTTTTGGCACGACAACAGTCTGGTAGCGTCAGACAAAGGATCGTTCGAAGGCGCCAGGATCTGCCCCGCACATGCGCACCCTACACTTTCAAATTCAGAACGCACTCTGTAAAATAAATTACGCATCTTTTACAGGTGGCTCCACGGATCTAATATTTATATATAAAATACGTACGTGTGTTTCGGTATGTATACTCCGATTTGACAAACATTTAAATTTTAAGTGTATATTCGTATATACTACCGACTCGAAGTAGGTTTTTTTAAAAATACATAGGTAGTTTTTTTTAAATAGATAGTCGCCATAAATACTGTTACAATTAAAAATAAACAAAATATTACATTTGAATTTAGAATCTGTCATTTGTAATTTGTAAATGATTGTTCAGTGTATTTTCTCGCGCCAATACATTGTAAAATATTTTGTGATATTAAAATGGAATGGGGTAATAAAGAGAACCGAATCTCTGTGATTACATTTTACACACAGTGGGTATAGAGACAAATACATACATACAAACAATAAGCTTGGTTATAGTCAAATGCTTGCGTACCGGGCTACGGTACCTACAATGAAAGCTCCTCTGTTTGTGACAGAAAAAGATCTGGTCGTCCACGTAGTACCTACTTATTCGTACAAAAAATGCGATCAAAGCAGTAAGGGAAAAATTCGAAGAAATCCTATCCGAAAGGAAGAGATGAAGATAGCACCTAGAACCATGTTGCGTATTTTAAAAGATGACTTAGGACTTGCAGCCTATAAGAGACTCACTGGTCATTTCTTAACTGATAATTTAAAAAAATAAGGTGGTAATTGATAAAATCAAAGTACGCAAAGGAAGGTCACAAAAAAAATTTGTTTACATATTATGTAATTATTTTTTTCAAAATATCAAGGCAAATTTTTTTGAACTGTTTAGGCTTTAGAACCATGTTTTCGCTTTTAAGACGCCTATATCGATATTTCGGCATTAGTTAGAAATGCTTTATTTACGAGACTGAAATTAAATTCATTCATAATATTATATAGAAAAACTATAATAGCCCGCCCATAGCGCCCCTAAGGCTACACCCCAACCAAAACAACACATTACAATATTTTCCTAAAGACAGTGCCTAAAAATTTTATACTTTTGTAAAACCCTAAATGTAAAACACAAAGCTGTAATCACAACAAAATTGTACAAAGGTACATACTTAAAATTTTCATAAAATCTTTCTTAATGAGTTATGCATATAGATTCTAATATAACCTTTATTTCTGTGTGCATATGGTATGAAATGTATATATCTAAAAATTCTTAAGATATTTCTATTCTAGCAAGTTTTAAAAAGCTTACGTATGTATTTTGCATGTGTAATTTCATGAAAAGCTTTTGTGTTTTAGGGAAAATAAGTTTTTGGAAATCATGACTATCAGCCATGATTTCCTTCTCTTCTTCTGCGTGAAACAGGTCTCTGAGAATCTGTGTTTAAATAATTTCGATGTAATGTTTTACTGTTTCATACGATACATTTTTGGCTGTTTTCTTAGATTTAAAGAGGAAATGCCTAGATGGAAATTGGTTCCATTGGTCAATAAAGCTAATGAATTTGTTTTTTCCGAACCATCAGGTGAATTTGAAATTCAATATTTGTCAATCGATAGCCCGTTAAGGAAAGAATCTCTTGAGGCTTTCACTTTCAGTTTTGAGTTGTTGAAACAGATAACTTTTACACAGTCTTTGACATACCCTAAGTTTCAGAATTTAAACAGATAACAAAATACCTACTTACTGTACGATATAGGTATTTCTACTCTTAACTTGAACATGATTTGAATACGCTATACAAAAAAAATATAGCATTGGAGGACATAGTAAGAAATATTTCCCCATCAAGGTTCAAGCCTTGTCGTGGCGTTGGGGCTCTGTATCTTAAGGTGAACCCAGCACCTTAGGTGAAGCAAATTAAACCGAGGGAGCAGGATGAGACATGGGGCGAGGATGAAAACCTCACCCCATTGCACTGACCCGACGTTGGGAGGAGTTGTTCTGTGGTGCGGGACGACCCCTCTGTGGAAGTGGTGTCGGTCTTGAAGGACTGATTAGCCGTCGAGGTGCCCTGTTTGCTCAATAGATCCGGGGCACCTCACCAAAGGCGGCATTGGTGGCACTCGCCGGGTTTTAGTGGGTGGAGCTGCGTCCACCTTACCACCTTTCGGGCGTAGCGAGTCCCACGTACCCGCCTGGGGAGACCCGCGAGATGCTTTAGAGCATTTTCCGGCGTAAAAGAAAAAAAAAGGGTCAGCATAGGGTCAGGAACCCACCCTGTTTATTTATGTTTTTTACGTCGGGAAATGCTCTAAGACATCCCGCGCGTGAGTGGGGACTCCCCCGGCAGGTATGTGGGACTGGCTGCGCCCGAAAGATGGTACCTAAGTGGACACAGCTCTACCCACTAAAACCCGGCGAGTGCCTCCAATGTCGCCTTTGGTGAGATACCCTCATCTAGTGAACAAACTCCTTAAATAGCATTTCCCTGCGTCATCAAAAAAATCAAACCTAAACGCTTAAATTACGTGATGGTGTTAAATGAAACTTAAGTAGTAGATATCATATTAAAAAATGTAAAGTCTAATTCCAGATTTAGGAGCATGTAAGTTCATTAAAGAAAGAAAGAAAAAAAGAATTAGATTACCGTTGAATGCCGCGGTATTCAACGGAAGACAAAAGTGCGTCTGATGCGGGCGCTAGTTTTCTCAATCTTATTTCACGGTTAGGACTTCGGAGACTTGGTGCGTAAAGAGACGCGAATGTAAAAAGGATAAGGAGGAAAGGAAGGAGGAAGGACATTAATGAGAACCAAAGAGTCCATACTTGAGGAACTTAACATAAAAATGCTCTCAACAATATGCCAAGAAAGGGTTCTGCTTCTTCGGGCACATTATATATAGAATAACACCAGTGAGATGGTCCGATGCTGTGAAGTTTGATCTTCATTGGGGGGCAATTTGCACCTGGCAGTCCTCTCGACCGAGACCGACAGTCGACTCGAAGAAAAGGAAGAAGTTCATAATCTATTCGTCCGCTGTTGAACATAGGCCTCCTTCAATGAATGCCAAGACCACCGATCTCTCGCCACTCGCATCCAACACGGTCCAGCCACCGCACGGAGATCGTCTTCCCACCTGGTTAATGGTCGACCAACACTTCGTCTATCTAAACGCGGCCTCCACTCTTGAACCTACATAGTACTTCTTACTTATATGTATTAGGTAGATGCGCCCAAATCTGAAGAACAATATGCTCATTGCTCATGTATATCGTTCTTTTTTTGAATATCTTTTTCTACTATAAAACTATCGATCCTTAATAGTCTATGAATTTGGTATTCACGTAAAGAAACAACCAGCATTTTGGAATAGGAATAAAGGATGAAATATAATAGCTATTAGCCAAATCTCCGGCTTCCCAAGGGCCTCGGGCCTCGGGCCTCGGGCCTCGGGGCCCGAGTTCAATTTTGAGGCCTTGAATAGCTGTTATCGATCCCGTGACCTACTTTCGGAAGCAAGATAGTTCAGACCTTAAGGGAAAGTAAATTAATAAGGGTCTATATATCGTTTCCTTAACGCCAATTTTTTACCGAATTCAGAAAAAGTAGAGGTTCTCAATTCGTCTGTATGTTTTTTGTATGTGTGAGACACGATTACTCCGCCGATTGTGAATTGATTTCGATGGTTCTTTTTTGTTTAAAAGCTGGTATTTGTAAGTTAGTCCCATATTGATTTGATCAAGATCTGACAAGTCCTTTTTGTCGAGTTATTCCCAATAATGCTTACTTTGTTACTTAAATGATATGCTCATTTTATTACTTGTCGATGTAACAATTGTATAGAATGCTTTGGTAGCACACCATAGTATGTCGAGGTCATCGTAATCATCATCATCAGCCTTTATCCGTCCACTGCTGAACATAGGTATCCTTCAATGAACACCAAGACGACCGATCCCTTGCCACTTGATCCATAAGGTTCCAGAGTGGAGGCCACGTTTAGGTAGACGTCGTGTTGATCGACCATTAACCAGGTGGGAAGACGATCTCCGTGCGGTGGCCGGACCGTGTTGGATGCTTGGTTGCTTAGTATTAATATCGTCTGCTGAGCTATGATGCGTATATATAAATAAGTTTTCTTCTAGATACAATCTATAATTGCCAAATCTTATCATCAGCTGTTTTGGCTTAAAAAGTTGTTACCTGTAGGGAAAGATGCGAAAATAACACATAGACACAGCGCTCTCTTCTGCATGGGTACCATTCTTCTTCTTATTTCTTCTGTGAAACAGCTATGATATTTTTCTGAAAAAGGCAGTGTAATTACTGGGCGCAAAGGCATTTTTACATCTTATGTCACAAGCAACGCATGAATGAGTTACATGGGACAGCCGCGGGTGTACACTTCAACCACTTGAAGACGACGTCAACCACTTACCATCAGGTGTCACGTCTGCTAGTTTGCATATTCAAGTAACATAAAAATGTCTAATGGTCTACGATACTATCATATATCTTGTCCGTGTGAACACAGCAACAAATGACAGCGCTAAAACAAAATTATGACCAAAATCTTCTGCGCAGCAGCTGTATTAATGTAACCTAGATAATTTGACCGATTTAAAAAAAAACTATTTCACGTCCTAAATCCTACAGGAACTAGTGGAAGTAAGTCAGCTCTGTACCTATCAACGCTTCCCCATTTTGTAAAGTGTGAACGCATGCCATCCATCTCAGTACATACACGAGATATCAGTATTGAGATTTATCTTAAAATATGTATACTTCGCAGTACAAAAAATCATAACACATAATAAAACAAATTTCACGTCGATTTACTAAGTTTTTACATGCCCGACGTTTCAGAAACCTTTTTTTTTTCTTTTACGCCGGAAGGCATCCCGCGGGGGAGTAGGTCTCCCCAGGTGGGTATGTGGGACTCGCTGCACCCGAAAGTTGGTAAGGTTGCACATTTTCGTGACGTTTCATCCGTAAAAATGTTACCCTCATGCGCGCAAAGAAGTTTCACTTCAAAAAGACAACATTATAGCTTGAGAATTGACATAGGCAGACCCTGAAAGTCAGGAGGGTCCTTCTTTCTGAGGAATACCCAAAGAAGAGGATTTTGCATTTATGCTTACACGTCTGGGGGGCCTTCCAGCCCCGTAACTTTGATATGACCGAATGATGCAACTGGATACCATTATTTTTAATGGAGCGACTGCCTATCTGACCTGCACAACCCAATAATCGGGTAAAACCATACCCCGTGGTAAGACTGGTTGTCAGACTTTCGGGTTTTCCGTAACGACTGTCAAAGATCCACGAATGACAGCTGGGAACGGCTTAACGTGCTTTCCGAGGCACGGAGGAGTATCTGTATGTAAAGAAGAACCCATCCACGGATCAACCCCAGAAAGAGCTTAACCTGATGGATTGATCCATGCGGCTGTTATTACTTAGCCACGAGCTCCTCAGATACACTCTAATGATTATAGCTTATAAACATTAAAGAAAAATTAAGGAAAATCATTTTCCTTATGTTTTTGAAAATGTTTTCATTTCTTAATTTTTAGTGATTCCGAAATTCTTCGTCTTGGCGTTCATTGAATCATCACAATCAATGGGTCCCCCATGTTTAGCAGTGGACGCATAAAGGACAATGATGGTGATGATGATGATTACGATGATGATGATGATGATGATGATGATGGTGATGATGATGATGATGATGATGATGATGATTACTATGACCGCGACATACTATGGTGTGCTACCAAAGCATCCTATACAATTGTTACATCGACAAGTAATAAAATGAGCATATCAGCATAATATCGTCGAGGTAAAAGGAACCATCCAAATAGGCGTTATTGGTAATAACTAAAAACGGCTTGTCAGATCTTAATAAAATTAATATGGGACCAAATTGGAAACACCAGCTTTCAAATAAAAAAAAATCATCGAAATCCATTCACAAACGGCGGAGTAATCGTGTCATATACATACACAAAAAAAACCATACCGACGAATTGATAACCTCCACTTTTTTTTAAGTCGCTTAAAAATGCGTTTGCTTCATTCCTTTGATTGAAAACATAAAAAAAACAGCAATCTATAACTGAATAATATGCAGCAATAAGTGTGATTCGCATAATGAATGTATACTGTACCGTATCCTAGATGTGAATTAATATAAACTTAAGTTGATTTTAGTTTACATGGGTGCATATGCATACTGCATGCTTATTTCTTCCGTCAAGCACCTTCGTTGTGTTTCGGAGGTCATGCAGTGTTCGTGACGCCGTTACCATCTTACGTTTCAGGTTAAACAACCGATGAGTTGTCTAGGCTAGTCCTAAGCACTTGATAGTGGTCATGGATAACGCTCACCACTTACCATCAGGTGGCACGTCTGCCAGTTTACCTATCTAAGTAAAATAAAAATAAACGTTTTTAGTTTATTTCAAATAAAGTTCATACGAACTTAATGTGGAACTAGGTTACCGTGTTGGTATGATTGTTAATTAACATTTTAATAATTATATATTTTGAAATAAAAATAAAATCAAATATATCGTCGGATGTATCTCGCGCGTGGGCTCGTGTGCCCCACCGGATCCGGCGACATCCGCGCGGCTGCGGATGCTGCCTCGCTCCCGTGGGACGCGCCCGCCCCTTCCCATCTACCCACCGAGATTACACCACAACACACGACACGAAACGCCTTAGAACTCTTAAAGAACGTTAAAATTTTAATCAACATTAGTTTTATTACAATGAGTTAGATCATTTTTAGAAACGGGTATATGTTATATTATACAGTATAGTGTACATTATAGGTAATGATCAACCATTTAATAAAAATATTGTAAGATTTTAGCTATTTTCAATTAACTCTTCTTTTGTGGCTAAAAATTGATTTATGCGTCTAATATTATCATAGACGAATCATGAAAATGCTTTTAGTTAGAATGCTATCATACTTTAATTTACTTTTTCCATTATTTAATCTTAATAAATACATAATTTCATCATAGAAATGTGGTGATAGTAAATGACAAGTGATGCTATTTCTCATATCTCGGTAGGAGGGTTGCGTTGTGCCGCGCTCCCGTCTGCATGTGTACAACCATCTCGCTTGTTTCTCCCCTGAAACAGCTTTGCTGTGTTTTGGAGAGAAGGGCAAGACAGGCAGTGTAATTACTGGCACCGAGACTTAACATCTTATGTCTCAGGATTACTAAGTAAACTAGTTTATGTTCATGGGCGACGTCGACCACTTACCATCATGTGGCACGTCTGCCAGTTTGTCTATCCAAGTAGGTAATATAAAAATATCGACCATTTATGTAGGTATAAGAAATCTTTTACCGACTACTTTGATAATGGGCCTTATCTATAAACATATATGGGCCATATTATATAATATACCTAATAATAATAATATCAACCCTCATAATATGTCCTACTACTGGGGACGGGTCTCCTCCTCGAAATCAGGCCAGGAGCTCCCTCCTGGCCTTGCGTCCTAGTTCACCGATGCGCTGGCCTAATGCGGGTTGGTGAACTTCACACACCTTCAAAAACTTTTAAACTCATTGGGCATGCAGGTTTCCTCACGATGTTTCCTTCACCGGCGAGCAATCGTTGCGTTAGTCTCATATTCAGGTGCACGGAGAAATTTAGAAAACCCCTTTTTACCACCACAGCACCACAGGGGTCAGGATCGAACCCGAACCTCTCGCTTAAGAGCCCATAGGGGAATACTTAACACAAAATATTAATTAATAATAATAATCTATACTCAGTTCATATCATCACGGTTCACAATGACGTATATTTAATCTGCATCGTAGTTGTAATGATGCCTATATATAAGGCTATTTATTATAAAGTAATACTTATTTCTATATCATACTAGCTGTTGCCCGCAGCTTCGCCCGCGTTAACTTAGATTTACAGCCGTAGACGGATCGATGATGATTATTTTTATAGGATAAGTTACTCCTTAATACATCAGCTATCTGTTAGTGAAAATCCCGTCAAAATCGGTCCAGCGGTTCCGAAGATTAGCCGGAACAAACAGACAGACAGACAGACAAAAATTGTAAAAAAGGCAGTTTTGGTATATGTAGATACCGTGTCGAGGGCGGCACTGAAAATTTCGGGAATCAAGGAAGTGACACAACATTACTATTTAAAAACGTATTTATTGCTTTTCGAAGTATTCTCCGCGAAATTTGACACATTTTTCCATACGATGGAACTCATTGAAGCAACCATTCCATTCGGAAGTTGGGGTCTCCAAAATGGCCGTTTTGTAGGCGTCCACAGCTTCTTCAGGCGATGAAAATCTCTGACCACGCAATTTATTCTTTATTTTAGGGAAAGTTTTCTCAACGACTAAACAAGCTCGAAAAGACCTTGTGACAAGACCGAGAATCTTTTTTTAAATAAATAAGTGGTATTCGATTTTTAAAACCAAGGAGTTTTCAATTAATATTTTCAGTTGAAATATTCCATTCCCGATACTTTTAGTGCAGCCTATGTATACATCCATATGCATTTATTAAAAAGCGGTTATTTTAATGTTACAAACAGACACTCCAATTTTATTTATCTGTATAGATAAATGTACGTGGGAACAACACCTAGAGATAAGCGATCCTTATTCGTCCCACTTCTGAGCACGGATTTCCTGCGTGAAATTAGGCGAATTAATTCGAATTCCGCTTAGACTCACATGCGAAAATATCAATACGGATCGAATTGAAACCCAAACCACTCAATCCTAGGTCAAGTTTAGACATTCTAAATATTATTATCATGAGGACAAGGCAACGCAAAATGAATCCGTCGTCATCTCACATAGCGTTTGTTGAAATTGTGTCATTTATGTAGGGATATGGAAAAAAAATTACAACAAAATATGAGTGTCCAAAATGATTTATTTTCGTTATACACAATTCACACACACCTTTAGATTTTCTCTTTACTTATCAAATCTTTTTATACGTCGACGCAATTCAATGTTTTACGACACAAATTGCGTGCATTTTGGCCTAAGTTTTCCATACCTATTTTGTGACGGTCCATCAATAATGGTTGGTTGGCACTTCGTAGTGCCTGATGGTATCTTTGTGCCAAAAAAGTCCTCTGCGTTTCATAGGTTTTCGTTGGTTTCTTGAACGAAAGGGCCTATCATCTCTCTTAGCTCGACTGGAAGACATATTTTGTACCAAAAAAAGTTTGACTTATGCTTTCCATTGATGAAAACCTAATTTCGTTGCCTGGCACATCTACCCAATGGTATCTCTGTGCCGAAATATAGACTTTTATTAACTCGTCCATAAACTCATTTGACAGTCACGGAGGTCTTTGGGCGCCCGTCCCTGGTCAGTTTGAGGTGCACCAGTTTGACGTGGGTCCCCAGGATACCCGCCTGGCTGAACTCGGCGGGGCACTTAGGACACTTGTAGGGCCGCTCGCCTGTATGCGTTCTGATGTGGGCCTTCATTGTTGTGTTACGCTGTAATAAACGTAGTATTTGAATATTTTCACGCAATAACTTTTTTTATAGAATAAACGGACTGTCGTTTCACCTGGTGGTAAGTGATAAGCGACATTACGCTACATCATTGGCGGCGTTGGCGGCCTTTCAAATATGAGTATGTTCTCTTCTTGAAGGTCCGTTAGCCGTGTGTGTGTGCGTGTACGTGTGCGTTTGCGTGTGCGTTTGCGTGTGCGTGCGTGCGTACGTTAGTGCATGCGTATGTGTAAGTGTGTGCGTGCGTATGTGTAAGTGTGTATGTGTGTGCACTCACATCAAAGACCTTGTCGCACATGGGGCAGGGGTAGTTGAGCGGCCGCTTGTGTCCCTCGTGGATGAACCGCTTGTGCTCGTTCAGGGACCACACGCTCAAGTAGCCCTGAAATAATAGCCACAATTACATTTTTAAGGAAATATACACTACCATCTAGACCTACGTCTCTTTTTTATCAATTAAGATCAATCATTGTAAGAGGTAGTGCCATGCTGCTTTCCAGCCGAATTGCGCCGGCACGTGGTACCTCTCGCCCACATAATACTGACGTCAAGCGACAGCCACGTTGTCGCGTTTCATGCGGTTTCTGAGTGTCCGGTGGCCCATTGCATGGGGAGGGGGATAGGGAAAACAAAGGCAATGCATTTGCATAACCTCTGGTTGTGCGGATGTCTATAAGCGTCGGTAGTAACAATAAAGCTCCGACTGCTCGTAAGCTTCCTTATACCATAAAAAATAACAAATAAAAATTATTTTTAGACAAAAAATACCTATGCTATAAAAAAAACTTTAACTTTAAGCTTGCGGTATAAACTATTTTAATATGACTAAACGTCTCTTCTTAACTAAATATCTGTCTTAAGGAACGTACAGCCTTATGTGATTCTAGTCTCGCAAAGGTGAACAACTGAGACAATAGTAAGTTACCGGGCCGAGTCCAATCAGATTTGGTCACGAGCCAATACGTTTCTATTCATGGACATTGACGGTCAACGCCCACTTCCCTTTAGCTGGTCTACGAGTTTGTCCCATGTTCCATATTAATAACAATATAATATCTATGGACGCTTCCACACCACGTCAAGGTCCCGTGGTAAGTTCTCGAAGAACTTGTGTTACGGGTACCAGACAACGGAAATATATTTAATACTTTTATACTATACATATATTTAAGATTTTTATTATATAATACACATCCATGACCCAGGAACACAGAAAATATTTTTGTTCCCTGGCGGGAATCGAACCCGCAACCTCAGGCTTGAGCGCCAACGCGCTTACCACTGAGCCACAGAGGTCGTCAGTAATACTCTTGGAGAATTTAGCATATAACCCGAATATAGCAGTAATGTTATGTTTTGTATGAAAACGAATTCCGCCAAATTTCGGTTCTGCGCTCTGATTGGCTGACAGATGGCCATTGATGGATGATTGGCCGATGGGACGTACATACAGATCACTGGTTGGCTAAATTGCTATTACATCAGTGACAAATCACTGACCAGTTTCGGAATTGTATGGCTCACATTACTACTCTATCCGGTTTTATGGTCGATGTCTGGGAGTCACCTTGTCGCACTTGTCGCAGCGATGCGGCCGCACGTTGAGGTGCACCCTGTTGCGATGCCGCTCCAGGTCACGTCGTGTGTTGAACCGCTTTTCGCATTGGTCGCACGGTAGACTGAAAAAAACGGCACATATTTACTCTATAACTCTAAATAGACATAAATATAAGATTTAATAAGGACTTATTGTGTCCCGGGACGGTCCATCATCATCATCATCATCATCAGCCCCTATCCGTCCACTGCTCAATATAGGCCTCCCTCAAAGAACGCCAAGACGACCGATCACTCGCCATTAGCATCCAACACGGACCGGCTACCGCCCGGATATCGTCTTCCCACCTGGTCAATGGCCGACCAACACTTCGTCTACCTAAACGTGGCCTCCACTCTTGAACCTTATTGCCCCATCGGCCATTCGTTCTCCTGAATGTGTTACCAGCCCACTGCCACTTCAACGATCTTAACGAGTAAACGGTTTTTGGGTTTAAACTATTACAAAAATTAAATACTCTTAACATAATATACTCACGGTAGTTCCATGTAGTTGACGTGCGGTGCCGCTATCTTCAAGTGCTGCTTCAACGACAGGTCGGTCTTGAAACTTCTGTCAAGAAAAACACTTGTTATATTTTATGAGCAATCACACCGATTGTAATTATATATACTCCTACTGTGAGTCAATTTAGAATTGATCAATATTAAATGATCACACTTTGGTCTACTGAGTTTGTTACACCAATTCTTCTCAGTGTGCTTTGCAATGGTGAATTCAATAAACTACTATGTAATAACTACATTGAATACTATAAATATGAAAGATAGAACAAAATGAAAAAAGATCATAAAATAAAATTCCATTTATCCAAGTTTACGTTCACTCATTTAATGTGCGTCCACTTATCCGACTTTACTTCCGCTCACACAACTTCACGTTCAGTGATCCAACTTTGCATCCACTCATCCAACTTTACATCCACTCATCCAACTTTACATCCACTCATTCAATTTTACTGCTACTCACCCAACTTTGCGTCTACTGATCCAACTTTGCATCCACTCATCCAACTTTACATCCACTCATCCAACTTTACATCCACTCATCCAACTTTACATCCACTCATACAACTTTACATCCACTCATCCAACTTTACATCCACTCATTCAATTTTACTGCTACTCACCCAACTTTGCGTCTACTGATCCAACTTTGCATCCACTCATCCAACTTTACATCCACTCATCCAACTTTACATCCACTCATCCAATTTTACATCCACTCATCCAACCGTATTCCACTTATCCTTACTTATCGCACTCGACACAGTAGTAGTCCCTGGTGGGCGAGTGCTTGGTCATGTGGCTGCGCAGCTGAGAAGGCGCGCGGAAGGCGGCGCCGCACTGCTCGCACGGGTAGCTCTTGGGGACTTCACCAGAGGACATCTCCGACAAGTGCTTTCTGGGACAAACATAATTTTACTTACTACATAATACTTAAATACACTACACAATAATACTTAAAAAATCTGTTCAAATTGAGGTCGAAACTTTTTAGCACCATTTACTTACAACGTTAAATGGTACCAGTATTATAATAATTTTGTAGTGGACAGAATTATTAATCTAAGCCATTGTCGAATCCACTGTGTGTTCAGGTTCAGCCCTTATTCCCCCACCACTTACCATACTTGTCAGCAAGTTTGTCTCCCAATAAAAATAAAAATAAATGAACTCACCGAAACAGATGTGCTTTCAAAGTTTCCTTGGATCTGTATATCTTGCTGCATATGTGACATTGGGCAGGCGACTTCTTGTTGTGAGCGTACTGGATGTGCTTCCTCAAAGACACTTGCCTGCTGCAAATACATTCTTATTCAAAAAGCAAGGAATATATCATCATGGATTTAGCCATCGCTGGGTGCCATAGCCATTCCGGAACCTTTGAAAATAGAAAACAATACCTATTAATACGTCCTGATCCTTAAGTTATTATTTTTTTAATCTATTTTATTTTTATTATGCGATGCCCGCCAACCATCGAGCAAATAACCGGATAGAGTAATAATGTGAGCCATAAAATTCCGAAACGGGTCAGTGATTTGTCACTGACGTAATTAACCAACCACTGATCTGTATGTACGTCCCATTCCCATACTTGCTCGATGCCGGGGAGTGGGTCTCCCCAGGTGGGTATGTGGGACTCGCTGCGCCCGAAGATGGTAAATGGACGCAGCTCTACCCACTAAAACCCGGCGAGTGCCACCAGTGCCGCCTAACCTAACCCACTAGCGTTTATCGAGCGTTGGCGTTTCTCCAACATCTGCGCATCGTTGTCGCTGCGTTAACGTTGCACATGCGATTTAAGGCGTAAAATCACTTCCGGTGAAAATACTACAAATTTTTGGAAAATCCGTTATAGCACACTCGATAACAGGAACATGAATAGGTACCTAAATGTTCGCATTGTAACCGAGACGCGCCAGTGGATAGTTCACATCAGTAGTCAATCGTAACAGTATAAATATTAGCGACCTTTTATCATACATAATATTATCTATACAGATAAATAAAATTGGAATGTCTGTTTGTAATATTAAAATAACCGCTTTTTATTGAATGCATATGGATTTTTGACGTGACAACGTCTTAAATTAGGTTGCGGCTGGGAGTCACTTATGAAAAAGTGTAACGCTCGGTAACGTTACGATGAGTCACCGAAACGATGTCACGTAAAATCTTCGCCCGTAAAACCGACTTTACAGGCAACCATTTCTTTTTCTTTAACGCAGGGAAATGCTCTGAGGCATATCGCGGGGGAGTGGGTCTTCCCAGGCCGCCATGTGGGACTCGCTGCGCCCGAAAGCTGGTAAGTGGACGCAGTTCTACCTACTAAAACCCAGCGATTTTGACGGGACTTTCTCTGACATCCCTATAGTTGATGTTGTAAGGAGTAACTTAGGCTATAAAAATAATCATCATCAATCTGTATACGGCTGTAAGTCTGGGATAGCGCGGGCGAAGCTGTGGACAATAGCTAGTCATACACATAATTTTACCTGATGCCAAAAACGTAACGTTAACGTTGCGTTGACGCTCGTAAAACGACAGTGGGATAATCATTGGGGCATTATCTATGGAAACAAGGGCTCAGTAAGATGTTCTGTGAGC
The DNA here is from genome assembly GCA_963853865.1 of Helleia helle. Taxonomy (NCBI): domain Eukaryota; kingdom Metazoa; phylum Arthropoda; class Insecta; order Lepidoptera; family Lycaenidae; genus Helleia; species Helleia helle. The sequence continues at coordinate 9,388,127 of OY971434.1, forward strand.
ATTTGGTATACTCTCGAGTGTAAAGTACATACTTGAAGGTCTTGTGGCAGTGCTCGCAAGAGTAGTGTCCCGACGGGCCGGCCGCGTGGCTCGTACAGTGATCCTGCATCGACAGACGACTGACGCGCATCAGACCACACTCGCCGCACTTGTACCGTCTGAGGAACACAGCTCCACTTAGTACTACAGAGTAGGCTAACAGGTGCTATTTAAACTTACACCCGTATTCACAAACAATACTTTTCTCAGTAAAGTAGCAACGCTATGCGAAGTAAGGCATTTCTCACTGCGTTGCATATGGCAAGCCTTTTAATTCATAAACAATACTCAAGCGACCCTTGACTAAGCAAACGCACAGCGTTGAATAGAGCTCTGTGATTGGTTCGTTGGTGTTGCTTAGTTCACTTCGCTCGCTGCTTGACGTTCATTTCATTTGTCATAAATCATAATCAAGACATAAATGGTGACCGGTGTTCGAAAACTATTTCGTTCGTCTTCGTGTTGATTTTATTGTGTAGGTATTTGTGGAGTGGCAAGAGTATAAAAAGTACCACATCTTTGGAAAACCTGTAGCGTCGTCTGAATTCATGCAAACTATAATAATCAAAAGGATTTAGGAAAGTGATACGGCACTTTTTTGGTAATAATTGTGCTTCTCTCATTGATATAATTATCAAATTCTTCTTCACTACTATAATCTATTGTACAAGCACGCTATTAAAATGGAAAATTATCACCAACAGTAAAATCCAATCCCGAAAAATATTTCTCGTAACAAAGAGACCACAGAGAATCAAGAGACAATAGCTATGCGTTGCTTAAAACAGCTAGCAGGCTACCTTAGTGGTGGTATAGTGCTAGCCGCCACTCAAGTATTGTCTATGAATAAGTTTGTGAATACGGGTGTTAGATTTTCAACATACTAGCGTAACATAGGTCCACTTATAATAATATCAACCCTTATATATCCCACTGCTGGAAATACGCGTCGATACGTGCCTTGCACTGCTCAACAGACACACAAGTGAAGGAATTTTGAACCGCATTGTTACCTGCGATGAAAAATGGATTCTGTTTGATAACCGCAAGCGCTCAGCAAGTTGGTTGGATCCTGGTTCAGAACCTAAACAATGCCCTAAACGAAAACTTACCCCTAGAAAAGTGATGGACACTGTTTGGTGGTCTAGCGCCGGTGTGATTCATCACAGCTTCTTACCAAACGGGGTGAGCATTACTGCAGATGTGTACTGTGAAGAACTGAACACAATGATGTCCGAGAAGCTAGTACATCTCCAACCAGCATTGATCAATCGCTCGTCTCCGCTGCTCCTGCACGACAACGCGCGAACTCATACTGCACAGCAGACGGTCTCCAAGTTGCAAGAACTGGGGTTGAAAGCTCTCCGTCATCCGCCCTACTAACCAGACCTTGCGCTTACAGACTACTACTTTTTCCAAAATTTGGATAACTTCTTGGCGGGAAAAAAATTCAATACTCGAGAGGCAGTACAAAATGCCTTTGAAGAATTTGTTGCCTCCCGTCCAGCTGATTTCTTTAAGAAGGGCATCAATAAACTGCCACTGCGTTGACAAAGATGCATTGACTGCATGGGTGATTACTTCGATTAATACAAAAAAAAAATACATGAAAATAAATCGTTTAAATTTTTTCATACAAAACGGCAATTTCATAGGTAAAGACCTAATATATTTTATGTTTACCCATACATAGCACACAATAGTAAAGTATTCATTATAAATATATTTATTTTATATCTAGGTTAACCGACATCCAAGTTGGTCAAATCGTATATAACAGGACATACAGAAAGACAAATATATATATATATATATATATATATATATATATATATATATATATAGTATTTATCACAATTAATAAATAATTATTATTATATACTTAATAAATTGTATGTAGAGACCGACTACAAAATACGTTTTTGCTATCCAACTAACTATCTTGCCTATCTAAATAACAAATTGGATAGGCAAGCTGGCAGTCGTGCCACCTGATGGTAAATGGTCGACGTCGCACATGAACATAAACTAGTTTACCTGGAACTAGCCCAAGCAACTCATTTATGTGTTGCCTATCCTGACACATAAGATGTCTTGGTGACAGTAATTACACTGCCTGTCTTCCCCTTCTCTTTGAAACACAGCAAAGCTGTTTCAAGGGAGAAACAAGCAAGCATGATAAATGATTTAAATAACTCACAGAGAATGATACCGTAGATGTTTCACCATCTTGTCGGGCGAGTCGCGTCTCTGCTGACAGATATCACATTTGTATTCGCCGTTCACCTGAAATAAAGCATATAAAAATAGTTTTACAATACAATATACACAATTTGTACCCTCATACACTGATATTCCCTTACATTAGACCATGATGTACATGCACCAGTCCTATTTGAATGCGGGTGACGGGGGATTGGCTGATTTGGTGTTCAGTAGAAGAGGCATATGTCCAGCAAGGGACCGGTAATATGATGATACCAACCTTATCATGTTTCTCCATGTGTTTCTCATAACCATTTCGACAGGCAAACCACTTGACACAGTCCGTACACTTGTATGTTGCTGATTTGAACTTACTGTCATTTGCCATAGCTGTCCTTTCTTCTATACACTGTTCCCTGGATAGGTGTATCGTATAAAACCCACACAAAGCTGAAATATACTTAAATGTAGTTAATGTGTAATGGGGAAAAAATGTACCTATATCTGACGGCAGACATTGTCTGAATTGTCTGCTATTTAGAGATTACTTGTATTTATTTCTGTTCCTAATACCAAAACCAGACGGCAAAAACTTCTTATGTTTTGGCCGCACCTGCATGTATCGTGCCGAAGTAACTCGAGCTGAAGCTCTGTACGTTCGTTTCATGTTCGCAAGGATAGCGATAATAGTGGGTCACATCTGCGAGTATCGTGTCATGGCGCGAAGCTTTATGACGATACACGCAGGTGCAGCCGTAGCATTAGACACACAATAAAGATTGTTATTGTTAAACTTTACCTTTTTTTCCTGTAGCAACATTATAATTCTCGTTAATTTTAGTACTTTTTCTTTTTATTTTTCTTGTGTGCTTAAGTCTTTTGATTGACTTAGTACTTTTTAATAAAGATATCAAAGGTACATCGCATTCCTCTTCTTTAATGTGTGTATCTGTATCTGATAAAAAAAATGCATTAATAAATTTTATTTTACATGGTTGAAAAGCTATTGTAACATAATTTTTATTTGTTCCTTGTTGTAAAGCACATATATGCAGATAATCTAGTATTCAAATTATATCTAGACTTAGAGGGCTTTTATCTTCTTCTTCTTCATGCCCTCACTGAGCCCCTCGCTGAGGATTATGACCACGTATGATCTTCCACTGGACACGGTCCTGGGTCAAGTGGACTGCCCGGTGCAAATTGCTCCCCATGGCTTTTATAACTTGTTCTTTCTTATCCAATAGGAGAACTATTGTACGGAATATTTATTAAAAAGCAATACAGGTAAATGAAAAGATTTTGTGCTGCTGTATTATATGTGCTTATGTATTAATCCCTACATATTGGTGAATATTAACATCAAAGATTCACTCACCACTGTTTTGAAGCACATCTTCATCCAAATAATCTAAAAATTCATCTTTTACTTCTAGTTTAACACATTCCTCTTGCTTCTTACTAGTGCTACATATAATTAATGAAGACTCATCTGTACTATCGTTTTCATTTACGTCTATTATATTTAAGTCTGAATTTGACAATGTGGTAATAGATTGTATTTGTAGTTTTGCACTTTCAAGAATGGCTTCTGAAATCTAACAATCTCAAATTATTTTTTTCTAATATATCATGCTTTACATCTCTTTGACAGGTAAGATTGGTGGTTTAGTATTAAGGTACATTAGACCTTCAAGTACGAACTCTAAACACCAGGTGAAAAGACTGCCCATTTGCACCATCTAATAAAAACAAAACAGAACCAACAGTTTTTTCAATTTTTTTTTATAAAGAATAAAATCATTGCAGGATTCATAGTCATTATCATCATCATTATTAACCTTTTCCCATACATGGCCATGGCCATGTTCAATGAACACAAAGATAGTTGATCCACACTCTCATCCAACTGAGACTGCCTAATATACAGAGTTTATAGTACCTACTATCATTTTTTTTTATGTTACCTAGATGGATAGGAGAACTGACAAACATACCACCTGATGGTAAGTGGTTGACGTCGCCCATGAACATAAACTAGTTTACCTGGAATGAGCCCAGGCAACTCATTTATGTGTTGCCTATCCTGAGACATAAGATGGTAAGTCTCGGTGCCAGTAATTACACTGCGTTACTTGCCCTTCTCTCCGAAACTCAGCAAAGCTGTTTCACGAGAGAAACAAGCAAGATGGTAATATGCTATACTATGTAGTTTATACTAGCTAACTAATTCAATAAAATTACTCTGACAATAATTATGAAATATGCATTTTCCTAGGACCTAGAGGAAACAGTTTTAATAAAAAACAAACACTTACTTACATTGTCATAATTTTCCAAGTAAATTTGATTGCTTTGAACATTCTCAATAAACACCTCTGTATTATACATAAATTTTACGCAAATATAGCACAGGGTGAGACTTTCCATCTGAAATTTTATTAAAATAACAATAAAAATGAATAATGAAAAAACACTTTAGAAATATAGCATGAAAATATAAGCAATATGTAGAAAGCCACAAAATAATATTTATAATAACATAATACAGGTTTAAATTAATACTAGAATAATTCTAAAATAATAAATAGTAGGTAATATAAATACCCGAAGTACAGATTTCAATGTATTGTTTTTCATTTGATAGCATTTTATATTATCCTCGTCAAATTTCAAACAGTTTAGGCAACAATTATTTTTTATCAATTTAGTTGTTTCCATATTTTTTATGTGTCTTTACTTAGTATATTATAATAAGTGAAAGTAATATTTTTTAAATACATATATCTTGTCTTTTTATTGACACTATGTTCATGCCACGTTCATAGTTCATCATCATCATCATCATCATCATCATCAGCCTCTATCCGTCCACTGCTGAACATAGGCCTCCCTCAATGAACGCCAAGATGGCCGATCCCTTGCCACTCGCATCCAACACGGACCGGCCACCGCACGGAGATCGTCTTCCCACCTGGTCAATGGCCGACCAACACTTCGTCTACCTAAACGTGGCCTCCACTCTAGAACCTTATTGCCCCATCGGCCATATTAGTTCATACTAAGCTTAAATCATAATTCATAAACTCGTATGTAAATTGCTGAAAAGTGAAAACTGCACAAACTATTATAAAGAATGAAAACTGTGAAAACTGAAAAGCTAAGCAATAATACGTAGTATTCTCTATATAGTTTGTGAAGCTAAGTGAAAAGTGTTCTTCTTCATCGACTTTTATTGACAAACAAATTTTTTTTTTCTATTAAAAGGCATTAGCTACTAGGCTATATGCCAAACAAAATACAATATTTAGTCTATAATATGGAGAAACGAGGCGGTACGATCGCTTTGCTCCCGCGGTCACCGGATTTAACTCCGCTGGATTTTGTTTTTATGGGGAACAATAAAACAAAAAGTATATCGGGAAGTTCCAAACACCAAAGAGGAGCTTCAACATAGAATAATGACTGCTGCTAAGAAGTACGAAACGACAGACAAATGCTAGAAAGAGCCAGATTAAGACGCAACAAGTCAGATTAAGGGCAGCCGCCTGCATTCAAAATAATGGCGGGCACTCTGAACAATTATTGTAAATTAAAATCGTTGTTTAACTGGAGTTTTGATTTTTATTTCACTAGTACGTAGTTCTGTCTGCCTCACACCTCCATAACATAAAAATACCGCTCTCGCTCGCACACCAATGGTATGTTACCTGCTTTTTACAACATAATTAGGGTGTTATTTTTTTGTAATTTTGAGACGTGTTTGTTAGAAACTTTTTTTCAATTATGATCGCGAATTGTAATATTAATGTGATGTTTATTTGTTAGCACAGTTCCTTGCGAACATATTAAATGGAAAAAAACAATGTGTAAAAGGGATGGTTTTATAGGTAGCGCATGTTAACTAAAAAAATTGGCGAAATTTTACCAAGTTTTTCTACTAAACCAAGGTATTTCGTAGATTATTTTGCATTACTTCTTAACAAAATTTATTTTAAATGCTAGCAAATATATAAATAATATATAGATAATCTTTCAAACAAGACTATTATAGTGCATGTGAGCGACATGAAAACATGAAAACAATGAGTTTTAATGAACTCGTCAAAATACAAGATATTAAATTTAAAAATGGCTGTAATTCAGAGGGGTGAGGGTTGAGACCCCCCTTTGTATTGTATTTTGTCGATAAAATTTAACGTACAATACGTGTGTCAATTATCGGAAATCCGATACCTAACACACTGTATATTATCATCATAATATAATATCTCATAATATCATAATATATAGATGATATTAACTACGAGTATCTCAGCTGACCGCTCCGCGTCCTTCTACACGCCCCGCGCACTCACACACGCACACGGCTACAATTCATATACAATACACATGCAGTTTACCGGGACGACACCGTGTGGGAAGCTTGCTAACTACGGCAACGGCACGGTACCGTTGAGAGGCAACGCCGTGCCGTTGCCGTCGCCGTGCCGTCGCCGGTGAATGGAAAAACGAGCCATATGTTTTCGTACATTTTTGCTTCCACGGCAATGGCACGGTGCCGTCGCCGTCGCCGTTACCGTGGCCGTGCCGGTAAGTGGAAAAACGCCCAATAGCGTGCTATGGACGATAAACTATATTTTTATACATTGAGTAGCTATATTATAGACTATAATATTATAACGTATAATCAATTAATAGCTTGTTTTTTTATTATTATTGATAATTAAAATGTTGATTTGATCAGGTAATATAGATAGGGCGTCGACCGCCCACTGGCGCCCTTATTAGAGGGATTGTAATTTTTGCCTGAGTTGAATGAATGAATATACTTTATTGTGCACACACAAAATTACAAACATAAAACATTAAAAATTTAAAAGTAAAAAATATAAATGCAGACACAAAGGCGACTTTATCGCCGAAAAGCGATCTCTGCCAAGTAACCTTAGGGTAAAGGAAATATTCAAAATCTTATGGGTAGTGCATCTTAAATATTATAACAAATTAAGTACAAATTATACAAAAGTTATTAATTAATATAACATACATACGATATATATATATATATAAACATACACACTAACTAATAAATAAACATAAAAGTACTCAAATACTTATATACACGTACATACACATGATTACACACATAAATATTATATATATATATATATATATATATATATATATATATATATATATACATATATGCAAAAGTTCAGTATTTTAAATAACTCGTAAAGAAAGGAAATACTTAATATGCGAATTAAATGTCATTTAAGTAATAATTTTTAATTAACGACTTAAAACTGTTAAGGTTTTTAGCTTGCCTTATATTAGTAGGCAAGGCATTCCATAATAAAATGGATTGTGAAAGATGAACTGAAGTACTTGGTGAAGTGAACAGGGATGTGGAGAGTTTGATTTACAGATGACCGCAATTCTTTTACTTCAGATGTACGGAACACAAATTTTTCATGTAAGTAGAATGGAGATTTAGGGTCATATAATATATAATACAAAAATGAAAGTATACGAACATTCCGGCGAAGACGGATTGGCAGCCACTTGAGTTTATAGCGGAATTCAGAGACATGATCATACTTGCGCAACCCAAATATGAATCGAATAGCGAGATTTTGGAGGCGCTCAAGCTTATTAAGCTGCTCTTCGGTAAGGTTAACGTAACAACCGTTTAACCGAATTGGTAAAAAATTATGAAGACGTTTTAAAGAGTTCTTACTTACTTGAGCGGAAACTCGGGACGAAATATTAAATATTAAAAAAAATCAATAGTAAATACAGTCCACGCGCGAGCGAGGCGTGCGGTATCGGGGGTCCGGAGTATGGAGCGATAGTCGAGTGCGGTGCACACCCGCCCGCTCCCGCTAGCCCCTCAGCCACCTGATTTCCCGTAACACGTGCCGACGGACTTATGAAGTGTTAGGTGGGTCAGTCGCGTTTTTTTGTTTCACCAAACTATCGTTAACCATTAAAATGGCTTAGTATCAGTTTACGTCCCCACTATGGTTCAGGCCTTGTCGTGGCGGTGGGGCTCAGTAACCTAGGGTGAGCGGTGTACCTTGGGCGAAGCTAATTGGGCCCAGGGGGCTCTTTGTACCCCTCTTATAAGAAGAGGGGATAGAAGAGCAGGGGGCAACGGGTGAGGATGGGAACCTCACCCCATTGTACTGTCCCGACGTTGGGAGGGGTTGTTCTGTGGTGCGGGACAACCCCTCTGTGGAGGTGGCGTCGGTCCCTTGCGGGACTGACTAGCCGTCGAGGTGCCCTGTTTGTTTTCTAGATCCGGGGCACCTCACCAAAGGCGGCATTGGGGGCACTCGCCGGGTTTTAGTGGGTAGAGCTGTGTCCATTTATCAGCTGTCGGGCGCAACGAGTCCCACATACCCGCGTGGGGAGACCCACTCCCCAAGAAAAACGCAAGAGTTGACTAGAATGGACCGAATTCCTAGAATAATATTTTGTTAATGGTTATTAGAGAATCGCAATGTGAATATTCCGTTTTCAGATGAGTGTATGTTTACAAGGATTAGAGTGTTTAATCTACATAAGGAACATTAGTGGTCGCATCGGAACCCCAAAATGACGCGTGAATAGGCGCCGAGCGTGAAAGGTACGTAAACGTAGACTGAGAATCCATTAGAGTTCTAACATACATTTTTATAAAAGATCAGAGGGTCTACCGGAGTTAAAAGAATGCCCTCGTATCAGTTTAAATTAACCCATTAACGCCCAAAATGAACCCAATTACATTTTTAATCTGGCAATTCACACATCTTAATTGATTTGTGATCAATTCAGATGTATGGCCATTATTTTGACGATCTACATCCACTACCACATTTGATGAAGGGCGGTTTCTTTAAGGTTTTGATCGACACAAATAATACTTTGTCTAAATTGGTCGGCCTAGTTTTGGTGTCCGAAGCGCACTGGTTTCCCCATTCCCCATAATAAACTGCTTGGCTGGATGATGCTCATAATATTTTATCACAGATCCGTCGATAGACAAATTCTCGTGAAATACTCCCCACTGGCTAGAGTTCTTCTGTTTAAATATAGCACAAGGGCTTTATCTTAGACATCGGGTCGTTTAATGAAGCTGTCATGTATTATCAACAAAATGTAGATTTTTTTATCTCCAAGTAGCGATTTGTAGACATACAGTTTGCAACGAGTGGCTCGCATAGATCTTCATCCAAAGACTAATAAGCACGTTCCATAGGTAATTGGTTCAGGCTATCGCCTCATAACAAAAGTATATCCAAAAAGTTTCTCAAACTGTCTATTTCGAACTGAAAGTTATGCCTATTACTTTGATCTGCACACAAAAGACTCTGTTCGTCTATCAAATCACACATTTGATCGTCAAAAAACTTCTCAAAGAGCATCACTGGAGTACAGTCGTTTATATATCATTACATACATGCTTCAATCGTTCTTCAATAGCGTTATTTACTTCTTATGCAGTTGAGTAAAGTGAGAATATATAAGAGTAAAGAAGAATAAAGTAAGTAGTTGGTAAGATTTTCCGCCAAATAGGGTTATCTATGACTGTATCAGTAGACCCAGCCATACGAGAGCATTTTGAAGTTGAGGTATACGTCGAAAGCGGATCATTATCACTGCTGTTATCGTCCGAGGATACTCTTCTACGTCAAAATAAGAAGTACTTCAACATAGAAGACGGTCCCTGGGATATCTCTTGGCAATGCTTGTGTCACAAGATTATCTTCTGGGCCCTCCTCTTCGTCAGTTATACCACCAGGTTTAGATGGAACTGTGAGAAAGTCGTACTAATAATCATCTTCTTCAGCAATGATAGAATTGATTGCCTTTTCTAACTGCAAATAGTGGTTTTGCATTGAAAAGCTTCACTTTTGAACCATTTTCTATTAATAATTATATCTAAAAAATAAAAATAAAATATAAGTATTTTATTGTACCTGCTCAGGTACAGTAGGAGAAACACGAAATTTTTTACGAACCAAATTACTTGATTTCAGTTTTTAATAATTTATTGGAAATAATAGAATGTGAACATGTGTTTTAGAAACAATTTTCAACAAATTATAGTTTATAACAAATAAATATTAATCAATTATTTTACCGTGCGCGCTCACAGTTGAACATTAAACAAATCACCTTCAACCCTTACAAATTATTTATAACAACTGGATAATTTTTCGTCTAGATTAATATATTACACTTATATTTATACTATAAAAATATTTTTTTACATTTTTATTGGCAATCACAAAAATTATCGCGGTTTTTCTTGGTGTACCCGCTTGAGTACGGCGGACGGTAATGGGTTAAATACGCAATAAAGAATCTCAAACATTCGGGCACAGTATAAAATAATTTGTCAAAACAAAAAAAATACCAATAAAAAAATAATAATATGTGTAATGTTTTAGCTTGTCATGTTTTTTTTTATATTTAGCGTTTTGCCTTAAAGTAGGCAAAAGGTTTTTGTATAGCAACCCCCATTTCAGATGTCACTTCAATATATCTATCTCATATCGCCATGGCTGGCAGCAGTCTATAGGATTCTCTGTCTATGTACGAAAAGGTGAGCAATAGATTCTTCCATAGACTTATAATATACTGTCAGATTATTCCATCTCGCTGGTTTTTGACGTGACAACGTCTTATAATTCGATGGAGCCGGCTACACGAACGAAAAATATGACGTATGCGGCGTTACCTCGCTCTGAGGCGTTCCATTTTCTTATGACGTTGTCACGTTGAACTATCGTCAGTAAACCGACTTTACAGACAACCGATTTTTTGTACAATAATTATTGTGTCCATGATTTTAGAGAGGATTTTTGAAACCTTAATTTAAACTTCGTCATTGTTGAGTATAAAAGAAATACTACATATTTACGATCTCATATTATACATTCTATATTACCAGATTCTTTTTCTGGTAATGAAAAAATAGTGGTATATAATGTGATTTGTTGGAGAATATTATGGTGGACTGCTCTGGGTTGATGGAATGGGAAGTGATAGTTGATTGATGGGGACTAGATTTTCACCGTATTACAGACTAAATATTGTATTTGGAATGGCTAATAGCCTAGTAGCCTTTAAATGAAAAAAAAAAGAATGCAGATTTTGACAATATTGTTTTGGCTTAAAGTCTCGTAGCCAGGCCATAAAATATTAATAAAAAAAAAAGACAGTATTGTTGTGATTTTGACAGGATATAAACAATAAACATTGTACGTTTGTTGGTGATAAAAATTTTGTAATAAATAAACTTATTGAAATTGACTTCATTTATAATGGAAAATGTATGTCGATTGTGTTTAGTGACTATTACCTCTGATAAGGTGTTAATATTATCAGATGGCTGTGAATTTACTATTATGCTGTCGTTTTGTCTAGCACATAACGTAAGTATCAAAATATAAAATCGTAATAAAAATATTATCCGTCGTAAACAAGTACATAAGTTAAACACTAATTTATCATATTCATATTCTCATAGTTTCCGAACATTCCGAATATTTAAAACCTATGCCACTTAAAGAATTAACAAAAAAAATCAAGCAATCTATGGAAATTTATATACCCCAATAGAAAATTAATTAATGTTAAATATAAATAGTTAATTCTTAATAAGACTAAGCGATTAATACATGCCTAAATTTCTTTACTTTATTGTACAAGCATTAAAAAATTGTTTTAATTTATTTATGGCCAATAAAAATAAAATATATAATATTAATTGCTACCTTCATGTAATGAACAATTAAAACTTACAGATACAAGTAACACACAATCTACCAAATAAAATATGTCAAACATGTCTTAAGAAAGTTGAAGATATAAATTTATTTCGGGAACAAATTATACAAAATGAACACACACTGCAAAATAGACTTAACGACCCAATCAGTGAATTAACTAAAGTTAAGGATGAATGCGAGGAAGACATAGTTTTAAATAAAGCTGACATTTGTGATAATAAAGTTGATAATGAAATGGGGTACTTAAATCAAACTAGTGACGAGATTAAGAATGCAATAAATAAATTTGCATCAATGGCTACTAATCCAAATTTAAAAAATAAAGTTGAAGATGAACAGTTAGAATGTAATTCAAATTTGGAAGAGAATGTTTCAGAGGACATAGAACTTCCAGAACATATAAATACATCAAATTCAATGGAAGACAATGTAGTCAGTTGCTTAATGTGTTTCAATAAGTTTGCATGCAGATTAGATCTTCTATTCCATTACCAAAATGTAGAAAGCCAAAAAAATAATATGACTGATACAAAAAACAAATTAAAAGAATTAAAGTACAAAGTTATCACATCAAATGGCAATAGTTTGTTTAAATGTGAACAATGCAATAAAGAATATAGAAGTAAGATGTTAATTAAAAGACATTTTCTTACACATCTGGATAGGCCCTTTTTATGTAAATTATGTGGTAAGTAATAATTTATTTTGGATATTTTAAAGCAGAGAACATGATCAGAGTTATAAAAAATTTGAGGTAAGTTACACTTGAGTAGATCAGGTTCCTCCTCAACTATATATTATATTCCTGATTGTTTGTAACTTGTACGGGTTCTTGGTGGAAACCTCTTGAGTGACAGCCGAGAGGTCCGGGTTCTATCCTGACCCCCTATAATGCATAGAAATGGGTTTTTCTAAATTTCTATGTGCATCTGAACATTAGACCATCGCTTGCTCACTGGTGAAGGAAACATTGTGAGGAAAACTGCATGCCCGATGAAATTAAAAGTCTGAAGGTGTGTGAAATTCACCAATCAGCAATGGACCAGTGCATCGGTGAACTATGGCCCAAAACCCCTCCTTGCCTGATTTCAAGATAGAGACCCAGCAGTGGGACATATAAGGGTTGATATCTATATTAACCTTTTCTGTATGTATATTAACCTTTTCTGAAGACTAATCATCTTTACAGATTACTATTATATATTACTATTTTCAGGCCGGACATACAGAACAGCTTTAGAGATTCTCAAGCATGGTAAAGTTCATGGGGGTGAAGTGTTTGTGTGTTCATTCAAATGTGGCTACAGTTCTGTGCACAAGCATGTCATTAAAGACCACGAAAGGCGGCATAGAAATGAATTTAAGGTAAGTTTTTCATCGTATCCAACCTGTACCAGGTATGGCACGGAGATTATTGTCTAGGGGGATTACTGAAGGTATGTAAAGCAATGGAAAAAAGAAGAAAGAGGTAATGAATGCCATTACTGCATTATAGCCGAATTGGGTGGGTAAGACCGCGGCGAATAATCGTACCGGCTTTTTGATTACGTCAAATTAAAGGGCATTAAATTTTCTTACAGAGCTTTCGAGTTTTTACTCGAACCTTAGACCGTTTTAAGACGAGAAAAAATTTGGATAATATTTTTTTGATAGTTTCTTTAGGATTTCTCCAGACCTAAACATGATTAAAGAAATTCGTGATCTATACTATACCAATTGCTTTTTTTTTCATGCTGTACGATCATTTTCCTCGGAGTTACAGCTCATTGAAAATCACCCAAATATTTAGTTTTTTTTAATGGAGGGTCCATTAAAAAAAACTAAATAACTTGGCTAAACTAAATAAGGTTGCAACTCAAAAAGCCCATGTATTATAGCCCTGAGAGTACATAAATTATTTTATTGCTTTTAACCTAATACACATTGTTTTGCAGTATACGTGTGAGACGTGTGGCAAAAAGTTCCAGGTAAAGACGTGGTATTTGCAGCATCAGAACATACACAAGGGAGTCAAACCATATGTTTGCAATATTTGCAATATGGCATTCCATTTGGATAGGTAAATGTTACACATTCATTGTACAAGCATTTGAAATAAAAAAAATACTTTGTGATGTCATTCAACTAAATTTAGTCCGGCCAAGTTAAGAAACCTATAAGGCCCGGCTCCATCGCGGCGCACGCAGCAGCTACGAACGTGTGTTAAAACATCACTTGCAAGAAAATGTCGATTAATGCGTAGCGTGTCCGCGGGTTGCAGTTGAAACAATCACATACATTTTCTTGGCAAAGCGAAACCTGAAACGTGCGTAGCCTCTCCACGGTGGTGCCGCGCCCTTATGTAGTGGTGAATGGTCGGATACGGATTGATGATGATGATGATATAGTGCTAACTTGCAGGTACCTGACACAGCACAGGAACACAGTACACCCCCAGGCAACCACGCAGAAGCGATATCTGTGCATCCACTGCTCTGTTTCGCGCAGCTCTAAACACGGCCTCGCGTTACATCTGAAGGTCGTTTAATGTGCGCTTTTACTTTGACTGTTTTACTTGTATATTGTCGTATATTACAAGCCTTTGACAAACGGAAAGTCAGCAGAGTCGTAGTATTGTTGGACGATAGTCGAAAGTATTTTGCTAACATTTACAATACTAGTGTTATAAAATGGACATAGGCTATCACCATTGACTTTTATTCTACCGATAGACACGCACGTTCACATAAACAATTTGTTAAAATACGCCATAGTTAGAACTAAAGTTAGCTGCAGCGGTAAAACGTTAGCTATTTCGTCTAACTGAACCATAGAATATACAGCGCTAGATCGCTTATTTAGCATATTTTTCTCGCCCTTAAAACGTAAGTGCGCTCAAAATTTCATAGCGCTTACAATACGCGTTTCGTTCAACGTAGTGTAACAACATGTCCTCTTTAAAGGTTTTACTCCGTAGGCAAAAGTGACACAGATTTTTTACCTACAAAATTTAATTAGAATTTATTCTGTTTCGAAATTTATTTATAGTTAAATAAATAAATAGTAAAGTAGAAACAAACAGGTTCACACTTTGGCTTAAATTTTCGTATATATTAGCGCTGCTCCGTACGCACCCACGCGTGCTTGTATGTCAACTGTCAAAATCACACTAAAGAAAGGTGTACGGACTGCAGTACAATTCAATCGAACAAAGTGAGTGTTCGGAACGCGAAACCTAGTACGTAGTACATATATTACCTATATCAATGGCTATCACTTATCATCTCATATAGTCATAGGTACAATAGTAATTTACGAAAATAAGTTCAGGAAATATGTATAATTACCAATCCATGACTCATTTACGCCTATTAACTAAATCATTTGCAGGAACACGACATAGACAGTTCTTCCGTCGAGTCTCTCTGCGACGAATGCGGCAAAGTCCTTAAGAACGCCCGGCAGTTGAAGTGCCATAAGAGGACTCATATGGACCCTAAGCCATTTGTTTGTGGGTGAGCCTAATTTCTGTGGATTCGAAGTGTTCTGATGAGTACATTCGGGTGGGACTTACGCCCGAATACTCAAACGAATCTCAAATGTAAGACGTACTTAAACTCATGCTACGACGTGTCAGATTCAAAGAAAAAAAGAGGGACAACACGAGTTTAAGTACGTCTTAAATTTGAGATTCGTTTGAGTATTCGGGCGTTAATCTCTTTAAAGAGATCCTTTCGGTTTAAATAAATAAATTTGGACGTGTACATACATGGCAAATTTAAGTTCTACATCTTTTTTATACATGAAAGTGGGAACCGATAGTCGTAACACCTGGTGGTAAGTGATATGCAACATCCATAGACACGCGCTAAATCATTAGCAGGCGCGTTGCCGGCCTTTCAAATATGAGTAAGCTCTTATCTTAAAGGAGTCGCACACTGGTTCCACATGAGGGTTGTGTTAGGAATGAAATGCTGTAAAAATCATTGTTGTGCATTTCCGGATATCGAAGTGGTGTGGGTAATTTTTTAATTTTGACGCGATGCCCGGTGGTAGAATTGTACTGCAGGTATTAGTCAGAACACGTCAGAGCACTCCCCGTGGTAGATGCGATAGAAGATGCAGAGTGATCCGAGATTGCAACGCCTGATCAAGTCGATCGAACAGAACCTTATTAATAATCCCAGTTATCACCTAGTTTCGTCCCCTATACCGGGTGTATTTGGAACGCTTGCGAAGATGAAGAGGTATGATAGTGTTGGCATAGCCTGACATGATACAAGTGAAAAAAACGCGTTTTAATTTTTTTTTGGTTGCCTTTTTTTGTATAATCCGGTTTAGTAAACATAATGTTACAGGAATTTGATGATAATGCTTTAAAATAATGTTTTTTTGAAAAATAACAGCAATGTAATTGGTCGGACTGAATCAGATGATAGCGTTCGCCGCATGCACGAGGTGAACGAACTCCCGCACCGCGCGCGTCTTCAGTGCGTCCGCTAGTCGCGCGTCTCGCGTATAGCATAAGTGCATAGTGTGTATACATACATTGCGGGTTTGCAAAATACACGTCCTAAAATTTTCTTTAAAAAACGTTTCTGAGATAAATGGTTATATGCATTATATAGTATATAAATAGTATATTATTAGGGTTAAATCTTTGCAAGCGTTCCAAATACATCCGGTATATAGGTAAAAACTTGGGTTATCGTTCAATGTTCCAGCACGTGCAACAAGTCGTTCGCTAAGAAGTCCAACCTGAGAGTCCACGAGCAGAGCCACTCCGACGTGCGCTACTCCTGCCCCGCGTGCCACAGGCGGTTCACGCAGCGGAGCAGTCTGAACAGGCACTCGCTCAGGTATACCAGCACTAGAAATAGGCTTAGGCAAGTAGGGCCTGTACTCGGGCCTAAGGACGAGGGGCAAGTAAGGTCTGCACTCGGGCCCAAGGACGAGGGGCAATTAGGGCCTGCACTCGGGCGAGTAGGGTCTAAGGACGAGGGTCTCGCTTTATAGACCTCAACAGGCACTCACTCAAGTATACCAGCCTAGCAAAAGCTCTAGGTTGCAAGTAGGGCCTACATCTGCTGGAGCCTTAAGCCTAGGAGTAAGAGGTAGTGCCATGCTGCTTCTGCAGCTGAATTGGGCCGGCACGACCGGGGTGGTGGTACCTGTCGCTCTCATAACACCGGAGTCAAGTGACAACTAAGTTGTCGCGTTTCGTGCGGTTTGTGAGTTTCCGGTGGCCCATTGGGGGGATAGGGAAAAGGAGGGCAATGCATCTGTATAACTTTTGGTTATGCAGGTGTCAATGCTTTAGCACTTACTGATTTATATTACGGATGAAACAACGGCTTTGGGAGAGGATTAAGAAGTGCGCTCTGACGGCAATTTCAAATAGGGTGGAAGTATCAAGGCCTACACGCCTGGAATCCCTAGAAAATGAAAACTAATATTGATTATAAATCTTTTATTACTGATCACAATATTATGATACAATACTTTTCTTTGACAGGTGCCGAAAATTCGTTCAGAAGTGCGTGAGCTGTTCAAAAACGTATTATAATAAAAAAGAGTATCTAAAACACAATAAAGTTTGTTTATAAAAAAAATTGTTTCAATTAATTTATCAGATCTCTGGTTGGTTGAATTGCTATTACGTAAGTGACAAATCACTGACCACTTTCGGAATTTTATGGCTCTTACTACTCTATTCGGTAATATGCTCGATGTGTGAGCCAAAAAAAAACCGAATTCCGATCTGGTCAGTGATTTGTCACTGACGTAATAGCAATTCAACCGAACAGTGATTAAGTACGTCCCATCGGTCAATCATCCATCAATGGCTATATGAAAATGAATGTTTATATGCTCGATGGGTTCAGCCTCACCACTCAACCAGCAGGCCGTCATCATATAAGCTTTTTCGAAAAAGCATTTTCGAAACCTACGTATATAAAAAAAAGCATTTTCGAAACCTACGTATATAAAAAAGAGGTTCTTATATACTATTACACGACACTGTTTGATTAACGTCCATACTCCATAAGGCTCATATTGGCCTCGTTCAGACACGGGGACAAATGCGTGAACTGCACGATTACATGTCCAATTTGAATTTAGAATTCTGAACCCGCGCGGTTGTCGCCGTATCTGAATGAGGCAAGTAGGTATGTTTTATGGACAAGGTTTGACTACTCTATGTGTGTTACCTTCTGGTTGTGCGGATGTCTATGGGCATCGGTAGTCACCATAAGGCCTCGGTTGCCTCCTTATGAAATATTAAAAAAAAATGTAATTGTGGCAATGGAGATCTTAAACGATTTAACCGATGTGTATTTGTGAAATGAACATGTTTTTTTTTTAAATCTGTTGAACCGTTTCAAAGTTCTTTTTGTATTTCGTTGGAATTTTTTTAAAGTAAGTATTATAATTTTTTATGGTACTTTCATGTTACTTCCCTCCTTAAAGTATACATAATATATAGAGTGCGAGTGTCACGCCGCTTCATTGTGCCGATCGTAATCAGATGTGTTATATATATTTATCTATAGTAAAGCGCTATGAGAGTGACCTTCCATGCGTAATGCATAAAAAATATCGATAATTATTTAAAATTAAGACATTCATTATCATCATCATCATCATCAGCCTATCCATTCACTGCTGAACATAAGCACCCCTCAATGCACGCCAAGACAATAGACCAGTGTCGATAATTTTCGAAACACACTGTTCTTTTTTTATTTCCAATGTCAATTTTTTTCATCTTATTTTGACTTAATATCGAAAAAGCAGCCTAATTTTCAATCGAAAATTCTCGTTTCTAAATATCCGTTTTCTTTCAAAAAGTTGGTGAGCTTTCTGTTCTTTGAAATCTCTACTTTCCGATGGTGTAAAAAAAGTATATATCAGTGTGGTAAATGTTCTCAGAAAATGCCCCTTCCCCACTTTTTAAAATACATTTTGATGGGCTAAAATCTTCCGTAGGTCACTCAGGTACATAGGTACATATATAATAGCAAGAAATAGGCATCTGTGCATATAATTTCGTAGGGGTTAGACGGTCTGGGCTTTATTCTCTCTCGTATCGTTCTCGTTTTATTGCATTTTCTGAGAAAATTTATCGAGGTTTTCGTCCTCTGGCCCTGGCCTCCTGCGTTGGGAGCGATGTGTAGAGCCACCTGATCACGTTTCGCTCCCAGTACACATTCCTCCAGGGGTGTGGATCCGATTAGTTCACCCGGGGCTTTCACCCCGAGCTTAAGCCCCACCGCCACGTCAAGGTCCGTATCCGGATGGTGGGGTCGTCTTCCCATCTGGTTAATGGCCGACAACACTTCGTCTACCTAAACGTGGCCTCCACTCTTGAACTTCATTGTAAAATTACCTTGTTATACACCTTGTAATTTTTTATTCGTTATTAAATTACAATATTCAGATATACCTATTCAATTGATTAGGCTTTTGATCATTATTATTATTAATTTTGGCATTATTCAATTTTAATTTAATTTTAATGAATAAGATTTAGTAATTTAAAAACTTTTTGCAGAACCCTTCATCCGGTGAGGGTGAAGGCCTCCTCCAGAGTTGCCCAGCAATCTCGGTCTTTGGCTACTGTCAGCCAATTTTTCCCAGAAATTCGTTCAATGTCGTCTGCCTACATGGTTGACGGTCTTCCTCTTTTTCTGGTGCCTGCGGGACCTGGCCAAGATGTCATGCGATTTGTCCACCGGCCATTGCCTCGTGTTCAGCATATCTCCATTTTAGTTTCATGGCACACGAGAGAGCATCGGTCTTTTTTATAGCATAGGAAGGCAAACAAGCAGTCGAAGCCTTTTAGCGACTATCGACGCCCATACACATCCGCACAACCGGAGATTATGCGTTGAGATGCGTTACCCTCCTTTCCCTATTTCCTTCAATGGGCCACCAGAAACTCACAAACCGTACGAATCGCGACAGATTAGCTGTCACTTTACGCCGGTATTATGTGAGCGGGAGGTATCACCCCGGTCGTGCCGGCCCAATTCGGCTGTCATAATGAAGCAGCATGGCACCTCTTACAAACCTTGTCTTTTTTTCTTGTAACGGCCTGGGGTATTTTTATTACTTTTTTGATTACTCAAATATTAGGAGTTTACAAAATTACAAAAGTTTGAAAATCCTAAGAATTATCCTTGGTGTCTTTGCGGACGGCAGTGGAACATTACTAATAGGGGTTTATTTGCACCCTTTGGCTACGGAGCGCTAAACATTATTTCTAAATTATCTAAAAAGTATGTATTTATTTGTAAATAAATATCTAAATTAGTCATTCCAAAATGTTGAATCATTGATATCTAAGGGTTAATTTAGCGATAAGATTATGTCTTTGTGGTAATCTGTTTGTTTCACAATAACGTAGGCAGAATGCAGATAGTATTCATTAAAATATCGGTGGAAAGTCAGCTTCCTTTTATAGATAATATTATGTCGCATCCCGTTTGAACAAAGATTATTTGAGTCCAAATATGTTTTATTTAATGCCTATTACTTAAATCGTAAAAATATGTCATGTTTTGTTTTGTTTAATCCTAACATAATAGGTTTTAGGTCTAAAAGCACTGTTTTAGAACTCTTAGCAAATTATATTTTAACAACATTAATAAACCATTTAATAAAAAATAAATATTTGTTACAATATTTGACGGCACTTAGTATCTACTGTAAAATCTGCAACTTCCAAGTTCGTAGGTATATGTATCTACTCTATTTTATGTTAGTTGGATAGGCAAACTGGCAGTCATGTCACGTGGTTTTAAGTGGTCGACGTCGCCCATGAACATGAACTAGACCTGGAATTAGACCAGGCAACTGATTTATGTAACTTGCGCGCCTTATGCGGTATGACTTCCTAGCATGTGCTATCGAATAATTTTATCAAATTATTGTATTGTCATCGGTCCTCGATAAATCTACAAAGTTTGAACGAAATCTGGCCGTTTAAAGTGGGTCAAAATCGCTCCCAAAGAAGTCGGTTACAAACATACATACAGATGAAGCTAATAAAAAGCGTGTAATTAAATAGCATTAACAAAATAAATGTGTCAATGTTAATAATGATATTAAATATAATTAATTATACTTTTCTATTAATGACAAGAAAATAAACCATTTTAAACGAAATACAGTTAATATTTAAATTTAGCTTTTGGTCTATTTAAGGAAAACTATGAATGACTAATGACCGATAAAAATTATGAATGTTAACTTATCTATAAGTTAGTCTTTGTTAATAATTTAACAATGTATATTTAGCGTATTTTAAATGAGAGTTCCTCAGTAGTGAACAGTGCGTAAAAGAATCGCATCCTTTTTTAATTTTATATTACCAATAATATTTTTTTCTTATGTTATTATAAGTGTTAAAATGTTTTATAAGTGTTTACTGTTTTTATTACTTATTGGACCTCTAGATATAATAGTAGTAATAGCAGGTACGTTATTAGGTTAATATATATATGAGTGTCTTTCCCCTGGTAATCGGCTGGGCCGATTTGGTTGAAATTTTGTATGAAGGTCTCTGAATTTTTTGAAAATACAATTATACCGGTACATGGTGTTTACATTAAAAAAAAAAGATTTACATTACTACTGACAAGCTTCGTGATAATATTTAAAAAGTAACGTGACATTTGCCGTATTAAAAAGTACGTACAGATAATTATTAATTATTTTACTACTTTTTAGCGTACTTACAATACTTTTATAAGAAGGCATATTTTTTTTATAAATACTGATGTGGGAGAAATGCAGGTTAGAATTAATTAATCTCATCATCCATGCAGGTTTCGTCTCGATGTTTCCTTTACCGGTGAGCAAGAGATGGTTCCATGTTCAGGTGCATGTATAAAATTAGAAAAACCCATTTCAAGGTGTCACAGGGGTCAGAATCGAACTCAGACCTCTCACTCAAGAGGCCGACACTAGAGTTTCCCAACCAGTTTTTTTCATCGAGCCTCCCCGGATCACAAATATTATTTTCATGCCCCCCAACAAATTTATTAGTGCCTACAATAAACTCGCATTATTTTAACGACATTTATTTTATGTAATTTGTACAAATAGAAGCACAAAATGAACAGTAGTCAACAAGTCAAAACTTTTTCGCCTTCTCCTAAAAATATTGTTGAGGTATCATTCGATTCAGAATCGCATGTATGTAGTTACAACAACATACATGCGATTCCGAAACGAAACGCATCCGAAAAATCCAAACGCATCTACATCTACTGTAGTAGATGTAGTTTGCGGATGCGTTTGCAAAAATTACAAAACTTATCAACAATTAACTGAAAAAGGGGTTTGTTGCTATGTATATCAAAAACTATTTGAGATATTTCAAATCTGAAAAAAGATTCAAAAAGAGAAAATTTCCTAAAAAGAAGTCCCGACTACCGGAACTGTAGGAAAAATATTAAAAATATTTTTATCTAGGGTTGAAAATACGTCCGAAAACGGGAATCATTGAATAGGAATTCGGAACAGTTAATTTACCTACGCGTTTTTTTTTTCTTTTTTTGGAAATGCAAAGTGCCTATTACGCCCCCTGGAATTTCTCTACCCCCTGGTTGGGAAGTCCTGCACTAGACCATCGGCGCTAGTGGGTATAAACTATAAAGTATTTACAAAAAGCCAATAATGAGGACAGTTTAACGTCCGTCGGGTCCGCTGGTCCTACTAATATTATAAAAGTTTGTATGTATATTTGTTGCTCTTTCACGCAAAAACCACTGAATGGTTTTAATGAATCTTTAAATGTATCCATACATTCTTACAAATTTCCCCATTTATAACATTAGTAGGATGTTTCGCCAATTTTATGATCAATTGCAAATTAAAATCAATCAATTTTTACGGATTTTATCGCGGTTCATTATTAATTTTACACGCGCGAACGTTTCGGATACTTTACAACAAACGGGAGGAATCCTGTCCAAGCAGAGTCAGGGGATTTTAGTTTAAGGGTAGGGCACTCCAAGGTGCGAATCCCACAAAGGGTCAGGATCTAGTAAAAAGCATTTCCCTGCGATAACAACGACAAAATCCTTAAAAAACATTTATTTCATTATATGTCATTGATCAGATTATAAACACCCGCCTCAGAATTGCTTTATAAAAATATGTTATACAGTACTAAACAAAGTTTATCGGACGGAAGCTTGCTCCGCGTTTTGCCCTTCCGTTCCCATCGGAATTGAGCGTAGGAGGGACCTTTGATGACCACAAAAGATGATTTTTCCCAACTCATCATCATCATAAGTATGTGTTATGGTCTAGCAGAACTTTTGTTTTCACAGTGGAAATATTTTGCGCATTGACCCGGGAATAGGTCGTCCCCGGGGATATGTATTATGTGGGGCTCTGGTCTAGCAAAACTCGAGTCGATCTATGTATGCACTGTAATCTCAGATATATCTGTGTGTCAACCGACTACAACTCAGTGTAGAGTCGGAACCAAAAACCTATCACATGGCTGATGGCCATTTAGAAAACACATCTAGTAATAATGTTTGTAATAAATTAATTTAAAAAAGATGAATAAAACAATTTTGTAAGAGTCATGATTCGGTTTGTGAGTTTCCGGTTGCCCATTAGGGGAATAGGGAAAAGGAGGGCAACGCATCTGCTTAACCTCTGATTGTGCGGATGTGTATAGGCGTCGGTACCACAGAAATATATCGAGATAGAAGTAAAGAGTGTATGTACCTCGCCTGGCAAAAAGACGACTCGACGACTCCATTGTTCGTCGCGAACTTTAGTATACTCCCGACCGCGGTCAGCATGCGACGTAAGGTTTTAAAAACAAAATGACCCGTTGTTCAATAATTAATTGTTCAAACACTACCAGTAAAATTGGAGCTGTTAATGGAGGTATTTCCTTTAACCAGTAAGTACTATTTGTCCTAAAAAATCTGTTATTAATTTAAAAAACCATTTATTTTACTATTTTCATCAAAACAGTAGCGGGCGATTGTGTCTAACGCTAGTTTTCCATTGCGGCTTTTAATTGACGAGCCAGACTTGGCGGGCGTTCAAAACCAGCGATGTAAAATATGCTATTAAAACTGTCAGGTCACGTTAAAGACGATTTCTCATTTTTTCTGTCAAAAGTGCTGTACCTACACTGCGATTTTCTTACTCGATTAAAATCTATTTGAAAGCAGAGGAAATGATAATTTCATTTTATATTATTATGTAGCTATAATGTAATGTATGTAAAATGTAAAATAAAAATAATAAACTTTTATTTTTAGCTTTTTTTAATGCAAAACAAATACTATTGAGAAACTGTTTATGTATTGTTTTCTAACTGGTTATGGCTACTTCTATATTACAAGTATATTTCAGTTTTCCGAATGATCCTTATATAAAAAAGTGTGTGTGTACTTATGTATACGCGTTAGAAGTAATACTCCTTAAAGAAAAATACATAGTACAATTTCATTATACTGTAACCTTTTTGCTTATTGTGTAGTTAAAAACTATATCTTCTTTTGACGTCTATACTGTCATTATGTGAATATTTTTATATAAAATAATGTTGACTATAGCTAACTTCAGGGTGTCGGTTTTTCGTGACTCATCATTTTTCCCTAACGCGCTAAAAGAAGTATAACTCCAAAAATAAATGGATTGTGTTTTTTAATAAACCAGTTAATTTTTCTACAATCCACCAGTGATTATTTGTAGGCCTATTTATTCTCCAATTATTGATTTATGTGATATAGTTTTAGATTCCGTATTTTTGGATTCATTACTTAAATAAAAAAGTGGCCACCGTTTGCCGTTTAGATGATTAAGCTAAAAATAAGCAAAATGAATGCCTATGTGACAAAGACCAAAAGTTGAATCAGAAGGACTACAACTATTATCACTGATGACTTTAAAGAAATTGATTGGAATTTAAAGAAATTGGTTTATTAGAAATTACAATCCCTCTAATAAGGGCGCCAGTGGACGGTCGGTGCCCTATCTATATTATCTGATCAAATCAACATTTTAATTATCAATAATAATAAAAAAACAAGCATTTAAATGATTACACGTTATAATATTATAGTCTATAATATACATATATTACTACTAATCAATGTATAAAAATATAGTTTATCGTCCATAGCACGCTATCATTAAATAGTTTATTTGAACAATACTACTCATAAAATCGGTGCCATGTTGTAATCGATCTGTGAATCGATACTTTTGAATTGTTTTCGCGCGGCTTATGTGTTTCACATCACTAAATTACACTCGTGACGTCATCGTACCTACGCAAAATGTTACACGCTCGGTCCCCATACAAATTACGGAACTCTTTACTTCTATCTTGATATAGTTCTGTGGTCGGTACCATAAGGCTCCGTGCTCGTTTGCCCCCTTATGACGTAAAAAAAGTAAGTAGTTTTTGAGAGCCTTAAGTCTAACTGAGCACGAAATCTCAAAAACTGTAACACTAAAATTTTTTATTTCTCCATAAAGCTATTAACAAGAGGGTTGTAAGACGGGGGAGCGGCATAACTCTCACACCGACGAATATCCCTCAATGTAAAGTTAGGCTTTATTCTTCTGATAAGATATTAAATTATATATAAATAATAGCAATATTCCCCCGAAACTTTTACCCAAATTATGCATTTTATTTATAACGGTGGCTATCTCTGCATCAACAGCGAGATATTCTATAAACTTTTGAAGAAAGTTAAGTAGATATTGTATTATAAACCTTTTTCTAAAAGTGCCAGCTCTCAATTCTCATGCTGAAAACTAGACCTTTGTTAAATTCTTTACGTGTGGATGAAATGAATGAGACGTCCAACAATGTCTATTTGAATCAAAACTTGAGTGAGGAATGGATTCAATCCTTCTTCTGGTCTTATTCACTAGGTTTTGTATTTTTTTCTGTTGGGTAAGATTTTTTCTGTGAACCTCAATGGACGCAAAATCTCAAAATATATTGGATTATTGCTAATTAATATATAATTTAATATAGTATATAATTGATTTTCGCAAAGTAACACCTGATTCTATTAACTATCTTATTCTTCTGATCTTCCGTCTACATTTGAAATGTACCATCAACTATAACCAGGCCATAAAATATTATTAAAAAAAAAAAAAAAAAACCATCAACTATCTCGGTTTCAATGTAAAACAAACAAACATACAAACAATTTTTGAGTTTTCAGGCTCCCGCGGGTTCAATCGTCAGGAGACTTGTCATACACTCACCTTGAAGAATGGGAAGATAAAGCAGTGGCCGAAATCTAAGTTAGTGAAGTTCACCTGCAACACGTCGTTTAAGTTGGTAGGCAGCAAGTATGCTAGCTGCCGTAGGGGGCGGTGGGATGAACCTACGCCAGTTTGTACCCGTAAGTGTAATCTTACTAATATTATTGTAGTGACCTTATATGTATTTATATTTATCTCTTCATAATTATAATGTATATTTTATATATTTAAGTTCTATTATTTGTTTTATTTTATATTATATATTCGGCTCAGCGCTGCCGCGAGGCAGCCCTGGCAGGGTCGCCATGTGAGGAAGGGAGGCGTGTGAGAGGCTCGAGTGCCGAGATGATTCTCTTTATTTAATATAAACATTAACTTATATACTAAATACATATAAGGGCACTACATTATAAAGGCGAAAGTTTGTAGGGAGGGAAGCGCTGTGCCGCGCTCCCGGCTGCATAGGTACCACCATCTTGCTTCTTGCTCCCGTGAAACAGCTTTGCTGTGTTTCGGAGAGAAGGGCAAGACAGGCAGTGTAATTACTGGCACCGAGACTTAACATCTTATGTCTCAGGATAGGCGACACATAAATAAGTTGCCTGGGCTCGTTCCAGGTATACTGGTCTATGTTCATGGGCGACGTCGACCACTTACCATCAGGTGGTACGTTTGCCAGTTTGCCTATCCAACTAACATTAAAAAAAATCTTTCTTGGCAAAACGGCTGAACTGATTTGGCTGAAAGTTGAAATAGTGTTGTACGTGATAGTAGTGCCCGCAGCTTCGCCCGCGTTAACTTAGATTTACAGCCGTACCCGGATTGATGATGATTATTTTACAGTATATTATGTCAACAAAGCGGACAGTGAAAAATTTGTTGAGTGTTTTAGATAATATTGATGCACAAACAGACCATCACAAAGAGCGACTTTAATTTATACTATGTATATAAAGATTCATAATCATCTTCATCAGCCTCTATCCGTCCACTGCTGAACATAGGCCTCCTTAAATGAACGCCAAGACGATCGATCCCTCGCCACTCGTATCCAACATGTGATTGTGACTGTAAAAATGTAAATACCGTTGTATTATAATCTCTCGTAATTGAAAACTGTGATCTGCTATACCTATACCTACTGCACACAATAAAACGCATTATTTTTAAATATATTTTTATATATCAAAGACAATCTGTCGAATTGGTAAATGGCATTTGATGCAATACACCTTGCACCCTGATAAGTTGAATCTCATTATAATGAAGAATCGTCTAAAACTGCTACTTCATACCATACCTT
Organism: Helleia helle; assembly: GCA_963853865.1. Lineage (NCBI taxonomy): Eukaryota > Metazoa > Arthropoda > Insecta > Lepidoptera > Lycaenidae > Helleia > Helleia helle. Next base: position 9,415,715 of record OY971434.1, read on the forward strand.
ACTCTTTATTATATATCAGCGCGACGGCTTTTGAATATTCACAGCTAAAAAAATTACAATTTCTCCTTTCTAGTTCTCCTTATAATTCTATACACAGATTTATAAGGCATATAATAATATAATAGCCTTATAATTCTGTGCTTCTATACTTCGATCAAAAATAGCAACCTTACATACTGCATTTTCTGTTCTGTGTAGTTTAGACACACGTGTGCAGTTGATCAGTTACACAGCTCCATAGAGCAGATAAATGCGTAGTGTTTATAATATACTCTTTGCACAGCTCGCCTTAGCTATATTTTACCTTGCCTCACCTTTTTCAGGCCCTGGTTGCACAGTACAGCCCATCAGCAATGGCCTGCTCCAGAAATCTTTGGACGAGGCGTGGTTATTGTATTTTTGTTTCCCGGGGTTCACGCTAACTGGTTCTCAGGTTTTGTATTGTGACGGACAAAAGTGGAACACGTCTGCACCTAGGTGTGTGGGTGAGTATTGCTACCATTTCATTCGCTACCATTAGTTATAGATAGGGGTCTAACTGATCTGAGGCCTGTGGCAAAATTATCACATGGGACCTCACGCGTTAGGAAAAAAAAAATTAAGAGGCCGAGGCCGTACGTCTTAGTATAAGCAACACACGAATATTGTTGCGTGCCATCAGCTTGAGTACAAACTTTTTCTTCTTTGCAAACAGATTTGCTGGGTTATGAAAAGAAGGAGTAGGCAATGACTGGCACCCCCACCATGGTTCAAGCCTTATCCTGGCGGGGGAGCTTAGTAGCCTAAAGTGAACCCAGCACCGTGGGTAAGGCCAATTGAACCGAGGAGCTGCTCTTTGTACCCCTCATATCAGAAGAGGGGACAAAAGACAGGGGGGACAAGGGGCGTGCATACGAACCTCACCCCACTGCACTGTCCCGACGTTGGGAGGGGTTGTTCTGTGGTACGGGACAACCCCTCTGTTGAGGTGCCCTGTTGCACAACAGATCCGCGGCACCTCCGGGTTTTAGTGTGTAAAGCAGCGTCCTCCTTACCATCTTTCGGGCGCAGCGTGGCCCACATACCCGCCTGGGGAGACCCTTTCCCCGCGGGATGCCTAAGAGAATTTCCCAGGGCAAAAGAAAAAAAAGCCTTTTTTTATGAATAATTTGACTCAGCAAGTCCCAAGTAAATTCGTTAGTCACTTTCATCAGGGACATGTCTGGATTTATCTAAATAACATTAAAAATCTTCGTCGCTATCTCATTACTAAGAGTCGTCACTAAACCTAGATCTAGGACTTTCCAAGATAGAATGATAATGCCGAAAAATTATGATACTTTCTATAGGTAGAGGTTATTTTAGGTAAAGGCGAATCAGTTCAACTGAGTTGTGATTTCGAAAAACCTGATCTGTGCGGTTGGATGCAAGACGAACTACACGACTTCGATTGGAAACGACTGAACAAGAAGGATGACATAGACTACTTCCTCTTTCCGAGACCTACGTTCGATCACACTTACGGGAAAACAGGATCAGGTAACCTATATTTAGGTTTTAAGGTTACACAAGTCGCTCATCTTTCCATACAAACGCAGAACAGATATTACTACAATGTTTGACGTTGACCATGAAAAACTAAGTGTAATATAAATTGATCTCGTCGTTATCTATGTGTGTATGTACCCAAAATCGTAAACAATTATACATTTTAAAAATACAAGCTTCTAAACTTTTGTATTTCAACACTGATTTTAGCCCAACTTTGGGCGTAAATAAATAGTACACGGAGCACGAAAGCTCAAAAATAAAGCCCATACAGATATAGTTTAGTTATTCAAAGGATAAAATAAATTTATTTTGAAAAGATACACTTATTAGTTTTTCTATAATAACTGTTTTGCTAAAAGGAATGTGCATTTCATTCTAGCACGCATGTTCGCGCCTTATGTCAGGTGAGATAGCAATCATTTTGTTAGAGTTCGCGCCGTCGACTAGTTCAACCTTAAGAGATAAAGTTCAGTTCATAGAGTCTGTCGCTTAAATTTCCCAGACAGACATATGACAGCGTTTTTCTTCTTTTTGGCTAATGGCTACCACGAGGATTTGCCAATGACAGCGTATTTACTTCACTAAGTTAAATAAGATACGCAATAGGCGCTTTAATATTTATTTGTTGGTATAGATGTTCAATGAACGCCAAGACAGCCGACCCCTTTCCACTCGCATCCAACACGGACCGGCCACAGCATGGAGATCGTCCCACCTGGTTATTGTAGGCCTATGTTCATCAGTGGACAGATAGAGGCTGATGACGATGATGATGATGATGGTAATAGATGCTCATAATTACTGGTGTTTACAGGTTATTATATGTACATCGAAAGCACAACAAGCCCAAAAAACGACACAGCCCGTCTTATTTCACCTATATTTGATCGTTCGTTGGCTACAGGCTGCTTCTCTTTGTACTACCGCATGGCTGGCACCTACAGGAACGCGTAAGTATTGATCATTATCATCATCAGCCCCTATCCGTCCACTGCTGAACATAGTCCTTCCTCAATAAACCCCAAGACGACCGATCCCTCGCCACGAAGTGTCGGTCGCCCATTAACCAGGTGGGAAGACGATCTCTCCGTGCAGTGGCCGTTCCGTATTGGATGCGAGTGGCACGGGATCGGTCATAAGTATTCAACTTCTTTTTTGTATTTATTAGAGTCTGGATACAAGCCATTTGCCCAATTCAACTTCTAAATGCTTAAGATTGATAACCTTTTTTTTTCTTTTACGCCGGGAAATGCTCTGAGGCATCCCGCCTGGGGAGTGGGTATGTGGGACTCGCTGCGCCTGAAAGATGGTAAATGAACGCAGCTCTACCCACTAAAACCCGGCGAGTGCCACCAGTGCCGCCTTTGTGAGGTGCCCCGGATCTTTTAAACTAACAGGGCACCTTGACGGCTAGTCAGTCCCGCAAGGGACCGACGGCAACTCCACAGAGGGGCTACCCCGCACCACAGTACAACCCCTCCCAACGTCGGGACAGTACAATGGGGTGAGGTTCCCATCCTCACCCCTTGCCCCCTGCCCTTTTGTCCCCTCTCTTTATAAGAGGGGTACAAAGAGCCCCCTCGGCTCAATTAGCTCCCCGCTCGCCCAAGGTGCTGGCCTCACCCTAGGCTACTGAGCCCCACTGCCACGACAAGGCTTGAACCGTGGTTGGGAAGATTGATAACCTAATCTATATTAAAATAAAATAAAACCGGTTGTCTGTAATGTCGGTTTACTGACGATAGTTGAACGTGACAACGTCATAAGAAAATGGAACGCCTCAGAGCGAGGTAACGCCGCATGAGTCATGTTTTTCGTGCGTGCAGCCGGCTCCATTTAATTATAAAACGTTGTCACGTCAAAAATATTTGTTTCTTTTGTTTTCAGAGCAAAGAATGGAATCAAAGTTTACCAGAAACCCGATAAACTAGGACTACAAGAATTATTGGAACTTGAAGACAGTGAAAAGAAGGGTTACACTATTTTTGAGCAGTTGGGCGCAACGGGAGACTTTTGGTTATTAGGTATAGCCAATTTGACCGATTACGACGATGATTTCCAGGTATTTATTTTCCAAAGCCTTGAAAAACTAAAGCGATAATATTTATATTACTTTTAGAGAGAAAGATGATGATGATGATGATGACGATGATCTTAAATGATACATACCACTGGGGTGAAACGACTTCAAAAATTGTGCGATTCATGTCGTGGGACGAACAGCTCCTGGTACGAATCGACAAAAGACCTATGCGCGGATGCGCTGGGCCGTCTGCATGGGTACCACCATGTTCATGTCTACTGTTGTGTTTCGGAAAGAAGGCATATTGCATACAAATACATACAAGGCATACAAATGCTTAAGTCTTAAGCAATGCCGAAATAGTGAGCTCCGCGAAAAAAAGATAAAAATTATGGCACATAATCCAGTGTCGTGCTTGTCTAGGTTTTCATTCACTTTTCACTTACAGATTATCATCGAAGGTATCCGCGGTGACCGTTTTGGTAGTGACATAGCCATCGACGATGTTGCCATCCTACAGGGGAACTGCACCATGAAAAGTGATGTTCCATTTGTGTGTAAGTTTTACCCTCATTCCAAATGATAAGTTAAGGTGAGGTACGCTCGGGGTAAACTCTTTGGATAATTGACGTAGTTAGGTATATACCTAACTATACCATCTGGTATCACTCAATGAAGCATTACTGCGATGACAACCTTCCATTCGCCATGTAGTTAAAAGTTAACCTTACAATAACGTTTTTTTTTAAGTTAACATGGTTATTTTCGTTACTAAAATTATTTAAAACGAGATATTTACCATGTTTTTCACTTTTATGTCGCGGAGCTCGATATTTCGACATTATCTACGAATGTTTATTAAATAATTAAATAAAAACATATTTGCTATGAATTACAAAGAACCTAAAACTGAAAACCTTAAAAAATATAATATGATGTTTGTTTCGAATGTTTTGTTCACGAACAAGTGATCCCGTTTTAAATAATTTTACAATAACGTTCTTGAAAATTACGTTTCCTGGAAAGATGATGAAACTATTAATAAATACATTATAATACACATTATATTATTATTGTTTACACATTAGAAATCATCATCATCATCCCTTATAGTCCCTCTGCTAGACACGAGTCCTCCTTGAAATCAGGCATAAACCCTCTGTTGGGCCATAGTTCACCGATGCGCTGCCCTAATGCGGTTTGGTGAACTTCACACACCTTCTAGGACTTTTCTTATAATATATTATAGAAAGCAATAAGAAAACCACTTGTAACTCGTCATCTTTTATATTCTGTACTCTACTAAAAATTAATCCTCTTTTTTCTATACCTTTTTTACTTTTCCTATCTCCAGTGCCTGACTCATGTTCCGGACGATGCAATTATCCGAAGAAACTGGTAGCAGGGTCTCCCAGTGGCTGCGGCTGCACGACAGACTGTTTTGATGATTCCGACTGCTGTCCCGACTTCTTCGATGAATGCATCTTCGGCAACGGTAAGGACCTTCACTAGGACTACAGAAGTACACAAGCACGTAACCATCCCGCAGTCCATCCATAGAAATGTGTTTGTCTTTATCAACTCACTCATGAAGAAGCAAATATGGTTCGGAAAGAAGGGTTTTCTTATAAAAGAGAGGGCAAACGGACTGTCGTTTCACCTGGTGGTAAGTCAGCGACATCCATAGACACCCGCTACACATGAGATTAGTAGGTGTCAAATATGAGTATGTTCTTTTCTTGTAGGTTCCTAAGTCTAATCACTACAGCTAATGTAATCATTTCAACCGAGGACTTAAATTATGTTTTCTCAAAATATAAGTACCTATAAAACCTAATCTTGAAAATGAGGAATACGTCTTTTTAAGAGGATTGAGTATCTGAAAAAGTTATTCATTAATATTTTGTAATAATATATGATAATATCAAACCTTATATGTCCCACTGCTTGTGAGGGTGTTGGGCCTCCCACTCCCTTAACGATTGACGTAATTTATGAATAGCCCCTCAGCCTCAGTGCCAGTAATTTCACTGTCTGCCCTACCCTTTCAAACATAGCATACCTTAATGACAAAAGACATAATTATAATAATAAGTACAGAGCATATTATTTTATTATTATTTATATTAATAGAAAAGTTTCTATCTTACCTTGTATCTATATTAGCCGGTATACATAATGTAATTATAGTTTATTCTATTTCAGAGAAATTCTTACGTCCTATACAAACAAGCGAGACAGTACCTCAGACGGAAAAGTTAATAGCTTCAAAATCAGATACTACCACAACCACAACATCGACAACTACCATGAAACCTACTACAACGCAAAAACCAACAACAACACGAAAAATAACTACACAGAAACCAACAACTACACCAAAACCAACAACAACACAAAGACCAACAACGACACAGAAACTAACCACAACACAGAAACCAACTTCAACAAAGAAGATAATAACAACAAAGAAAGTAACCCCGACTTCAACAACTACGAGAAGAACAACTACAAAACCAGTAGTCAGAAGTACGACTACTGTTCGCACTACAGCTAAAGCAACCCTTACCACTCCAAGTAGAACAAGAGTTATGACATTTACCACTGCTATTAAGGATAAGGGTGAAATTCAACGAGAATTGATAGCAAAAGAAAAGAAAGAAAAGTTTATCGAAACTAGGAAAATTAAAGAACAGAAAGGTATTTTTTTATTTCAATTCAAGATCAAACTTAACATTCCCATGAGAGTACGGGGATAAATTATATACTATATTATGTTATTCAGATGTATAAGCTATTGTAAAGTTTCATTAAAATCCATTCAGTAGTTTTTGCGTGAAAGAGCGATAAACATAATATCCATACAAACTTTCGCGTTTATAACAATAGTTGGACAATATTCTTTTTTTGCGTTTATATAAACATATGAATAAGTTGTCTGTTAAAATCAGATTTTCTACATGAAAACGAACACATTTCCCGTAAACAACCTTTTTTATTTTATCGCGATGTACTCCTGTCAATGGTGAAAATAGTGTACCTATCAGTTATTTGTGAAAACCAAAACTGCAATAAAACTTTTTTTTTTACATATCGTTATTTAAATAGGAGTTTTTGTCCAACAAGGCACGTCAACTCCATTGTTTCTACTAAATATATAATACATAAAATACTATTGAAACTTATATAATAGAACAGAATTTAATACATATCTCAGATGTAGGTTTTGATAAAATAGAAATAATTAGACCAACATCTGACCTATTTAAATTAAATTGATAATAACTTCTCATTCACGTTTGTTCCGAACACAATCCATCAACATATGTTGCACATCTTCAATTTTCCCGCATATGTCAATAAAACTTTAAAAAATATATATTCATATTATCATTATTCTTACGGACTATCTAAAAATTTTTTTGCCGAAATTGTTTTATTTTTTCCACTGTTTTCAGATGATCAAACAAACGGCAGTGCGTGGAAGGTACTTTTGATCATCATCGGGGTTACGGCGTGTTTGGTTGGCGTCGCCTGGTTGGGGGTGGTGGCGAGGTCTGAACGTGGAAGGATAGCACTCACACGGCTGAGAGGAACCATCACCAATGATGCTGAAGTACGCTTCCTCTCCGCTAGTATGGATGACGATTAGTGTAAATAAAAGATCATCTGAATGCTTATTTTTTATTGTAACCCCAACTTTTTTGGTAAGAGGTAGTGCCATTCTGCTTTGCAGCCGAATCAGGGTGGTACCTCTCGCTCACATAATACCGGCGTAAAGTGTTGTACTGTTGCGTTTCGTGTGGTTTGTGAGTTTCCAGCGGCCCATTGGGGGGAAAGGGAAAATGAGGGATAGGGAAAATACAACTGCATAATCTTCGGATGTGTGGGCGTCAATAGTCGCCCCAAAGCCTTCGACTGCTCGTTTGCCCTCCTATTCTATAAAAAACTTTTCCTTTATCCTGAACTGGCTCACTGGTGATTGATTATATAAGTCTATGTCATCCAGTGATAACGTAACATTTTAGTAGATGATGGGAACGAATAGTACTTCCTACATTACTATGTGAGCCATAAAATTACGGAACTGGTCAGTGATTTGTCACTGACGTAGTAGCATTTCAACCAACCAGTGATCGATATGTACGCCCTATCGGCCAATCATCCATTAATGGACATCAGTCAGCCAATTAGAGCGCAGGACCGGCGCAGCGTTGCAGCTCAAATTTGGTGAAATGTGTTCATACAAAACACATGACATTACCGCTGTATTCTAGTTATGTATATTAGGTCTTTACCTATGAAATTGCCGTTTTGTATGAAAAAATTTAAACGACTTTTTTTCATGTATTTTTTTATTTGTGTCCTATTTTAAAAGTCGGAGATTTTCAACACAGACCTTACACAATATTACCGATACTCTCTCTATTAGAAAACTCTTCATATTGCATATAATCTTGAAAAAACATTCAAAAATAGAATTCGATCCTAAAAATAGGAAAAAGCGAAGGGATTGCAAAGTGGCTAAGGTTGTTCAATCACGCACAAAATTGGCCCAAGGTCAATTACAGTATCTCTCATCGTATTTATACAATAAATGTAGCAAAATTCTACAAATCTATTCCCTAACCCAACGCGAATGCAAACCAAAAGTTACAGCCTGGCTAAAGTCCTTGAACTATGAAGATACTGAATCTTTATTATATAATATATATTAAACAACTTAACTTTTCCACACACATTTTTATATTAACACTCACACACACTCACTCACGTGCACACACACACACACACATTCTACTGCTGATAGTATTTTCAATTTAGTAATAAATTTTAATTTAGTCATTAATTTTATTAGTAATATTTCATCTTTGCCTAATGTTAGAGTGTGTTAAGGAAGAGTGACCTTTTCTGGCACAGGTACTCCTTGCACTTAATAGAAAAGGTTAACCCTTGTCCAATTTAATGTCTGTGTAAGAAAATTTGATGAAATAAATTATTATTATTATTATTATTTGTATTAATCGAAGTAATCACCTATGCAATTAATGCATCTTTGCCAACGCAGTGGCAGTTTTTGATGCCCTTCTTAAAGAAATAAGTTGGACGTGAGGCAACAAATTCTTCAAAGACATTTTGTACTGCCTCTCGGGTATTGAATATTTTTCCCGCAAAGAAGTTATCCAAATTCTGGAAAAAGTAGTAGTTTGTAGGTGCAAGGTCTGGTGAGTAGGGCGGATGACGGAGAGCTTTCAACCTAAGTTCTTGCAACTTGGAGACCGTCTGCTGTGCAGTATGAGGTCGCGCGTTGTCGTGCAGGAGCAGCGGAGACGAGCGATTGACCAATGCTGGTTGGAGATGTGCCAGCTTCTCCATCATTGTGTTCAGTTCTTCACAATACACATCTGCAGTAATGATCACCCCGTTTGGTAAGAAGCTGTGATGAATCATACTGGCGCTAGACCACGAAACAGTGACCATCACTTTTCTAGGGGTAAGTTTTCGTTTAGGGCATTGTTTAGGTGCTGAACCAGGATCCAACCAACTTGCTGAGCGCTTGCGGTTATCAAACAGAATCCATTTTTTCAAACAAAACAAAACAAACATCATTGGTTCAAAATTCCTTCATTTGTGTGTCTGTTGAGCAGTGCAAGGCACGTCTCAACGCGTACTTCGCGCTGGCGATCATTAAGTTCGTGGGGCACCCATTTGTCAAGATTTTTACCTTGCCAATTTGATGCAAATGGACCAATATTGTTTTGACACTAACGTCGAATGCTGCTGCTAATTCAGCAGTAGATTGTGTATCATCAGCTTCCACAATCGCCTTTAATTCTACTAAACTAATCAAAAACTTTTGGAAAAAGAATCCATGTTCTTAAAATAAAATTAATTTGAAATTAGAATTCTTAGCCAAACAAAAATTATTTTGATTTGAAATGGCCAGTACTGTAGAATGACAATTTCATAGGTAAAGTAAAGACCTATTATTATGCTCAATGATCCAAACTCATATTATCGCCTTTTTATAATATTAGTCTAGTACAGATGTGTGAGTTTTACTCAAGTTCAGGAAATTACTTTTCTCTTCCCCGGAAGTATGCTGTTCTGGCGAGGAAATAAAAAGCATACATTTATATATTTACATACATAAATTACACTGTAATAAGAGCGTTCTGCCGGCCTAGCATGCGCGCCACGACAAAATTTTGTCTACACCTTTTCTTGTATTATCTCTCTGTCTACAGTAAGTCTGTCTGTCTAACATGCGTTTTCAATATTAAGGACGAGATAAAGTAAGTTTTATAGAAAAAAAAACTGTGTGCCTATTATGACGACCTCTGTGGCTCAGTGGTAAGCGTGTTGGCGCTCAAGCTCGGAGGTTGCGGGTTCGAATCCCGCCAGGGAACAAAAATATTTTCTGTGTTTCTGGGTCATGGATGTGTATTAAATATGTGTATTATATAATAAAAATCTTAAATATATGTATAGTATAAAAGTATTAAATATATTTCCGTTGCCTGGTACCCGTAACACAAGTGCCTCGAGAACTTACCACGGGACCAGATTGACGTGGTGTGAAAGCATCCATAGATATTATTATTTTTTTTGTATGTCATGGCGTTTCCATAAGATAATTATATAATTTCGGTAAGAGTGTTCTCGTAATAGCCCTCTTCGTATAACTCTAACGGGTAAGCGAGAAAATATTCGATATAGACATTATCTCTCTCTCTCCCTCTCTCGTCAAGAGATATTCGTTGTATGTACATATGCCAGTCCGGCTGGAATAGGCCACGATCACGATAGAGGGTAGATCGACCAACAATAAGATGGGACGTTGATCTCTGTGCAGTCGGGCCTAACTCCGAGTTTTTTTTTAATAGAACAGGGGGGCAAACAGACAGTCGGTTCACCTGATGGTAAGTGAAAAGCGACATCCACAGACACCCCTTACACCAGACGATTAGCAGGTGCGTTGCCGGCCTTTCAGATATGAATATGCTCTTTTCTTGAAGGTCCCTAAGTCGTATCGGTTCGGAATCACCGTAGGTGGCAGCTGATTCCATATATTTGTCGTGCGAGGCAGGAAATGCCGTTGGATGCGATTGGCGGGGTATTGTCGGTCTTGTTTGCCTTGTCGCCTAGAAGTGGACGAAAAACGTTGATAATGATGATGATAATCCATCTACTCCGTCAATGAACGTTAGTCGTTAAGACGACCGATCCCTCGCCACTCGCTGGCCGACCAACACATCGTACAATACAAATCAGACAGCCGTATTTGTAGACAGCTATCAACCACAGCCATGAATTATGATTTTATTTGATTTAAGTTTAATGTTTAATCGTAAATTTTTCGAAACGTAAGAAATAATGCATTAAAGATATTTTTTATTTATTTTAATTTGAGATATCTTTCCACTGATCATATAAACTAATTAAATATTTTAAGATTCATTCATTCAACAACCATTTCATTCAAACGTCCATTCAATTATGACTACATTCATTTCTATTGAAATGTATGTCATATTTCGCTTTTCTGTCACTCTACAATCCTGCTCTACATTGTTTATCACCTTGATAGTCCACTGACGCACTAGCACGGTTGAATACTCATCAAGGACACATTTACATGTGTTTTGTATCATCACAGCTCTTAGCCGTCTACAATCGTAGACATGTACTAAGAAAAGTCCCAATAGTCTTTGAGACAAATAAGTATGACATTTTTAAGGTGTTGTGCTCTTTAACGTTTTAAAACGTAGGTATCTTATAGCTTTTTTATTATTTGCTTTAATTTTCTTGCCAATTCAAAATACTCTGCAGTGCTATGAAGTCGCTTAATAAAACTCTAACAGTTATAAATAGGTATATGAAAAAAGTACCATGTAACCTTAAGTAGGTACTACTTTAGTTATATTTTATAGTTGCAGTAAATTATTTTTGGTAGCAACATTGCGTCGTATCTGGCAACACTGGCCGGAAACGCGGGCTAATATGAACCGGTGACCTCGATTCTTCATTACCCCGTTTTCACAATGTCACCCGGCATGGGGGCGCAGCCTTCAGATACCTTATCAAGCACCAACTATCGACCCGCCGCCATTTTGTCGGGCGCATGCGTAAAAAATATGCGACAGTCTGACGTTTGCCTAAGCCAGTATAACGGCAAGTACCGAGTTATCTGTAAATACCGGACTAATATTTTTGTATTCCCGATCTGACATGTACACATCTTGTGAATTTGTTTAAAAACCCGGTGAGTCTTTTACCATTTACCATTTGGTTTAACATAATATTTACTTATACACTACATTAAATATCATATTTTAGGTAACATTATATTGATTAGATATTATATAAATGTGTTATAGTTTTTTTTACATTTATTTTAGTATTAGAGTATTTTTCAGGAATTGTCTCATATAATATGAGAATTATGTGTTACGTCAAAGTAGGTAATTATCCGGTTATTAAGCTTGTTATGTTGATAGCCTTCCTGCTCTAGTAAGTAACGGTATGATTTAATTAACGATTTAACGGTCTAATATATATTATAGTATTGTATATAAATAGCACTTTGATACATAAATTTATTTTAATTTCTGTACACAAAACTACCTTATATCTATCTATCTTTATATAATTATTGTTGTACCAACGTAACAGTTAAGAGACTGGTGCCCGGTAGGTAGGTTTCATAAAAGAACCTTCATTGCAGGAATCAGCTGTTAATAATCTGTTTATTATATAAGGACATTATTATTATTATTGATAAAAACAGTAATAAACTACTCTACTTTAGAGTCGTTCTTAGGGTTAATTATATAAAGCATGACAACTGTTTCTTAATGCATGAAGTATTATTAATAAATTCTTTTTTTTATTTTTTATGCCGAAATTTTGTAGAATGGATGGACGCAAAACTACTGATTGAATACAGTAACATAGGTTTATACATCAGAATAACATATAGGCTACAATTTATAACTGTACTCCCACGGGAATGGGAAGTACGGGGGTGAAACTGCGGGGCGCTGGTAGTGTGTCATAAATATTTATTTCAGAATATTAGTAATATTCTAAAATTTTATTTTATTAACCCAGATCTGTAAATAATAAAAGAGGTATCAAAAATAAACTCGATACATTATACTCTTTGTTACTTTGAGTTTTTTCACGAATTTAACTTAGACCCTAAGATTAAAAAGAAATATAAATTGTATTGTATAAAATACTAGTGGCACCGACCGACGTTGTCCTGTACAAAATATGTTTTTTGTGAATCTAAACCATCCTCGAATCCCTTTGTACTCACACAAAAAATTTCATCAAAATCGGTCCAGCCGTCTAGGAGGAGTTCAGTGATATACACACGCACACAAGAAATATATATATATATATATATATATATATATATATATATATATATATATATCTATATATATATAAAGATAAGATTTTTTTAACAAAGCACAAACGAAATGCGCTTGTGAACACGGAAAAAATATTGGAATTGTAAAACTTCGCAACCTCTGGGGCCGAAAGTTTATTTTATTTTGTTTTAGAATTAAGACCTTTAGCTGTGGTTCTAATTGTATCCCCACCAAGGTTCAGGCCTTGACGTGGCGGTGGGGCTTAGTATCCCAGGGTGAGCCCAGCACCTTGGGCGAAGCTAATTGAGCCGAGGGGGCTCTTTGTACCTCTTATAAGAAGAGGGGACAAAAGAGCAGGGGGCTTACCCGTCTGGGGAGACCCACTCCCTCGCGGGATGCCTCAGAGCATTTCCCGGCATTAAAGAAAAAAAAATGGTTCCTTCTTATTAGATGAGACAGATATACATAATTTATAATCAACCGTACCGTATCGTACGGTCAGGGAAACAGCTTCACTGTATTTCGAAAAGAACAGAATAGGCAGTTACTGGCGTCTTATTGCATCTCAGGATAGGCGACGCTGACCTTACTGATCTGCCCGTTTGCCTATGCTAATAACATAATAAAACATTTTCCAATCCCTTACAATGGCGCGTCTGCCCCATTGTTGTGACATAACCTCTTCACAAAGCATTCTAGTTTCAAAGTCGGATCAAAGTCAAGCTCTGCTATAGAGTTACAAGACTTTTTTCTAGATTCATCCTTGAAAAAAATATTACAAAAAAAGGTAAGAATATTAAATAAAGTATAAGAAGATAAACGTAATTGATGATATACCAATTTCCTCACTCAGCATACATCACCTACTTTGATGAAAGATTTATAATAATAATATGTTGGGACAACTCACCATCTGGTCCCAAACTAGGCAGATCTTGTAATGGCAACCAGACAACTGATATTTCTAAATACATACATATCTATACTAATATTATAAAGCTGAAGAGTTTGTTTGTTTGAACGCGCTAATCTCAGAAACTACTGGTTCGATTTGAAAAATTCTTTCAGTGTTAGATAGCCCATTTATCGAGGTTAACGCGGGCGAATCTACGGGCAACAACTAGTTATAGATAAAATACACACTGACACAGAACAAATAACCATGCTCATCACACAAAGATTTGACCTGGGTGGGAATCGAACTCACGACTTCCGGTTTAGCAGTCAGTCACCACTAGACCAACAGGCCAGTCTAAATTAAAGTTCTTACACTTAGCTTTTTCGCTGAAGTAAGTCAATATAGGTCTAATTGGTACATCTGTTGTTTGTACGATTTTTGGTTCTGGCCATGCAGAAGCTATTCATATTGCAAGGCATTTCGAAGCCTATAATATGCTATGAGTTGCCTATACGTCTGTCTGCGAATTGCCTCTTAGTTAGGTTTGGTGCTTGTAATTACGCTGTCCCTGTTGCTGACAGATTAGTTTCTTAGATTTGTATAAGTGTATCATGCAAATCTAAGTATGCTCTTGCTGAGTTGAGATCGATCCCCATCTGAGTGGAAATGACGAAATCTCATGATATAAAATGAATATATGATACTAGGTATCGCAGTTTCACCCGCGTACTACTCAATCCCGTGGGAATACAGGGATAAATTATAGCCTATATGCTATTCTGTATAAGCTATGTTATTGTAAAGGTTCATTAAAATCTATTCAGTAGTTTTTGCATGAAAGAGCAACAAACATTCATCCACACATTCTTATTAAATTTCGCGTTTATAATATTAGTAGGATAAAGACTGGTATTTATTTCTATATTGAAGAGGCTTTAGTATCCAAATTACTCACAAAATTGATAAGTTAAGCGTTTTATCGATCAATGACCATATGGGTATATAAGGATTTATATGTGGTAGATAGAGAATATAGGATGCGAAACAAAGCGAGTCCCAACTGCTTAATAAACCATTCGATTGTATAATCAAAATCGATGAAGAGAGATTGCACATATGCGCCCAACATCGAGCTAACTCAAACAAGACTTCAATATAATTTCCATTCAAGATTTTATTTTCGTTTCCTACGGTTCAATTTCTAAATCGAAGACCAAGAGTTGCCAGGCTTATTAAAATATCGTATTACTTATTTAACCGAGCTTATTTTACTTGTATCATCATCATCATTATCATCAGCCTTTATACGTCCACTGCTGAATATTGGGCATGACGACCGATCTCTCGCCACTAACATCCAACACGGACCAGCCACTGCACGGAGATCGTCTTCCCACCTGTAATGGTAAATCAACACTTCCTCTTTTTTTTAAAGCATAAGAGGGCAAGCGAGCAGTCGAAGCCTTTTGCTAACCATCGACACCCATACACATCCGCACAACCAGAGATTATGCAGATGCGTTGCCCTCTTTTTCCCTATCCCCCAATGGGCTACCGGAAACTACGGCACAAAACGCGACAACATAGCTGTCACATGACGCCGGTGTTATGTGAGCGAGAGGTACCACTCCGGTCGTGCCGGCCCGATTCAGTTGCAAAGCAGAATGGCACTACCGATAACTCGACAAGTATAAATACACTACCCCTTAACAAATATAATAAAAAGTATAATCGCTAGCACCGAGACGTAACCTTAAGTGTACCATCATATCATTTTGCCTATCCAACTAAAATAAAAACGCCAAATAACACCAAATATGCAAAAACTTTGGCCAACATATTTTAGGCAATACTCAATAGTACAATGCTTCCTAAAACAACGCCATAGATCAATATTAGTCTATATATAGAGCATGTACGACTTCTGTTTGTCTTGATCTCGTAATAGCATTAGAAGATGGAGTAAGGTCTTCGTTACAATTGTCTTAAGTGCTCGTTCCAGCTGATCCAGTTTTCCTTCAAGTATATGTATATCTCTATAAAATAAAATTCTTACACTCGGTACTAACAAAAGTATAGAAAACAAATGCACATGCGTATAGAGACGAAGAACCTGAAAAATTGAAATTTGCTAGAGAACTTTTTAATTAATCTGGTATAGTCAGCGTATTGATCTTAACTTCTAATATGAATAGCAGCGATAATTTTTCGACACTTAAATATAGATTAGTCTGATAGTTGCTAAACAGGGATGGCTAAATAAATAGTAAGTTATTTTATGGCCACTGAACTCTAAAATAAAAAAAAATACGCCTCGAGAATAAACAATCAAGTTTATTTAGTTGTAATAAAAATAAGTTTTTCACTCTCATTTGCCTTTCGTAATGTTTTAATTAAAAGTTTGTAAGTAGCCCTTGCAAGAATTTGTCCAGTGACTGAATGCTTGAGTTTTTTATTTCTGCACGGTTATTCGAAATTCTGTCGTTTTTATCGTCTGTTTCTTTACGTGATGTTTTACGCGTTAGCCATATACTTACACTTTTGTATTCTCTTCTTATTTCTAATACTACTGGATTTGTCTAACGTCTTTCAATATTATAAATCCAGACTTGGATGAAGAATAACGAAAAAGATAGTTAATATTGTTTTCTAATGTGTACGCGAATTTCAATCATTTTTAACCGACTTCAAAAAGGAGGAGGTTATCAATTCGTCGGAATCTTTTTTTTTTTTTTTTTTTTTTATGTATGTTACCTGATTACTCAAAGATGGCTAGAGCGATTTGAAAAATTCTTTTTTTGTTCTAAAGGGTACTTCCCAATATTCGAATTACATAATTCGAAAGACAATCGAGGGAACTCCTCAACTATTTACATCAGTAACCTTGTGTTTGGGCTTGATTAATTTGTAATGATGAGAACTTTACACCTAGATGGGTTGTGACTATCATTGGGGGTCTGATGATGAAGACAAAGGACAGTTAAGGGAACTCCTCAACAGTTTACAGTAGCTACCTTGTGTTTGGACTTAATTAATTTAAATTGATGAGAACTTTGTACCCATATGGGTAATAAGCGCCATTACAGGTGTGATGATGGAGACCATACACAGTCGAGGGGAATCCTCGACGATTTACAGCTTTAATTGGGCTTACTTCATACGGTAAATAATATTATGCCAAAATCATGTAATTTTATTACATGTCGTTGTTAAATGAACAAAAAACAACTGTGGCTTGGAAGCGCATCATAGTTTTTCAAGGTCATCATAATATCCATTCTATATCTATATATTGGTGATGTTCTATACCTATATATAATGGAATTATTTAACGAATAGCAACAAATCTGCCGTGATTGCTTTCAATTACATGTATATAAGTTTTACACAATTCCATTTCGGTTTTTTCATTTCTTATGTAATGATTTAAACCCTTTCTACGTTCATCTCATTTATACAGCGCTATCTAATCTGAGCAACGCGTTTAATAGTTCTACCCATATTTCAGAAAAATAAAATCAGTTATCGAATTTTGAAATCACTAAAAATTAAGAAATAAAATTTTTTTAAACAAAAATTAAAACCGACTTCAAAAAAAAAATAAAAAACTAAAAAGTAATAAAATAATTTCCTTAATCTTTGTGCCTACAATTTATAATTAACTTGTTCTTATACTAATATACAATCTTTGCATTTACCACGTCATTATTGTTACTTTTGAAGCCGGTGTCGTATTCGTTGATGTACCTACCTAGGGACCTTTTTTTTTTTTTTTTTTTTTTTTTTGTTCTGCAGCGGAAATTTGCAGACCAAACCGTAACTGGGACCGGGGTGGGTTTTAAACCTAGCCGTGTGTGGGGTTCGCACTTCGAGATGCGTTACCCACTAAAACCGCTGCAAGTGCCCTCAGCCGCCTTTTATGAGAGTCCCGGATCATGCAGGCAACGCAGGACCCTCGGCGACAGGCTGGCCCCGGCGAAAAGGCCAGACTCCTCCTCTAAAGGGGGACTGCTCGGCTGTTCGTTTGCACGATACTTTTAGCAGTCCCCGACGACGTCGTGTCTAGCTGGACCCAGGTTAAAACCCCATCCTGGGCCCGACACGAGCACAGGGGCGTTACTGGAGGCGCATTAGGTAGCGCCTCCTACGCACCCCCGTTCGTCGCCTGCGGGGGGAGGCCTCGTCGGCGGCCTCCTCTCTCACCCGCTCATCGGCCTCCTTCTGGGACATTACTGCCTCGCAGAAGGAGACCATCGCCGTCTAGGACTCGTCGTCACCGAGCATCGCGGCGATGACACTCGGCAGAGACAAGTCCCCTCCGATGACCGATGTCAGATCATGACGCAGCGCCGCCCATCTCGGGCACACCTCGAGGGTGTGCTGGGCCGAGTCCACCGCCGCGCCACAATCGTGACACACAGTTACCGGCTCCCTTTGGGCCGTCCTGCACAGATACTCACCGAAGCACCCATGCCCGGTGAGCACCTGTGTTAGACGGAAGGTGAGGGGTTTGCGTTTACGACGCATCCACCGCTCAAGGACCGGGCGCAGGGCAACCGTTACGCCTTTGCCATACGGCTGCCGCGCCAAGTCCTCCCCCCACCTTCGCATTAGTGCCTCCTGCCCTAGTCGGCGGACCCGTAGGATCCCGTCCGGCGTCACGTTCTCTCCGAGGGACCTCCTATCCGAGACATAGGAGTATACCTCGGCGAGAACTTCCGCCACGAGTTCCCACGGGGGGTCGCCGGCTAGGGCAGTAGCTGCCGCCCATGATATCGTACGATACCCCCGGATCACTCTTACCGCAATCACCCGCTGCGCCGAGCGCAGCTGGGCCCTACTCCGCGCGGTAAGGCGATCCGTCCAAATCGGAGCACCGTACGTCGCCATACTCCGGCAGACACCGGAGTATAGCTGCCTGCAGGCGGCGCTGGGTCCTCCGAGGTTCGGGAGGAGTCTGCCCAGCGCACTCGCCGCCTTCACGACCTTCGGACCCAATTGTTCGAAATGTGGGCCGAAGGTCCATCCACCGTCGAGGATGAGCCCCAGATATTTGATTTGAGGGCTCATCCTGACCCTCACCCCTCCGATCTGGAGGGCAGCCCCCGGTGGGGGTCCTTTCCGCCCGGTCCCGCGGAAGAGGAGGGCTTCGGTCTTGTCGACTCTGACCCGAAGCCCTAACCTCTCAATGCGACTGATCACGAGGTCGAGCCTGACCTCGGCCAGCCGCGCCGCCTCCTTATAGTCTCGTCCCCGGGCGTAGACGAAGGTGTCATCAGCGTAACAGATGACACCCATCCCGGGGAGGAGACGACCTCGCAGGACCCAGTCGTACCCGATGTCCCACAGGATCGGACCAAGTACCGAACCCTGCGGGACACCGCAGCCGACTCGCCACCACACCTACCTAGGGACCTACCTTGGCTGACACCGTCTCCAAAAGTAACAATAATGACGTGGTAAATGCAAAGATTGTATATTAGTATAAGAACAAGTTGATTATAAATTGTAGGCACAAAGATTAAGGAAATTATTTTATTACTTTTTAGTTTTTTTTTTTTAATTTTGAAGTCGGTTTTAATTTTAATGAAACAATTTTTACGGATTTTATCGCGGTTTATTAAGATTTTTACAAGCCCGACGTTTCCAGTCCTCCCATGAACATGGTTGCTGTAAAGTACCCGGTAGTAGTAAGTAGTGTAAGTAAAGTAGGTAAGTAAGTTAATAAGCCATGATGAAATCCGTAAAAATTGTTTCATGAAAAGATAGTTAATTATGTAAATAATATCCTAACCAATAAAAAACCAAGTACTCATCATAATTAATGTTTGTTTTGGCCTTATTTAAAAAGAAAACAAAAAATTCACATTTATTTCGGTTAGTGTTTTATTTTCTAGTTAAACTTAATACTGTAGATATGTACGCAAAATTACCGTTACTCAATAAAAAATAATATGATGAGCTAATTTTAAGTATTATATAAGTAATATATAAGATAACTTTTGTCTGCTTGTTTGCTATGTTTACTTATTATCTTTTTTTAATGCTTAATGTACGAGATTTAAAGCCAATATATTTTTCGCTGCTTATCTACGGAAGGTAATAAGGTTGGCAACCCTGCTTATCATATACGTGTATTACCCTCACAAGCGTCCTTACACCATAAAGACCAGACAAGTATACTTGACATCGTTAATTACGTCCTCCTTGGAAGCCCTTAATTAATCTACATAATGAGCATGTACTAGACCATTACCGACTGTGTCCTCAATTACCGACTTGATGTAGGGAATATGAGCCTTAAGTAAAGTCTAAGTAGTTTTTATATGATTATTTTTTGTCCACGACCTGCGTTTAGTAAGTATCTGGCGTAGCGTTATGGCGGTGAAAGATTTTTTAATCTGACAAAAAAAGCTTCGGAGCTATATTAAGTGATGTCGTAGCAGTTGCGTGCGTGAGCGTGAAAGTTTTTTTTCAATCTGAGGAGTAGTTTCAAAGAATACTTAATACTTCCGAACTTAAAATCATCATCATCATCAGCCTCTTTCCAGCCATTGATGAACATAGGTCTCCTTCAATGAACGCCAAGACGGCCGATCCACTCGCAATTCGCCAGGGAACACAAATATTTTCTGTGTTCCTGGGTCATGGATGTGTATTAAATATGTGTATTATATAATAAAAATCTTAAATGTATGTATAGTATAAAAGTATTAAATATATTTCCGTTGTCTGGTACCCATAACACAAGTTCTTCGAGAACTTACCACGGGACCAGATTGACGTGGTGTGAAAGCGTCCATAGATATTATTATTATTATTATTATAAACACTGCCTTCACTCTTTATCCTTACAATATAACGTTATCTGTTAAAATGTTATCTCCAATCGGCTTGATTCTTTGGCACTGCGTAGAGATGTCGGATCGCTCTGCATCTTCTACCGCATCTACCACGGGGAGTGTTCTGAGGAATTGTTCGGAAAACCTGCGGCAGAATTCCACCACTGGACATCGTGTAAAAATTCCAAATTTCACCCTGACCATCTCGATGTCCGGACATCCACAACATCTCGAATTTTACGGCATTTCCTGCCTCGCACGACTAATATATGGAATCAGCTGCCACCTATGGTGTTACCGAACCGATACGACTTAGGGACCTTCAAGAAAAGAGCATACTCATATCTAAAAGGGCGGAGACGCACCAGCTGATCCTCTGGTATAGCGGGTGTCTGTGGATGTCGCTTTTCACTTACCATCAGGTGAATCGACTGTCCGTTTGCCCCCTCTTCTATAAAAACAAACCTCTTCATTATATTATAATATCTATTAAGTATAAGTATATATTATACATTTTTATGTTGAAACTTGCAAGTAAATACTTATAGGGTGCTTCTTACTGACCTAGACATACAATTTGGCAACAAGCCAAAAGTTACACAAGTAAAGCAAAAACACCGAAAACCCCTAATTCGTATGTTACATAATAAACATTTTGACGATAACTGCTAACTTGGGAGAGAATAATTTTGTTAGATTGGTAGTTTCATAATTTATGAACTTCAGTTAAATATCCCTTCTAAAATTATTTGAAACGAGAATATCTTGTTCGTCAATGTCGAAATATCGAGCTCCGAGGAATAAAAGAGGACATGATATTATATCCCGTTTAATAGTTTCAGATGTTGTAAATTATTACCTTAAAATATATTTACATATGTCCTTATAATAAACGAAAGAACATCGACAGTCTATTATCGGGGATATGTAACTTCGATCTCCTAATCCAAGTTGCGCTTAGCTTGACGTGTGCTTAGAGTTTAGACACATTTCATACATCATACGACTAACCTCTGTTATTCCTGGACGGCGATGGTCTTCTTCTGCGAGGCAGTAATGTCCCAGAAGGAGGCCGACGAGCGGGCGAGAGAGGAGGCCGCAGACGCGGCCTCCCCCCGCGGGCGACGAACAGGGATGCGTAGGAGGCGCTACTTAATGCGCCTCCAGTAACGCACCTGTGCTCGTGTCGGGTTTAGGATGGGAACCTGGGCTCAGTATGACACGACGTCGCGGGAACTGCTTAGTTGTGCCCGGGCAGTCCCCCCTAACGAGGAGTAGTCTGACCTTCGCCGGGGTCAGCCTGTCGCTGAGGTGTTGCCTGCCATATTCGGGACCCTCAAAAAGCGGCTGAATCAAAAGTAAGCCGAATGGGCTCTCCGATGAAGCATTAGGGCCTTCGGGCCATTAGCATAGATCCCTCCTAAAAAAAAATGTAAAATCATTTAAGTACTTATTTGTATCCTTCTTTTTCTTATCTTTTCTTTTCCGACGGGAAATGCTCTTAGGCATCCCGCGGGGGAGGGGGGACTCCCCACTCTACCCACTAAAACCCGGCGAGTGCCACCAATGCCACCTTTGGTGAGGTGCCCCGAATCTGTTGAGAAAACAAAGCACCTCGACGGCTAGTCAGTCCCTCAAGGGACCGACGCCACCTCCACAGAGGGGTTACCCCGCACCACAGAACAATTCCATGATTCCATGAGGTGAGATTCCCATCCTCGCCCCTTGTCCCCTTCTACGCTTTTGTCCCCTTTTCTTATAAGAGGAATACAAAGGGTAGCCCCCCTGGGTTCACTTGGCTTCGTCCAAGGTGCTGGGTTTTTAAAGCTAATATTTTTATCACGGCAACCCTTAAACAACTTCTTAGTCGGGCCTTAGGTAACGTAAAATATTTTAGCTTAAAGTAATTCACATTAATACTGATAAAAGCTAATTAGTTTGAGTCAAGGCTGTATCGGTAGTAAAGATTGGAAGGATTAAGACGTACTTTTGAAACGTTGGTTTTTCCATTTCCACTTAATTTATTCCGTGGATTAACCCTTTGTTTTAAGTAAATTAATTCTGTGATAATTTTGAAAATTACCATAATTGGTAAGTTTGTACGCCTCACTGTCCTTTATAAAATGGAAATGAAAAATATGAAATATAATATAATTTATAAAACTTTTTCATTCGTCTCTTATCCTTCATGGCTAAGAATTTTAACATGCAACTGATTCCGGTCCGATCGCGGAAGCTTAGGTTCAAATCCGATACGAGTAGACACAAACACAGACCGCGCTAACAGCAGTAGCAATACGCTACTGCTAGATTGCTTGGGCAAAGCGCATGACCCGCCTCCCTCTCCAGAGGGAGGGGTGAGGGCCGGCCCTCATGATGATAGGTGAAATTCAACCGTAAAAGATTCGTCGACCGTATCGGATTTGACTAGTCCAAATCCTGCTCTCCCGAGCAGCGCGCGCGATGAACCGCGCCCTCTGCGAGGCGTGGAGGGGCGCTCCCCCTCTTTCGAATATTTCTTTAGTGAGCCATCTGTTCACTTACTGTACCGATTGAGCTTAAAGGCCATCAGGCAGAAAAAGTCTAGCCATTTCGCAAAAAAATCGGTTGTCTGTAAAGTCGGTTTACTGACGATAGTTGAACGTAACAACGTCATAAGAAAATGGAACGCCTCAGAGCGAGGTAACGCCGCATACGTCATGTTTTTTCGTTCGTGCAGCCGGCTCCATCGAATTATAAGACGTTGTCACGTCAAAAAATTGGGTTACGCGAAAACATGTCCGGGCGAAGCTGCGGGCAATAGCTAGAGATGTATAAAAAATAGTATGGCAAATTTTTATGCGTATATACTAATATTATCCTTCCTACTAATATTCAGTTTGTAAGAATGTATGGATGTATGTTTGTTACTCTCACGCAAAAACTTCTGAATGGATTTTAATGAAACTTTACAGTATAATAGCTTATACATCAAAATAACATAATATATTCTATAATTTATCCCCGTACTCTTACAGGAATGGAAAGTACGCGGGTGAAACCACGGGGCGCTACTAGTTCTAAATATATTTCTTAAACCTCCCAGCTTAGGTCAGCTCGTCCTAATTCCATTTGTTCCCTTTCAGTAAAACCTTATTATCGTAGCTCTGAATTTTGTGACTCCCGCAATAACACCAACTTTAATTGTACTTACTTTACACACAACAAAAGCAATATAACTTATTTGTAGCTTGAAACGGTTTGTTTTCTGGAGCGTGTTAGAATTGTTAAAGCAAAAAGTTGTTTCATTATTTTAAGTATGAAAGATAGCTGCCACGAATACTAGAACGTTTCTTTCAGTTGGGTTAAAAACCGATAAAATGTTCATACGCAAAATAATTAGGAAAAATATTGTCGGATAGTTTTCAGCTGTCTTTTGACCTTATTACAATGAAACAATTTTTACGGATTTTATCGCGGTTTATTATGATTTTTACAAGCCCGACGATTCGGATACTTTACAGCAACCATGGTCACGGGAGGACTGAGGTGTCATCCCCACCATGGTTCAGGCCTTGACGTGGCGGTGGGGCTCAGTAGCCTAGGGTGAGCCGCTGCATCTTGGGCGAAGCTAATTAAGCCGAGGGGGCTCTTTGTGGGGTACAAAGAGCCCCCTCGGCTCAATTAGCTTATCTTATAAGAAGAGGGGACGAAAGAGCAGGGGGCAAGGGGCGAGTACGGGAACCTCACCCCATTGTACTGTTCCGACGTTGGGAGGGGTTATTCTGTGGTGCGGGACAACCACTCTGTTGAGGTGGCGTCGGTCCCCTGAGCGGCTGACTGGCCGTCGAGGTGCCCTGTTACCTCAACAGATCCGGGGCACCTCACTTAAGACGGCATTGGTGGCACTCGCCAGGTTTTAGTGGTCTACTCACTAATACCCGGCGAGTGAGTCCACTCACCAGTCGAGTCCCACATACCCGCGTGGGGAGACCCACTCGCCAGCAGGATGCCTCAGATCATTTCCCGGCGTTAAAGAAAACAAAGGACTGAGGTGTCATACGTCCTAATGTCACAAAGTTATTTGAAACTACCCTTTTATGGTAACCCATATACTACCTATAGTCCGTAGTCCGTACTGAAAATTAGTTTCGATATTTTCCGCAATATGGTGAGGGTTTTTATTCTTCTGGTCAGATTATGGAAGAAAAATAACAAAGCCAGTATGACTAAGTTTTTGCCTCTTTTCAACAAAAATTTCAAACATAAAACTTACTCTACATTTATATGTAGCTTACAAAATTAAAATATTTTAATTTCTGTCGTGACGAAGTAATTAAATATGCTTTTTAATTAATTATTTTAGCGCGTGTTTCCATTAGTCAGGTAATTAGTCGGAGGGTTGTAATGTTGCAACAAAGTCGACTTTGAAGGCTTTTTATGTATGCCGTGAAATTGTTGAACTAGCAACGAGAGAAATGTGTTGTTCTTTGTAATGGTGGCGGAGAGTTAGTAGCGTTTGTTTCCTTTATTGAAATTGCTTAAAATATTAGCTTCGTTTTAGCTGGAAAAGCAATAAATTAGAACGGTGGCTCTACTATCTGCTATCTTATATCTTTAAATGAGCAATTCTTCTATATATATATATATATATAATTGGAATCTCGGAATCGGCTCCAACGATTTTCATGAAATTTAGTATATAGGGGTTTCGGGGGCGATAAATCGATCTAGCTAGGAATCATTTTTAGAAAATGTCATTTAATAAAATAAAAAAAAATACCGAGCAAAGCTCGGTCGTCCACTTTTCTTAATTTAAACTAGTGATTGAATGGAGATTGTCATCTCGTCAAATTGAAAACTTACATAGCTCTCTAAGCTGTAGTTGCTATTGTTGTGGTTCACTCTCTCTTTTCCATTTTGAGTTTGATTGAAGCAGTATAACAGTAGCGATTTTTTTATCATAGGAGATCGAGCAAACGAGCAGTCGAAGCCTTTTGGTGACAATCGACACCCATACACATCCGCACAATCAGAGATTATGCAGATTGTTGCCTTCCTTGTCCCTATCCCCCCCTCCAATGGGCGGCCAGAAACTCACAAACCGCCGGTATTATGTGAGCGAGAGGTTGATCCCCGGTCGTGTCCACCTAATTCAGCTGCAAAGCACCATGGCACTACCTCCTCCTCGCATTGTTTCCTATTGCAAGTTATATTTGTAATTAATTATGTAAAGACAATTAATGATCTTCCCGGGACTTGAACGATAAATTATTATATTTCAATTATCCTTATATTTTAATTCTACTCTAGAACTCTCCCCACTTCATCCCAAAGCCTCTAATAATAAGTTAAAAGCATAAATATAGAGTTTAATCTATTTCTAACACAGTATTTTTAATTTTTACAAAGAGTTACTAAATAAAAAGGCACGCAACATGATTTTCTCGCATTCTGAACAATCTCGTCGGCTGTTCGGTGAAGCGCTAAATTATATGAAATTTATTTTCGTAAGGGCAGCTGATTTTGTCATACACGTAATTCGTATTTCTATATATCTTACACCAGTACTGTGTAAGCATGGAAATGGTATTGAAGTTTTCGAAATACCTACCTTATTTGAATTGTATAATAACTAACAGAAATAGGGTAAAATAATAATTCTTTTTTTGGAATTATAGCACAAAAGAGATAGTCCGTTTCTTGTTTATTATATAAATGGGGACCTCGAATTTGTGTCCAATTAGCAATTACCGAGAGGACTGTATCTAAAAAAGTTAGGATACTGAACTGGAGCATCCCCATTATCCTTCAGAGTAGAACAAACATTCCGGTTTCAGTTACAGGGACTATTACTTAACTGAATAATTTGCTAATTCTAAACCTCAACCTCCCATTTGTCCCTTGTAATTTGATACTGTATACATGCTATATAATGTTAATGCGTCATTATTAAATAAACACAGATTCATTGACCAGAATGATGTTAATGAACAAGAAACTTCTTTCCAAACACAGTATAACGAATTTCAAATTCATTCTCCTGTGAAATATGAGGGCGACACTGAAAATTCTTAGAACTGGCCACTTGTAAACGATATATAAAAGAATAAATTTGAATTTTGAAAATGGAGCTCTTTGCCAATATTATTGTGTATTTATTTCATTAATTTGTCATTTGTTTTATAATTTGGCGGCAAATTGAAAGTTGTCCATCGTCAGAAAAGATTTAAATCGTTTAAATTGTTGATGGCACAGCGGACGCTACGACACGGCGCCCGTCTTGTTCGCTGCGTATGTCAACCATTTCTTAGATGTACGGCGTGTTAACCGGGCGGTTAACAAAACCTGCAAGCTTGTACATGGCATTGCAAAGCTACCGGTTGAGACAACGGCCTGGTGCCGCTTAGTTGAGATTTTTCTATATAATCAGTCACGAAAACGTGAAACCAACAAGCTCCCATAGTGATCCATACAACACTGTCAACCGTGATTACACACGGCGAATTAACCGGACATTTTCACGCCAAAAACATGTGTGTGTACAAAAGCCCTTAGGACGAGTGGGTAAAGTGCTTTTCTCAATGGTTCCATCGGATGCAGCGATACATTGATGTGAATGGACACTATTTTGAATAGGTATAATAAAACTAATAACAAGATAGGTAATTTGTTCAGTTTTTGATTTTCTAAGAACTTTCAGTGTCGCCCTCGTAGTTATACTAGCAGGACAGTGGGGCGCGCGACACAAAAGCATACCCCTAATGTATGTAATATTTTTTTATCCGAAGCATTAACTACACCATTAATCTATATTTTCTAACTAGTAAAATGGCTAGTGGTATTTTTTGCTACAAATTAACAAAAGTCTGGCAGTTTCTCTGTCAGATTTTATATAATATTATAAAAATTTTAATATTATATACCAATAGGATGGCTAGGCTAGGTAGGCTCGCTGTGAAAAAAATCAAAAGAGAAATCCTATGAATTTCATTACAATTAAACCAGCAACCATGGTCACGGGAGGACCATGTTAATAAAGTATCCGAAACGTCGGGCTTGTAAAAATCTTAATAAACCGCGATAAAATCCGTAAAAAAGTGTTTCATTATAATGAGTGAAATTCGCGTAAACATTAGAAAACAATTAAGATTACTGTTTAGTCTTTTCTATATAAATTAAATAAAGCAAGTATTTGTACTTAGTAATATAAACCCACAACTAAAAACTGTATTTAATTAAAGTCTTTGCTATGCTCGTAGCGTTTAAATTGCGATATTAAATTCCCTTTCTCTTTTTTTCCATTCTGAAATTTGAGCACAATGCAGGGAGAGTGTCAAGTGGGGGCTAACTAGCTGCCTGCAAATAAAGGACTGCAATCGCTCTGGTCGCAACCACTTCAAGTTGTTTGCTTTGTACGATATTTCGCGAATAAATCCTTTGTTTCATTTTAAATACGCCAACCTTTGCGTTTGTTAATATTCCACGTGTACGTGATGCTTCGTCGTTACCATCATCATTATCATCATCATCAACATTAACATTTAGTCAACTGACGCTATCTGTTCTAATAGTTTCTCTTTTTTGGGAGCTAGGTATAGCTAGCTGAAGTGTTTGTTAGGTTTTTGTCTTTATTTATCCAATAAATGAAGTCTCTTAAAAGTCGTTGAGTAACAATTATTAATTTGTGTAAACTAGCTGTTCTTCACGATTTCACTCGTCCTTTAATTAATTACTTTCCTGTAAAAGCAGTATACTTCCTTCGTTAAAATCTAACTAACGAACTATGGAATCCAAAAATATTTTGCTTGCTTTAGGTATAGATTTAGCATTGCGTGTAAGCCATACAATACACTTCATAATTCAGTCGAATCGACCTACTTCTAACATATACACAAGTATCGCTTTCAACTTACTATACAGTAACCCTCCATACATAATTCAAAAGGTACGTAATAGGCATTATGCATTAGTGACATTTCATGCTTGTAACGTAAGAGCGGTTTTTGAACTGTTATTTATGTTGAACAAATATTTCTTGGTGGCGTAAGGGATTGTGTTTTTAGGATGCCATACGAGTTTAAATAAAATATAAGCCCATATATTATTGTAAGTAAAATATTTTGGCGGTCGATGTGAAATGGTAAGATGAGGACGATTTTAATTTTTTTAAATTGGCAGTTTAATTAATATATACCAACAATGAATATAATAAAAATATATCGTAGATATAAGTTATAGATGAACATTTAAATTACAGTTTTATTTATCATCAGCACATACCTCTCTGCTGCTAAAAAAGACTCCGATCAGTTGAAATATATTATAATATTTTATAGATACATGTAACGTACTGCAATCTATCATACTGTAATCAACTATTTAATCTATTTCTGCATATGCATGTAATTAGAATTACGTTAAAATTTATTCCCCTAAAACAGCTGCTGCCGTTTGCAGTATGACATGCACTTGAAATTTCTTTATCAAGTCAAAAGCCCTCGCGTGAATTGCGTTTTGAAAGCCCGCGGCTAAATAATGGCTTCACAGCGGGCATGGTTTATGACGGTTTCAGGTCAATAATCACATTACGGTTAACTATTTTAATGTTCTAATTGAAAAAATTCCTACTAACAATACTAAACTGTAAGTAAGTACTATGAACAATTTAACTATATTTAAAAGAGATTATATTTAAAACTAACATGGTTATTGATTTTAAGTTAACATGGTTATTTTCATTACTAAAATTATTTAAATCGGGATATTTACCATGTTTTTCACTTTTATGTCGCAGAGCTCGATATTTCGACTTTTATTTGGTTATTGTTGTTCAAAACAGAATGTCATGTTTTTCACTTATATTTCGTCAATTTAGAATCCCGAATGCCGAAATATAAGTGGAAAACTTCACGAAATAGACGTGAAAAACACGGGAAGTTTTCCGCTTTAAACAGTTTTCATCGGGAATGTATTGTTATGTGAAACGTATGTGAATCATTCAATTAGAATTAGCTTCAAGAGTTGCCAATGTCATCATCATCATCTTCGTATCTGCTTTTATAAATAGGCTCTACCATACTATCAACTAGTGTTGGTTAATATAACGCATAACGCCATAACGTAGCGCGCTATTCATACTCAACGTATAGCGTACGCTATATAAATTCCTATTCAGCGCTATAACATAGCGCCTCGCTAGTCGCTATATTAGGTATGTAGCCAGGCGGCTAGCGTAGGCCGTAGTTATAACTTTATAACATTCGAACTACGCCAACGTGCTAGATCGTAGACGCTAGACGTTATAATTTATAGTTTATACGTCAGTCAGCGTCGAGCGCGCGCTCGCGCTAGATGTGTCGTGCGCTATCCCGGCCGGCTCACGCGAGTTACGTAATTCTAGTCTGGCGACTACACGTTATAATATAGTCTATAAAATAGTGCGCTAGAAAAATATAGTTTATAGTCCATAGCACGTTATCATAAAATAGTTTATTTGCACACCAAATTAGCTAGGAGCTGTGTATACACCTATCTACACATCATACATCTTGAAAAAAGTTCGGGGAATCCAAAAGTGCACGCCTCATAATCTTATTTTCTACAATAAAATTAATTATTTATCAAAGCCTTTCAATTGCTTAGCAACGAATAAACAACCTGATATTTAAATGCACATTTATTAATCGTATCTTAGTTTTTTTTATAAATAATAATAATAATAATTAAGAAAGTCCGCAGTGTGTTACTTTAGATGAAAAAAATGATTATTTGTAAAATACACGTCTAAGAATAGAAATACACCTTTCAGTTGCTTAGCAACGAATAAATAATCTGATATTTTTGTAAAACACACAGTTGTATCTCAGTTTTTTTTTATATCACCTATAAAATAAAACTGAGATACAACTGTGTGTAATATATATACAACTGTATGTATATGTAATAATTAAACGACAGTGAATTAAACGATCATATTCGAGAAAGTCCGCATTCTGTTACTTTAGATGGAAAAAAAATCCGGTATGATACCATAATATATATTTTTTCGATCAACTTCCCTGCCACATACAGGATACACGGAGGTCTACTAAAGATTATTTTTACCACGCTTTTATTAGCTTGGGTTATATCTATGTATGTAATGGAATCTTTGAGCATAATTTTCTCCAATTTCCGGAAGTTTGATTAATTTGAAACTTTTCACACGTATCAAGGACCGATGACAATGCAATAATTCAATAGCAGTTTCCCATTATCCTAATTAATCCGCTCTAATATTTCTCGGGAACAAGTCGATGAGTGTCGGAACAAACTTGTGTCTGAAATCGAGTCTCTGTTGACCAAAGTCTCGGAATGGGGACGACTTAACCTGGTCCAATTTAACCCCAACAAGACACAAGTTTGCGCGTTTACCGCCAAAAAATCACCCTTCGTCGTTCCTCTACGATTTGAAGGCACTCCCCTAACTGCCGCAGCCAGCATTGGGATACTTGGCGTCGACATATCGAGAGATGTGCAGTTTCGTGGTCATTTGGAAGGAAAGGCTAAACTAGCCTCTAAGAAACTTGGCGTGCTCAATAGGGCGAAGCAGTATTTCATGCCTTCACACCGCCTTCAATTATACAAGGCGCAGATCCGGCCTCACATGGAATACTGCTCTCACCTCTGGGCTGGAGCGCCCCAATATCAGCTCCTTCCATTTGACCGCGTCCAACGCCGGGCGGCTCGAATCGTCGATGATAATGTGATCTCCAATCGGCTTGATCCCTTGGCGCTGCGTAGAGATGTCGGATCGCTCTGCATCTTCTA
The DNA here is from genome assembly GCA_963853865.1 of Helleia helle. NCBI lineage: Eukaryota > Metazoa > Arthropoda > Insecta > Lepidoptera > Lycaenidae > Helleia > Helleia helle. The sequence goes on from OY971434.1 coordinate 9,447,182, forward strand.
CCGCATCTACCACGGGGAGTGTTCTGAGGAATTGTTCGGATTAATACCTGCGGCAGAATTCTACCACCGGACATCGCGTAAGAATTCCAAATTTCACCCACACCATCTTGATGTCCGGAAATCCACAACATCTAGATTTTTACGGCATTTCCTGCCTCGCACTACAAATTTATGGAATCAGCTGCCACCTATGGTGTTTCCGAACCGATACGACTTAGGGACCTTCAAGAAAAGAGCATACTCATATCTAAAAGGGCGGCAACGCACCAGCTGATCCTCTGGTATAGCGGGTGTCTGTGGATGTCGCTTTTCACTTACCATCAGGTGAACCGACTGTCCGTTTGCCCCCTCTTCTATAAAAACAAACCTCTTCATTATATTATAATATCTATTAAGTATAAGTATATAGTATACATTTTTATGTTGAAACTTGCAAGTAAATACTTATAGGGTGCTTCTTACTGACCTAGACATACAATTTGGCAACAAGCCAAAAGTTACACAAGTAAAGCAAAAACACCGAAAACCCCTAATTCGTATGTTACATAATAAACATTTTGACGATAACTGCTAACTTGGGAGAGAATAATTTTGTTAGATTGGTAGTTTCATAATTTATGAACTTCAGTTAAATATCCCTTCTAAAATTATTTGAAACGAGAATATCTTGTTCGTCAATGTCGAAATATCGAGCTCCGAGGAATAAAAGAGGACATGATATTATATCCCGTTTAATAGTTTCAGATGTTGTAAATATATATACCTTAAAATATATTTACATATGTCCTTATAATAAACGAAAGAACATCGACAGTCTATTATCGGGGATATGTAACTTCGATCTCCTAATCCAAGTTGCGCTTAGCTTGACGTGTGCTTAGAGTTTAGACACATTTCATACATCATACGACTAACCTCTGTTATTCCTGGACGGCGATGGTCTTCTTCTGCGAGGCAGTAATGTCCCAGAAGGAGGCCGACGAGCGGGCGAGAGAGGAGGTATTATACTGTAGCTGTCCCCCGCCCGCTTTGCGTGGCATAAATTCAAATATAATGTAAAATTCACAACCGACGACATGAGGCCGTGTGGTCGCGACTGCACGGTAGGCGGGGGGCAAACCCCCCCCCCCACTTTATAAATCAAAAGTAAGCCGAATGGGCTCACACTAATCCGATGAAGCATTAGGGCCTTCGGGCCATTAGCATAGATCCCTCCAAAAAAAAAAATGTAAAATCATTTAAGTACTTATTTGTATCCTTCTTTTTCTTATCTTTGCTTTTCCGACGGGAAATGCTCTTAGGCATCCCGCGGGGGAGGGGGGACTCCCCACTCTACCCACTAAAACCCGGCGAGTGCCACCAATGCCACCTTTGGTGAGGTGCCCCGAATCTGTTGAGAAAACAAAGCACCTCGACAGCTAGTCAGTCCCTCAAGGGACCGACGCCACCTCCACAGAGGGGTTACCCCGCACCACAGAACAATTCCATGATTCCATGAGGTGAGATTCCCATCCTCGCCCCTTGTCTCCTTCTACGCTTTTGTCCCCTTTTCTTATAAGAGGAATACAAAGGGTAGCCCCCCTGGGTTCACTTGGCTTCGTCCAAGGTGCTGGGTTTTTAAAGCTAATATTTTTATCACGGCAACCCTTAAACAACTTCTTAGTCGGGCCTTAGTTAACGTAAAATATTTTAGCTTAAAGTAATTGACATTAATACTGATAAAAGCTAATTAGTTTGAGTCAAGGCTGTATCGGTAGTAAAGATTGGAAGGATTAAGACGTACTTTTGAAACGTTGGTTTTTCCATTTCCACTTAATTTATTCCGTGGATTAACCCTTTGTTTTAAGTAAATTAATTCTGTGATAATTTTGAAAATTACCATGATTGTTAAGTTTGTACGCCTCACTGTCCTTTATAAAATGGAAATGAAAAATATGAAATATAATATAATTTATAAAACTTTTTCATTCGTCTCTTATCCTTCATGGCTAAGAATTTTAACATGCAACTGATTCCGGTCCGATCGCGGAAGCTTAGGTTCAAATCCGATACGAGTAGACACAAACACAGTCCGCGCTAACAGCAGTAGCAATACGCTACTGCTAGATTGCTTGGGCACAGCGCATGACCCGCCTCCCTCTCCAGAGGGAGGGGTGAGGGCCGGCCCTCATGAGGATAGGTGAAATTCAACCGTAAAAGATTCGTCGACCGTATCGGATTTGACTAGTCCAAATCCTGCTCTCCCGAGCAGCGCGCGCGATGAACCGCGCCCTCTGCGAGGCGTGGAGGGGCGCTCCCCCTCTTTCGAATATTTCTTTAGTGAGCCATCTGTTCACTTACTGTACCGATTGAGCTTAAAGGCCATCAGGCAGAAAAAGTCTAGCCATTTCGCAAAAAAATCGGTTGTCTGTAAAGTCGGTTTACTGACGATAGTTGAACGTAACAACGTCATAAGAAAATTGAACGCCTCAGAGCGAGGTAACGCCGCATACGTCATGTTTTTTCGTTCGTGCAGCCGGCTCCATCGAATTATAAGACGTTGTCACGTCAAAAAATTGGGTTACGCGAAAACATGTCCGGGCGAAGCTGCGGGCAATAGCTAGAGATGTATAAAAAATAGTATGGCAAATTTTTATGCGTATATACTAATATTATCCTTCCTACTAATATTCAGTTTGTAAGAATGTATGGATGTATGTTTGTTACTCTCACGCAAAAACTTCTGAATGGATTTTAATGAAACTTTACAGTATAATAGCTTATACATCAAAATAACATAATATATTCTATAATTTATGCCCGTACTCTTACAGGAATGGAAAGTACGCGGGTGAAACCACGGGGCGCTACTAGTTCTAAATATATTTCTTAAACCTCCCAGCTTAGGTCAGCTCGTCCTAATTCCATTTGTTCCCTTTCAGTAAAACCTTATTATCGTAGCTCTGAATTTTGTGACTCCCGCAATAACACCAACTTTAATTGTACTTACTTTACACACAACAAAAGCAATATAACTTATTTGTAGCTTGAAACGGTTTGTTTTCTGGAGCGTGTTAGAATTGTTAAAGCAAAAAGTTGTTTCATTATTTTAAGTATGAAAGATAGCTGCCACGAATACTAGAACGTTTCTTTCAGTTGGGTTAAAAACCGATAAAATGTTCATACGCAAAATAATTAGGAAAAATATTGTCGGATAGTTTTCAGCTGTCTTTTGACCTTATTACAATGAAACAATTTTTACGGATTTTATCGCGGTTTATTATGATTTTTACAAGCCCGACGATTCGGATACTTTACAGCAACCATGGTCACGGGAGGACTGAGGTGTCATCCCCACCATGGTTCAGGCCTTGACGTGGCGGTGGGGCTCAGTAGCCTAGGGTGAGCCGCTGCATCTTGGGCGAAGCTAATTAAGCCGAGGGGGCTCTTTGTGGGGTACAAAGAGCCCCCTCGGCTCAATTAGCTTATCTTATAAGAAGAGGGGACGAAAGAGCAGGGGGCAAGGGGCGAGTACGGGAACCTCACCCCATTGTACTGTTCCGACGTTGGGAGGGGTTATTCTGTGGTGCGGGACAACCACTCTGTGGAGGTGGCGTCGGTCCCCTGAGCGGCTGACTGGCCGTCGAGGTGCCCTGTTACCTCAACAGATCCGGGGCACCTCACTTAAGACGGCATTGGTGGCACTCGCCAGGTTTTAGTGGTCTACTCACTAAAACCCGGCGAGTGAGTCCACTCACCAGTCGAGCCTCAGATCATTTCCCGGCGTTAAAGAAAACAAAGGACTGAGGTGTCATACGTCCTAATGTCACAAAGTTATTTGAAACTACCCTTTTATGGTAACCCATATACTACCTATAGTCCGTAGTCCGTACTGAAAATTAGTTTCGATATTTTCCGCAATATGGTGAGGGTTTTTATTCTTCTGGTCAGATTATGGAAGAAAAATAACAAAGCCAGTATGACTAAGTTTTTGCCTCTTTTCAACAAAAATTTCAAACATAAAACTTACTCTACATTTATATGTAGCTTACAAAATTAAAATATTTTAATTTCTGTCGTGACGAAGTAATTAAATATGCTTTTTAATTAATTATTTTAGCGCGTGTTTCCATTAGTCAGGTAATTAGTCGGAGGGTTGTAATGTTGCAACAAGGTCGACTTTGAAGGCTTTTTATGTATGCCGTGAAATTGTTGAACTAGCAACGAGAGAAATGTGTTGTTCTTTGTAATGGTGGCGGAGAGTTAGTAGCGTTTGTTTCCTTTATTGAAATTGCTTAAAATATTAGCTTCGTTTTAGCTGGAAAAGCAATAAATTAGAACGGTGGCTCTACTATCTGCTATCTTATATCTTTAAATGAGCAATTCTTCTATATATATATATATATAATTGGAATCTCGGAATCGGCTCCAACGATTTTCATGAAATTTAGTATATAGGGGTTTCGGGGGCGATAAATCGATCTAGCTAGGAATCATTTTTAGAAAATGTCATTTAATAAAATAAAAAAAAATACCGAGCAAAGCTCGGTCGTCCACTTTTCTTAATTTAAACTAGTGATTGAATGGAGATTGTCATCTCGTCAAATTGAAAACTTACATAGCTCTCTAAGCTGTAGTTGCTATTGTTGTGGTTCACTCTCTCTTTTCCATTTTGAGTTTGATTGAAGCAGTATAACAGTAGCGATTTTTTATCATAGGAGATCGAGCAAACGAGCAGTCGAAGCCTTTTGGTGACAATCGACACCCATACACATCCGCACAATCAGAGATTATGCAGATTGTTGCCTTCCTTGTCCCTATCCCCCCCTCCAATGGGCGGCCAGAAACTCACAAACCGCCGGTATTATGTGAGCGAGAGGTTGATCCCCGGTCGTGTCCACCTAATTCAGCTGCAAAGCACCATGGCACTACCTCCTCCTCGCATTGTTTCCTATTGCAAGTTATATTTGTAATTAATTATGTAAAGACAATTAATGATCTTCCCGGGACTTGAACGATAAATTATTATATTTCAATTATCCTTATATTTTAATTCTACTCTAGAACTCTCCCCACTTCATCCCAAAGCCTCTAATAATAAGTTAAAAGTATAAATATAGAGTTTAATCTATTTCTAACACAGTATTTTTAATTTTTACAAAGAGTTACTAAATAAAAAGGCACGCAACATGATTTTCTCGCATTCTGAACAATCTCGTCGGCTGTTCGGTGAAGCGCTAAATTATATGAAATTTATTTTCGTAAGGGCAGCTGATTTTGTCATACACGTAATTCGTATTTCTATATATCTTACACCAGTACTGTGTAAGCATGGAAATGGTATTGAAGTTTTCGAAATACCTACCTTATTTGAATTGTATAATAACTAACAGAAATAGGGTAAAATAATAATTATTTTTTTGGAATTATAGGACAAAAGAGATAGTCCGTTTCTTGTTTTTTATATAAATCGGGACCTCGAATTTGTGTCCAATTAGCAATTACCGAGAGGACTGTATCTAAAAAAGTTAGGATACTGAACTGGAGCATCCCCATTATCCTTCAGAGTAGAACAAACATTCCGGTTTCAGTTACAGGGACTATTACTTAACTGAATAATTTGCTAATTCTAAACCTCAACCTCCCATTTGTCCCTTGTAATTTGATACTGTATACATGCTATATAATGTTAATGCGTCATTATTAAATAAACACAGATTCATTGACCAGAATGTTGTTAATGAACAAGAGACTTCTTTCCAAACACAGTATAACGAATTTATACTGTATATTTATAATATAAATTGAAAGTTGTCCATCGTCAGAAAAGATTTAAATCGTTTAAATTGTTGATGGCACAGCGGACGCTACGACACGGCATCGCCGCGCCCGTCTTGTTCGCTGCGTATGTCAACCATTTCTTAGATGTACGGCGTGTTAACCGGGCGGTTAACAAAACCTGCAAGCTTGTACATGGCATTGCAAAGCTACCGGTTGAGACAACGGCCTGGTGCCGCTTAGTTGAGATTTTTCTATATAATCAGTCACGAAAACGTGAAACCAACAAGCTCCCATAGTGATCCATACAACACTGTCAAACGTGATTACACACGGCGAATTAACCGGACATTTTCACGCCAAAAACATGTGTGTGTACAAAAGCCCTTAGGACGAGTGGGTAAAGTGCTTTTCTCAATGGTTCCATCGGATGCAGCGATACATTGATGTGAATGGACACTATTTTGAATAGGTATAATAAAACTAATAACAAGATAGGTAATTTGTTCAGTTTTTTATTTTCTAAGAACTTTCAGTGTCGCCCTCGTAGTTATACTAGCAGGACAGTGGGGCGCGCGGCACAAAAGCATACCTCTAATGTATGTAATATTTTTTTATCCGAAGCATTAACTACACCATTAATCTATATTTTCTAACTAGTAAAATGGCTAGTGGTATTTTTTGCTACAAATTAACAAAAGTCTGGCAGTTTCTCTGTCAGATTTTATATAATATTATAAAAATTTTAATATTATATACCAATAGGATGGCTAGGCTAGGTAGGCTCGCTGTGAAAAAAATCAAAAGAGAAATCCTATGAATTTCATTACATTTAAACCAGCAACCATGGTCACGGGAGGACCATGTTAATAAAGTATCCGAAACGTCGGGCTTGTAAAAATCTTAATAAACCGCGATAAAATCCGTAAAAAAGTGTTTCATTATAATGAGTGAAATTCGCGTAAACATTAGAAAACAATTAAGATTACTGTTTAGTCTTTTCTATATAAATTAAATAAAGCAAGTATTTGTACTTAGTAATATAAACCCACAACTAAAAACTGTATTTAATTAAAGTCTTTGCTATGCTCGTAGCGTTTAAATTGCGATATTAAATTCCCTTTCTCTTTTTTTCCATTCTGAAATTTGAGCACAATGCAGGGAGAGTGTCAAGTGGGGGCTAACTAGCTGCCTGCAAATAAAGGACTGCAATCGCTCTGGTCGCAACCACTTCAAGTTGTTTGCTTTGTACGATATTTCGCGAATAAATCCTTTGTTTCATTTTAAATACGCCAACCTTTGCGTTTGTTAATATTCTACGTGTACGTGATGCTTCGTCGTTACCATCATCATTATCATCATCATCAACATTAACATTTAGTCAACTGACGCTATCTGTTCTAATAGTTTCTCTTTTTTGGGAGCTAGGTATAGCTAGCTGAAGTGTTTGTTAGGTTTTTGTCTTTATTCTATGAGTGATTACGTGATTCCGATTGATTAGTGTATTATGACATTAAGTCGATCGTTGGTAAGCTATATAGCGTATAATATAGCTGTCCAGCTGATCTAATAAATGAAGTCTCTTAAATGTCGTTGAGTAACAATTATTAATTTGTGTAAACTAGCTGTTCTTCACGATTTCACTCGTCCTTTAATTAATTACTTTCCTGTAAAAGCAGTATACTTCCTTCGTTAAAATCTAACTAACGAACTATGGAATCCAAAAATATTTTGCTTGCTTTAGGTATAGATTTAGCATTGCGTGTAAGCCATACAATACACTTCATAATTCAGTCGAATCGACCTACTTCTAACATATACACAAGTATCGCTTTCAACTTACTATACAGTAACCCTCCATACATAATTCAAAAGGTACGTAATAGGCATTATGCATTAGTGACATTTCATGCTTGTAACGTAAGAGCGGTTTTTGAACTGTTATTTATGTTGAACAAATATTTCTTGGTGGCGTAAGGGATTGTGTTTTTAGGATGCCATACGAGTTTAAATAAAATATAAGCCCATATATTATTGTAAGTAAAATATTTTGGCGATCGATGTGAAATGGTAAGATGAGGACGATTTTAATTTTTTTAAATTGGCAGTTTAATTATTATATACCAACAATGAATATAATAAAAATATATCGTAGATATAAGTTATAGATGAACATTTAAATTACAGTAACTAATGTACCTACAGTTTTATTTATCATCAGCACATACCTCTCTGCTGCTAAAAAAGACTCCGATCAGTTGAAATATATTATAATATTTTATAGATACATGTAACGTACTGCAATCTATCATACTGTAATCAACTATTTAATCTATTTCTGCATATGCATGTAATTAGAATTACGTTAAAATTTATTCCCCTAAAACAGCTGCTGCCGTTTGCAGTATGACATGCACTTGAAATTTCTTTATCAAGTCAAAAGCCCTCGCGTGAATTGCGTTTTGAAAGCCCGCGGCTAAATAATGGCTTCACAGCGGGCATGGTTTATGACGGTTTCAGGTCAATAATCACATTACGGTTAACTATTTTAATGTTCTAATTGAAAAAATTCCTACTAACAATACTAAACTGTAAGTAAGTACTATGAACAATTTAACTATATTTAAAAGAGATTATATTTAAAACTAACATGGTTATTGATTTTAAGTTAACATGGTTATTTTCATTACTAAAATTATTTAAATCGGGATATTTACCATGTTTTTCACTTTTATGTCGCAGAGCTCGATATTTCGACTTTTATATGGTTATTGTTGATCAAAACAGAATGTCATGTTTTTCACTTATATTTCGTCAATTTAGAATCCCGAATGCCGAAATATAAGTGGAAAACTTCACGAAATAGACGTGAAAAACACGGGAAGTTTTCCGCTTTAAACAGTTTTCATCGGGAATGTATTGTTATGTGAAACGTATGTGAATCATTCAATTAGAATTAGCTTCAAGAGTTGCCAATGTCATCATCATCATCTTCGTATCTGCTTTTATAAATAGGCTCTACCATACTATCAACTAGTGTTGGTTAATATAACGCATAGCGCCATAACGTAGCGCGCTATTCATACTCAACGTATAGCGTACGCTATATAAATTCCTATTCAGCGCTATAACATAGCGCCTCGCTAGTCGCTACATTAGGTATGTAGCCAGGCGGCTAGCGTAGGCCGTAGTTATAACTTTATAACATTCGAACTACGCCAACGTGCTAGATCGTAGACGCTAGACGTTATAATTTATAGTTTATACGTCAGTCAGCGTCGAGCGCGCGCTCGCGCTAGATGTGTCGTGCGCTATCCCGGCCGGCTCACGCGAGTTACGTAAATCTAGTCTGGCGACTACACGTTATAATATAGTCTATAAAATAGTGCACTAGAAAAATATAGTTTATAGTCCATAGCACGTTATCATAAAATAGTTTATTTGCACACCAAATTAGCTAGGAGCTATGTATACACCTATCTACACATCATACATCTTGAAAAAAGTTCGGGGAATCCAAAAGTGCACGCCTCATAATCTTATTTTCTACAATAAAATTAATTATTTATCAAAGCCTTTCAATTGCTTAGCAACGAATAAACAACCTGATATTTAAATGCACATTTATTAATCGTATCTTAGTTTTTTTTATAAATAATAATAATAATAATTAAGAAAGTCCGCAGTGTGTTACTTTAGATGAAAAAAATGATTATTTGTAAAATACACGTCTAAGAATAGAAATACACCTTTCAGTTGCTTAGCAACGAATAAACAATCTGATATTTTTGTAAAACACACAGTTGTATCTCAGTTTTTTTTTATATTACCTATAAAAAAAACTGAGATACAACTGTGTGTAATATATATACAACTGTATGTATATGTAATAATTAAACGACAGTGAATTAAACGGTCATATTCGAGAAAGTCCGCATTCTGTTACTTTAGATGGAAAAAAAAATCCGGTATGATACCATAATATATATTTTTTCGATCAACTTCCCTGCCACATACAGGATACACGGAGGTCTACTAAAGATTATTTTTACCATGCTTTTATTAGCTTGGGTTATATCTATGTATGTAATGGAATCTTTGAGCATAATTTTCTCCAATTTCCGGAAGTTTGATTAATTTGAAACTTTTCACACGTATCAAGGACCGATGACAATGCAATAATTCAATAGCAGTTTCCCATTATCCTAATTAATCCGCTCTAATATTTCTCGGGAACAAGTCGATGAGTGTCGGAACAAACTTGTGTCTGAAATCGAGTCTCTGTTGACCAAAGTCTCGGAATGGGGACGACTTAACCTGGTCCAATTTAACCCCAACAAGACACAAGTTTGCGCGTTTACCGCCAAAAAATCACCCTTCGTCGTTCCTCTACGATTTGAAGGCACTCCCCTAACTGCCGCAGCCAGCATTGGGATACTTGGCGTCGACATATCGAGAGATGTGCAGTTTCGTGGTCATTTGGAAGGAAAGGCTAAACTAGCCTCTAAGAAACTTGGCGTGCTCAATAGGGCGAAGCAGTATTTCATGCCTTCACACCGCCTTCAATTATACAAGGCGCAGATCCGGCCTCACATGGAATACTGCTCTCACCTCTGGGCTGGAGCGCCCCAATATCAGCTCCTTCCATTTGACCGCGTCCAACGCCGGGCGGCTCGAATCGTCGATGATAATGTGATCTCCAATCGGCTTGATCCCTTGGCGCTGCGTAGAGATGTCGGATCGCTCTGCATCTTCTACCGCATCTACCACGGGGAGTGTTCTGAGGAATTGTTCGGATTAATACCTGCGGCAGAATTCTACCACCGGACATCGCGTAAGAATTCCAAATTTCACCCACACCATCTTGATGTCCGGCAATCCACAACATCTAGATTTTTACGGCATTTCCTGCCTCGCACTACAAATATATGGAATCAGCTGCCACCTATGGTGTTTCCGAACCGATACGACTTAGGGACCTTCAAGAAAAGAGCATACTCACATCTAAAAGGCCGGCAACGCACCTGCTGATCTCCTGGTATAGCGGGTGTCTGTGGATGTCGCTATTCACTTACCATCAGGTGAACCGACTGTCCGTTTGCCCCCTCTTCTATAAAAAAAAAAAAAAAAAAATTATAACCGCCAGGATTAATTAATTCTTTCGTGGATCAATGGCCATTAATCCTGAGTTGGGCTTCTACCGTCCACAAGATGCAAGGCTATACAGTGGATCATGCGGTCATTTATGTAGGCTCGCGACTGTTTGCTGCTGGTCAAGCTTATGTAGCACTTAGTCGTGTAAAATCTTTAGACGGTATTCGGATTGAAAAACTTAATTGTTCTTAAGTCTAAGTTACAGGAAAAACCCCATGCAACAGTGAAGCTTTAGACGAAATGACTACATTACGAAATAGTTCGTAAGGCATTTCAATACTATCATATGTCCGCAAATAATCAATTGAAAATCGAACTAAAAAATGAAAAATAAATCATAGTTAAAAAAAACTATAAAACCACGCTTTTATAGCTAATCGAACTAAAAAGTAGAAAATAATTTTTAATTATAAAGAGTTTATATTACAGTAGTAGAAAATCGAACAACAATCTTAACTAATTACTTCAAAATAAAATTATAATAAAATTTAATTTATTAGGAGAATAATTCAGTTCAGTGTTCAGAGTAAAAAGCCTGGGGTGCTTGATATATTAAATGTAACAAATAACAATTATTCTACTTGCAATCTACGTGCGGAGAGTTATGAAAACATAGTAAAAAGTTATGAAAATATAGTAAAATGCACCCCAGGTTTTTTACTCTGAATTGAATTATTCTCGTCAAAAAAAAAAGAAAAAGAAAAAAACCTATGCCGGTAATGCGTAGATTGTGTATTACATAATATTGTCGTAAGCAATTTATTTTATCATGTTAGTAAGATGAATCGCTTACAAAGATTGTCCCATAAAAAGATGAAAGCCAAGTAAATTGAGGACACACTAATTTGTGTATAATACGACTTCAAAAAAGAGGATGTTCTTAAGATATCGTAATATTTTGATTACATATAGAGGTGGTTCTGTCATTTTGTCTATTCATATTACATAACATGGGATGTAACATCCTTATTCTCCATATTTTCATGATTTCTATACATATCGTGTAATATTATAATCGTAATAAAAAAAAATGAATTGAAATGATGATGTTTTAAGAAAAATATATTTTAATTTTATACATAAGATCTTCTTCGGTAGACTATTAAGTATCTTAGTAGCTTTGTGCAAAATCAATACAGTAGATCTAAATTATAAACATAATTTAAAAATGTTATTGTAGTACGGTTTTCTAATGATTACGCGAAGGTCGCCTACAATAAGGGATTTTATTAAGATTTTTGCATTCTCGCCGTTTCACATCCATATTAAGGGGAGAAGTGAGTGAACGTAATCATAAATATAATAATATACACCGCGATAAAATAAAAAGTTGTTTCATCAAGTCATTTTACATAAACGTTACTATATATTATTTTTTGTTTATAAAATAAGCATAATTTTGAAAGGCCCCAAAAAATATCGTCTAACACGCCTACGCTGTGAGATTAAAATAGTTCAGACAAGCTTCAAAGACTTCACGTCTTTCGCGCTACCTCTGACCTTTGCTTTCATCTAAATATACGTCAAAGCTCAGTAAATATCTTCCAATTAGATGGTTCTGGAATAAATCTTTTTTATTTGTGAAATTACTTACATACCAATCGTTTTTAATTGAAATAAAGGTTTTTTTGTAAATAAACTTTACGGTCGTTCGTTTAGATAAATGTCTTCATCTAAACGTAAATTAAAGACAGTATTTTAATCACAGAACAGTAAAACCTCTTTTACTGTTCTGTGATTTTAATATTTGAAAACTATATCTACTAAATATTATAGGAAAGTGTTGAGGTATTATGCCTGTAAACGTAAAACTACGAAATTAGTGTAAATATACGAAAACAATAAATTTATTCCTAATTCTTATGCATCATTTAAGATGTAAGTATATAATATATTAATACTAGCTGTTGCCCGCAGCTTCGCCCGCGTTAACTTATGTCAAAAAAAACCTTAACATTTAGGGGGATGAAAAATAGATGTTGACAGATTCTCAGACCTACCCGATATGCACACAAAATTTCATGAAAATTAAATTATTTAATTTATTAATTAATTAAAATTAATTAATAAAAAAACGAGCCGTTTCGGAGGAGTTCAAATACGTACACCGTGACACGAGAATTTTATATATTAGATAATTAATTTAATATCCTGTAATCCTTCTTATATTAGAAACGCGACAGTTTGTAAGAATGTTTGTTATTCTTTCACGGAAAAACTACTGAATGGATTTTAATGAAACTTTACAATAACATAGCATATACATCAGAATAATATAAAGGCTTGTAATTCATTCATGTACCCCCACGGGAATGGGAAGTACGCGGGTGATACCGCGGGGCGCTGCTAGTATTTATATTAAGTTAAATTTTATGTTTAACCAGCTGTTTTGTTTCTACATTTCGGCCAATCCCATTACCAAAAAGCACTCAAAACTTGTATAAACGGATCCATTCGTGTATTTTAAACCCGGAACAGAATTAGGTTAAGTGTGTTCTATTTATTAATTCTCTATAATACTATGGAGTAAAGTTCCCTGCGATATATAAAAAATATATCCAAATAATCCTTTTAACAGTGCAAATGCGCCTGGTGGCATGCAAATGCGCCAATCCGTTCAATGTACTTATGGGATTTTTAAGTTATAAAAACAATACATAAGATTTTAAACCAACATGGCTATTTTCACACTTAAAACTATTTAAACCCAAAATATGGTAATTTTATAAGATCTTACATATTATATTTTAGTCGGTGTGAGAATACGTAGTATTCTATATATATAGTTTGTGGGTGTGACAGGTAATAATCAGTAACTTTGTAAGTTAGTTACATATCTTTTGGGATTTTGGTACCTATCAGTTATCCGGTCATTTCAAATATCTAAGTTATTTTATAATATGTGTATACTAGAGATATTTATTTATATGTCGTGATATTCAATAGACATTTTGTGAGCAATTAACAATGTTATGATAGCTTTTTTTTCGTTTAGAAACTCGGTTGTTTGCAGTGACCTTTCCATGACATTCTAACACGTGCAGTTGATAAACGCACGAAAGCGTGAATGCCCATTGCAGTGTTATATATAGACAGAAAAGATGATTAAATGAATAAAGATATATCATCATCATCATCATCATCATCAGCCTTCATCTGCCCACTGCTGAACATAGGCCTCCCTCTAAGAACGTTAAAACGACCGATCCCTCGCCACTCGCATCCAACATGGATCAGTCACAGTACACAGATCGTCTTCCCACCTGGTTAATGGTCGACCAACACTTCGTCTATCTAAACGCGGCCTCCACTCTTGAATTGTGCCACTTCACCGAGCCTAATCTTCGTGTGATATCGGTAACTTTACTTCTTTGGCCTGATAAAGATATATAAATGAGACAAAATGAGATGAAGATCTTCATATACATAACAACGTTCTTAAGCCTACGTATACAAATTCAATTAAATATCTCATATTTAATAAATATATTTACCTATAACATTTGCAACATGATGTTGAACTAAATTGCTGCCCCTACCATCTTTAAAAGTACATGTTGCCAACAAAATTATACCAAAAATATATTTCCAATACAAATTAAAGCATTTAATACCTTATTAGCAACTCCCCACTGTTTCATCCGCGTACTTCCCATTCCCGTGGAAGTACGGGGATAAATTGTATCGTATGTGACATTATGACGTATAAGGTATATTATTGCAAAGTTTCATTAAAATCCAATCAGTCGTTTCTGAAGTGAAAGAGTAACAAATATCCACACAAAGTTTCGCGTTTGTAATATTAGTAGCCTTTAAACCACAGAAACGAGTGATAAAAGTTATAAGCTGATATGAAATATTGTTGATTAAAATATTTTTTATTGTTACAGAAGTAACAAAATGATCGACCCAAGCTCGTCTGAAGAAGATAGTGAAGATGAACATAAGAAACAGCCTTCCAAGTTACCTGGTAAGTGTACCTTTAATATTGAGGTTTATGAGACAGTATAATGTGACACACTGATCGTAACGAATTCTCCCATGAGGCTAACTTTTCCGTCAAAATGACTTTTTATGAGTACAAACCGTTAATGGCTTAAAAAAAGACTTGGTATAAGGTATCCGTAACGTCGGACATGTAAAAAACTCATTATTATACTGCGATGAAATCCATAAGAGTTGTTTCATTATTTTAAAAAAACTAACCCAACCAGTCACAGAGACTGCCGATAGAAGTGAAAACAAAACAATTAAAATCAAATACCTATAATACAGGCTGGAAAAGATTATGTTAACCTATACAATTTAAACGGCGCACAAAATGGCAGCATGACATTGACATTTCAGTGTGTTTGAAGATTGGGTAAACAAAAATTGCATACAATTCAAAATAAATCAAACGTCATATAAACGTCAAATAGCGTCTCAACGGTGGTAACGGTGTCGTGAATCCAGAGATTTTATGTCATCTAAAAATATGCGTACTGCGCCTAAAGAAGTTTTCATTTCAACTTACTTCAATAAAGGCAAAATATAATTTAAAAGGTTAAAACTTTGAAGTCAGATTACAAAGCTATGTTTTTCTAACGTCATTATAGTCTGCCCTTTAAAGAAATATACACAAATTTCTCATCAATAGTTCAAGACCAATTTTTATTATAATTATTATCAGCTTAGCATTTACTTCTAAACATAGGCCTCTTTCAGTGAACGTCAAAAGGCTGTATCTAACCTTAATGCAAACATATTTTTTGTTTACGAGAAGAGATAGACCATGACCCAACAGACCTTGCAATAAAGAAATATTGGACGTAACTTTATACCCCAGTTTATACTTTTCCACAATATTTTATTGACCATAACTGTACCTTATGTCTTCCGCTTTAATAAAGGCTAAAAATACAAATATATTTGGATATAGCTTGGATATAGAGAATAATTTAGGTCGCTGTGGTAAGTGACTCCGAGATACTTTATAACCTTGTTTATAAATCGGGTAATACTATTTGCCTTTTCGAGATTTCCGCCCCAAGACGTAATTCAGTTACCCTTCCAATTTCTTACCATAAATACGGAATTGCGTACACTTTTTTGTTGAAGTTGCCCACTTTTGCTTACGAATTGGATGGTGAAATATATATGAAATATATGTATTTCATTATCTTTATGTTTCTTAGATTTAAATTAAAAAGACCTTCTATATAAATTGTTAGAGTTCGTTATAAATACATATTAAATCTTGGCACAGGCTATTTCTAATTAATTTGTAGTGCTTTTAGTCCACGTATAAGAAAGTTATGGCCACATCGTACAACAACTATGTCCAACAATGAGTATATCCGACACTAACTGTGCCCAATAAATACTGTGTCCAATGTCCATTGTTCAACAACGACGACTCTATTATAAGGACTGTGTCCAATAACGACGCTAGACTACGTTCGCGTTTAACAAAAACCGGTCCCATAATGATTAATGACCATCTTCAACAACGACCACGTCCAACAACGACCGGGTCCGACAATGACCTTATTCGACTACGTTCGAGTTTTTTTTTTTCGGAAGGGCTAGACTTTTCGGCCTGATGGCCTTTAAGCTCAATCGGTACAGTAAGTGAGCAGATGGCTCACTTAAGAAATATTCGAAAGGGGGACGCCCGCGCCCGGCGCGGTTCATCGCGCGCGCTCCTTGGGAAAGCAGGATTTGGACTAGTCAAATCCGATACGGTCGACGAATCTTTTACGGTTGAATTTAACCTATCATCATTAGGGGCCGGCTCTCATCATTTCCTCTGGAGAGGGAGGCGGGTCATGCGCGGTGCCCAAGCAATCTAGCGGTAGCGTAGTGCAAGCGCTGTTTGCGCGGTCTGGGTTTGTGTCTACTCGCATCGGATTCGAACCTAAGCTTCCGCGATCGATCCGGATCGATGTGGTTTCCATGTGTAGGGTTTGACGTCGCTTACGACCCCGAGGCCCAAGCGGTGTGCAGGTGTACCTAGCACAGTGTGTGTATCTGTATATGATGTGACGTTCGCGTCGCGCTTTTGCGTCGCGCATTAATAGCTGAGAGATTTCGTCAGCTGGATCTGTTAAAACACGCTTAGGTAACCTATGTCTAATTGGAATTGAGCTACCTGGGGCATAGTTTGCCGCGCTCATGATTAGCGGGTTTGGGTGGAGGAGTGCCTTTTCAAAGTGACGTTCTGACGTCATTTTGAAGTGGCCCCTAACGGACTCTAATCTGAAGTCCCTGTGCAGGTCGATGTTTCTTACGTACCACGGGCAACCGGTTGCCATGCGTAAAATTTATTTTGGACTATTTGTAGTGCATTAAGTCGACTTTGTGGCACATGCGCGAATGCGACACAAGAGTATGACATAATGGGTCGGATACAAGTTTTATACAGGGTTAGTTTATGCCTGAGGGGCATTTTGCTGTTTTTGTTAATTAAGAAATATAAACGGCTCAAGACGAATTTGGCCTTTTTGGTGACTGTCTCTATGTGTGGTCTAAATGGTACGATAAGGTTGTCTGTTTGTGACCCTCCTACGTGAGAATTTTATGGAGGCACTTTTTTCTGGGTTTATATCAATCCTCCATTTTGCGAACCATTCACCCAGCTCGGTGACGGCACGCTGGAGGATGGTGGAAGCCCTTGCGGCTGAGGGGTGGGTGATATACAGAGCAGTATCGTCTGCAAAGAGAGCCCGTTTAACCGCCAGGTGTTCAGGGATGTCGAAGGTATACAAGTTGTACAAGGTCGGAGACAGCACGGAGCCCTGTGGGATTCCGGCCCTCAGAGGTCTCCGAGAGGACAGAGTGCCCACTACTCTATATTTAAAATGCCGGCCCGAAAGGTAGTCGCGGATGATGATGACTAATCTGTCCGGTATTCCTAACTTGAATAGTTTGAATATGAGGCCTTCGTGCCAGATTTTATCGAAGGCTTTTGCTACATCAAAGAATACAGCGCACGTATCGTGTTTGTTTTTCTTATGGAAACCTCTGAGTATATCCTCCGTCATACGGTGGACTTGCCTCGGGCAGCAGTGGTTTTCGCAGAAGGCGAATTGCTCATCTATGAAAAGATTATTTTCGCTAATGACGGTTTTCAACCGCTTAAGCAGAATTCTTTCGTAGATTTTTCCTAACGAGCTTATCAGGCTTATGGGACGATATCTAGACGGTTCCGAGCGCGGTTTTCCGCGCTTTGGTATTCCTATGACCGTAGCTTCTTTCCATATATCGGGGAACCTACAACCCTTGAGGAGGGCGTTTATAATGTTAACCAGGAGGATAACTAGGGCGGGCGGTAGTATTTTTAATACCTTGTTGGAAATCCCGTCCGGCCCGGGGGCCTTCTTGGCGTGAAGGCATTTTATAATGTCTTGGACCTCTTCTACGTCCGTCGGAAGGATTGGATCTCCCTCCAGCGGCGCAGAGGCCCTTCTCGCCACCTCCCTAGTTACCTCCTCTACGTGGGAGCCTACGGGGGGAGTTTCGACTATTTGGCTCGGAGTGCACTGACTCTCGAGTGTATCGGCTAAACATTCCGCTTTGTCGGCGTCCTCTAGTGCAGGCGCGCGATTTAATCTTTTTAACGGAGGCATAGGTGCCTCCGTCTTTTTTTTCATTGAACGGACGAGTGGCCAGTACGCCACGTGCGAAGGTGAAATTTCACTCAGGAGGCGATTCCACCTTTCTGCTCTATTCTATGACCCGGGCTTTGACCTGTTCTTCGAGGTCACGGAGAGCTCGTCGATACTCATCCGTCCGGTAGCGAGAGTATGTACGCTTTGCTGCATTTTTTGCGCGTATTAGGTCTTTAAGATCCTCCGGGAAGTCCCATTGGCCGTCATGGGCCTGTGAGATCTTCCTGGATGACTTTTCTATCATTGCTACCAGATGGTCGGTGAAGTCAGAGCAGGCTGATATAGCAGTTTGAGGGCTGTCTATTATGTCGGGGATTTTATCGAGATGACTCGATTGAAGTATTTTGAGATTATCGTTTAAAAGTTTATAGTCGATGATCTTTTTTTATCTGTATTTCTATTGTTTGCCGGGTCGCCGAGTTGTATAAGCACCGGCCTATGGTCTGAGTTAAGCTCCTGAATGGTTTCTATGGAATGTACCTGAAGGGTGATATTTCGTAGAATGGCTATGTCTAGTATAGATGACCGCACGTTCCTCTCGCTACTTACGAAGTCGAAACGCGTGGGCTCATAGGGGGCGATAATAATACTGTTTAAATCGTCGACTGCTTTTCGAGTTCGATCGAGTCGAACAACGTTCGTGTTGACAAAGACCGAATTCAACGACGTTCGTCTTGGACAACGTCCATGTCCAACAACGACCGTGTCTGTCAATCCTCGGATCTGACGAACTACTACCAATTTATGCTATAATGACTGTGTTGGAATACAACTATATTATATTATAAAGCGACTGTATTTAAGAATTATCGTGATTGATTTTTGGACACTTGTTTTTCTCAAACGTTTTTGCCATGATAACATCCCACTAGATATATCATGACTTTACGATCAATTAGTTACCGATATTTCCTACCTTTATCCATTTTCTGCAATTTCGCTTTTTATTGCAGTAGTGCCTCCGGGAGGATTGGCAGGCGGTCGACCGTCTGTCAGGGGGAAGCCGGAAATACCTCGGGGTTCCACCGCCGGACTGCCAGGTAGGTTTTGTAGATATTTATAGCTAAGGGAAAAATTAGAAAATAATAGAGTATTGAACAACGACCGTTGAATCTATTTTCAACTTTCGTGATGCAATTATTCCTATAGTAGTAGCCTGACCAAAAATATATAAAGCCTGTATTATTGGCACCACTGTAACCATTACACGATAGGTAATACAGAGTATAGTCCATGCTGTCATTAGTTCCAAAAATATCCGCAATATGGCGAGGGTCTTTATTTTTCTGGTCAGTCTATAAATAATTTACCAAAAAGTTTTATATCCAGACTGACTATAGATTTTTAAGTAAACCATAGATAAAAGTAAGTATGATGATGTTTATGTCCGTTTCACACAACAGAAACTAAAAGAAGTACTAAAACTGTGTGTAAAACTTATGATCGTCTTTCGAAAAGTTAAACATTTTATGAAAGAAGGCATCAAATTAATTTTAAATTATGTCGGCGACGAGATCCCAAGTCGAACCATGTATGTAAAAAACGTAGTACATTCATATCAGACCAACCCCATACGGGTTGTGAGCCGACTAGCGGCGACGTAGTTTTAAGTCGCAAAAGTTAGGAATATTACGAAAGTTGTCACGATATCGGACTCGCCCCATACCGGTTGTGGGCCGACCGAACCGATGACATACCTTATGGAAATTTAAAGTGTTAATTTTAGTATGTTTTTATGAAAGTATGACAATGTATGATATTTATAATGCAAATATAAGGTAAAATGGATAAAATTAAGCATGTAGGATAATAATCAGGATGGTAATCTCGAAAATATAAGCAGAAATAATTAGAAGTATTTGCCTCTCACTCGTAATGTGTAGGAGTAAGAGAGATGGAATGATATTATTCTAATCAGATATTTTGATATTTTTACGATAATTAGGATAATATAAAGTGAATATTTAGGTTTGTCTATGTAAATATGCTATAGTTAACAATGATTTAAGTATATTAGAATAATAGTTATATGGAAAATTGAGTCTAATAAGAAAGCGACAAATTAGACTAATTAGATTAGTTTCCAATACTTATTAATTGTTTTAAAATATGTATTTTAGTAGGCTTTAGCGACTTTTATATAGATTTATAAGAATATTAGTAATTTGATAGGATTTTTGTATAGAAAATTGCTTTGTTTTTACAAGTTGAAGAAAAGTTAAAAGTTTAGATATTGTTTATTAGAATTTTGCAATGAATGTTATGTCAAAAGATAGGTCTCAACTTGTAGTTTATAACGATAAAAGAATCATAATGATACGATTAATAGTTTAGAAAATATTAGCAAGAATGTGCGATGCAACCGTGAAATTGTCAAGTTTTTATCGTATTTTTGTCGAATAACTTTTTATTATGATAAGATATGTTTATAGTTTATGTTTTATTATGTAAATGATATCGTGACAATTCTGAAAATGTATATTATGTAAGGATTATTTGAAATATAATAATAAATAAAGGCAAAAAAGGTCTCGGCTCAAAGCAAAAATGAAACGAAAATCGAGCGCAATGCGAGCCGCGACGCGTCCTTGGGACGCGGGGTATAAATACCGGGCCGATCGTAGGCTCGGCAGTCAGTCGCGATCGGTCGTCCGAAGAGAACAGCCGAATAAGAAGAGGCGAAGAGCCGAGACCTTGAAGCGAGTATAAGGAAGAATAGTGGTTTTAATTATTGACTCCCAAGATCCCCGACTCTTGTTTCAATTCACGCCTCTCCCGAGGTCCTCACGATTGTAGTGCCAAATTACGCATTCAGGTGTGCGTGGTGGCGTACGTTACCAGCGAACGAAAGGCAAGACGTACGCCAAAATATAGTTGGGTGATTGTCCCAGGCGGAGCGGCGAGCTACAGTACTACCGACATACCGAGGAACTGCCCAAGCTCGACCGTACAGCTGCATCAGCTGTGAACACTGCGACATCGCAGAACCGCCGCCGCTAACAATTAATGGTCCTTCGAGCCGGATCCCTGCTAGAAGATTGAAGAATCCAGAGTTAAGAAGACGTAAGAAGATGCCAGTAACCAGGTCACAGAAGGATGCTCCCTCACACCCCGTGTCCCGCCCCTCGGATAGGGACGCGACAGAAGAAAGGACGGGGTCAGAAGGGGTCACGTCTGCGTCAGCGTCAGGGTCATCAAGGATGCTTATGTCGGATTCGAATACGTACACGTCGGGTACTACGAACACAGAGGGCACCACCACCACGACGACCGATACCTCCACGGACACTACGGCGACGACTCACACCACGGCGGCGTCCGAGAAGAATGGACAGAAGAATGAAGCCGCAAGTAAGGAGACGACACAGAAGACTCCAGATGATGGACCGGATAAGGGTGGGCGAAGGTCTGCCGCCACCCTGAAGCCGATGGGGGTCAGTCGTCGTGCTGGGTCTATGAAGACCACGAGTACCTCCGCCAGAAGACGCGAGCTGGAAGCCAGAGAAGAATTGGCACGCCTGGAGTTGGAACAAGCTCAGGCTGCGGCGAAGCTGGCCCGCGTCAGATTAGAGCTGGCGCGCTATGAAGACGAGGACTCCGTGGGTGAAGACCCGGAAGACAGAACAGCACAGGTGCAGGACTGAGACATCAGTCCTAGAGAAAAGCAACACGAAACAACCCGAGCAACGAGGTCAGCACCCGCCAGAAGAGCCTAGGAAGGTAAAGCCCGAAGAGATCTCCACAACAAAAGGGGCTACGAATGAAATTCAAACGCTGGCGATGGTGCGGAAGGAAGCGCTTACCACAGGAAGAGGGACGGAAGCGCCGAAGTACATCCACGAGTTACCATACTTCGACGGTAACAGCAGCGAGTGGTTGGCCTTCAAGGTTGTTTATGAAGATACGGCACCGATGTTCAGCGAGGTGCAGAATATGGCTCGTATACGAAGAGCAATCAAGGGCAATGCAAGAGAAGCTATCAAGAGCCTGCTGTACTCCGAAGCTTCTCCGATGGAAGTGATGCAAGCCCTGCGAAGAAGATACGGAAGACCTGATGCGCTGGTGCTGACCGAATTAGAGAAGATCAAGATGCTGTCAAAGATCACGGAGAACCCAAGAGACATCTGCATCTTCGTCAGCCACATCAACAACAGCGTAGCAGCAATCAAGGGATTGCAGAAACCACAGTACCTGCATTCACCGGAAATAGTGAAGCAAATAATTGAGAAGATGCCTACGGTACTCCGATTCCGATGGTACGACTTAACTGCAGCATCAGAAGAAGGCGAGTTCTCCGACCTGACGGTGGTCTCGAAGTTTCTGAATATGGAAGCAGACAAATGTGGAGCCTACGCGACTATGGAAGAAAGGATTGGCTTCAAGAGGACCCATCGACAAGCAACGCATACTACAATGGAAAAGGAAAGGGAAGGGAACTTCAAGGAAAGGGGCTTCAAGGAAAGGGAGTCCAGGCAGCCAGCTGAAAGAATGGAAAGGAACTGTCCTATGTGTGAAGGTGGACAATTCACGCCTCTCCCGAGGTCCTCACGATCGTAGTGCCAAATTACGCATTCAGGGGTGCGTGGTGGCGTACGTTACCAGCGAACGAAAGGCAAGACGTACGCCAAAATATAGTTGGGTGATTGTCCCAGGCGGAGCGGCGAGCTACAGTACTACCGACATACCGAGGAACTGCCCAAGCTCGACCGTACAGCTGCATCAGCTGTGAACACTGCGACATCGCAGAACCGCCGCCGCTAATAAATTAAGAGTTGGTTTTTTTATTGAAAAAGGCTGCAGCTGTAAAGTTACAGGCTGATTTTGATGATCATCATATCCAACCAACCTAAATTTCATCTTCATCATAATTTTCATTGATAATCATACAATGAAAGCCTCTCAATTCCAGCAATTTATTTTTTTATAGAAGAGGGGTCAAACGAACAATCATATCACCTGGTGATAAGTGATGAGCGACATCCGTAGACACCCGCTACATTATTAGCAGGTGCGCTGCCGGCCTGTAATGTAATGCAACTGTAACAGACTGTTAATAATTGTGATGATGATGATGAACGCAGGGGTGAGTCCGCTGACGACTGCGCCGTTGGCTGCCCCCCTCCACCCTGCGACCAGACAGAGGGAGCAAACCGCCCTAGCACCCCCACAACATGCGTAAGTATCACTTAAAAATCTTCTAAACTTAAAGTAGTCTGGATTGAATTTTCACGACCATTTCGTCTCGCTGGACATTGTAGAATCACTAGATATGAAGTTTTACCCGACTTTGATGTAAGGTTACAATGATTTTATTAAAGAAAGATTTTATGCAATGACGAACACTAAGGTTATTATTAATTGTGATGAAATATTCTTTAAAAGCTTTATTAAAGAATATTTGGCTTTGTTATATTCTTTATTTGGAAAGATCTTTCCTTGCCTTTTTCAAACCTTTTGGCTGTCATGTATTATGTATATCGCAAAAATGTTACACAATTGTCATTTTACTTCATATTTTAAATCGTACAAAACTTTGAAACCCGGCGAAGGATCATTAAATCTTACAACAAAGTCAATAGCTAATTAGACTTATTTGAATTAAATAATGCTAATAAACAATTTAGTATCACTGCATATACATTCGTTGACATAAACTAACCAAGAAAGGTGAAAAAGGTTAGTCTGTGTAAACGCAACATGTACATTGACGACTTAATACTATAGATCGTGTAGATCATTCTTGCGCAGGACGTCGACGGGCAGCGCCAGCTCCGGGGAAGCACCAGCGCCATCACCGAGTCCATCCGGCACCAGCCATTCTGACAAGGATCAAGATCCCCAGGTAATTAACATTTCTATCATAAGACCCTTGTTTCATCGCGAAACTAAAAAAAGATGGCCCACGACTCATTCCCACTGATACTCCTATATCGCCATGATCTACAGCAATAGATCCTTTACAACAAGCACAGGGAGCCCGAGAAAACGCTAAAACTGCCTTGGGACCCGCAACGAATTTAATCAGAAGAATTCAAGAGAAGTAGGAAATAGTTGTCAATTTCTTTTAACATTATATATTTTACAGGGCAAATCTCTTTGAATACTCATAAAGTTCATAATAGAGCTTAAAAACATAGTTCCCAACTTTTATTCGCTCTATATTTAATTACCATCAACAAATTATATATAATAATATCATATTATATAGTATAATTATATAATAATAATACTGGGGCTAGTTTAATTAGCTGGAAATCATTTAATACGAAACATATTATCATTTTCAATCAAAGTTCTCATATCTATCCGAATTCATATCTAGCTATAAAAATCCAGGTGTTCATTATTCGTCGAATTTTTAATAGTTGATTCAACTACATCAATAATCCGTCTTCCATTCAGAAACTTGCAGGCTTATTAGTTAATGTAACAAGCTCTATACGGTATACTGTTAAAAATACTCTTGTTTAACAATTAGGAGAAGATAGAAAAGCTAGAAGAGGATAAGAAGAAACGGTTGCAACTGTACGTTTTCGTGTCGAGGTGCATAGCTCACCCGTTCAATGCCAAACAGCCTACGGACATGACGCGACGTCATACCAAGCTCACGCCGCATCAGCTGGAAACCATACAAGCGAGGTTTCAGGTATATCGGCTTTGCGTAATAGGAAAAATTATTTCAGAACGTAAATTTCTAACAATGTTAGTATGTATGTAAAAGTAAACGTTTTATTGTTTAGCGGTTCTCATTGAAATCGAAATCACTGAAAATATATATTTATAAAATGTAGGTATCGCAAAACTAAATAGACAAGACAAGCTAATATTTTAACTAGATTTGCAATATTCCATCTATATATAATTATTATTATTGAATAGAAACGTTTAAAAATATATTTCTTTTAATTATTTCAGTTTTCAATTTATACTGTTTATATTCCAATTGGAAAAATTATTATAAAACTGAATCTGAATTCGAACCATTTTTGCTTGTTGCTGTTCACTGCTACCCTATTAATAAATTGTTGACATTTACAGTTTATTTGTTGATGCCAATGTTAAAACAAAATGACTCCTATATTTTAGGCTTTTCTAAAAGGCGAGACCCAAATTTTGGCGGACGAAGCATTCCAGAACGCAGTACAGTCGTATTACGATGTGTTCCTCAAATCGGAGAGAGTGGAGCAGATGGTGAAGTCAGGGGCGTGCTCCCATCACGACTTCCGCGAGGTTTTCAGGAACAACATAGAGAAAAGAGTCAGGTTAAATTAGTACTATTATACCAGGTCAATGAAACCTTTGTAGTTTAGCATGATGTAACTTTTGATTATGGATTAAACAATCATAGTGGGAGGTTTGCCAAAAAAAAAGTAAATAGATAAATAAATTATTTTATGCATATTCTGTTTTCAAAAGAAGTGGTGCTTTCGGTGCCGTTGTTTTTGTCAATCAAGTCATTACCAACATCAGTATGGACATCAGTCATAACAAAAAATTGGGCTTTTCCTAACGAACCTCAGCTTTCAGTCTTAATGACCGCGACGACCATTCCTTCGTCTTATTGCTATTATTATATGGAACTTGTAAAAAGATTGAATTATTTCAATGAATTAAATCTTTAGTAATATTTACAGGTCTTTACCGGAAATCGATGGACTAAGTAAAGAGACGGTATTGACAACTTGGCTCGCAAAATTGGATTGTATCATGAAAGGAACTGGTGAGTTGAATTGCCGGCGTTTATTTTTTAATATGATAAAAGAAATAAAAAACCGGAAGCCTTCCAATGAAGGCTTTCAAATGGAAGCACGAGTAAATATTCACAAAATCCTCGAATAGAAAATGCGTAAAAAAATTGTTTGGGCGAGTCATTTTAAAACGTTTTACAGTTAATTACGTTTATATTTGATAAATTCTTTTGTCAATCATTATATTTACACGAAACAGATAATCTTTACATAAATGGTCGATTTATAAATTAATATTTTGCATATCGACCACTATCGACGGACACGGAGACGTGAAAAGTAAATTATATATTTTAATTCAAAGATTTTTGTCCAAAGATTCAATTATTTTAACACAAGCAAAGGCTTCCTGTTTTTAATTATTTATCACTGAAACTAGAGAATGTTATTTAAAGGACCAGGGCCTTGTTTCATACCCACAAAATTTCAATTCATTATTCATATGAACAGTGAACTGCGCATTAAATATTACATTGCGTCAGTGTTATGATGCCTTCACATAGCAGGTTCTGGAGCAATGTTTTACAAAATGATAAAATCATTCACAAATGAAACTGCAGTGCGAATGCACCATCGTGAAATGTTATTCGGCTATTTTGAAGAACTTATGAAACACGGCCAAGCATGCCGCTGTGTGTGTTAAGCGTATATGCTTGAGTCTGCAACGCCTTTGAATGTGTGTATAAACATCGGTGTGCTCATTTAATGTTCACCAAAGATAATAAACCCAAATCTGTCTAACACTCGCAATATTTTAAATTTACAGGGTTAATATTCAACATAATATACTTATTTGTTGAGTTATTTTTTAATAACAGATTCAATAGAAAATTTGATGTGTAAAATTAAGTTTTCTGAAAAATAAATTATTTATTTGACGGTCAGAGTCAGACAGCCAAAAAATGAATTTAATTCCAGAGGAAATTGCTATCAACATTTGAACCAGTTATTACTTCATACACGAATTACTTTAGTTGGCGAGTTTTATTGCGCTATAAGTTTTATTAAGTATTTTCATTAAATATTGTCGATATTTTCTAACAATAAATAATAACCGATGGGATGTTGCGCTGCGCAATGCTCCCGGCTGCATGGGTACCTACCACCATCCTGCTCGTTTCTCCCGAGAGCAGGCAAGTCAGGCAGTGTAATTACACAAGACACATAATTAGCTCAGTGTCTTATGTCTCAGGATACACATGAATGAGGTGCCTGGGCTAGTATCAGGTTAATTTGTTTATCACGGGGCTCCTCTGCCCGTTTACCTATCCAAGTTCCAACTATCATAAAAAATCAATATTAAACATAATATAAATATATGAAATCTTTGGAACAATGGCTGGAATGCGTATGAAATACGCGTGTGGAACAAGAAAAGTCAGAAAATGAAATACCATGGCAAATTCTGAAGTTGTGAAGAATTTAGGGTATAGAGGTTCTATACGAATATTTATTTATTATATTACGACCGGTTTTATTTCACAAGGAACAACTGCAGCAGAGCAGCACCTAAGTAATTTTTTTGGAAAAAACAATTCTTATATTAGGTTATACTCAAATAATTAAGAATAATAATAAATAATCGAGCTTAGAAGTAATCCCCACCATGGTTCAAGCCTTGTCGTGGCAGTGAGGCTCAGTAGCCTAAGGTGAACCCAGCTCCTTGGGCGAAGCCAATTGAATCGAGGGAGCTGATTTTTGTACCCCTCTTATAAAAAGAGGGGACAAAAGAGCAGGGGGGAAACGGTACAAGGATGGGAACTACACCCCATTGCACTGTCCCGACGTTGGGAGGGGTTGTTCTGTGTTGCGGGTTGCGGTCACTTGGGAGACTGACTAGCCGTCGAGGTGACCTGTTGCTCAACAGATCCGGGAACCTCACCAAAGGCGGCATTGGTGGCACTCGTCAGGTTTTAGTCCACCTTACCATCTTTCGGGTGCAGCGAGTCCTAAATACCCGCTTGGGGAGTCCCCCCTGCCCCGTGGGTTGCCTAAGAGTATTTCTTGGCGCAAAAAAATAAAAAACTTAGAAGTAATAGTATCAATTTCATTGCTCATAGTGGCAATAGAAATAATTACCCACCAGCAATAAAGATTAATAAAAAAAGAAACAAGTTTTTGTTATTACACCATAAACGAAAGATAAGCGAAGTTGAAGGTAATAACATACGATTAACTGATTAAGGATTGACTATCGTTTTATTTGATGGCATGTTGCCAAATTTCACAACGAAGGTCATAGTGCTCGTGAAACGTAAAACTTGAAGAAATGCGATTAAATAAATGAACATGGGAAACAATCAAAAAGAAATGAAGAATTGTTTATTATGAGAAGTTATGCGTAGAAGCTAACCGAGAAACAATAATTGCATTACGCCAACTGAGAGTCTATAAAGTAAAATCAAAAACGAAAATTATTTCAGAAAAAAAGCATGCTTATTTATTCCAGATGAGAGCAGAATCAAAATAAAGGTCTTCCAGAAGGATGGCAATAAAATTTATTACTTGTATATTTATAACATGACAAAAAACTCCTATAAATTTACATCCAATAAAAATATATATCATATAATAAATCCAATCTAAACTCGTATACGTTTTTATGAAACGACTTAAAAATAGGAGTCGTAAAATTTGTCCATAGCGGGAACAATCCCGCAATTCATGCTCCGAGGATCTATTGCGAAATAAATTGCTCTCAAGAAACAATGCAAATAATAACGAACCTCAACAACATTATTAATGAACAACGTCGTATCACAGAAATATTGGAATTCTCATAGCAACCAACGATCGTTTACAAGATAAATACGATTTTATATTTGGTACCTTGCTACGAAATTAAAAAATTGAAAAAGCTTCATTTGAGTGTAATTGGTTTATTTTATTAAACTCTAAAATTATATTTTAACAGTATATAAAATTAAAAATATTTCATCATAAACACAATGTCTTCCACAACTACTACATAATATATTACTTAAAATTTAATTTTATATCATTGAGAACTAAAAAAATTCATATTTTAGTAATTTTGCGTTCCGTGTTGGACTAATGTTTCATGAATTTCTAGCTTCTGTGGTTCGAAGATAATCTGCTACATTAAAATTCAAACTCACAAACAATTAGATTTCTGTAATATTAGTATTTAGTATAGAAAAAAATCTAGTTCTTAAAAAATGTTTTTAAATGCATTAAGACGGTTTATCCGGCTGATGATGATGATGATGATATGCATTATGTAGTTTATATGCATAATTATCATTTTTATAGTATTTCTTTAAATGCAAAAACTCAATTTGGGTTCTATAGAGGTATAAAAAATATACATTTTTTTCAAAATAATGTTAAAGATGATTTACAATTCAATTAACAAAAATGGTATGAATGATATAAGTAAGTTTTAAGTAATATATTCAAATGTTATGGTTTGTCTTATATTGAAAGTGTGTGTTGCTTGCATCTATCTGTCTCACTGTCTGTGTTTCTGTCCTTACACATCCCAGGAATAACAGGTATCACTCGAAACATTTTCCTAATTCACAACGATACAGCTTTTGTCTCGTGACATTGCTTGTTATGTATGAATTTATTTTGGTGTATGACTTCTACTCATTTTGCACACAAACTACTGTAACAAAGCTTCAGCTTTTTACAAATTGAAAATATATCTCGATGATATTCTTATAATATCTTGAGTGAATTTTTATAAATTATTAATTAAATATAAAAATATAAATGAAAAATAGTACTTTTGACACATATGTTGCAGCTAAAGTTGAAATTAATGCTAAATTTAAAATATCAGACGCTTGAATAAATAAATATTTTACTCAAATATCGATTATTAAGAAAAGGTCTAAAATATCAGATTTTTAACATTAAATGATAAACTCGCTTGCTTGTTTTAAAAGATATTTGGTTAATAAGTTTAGCATTAAAAACAACTACAGCTGCATATGGATGCATTTCTCAATACTTCGCTTTATTTATTATTGTTCACGTAATATAGCTTTTAATAGTAACCACTTTTAAATATACATATTAATTCAGGTAAGTTTAAGTATACTTAAAAATCACCATATTTTATTTAACGACATTGAGTACATACAATACTTCTTTTCACTAATCGTAATAGTTTTAAAAATTACTAAATAATACTTGAATAACATCTAAGCACTCGAATTTATTAGTATTAAATTATTTTAATAAGAATTGTCAATCCAAGATCTCACTATTTTTATTTTTTACATAATGGAATGTAAATTTTATTTTCAAGCACCGAACGTCCATCGTCGACTCACTGCATAATATAATATGGTTTTCTAGCAAATATATTTTCATAGGAATACCCGGTGACGATGAGACGAAGCGGCCATCCCGTGCCCAGCAACAGAGCCTGAACGCAGAATGTATCCTGAGCAAGGAGCAACTCTACGACATGTTCCAACAAATTTTAGGAGTCAAGAAGTTTGAACATCAGCTGCTTTTTAATGCTTTGCTTGTAAGTACTTTGCAATGAGCAACTTTAAAATTGCCGCGTTTTGAAACTAAAATATTGTTATAACAGTAACTGATAAGAATTAAAGAAAAAGCCAAATGAATACAATTTAGGGATATAACAAAATTCAGGGAGCATGACTTTATAATTTCATATATTATGTATTTAAATACCAAGAAGGCCTTAGAAAGCTAACAGTACAAGAGCAGAACTGCAGAACAGAACAAGGTTCCTCTTAAATATTACAATATAATATGTAACGAATGTAAATAAAGATTACTATTTACAGTTAGATTCAGCAGATGAACAGGCAGCTGCGATAAGAAGAGAACTTGATGGAAGAATGCAAAAAGTCAATGAAATGGAAAAGGTGACTATTTCAATTTAAAATAATAATCTGCTGAACTCTCAGGCAATTTTGTAACATGTACTAAAAAAGGGGTTGTTGACTCTAATTTCGAATTCTATTATAATCTTGCAAGTACATTTTAAAGCAGTAGGTATAGATATGAGATATTTTTTTCTTAATTTAGTTAATGAAATTAAAATTATAACAATCAAATCTTACAGAACCGCAAGCTTATGCCAAAGTTCGTTCTAAAAGAGATGGAATCTCTATACGTCGAAGAGCTCAAGTCCTCCATCAATCTATTGATGGCCAATTTAGAGTCGCTCCCCGTTTCAAAGGGTGGGGCTGACTCTAAATATGGCCTTCACAAAATCAAGCGGTATAATCACAGGTCAGTTGAAAATCATAGAAATAAGTTCGTTATTATGATTAATTATAAGAAATTACGATTAATTAATGAGTTTAAATTTAAGAACACACTTGAACATTTCTAAATAAACAAGGGGAGAGGCTACGCACGTTTGTCAAGTTTCGCTTTGCAAGAAAATGTACTTATGTGATTATTTCTACTGCAATCCACGGACATTTTCTTGCAATTTACATTTTAACACACGTGCGGTGCCTCTGCATGCGCCGCGGTGGAGCCGCGCTTTAAGAAAAGGAAGGCGAAACTAAATTCTTAATCTTGAAATCAGATAATGTAAAAATATTACGTATCAAACATGTAAAATTTAGGACTCGGTTGCTTCCATAAGGTTTGCTATAAATATAGGAATATTTTACAAAATAATGAAAGATAATTGAGTAATATTTAATATTTAAGGGTCAGCAGATCTTTCAAAATCATAGTGAATCCACAGTAGTCCCAAAGAATCTATTAATTATATACACATAAATAATAAACTAAACGACCAAAATAGAAAAGAAATATACATGTATCTAAAAATCATACACTTTCATTCTTCTCTACTTGTTATTTTATTTTCGACTTTTTTCCCTTGCACAATGGAATTTCCCGGATGGTATGAAGGAAGTACAAGTAATAAATCCATTATTTTTGTTTGCGCACGTGTCTTGTGTAGAGGGAATCCTACACCTCGCCTGACACTAATGGGGAAGAACATTTTAATTTTACAACAGCAAACAACTTGAAGGACAAAATATTTTTTTGTTTTCCATTAAAGATTTTAGAAATCACTTTAATGTTTCTTTAATTCTTGATTTTAAGCCGTGAAGGTTTTTTGCCTCCCAAAACTACTAATTATTGCAATTCCATATCCAAATTCACAAAGACAAATTATTCAAATGTGCAATATTCCAAAACCCTTATTATGAAGTTCTTAATAGGAAAACAAAAAATATATAAATTATTTTTGTTCTACCTCATTCATTTTTTTTTGTCAATGTAACAACCACTGTAGATAGAACCAATTTAGTGTAGTGGTAGAGACAGACCAACTTATGAAGATACAAAATATGAAACACCAGAATTCCCAAAAACACAATCAGGCCCAATTACTTTATCAAATTATTTTTAATCATTGGTTTCTTTTTAATTTATTATGTTGTTTCTTCATTAGTTTATCTTCGAATAGAAAGAGCAATAAATACTTACAAAATATGTTTGCTAACGTATTTCAATATACAATTAAGCTAAACGCTATTCACTATTTTTAAGCTTATTGATAGATAATACTTGATTTAGCTAACGACCAA
Organism: Helleia helle; assembly: GCA_963853865.1. Taxonomy (NCBI): domain Eukaryota; kingdom Metazoa; phylum Arthropoda; class Insecta; order Lepidoptera; family Lycaenidae; genus Helleia; species Helleia helle. The sequence continues at coordinate 9,480,059 of OY971434.1, forward strand.
TAGAGTTTATATTTAGACCGATAGAAAATAGTATTTGTACGTACTTACGAGCTTACGAAAGCTTAATTATACGATAGGTACATTATAAATTCATTAACTACATCGAAAAGCAAAAACAAATATACATGAATTTACTATTTTACGAATCTTTATATTTGTATTTTATATGTTTAACATTTAGTGCTGATATAAATTCAAAGTTTAAGTAATTTGCAAAAGTTAATGTGCTTTGTTCGTAAAATTGTAAATTCATTTTAATAATTTTGATGATATTAAAACAATATACGAAATGCTTTCGCTTTCAAGGGCTTTCGCTTAACACCTAACACCTTCACATATTCCCAACCTCACCATGTAAGATAGTCCTCTCCTTAGATATATTATTGATTGTATGTTCTTAAAACTTTTAACATTTCACATTTGTTATGCTTAATCATTCTTGGTATCGGCGATGGTTCCAATGTATGCCACTTTTTTCCATTTGCCTTGTGAATGTTACCTTTATTGACCTTTTTACATTCAATTTTAATAATATATTCCATATTATATTTATGGATATAATTTATATTTACGAATTATTTATCACTTTTAACATAATTACTAACAATAAAATATGTTATTCACTGATTTTCTATATTAACATTGTCATATTTGTTATCCTTGTCTTTTGCAATACTTGTAAACAATTAAATTAATGTTCTACGATTTGGTGGTGGTTCTAATATGATAGATCAAATGCTGGGCCAGACCCGAGTCCAAGGTTGAGTAAGCAGCTATGTTTCAGATCGCAAGGCTCTTTAGCGAACAAATTGACCGGAGAATCTGATGGCGCTGACGTGGACACTCAGCTTACGAAAATGGATGTTGTACTTACATTCCAAATTGAGGTAATCAATGTTTTAGCTCATCAGAACCCGCAGTTTCTTATACTGGGTTTACTTCCTGTTCTTTCTTTTGAATGAAATTTGTCTTATGGGTCCAAAGATGACTCAATTTCTTTCAATATCATGAAATCTTCTTCTTTTTGAATCTTCTAACTTCTATATCTGTATTTTTTTTTGTTGCGCCCTTTATAGGTATAGAAGTTGTAATGCTAATGATGCGTGTGATTTTTAATCCATTAATGCAATTAAAATAACAGAATTGAGTTTTGTGTGTCTTATAGGTTGTAGTAATGGAAGTGAAAGGTTTGAAATCGTTAGCTCCTAACAGAATAGTATACTGTACTATGGAGGTCGAAGGTGGAGATAAGTTGCAAACCGACCAGGCAGAAGCTTCAAAGCCAATGTAAGTAAAATTATTCCATGTTCTGATTGTTATCGATTTAACTTTTACTCTTTAACTAAAGAGGTTTGACTCTCACTAAAGAGGCCTGCTCTACTAAAATAAAGATGCTCCATTGGTTTTAAAGGTGGGATACTCAAGGTGACTTCAGTACGACGCAACCTCTACCAGCGGTAAAGGTCAAATTGTACACTGAGAACCCTGGAGTGCTGGCACTTGAAGACAAGGAGCTTGGGAAAGTAGTGCTCCGACCCACTCCGTTGTCTAGTAAGGTAAAAGCAACTGTAATGCAACATTTGCATGTAACATTTTTGCGGCTAGTTTTGTTAAGATAAACATAATATTTCATTTGAAATATTTAGATAGGAACATTAAAATTTGTTTGCATTAAGTGTAAGTAAATTATATTAGAGAAACTCATAATGTTTCTTTATATTTTGTACAAAGGCACCAGAATGGCATCGTATGACCGTACCAAAGAATTTGCCTGACCAAGATCTCAGAATCAAGATCGCGTGTCGTATGGACAAGCCTCTCAACATGAAACACTGCGGGTAAGAGCGTTAATTTAACAATTCATTCTTTAGCTATTCTCTGTGGTTTTACCTATCCCAAATAAATATATAAATATTCAAAAGACTTAAAAGAGAAGAGGATTGAAAAAAGAAAAGAATAAAAGAAGAGAAGAGCGAAAAGAGAAGAGAAGCTCTTTAGACCTTCTCTTCTCTTTTCTCCTTTCTTCTCTCCTTTTTTTCTATCCTCTGTTCTCTCTTTTTTCTTCTGTATTTTTGTCTTGTTCCCGTTTCCCATCCTGTTCCAAAAAAAGGTTTCAGCTTTCGCGCAGAAGTTATAACTTCAGACTATATTCTTATCTATCGAGCCTTTCATATTCTATTGGTCATCAGGAATATTTCTTGTTAATCTTCAATAAGTCTTTGGTCATGTTAAAATAATGACTTTACAGATATCTTCATGTGATTGGAAAGAATGTATGGCGAAAATGGAAGCGACGGTACATGGTTCTGGTACAAGTGAGCCAATATACCTTCGCACTTTGCTCATACAAGGACAAGAAGTCGGAGCCAGCTGAAATGATGCAGCTTGATGGATTCACCGTAGACTACATTGAGTTAGCAAGTGGTGAGTTAGACAAGTATGACGTGTGACTTCTTAATTTTAGCAATTGTTTTATCCTGTTGAATAAAAAATGCAAAAGCAGTATTTAAAACGCAAGACTTCTTAAATCTTTCTTACTATTTGAAATATACAAAGTAATTCTTACTACAATCTACATTATCTTCTTTTTTCAGCTCAACTTATGGTTGGACAAGGTGAGCTTTATATTAACAATATATTTTTTTATAAAATCTATTTTTAATAATATTTTCAATATCACAGAAATACTTTTTATTACATATATATTTCTGTTCTTACTTACACGCGACCAATTTTAAATCATAAAATGTTTTAGAATTGGAAGGAGCGAAGTATTTCATGAACGCTGTCAGAGACGGAGAGTCTGTTCTGATGGGAATGGGAGATGAGAATGAGTGTCATCTATGGGTGATGGCATTATATCGCGCCACTGGACAGAGTCACAAACCAACACCACCAACCACATCAGACACGCACATCAAGATCATGGGTGGTATGTTAATAGGATTATTGTGGCATTAATATCGTAACATGTTAAATCTATCTATACATCTATACGTATAAATAAAATTGGAGTGTCTGTTTGTAATATTAAAATAACCGCATTTTATTAAATGCATATAGATGTATACACGGTACACATACCAAAATAGCCCTTTATACAATTTTTGTCTGTCTCTCTGTTTGTTGTTTGTTCCGGCTAATCTCTGAAACGGCTGGGCCGATTTTGATGGGACTTTTACTGGCAGGCTGATGATATAAGGAGTAACTTAGGCTATAAAAATAATCATCATGAATCGGTGTACGGTTGTAAATCTAAGTTAACGCGGGTGAAGCTGCGGGCACCAGCTAGTAAAAAATAAATTTGTAATTGTGGTTATTGCAACATTCATGCATTGATGCTGAGAAGTATAATAGGTATGGCTCCCAACAATTACAATGCCTATCCAGCTTTTTCCCAAAAAAAGCAAAAGCAGTCTTACACGATACAAATTTATTATAGAATGGAGGAACACAAGCAGATGGGCGCAGCTCATATTGCATCCCGCGAACCGATAAAAATGTTTATGAAATTATAATCCATTTTTGTATATTATTTGATAGATGCAGACAAAGCACGTAAGCACGGCATGGAAGATTACATACAAGCGGACCCCTGCCAGTTCGACCACCACCAACTCTTCACTGTTTTACAGTCTTTCACGCTCAAGTATCGCCTGCAGGATCCGTATTGCTCTTTGGTGAGTTTACTGTTTAATTATCTTGTTTGCAAACTTCAAACCATACCGATTATAATAAAAATTTGCACAATATCCAACTTGATGATTCGTTTTGGGCACAATAAGTGTTGCAATTGTCCGCTTGTCCGCTAGTATATAATTTATAAAATCGTATAGTAACACCAAATACAAAAAAAATCTCGCCAGGGTAAGAATTATTTTGATCGGCTAAATTATATCTTCATTATTTATTCCTCTTCTTCTTGTATCAACTACGTCCTATTTTTTATATAATTTTAATGAATTGTAAAAACCATTTATTCATATTTAAATGTCTTTAAACGTTTGCCAACAGGGCTGGTTCTCACCAGGTCAAGTATTTGTGCTTGATGAGTACTGCGCGCGTTACGGTGTCCGTGGCTGTTATCGACACCTGTGTTACCTCTCCGATTTACTCGATGTGGCTGAGAGTGGCCAGCAGACAGTCGACCCAACCCTCATGCATTACTCTTTCGCCTTCTGCGCTAGCCACGTGCATGGCAACAGGTAAGGGTCTAAACACATTCCTTGCGGCACTCCATCATAACTTTTAAGAATTGTAAAGTTCAAATAAAAATAAAATCAAATGTAAAATTAAAATGAACAGCTATAATATACTAAAAATACTAAATAATAAAAATGATAAAAGGCAAATTAAAAAGGATCCCAAACATGATTAATGATTTCACTCCCATATTACAGACTTTGAAAATAAATAAATTACAGACTTTATTCATATTAGATAGCATGTATAATGATCTTACCTCTATTGTTTGTCTTCTTGTAAATACTACATGCCTGATGATGTAAAGTATAAAGAAAATAAGATATTGGGTTTATAAAACCGTTTAGAATGTTTTGAGAAATATTGCTATAATAAAAGAATTTCAATAACATTCAAAACGCTATAATAACCGTAAGTTTTCTAGTCAATAAAACCCAATGTCTAAGTGGTATAAGGTCGAATAATGTAAATAGCATTCCTGCATTCCCGCAATGCCCTTCTTGTATTGAATGAGTTAAAAACTTGGGTCGTACTAAAATTGTATGTGTTATATGTAGACCTTAGCGACCTGATCTGGAACCTTCTATTTAGAACCCCATCTAGAGTTTTCTAGACTACTGACTACCCAATGAATGTGGCCAGATTCTACCTTAAGCAATATTTGTTAGACATTCTCTTTCTTGACCAAATTTCGTTACTGGCTTCATATTTTATTTCAGATTGTTTACAGAACATTTTGAGAGATCGTATAACAAATATAAATTAGTTTACTCATATTTGAATTTGAATAGAATAGTAACTGAAAAAATACTACGTAAGAGGTAGTGCCATGCTGCTTTGCAGCCAAATTGGGCTGGCACCACCGGGATGGTTTGGACCTCCCGCTCACATAATACCGGCGGAAAGTAACAGCTATGCTGTCACGTTTCGTGAGGTTTGTGCGTTTCCGATTGCCCATTAGGGGGATAGGGAAAAGGAGGGCAATGCATCTGCATAATCTCTGGTTGTACTAATGTGTATGGGCGTCGATAGTCTTAAAAAAGCTTCGACTGCTCGTTTGCCCCTCCTATGCTATAAAAATATTTATGGTTATAATATTATCATTCGTGAATGTTTATGAAATATAAAGCCAGTAGACCATCTATGTTTGCAAATCAGGATATGTGCTTGTTATACTAACCTTCTATGCATACTAATATTTCCTGGAACAAAGAAGTTGCGGTACATAATACATTTATGAAAATTCAAAGAATATACACCGTGGTAATAAGTTACAAACTTAAAGCAGCTCTAGAAAGTGATGTTCGTTTTTTTTATTATTATTTTTTTATACGAATTAAATTTGAAAAGTATTGCAGCCTCTTTATCCATGTCCTGCTTGTGTCCTACTAGAGTAAGCAAACAAGCTTTTCACAGTACGGCCACGTTGCCTGGCAGGCCTGATGGTGTGGGCAGTATCACGGTACAAGAAAAGGAAAAATTCGCAGAAATTAAAGAGCGCCTTAAGACATTACTTCAGCATCAGATCACGAATTTCCGATATGCATTTCCATTTGGCCGACCTGAGGGTGCTCTAAAGGTAACTGAGAAAAGTAAATTATTTTCACCTAAGAAGTACAAACACGAGTCTAATTAACTAGGGACTAAAACTTTGATTCAATTAATTTGGTCATCACATCGAGCATCTAACCGGAATAGAGCGGCAAAACTCATAAAGTTTTGTATGAAAACAAATTCCGCCGAATTTGTCCTGCGACGCTGCGCCGGTTCTGCGCTCTGATTGGCCGACTGATGGCCATTGATGGACGATTGACCGATGAGATGTATATACAGTTCACTGGTTGGTTGAATTGCTATTACGTCTGTGACAAGTCACTGACCAGTTTCGGAATTTTATGGCTCACATTACTCCATCCGGTATAATGCTCGATGGGTCATCATTTACGAAATAATAAAGAAAAACCTAGATCAACTGTTATTTACTGAAGATTACAGTCCAGTGTACATGTTTAAAGAATTATATTTTTAGGCTACCCTCTCGCTTTTGGAGCGTGTACTGATGAAGGATGTAGTGACACCTGTGGCACCAGAAGACGTACGCACCATGATACAGACGAGCTTGGAGAATGCTGCTCTCCTGAACTATCAGACGCTCAGTCAAAAGGCAAACATTGAAGGTAAATTTTGTTTTGCATACATATTTCGCTTCAAGTGACGACCTCTGTGGCTTAATGGTTCGCGCGTTGGCGCTCAAGCCGGAGTTAGCGTGTTTGAATTACGCTAAGGAACAAAAAGTTTTTTGTGTTCCTGGGTCATGGATGTGTATTAAATATGTGTATTATATAATAAAAATCTTAATTATATGTATAGTATAAAAGTATTAAATATATTTCCGTTGTCTGATACCCGTGACACAAGTTCTTCGAGAACCACGGGAACAAATTGACGTGGTGTAAAAGCGTCCATAGATTTTATTATTATTAAGTGAGCGATGAAATCCTCATTGGTTCCGTCATGAAAAATAATGTTAACTGTAAACTGGAGAGATGCGTTGGGCCTCGTGCCTATCTTGCCTATATATTCCGTAAAACCACTTTGATGTGTTTCCAAAACCATAAGTGCCCATTAACCTATTCAACTATAAGAAAACAAAGATTAACGTAGTTATGAATGTCTAACTGAAAATGTCATGACTGTGAGAGCGTGAAGAGATGACGAGAACATTGGTAACAACTTTTTTTTCACTATTCAGAGGATCTGCGAGGAGAAACAATGGTGACTCCTGCCAAGAAACTAGAGGATCTTATCCATCTCGCCGAGCTCTGTGTAGATCTGTTGCAGCAGAACGAAGAACACTACGCGGAGGTAAATGATGTTCTATACTATTCATAATTATTTTTAGTAAACTAATTGACCATTGAAATCCAGAAAAAAATATTGCAAAGTATTAAGATCTATTTTGCGTTTTCTAGAATTTCTAGACCAAACTTTAAAGTTAAATCCGCTACTTTATAAAAAAGGACATAAAAATGTTTTTTTCTGGGTTCAACATTATAAGTTTTATTAAGTGAATACGAAGTACAACGTTTCCTTGCCTTATTTTGTATTTATTTACACGATTTTTATGTAAATAGTAATATTAAAAAAAAGAGTTTAAAAATTAATGAAGGAAGTTGTCAAAATATTCACTTGGTATATGTTTCCGTTTGTAAGATGTGTCGTGATTTTATGCGGTGAAGCCTCTTAAGTTAGTATGTAAATGATATTTTTTTTTTGTAATACTATACATATATCAATGACAATAATACTTCCCAACATATTCCCTAGATTACTTTAAAAAATCAACTTAAAATGTGCTTTAAAATGAAATTAAGTCTGACTAAAACTTATTTGTGAAGCCACAGAAACCTATTTATTATAAACAAGTCATGAATCTAATCAGATTGAAATAAACCTCTGTACTGATTTTAACGCAGTTCATAGTTTCAAATTCCCTATGTATGTACTTTACATTAACCATGGACTCAGATCTGAGATTGTCTGATTTAAAATTTTAGTAGATACAAAAAATACTTAAGAGGTTTTACCGAACGTTGTCAGTGTTCTCTGGAAAATAATAGCACCCTATCCTGTCGCTACTAGTATGAGAATTAACGAAATATTTTATTTTATCTTAACAGAGTCGAAAAAATTAGCGAAAAAAAGTAAAAAAATAGCTCTGTTATTATAAAACAAAAATCCATTTTAATTTCAAAAATATTGGCATTCTCATTTTTCTTCGTAGTGTATCGTCTGATAAGCCGATTGAAGGGGTTTGAAGATTTTATAGAGCCCGCTCGATTTGATGTAATCGATTCCATATTCTTATTTCTTAGTCGTTACTTATAACCATGGGAAAGATTGTAAGAACACCCCTTGTGTTTGTTAAAGAAACTATCAAAAACGAATGAATTGATTTTGATAAGACTTTACTGGGAAGCTTATGTACTAAAAGAATACATTAGCTATAAAAAACTAAATAAATCTCCGTCCAAAGGGTACTTCCTGTTAGTTTTATAGTCCAGTAATTCTTATAAAAATTGAGAGCTAATATCAACAATATGAATTTCGCAAACACGCCTAGAAGTTTCGAAGATACAAGTAAAAATCTAATTTTCTTTTTGGTAACAATAGGAAATATAATATCCTAAAACACTAAAGTAATCAATTATCGATTTATGATATCTTATGTACCTAACATTTAATAAGCATTTGACAACGCTTTTTTAATTTATAAGTTGATATCCGCTTTCGGTTTTTATAAGAATTACGCGAACACTGAACAGCCAAAATGTTTGAGCCCCTTTGAGTGAAATAAAATTGTGGCCTATTCATTCGATTAATACTTTTTTGTGAGTGACTATGTATTACGTAGCTTTAACACAAGTGAACTTCTTATCTCAAAATTATTCCGAACTTTGAATGAAATTTGCAACATAAATCTATAAATCAAAGACAACAATTAATAACTACTTTACGGATATTGTCGCGGTTTAATACAATTTCTAGGTCGGATCTTTAGCAGCACACACAGGAGGACTCCGTGCCGCGATGAAATCCGTAAAAAAATAGTCTCCAATAAATTCGCGAAGATTGGCAAAGTTAAGATAATTCACTTGGATATACTAATGTGATTTTATCCATTTCTACCTTAATTTTGTTTCTTCGCAGGTTTATAATGCAAAAGCGGACTCTAGCGGTCAACCAAATGTAACTATTTGTTTGAATGCTCCGTTATCGTCACATTAATTTTCATTTGATCTCGATCATATCTCATTTGATGATCTTGAGGCGTAGCGACAATAGAGCACACGCTTCAGCAAATTAATGTTGATTTAGAATTGTAAATGCATGGTCAAATATTTAACGTCGATAGACGCATGTGTTTGACTAGCAGCTGAAACTGAATCGTAATTAAATAAACAAAAGTCCTTGTTCGGAGAAATTGGATTGATACATTGATATTTACCTTATAATTAAAATTTACAGTACTAACAGACGGATAAATAAATATACGCATAGTACTGATTTTAACTTTTAAATATAAATTGTTATTAATGAATTTTATTGTAACGTAGACAAACTAAAGGTTGACCCTCCGAATCCGAATTTAATGACCGCTTCCAAGAAAGAAAAAATTTGGTAATTTTATATCACGTTGTAAATGATGATAAACATTAAAATTTAATTCAGAATATGTCCATAAAAAAATCTTAATAACGATTAACGAGGTAAATATCAAATGTTACGAAAAAAACATCGAATACAAGTTCAATTTTTTTTTTTGAAAATTTGTTGACCGCATAGGAGTTTAGTTGATGCTGCGATAGCTCGACCTTTTCATTCTAGGCTAATATTCAAAATTGTATTAAAATTTTCACAAAATAAATTCCAATTGGCAGGGCTTTAGCTAAACGTCTTCAATGAGAAGTGTTTGATAGACCGCTATAAACATACATTCACGAAATTTCATTCAACACCACACGGAACATATTTTGAATTTTATCATTTAATTTCGCTTCAGTAGTGTTATTTAGATTATTCACAAGTAGTGATTAGTTTTTGTAATATTAGAGTTTGAATGTATACAGAGTGTCTGGTAAGCAAAATTAATATGCAAAATTAATTAAAAAAAATAGTATTTGACTGTAACTTTAAATTTATAAAATAATACCAATAATTTATAATTAACATAAAACAGGCATGAAGTTTAATACAGATGTATCCCCAGAAGATTCAAATGAGAATTTACTTTATACAGTTGCCGTAAAAATATTTTCCAATTTAATGCAATATAAAGGGCAAATATTTCATAATATTTTTCTTACCATTCAATCTGTAACTGAATGTTTTTGGCACAATTTTTATATCAGAAAGTTAGATACATTTATTAGATACATTTTTGTAGATAGATAAAAACATTAATTGTAGTTTGCATGGTCTGGGTATGAAATTTAGTATCGATCAAACATATTTTCTATTTGTAGCACCTAATGGCTCATAACTTTTCTACAAAATACTTCCCTTTAATGTCATTTTTGCACTTTACAAAAATCTTAAGCTAGATTGTTTAGAATCAAATCTTTTGAAGACTTGCTAGTAAATCATGTTGTTTAAAAATCAATAAAGTCATTAATCATGCCATTAGTTGTTTTCATTCGATTTACTTAAAAAGTAGTTTCTAATCGCGTGTGACTTGGAAAATTTTCAGGCATTCGCATGGTTTTCTGAACTATTGGTTGAACACGCTGAAATATTTTGGGCACTATTTGCCGTGGATATGGACCGTGTTCTGTCGGAACAACCCCCGGACACTTGGGACTCATTCCCGCTATTCCAGATCCTGAACGACTATTTGAGGACTGACGGTAATTTTTCACATTTTTATCCTATTAAATATATTTTTTTACTTTTAAGATAGAACTTTAAGCCGATTCGTGTAGTCGAAAATTGAAAAAAAAAAAGGGTGTTTCAAGTTTGGTAACTATAAATTCACCAGTAAATATTTTTAGTAGCGCATTAACTTAACTTACCAGAGAATCGCCAGTCATAACAGCCGATGTAGAAATTCAGTAGTAATACATACATCCCTAAAATCATTTTGCTTATAAAGTTTTTACATTATATGATAAAGAACATTTATCAATTCATTTTTAGGATTAAGATTTTTAGTAGATTTATAATTAGGAAATGTCCGACTTTTTCTAAATTGTTTTAGATAATCTTAAAGGTGGCAGATTCCACGAACACCTGCGAGAGACGTTCGCGCCGCTGGTGGTGAGATACGTAGATCTGATGGAGTCGTCAATCGCGCAGTCGTTGCACAAGGGTTTCGAGAAGGAACGCTGGGAGATCAAGGGGTATGTCAAATTTATTAGTTCTCATTTGTAATGCCTAACTTTGTATGTAAGATTGTAAGTCTCGGTGCCAGTAATTACTTTGCTTGTCCTGCCCTTATCTTCGACATTAGCAAAGCTGCTTAAGAATGGTGGTACTTATGCAGACTTGAGCACGGCACAGCATCCTATAAGGGTTCTGTTTTGTTATTTGGAGGAACGACACTCTATATGTACAATATAATATTCGATGAGTTATGTTAATGTTCTTATGCGACACTTTATCACTATAGGCATATGGCTTGACGATATATTAATCTATATTCATCATTACCATTATAATTATCAGGATCTATCCGTCCACTGCTACACATAGGCCTCCTTCAATGAACGCCAATCCTGCCATAGGTTTAGGCCAAGAAGTGTTAGCCTCTGATAAATTTTAGTTCGTTAATGACCTTCCCATCAACTGGCTCTATCAGTCTTTCTAATACTCTACTAACATAAAAATAATCTATTTTTATTGATTATTATAACCTAATCGCTATCTTTTAGGAACGGTTGCTCCACGAGCGAGGAGTTGTTTTGGAAGCTTGACGCCTTGCAATGCTTCATTAGGGACCTGCATTGGCCTGAGCCAGAATTCCGATCGCATTTAGAGCAAAGACTCAAACTGATGGCTAGTGACATGATGGAGACTTGCATTCAGAAAACAGAAGCTTCTTTCCAGGTTAGTTTAGAATTTTTAAAAGATGATAAAATAATAAATATATAATAGCAAAAATAATAAAAAATATACAAAGCTAATTATAATGTATGTATATCTAAAGAACAGTAGCTTAAAAGTGTTATTCTTTCCACGTATTAAGATTTCCTTCAAGGATGATCTCCAGTTAAAACTGGCAATAATAATAATAGTTGAAGATATAGAGTCGTGTACGGTTACCACGGTACCTATAGTAATGATTTTGGACAACAAATAGGCGTGGTTGAAGAAAAGTGTTACCTTCATGTCGACGGACTATATTCTGCCTGCCGAAATTTGTGCCATGGTGAATGTGGCATTAGACGCGAAAAACCAGGCCCTCAAGCTGTGTGCTGTAGAAGGCGTGGACATTGTAAGTAGAAATACCATTTATATCATCACCATTGTTAGCAATAATAAGTTACATGGGTTACTCAAACTGGACGTCTTTTGCATTAGCCTCACATATTTAATTGCTACGCTGAATTCAACTAAATTGCATGGCTTCAAACAAAAAAGTAGCGTTATATACTATGGAACATTGAAATGATTTAAAAAAAACAGCGTTTTATGGATAACGAGTTGTAACTCCACAAATACAAATACTTTAGGCATTATTTAGCAAATAAGTTTATGGATTAGTCGCTGCAACTATAAAAATATACGTAAGTCTGTTAATATAATATCGTTGACTGTTACAATTAATAGTTGAAAATAGTGATTTGATGTATATATCTGTATTACGGAATAACTCATCATTAGTAACCAACGTAATTTATCATTGCTTGCGAATTCAAAGTTACAATAATTATGTCTGAATCAAAACTCAAAGTTAATACTTTCATCACAATATCACAATTCTTGAACTGCATCTTAAATATGTTCTGAGGATTGTGTAGATAAGGGCGCGTCCATTAATTACGTGAGGTTTTCCAGGGGGAGAGGTGGTCGAGCAGAATCTCACCAAAACTCACGTGGGGGTGAGGGGGGTATCAAAAAAATATCACATAATATTTTTTTCGCAAGAAACAGTAAATAATTACAAGAAAATTGGGTCAAATATAGTAAAACATATTTGTTGAATATAATTCTCTCCGCGGATAGTGGACTGAATTAGAAAAAGAATTCTTCGTTTTATTGTTCAACTTCAACAAAATATCACAATGATTTCAGATTACGATGAGCCAACTTATACGAGTGTTTATTCTTCATTAAATAAAAATAATGAGATAAATTTTCTTTTGTAAAATAGGTCCACAACATTAAAATAAAAACACACGTTTGGAATATCTCACTTGAGATTAGAATGGGGGGAGAGGGTCGAGCCAAATTTCACGATATCTCACCAATGGGAGAGAAAAAATCGTCAAATTCACCCCACGTAATTTATGGATGTCCCGTTGTACATATATCCTGTTGTACATATACAAACTTTTAGTTTTGCTATGATTAAATGACGATATATATCTGCAAATTCTCTAGACTTGCAGAAAACATATAATTATATTGAAAATTACACTCACAAACTAATTGCATATCATGCATGTCTCACTTTTTCGAATAGTCTAGCAATTCTTACTAGATCAACTTCACAAACATAGACTTCCAGACATAGAAGTTCCAAGAGCTTCCAAGTGCAAATAGTTTGATGAATGGTCTGATTTAATATTGTTGTTTTTTTTTGCATTAAAATTGTACAAAGTCCGTTATGCATGACTCGGCAGATTTTGTGACGTCATCACTCTCATAGCAATCCCAACGCCTGTTATTGAGGAAGTTTTTGCATGAATTACAATATTCTTTGCTAATTTCAATTCATTTTTACATAATCATTTGAATGCACAAGCTGATGCGTTATGCATGAGCGGGGTTAATGAATTTTCAACAGACCTCAACGAATTTTGGAACTGTTGAAATGAAATGGATCTAAATACTTTTAGTGGCATTTTATTTATATTTTTTATTTTTCATGGTTTACTAAAATTATACATTACACAGTCAAAATTTTATTTCTTTATCACTTTCAAAATTTGATTTTAACAAACCACTGAGTTTGCTTTCTTTATTAAATTCTATCCATACTTCTGATACTTCAGTTTGAAGCTTATCTCGAACTTATTCATTTTATCAACATTTTATACATACCTACTACACCTTTAGATGACAATTTATTTTTTTCACATACAGCTCTTGAATAAATAAGTACTTCCGAAATTCATGCATTCTTTATTTACTTGCACTGTTGCACTGACACTGATATTTTCTTACTTTACTAAACTATTGGCGATATCTATTTTCTAAATAATTGGCACATTAATAACGAATGTAATCGACATAATATTAATTAATCTTAACTTCTATTTGAATTTTCAATAAATAAACGTAATTTTATTTTAATGATAATTTGTATAAGATTTTTCTAAATTTTACAACAACTGGTATGTAAATTAAATTTTTTATTAGTAACAATTTTACATAACTGTAAAAGGTAGTGCCATGCCATTTACAGGGAATTGGGCCGGCACGACCGGGGTGGTCTCACTCTCATAACATCGGCGTCAAGTAACAGCTATGCTGTCGCGTTTCGTGCGGTTTGTGAGTTTCCGGTGGCCCATTGGTGGGAAAGAGAAAAGGAGGGCAACGTATCTGCATAATTTTTGGTTGTGCGGATGCCTATGGGCGTCGGTAGTCACCATAATATGGCTCCGACTGTTCGGTTGCCTCCTTATGACATAAAAAAATAACCTTACGAAACAATCACATATTACAGTCTGTCTCATATTTCCATAACCGTTCTTTTCGACGTTTCTTCGACGATCTTACCATAACATTTCTTCTATTTCATTCAATCTCCTTTAATTTATCATAAAACTCTTGCTAATGGAAGTATCTAGATCCGGACTAAACCAGCGTGTCTGGTGTTTAAAGGGTAAGGGCTTGAGGCTTTAAATGTTAACACCCACAATCTCTCACAGTACCAGTACCATGCTAAAATGGATGCTCAGATCGAGGCGTGCCTGCAAGCGATGGCTACGGGTATGACCACTCGCCTCTCCGCGGTCCTCGAGGCAACCCTCGCCAAGATCGCCCGCTTCGACGAGGGCAGGTGAGGATATTACAAATAAGGCGCACCGTGACGTCACCAAGTATCAAGAGTAGGTATTTTTATGTAAGAAAACAAAATACTTATTTAAATATTATAATTATTCCACTTATGACTATCAAAAATCAAATCACATTATTATTTCAGTCGACGGCGCGAACTCCAACAAAATGATTGCTATCTCACCTGACATAGTGCGCGAACATGTGTGCTAGAATGAAATGCACAATAATTCATTCCTAAAATGTCCTTTTAGCAAAACAGTTATCATAGAAAAACTATTAAATGTATCTTTTAAAAATAAATTTATTTCAACTTTTGAATAACTAAAATATGTCTGTACGAGCTTTATTTTTAAACTTTCGTGCTCCGTGTAATATTTATTTTCGCCCAAAGTTGGGCTAAAATCAGTGTTAAAATACGAAAGTTTAGAAGCTTGTATTTTTTAAATGTATATTATTTTTTTACGATTTTGGGTACATAAAGTCATAGATAACGACGAGAACAATTTATAATATACTTAGTTTTTGATGGTCAACGTCAAACATTGTAGTAATTGCTGTTCTGCCTTTGTATGGAAAGATGAGCGACTTGTGTAACCTTAAGTAATGCATTTGTAATGCAAATAAAAAACTAATGTTTTAGCTCCATGCTATAAAGGTACATTTAGCACTCTATAGGAAAAAGAAAAAAACATAGAATTATTCTCTTTTTTTACCAGTAAATGAGCCCAACGCTAAAGGTACAATTAGTAGCACTTGACGTTGAATAAAAAAAAATTAGAATTGAATGAAAAATGAATTTCAGAATACTGCAACAATATCCTTTATATCGATTTGAATGTTATAGGTTTGAGTATTATATTATAGGTATGAAAATATCTACTAATATTATTTCAATCATACCTCAGCCTATTTGCCGGCAGATGGTTACATGTAGGTTTATTGTATAGCCTGAGCAGAAAAATAAAAACCCTCGCCATATTGGGGAAAATTTGGGAAATAATAACAAATTTTTGTATGGACTATACAAAACTGGGTTAGGTACCATAGTTTTTTTTTTAAATTATCAATCACATTTCACATATTTTAAATATTTCAGATAGCCGTTGACTGCACAATGGAAGCGGGCAATAGTGGCGCTGAAGTTTCTTCTTAAATCATGTCGTTCTTAATGTCATCCGCTCAAATTGTGATTTCAGCTTGATCGGGTCCATCCTGACGATCGCGAACGTGTCCGGATCGGGGAAGGACATCGGCCAGGGATACGTCAACTTCATGAGAAACTCCATTGATCAGATTAGATCCAAGGTAAAACGCATATTAAAAAAATATAGTGCATAAAAAAGAGCAATGAGCAAAAATTTTTATCATTTTGTTATTTTTTTCTGTCTGTCTGTCTGTCAAACCAAAACCTTTAGGGTACGTCTCATTCCAATAGAATCATGAATGTTTAAACATATATTTGTTCGGGTGCTTACCGCATTTATAGCTATTATGTCCCGTCCCGATATTTCGGCAATTTTACAAACCTTGGACAAATATTATACCATAGTCATCGCGTTAGTATAACACAATATAGGTATAATCAGGAAATTAAGCTTTTTTTTCTCTTTAACGCCGGGAAATGCTCCGAGGCATACCGCGGGGGAGTGGGTCTCCCCACGCGGGTATGTGGGACTCGCTGCGCCCGACAGCTGGTAAGTGGACGCAGCTCTACCCACTAAAACCCGGCGAGTGCCACCAATGCCGCCTTTGGTGAGGTGCCCCGGATCTAGTAAACAAACAGGGCACCTTGACGGCTAGTCAGTCCCGCAAGGGACCGATGACACCTCCACAGAGGGGTTGTCCCGCACCACAGAACAACCCCTACCAACGTCGGGACAGTACAATGGGGTGAGGTTCCCATCCTCACCCCTTGCCCCCTGCTCTTTTGGCCCCTCTTCTTATAAGAGGGGTACAAAGAGCACCCTCGGTCCAATGCGCTTCGCCCAAGGTGCAGCGGTTCACCCTAGTTACTGAGCCCCACCGCCACGACAAGGGCTTGACCAAGGTGGGGAGGAAATTAAGCTTAGTTTATTTTAGCTAGGTCTCACAAGGTAAGTAAAGGAAAAAATGTAAACCGTTTCTTTGTTGTTATATTATACTAGCTGTTGCCCGCAGCTTCGCCTGCGTTAACTTACTCAACTTAATTACCGTTAGTCACAGCGTGATGTTATAGCCTATAGCCTTCCTAGATAAATGGGCTATCTAAGACTGAAAGAATTTTTCAAATCGGACCAGTAGTTCCTGAGATTAGCGCGTTCAAAAAAACAAACTCTGCAGATTTATAATTAGTATTTATAGATAATAAATTATAGTTTAAAAAAAACTGAAAAACACGCATTAATAGCAAACCCAACTAAAAATTTGAAAATAATTTTTAATGGATGAATTAAATGGGTTGACAAAATTACTTATTGTAAAAAAGCGTGGTGCTTGTAACTAAGTTTTTATATTAAATAGATACCGATGAAATATTTTTAATAATGAATATTAAGCACCTCACGCTTTTTTACAATAAGTAATTTTGTGAACCCATTTAATTCATCCATTAAAAATTATTTTCAAATTTTTAGTTGGGTTTGCTATTAATGCATGTTTTTTAGATTTTTTAAACTATAATTTATTTTTTACTTTTTAGTGTAGATTTTTTTAATTAAAAATTTTCTTAATTTAAGGTACTCAACTAATAACAATCACTTTAGAAATGAGTGAGACTAAAAACAAATAAGTGATGTAGGTAACTTGCGCGCCTTACGCCTTCCTAGCATGTGCTATCCTGATTATCCTTATCAGGACATTAAAATAATTTTATCAAATTATTGTATTGTCATCGGTCCTCGATAAATCTACAAAGTTTGAACAAAATCTGGTCGTTAGAAGTGAGTCAAAATCAAGTCTAAATGAGTCGGTTACAAACATACATACAAACATACAAACATACAGGTGAAGCTATTATAAAGCGTGTAAAAATACATTATTGGGAACCCTCAGCGCGCGAGTCATCCCATAACGGCCAAATCTTTTTTCCCTGTCTGTCTGTCATTCGGCCATAACGGCCAAGTCTTTTTTCACTATCTATATGTCATTATGTATATTACTTTCAGGTGACAGACGAGCTGTGGATCCTGCAGCTGTTCGAGCACTGGTACGGCGTGCAGATCGACATGATTAACACCTGGCTCACCGAGAGGCCGGCTCTTCATCCGCAACAAGTGGCCTGCCTTTCCATCGTGCTGAAGGTAAGCCACCAATATTCCCCAACATACCCTATCCAGCATAAAATACCCTTATTGAATTAAATATTTTTTTTATTTATTAAAGAGAATTGTATAAAACTATAGCTTTGCTCACGAGGCATCTATGATAACATAATAACAGACAATATCAATGTAGTCGTCAAAATATTCAGAGCATATTAAAACTTTCAAGAACCTTTTAAAATGTAACCAGTACTGTAGGCTTATACGGGTCATCTATCTAAGGGAGTTTTCAATTTGACTATCAAACACTTAATCGAGCAACTATCAAGGAACATCTTTCTCTCGTGTATTTATAGAATTGCAAACAGTAACAAGAAAAATGAAAAGAGTCTTACAAGTACTTACATATCGATGCTTAAACGATTAAGTTTGAGATCGTCGAAAACATAGCCCTGGTTCCTTTTTCATCATTTCAATGAACGAGTTAAAAAATATTTAGATCCTTCGTTATCTAATTATTTTCAGAAAATGTATGGAGATTTCGAGCTGCAAGGAGTTATTGATGACAAACTGAACTCTAAGTCATACCAGGCGGTAGCAGCGCGTATGCACACCGAGGAAGCTACTTGCAGCCTGCTATTAGCTCAACAAGATGCAGGGTAAGTTTTCTTGACCAAGTTCAAGTTAACGTTTTGTACAACACCTAGATTAAACTGAAAAATTCCTGAAATTTCCATATTTATGCTCATGTTATATATTTTTTATTCAATGGTCTACTTATTTATTATCTGCCTACCAGACAATCGTTTATTCATTAACTCAACTTTTTTTGTAATAAAAATCTAAGAAGAAAAGACCAAGAATTCTTATATGGAAAGATTGGGCCCAATATATTTTAGAAGAGTCTTCGGTGTATTAAGTAGGTATAGACAAATAATACTTTCTTCTCTTGGTTTTAAGGGGTAGCGAGGAGGGCGGGTCTGAAGAAAGCTCTCGAAGTGGAAAATCTAAATTGGAATCCCTTACAGAGGACGCTAAGCTTGGAAACGTAACTGCTGTGGTTGGGAAGGTATATTAAATCTATACTACAATCCACATTTTTCCTATAAAAAGATTTAATTTAAATTTTAATTATCTTTTTCCATGGTTTTTTTATCATCTATAATAAGTTGAAATGTAATTTCAAGATACATTTAAATACGGCTATTTGTAATTGTTTAACAGGTTGGCAACATCTTTGGACGTGGTATCGGCGAGCTGTCAACAAAACTGGGTGGAGCTTCATCTTGGTTTTAGCGCTTCGTACTCACTCCTGGCATAATACCCTTTTCGCCTATGTCGATGTTGTTATAAGACGAGTACCGCATAATGTTATAAAATAAAGTATTAAATTCATGTGAAAGGACTGTGATGTCAAAAAAATATTTCTTTGCATTCGATTTTCGAATAATGCCGCCATTTCGAGACAAGATGGCGTCGCGTCGCGTCGTGTAGCTTAGTAATTAGTGTAAACGAAGTCTAGATTTTATTTTATAAAAGCTTTATGTACAGTTAGAGCGTTATTCTTTAGGGGCATAACATGTATTAGGTGTGAATAATAAGAGTAGTATTTGATAAAGGTTGATATAATATATAAATATGGATGCATAATATACAGTACATGTAAGAAATGCTACAATAAGAATACATATCGCTTGTGCAAAATTGCGTTATCGGAATATATTATGTATTAATAAATATTTACACTTAATTTAAAATTATTATTGTATGCAACTAGCAGCGTTAAAATTTGCTCTCAACACAACTTCAAAGACTTCCCCTACCAAAGACAAATTTATTATAATCTATGATTATTTAAAAGTTAAAACTATTAAGAAAATTACTTTTCATTTCCGTTTAATATATTAATACTTCGAACTTATTATAACAAATTGAATGCAATATAAAATAACAACTAGCCATGAACCGTATTTTCCACAAGATATTATATCATCGAGGTATGTCATATAACAGATGATAGAAATCAATAAATATAATGCTTTACTAATTAATAGTAACCTTTAAAAAATTGAGCTTTAAAACATAAGAAAGCGATATTTCTAATATTATGGAATGTTCACTGACCGTTTTTGTCAAAGCAAAACGCCTTCTTTGATTTTAGTTTGTTTTGCAGTTAGTCATATGTATTGCTGGATGACTTTTCTCTATTGCTGGTTGTAGTATAATTTATATAAATTATTTACAGATATTGAATAGATAACATTGAAATATTTAGCTTATTAGAAATTATTTAAAAAACAAAACTTTCCTCGTGGTATTTTTTGTCTCTGGTCTCTTCAAATTAAACAAATAGAAAGTTGTTGTTAAAACATAATGTTGCTCAGTTATCTTCATGGAGTATAGAAAGTAAGCAGAACCATCTCTGTGTATGAAAATTGAAAAGTGTCCGTCGAAAAGTGACAAATTAAGGTGTTGCTGTGACAAATTGCAGGTAGCGCCACAGTAGCAACTAGCAAGTGAAAGGATTTTTAAACGTGTATGCGCCAAAAAATAACGCACACACGCACATTTACATTTATAAACAATATTTCCACTTCCTACAACAGTCAACAGCGTCATTGTAAACAGTTTTTGAAACTGTTGTTTGCGGCTAATTTGCGTTTACTGGTGGACACTTTTTCAACTTGTCCCCTATGCAAGATGGTTGTCCTTACTGTACTTCATGGCTATCTTATTTATAGTTCAAAAAATCTGTGGAGAAAGGTGGACAAAATATGAAGGTTCTATATCTACAACAACAAGAACATTCGTACCTAGTCAAGTCTCTTCATTTTTGGCTTTTGTTTTTACAAAAACGTTTTGAAAAAATCTAATCTAGTAGATAATAATTGTTTGGCGGTAGAGTTATCATTCTACATAGATTGAATTTCTCTAGACTCTTTGAAAATTCTATTCAACCTAGATCAAACTTTACCTAAAAAATAGGCAGATATTTAAATTTACTAAAATACTAACTACTATATTTGCTAACGTAAAAAAATATTCTTCTACGCTACATAACTTACAAATTTTGAAACTAGACAATTTAAAATTCTTAGATTAAAATTTTAAAATCTAAAGTTTAGTGACTAGTCGTTACGCTGATTTGCCTTAAATATTCGGGAGTGGCTTGTAAAATGACTTTTCTAATTTATACATGTATAATTTATTCTTCATGTCATATAGGTAGATATATATTTCTTGTTACAATATTATTTACAAATTCTTCACTGGACCAATCACTCTGCTAGGGTATATAAACTTACTATTCTTCATACATATTCTGCCACATAACTACTTACAAACTCTGTGTAATCAATTTCATTATTACATACTTGTATGCAATAATATTTACAAACATTTTCATCGATTTTCACGCTAGCAACACTGAAAATAAAAAAAAAATATTGCACTTTGATACATAATTCAATTTTCGTTAAGAATCGAAGGGCACACCAAATTTCATGACATATTTTAAAAAAAAAAATATTTTTAAAAAATTATATTGTTTAACGTAATCACACGAATGGCAAATAAATTGTTTGAAGGAGTAGTTATAAATATGCAATACAATTTGAGTTTTAACTCATCATTGATCTTTGATTAGATGAGAGATTCATTTTGAACAAATTTACTCCGATTTCAATTTGATTTAATTCTTTTGTCCTTTAATTCCCTAATGCATACCTAGAGTATTAAATACGCACGTCGTCGTTATTCCATTATTTACAATCGTATGATGTTATTGCGAAAATGAATCGTAGGTGAACCCTGTCGACTGTCAATCGTGTGATCATTATATTGATTTGGTAAATTGGAAATTGATTTGAAAATGTAAACGAGCCGACTGAACTGCGTAGATGCTTGTAATGTTCACATATAATGTTGTTCACCAATATTAGGTTTGCTCGCGATGGCCTGAAGTATGTGCCTATGCAATACCAAACTAAATAAAATATTGATCTAAGCCTGTACCACAATCGACATCGCGAGCGCCAGAGTAACAATAAACAATATTTATAATAAAATCAAATGTTTACTGTTTCCAATGTGTTTTATTTTCCCATAATTTAAATATTTACCGAGTAATAGCTGTTACCCGTGGCTTCACCCTTTCGTCATTTTAATTCATTTCATATTAGCATTTTCATATATTTTCCATCATTCATACATTATAATTTTTTATAGTGATCTCATGAATTTTGAATACTTACAAAAATAAGTCAAAAAACTAAAAGCCCGACTTTTTATACTTAGAAGAGGGGGCAAACTGACAGTCGATTCATCTGATGGTAAGTGAAAGCGACATCTACAGACACATGCTACACCAGAGTATTAGCCGTTGCGTTGCCCGCATCGAGCACATAACCTGGTTATGTGCTCGGTGGGTGCCCGCCTTTCAAATATGAGTAGGTATGCTCTTTTCTTGAAGGTCCCTAAATCGTATCGGTTCGGAAACACCATAAGTGTCAGTTGATTCCATATATTATACAAAAAATACGACCTAAAAAGTATGAAGCAAGAAAATATTGGCACCTGAAATTGGTTCTTAGGAACTAGGTATTTTATTAGGTATTCTTTTATAATTAAATAAAGAACTCGCACAGTACATTTCAATGTAGCTATTTTAAACATAGCTTTTCACAGTGTTTTTAGAGGATTGTCGTACGCCACTTACCCGAACAAAACAATACTTACGATCTCTATTATTAATCTCTAGAACAAAGTGGCATACGTACTTCGATCAACTTGCTATTGTTGATCGAAGCATACGTATGTATACGATACTTCAAAATACCGGTCAAAATCATAACCCTCCTTTTTGCTTGAACTCCGTAGTCGGGTCAAAAAGAACTTACGGTCTAAATAATAATAATAATATCTATGGACGCTTCCACACCACGTCAATATGGTCCCGTGGTAAGTTCTCGAAGAACTTGTGTTACGGGTACCAGACAACGGAAATATATTTAATACTTTTATATATACATATATTTAAGATTTTTATTATATAATACACATCCATGACCCAGGAACACAGAAAATATTTTTGTTCCCTGGCGGGATTCGAACCCGCAACCTCCGGCTTGAGCGCCAACGCGCTTTCCACTGAGCCACAGAGGTCGTCAAATAATAACACCAAGGGTTAACTTTATGAGAAACAAAAAGTTATTAAAAATTGAAGGTCCACCCGACGGTGACGCGGCACAGTCCCGCCACTGAAACACAACCGAAGCCAACACTTTTTAAATCAAAAGCCATTAGCATAGATCCCTCCGAAAAAAAAAAAAAATTGAAGGCCCACTTAGAATGTTGCCATTAATTTTTGAAAATGTTTAGGCGTTACTACTGTTATTCCATTGTAAGAAATAATAATAATTGTCTGGGCTCTCGTTATTGTCGCATAGTATATATGCCGTTTTCTAAAGTCTGACAACTGACAAAAATTTAGCCTCCTTACTTACAAACTTAAATTTATTGGAGTCTATATTTACTTAGATAAATTGCATTCCCACCAAAAAGCTTCCTTAAGGTTGAACTAGTCGACAGTGCGAACTCTAACAAAATGATTGCTATCTCATCTGACATAGTGCGCGAACATGTGTGCTAGAATGAAATACACAATGATACATTCCGAAAATGTCCTTTCAGCAAAACAGCTATTATAGAAAAAATATTAAGTGTATCTTTTTAAAACAAATTTATTTAAACTTTTGAATAACTAAACTTTATCTGTACGTGCTTTATTTTTGATCTTTTGTGCTCCGTAGACTATTTATTTTCGCCCAAAGTTGGGCCAAAATCAGTGTTGAAATACGAAAGTTTAGAAGCTTGTATTTTTAAAATGTATATATTTTTACGATTTTGGGTACATACCAACATAGATAACGACGAGATCAATTTATATTATCCATAGTTTTTCATGGCCAACGTCAAACATTGTAGTAATTACTGTTTTGCGTTTGTATGGAAAGATGAGCGACTTGTGTAACCTTAATATTAACTTGTTCGTCTGAAGAAATTTATTAGTTAAACATAACTATTAGAAGACTTCATCCATATCATATATTATAACAAAGGTGAGATATATTTATTTATACAAATGTGTATATAACTGGGAGCATCTTCCATTAAAAAAAATCCACGTTTCTGGAAATGTTTTAAATCGCTTAGACGAAACAATGAATAAAATTATTTTATGCGAGCCTAAAGCCTGCGTAAAATTAATAGCAAACCATTTCAAAGTCACTTGGCCAATCGGTTATTTTAATTTACATACGATAACTTTTTTGAAAGACCATTAAATTGACGATTGAAAGACCATTATTTTTCTATTGTTTCATTTACCTACTATTTAAAAAAAAACTTTAAAATAATTTACAAACGATATATTATGCAGAATAATTAAAGATAATTCGCACACAGATTTAAATATAGCAAGATAAATGAATAAAGATAAGTTTTAAAAAAAATGTCAATATAGTACAAGTATCTCTTATTTAAAAGTTTCACCGCAATACGATGATGTTCGTACATTAATTTTAAAAACGGGCTAGGCCCACCACTCGTTCCCACCGCTGCTACTCCTGTATAGCCAGGATCGACAGCGGTAACCACTAAATGACCCTTTGATACGATCTCAGGGAGCCCGAGGGATGCGTTAAAACTGCCTTGGGACCCGCAACGAATTTAATCAGAAGTATTCAGGAGGAGTAGGAAAAATTTCCAGTTTCCCTCCCCAAATAAAGCGGGAGACAGTACAAGAATGCAATGACTAAAAAAATCAAGAAAAGACAGCAGCCGGGGGAAGCCCAGCTGCAA
This sequence comes from Helleia helle, assembly GCA_963853865.1. Classification (NCBI taxonomy): domain Eukaryota; kingdom Metazoa; phylum Arthropoda; class Insecta; order Lepidoptera; family Lycaenidae; genus Helleia; species Helleia helle. Next base: position 9,505,090 of record OY971434.1, read on the forward strand.
TGCACCACGGAGAATTTTTTTATGTCTACAAATATCTGCTTATTATGTTTAAGGACCTGGATGACCGAGCTTTGCTCGGTATTTTTTTTTTAAATGACATTTTCTAAAAATGATTCCTAGCTAGATCGATTTATCGCCCCCGAAACTCCCTATATACTAAATTTCATGAAAATCGTTGGAGCCGATTCCGAGATTCCAATTATATATATATATATATATATATATATATACAAGAATTGCTCATTTAAAGATATAAGATATACATGTATATCAACTATGAGTTATTATTTATAACTTAGTGATTATCATGGTTGAAATAATAATTGTTGTTTGAAAGTTGATTTGTATTTTTAAGTCAACTAATATCTACATTAATATTAAATATAAATAAATTAAATTTACCTATAAAAATTAAATGTCACGTTTGTATCTTTCACACTTCTTTCAGAATGTGATAACAACCGGTCAGTATTGCAATACGTGCCAACAGGCATTTTTAAATATTTGACCTATTTTTGGAACTGCTAATAATAATAAAGGTAGGTAACGTGAAACTCGGCTAGCGAAGCGAAGATTTCGTGCTGCAGTCAAAACACAAAATCGGGCTTAACCTGGGAAATTGTTATATATCGTATAGCAACACAGTGATAGTTTTTAGAAAATTTCAATTTAAGTACATATAATTTTAATATTATTAAAAATTTGCATTAAAAACAGAATACGCATTATTATTAGGTTTGAATTACAAATAAAAATGAAAACGTTTTTAATACAATAAAAGCAGGCAAATTTAGAGTAGCGTGGCAACATTTAGCTTTAAGTTTGACAGATTGCAGTTTAGTAGTGTAGATAGTGAACGTGTGTGTTGTTTTATTATTTTTTATGTTGTGATTATACGAATTCTATGTAAGTTCTTGACTTAAACTATAAAAAAAATTTTACCTATACACAAATTGTGCTGTCTAAAACTTTACGTATATATTTTTAAGTTAGCTACTAACATACTTCTTCTAAAATAATTATTGAAGTGGAAAAGAAAAATAAAAAAAAGTTTGTGTTCGTATCATCTCATCTGTTGCATTGCTTGCATTCCAAGATCATTACGTAGTCGGTACATACAGTAAGTAGATTCTTTGGTCGTTTTGGTGGCGGGAATATTGTTTGTTCATATTGAAGTTAAATGTGTGAGTTTTCCAAATCTTAAAATAGATAAATGCTAGGGATTCTGTTCAAACGAAAATGACTCAATTGAAACATGTCAGTAGGTGAGGGCTATTCCTCAAATAAGTTTTTCTTTTACCTTAGCCTAAATACCTTTGTTTTTTTTAAAGAAAATTACGTAAAGTGTAGCTCATTTGATCTTGTACATACTTACTACTTTTGTGACTCGTTTTGTGAACATAATTTCATAATTTTGATTTTCTAATTTCTCAGCGCGCAATGAATCATTTTTGTTTATATAAATATAAGTTTTATGAGCCTGATTTAATTTAAAACGATTTTATAGGTAAAAAGTAAAGAGTTACAGATGTATGTATAATTTGAAATTGGGGGTTTCCCCTATAGTTACACTAAAGAAATTGTACACAATAAATTTTCAAAAAATTATATATATTCTAAGTTTGAGGGTAAAAATAACTAGCTACATATTTTATAGTCTAATCAGATCCTATTACATTTCGTTTTGAGAACGCAATTGAAAAATTTTGATTTTCTAATTTCTCACGCGTGGAATTAAACATTTTTGTTATTTAAATTAAAATGTTTCATAAGCCTGATTGAATTATAAACGATTTTATAGGTAAAAGGTAAATAGTTACTTGTTGGTAAGTAATTTGAAATTTGGGGGATTTCCCTATAGTTACTCTAAAGAAATTATACACAATAAATTTTCAAAAAAATGTATTCTAAGTTTGGAGGTAAAAATAACTAACGACAAAATTTATTGTCTAATCAGATCCTTTTACATTTCGAAATATTTCTAAATTCACCAATATTCTAATATTAATAAAGTATGGAATGGTATCATATTTTTTAACTTTTGTTCTTTTTATTATACAAAACAGATTCTATTTTCCAGGGACAGTAAACGGGTGTCCATTATTCATTTTCTTGGTTTACAAACACCAATCTCTGATAGAATTCTAGAAAATTAAATCAATTAACATTATTATTGCATAAAAAATAAGTAATATAAAATGCAAATTTGAACAATATAATTCTTATAAAACTATTAAATTTAACCATCTATCACTCTAAAGCTAATAGTCCTCCGGCCTCCTGTGATCATGGCTGCAAAATGTACTTTAAAGTACATATGGAATAATATGGGGATTGTAAAAATCTTAACCGGGGTAAAATTTGTAAAAAGTTTTTCATTATGATAGTATGGACGTATTTATCTTAAAATATGTTCAGCTTATTTTATATATATTTCCCGTTGACCTACACAAAGACAGGTTTTTTCAATATACAACCCCAAAATTGTGCCTGCATAATACAGATTCTGATAAACATCCCATCAGCTAAAGCACAAAACAATTTTGTATAGAACAGTCCTCAAATAAGTGATATATCAAAAATTTGGAAATAAAAAAAAAATCTAGCAAAATAGAAAATACTTATTAGGTAGATTATAAGAGTTAGTTCTCATATCCTATTCAAACCAGAATTTTCTGATAAGATCCTTCCGTTTTGTACTAATTTAGATGACATAGTAACACACAATGACTATGCCTATTTTAAAACAATAAGGACTTCTGTTATCAACAATCCGTAGAATGTAGCCAAAACTAATGGACTACTGTTATCTAATTACTAGTGACTAACAATAGTGATATGGTTATTTTGAAACACTTACTTATTTATGTAACATTATCGCCCGAATACTCAAACGAATCTCAAATTTACTTAAACTCGTGTTGTCCCTCTTTTTTTCTTTGAATCTGACACGTAGTAGCATGAGTTTAAGTACGTCTTACATTTGAGATTCGTTTGAGCATTCGGGCGTATATGTATATTGACAATCTCTGTGCCTCAATGGTTAGCGTGCTCAAGCCAGAGGTAGAAGGTTTGAATCGCATCAAAGAGCAAAAAGTATTCTGTGTTCCTGGGTCATGGATGTTTATTAAATATATGTATTATATAATAAAAATCTTAAATATAGTAGGTAGGTAGGTAAAACTATTTAATATATTTCCATTGTTTAGTTTCCATAACACAAGATCTTAGAGAATGTACCACAGGACCAGATTGACATGGTGTAAAAAGCGTCCATCGATATTATTGTTATTATAATATTTAACTACTCATCATGAACATAATATGTGAAGGGGTCTCCTCTTTCAATCAGGAGACAAGGGTATGCCTATGTCCTAGCTCAATGCGGTTTGATCACTTCACACACCCTTAGTGTGAAGTGACTTAAAATCTCAGCATGCATATTTCCTCACGATGCTTTCCTTTACCTGTAGCAGGACTAGGACTTGGGAGAACTGGTAGGGATTAATTGGAAATTCAATAAACATTTATTGAAAACTTTTTTTTTATTGTGCACTAATAGAACTTTGGATAATATGTGAACCTTGTCCTGTGGTGCTAAAGAACTGAGGTTAGTTAGCTGTATACAATGATTTTTAATGCATTAGTAATAAAAATGTCCATTGCAGCATACATTTTAAATTTATATGATCGACATGATTTTGGTTGACGAATAAAGTGGATCACTGATTTTGCACAGAAATAAGAATCTGGACTAAGCTTTACAAACAAACAGTAGATATTCCAAAATAAACAAAATATGTTGTGTTTTACACATATATTTCACCTCTGTAAACAAAACTCAAAATATCTTGGCAAATATTTTTGGCGCCATGTCAGTACCGTTACACAAGTAACTTTCCAGAAATATGTTTATGATTAAGTATTAAAATGCTTTCGTTGAGTAACTTGCGAATTTATGTTGCTTATTATGTAAAACTTGTGCATGGCAAAACAGCGAGAATTAAAATGAAACTATATCAGCGATTTTGCCAATCGGTATACTGTATCATCATCATGGTGTACTGTATAACTTGTGAGAAATAGATTTTTAATCGACTTCTAAAAAAAGGAGGAGGTTCTCAATTCGGATGTTTGTATGTTTTTGTAAATTATTTAAAACGGGATATTTACCATGTTTTTCATTTTTATTTCGCAAAATAAAAATGAAATGCATGGTAAATATCCCGTTTGAGTTTTATTTCATAAGAAGTAAAATTCAAATAAAAAGCATGGATATCATGTTATAAAGATCATAACTACTAGGAATCCTAATAATATTATAAACGCGAAGGTGTCGATGTATATTTGCTTACACATTAATGCAAAAAACTAACAAATGGATTTTAATGAAACTTTACAATAACAGTTTATACATCAGAATAACATAAATACTATAATTTATCCCTGTTCTAGGAATGGGATGTACGCAGGTGAAACCGTGGGTCTGCTAGTACTACATAAATTCGTCGATGTTGATTTGCAATTAGAAGAAATGTGTAATATTTTTGTTACAGACCATTAGCTGTACATTAGATTTTTAATAATGTAACCGTTAAACATTCCATTGTTGTTTGTGTCTTCTACACCTTTTTTCTATTCTATTTTGGGTTAGTGTTGTACCTGTGTATTAGTGTTTCTGTCTTCAAACTAGTTACGACTAATATAACGTTACAAGTGTTTATACGTTCATAATATCTGTTATGTTAGGCGAACAGGTATCTGAGTTACCCCACCATGGTTCAGGCCCTGTCGTGGCGGTAACTCAGCCTATGGTGAACCCAGCACCTTAGGCAAAGCTAATTGAGCTGAGGGAGCTGTTCTTTGTACCCCTCTTGTAAGAGGAGGGGACAAAAGAACAGGGGGGCGAGGGGTGGGGATGGAAACCTTACCCTATTCTACTGTCCCGACGTTGGGAGGGATTGTTCTGTGGTGCGGGACCGCCCTTCTGTGGAGGTGGCGTCGGTCCCTTGGGGGACTTACTAGCCGTCGAGATGCCATGTTTGCTCAATAGATCCGGGGTACCTCACCAAAGGCGGCATTGGTGGCATTCGCCGGGTTTTAGTAGGTAAAGCTGAGTCCACTTTACCACCTTTCGGGAGCAGCGAGTCTCTCATACCCGCCTAGGAAGACCCACTCCCCCGCGGGATGCCTCAGAGCATTTCCCGGCGTTAGAAAAAAAAGGTATTTGAGTTATCAGGTGGTTACTCAACGTCGCAAATGATTTCGCCCTCAGACAACACACCAGGCGTTACCTTTCCTGAGGTGTAAGATAGGTGTCTCTAATTATACTTTCTGCCTCGACCTCGATATTAAGCAGAATGGTGGTACCCATGCAGACGTCGTGGTTATACGGGTCTCGATCGAACCAGAATCCCTCGACACAAAATCAAACTTAACAAACAGAAATTACAACATTTAATAGTTCGTATGAGATTTGAATAAGGAATATTGAATGGTAAAACCAACAAGCAATGATAAATGATGTTTGGTCGACCTAATTTGATTTGGTAACTAACCAATCAGTCCAATGAATGTGTGCATTACATGTCTCGAGACAAGTGTACTCTGTCTCAAGGCAGAATTAAGACTAAATTGAATAAGTGTAAGTTTCATAAATTATTGCACTTATATAATAATAATGTAAGAGTTTGGTGGCGGTTAAAAATATTACCTAAGCATAAATTATTTAAAAAATGCATAAAATTCATGAGTGAGACTAAAAGTCATGAATATCAATTGTAAAACTATTTAAAAGGGAACATTTACATAGTTTCTTTTTTTTTTCGTGGAAATATTTTGGCATTGTCCTAAGTCCTTTTTCACACGTGCCGGTTGCCGGGTAGCCGGCGCCGGGTATCCGGTAGCGAAGTGTAAGCAAATTACGTCGGTACGTGTGAAAGCTGCCGTACACGCCCATACACTTTGCTGCCGGATACATTCCGGCTACCCGGCAACCGGCACGTGTGAAAAGGGACTAACGCTCCGCGAGCAAAGCATTTGTATACAATTCCGAAAGTTTTAATAAGTATTCTTAATTTGTAGTAGTGAATGATCATTAGTAATGCTCTACAATTTTCCTCATGCATTTTCCTGTTTATGACCATAGCAGGCTTGTGACACGGATTATCGTTAAACTTTAGGCACAAACAAAGCTGAATGTTCTATGTAAGTTATTTATGGAAGGAATGACATTTATAGAGACAGAACTATTTGCCATAGAATAACATTAAAACGCACTAAAACTATAAATAGTCTTGTATAATTCTATTAAAGTTTTATTACTTTATTGCTTGAAAATGTGTAAAGAAGAAAAACGTTAATGCTTTGATCCCAGCTGGGATAGCATGCGTACGAGATATCTCTTGACTAGAGAGATAATATTATCGAGTATTTTCTCGATTACTCGTTAGGGTAAATAGGTACCACGTAATAAGAAGAGTGCTACTACGAGAACACTTCGTATACCGAAATTATATAATTATAGTAAGTAGGGAAACGGTATACAAAAAATAGGCACCCGGTTTTATTTATTTACGTTTAAATTACTTTATCTTGTCCTTAATATTGAAAATGCATGTTAGCTACTGTAGACACAGAGATAATACGAGAAAACGGGTAGACAAAATTTTGTTGTGCGCGCATGCTAGGTCAGCAGGTTAATATTTAGGTCGGTCTTTGGGTGTTTTTATGTTAGTTGGATATGCAAACTGGCAGTCGAGCCAACTCGTTATAAATGGTCAAAATCATCCATGCAAGTCTCATATGTCTTGTGGTCTCGGTGTCAGTAGTTATAAAGTCTGTCTTGCCCTTCTTTTTTCGTGCTTGTATTCCTTCACCTTTAGGGGCGCCGTACTACTCCTTAATCTATTTCTTATCTCACTTCTGGTGCGGATGGACTGACATCCTACGTCTGTTTCTTTACATGTAGTTCTGCATCATTCTAGTATTAGTTCATTTACCTGGTTTTTTACTCGTCAGTATAGGTTAATTATAAGTACCTAGTTTTAATTATAATCCTGGCCATTTTAATGTGGTAGAGTCTTACACTTGAGAAAGCGCGTCGCCAATTTTATAAGTGGAAAGTGTGGACTGGTTTTTAATATCTATTTGAACACATTTAATTTTAAATGCAAATTTTTGCGTATAATATATGGTCTCCAGTTTTGTTATCAGTCGTAGAGTGTCTTTTTTATACTTTTGGCCATGTCTATTGACAAAATTCATATTGAGTTGAAATTTATAAATAACCTGTATGTGAACGGCGGCAATCACTAGCAATATATTATGTTAGCTGCAAATTCGTCACCTTAAACTATTTAGGTATCTCGTGTCATCTCTCTCTCTCTCTCTCTCTCTCTCTCTCATGGTGTTTGTCGTCGCATTCTTCTGAAAGGGCTCAACGGATTTTTTTTGTATACCGCTAGAACCTGATAAGGGTGTCCCTATCCAGAAATATTTTTTATGGTAAAACAACGTTTGCCGGGCCGTCTAGTAATAAAATAAAATCGAAATGAAAACTGTTTATTTTAAGTTTACCTTAGTTTTTTCTTTTATTTACGGGGCCAACTTCGAAGTATCAATTTGTGTGAGTGTAAACTCACCATATGGATCAAACATGTGATATTTTTTCCGTGTAACATGAGCACATTACTCTTACAGTAAAATTTAATTACGCGTTATTAAAGTGATTTGTGAGTTCAACGAATAAGTACGAACCGTTAGCTCCACTAAGACACGACTGTAATGATCATCTCAATGATTATCATCACAATCGGAGCGCATCATGTACATGACCTCTTAATTAGGAAGTCTCCTAGTTAGGAGGACCCTTCTCCTACTCTTAATTAAGAGGACTCTTCTGCTCTTAACTAGGTGTATAATGGTGATCTGTTTTCATGTGTTGAGACATTAGAGTGTAGATTGCCGAATTTGAAGACTATTCTGTCGTTTTTTTGATGGAATTATAACTTATAATGTACTTATTATATTTTCATTTAGTCGCAAACTATATTGTTAATATTTTTGTTTACTTAGAAAAGGCTCTGAAGCCTTATTATAGTAGTTAAACTATCAAACACCACCATGGTTCAGGCCTTAACGTGGCGGTGGGGCTCAGTAGCCTAGGGTGAGTCCCACCGCCACGTCAAGGCTTGAACCATGGTGGGGGGGTTACACTACTACTAATTTCTTTAGTAACAACAAAATAAGACGTTAATCTCAGGATTGCCAAAATTGATTATGATCTTCGATCTTTTTTATTTTGATATACATATATCTCATATTGTAACAGCATGGGGATCTTTTTATTCACGGGGCCCTGGGCTGCAGCCCAAAAAGCCCGTATATATATCCGCCCTTTTCTCGTATTATTATGAAATAATACCTGAAGTGTTAGACGAAATTTTGTCGTGCGCGCATGCTAGCCCTACTGGTGTGTCCTGTATGCTCCCCATCTGGACCTCAATGTTTAACGATATTCGTCTACTCGCATCTAATTACAGATTGGGATCACACCATTCTTCTATGGCCCATCAACCTATGACGGTTATGCGGGCTCAAACAATAGGAGTCGGGTACCCTTATCTTATGAGTGTTCCTTTGGATTAAGGTAGGTTAGAGTTACTCTCCAGTTTATATTTTCTTTTTTTATCTGAATCAGTCTAAGGGTAAAACGAAGATCGCTAACGAAGCTCGTTTATATATTTTGTTTAATTTATCTGTTACTCATACCAGAGCGCGTGCCAAATTTTAAGAACACACAGCCAAAGAGTGCGCGTGTGTCACATGGGTTAATCATCGTGTATTTGAGGTGTTATGATACAGAGTATAGACAATCGATGATAATTAGTAATCCAACTAATGATATAATAGTTTGTGGTCTTAAAGGCGTCTACACACGGCTCTAAAATCAGTGGCGATATCGGGACAATGGTGGTGGAGATGAAATCGTGAGCTCGCCCGGACCAATTTTTGAGTTGGAGTTGATAATAAAATTAGGGTACGATTTTCCTACACACGAGGCGATCTAGGGAGCGATCTAGGGTCCTGCTCCCCACCACTCCCCGATATTGCCACTATTATAGGGCCGTGTGTAGACGCTCTATTAAGTTATCTGGTCTTGTGAAGACCAATTTTTCACCGGAGGGAGGGAGTTTGTGTCGCGCTCCCGTCTGCATGGGTACCACCTTCCTGGTTTTTTATTCCGTCGAACAGCTTCATCTGTTTAATAAAGAACGGCAGTGCAGTGTAATTACTGACACAGAGACTTACGTCTCAGGCAACACCTGAATGTATTGCTTGGACGAGTTTTAGGGTTTACTTGTTTATGGCTTATCTGCCCCTTTGCCTATCCAACTAACATGTAAAAAAAGGAAAGTTTCATAAAACGCAAGACATGATAATCTGTATATATTTCAAACTACCAAAGTACGCGCGATATAATTTGGCTGCTCTAACGTTTGCCACAAGTGACGTCTAAAAGGTTTTTTTATATATAACGCGCGATTCATATTCTCAAGATAACAAGCTGACTTGGTATTACTATTTTCTAGGTTTTCGTTTCTCAAAATGACAAATCATTACTCCGTTGTTCGTCTGTCAAATGACAAATCTAAACGTTTTTTTTTTCTTTTACGCCCGGAAATGCTCCGAGGATCCCGCTAGGGAGGTGGGGAGTCCCCAGGCGGATATTTGGGACTCGCTCGACCCGAAAGATGGTAAGGTGGACGCAGCTCTACTTAAACCTGGCGAGTGCCACTAATGCCGCCTTTAGTGAGGTGCCCCGGATTTATTGTGGCAAACAAGGCACCTCGACGGCTAGTCAGTCCCTCAAGGGACCGACGCCACCTCCACAGAGTAGTTGTCCCGCACTACTGAACAACATCGTTGGGAGGCAACGTCGGGACAATGCAATGGGGTGAGGTTCCAATCCTCGCCCCTTGTCCCCCCTGTTCTTTTGTCCCCTCTTCTTATAAGAGGGGTACAAAGGCAGCTCCCTCGGTTCAATTTGCTTCGCCCAAGGTCCTGGGTTCACCTTAAACTACTAAGCCCTACTACCACGACAAGGCTTGAACCTTGATGGGGGTCAAATCTAAACCTACAGGGTACTTCTCAGTGACATAGAATCATGAAATTTGGCAAGAAGCTAGGCTTCCATGTACAAGAAGAAAATAACAATCCGTTAATTTGTTATCATATTGCTTACTTAATATTTTTATGGAACCACCAACGCGAGTCATGACGCATTTATCTGGTTTTTTTTTATCCTGAAAGTTGACGTTTTTGGCTTAACTTGACCAAGCAGCTTATAAAGTTATACGTATTATCGTATTAGTTGTTATTAGTTACCATACAGAGTTGTATGATTCAGCACGCCTTTGTCCTGGGATGTTTTGATAGCAAGTCTGTGTGGTCTATACACGATTAGCTATGTTAGACTGTATTTATTTATAAAGAAAGTTTAAAATTGATTAGGTCTGCCGAAGGGTACGGTTTTAGTACCATGTTTGTTATAATTTTATGGTAGGTACTCAAGATAATTGAGGGTTTTGTTGGATTTCATTCCATCATGCAGTTATGACTGATCACACCCAGTATGCATAAGAGCTAACTCTTTTCTTGAAGATCATCTTGTATTAAATGTAGTAAAGATACGTTAAATAATACAGTTTCTTTAAATTATCTGCTAACTGAATTTGTCTCACTGATTGACGAGTTTGAGGAAGAGCACAAGTCAGATTTAGTGCGGGTTGTCATCGACATATTTATATTATAAGTAATCGTTAAAGATGGCGGTAATGAACGTTAGTGACCAAAGAGCGTTGTTTCATTAGATGTGACTCTTGACGATTGTTAAAAAGTTACGTTAACGTTAACAGCCGGTCAAGCCACTGGTTAATGTTAAATATTCAAACATGGAGGGATTAGTTATACGTTTATTACTATTTTTATAAGTGGATTCAGTACTATTTAACCAATTTTTGAATTACTTGGCAGAGGAAAAAGATATTTATAAATATATTTATAAACCTATAAAACAAGGCCGACGTCGCTTGCTGTTGAATATTGACGTCCACAAATAATACGGCTATATATTGCTCATATGGACTACTAAGTGCTAACTATATAATAGTAACGAATGAACGATTACCGGTGGGAGGGAAGCGCTGTGCCGAGCTCCCGGCTGCATGGGTAACACCATCTTGCTTTGCTGTGTTTCGGAGAGAAGGGCAAGACAGGCAGTGTAATTACAGCCACCGAGACTTAACATCTTATGCATCTCAGGATAGGCAACACATAGGTGAGTTGCCTGGGCTCGTTCCAGGTAAACTAGTTTATGTTCATGGGCGACGTCGACCACTTACCATCAGGTGGCACGTTTGCCAGTTTGCCTAACCAACTAACATAAAAAAAAACGATACACTAAGATAAAGAAAGAACTAAAGATGAAGAGATGAATGGTGGCCCAATATGGAACGGAGATTTTGAAATCACTTAGTGGTGTTCCGTGAACGTCCATCAAAATCACTTGTAAATATTTATCCCACATTTCATCTTAAACAGTCATCCGAGTTCCGATTTACAAACATTATCCATCAAACAGCTTTGCTGTGTTTCAGAGAGAAGGGCAAGACAGACAGTGCAGTTAGATACTGGGAATGTGTCAGGATAGGCAATACCTGAATCCCCACGATGGTTCAGGCCTTGACGTGGCGGTGGGGCTCAGTAGCCTAGGGTGACCCCAGCACCTTGGGCGAAGCTAATTGAGCCGAGGGGGCTCTTTGTAAGAAGAGGGGACAAAAGAGCAGGGGACAAGGGGCGAGGATGGGAACCTCACCCCATTGTACTGTCACGACGCTGGGAGGGGTTGTTTTGTGGTGCGGGACAACCCCTCCGTGGAGGTGGCGTCGGTCCCTTGCGGGACTGACTAGCCGTCGAGGTGCCCTGTTTGTTTACTAGATCCGGGGCACCTCACCAAAGGCGGCATTGGTTGCACTCGCCGGGTTTTAGTGGGTAGAGCTGCGTCCATTTTCCAGCTGTCGGGCGTCGCGAGTCCCACATACCCGCGTGGGGAGACCCACTCCCCCGCGGGATGCCTCAGAGCATTTCCCGGCGTTAAAGAAAAAAAAAGGCATTCAGGAATTGCCTTTTTTTTTCTTTAACGCCGGGAAATGCTCTGAGGCATCCCGCTGGGGAGGGTCGGTTTACGGACGATAATTTTACATCATAACATAATGCTTCACAAGGCGAACGCTTAGGACGATCGTGCGTCTCTATCGCTCGTTCCGCGCTCTAGCTTGCGTGCTCAACTCAGGCGGAACGTGACACTTTACCGTGCGTGCAGCCGGCGTTCATCGATTTATAAGACGTTATCACGTAAAAAATATAGAATGAAATGTTTTTTTGGTTTGTCTGAATCATCTGTGACTATAGACATATATAAGCAGGAAAATATATTATGGTCATGAGGAGGATGTTTATATTGTAGTTGCCCTTAGGCGGGATGAAGACCTCTGTGCATAGGAATTATCTATTTTATTAGATAGCCCTACATCTAACATAGCTAACTGAATATTAAAGGAAACGATACGTGTGTTAGCGAAAAGCAAAAGTTAAGTTAAATCTTTTGTATCAACGGAAGAATTTTGTTAAAAAAGATTTTTGAAGCTTTTCTCATATGTAAAACTGCCAATAACGGCTATTTGTAAACATAAATCTTTGGACAATATGTGCTTTTTACGACGACACTATCTATTATAATCTTTATAGTTCAGATAATAGTCTTTTTTCGATTCTTTGTGTGTTCGTTTATCTTCATAACAATAATAAATCTGTGCTATACAAATTGGTCTGCTAATCTTTTCTTATCACAAAAGCTTAACGTTTCTCGACTATACCTATGAAAATGTCGCAGGGAAATGAGTATATCAGTGATTTCATATTATTATTGGATTATTGTTATATCTACTAAGTGACCTTACAATGGGGCATGTCCATAAAGGTCTGATTTTAAATCTTCGTCCTCTTCACAAACAAACTAATCCTTTTCCTACTCTGAACGTGATTCTCTACTGGTGCTTGGTACAACTTCTTCGCTCATTGTAAGGTCACTTAGTAGGTATATTAATAAACGCAAAATAATCAACAAAAATAAAATTTGTATGAAATGAGAGAGATGCATGGCCCGATTTTTATTCGGCAGTATCCACTTTATTGACATTTCACTAGACTGAGTTTAGTGAAACGACATATCACTGATTTTATATTAGTATTTTGTCATATCACTAGATTTGTTTGAAGAAGACGTCGGAAATAAGAATATTCAACATCTACCGGGATTTCGTGAAATCTCTGATTTCCTCATTTCCCTGCGACAAAAATACCCATAATATCTTAAATCTGGAAGATCTGCATTTATGAACCTTACGCATATACAATTTCAAAATATACTAATACATACATAATATAACTTCAAAATCTGGGTACAGCACTAACGGTCGAGCACAGCAGGTGTCATATAAAAATAAAGGCAAATTGAAAACAACAATTCAGATTCCCTAATTATAGTGTTGCTCACCGAATGACGGCGGGACAGAAATATCGCGACAAATGTACCTATGATCGTGCTATAATAAGATTATTATATGGGTGGGTAATGTGACGTCACAGAGTACTGATTTTAGGATTTGAACGCCCTCCTCGAATTTAAGCGAGGTCATGCCATTGGCTTAATCAGACATGCAGGTTACCTTGTAATGATTGCAACTTTAGAACTGGCATTGGCATAATATTGACGAAAAAAGAACATCTGATAAATATAGAATTTCGAAATAAATTACTTATAAAAATACCAATTGAATATTTTTCTTCTTATCTTTTTTTGAAGTCGGTTAAGGATAAGAAAATTAGTTACCTAGTTGGTAGGTAGGTAGTAATCGGGAGTTATTTGTAGGTACAATAATGGCTTCTATTGTATTCTTACGACAAAGTCACTGATAATAATATTAAGGACTATAATATGCTATTTTATAAGACATACAAGGAAATATGTAGCTATTTTAATAATTCTTTACTTTCTGACAAAAGTTTTATTTTGAACACAAACTGACTGACGAACCGACTGATTTAAGGCGAGGATGCAGACCACTACTTACCCCTCTGGGTGATGAGGTGTGGGGCGCCGCGTATGTGGTGGACGCGAGACTACGCATTATGACAATGCGGGAATTTTGAATTTTATTACGTATGTCACTCGCCGGAACTATATAGAGCTGTTCATACTTACTATCATTTCATTTTATACCGATTTTGGTATTTATCTATACAGATAAAAAATTGGAGTGCCTGATTGTAATATTAAAATAACCACTTTTTATTGAATGGATATATATCAAGGGCTTCATAACAAAGGAGCGAATACAAAATTACAGTTTTACAGGAAAGACAAAATAATGAATAAAACAAAACTAGTTGATCGTATAAGGCTGATATTTGTCATTCTTTTTCGACATAACTTACCGTCTGGTAAGACTTTTCAAATTATAGCACGCATAGTTTTTGATAAACGGTAAGTACGCCTCTTTCTTTCAACGCAATTTTGGCAACATCTACTATAATATAGTAAAAAAATTGATACTAATTTTGGGGCGTACAAAAGAGAATATTGTTTTATTGTGATGAATAAGTAATTTCTTAATAAAGTACTGTATTCTATTTATAACTATTTTACAAACATTAAGACACTTACTCCAGAGCTGTAATTATTTTATTAAAATCTAATATGATTTCTGTACGCCCTTTTGTTACCACTAAAAATATGTTGAATATCTTAAAACAACAGGCGTAGAAACAAGACATTAATTCAGGGTTAGCTTTGATTACATAATTTTAAGAACTTTCTAATTGTGTATAGCTTTCATACTTAAACCACTCAGTCTCTAACCTATTAAAAAGTATATTATTGTTAAAACACAACGTTATTTGTATTAATTTATTAAAAGTAACGTCAGCCTCATTTGCTTTTAATATTTTTTTACTTGTTAGAAATACTTAATAGTTTTCGTTTGATTGGCAGCTCCTGAAAACGATACGAAAATGAAACAAAAAAAAACAAGGTACTTGTGAATATATTGTAATTGTTGGTGGAACGTTTTTGTAAAACCTATGTGATGTCAATAATTTAGTTTCACCTTAGTGTACGTATGCCAAGTTTGCATCATCATCTTTATTGTCACACTCTGAGATAACGTGGCTGTGTGGCGATGGAACACATTGACTTGTGAAACCCTTTTTGTGTAGATGACGTAAAATAGAGTCTGTCCAGTCCTTTTGCCATTTTCCAGTAGCCCATAATAATAATATGCTGGGACAACTCACACACGGCCATCTGATCCCAAACTAGGTCTGCCTTGATGATACAATGAACAAATGATAAATACTGATATATTTTTAAATACATACATATTATAGATAAATTACACCCAGACACAGAACAAATTATCATGTTCATTACACAAACATTTGTCCTGTGTGAAGATCGAATCCACGACCTTCTGGTTTAGCAGTCAGGATCACTAACCACTAGACTAACAGGCCATCTTTGCTACAAATTACGTGGCTTAATCTTTGCAAGAAATTTGAAAACTTTGCCGTTATTGCATCAGAATCTGATGTTTTCCTCATTTTAAGGTAGTTGAGAGCAGCATATACATTGGATCGCAGAGTTTTAGACTCCAGCAGTTCTAAATTATCCTAATCACATACATAGGGTACACTACGTCAACCATCGTATTGCTTTTGTACAACTCTTCACAATAGCTTCTTTCAGCGATTTATTCTTATAGATGAAGAGATGTACCATTAATGTTATTAGCCGTGTTTTAGGCTTAAATTCTTTAGTAAGTAAATAAACTTTCCTAAATAGGTCTGCAATTTGGTACTTTAAGAAGTGTTTTTCTGAGCAAGTACTTACTGTATATTTGTCTTTATCAATTCTGAACCATTTAGCAATGGTTTGGCATAACACTTTTCATACTCTTTGCTCACCTCTGAATCTTTTAGTCCTTTGACTTTTAATTCCTTTCGTCTACGCTTCTGTTCCAAAGTTTGGTCTGAGATCAGGTATATCATTCCTATTCTTCTGTATATTCACTAAGGTGTCACTGATTAGGAGCTTCAAGCTGTTACAATTAGAGTCAGCAGTCTCGAAATTTAAGATTTCTGCGGACTTCAGTTTGTTTTCCATTGTACCAAAGTGAATTTTCTGAATGCGGTATTTCATCTGAAGTGTTAAACTTCAAGCTGAAATAGGAATGCCAGTTGCTAATTTTATTTTAAAATATAGGGAGTATTTTCCCAACAACACTTATTGTAAATGTAAAATTTTGATTGTATGTCTGTTTACGTTCAATAGCATCCTCATAAACGACACCTCATTTACGAAAATCACTAAAGCCGTTCAGTCAGCAGGAGGGGCTATAAGCGTACTTACCTACATAAATTCACCCGAATAACATTACCCTCCTTTCTCACATTCGGTTAAAAAGGAATCTGTTTGATTACCTAATAGTAGCAAAACTATAAATTCAAAAAAAATCGGTTACCGGTATCAAAATTAACTGCTTCATATACATCCTGATTCCGTGACATGGTACTTATGTTATATAAAAAAAACAGTTAACTTTAATATAATATATACGAGTACTTACTTTTTCATAAATCTCTTTTTGACTGATCTCCTTCTCGATGTTGAAATTGAGATCTTAATCTTCGTTTTATTGTTTTTGTTTGCCATTTTTGTTTAAAACACGTAAAGAAAAATTTGACATAGATCCGACCGTGACAGCGGCCAAACCGCGACTGCGGGGACGCGGGCGGCACGGTATTGCATAGGCCCGCCCGAAACAGTTGTTTTTTTTAATGGTTTTTTAAGTTTTTGTACCGAAAAAGTGAAATAAATTAAATTTGAATAAACATAGGTTACGTAGGTTGAAATGAAGAAAATTATGATATAAATTTCAAATTTAAAAGAAATATTTTTTCCTACAAATGTGTACAGGCTTTGCTTAAATTTATGCTATGTTTGGGATTTTTTATGATCGAGTCAAGTTAATCTAATCGTGTAAAAAACTTACAAGGGTTCTAGGTAATATCCTTGAATATAACATATCTTTTTTCCAGGCCGATAAATTACGCGGGAATAATTTTCCTGATTTTTTGCCAAGCGCTTCTCACTGTGTGTTTGCCAATATACCGCCTTAAATGATCAGCATCACACATAGATGATATAAACAAACTAGCTGGTGCCCGCGCCTTCGTTTGCGCAGAATTAGATTATGGACAATTCACACAACATCTTTATAAATCATCGCCTTTGTGTTATTCAGATAATATACCTTATATTATTAAAAAATTCAGTCGTTTTTGTGTGAAAGAATAAAAAACATCCATACATACAAACTTTCGCGTTTATAATATTAGGATAAACAAATTCATTCTGGACTAGCCAACCTTGCGAAAGATGGTAAGTAATTACACTGCTTTTCTCCGAAACAATGCAAAGCTGGTTTCACGGGGGGAAGAATTATGCTGTAGAACCATTCCCCGTGCCCATGGTGCTGCATATCCCTCATACCAGTGAGTTTGATGAAACGAGCTTTTTTATATAGTTAAGGTTAATACTAGCCACGAAGCAGGTGTTCGTTGAGATGTAAATCCAGTATGTCTTGAGAGCGTTAGACCAATTTATAGGCAAACGTAACACAAATCGCTGCCAACAATGTTTAAAATTTTCATATGTTACAAATTTCAAATGTTACATTTCTTGAACTAATTTTACAGATAATAAAATGGTCGATTTTTGTTATAGACTGATAAAAGTTGATATTTTCAGGTTATGTACCCTATTGTAAAAATATTATTCTCGCCTGCTTCTTTGGACAATGAAGAGCGTTTTTAAAACGCATCTCCAATTATATGTACATGTATAATATAGTTAGTACGTTCAAAGAAACTAACGTTTAAGCCTTATTACATTTATAGTAAAGATATGTATGCACCTATCACTTACGCTCTGAGCATTACAGTTTAGACTAATTGATCATTTAACAAAGCAATAATATTTGGATACCATTGCTAATTAAAGGGTTAATTGTCTAATTGCTCCTAGTGTCATGTTTGTATAGTTCCATCCTCATCCTGACATGTTTGTCTCTTTCTATGCAGATTATTTCTAGGTACTTATGCTACTATTCTAGTACGGACTTCGAGCTTTATAAAATGCGGTTTATTTAATAACCATAAAGGTTCAAATGAAGCCTTATTACCGAAATTACAATTAATCGAAATAATATATTCCGCTTTAATATAATATAATATCTATGGACACTTTTACACCACGTCAATCTGGTCCCGTGGTAAGTTCTTGAAGAACTTGTGTTACAGGTACCAGACAACGGAAATATATTTAATAATTTTATACTATACATATATTTAAGATTTTTATTATATAATACACATATTTAATACACATCCATGACCCAGGAACACAGAAAATATTTTTGTACCCTGGCGGGATTCGAACCCGCAACCTCCGGGCTTGAGCGCCAACGCGCTTACCACTGAGCCACAGAGGTCGTCATAATCATTTGATAATAATAATTATTATTATAACTAGCCTATGCTGTCCCACTGCTGGGCAAAGGCCTCCCCCAAGCTCTTCCATACATCGCGATCTTTCGCCACCGCCGGCCAGTCAGCCTGGTGTGAATCTAACATGTCACGCCATCTTTTTCGGGGCCGGCCTCGGCGACGTCGTCCATCTTCTGGCATCCAAAATGTTTGCCCAGCGGTCGGAGTGCATTCGGCTGACGTGACCTGCCCAGTCCCACTTCAGCTTAGCAGCTTTCATGCCCACGTCAGTTATGCCCGTTAATGAGCGCAGTCTGGTGTGTCGCACTCTGTCTGTTCTTTTTATGCTTTGATAATATACCATTAAAATATAAGAAACAGATCGTCGAACAAGGAAGGTATAGACGAGCTAAAAACGAAGGAATAGACCATAAAAATAAAATAATAGACCGTCGAAAAACGAAGGAATAGAGTATCAAAATCTGCCTTATTATCGTTAGTTCAACCATGTCGAACCCAGTTTAACAAGCGCTTTAACCGTGCAGTAGTTCAACAAAATCAAAGGACACAATGACATAAACTGGTGCGTAACTCTAAGTGACACATCATTACTGTCCAGAATAAACTGAAATGCAACCAGGAAACAGATATATTAGCATTGTGACATAACCGTTTCGGCGCTAAAATTAGCGCATCGGGCGCGCGCATCAGGTGCGCTGTGTTACCAGTTACGAGCGCCCGAAAATCGGGTGTTGAACTCTATCTTGCAATTATTATAACCAAAAGTGCGCACATGCACATACATTTATAGTAATTATAGTTCATACAATCATAGTATTATAACTTTTAGAAATAAGCCATGCTTTAATTTAATATAAATCATGCATTAAATTGTTTAAATTCTAACATTTAGGTTACACAAGTCGCTCATCTTTCCATACAAACGCAGAACAGTAATTACTACAATGTTTGACGTTGGCTATCAAAAACTAAAAATAATATAAATTATTTTCGTCATTATCTATGTCTGTATGTACCCAAAATCGTAAAAAAAATACCTACATTAAAAAAATACAAGCTTCTAAACTTTCGTATTTCAACACTGTTTTAGCCCAATTTTGGGCGAAAATAAATAGTCTACGGAGCACGAAAGCTCAAAAATAAAGCCCGTACAGACATAGTTTAGTTATTCAAAAGTTGAAATAAATTTATTTTTAAAAGATAAACTTAACAGTTTTTCTATAATAACTATTTTGCTAAAAAGACATTTTAGGCATGAATTATTGTGCATTTCATTCAAGCACACATGATCGCGCAATATGTCAGGTGAGATAGCATTAATTTAGTTGGAGTTCGCGCCGTCGACTTGTTCAACCTTAAAGCGTATAATATGTATGTATAAAAACCTCTTGTCACGTTGTTTGATTGACTTCTGAACTACTCGACCGATTCTGATCGAATTTTACACACTGCAAATTCTGAGATAGGATAGTTTCGGACGGATCACGGATAACATGAAGTGCATGTTATCCGTGATGATTTTTCCTGACCACTAGTACATTCTATTCTATTTTTTAGGTATTATAATTTATACCCCCCATAAGCGCGACATGTCAAAAAAGCAGTTTTCTCGAAACTGAAATTGATTTTGTTATTTATATCGCACTTATAGGTTAATTTATGTGCTCGTATATCAAGAAAAATAATAATCTGTTAGGCACATCGAATATATATCTCGATAATAATTATTTTGTTTATTATATTAATGATATTAAAATATTTTTTCTGGACCGTACCGGAATGTTTTTTTATCATCTAAACTCTAAAGTAACTGCGCGGACTTTCTCAATTAATGCTTCACTGTGGTTTAATTATGATTAATATTTATATAAAAAAAACTAAGATACGACTGTGTATTTTACAAAAATATCAGACTATTTATTTGTTACTAAGCAATTTATTTACATTTATACATTAGCCGTTGAAAGAGACTTATGCATTAAAGTGGGCGAATAGGGGCTGATAAAAATTAAACAAATGACAATCGCTAAAATGTATAGACCCTTCAGAAAAATAATTAGTATGTATTTTAAAGACACACTGAAATACAGTTTATAAACTATTATTACTAAGTTTCCTAAAATTATATCTATATGATCAGAAATGAAACGACTCGAAATCTTGGCACAATTTTGTGGATGGCTTCGACGAGCTCTGGAGAAGAAAACTCTTATGCGACCAAGAGCGCTCAGCTCTATTGTCCATATTTCTTTGAAATTTGCAGGGTATTGAGTAATAATCTCTATACAACCTATTTGATAGATTCTCCACAGATAACACACACGATGACAAAAAAAAAGCGCGTGCGCGTACAAAGTACCTACACATGTCAGAAGTGAAACTTATTTGGCAAACTAATTTTTAAATCTCGTTCATATTTATACTAATCTAAAACTCTCATCATCTTTATGGACAAAAACGTTGCACATTTTCGTGACGTTTCATCTCACTTCAAAAACTAGTTATAATGAACCAGTTTTTACGGATTTTAGCGGTTTATTTTTAAAGTTTCGAGTATTTTACAGCAACCATGGTCATGGAGTACTGAAATAACTAGTGTAATGGAAAAAGATAGTTATATACTATACCACTGGTGTATCAGCATATTTTAATAGTCTTTCTTCTTCTACGGTATCGTAGTAACTAAAGTATCGTAACTTGTAACGTACCCAAAGAACACTTCTTATCGTCTGTAAATCTGACACATATGTTTTAATGGTACCCGTCATGAAAGTTTACTGCCTTTTTTATCGTGGTGCAATGACACAAAACAATAGTGGAATGTCAGAATTATCGGTTACTAAAATTTTAATTACTAGAGTATGTGGACTGTGGGTGTAAGAACACTGAAGAATACAGAAATCATGTGTCACGAATTTCGGCAACGGCAATCATTTGTATGTACGATAAAACCTTTTGTTATATACACGAGAGGATATAAAAAATATATACTACTTTGCATAGTATAAATTAAAGTCGCTTTTTGTGTTAGTTTGTTTTTGAATCGATTTTCTCTAAACTACTTAGCCGATTTTTGCTGTTTTCACAGTTTTTTTTTTTTTTCGGAGGGATCTATGCTAATGGCCCGAAGGCCCTAATGCTTCATCGGATTAGTGTGAGCCCATTCGGCTCACTTTTGATTTATAAAGTGGGGGGTTGCCCCCCGCCTACCGTGCAGTCTGCGACCACACGGCCTCCTGGGTTGTGGTTTTCACTGTTGACTTCGTTATGAACTAGGGCAGGTGCCTAATGTAACCCTAGCATGGTTCAAGCTTTGTCGTGGCGGTGGGGCTCAGTAGCCTAAGGTGAACCCTGTAATTTGCTGGACAACCCCTCTACGGAGGTGGCATCGGTCCTTTGAAGGACTGACTAGCCGTCGAGGTGCCCTATTTTCTCAACAGATCCGGGGCACCTCACCAAAGGCGGTATTCGTGGCACTCGGCGGGTTTTAGTGGGTAGAACTGCGTCCGCCTTACCACCTTTCGGTCGCAGCGAGGCCCACATACCCGCCTGGGGAGACCCACTCCCCCGATGGGATGTCTTAGAGCATTTGCCGACGTAAAAAAAGGTTCCTAAGCTAAGAGACATTTATATTTTTATCATAGAAAGTAGAGAGAAAAGTGTATATTTCTTGACAGCGAATTAGCCCAAAAAATATTTGACCAATATTAAAAATTCTGTCACCGTTAAAATACTACGTTAACACTGAGTGGCATTGGCTGTAAAATAATCATCATCAATCCGGGTACGGCTGTAAATGTAAGTTTACGCGGGCGAAGCTGCGGGCACCGGGTAGACAAGACTGTAATAATTGAGCAGATTTCTGTCTTTGAGGCAAGTCTATCCAGTGAGAAGAGTTTTCTTTTGTTATTATTTTCTCTATATTGTTTGTTTTATGTCACGCTTATGTTCCTAATAAATAAAATGATGATAACGACGTAGGACAAAAAAAGTGCCTATAGTTCACACGACATAATGCGATTATGTTTGGAATCCTTATTAGAATAAGGTATTAACCTATTGAAGTAACTTACACTTAATTATTGTGAAGCATATTCAAAGGTTCGTTGAAAAAAAATGTCTACTTTCCAAGTTCCTTGCCTTTCCATTAAAGACTAGCTGTTGCCCGCAGTACTTCACTCCCGTTCGTCACAGTGTTATATAATAGCCTAATAGCCTTCCTCGATAAATGGGCTATCTAACACTAAAATAATCTTTCAAATCGGACCAGTAGTTCCTGAGATTAGAGCGTTCAAACAAACAAACTCTTCAGCTTTATATTATTAGTATAGATATAGTACATGAATAATCGACAACGGCTCACTTGTCCGCTGAAATCAACGTGCTCAAAATCTCGTTTCTTAGTTCTAATACAAGTTGTAGGTTTTATGTCGTAGTATGTCGTGAAGACATATTACGACATATCTGGACATACTATGGTTTCATCTATTCCAAATTGTAGTCGCTTGTATTAACTATTAAATTCAAAACATCTAGATAACAAACAAATCTACAACCTTAGTAAAGATACAGGAAGAAAAGGAGCTAGTAGGGAGGTAAATTTTTTTCGTTGATATAAATAATTTAGAGATGATTGTGTCCGTTCGTGATCGAGTGGATGAAAAAAAATGATAATGTTGATCCTAAATTACATACATATTGTAATTTCGCAAAAGTTCATTACGGATCTTATAACGGTTTATAAGAAACTTTTATAATTTTTTTTACATACTTTTCGGATACCTTTACAGCGATCCTCCCGTGAAAATGATTGTAGTCCGGAAATGTCGTAAGTGATTTAATACCACTATAAAATTCCGTTTTTATTGCAATTACTGAAATTAAAAATTTGCGAGAAAGTAGGTACTAATGTTTATGTATTTTATACGAGCCTGTAACATTTTAACGATAACATAATCTTCAAATTTATATAACTTTGTTAAGAGGACGCATTAAAAATTTTGGCGTCAATAATTTTAATTTATTTCAGTAATTCCAAAACGAATGAAAATATAACTTGGTGACCAAATAGTTCATGATAAAAACCTTATTTTGATAGTTTTCAAAACATGATTAGGTAACTTTTGTAACAGAGAAAAAAATACCAAACATACCTCTTTTTAAAAAGAGATTAACAGCATTTCAGCTATAAGCATAAGATAATTACAAATCGAATCAAAAATTATCATTCATTAAATACAAAAACCGGCAAATCAAACTCAGTAGAACGAATCTTTTCAAATATTGTATCTATACAAATAAATAAAATTGGAGTGTCTGTTTGTAATTTCAAATTTATTTATTTATTTATTCGAGAAACAAACAGTACGTTAACACAATTAAACTTAAAATTTACTTGTTTAATACATTACACCAGCAAAGTTTCCACTAAAAATTATACATACACGAATGCAGACAATAAGACGAAAAAAACAAGCAATTTAAACTACAGCTTGGTAAAAAAGAGTATGACGTGGTGACAGGTGGAACTAAATATTTTGCTAAATGGAAACCTATGATGTTGACAATACTTGGCCGACAAATACTAGATTTTGAGTATAGCTTAGTTTTTCACATTTATTTTTAACGATTTGATTTAATTATCTTACTGATTTTCCATATTATGATGAGACCTAAGTGAAAGTGGCGCCCTCATTTTTTCCATACTCTTTTTTGCCAAGCTGTATGTAACGTAACCAGTAACTACCCAAAGGAAATTAAATAAGTAATCAAAATGGAATATTTAGTTGTTTTACATTATTCTTAATCTTAGTTAAAGAATTAATGAACAAATCAAAGTCAGATTTACAATACTTGTTAAATTGGCGTCATGACCTGTGCAAAATTGAATTATGAACCTATTTTTTTTTTCTTGCTCTTGGCATGTACAATGATAGACTATAAAGTAAAAAAAAACAAACAAGTTAAACCATTAAACGAGACTACCCAAAGAAAATTAATTGTGTAAGTAATCAACATTGAATTACCAGCTTTTCACTAAATGCATATGAATGTATAAACGGTACTTACAAAAAAAAAAAATTTTTATCTGTCTTGTTTGTTCTGGCTCTCTAAAATAGCTGGACCGATTTTGACAGGACTTCACACCAGTACAGGATCACCAATCCGGATACGGCTGTAAATCTAAGTTAACACGGGCGAAGCTGCGGGCAAGTAACAAATAATATCCTGAAATGCCTGGGAGGAACGCCTTATTCCCAAGGCGTGAATTGATCGTACTGTATGTTGGTGGAAGTGCAACATCCGCCCAAGAATACGGTAACACCAGCGCATCATCAGGTATCTAAATCAAGTTGCCGGAATGGTATTCTAACTGCTCACCTGAATCCTCAGCACTTGGCACTGTTCCCGGGCGAATATAACGGGGTGCGAGATCGATATCTTCCATCTGCATAAATAGGTTTTCAAAAAGTCTTGTTAGTCATTGAAATGTATATTGTATGCATATTGCGCAGCGGCTATCGCTCGTCAATAAAAAAATAAAAAAATCGGTAATGGAAAAAAAAATATCACTTTTTTCCGAATGCCGCCAAAAAGAGGGTATTGGTTTTTTATACATAGAAAAAGACAAAATATTTAGCATTTTTATTTTTATACATATACTAGCTGTTCCTTGCAGTTTCGTCTCCCTTAAATTGAAAAAAATAGCCTAAAACCTTTGGAACAATCGGGCTATAAGGTCATAGGTTCTTCAGATTTATCAGAGACAAGTACAGCGTCGTACGTGGTAAAATCATTAATATTGATTTTATCAACGTTTTCTATTCAACCGAACTATATCATTAATACACTACATCATTACGTGATCGTGTAATGATTAGCATAACATTAAATCGCAATGAAAACTAGTGATGGGCAAAAAGACGAATGCAAAATCAGTGTTCACGCTTTCGAATAAATTGGAATAATTGTGGCGTTTAATTGTTCAGAAACGGTTTGCACGACATTTAATAACTTTGACCGTGACCGTTGTTTCCCGATGGATTGGGGAATGCTTTAACCGTGACTTCGCTTGCAATATAACAAAGGCAGCCTCATAGTCCTTAACCTATGTTTATCTCTACAACTTTGCTATTTATAAAAAAAGGACAAGACAGGCAGTGTAATTACTGGCACCGAGACTTACCGTCCTATGTCTCAGGATATAATACGTCTCCTTCTGCCAGACAGTAATGTCCTAGAAGGAGGCCGACGAGCGGGTTAGAGAGGAGGCTGCTGATGAGGCCTCCCCCCGCGGGCAATGAACAGGGGTGCGTATGCGCTTCCAGTAAAGCTCAGATTTGAAAAAAAAACTTTCAGAGTTAATTTTTATGGCGGGTTTAACCTCGGGAAACGGGACACCTGTCATTGAGTGGGCGATGTCGTCACGCGCGCATTCTCGCCATTGCGTCTTTACTTTTTGTATTAATAAATTACACACAAACATAATTGACCATTCATCCTTTTTGTGCTCAGTGTTTTTTATAAACAAGTTTAGTAATAAATGTTTTATATAAAAAAAAGTTTTATATTAAATCACAGCCAACTGATTTTTTGTCTTTGAATTTTTATCGTGATTTTTTAAATAGCTTTTTAAGGAATATTTTGCTTATAAATGTTTAGATCTTTAATATGATTATGAATTTAAACTCTTCCTAGTTCAAAGATATCGATTTTATATGTATTATTAATAATTGTTGTTTAAACTAAAGGCAGTAAGTAACATATGTTTCTCTAACCACGCGCTCGGACGTGTTATAAATTTAAATTCAATTAGTACATTGTTTTTGAATAATTAATAAGTTGGCGATGTACACGATACAAATAGATATACAATTAAATAAATGAATATTTATGGATACAATTTCCTGCTCCCATGGTATGTAAAGACGTGTGTTAAGGATACTAGAAACAGAAATGTATTTAAGAAACGTTTACTTGTAGATCTATCAATAAGTTCACACAAAAGATCAACGAGATTAGAAAAGAAATAGGACACATTTGCCTGCAGGTTGACCCGCCTGAAAAACGAAAAAAGACTATCTTGAAGCATATGACTTTCCTTAATAATAAGGCTGTCTTGTGCATTTTTTAAATAATTCAATGGAAAAAAGCTTACGGAAGCGAATGAAGAAAGATTAAGTCGATCTTCGTCAATATCTTCTGATTGTTGTACGTACCTTGAAACCTTTTGTTACACAAACACTTGAATGTAATGGGTCGTAATATCAACGGCAATACATACGAAATTCTCCACTTCCACCCACGCGGTCCAAATATACGCGCAAACATTAAATTTATCACAAGGCAACACCGGCCACACATATACTGACGACATATTGTAATTGGAATATATTTTGTCCCCTACTATCAATGAATGCCAAAACGGCTAAACCAGCGTCGAAAAGACTTATTTTAATGAACGCCAAGGTGTCATATAATATATCATTTAGTATCCTACTAATATTATAAACGCGAAAGTTTATATGTTTACTCTTTTACAAAAAAGTAGGTATTGAAGAATTTTAATGAAACTTTATAACAGTTATACATCACACAGGTTATAACTTATAAAGATATTGTGTGAATTGTCCAAAATCTAATATTGTGCAGACGAAGTCTCGGGCACCAGCTATGTTTTTATAAAGTTAATGACACTATTTTATTTGTAAATCTATAAATACTAATATAAAATGCTAAATGACTGCATACCTAATGTGAGCATTTATTTTAAAACTCAAAACGAGACATAAATATAATTCATTAGGGCGGGCCTTTCCCGATAAACGACATTTTGAATTCTGTTTTATTTAGAAACTAAGCCGATTTAAGTTTTGAAAAAAAAAATGTTATTTAACACTCCTTCATAATATTTCGGTCGTTCGATACACGATTATATATTGCTGCATTAAAAAAAATTGCAAAGATAGGCCATAATTGACATGAAAAACCAATTTTATTTGAGTAATATCAGGTTCTGTATAATAAAACTTGTACCATAATAAACCTTGTAGAAAATGTTATTAGAAACGGTCGTCAGAAATTATCGTTTTATAAATCCCTCTATTCAATTAAATAAATATGTGTTTTCACTCGCTGCCAAAGCGCTCGACGCGGTCTCGAGCTCCATACTAAATTCAGTTCTCGGACAGCCCCGCCTTACATTTGTTTTAAAAATGATGATGAGAAAAATTTTTGGGTCTGTAATGTAGTACAGAACTGATAATTCACTTTCTTGTTTTTGTTCAAAAAATGTATTTTTTTCATTTATTAATGAACATGCACGAGAAATTTGCAAAAACGGGACAATTTTGCGTCCCGGAGCTTTTATTCGGGACAACGGGACAGGCTACCGAAAAACCTAAACGGCTTATCAGATTTCTATAAAACTGTCTGAGATATAAATAAACATATACATATTATTTGGCCGGATTCGCATGTACGTCTTTAGTAAAGCTAGTAAATTATCAATAACTAGAGGTCTGTCCCATCTAAACATTTTATAGGCTATGTTACTCGTTGATAATGTGGCTTTCTTTAGGTGAAATGATTTTTGAATTCGGTTCTGTAGTTTCAGAGTATATTCAATGCAAACAAACAAACAATCAAATCTTTCCTCTTTATAATATTCTATACACTAGCTGTTTTTCGCAGCCTCGCACGCGTTATAGCTGCATCCGGATTGATAATGATTTAATTCTTATAGCGTATGTTAATCAGGGATGATGTAGCATACCCACCATGGTTCAGGCCTTGTCGTGGCGGTGTGGCTCAGTAACCTAGGGTGAGCCGCTGCACCTTGGGCGAAGCTAATTGGGCCGAGGGGGCTCTTTGTACCCCTCTTATAAGAAGAAGGGACAGAAGGGCAGGGGGAAAGGGGTGAGGATGGGAACCTCACCCCATTGTACTGTCCCGACGTTGGGAGGGGTTGTTCTGTGGTGCGGGACAACCCCTCTGTGGAGGTGGCGTCGGTCCCTTGCGGGACTGACTAGCCGTCGAGGTGCCCTGTTTGTTTACTAGATCCGGGGCACCTCACCAAAGGCGGCATTGGTGGCACTCGCCGGGTTTTAATGGGTAGAGCTGCGTCCACTTACCAGCTGTCGGGCGCAGCGAGTCCCATATAGTCCCATAGCGTGGGGAGACCCACTCCCCCGCGGGATGCCTCAGAGCATTTCCCGGCGTTAAAGAAAAAAAGAGGGATGATGTAGCATTCTAATGTCTTCTTATTAATCCTTTTATTTTATACGATAGTCCCGCGGTTTAGGCGTCCCCGAATTATAAAAAAACTTTCGTCTAAAAGTAGCCATTGAGTTCTTAAATTTAAAAATAATTATTTTTCCAAATTCGACTAGTATTAGTGTTGCCACACATAGATTTTAAATGGTATTGTAATATTATTTTTAATTGATATTTTATTTTTTATTATGTTTTACGGATTTTATTAGTTTATTCCAATGTTGGTTAAGCACGGATGGATTTTAGTTGTTTTCTTTTAACGCTGCTATATTGTCTTGTGCATAAATGTCAAAATGTATGATAATTAAAAACCTAAACTCTAAAAATATACGCGAGAATTCAAAATGGGGCGCCACACGCCGCGAATTCAGGTGAAGTATTTTATTGGGATAATCTATAAATACGGACTGTTAAAAGTCAACCAGTCCGGGACAGATACGTGCTATACACGCACTGCGGGATGTGAACGTAGATGTTTACTACGAAAATCACGTAGTGCGTAAGTATCATCATTATCAACCTTTTGAGTATTTTATATAGATACTTTTTTATTAATTTGGGTGTAAATAGGCGCCTTTTTATATTATGTCTGGCAAACCGGTACAATCATTCATTACTTGGTATCATTGATCAATTCACAAAAACTATTGCTGGCTCAAAAAATATTTATCAAATTGCCAAAAACTGAATATGTACTTGTGTATAACTATTTCGGTGATCCTGTCGTTGTAATAGCAGATAAGAATAATAAAAGAATGTAAACCAAAAAGAAACCTACAAGGATTTTGGCTTGTCTAAAAATAATGTAAACGTGTACATAAAACATATATTCTGTTTTTGATAACTAATTCAACAGACTAGCTTATTTATCTCTGTGTAGATACCTAATACCTATATCTTAAATGGAAAGCGCTGTTTTAAAAATGTATAAGATCATACATACATATAGTGATGTTCCACATCAGCACACGACGTCGCGCAAGTGGAACACGCAACGGTTGACGTTTATACATAATAGTAATTTTCCTATTAATAATAAAGTACCTATTTGACTTTTACCGCGTTTGTATATCATCATCATCTCGCCTCTATCTGTTCACTGCTGAACTTAGGCCTCCCTTAATGAACGTCAAGACGACCGATCCCTTACCACTCGCATTCAACACGGACCGGCCACCGCACGGAGATCGTCTTCCCACCTGGCCCATTGAGGGGATAGGGAAAAGGAGGGCAACGCATCTGCATAACATCTAGTTGTGCGGATGTATATGGGCGTCCGTACCATAAGGCTCCGAGTGCTCGTTTGCGCCAATATGACATTTAAAAAAAAACCTGCTTAATGGTCGACCAACACTTCGTCGTGGCCTCCACTCTTGAAACTTATTGGGCCATCGGCCGTCCGTTCTCCGGAGTGTGTGACCAGCCCACTAGCTGCTACTTTAACGAGCTTATTCTTTGCGTGATATACCTACCTTATACCTATCTATACAGATAAATAAAATAGGAGTATCTGTTTGTAATATTAAAATAACCGCTTTTTACTAAATGCGTATAGATATATGTACGGTACATAATATACCAAAATAACATATTTTACAATTTTTGTCTGTCTGTCTGTTTGTTCCGGCTAATCTCGAAAACGGCTGGGCCAATTTTGATGGGACTTTCACTAGCAGATAGCTGATATTACAAGGAGTAACTTAGGCTATAAAAATGACCATCATCAATTCGGGTACGTCTGTAAATCTAAGTTAACGCGGGTGAAGATGCGGGCAACGGCTAGTATTACAATAAAAAGAAAGTATTTTATTCGTTATATAATAAACTTGAAAATTAGTGCATATAAACAATTAATATTAAAAAATATACACACGAACATATAACCTCCTCCTTTTCGAAGTCGTTTAAAATTATTAACCAGCTGTACGCACGACGGCTGATCAAGCTATACAAAACCAGTTTATGAGGATCTCTTATTGTACAGAAAATATATAAAAAACGAGGCCACGTTATACTGGAAGGAAAGCTTGATTTGCCGCCGTGTGTCTGCGGTTTCAGTTTTCACCAGCCTCAAAAATGAAAAAAAAAAACCAACCAAATATATAGCCTTCCTCACTAATTAGGCTATCTAATGCAACAATTTTTTTTCACATTCCTCTGGTAGTTTCGAATATGAGCTCGTCCAAACGAACAAACGCTTTGTTTTAGTATAGATCGCGTTTCGGCATGCATAAAAAACCCTAATGCCTCTAATACATTACATTGTTACACGTGAAACAACCAAATAAAATCAGTCAAGTGCGAATCTAGGCCATGCACCAAATACCTACGTAACCCAAATTAATTAACACATTAAAAAATATGTTTGTGTGTTCCATAACTTTCTAAATATCCTTCACTGCTTTATAGTAAAAGTAGCCTGCAGCTTCGCCCGCGTTACTCAACTCCTATAAGTCACAGCGTGATGTTATATAGCCTATAGCCTTCCTCGATAAATAAGATGTCTAACACTGAAATAATTTTTTAATTCGGACCAGTAGTTCCTGAGATTACCGCGTTCAAACAAACAAACAAACTCTTCAGCTTTATAATATTAGTATAGGTTTAATTTACACATGGTTTTTATCTGTAAGAAAGGAAAAGTTTTAGACGTCCAAGCCACACTTATTTCTATTTTTTAAGTTATAAGTTTGTCGGTGAAATAAAACTATTAAAAAATCTACTATCAGCTTAAACAATATGATCAATAAATGAAACATAGTGTTTGTTTAACAGAAACTTATTGTTTTACTTAACACGTTTGAACAGTAACAGCGAAGAAATAATGAGTTCACTGACCCTATTAGTGGTAGATATGAAGACGAGTGATGACAAATTATTATTGACAAATCACTGAGAACCTAATTCAAAGAATTCCTGGCCATGTAGGTCTCGGGGAAATTCTTATTGTTTCGCAGAATTTTTACTCAAGTTGTTGGTACAACGGTATACTACCGACGTTTTCTTGTCATGACTTTATAACATGTACATCATATAACATGTACATCATAACACTGATCATAACATACATGCATAATTATTGTCAAAAGGGTTTCAAAAATTAAGTACTTTTCTGGAGGTTTTTTTTTCTTTAACCCCGGGAAATGCTCCCCGCGGGGGAGTGGGTCTCCCCAGGCAGGTATGTGGGACTCGCGGCGCCCAAAAGGTGGTAAGGTTCGTTCGCAGCTCTAACCACTAAAACCCCGTTAATACCACCAATGCCGCCTTTGGTGAGGTGCTCCGGATCTGTTGAGCAAACAGGGCACCTCGACGGCTCGTCAGTCCCTCAAGGGACCGGCGCCAGCTTCACAGAGGGGTTGTCCCGCACCACAGAACAACCCCACAAAACATCTGGACAGTACAATATGAGGTTCCCATCATCGCCCCTTGTCCCCCTGCTCCTTTGTCCCCTCTTATAAGTGGGGTACAAAGAGCATCTCCTTCGGCTCAATTTGCTTCGCCCAAGGTGCTGGGTTCACCTTAGGCTACTGAACCCCACCGCCACGACAAGGCTTGAACCATGGTGGGGTCTGTTGCCTATCCTGAGACATAATATGTTAAGTCTCGGTGCCAGTAATTACACTGCCTCTCCCGTCTTTCTCTCCGAACACAGCAAAGCTGTTTTACGGGAGAAACAAGCAAGATGCAGCCGGGAACACGGCACAGCGAATTTCTCTCACGGGTTACTAATAGGAGTGTGCTATGCACCCAGCATTTCTTTGGCGGATAGGATTCGAAACGAAGATATTGGCCTGAGAACTAACGTTACCGATATCAGGCGAAGAATACGTTGAAGTGGCAGTGGGCAGGTCACACACTCTCGAGAAAAGGTTCAAGAGTGGAGGCCGCGTTTATGTAGTGCGTCTTGCTGGTTAAGAAGAATGTGCTTGCTGCCCCCATCTGCATGGGTACTATCATCCTTATTCTCGTTTAAAGCAGCTATGCAGATGAGTTGACTCGCCTTAACACATTGACACCTAGTCTTGGTTGATGATGTTCGTTGACTTTTTTCCATCAAATTACTCATCTGTCAATTTGCCTATCCAAATAAAACACAGGAAAAGACATAGTTTAGACCTAGACTCCCGTCTGCATGTGTACCTTGCTCATATTTTCTTTTGTACAACAACTTTGTTGTTTTCGGAAAGAATGCAGAGGCAGGCAGTGTAATTACCGGCATCGAGGCAACGGCTGGCAATGCATGAATGAGCTGCCAGGTGCACTTATGATCGTCGCTGACTGTCATGTGGCTCTTCTGCCCGGTTCGGTAATGAGTAATCTATATCTATACAGATAAATAAAATTGGAGTGTCTGGCTGTAATATTAAAATAACCGTTTTCTACTAAATGCATAAGGATGTATACACGGTACATATACCAAAATAGCATTTTTTTACAATTTTTGTCCGTCTGTTTGTTCCGGCTAATCTCTGAAATGGCTGGGCCGATTTTGGCGGGACTTTCACTGACAGATAGCTGATAGTATAAAGAGTAACTAAGTATATAAAATAATCATCATCAATCCGTATACGGCTGTAAATGTAAGTCAACGCGGGCGAAGCTGCGGGCAACAGCTAGTATAGAAATAAAAACAATGTTGGTGTTTAGTTGCACGGACCAAACGAGGTGCTATATATACTTTGGTGTACTCATAACATTTAAATGCTAAATACATAAATAACTCGGTCCTAGGTCACTTCGTATCTTTATCAACATGTGTCGCATTTATATTTTGAATGGTTACAAAGTTTATTTATTGCGGGATTATAGATAAAGAAAAGCTTGGTATTAAATCAATAACATGTATAGACGTTGCCCTTGTGTTTGAATGTGTCTGAATGTAAAAATATATTTGTCTTTATTAATAACCAAAGAATATATTATTAAGTATTTTATAGTTTAACGTTAATAGTACTTAAAGGATTTTACTTAAAAAATCCAGCTTTTTAGGGTTCCGCAGCCAAATGGCAAAAAACGGAACCCTTGGGTTCCGTTTCGTCATGTCTGTCTGTCCGTCCGTATGTTACAGCCACTTTTTTCTGAAACTATATGAACTATACTGTTGAAACTTGGTAAATAGATGTATTCTGTGAACAGCATTAAGATTTTTACACAAAAGTAGGAAAAAAATCTGGGGTCCCCATACTTAGAACTGAAACTCAATTTTTTTTCTTCATCAAAGTCACGTGTTATCTATTGATAGTTCTTCAAAAATGATATTGCGGTTTCTAATATCATTTTTTTCTAAACTGAATAGTTTGCGTGAGAGGCACTTCCAAAGTGGTAAAATGTGTGTCCCCCCTGTAACTTCTAAAATAAGAGAATCATAAAACAAAAAAAAAATATAATATATATGATGTACATTACCATGCAAACTTCCACCGAAAATTAGTTTCAGATCTAGTAAAGTAGTTTATTTTAATCTATACTAATATTATAATACTAAAGAGTGTTTGTTTGGACACGCTAATCTCAGGAACTACTGGTCCGTTTTGAAAAATTCTTTCAGTGTTAGATAGCCCATTTATCGAGGAAGGCTATAGATTAACATCACGCTGTGACTAACTGTAATTAAGTTGAGTATGTTAACGCGGGCGAAGCTGCGAGCAATAGCTAGTACGTCATAAATCGTTCAGCGCAATTTACCTTTCATTCTATCAACTCAAATATGTAAAAAAACATTTAATTTCATAAACAAACCATATTTTCTGTTAGTCTAATGTTTGTATATTATGTAATGGTACGGAACCCTTCGTGCGCGAGTTCGACTAGCACTTGGCCGGTTTTTTAAATCTGCTTATCAATGTTCGACGACCTCTGTGGTTCAATGGTTAGCGCGTTGGCGCCCAAGCCGGAGGTAGATGGTTCGAACCCCGCCAGGAAACAAAAAAGTTTTGTATGTTCCTGGGTCATGTATGTATGTGTATTAAACATGACGTGTATTATTTAATAAAAATCTTAAATATATGTATAGTACAAAAGTAACCCGTAACACAAATTCTTCGAAAACTTACCACGGGACCAGATTGACGTGGTGTAGAAGCGTTCATAGATATTATTACGTTATATTTTGCATTTTTGTTTCGGAGGGACTTAGCATACATTAAGTGTTGATGATAGTGTATAAGAAGTAATAGAAAATCTCTGCAAAATCTTTTTCTCTGTACGTGCAACAGGTTTCTTACGGCTTTCGCGCATGCTACCTTAACGGAAACACAAGAAATACTACCGTTTATTTAATTGACACTTCTCTTATCACGAGCCTTCACCCGTGACGTCCGTTTCTAGTATTCTATGGAATAAAATACAAAAAATTTAATTCAGTATTTTTGTATTACAAATGGTGCCAACCCTAGAGTATACATAATGTATTGAGCGCGCATCACTAAGTATGAACTGTAAGCACAGGTATGAACATAGACAAAACCATTGTCTTGGAAACGTTCAATCAGTGTCAAAACAACACGCGCTTTCATCATATTTGTTTTTATGTTCAAATGGTGAAATATGAAGTGCCAATTTGTAAGAATGATTCCTGAAAGCAAAATAAAAAAGAGCAATAACATTTCTGTTTTGGTATTTATTGAGGGGTGCCTGTGTTCAGCAGTGGATGGATAGAGGCCCATGGTGATGATGAAAGTCCTAATATAAAAAATAGATATTTTTTTAATGCATTACGCATGGAACGTCGCTCTCACAGCGCTTTACCGCAATAAATATAATAATAAATAAATAACGCAATCTGCGTACGATCGGCACAATGAAGCGGCGGCGTGAGAGTAGCGATCATATATTATCTAAGGTGCCAACAAATTATCTTTTGTCAATTAAATCTACCACCGGTTCCAACGCGAGCCCGCTTAGAATAACCAAACTGAGTATCAGTGTATGAGTACACTTTTGAACATAATCATAAACAGAATCTGCTAGAGAATTTAAAGTTATTTGCCATATTGTGGCATAGTCGCATATTCTAACAAAGAATTGGTGGCTCTCTGCCGTAGTCTAATAGGTATGATGCCTGCCTATATCCTATATTAAACAGATTTCTTATGGGATGAATAGAAGTGCAGGATGCAGGAATTATCGTTAGGCATACTTTCATTTTTATCTACTCAAAAAAAAAAAAAAAAAAACAGCCACAGCTATGTAATATAAGAAAGAGTATTTAGTATTATTACCGATTACGTATTATAGGGGCTGATGATGATGATGATGATGATGATTAATTCACAACATGAATGAATAAGTCAGGTCATCAAAAAGGTCATTGCCGGGTGATATTAGCAAGATCTCTAACAGGCGACGTTTACACATAAGCCACCTGATGGTCAATGTACTATTAGATGGTCTGCTATCTATTTTCACAATTTACAAACTTAACAATAATTATTAATTACTTTGTTACAGAAGTGAAGTAAACGGCGATGGCTACTACCACCATGGAGGCGTCCCAGAGTCTCATCCAGTCGGAGACGAGGATGCACAGTTACCAGGAGGTCACAGAGACGCGCCAGGTCAAGAAGAAGACCAAAAGTAGTAGACGGCACAAGGAAGAGGGAATAATATCAGTTGTGAGTATCATAAAAATCTACTAGCAGACTAATCCACAGGGTATAGAAAAGACCGGTAACGCACCGGCACGTCCTCTGGTTTAACGGGTGTATATGTCGCTGATCATTTACCAGCGAGTGACCTGATTGTCCGTTTTTCTTCTAAATAAAAAAGGTAACAGGGGCATACTATGCACACAGGACTTTGTAGTTTGGCTATTAAAAAAAGGCTATATCCAATAGTAAATGGATAGGAACTGATAGTGATGGTGAAATCATGATTATATCTATGTATATTACATGAATATGGTGCTTACTTTCACTGTGAAATGAGCATGACGAGGTGGCCGAGTGGTTAAGGCGTTGGACTGCTAATCCAATGTGCTCTGCACGCGTGGGTTCGAATCCCATCCTCGTCGATACTTTTTTCGATATTAATATTTTTTGTTTTGCATTTTTATTTAATATTTTTATTAATATAAAATAATAATATTCTATTCATGATTTTTTTTATTATAAAAATTAAATATTTTTATATGATCCCAATTTTTTTATGTTTCTAGTTTCTACATTAAATATAGTATCCCACATAAATAATCATAAATTAGATGGATGAATAGAGTATCCATCTAATTTATGTTAATTATCATTAAGCTTATACTTGTGTAAAATGTGACTGTGCGTATTTGAAAAATTATCGGGAAAATTGTCCTCGCATTTCCTGTTGACACTCTTAGACTATATTGACGTTTTTTGGGTCTACTAACAACACTAGAGTCCCTGGAAAATAATATATGACATATGTGTTATAACTTGAAACTTTTTTCCAATCGAAAAGCTCGTAAGTTATCCAAGCCAACCTGGAACCCCGGAACACTGATACTGTGTACTGAAGCTTTGAACATATAACCGGAATAGAGTGATAATGTTATTCGTTTTGTATGAAATCAAATTTCCCCAAATGTTGTGCTGCGACGCTGCGCTGGTTCTGCGCTCTCATTGGCTGAGTGATGAACATTGATGGATAATTGGCCAATAGGACGTACATACATATC
The DNA here is from genome assembly GCA_963853865.1 of Helleia helle. Classification (NCBI taxonomy): domain Eukaryota; kingdom Metazoa; phylum Arthropoda; class Insecta; order Lepidoptera; family Lycaenidae; genus Helleia; species Helleia helle. Next base: position 9,542,702 of record OY971434.1, read on the forward strand.
ACTGGTTGGTTGAATTGGTCCGGTTATATGTTAGTTACGCCTTTTCTTTCACTTCTATCGTCTAGTCTTTCCTTCTTAGTCTACTACCTCCCTAGAACACTGATGTGTGTTATAACTTTTGACTTCCATTTCAGTCAAAACTTTAGACTCTTTCTTTTTCTCTTTTCCAGTCAAAGAGCTCTGAGAAGCTGTGCAAGAAAATGAAGGCGGAATGCGAGAACCCAGCGTGCGCCAAGTGCTCCCGGCCTGTCTACGCCATGGAGCGGGTGAAGGCTGAGCGCCGCACCTGGCACAAGGAGTGCTTCAGATGCGTGCAGTGCAACAAGCAGCTCACGTGAGGACATATTATATAGTTTCATCTAAATAGGGCTGGTAAAAAAAAAAAATTTCGTTAGCGTATACAAAAAAACAAAATAAACTTATTTCTTGATCTTGATCCTGCTTATTTCTTGTGAAGCAGCTTTGCTGTGTGTTGGAAAGAAGAGCAGGGCAGGCAGTGTAATTACTCTGCCACCGAAACTCACAATCTAAAATCTCAGAGGCAACACATGAATAAGTTGCCTGGGCTAGTTCCAGGGAATCTAGTTTTTGTTCATGGGCGACGCTAACCACTTATCAACAGTGGCTCGTACAACGCCACGACAGCTAACATAAAAAAAATCTGTTCCCCGCGATTTCATCTCTTGCAACTTCACTTTCTTTACTTCCTTACATTCATCCAGGGCTTGGGACAGTGTCCCCATCATGGCCTTGACGTGGCGGTGGGGCTCAGTTGCCTAGGGTGAGCCCAGCACCTTAGGCGAAGCTAATTGAGCCGAGGGCTAATAAAGCTAATGTTTGTACCACTCTTATAAGAAGAGGGGACAAAAGAGCAGGGGGCAATGGGCGAGGACGGGAACCTCACCCCACTACGTTGGGAGGGGTTGTTCTGTGGTGCGGGATAACCCCTCTGGAGGTGGCGTCGGACCCCTGAGGGACTGACTAGTCATCGAGGTGCCCTGTTTGCTCATTAGATCCGGGGCGCCTCACCAAAGGCGGCATTGGTGGCACTCGCCGGGTTTTAGTGGGTGGAGCTGCGTCCACTTACCAGCTTTCGGGCGCAGCGAGTCCCACATACCCGTTGGGGGAGACCCACTCCTCCGCGGGATGCCTCAGAACATTTCCCGGCGTTAAAGAAAAAAAAAGGGCTTCGAACAGTGTATGTTAAGTTCGGTTAAAATCGCTCATATTCGTCGACGACGTTAAACACTTACCATGAGATGATTCGTCTACTAAAATAATAATAGTATCTACATAATATCCGTTTTGTTACAGCGTGGAGACGTACCAAAGTGACCACACCACGTTGTACTGCAAGCCGCACTTCAAACAACTGTTCGAGCCCAAACCGGTGGACGGTGACGACGAGACTGACGGTAAGGTTACCATTACCACTCTGAGTATAGCAGCGACCCTTAGACTGTCGTATCTGAGGGCACGGGCCTCCTCGAAAATAGACGAGCGATTTTGTTAAGCAAAAAAATATTTTGAATCTGGTCTTTTATCTGCTATCTATATAACATTCTGATTGGACTGTGATCAACTTTATGCTTGTTTATATAATTACTAGCTGGCGCCCGCGACTTCGTCTGCGCAGGATAAAATTTTAGTTATTTTTTATAAAAAGTATCCTATGTTACTTCTAATACCTCCAAGAATATGTGTTCAAAAGTTTCATGATGATCGGTTAAGTAGTTTTCGCGTGAAAGCGTAACAAACATCCACGCTTTCACATTTATAATATTAGTAAGGATTGGCAGATGGTAGGTATAGGAACGTCTCAGTGAATTATAAAAGATTGCACAATACACGTATACATATGATGATGTTATATTGACCCTTATCCTTCTACTACTCATTAGATGATTTAAACATTGTTTTTCTTAATTAAAATGTTCTGTACTCTCAATTACGTACAATTATAGTTAATTAATAGAAATAACAATACGCGTTCATGAATAAAACAGAGTTCTTAGACATGATACATAGGCTAATTGGCAATTCCTAGGACTAATTCACCTAGTAGGAGGAAGCACAGTAGGAAGTATTGATTCTATATATCTTGATTTTAATCTCTTACATAAACGAAAAAAATAAGTGTTTAAAACGAGTTATATACATACTAGGGATATTACGGAAGTGGTAACATCGGAACCGAAGTCAGATTCGTAGTTTTTGAGCTATCGGAGGCAAATGAGAGATCTTAGAGCAGTGATGCCATTTTTTTAGTAAACAATAAGCAATTCGAACCATAAAAAAACAACGGGACAGATTACCGAAAAACTTGTTCGATCGCGTAGCCTCCTTCGCCCTCCGATTTAAAAGTATCGGAAACGAAGTAAAGTCGGAGGTCGATCGGAAGTTCCGACCTTTCGGAATCGGAGCCGTCCGTAACGTCTTTAAGAGATACCATGTATTTCAAGATCGTTATGGCTTGGTCTGTAGGTCTATTATTTCATATAGTTAATACGAGAAAAGGGGTAGAATTTTTTTTGTCGAGACGAGAAAATCTAGTATAGAAAAAAATAATATTATTTTTTGGCAGGTTGACGTAGATAGTAAATATAGGAGGTACAATAAAATCTTTAGTAGTAGTCTATTAAACTGAAAATTTAGAGAAATGATGGAATATAGAAATGAGAAGTACAATCTCAGTATGTGTCCGTCGACAAGTATTAAATAAGGGTGGCGCCACAGTAGCAAGAGGGTAAATTGAACGTGTGTGCCAAGAAATTATGTTCACACACACACACACACATTAATGTATACAAATACCATACCCTGTTACTACACTAGCGCCATTGTGGATGATTTTTGAACTAGTTATATATAACATCAGCTAGACACTTTCAACTTTTATCCCATATGATCTGATTCTCATTACCTCTATTCTCCATTAAAGATACTTTACTTCGAACTACCCCAATTAATTTTAGTTTGACTTTGACAATTAGAGGAGAATTAAATATAACACTAATTTTAGACTTTAATAATTTAGAATACTGAGAAACAAAATATTCTTTTTTTAAATACACTAGATAATTTCAGTCTGACTTTGACAATTGAATAGTAATTAATATATTACTTTCAGCTGCGCCGAGAAAACATAAGATGATAATATGTGAGAGCAATCCTGTGGAGTTACCGCCGGATGTTGTTAGAGGTGAGATATTTTTTGTATTTTATCAACGAAGCTTCCAAAAGCCGAGTGACTATTAAAATAGGCTCGTTTGAAAACAACGTTGCGAACCGATGGGAGTGATGCGCTTGTGCCGCGCTCCCGGCTGCATGGGTACCACCATCTTGCTTGTTTCTCCCGTGAAACAGCTTTGCTGTGTTTCAGAGAGAAGGGCTGGACAGGCAGTGTAATCTATACTAATATTATAAAGCTCAAGAGTTTGTTTGTTTGAACGCGCTAATCTCAGGAACTACTGGTCCGATTTGAAAAATTCTTTCAGTGTTAAACCCACTTATCGAGTAAGGCTATATAACATCACGCTGTGACATATAGGAGTTGAGTAACATCTTATGTGTCAGGATAGACAACACATAAATGAGTTACCTCCTTTTTTTCCTTTAGCGCCGGAAAATGCTCTGAGGCATCCCGCGGGGATGGTGGGGATATAAATGAGTTGCCTGGGCTAGTTTCAGGCAAACTATGTTATGTTTATGGCCCCACCATGGTTCAAGCCTTGTCGTGGCGGTGGGGCTCAGTAGCCTAAGGTGAGCCCAGCACCTTGGGTGAAGCAAATTGAGCCAAGGGAGCTGCTCTTTGTACCCCTCTTATAAGAAGAGGGGACCAAAGAGCAGACGGACGAGGGGCGAGGATGGGAACCTCACCCCATTGTACTGTCCCGACGTTGGGAGGACTTGTTCTGTGGTGCGGAACAACCCAACGTGGTGTGATCGTTAAAAAATATTTATCATCATCAGCCTCTATCCGTCCACTGCTGAACATAGGCCTCCCTCAATGAACGCCAAGACGACCGATCCCACGTCACTCGCATCCAACATGGACCGGGCACTGCACGGAGATAAACTTCACACTGAACTCAGACCTATATCCAGTATAGTAAACCTAAATATAAATCATTATATCCTCAAGTTAGCAACCCCATCACATATATAAGACCTTTTACAAGAACATTGATATTTAATAATAATAATAATATCTATGGACGCTTTCATACCACGTCAATCTGGTCTCGTGGTAAGTTCTCGAAGAACTTGTGTTACGGGTACCAGACAACGGAAATATATTTAATACTTTTATACTATACACATATTTAAGATTTTTATTATATAATACATATATTTAATACACATCCATGACCCAGGAACACAAAAAATATTTTTGTTCCCTGGCGGGATTCGAACCCGCAACCTCCGGCTTGAGCACCAACGCGCTTACCACTGAGCCACAGAGGTCGTCAACTTTTGAGATACTGTATTATAAATAATCTTAATTTTTAATCCAACAATTGACACACAAATTATCGATGATCGTTTGACAGACAATCTGATTTTTTGTCCCTAGCGTCTGACAAGCCCGACCTAGGACTGGAGGAGCTGGCGTCCCTGGACGTCAAGTCCCGGTTCGAGGTGTTCGAGAAGAAGGCCAAGGGGGAGGAGGAGCCGGCCCCCCTCGAGCCCAGGGGCCCAAGGGAGAAGAGCACCGCGCTCCTGTCTAAGTTGGCCAAGTGAGTCTTTTTAGAACTTTTCAAAGAGAGAAATTTCCAGTCACTGGACGCTCGAAAGATTGAAACATCTATGTTAAGAATAGAATTCATAATTAGGAAGAAAACCTACCTGTTCTCTGTAAAGTACCTGTTCGGCTTACGGACGGTAATTTTGGAAATACGCTCAGGAGGAACGTGACACTTTTTCGTGCGTGCAGCGGTGTTCCTCGAATTGTAACACGCGTGTATAAAAACGGTACATATATGACAAATCCATGCTGTGGCCTGTTTGTTGTCGCGGCTTTGTCAAGGCGCGCTTATAGATGCCTCACATTAAAAATAATTCTTTTGCCTCTTATTTATTGCATGCATTATTTAAATTTGTAAAATTTATTCAATTAAGTGATTTTTTTGTTTAGTCATTAATTCAGCGCAAGTTGCTTAAAGGGGGTTTATAATAAAACGAAAAATAAAATTAAGTAGGTTTTATCCGGTTATTTTCAGGTTTTCATCATTGAATGTGGTTCTATATTAGTAAAATTAGTAAATATTAATAAAATACAGAAAGTTGTCTAATTTTATTTTATAAAACACAAACAAAACTACTTTCTGTGTTTGTGAACAAAATTATTTTCTGTGTTCCTGGGTCTCATGGATGTGTTAAATATGTGTATTATATGATAAAAATCTTAAATATATGTATAGTATAAAAGTATTAAATATATTTCCGTTATCTGGTACCCGTAACACAAGTTCTTCGAGAACTTACCACGGGCCCAGATTGACGTGGTGTGAAAGCGTCCATAGATATTATATTATTATTTATTATATTAGACGAAATTGCTTTTATTTCCTTAAGAGTACAGTTTTTGATTTTTATGTTAGACCGTTAACGAGCTTCTTATAACGAGTAAATGGAGTGAATTAGACCTTACATGAACATATACGGGTTCATTAGAGATTGGCCCAGATGTAGTTGCCCCACCATGGTTCAGGCCTTGACGTAGCGGTGGGGCTCAGAAGCCTAGGGTGAGCCCAGCACCATGGGCGACGCTACTTGAGCCGAGGGGAACAAAAGAGCAGGGGGCAAGGGGCGAGGACGGGAACCTCACCCCTGTACTGTCCCGACGTTGGGAGGGGTTGTTCTGTGGACAACCCCTCTGTGGAGGTGGCGTCGGTATCTTGGGGGACTGACTAGCCGTCGAGGTGCCCTGTTTGCTCATTAGATCCGGGGCACCTCAACGAAGGCGGCATTGGTGGCACTCTCCGGGTTTTAGTGGGTAGAGCTGCGTCCAGCTTTCGGGCGCAGCGAGTCCCACATACCCACGTGGAGGAGACGCACTCCCTCGGGGGATGCCTCAGAGCATTTCCCGGCGTTAAAGAAAAAAAAATCGGACAAGTGCTAGTCGGACTAGCGCACGAAGGGTTCCGTACTATTACATAATATACATAATTAGACACTTTAACAAACAATATGGTTTATGTAAAGGTAAATTGCTGTTTACGATTTATGACGCATTAAAAAAAACTACTTACTAGATCTCGTTAAAACCAATTTTCGGTGGAAGTTTTTATGTAATATACATCATATTTTTTTTTAGTTTTATCATTCTCTTATTTTAGAAGTTACAAGGGGGGGATACACATTTTTCCACTTTGGAAGTGTCTCTCGCACAAACTATTCAGTTTAGAAAAAAATCGTACTAGAAACCTCAATATCATTTTTAAAGACCTATCCATAGATAGGTTACTAGTACACGTATTAGTTTGATTAAAAAAAATATTTTGAGTTTCAGTTCTAAGTATGGGGACCCCCAAATTTTTTTGTTTTTTTTTCTACTTTTGTGTCAAAATCTTAATGCGGTTCACAGAATACATCTACTTCCTAAGTTTCAACAGTATAGTTCTTATAGTTTCTGAAAAAAGTGGCTGTGACATACGGTCGGACAGACAGACAGACAGACATGACAAATCTATAAGGGTTCCGTTTATTTCCATTTGGCTACGGAACCCTAAAAAGATGTAAGTAGTTACTGTCTCATGATGTTAGCGACCGTCAAAAGTACAATGTATACGTACTGTATATTGCTTATTTGTGGTCAAACTGCTGATTTTGATACGGATTGTTGTTACGATACGCTAAAAACAGGTCACGGATTAGATATGGATTTCGAACTGGCTTGGTGATTGATCTGTTTTAAATTGTGACCTTCAATTATACCAGGCTGCCTATCGGTACTAAAAAATATTCTAAATTGTCAGCGTCGAGCATATAACCGGAATAGATCGGTAATGTTGTTTTTGTATGAAAATTCCGCCAAATTTGTGCTGCGACGCTGCGCTGGTTCTGCGCTCTGATTGGCCGACTGATGGCCATTGATGGTTGGTTGAATTGCTGAACTTGAATTTGATGACCTCTGTAGCTCAATGGTTAGCGAGTTGACGCTCAAGCCGGGGGTAGCGGATTCTAATCCTGCCAGGCAACAAAAAAAAAACGTTTTCCGATTTCCTGGGTCATGGATGTGTATTAAATATATTGTGTATTATAATATCATAAAAATCTTAAATATATGTAATATATATATTATATTTATATAGTATAAATATATTTCCGTTGTCTGGTAACACAAGGTAACACAAGTTCTTCGAGAACTTACCACGGGACGTAAACGTGGTGTAAAAAGCGTCCATAGATATTATTATTTCTATTACGTCAGTAACAAATCACTGACCAGTTTCGGAATTTAATGGCTCACATTATTACTCTATCCGGTTATACGCTCGATGATTGTAAGTAAAATAGATACATGGTTTTAAAAATTAAATCTATTTTGGAGCTGCGTAGTTTCTCTTTAACGTTACTAAATCTGACCCAAAAGGTATATACCTAGTTCAAGGACTTCGTTTATTTTTTAAAGACCTTAAAATAGCATCTAATTTAGAGTTCTACGCACGAAAAATAATTGTACATCGGTTTTAATACTGATATGCCTCTTTATGCCGTACTCCAATCAGAGTATATTTTTCATTGTAACCAAACATGTTCATAATGATAAGAAGTAATTAAAAAACCGCTCCTCTTCCTGTACTAAGTGTATATTCTTGTGCGTCATCAAATCTATTTTTATACTTTTCAAGTGTTCACATGAGTATTATTTACACAACGCTGTACACTGCCGAATATGTTGAGACGATAACAATATTAATAATCCTATAAATAAAAAAATAAATACAGTCGAATTGATAACCTCCTCCTTTTTGGAAGTCGGTTAAAAATATGAAACAAGTATTTTTCAATAATATGGTGCTGAGTTTATCAAAATTTATGAAATCTTACAGTAATTAGAGTCATTTATTTAAAATTTCTTTGGAAATCCAAAATCATTATCTCATTAGGCTTTATTTTAAAATGATACATTATGACAAAAAAGTGGCTGTCATAGGGACTGCCGACAGAAGTGAAAACTTATAACTTAGGATTATTAATACTTAAATTCCATAATGACGTCACAATGTCACATTAGTAAGTCGGTGATTTGAAGCTAGAACATTTTCCTATACAAAAAAGTGCTCAACGCGTCTAAAGAAGTTTTCACTTCAAAAAGTGTGAATTATTGTTTTAGAATAGACAACAAAATTCTGTCAACTTTATTGTCAAAACTCCGCTTTCAGTGGACGCCAAGACAGCGAATCCACGCTGCCTAAGTATTGTCTTTAGTCATGAAATTAGATAATAATTAATAAATTTAATTATATCCCCAAGTTAATCTCGAATTGAAGTTTCAACTGAGATATAGTAAACAACAAACAGCAATGTACAATTAACTCTCAAATATACACTCTTTAACCCGTAATTCGCCTTACACATGTTAAACGTCTTTGGTTTGCGGTCTAATTTTAAGATAACACTGTATTCTCGTCTTTATACACCAAGTGATAAGATAGGATAGCTTCTCCCTTGTTTATCCCACGCAGGGATATACATCAAACGGTTTAGTTCGGTAAAGACTGACGCAGTGCGTGGTTAGAACTACAGAATATAGCAGGTTATTAACTATCTCAGGTATTGCACTTGTTTTTTATAAATGTCAGGAGAATTATATTACTCTTACAAATGTACTCATCAAATTAAATAATATTATTAGAATATAAGTAATTAAAAAATGGCTATTAGTAAATAAATTATTATGCTTTTTTTTATATAAAAATATCGTCAACTTTTATCTAGCGCTGGCAATGGCCTTTTATTATTGCGATGTAATATTTTATTTAGGTCTTGCTCTATTTCTCTGTAAATGACCAAATATACATGTTATGAAACAGATTCAAGGCCAAGGGTATGGACGTCGGCGTGTCAGACGAGTACCTCAACGGGGTACCCATAGACCCCAGCTCCAGCGAGCCTGAAGATGAAGAGGGTAATATATATTATATACTAATATTATAAAACTAAAGTGTTGGTTTTTGAACGCACTTATCTCCGGAAGTACACAAAATAAGTACTATTGAGCAAGGTTTCATATCATCCCCACCATGGTTAAGGCCTTGTCGTGGCGGTGGGGCTCAGTAGCCTAAGGTGAGCCCAGCACCTTGGGTTCGCCCAAGGCTAAAAAGCTAATTAAGCTGAGGGGGCTCTTTGTACCCCTCTTATAAGGATAGGGGACAAAAGAGATGTGGACAAGGGGCGATGACGGGAACCTCACCCCATTTTACTGTCCCGAAGTTGAGAGGGGTTGTTCTGTGGTGCGGGACAACCCCTCTGTGGAGGTGGCTTGGTGGTCCTCTGAGGGGCTGACTAGCCGTCGAGGTGCCCTGTTTGCTCGTTAGATCCGAGGCAACTTTCTAAAGGCGGCATTGGTGGCACTCGCCGGGTTTTAGTGGGTAGAGCTGCGTCTACCTTACCACCTTTCGGGCGCAGCGAGTCCCACATACCCGCCTGGGGAGACCCACTCCCCAGCGGGATGCCTCAGAGCATTTCCCGGCGTTAAAAAAAAAAGGTTTCGTATCATCACCAGCCTTTATCCGTCCACTTCTGAACATAGACCTCCTTTAATGAACGCCAAGACGACAAATCCATTACCACTCGCATCCAACACGGACCGGTTACGGCACGGAGATCGTCTTCCCACCTGGATAATTATTATGGTCGACAGCACTTCGTCTACCAAAACGCGGTTTATAGACGATTTATTTTAGAGTCCTATTTTTAATTTTAGGGCTCTTGGACCCGCCTGGAACTGCTAGTCGTATAATATCTGCGAATGCGATACATTTAAATTTAGGATCAACTGATTCTATTAGAAACGTATAAAAAGTTGTTAAATTTGAGGTGTTAATGTTAGTTTAAATTAAAAACATAGATGTTTCACAACTGCCGGGCGTTGATTTTTTTTAATGGGCCCTTCGTTTTCCAGATGAGGATTCCGTGCTGAAGAAGTCGTACAAGCACACGGTTAACCGCGAGCAGCCGGTCTCCTTCTGCAATATGAGCGAGATCGTGGGCCGCTTCGAGAGCGGCACAGACGCAGCCTCCGAGAGACACCGGGAGAGGAAACAAGAAATACAAAACATACGTAGCAGGCTGTTTATGGTGAGTTTAGGTATCACAGCAAAAGGGGGCATCCATAAACTATGTTAAGGAGGTTGCGGATTGATAGTGATTATTTTTATAGCCTATATCTTAACCCAACATCATTTTAATTTTCAGCCAAATCAGTTCAGTAGTTTTGTCGTGAAAGATCAACGAACATTCAAACATCCGAACTTATAAACTTTCGCCTTTATAATATGTATTAGTAAGACTAGTAAAATTATGATATTGACGTCACATCAGAGAGATTATATAAGTGTGATTAATACGATTATATATTTATTGGAATGTGTCATTTAAAATTGGTACAAGTAGAGATAAAGCCTTTTAAAAAAAGAAAGTATTTTTTATATATTTAAAGTGAATGAATTTATTTTGGCGTTCATGAGTAGGGCCATGTAAAAACAACACGTAGTCGTAGACGTCATTTCAAGTACAGTAATTATGGACTAATTGGCGATAGCCTAAATAACCTTGGTCTATTTATACGAGATTCTACCGAGTATCAATCCCAGGCTCACAAAAAGTCAAAAATATTTTTTGATGCATAACATACTTGTTGATGCATGCTGGAACGGGTGGGAGGGTTGCGCTGTGCCGCGCTCCCGTCGGCTTGGGAACACCACAGTTCCGGGATAATTTGGTTATGTTCATGGGTGACTCGTCTGCCCGTTTTTCTATCCAACTATCTTAAAAAAAACTATTTAAAAGCGACATCTACCATATTTTTACTTTTATCGCGGAGCTTCATAGTTGATATTTTGGTATCGTCGACAAATACATTGTTCACTAGACACGCCGAGATCTCCGTGAAATAAAAGTGATAAACGTGGTACCTATATATTACCTTGTTTTTATAGTGTTTTAAATTTAGTTAAAATTTAGTTTTAAATGGTTAAATATTTTTTCAGGGCAAACAAGCTAAAATAAAGGAGATGTACGAGCAGTCTGTGATGCAGTGCGAACAGAGTAAGACTATATTTTACTATGGCAACACCGTTTTGGACAACCATAGAGCTTGACACGCTAATGTAATATTCGTTAGTGTCAGTGTCGCTAATTTATGCTCATAATAACAATATTTGTAAAATATAACTTCTTAAATATTATTCAAATAAAACTTTTAAAAATACATTTAAATAAACAGTTTTACGGGTGCTGAAAATAAAGTTAAAAAAATTATATAATGACCGTCTTGGCGTTCATTGATAAAGGTCTGTGTCCAGCAGTGGACGGATAAAGGCTGATGATGATGATGATGACACATAGCAGTGGTCAGATCACATATTACTAGCTAAGAGGTCGCGGATTCGAATATCGCCCGGTACAAATACGACCAAAGAATTAAATTGTAATTTAAATCTAGAATTCCTAGAATTGTTTTACTAGTTTAAAAACTAAACAAAAAAATATTTTCTCCAGGTATGACATCAGCGGACAAAATAGCCAAAGAACTGGACTTGGATGTGGAGAAGTCCAAAGCCATCAAGGAGAGGTTTGAGAACGGGGAGGTGTTCAACGATGAGAACACTCCGCCTAAGAACAGGGATTTGGAAGACAGGGCCATGTTCAATGAAGGTAAGGTCCTGACGCGGCAACAGTCGACAGCATGTGAGAGATGCAGGGAGAAGTGGTGGGATCATATAGATTATGACCCGTCGGTCATAATCTTCGGCCTATCGATGGTCATAGCCACCGGCTATGCCTGACGATTTTACTACAGACTTAGATTTTACTACTGTATATCCTGAGGTGTAAGATCGAGATGGTTAAAATTACATTGCCTGTCCCTTGTTTAAAATATAGCGAAGTCTGCATTCCTGATTAGAATAAGTGTGCTGGTGGCGGAGTGTGATACAAAGGTTTAAATAAGGTAGCTAGAAGGCCTCACCTGTTTTCATGGATATAAGAGATATAGCCTTTTTGGTGTAGCAGGTGTCTGTGGATGTCCCTTTTTACTTACCATCAGGTGAACCGACAGTCCATTTGCTTCTCTTCTATTAAAAAAAATCTATTGGCTGGCCATAGCAGCAAAATCGACTCCAATACCGTGACGTCAAGCATGACGCAGTGATTTCTATATTTCGCTATATAGGTTTTTATTATAGATATTTCTCATCTGCATTCAGATCTTTTCATCTATATAAAATCGCTTCTCAATTGTGGGCAGGTATCGCCAAGAAGTCCCGCTCAATCTTCCTGGAGTTGGACGCGAACGCCAAACACGTGGCGCCGCTGTCGCCACCAGCGCATGACCCGCCCAAGAGGAAGGAACTGGTAACGTATAATATTTATGTAACTAAATTGTTCAAAGGAAAATATTATATAAATTCAGTTGAGGGCCCTAGTTTAAACCTGCTATACATGTTGGCCGAGTGTTGCCGAGTAAAGGCCAATACCAACGTTTAGACAGTATATTTGCATTGTCTTGCCATCGCTCGGTGTCGCTCGCCTAGTTGGCCGAGTAAAGGCAAGCGCCAACGTGTATAGGACTCATTTGGAGTAGCTTGTCACAACTTCAAAAACATTACATCTTTTCAAAACTTGTCTATGTTGGCCATTTGCATTGGTTTGCCAAACGTCTAGGCAGTAGCACTCTTGTATTAATTTGCCTACGCTCGCATTGGCCTAAGCTCGATCAACATGTATTGCAGGTATTAGATGGATAAATAACCCAGACAAGCGCTAGTCTTACTACACTCCCTGTCTTTCTCACTGAGGGTTCCGAAAAACTTTTACGTTTGTACGTGAGTACGTGTTTTACGTACTCACGTGCCTTCAGTGCGCACGGAGTTACGTCGCGAAGGCTACATTAGCCATCTTCGAGCGCATCAGCTCCAAATTCCCGGCCCGGAGTCATAAGTGGTCACCATAGCCGATACCGGTCGGACAGATCATCATCATCACGGTTTTCAGATTTTTTCCTTTGCTTATTTTGTGAGACCTGGCTTCTTACCAAATATGATTCTATGTAAATGGGAGGACCCTATGGTTATTGTTTGATAGTTTGATAGACACTATAAGGGTTAAGTTCTGTCATTTTAAGGAACGGAACCCTAATATTTAAAATATGTTTTATTTAGTATGTATTAAAGAACACATGTATAAATTCCATGTAAATGGGGGAATGGAAGGAAGAGAGGATATCTCAAAAAGGGGGTTTGTTTCAGCCGTTCGTGCCCAAGGATGTGGTGCGCGCGGCGGACAAGGTGGAGGACGTCAAGATCGAGACGGCCGACATCTCGGACCGGTTCCGCTTCTTCGAGACCTATCGGCCCGACACGCGCCGCCGCGAGTTCCGCATGACGCCGCCGCGCCAGGTGCAGGTGGGTACCACGGGCATCAGCACTTAGATCGCCAACTTCATGGGTATTTTGGAATGGGCCATTATGAAATGGATAATATTGAACTACCAATGTATGTGCCGCCTCGAAAAAAATTGAGGAAGGTGTATGGCCATGGTTCAGGAATTTGTGTCCAACATTGGACTTGGTCATAGTTTTCCTTATCACTCCCACTGTACGGGCCTCATCATCATCAATCAATCAATCATCCTCCTCGAAAAAATCGAGGAGGATGATTTTTAATGAATATATGTCCTACTCAACAGTGGGACATACATTCTTGGACTTAGGACGACCCAAATTTGAAGTACGAAGTTACCTATGCGCTGGTCTATGCGGGTTGGCGAATGTCACACACCCTCAAAAGACTATTAACTCACCAGGCATGTATCCTCAAGATGTTAGACCACTGAACAATTGGGGTAGGATAAATCAGGCCGAGCCTATACCAGCTGGACCATTGGGGACTGAAGATCAAATGTGTTTGGAACCTTGTGGTAACACGTGGTGTGTTGTGCAGCGCAAGTCACCGTCGCCGGAGCCGTACCACGACCCGGGCGTTGTGCGCTCGGAGGAGGGTCCTGCGGACGCGGGGCTGGCGGCCGACCGTCAGACCGCATCGCGCATGATCTCCGTCTTCCGGCAGATGGAGGAGCAGAGGAACAGGCCTGAGGATACTCAGGGTACGTATATTTTTACATACACACTGCTTTTTATACATATAAAACATTTTAAAAAACTCACTTCAAATTACACGACAAGTTATATAATATGTATGATAACACGTAGCCGAAGTCAACCAAATTTGCATTATTGAGATTAATACAAAAGTTACTGGTTTGTTCTTCATAAAATTGCAATGGGACCACATGGGAAGCACCAGCTTTCAAAAAAAGAAAAGAATCATCAAAATGGGTTCATCTATAAGAAAGTTCTGAGTTCTGAGATAACTATAACAGTTTATTATAAGTAAATTGAGTGTCTCCTTGTTTTGAAGTCGGTTAAAAATAAAAACTACTCTTCGAAACAATGCAACTTATGCAGATGTCCCAATGTTGAACGTATGCAGTTACGTAATTCATTTTCCTTTTTATATGCTCACTTTAATCGAGTGTCCTTAAGCGCAGGTCCAAAACCCCTGAAGCGGTTCACTCCCCCTCCCGCGGAGGAGGGCGGGCGGCACACGTACTCCGACTCCGAGGACGACGACAGCGAGGACGAGCGCCAGTGGAGGAGGGAACAGACCCTCCGCTCCGATGAGGCCTTGAAGCAGGTATGACTTGACCTTGAAGTAACCTACGATACGTGCAAAGTACGAGTCACAATTATACTCACCCGAACGAAAGTGAAGCCACTTTTTTAAGTATGTGTGAGTGAATGAAGGGTTGCCATTTTTTAAAATATCCCTTAAAATTGTATATTAATAAAAATAGGTAATAAGTGAATGCGACAGTGAATATTTTTATAAAATACAATAATATTACGAATATGTAGGAGGCGTGTAGGATCACTTATAAAGTGTCTCAATAGATATCTTATTGACACAATTTTATGGTGATATTAAAAAAAAATAAACAAGTTCTATACATTCTACCATAACATGGTGTGTGAAAATAAAACTTTACATAAATAAACAATTAATATAAATTAACAGGAAAAAATAGATACAATTAAATAAATTCTATAAATACAACATGTCATTAAAATCATTGTCAGAGAATAACAGTTTCAAAATAATTGATTATACATAATAGTAATTAGAAAGTCACATTTTATCAATACACAATTTAAATTAAATACATAATATTTCGTTTTCCATAAAAAAAAAACATTTAAATTATAAAAACATTTCTCTGCAAGCCACTGTTACATTTTTTTAAATTTATTAAATGGTAAATCTTTAAATTTATAAATAATTAAATAGATAGTCCCGCTGTGGGTACGTGAGTCCCAAAAAAAATACAACATAGGTTATACGAGGTCATTTCGATTCAGTCATATAGCGATCAAATAATAAAATAATAATTATGTCACCTCTGTACTTAATTATTTTGATATGGCTTTGCCCGCAATTGACTTACCCACTATTGGGCTATTAGAAATACTAACTTCTGGCAACACTCTCCCGATACGTCATTTCGGGGCAATAATATTATTTATGTTGATTAACCTCAAAATAGTGTTAAAATATCTTAAAAGAATATAGTCTTGTGTTTATTTATGTGTGAAACGATATTTCTTTAGACTCTTTGATCACTTTTGTATTGTTTTTACTCCATTTAATTACACAGAACGGTATTTTTTTGGCAAACTTACTGCACGACGACTCGTAAGATACTAACAAAAATGAGCTTAGTTTTGGTGTATCTGTGTGCGTGAGCGCGTGTATTTACATGAAGGAGCTGAGTTTTGTGGCTTCAGTATTAGCAAAGGCCGTGCGTCATCTACCTTTTTTTACTTCATCTGAGGTGACACCATAGTTTTCAAATGGGTGAATCAATTTGGATGTTATTTTTAATTTGAAAGCATGTTTTGTAGGGAAGGTTCTGAGACATGTTCAGCCGTTTCAAGGTCAGCTCTTATCTGATTGCGTTGTTTTTTTTTAAAGTACTAATAGTCTTATAATTTATAACAATATAACCTTCAGGCCCAGCAGCTGGCTCGCACCACGAGCTTCCGCGACCGGTTCGAGCGCTGGTCGGAATCGGAACAACAGCCGCAGCACCGACCCTCGCTGGTGCTGGAACGGGAGACGGAGGAGGACGGAGAGTCCCAGCTTGAGACCGCCAAGAGGTACTATAGCGACACATATGTCCCACTGACAAGACGACATTAGAGGAGTTGGTCAATTTCAACTTTTTTCTAGCTTTTTTTAGACTGCGCTGCTAAGGCGAAGAAATAAAATTAATCTATATACTACTCGCTAAGCACTTAATACCATGTTTCATATAATTTCAGCTTACGAGAGAAATTCGAAAACATGAAGGTGCAGACTTCGACAGTGTCGAAGACTTTCGTGCCTAAAGTTAACAGATTTGTGGTGAGTATATGAAATCTATCTATATATCTTGAAATTGTTAAATTAATTAAAAATAATTGAATATAAAAAACTAATCGAATCATGTAGAACCAAAAAAGTCATCAAACAAATATTTTTGTTTTTGGGGTCTTTGTTTCGATTTTCGTCATACCTTATAAAATATATGACCCAGGCCCGTTTTTCCCATTGGGCACTTTAGGCAGGTCATCTACCCAGGGCCCCGCGATCCACGGGACCCCATTACTTCTGTCATAATATGATTGAGAGATAATTGTAATAAAACCAAACGATTGCTGAATATAATATCTAGTAGAGCCGTTAATTACTATGTTACTCTTCATTCAAAATTCAGGCTGTCTGTCATAATTGTTTATTTTGGTCAAGGCCCCATTAAGCCCCGATAGGTTACAGGGGGCATAGCAAGTACTTGTAATTTTTACAGGATAATTATCTGAAATTAATATTTTTTGTTTCAGTGACTTATAGAGGAGTTAAACAACCCGCCTTTGATTACCAAAGCATTATTGTAACATCGATTCTCACCCAGTCATCTTGCCAACTAATTA
Organism: Helleia helle; assembly: GCA_963853865.1. Lineage (NCBI taxonomy): Eukaryota > Metazoa > Arthropoda > Insecta > Lepidoptera > Lycaenidae > Helleia > Helleia helle. The sequence goes on from OY971434.1 coordinate 9,559,960, forward strand.
TAAGCTCATTTCAAATATATATAGATCAGATTTATTTGGGAAAAATATCCCTTCTTCATGTGAATTTCTTTATTTTTAATAAGAGTTACGATATCTGTCGACGACTTTAATATTTTGCATACACAGTGGCGCCCTCAACGCGGCTTTTCATTTTCAATATATTAACATTAAGGTGCTAAATTATACATTAGTTATAGAGTTATTTATTATATTAGCATCATAAGAAGTTGCATTTTAATAATAGTGCCTTAAAATGTAAAATTTTTCTATATTTACTATTCAGCGTATTGCGACATAACGATATCAATGTAGTTTGTAAGTGTAACGGTGGTAAGCAAAAACGATAGGTCTGAAATTTTAAATGTTATTTTTGACGATAAAAAGTTTTTTGTTAAACCAAGTTTAAAAAATTATAAAAGATAAGTAATACAATTTTGATTGATTGACTATGGTTTTTGTATACTTTTGGTTAATATTAGATAGGTATTGAAAATAATATGTTTGCACACTTATAATTATCAATTTTCTTTATATTATCAATATCCTTTCTTCAAGACTACCAATTGTGACATTTTAATAATAATTATTTATATATTTGTTGATTATCCAAAAAATATTTTTATTATTTTGACAAAAAAATTGATTGGTAATATTTTTTTAAGAGTCCTTGATTTGTAAAAGAATACAAATCTGATTGAACACATTTTAAAAAGTATTAGTATCTTTTTTAATATATTGTTTCGTTCCACATATTTAAAGTATTGACTTCGAATCTCAATGTGCCATTTTGATATTATCCGTTTGCACAAAATATTTTGACATGACAAAAAAAAAAGAGAATATGTATACTAACTAGATTTTTATTTTATTTATACTTTTTCTACAGAGATTATTTAATATAACCACATATTATACAAACCCGCAATATATCAAGCACTATTCATATATTTTTACTAATTCTTCTGCTTGTTGACATCATTTATTCATCCTTTTCTCTCTGACTGAATAATTTCGTTGTACTTAATTATATACTGTTTTGTCAATGTTTTATATAGTACCCAATGGAACTGCGATATTATAATAAAAATTATAAAGCCAATATTTGTTTTATATTATATACCCTTTTATTTATTTCTTTTTAATTTAGTTCTTAAATTTTCGCGGCGGTTCCCTGATGGTCATATACTATATTTGATAATTCGTAGTAACGGGAAATATTACAAGATGACTAGTAAGTACCCAAAAATGATTATGTAAATGCTACGAATAAATAATAAGTCAGGAAATGTAACTGCGTTATAAAAATGACTCAACAAAAGTCGTGCCCAAGTAGGCGGGGCTTAAAAGTCGTGTCCAGCGCGTCATCAGTCGGACATTTTTCTTACAAGCGAACACACGTCAAACATACGCATACGTTTTCGTTTTTTCATTATGAATTGCAGCTGTTAATCATCATGCCATCATTTGTAATGAAGTGGTGCAGGAGCCATACAAAATCAAAACCTCCAGGGATCACTTCTCACTAGTAAATAGTAGTAAAATTATATTATATTCAAATACGTTAATGTAATAAGCAAACCGAGATGGTCAATACTATGCAAAATGAAGTCAGTCAATTTTTGAACGAATGTAGAATGTATTTAATTTATTCTTCATGAAATGTATTTATACATATATTATAATATAACTAATGTTTATATTTTTATCATTATTTAAATGTATATCGATATAATTGAGGTATTTTAAAAATGATTGTGCATTTTGCTTGCTTTGTTTTCTTTTAGTATCCCAGCCGATCCAATTCGGCAAAATAAGTAGTTATAGCTGCAATTAAGCTTGAAAGACAAGAGTATCCCGGGGAAGAGCCTATAAGGAGGCGGTGCGGCTGGCCAAAGTCAGGCTCGACCTCGTGATCAGCCGCATAGAGAGGTTAGGGCTTCGGGTCAGAGTTGAGAAGACCAAAGTCCTTCTCTTCCGCGGGACCGGCCGTAAAGGACAGCCTCCGGGAGCTACCCTCCAGATCCGAGGGGGGAGGGTCAGGATGAGCCCCCAGATCAAGGGACGGAGACGGAGGGTGGACCTTCGGCCCACATTTATCAATATTGGGATTGAAGGTGGCAAGTGCGCTGGGCAGACTCCTCCCGAACCTCGAAGGAACCAGCGCCGCCTGCAGGCAGCTATACTCCGGAGTATGGCGATGTATGGTGCATCCATTTGGGCGGGTCACCTTACCGCGAGGGATAAGGCCCAGCTGGTAGCGTACAGTATCGTGGGTGACAGCCACTGACCTAGCCGGTGACCCCCCGTGGGAATTTGTGGCGGAGGTTCTTGCCGAGACGCATTCATATGTCTCGGTTAGGAGGGCTCCCGGCGAGAACCTTACGTTTTACGAGAGCCTACGGGTTCGCCGACTAGGACAGGAGCGTTAATACGGAGGTGGGGGGAGGACCCGGCACGGCAGTCGTATGACAAAAGCCTAACGGTTGCTTTGCATTCAGTCCTCGAGCGTTGGATGCGCCATAAGCACAAACCCCCTCACCTTCCGTCTGACACAGGTGCTCACCAGGCATGGTTGCTTTGGTGAGTACCTGTGCCGGACGGCCCACAGGGAGTCAGTAACAGCATGTTACGATTGTGGCGCGTCGGTGGACTCAGCCGAATGAAATCATTGTAAAATATTAAATAATATTGTTTTATTATTGACTTGGTTCAAGCTTGGTTCACTTATTGCATGACATCGTCCACGCAGCTATCACTCGACTGTTATAGGTGACATTGCAGCATGCGCGCCGACCAATACCTGCATTTATTCAGAAATTAAACAAATCACCATCGACGTCTATTTGTAACCTCGAAAATGATTGGTATTTTAAATCATACGTCGTTTTGGTTTAAAGTAGGCCCACCTTTTTTTTTTATGTCAGGGGGCTCCGGCTCGGATACCGAGAGTGCGGCGAGGAGATCGCAGCCGGAGGCAAAGAGAGGCAAGGCGATCTCGCTCTCCCGTGCACGGGCGACGTTAAGGGAAAGAGTGGAGAAGGAGAGGGAAGACAGTTTCGAGCTGGCCCTTGAAAAAAGAGCTTTCAAGAAGCCGAAGGAGGTGATTGGGGAGGTGGAGTTAACCCCACTCGAGGTCGAGGTGGAAAAACTTGGGGCCCAAGAACTCATGTTGGCGGCCGAATCGAACATAAATGTCATACTCGGCCTGACTGGGAAATCAGTCAATTTGCGGGGAGGGTATGCGGCCAAAATCCGAAAGGCTGCCGGTTCGATACGGGAGGTGCTGGAATCCCTTGCATCCCGCACGGAGACAGAGGAGGCTCGCAAGCTGAAGGCAGATAATAGTCGGCTCCAGCGCGAGCTCCAGTTGTTGCGAGAGGAAGTGCGGGCCTACAGGCGCGAGTATGAGGATGGCCGCAAGAAGGCGGCCGCAACAGAGGAGTCCACGTTGTCGCCCGTACAAATGAAAAGCATTGCAAACATGGTCGGCAACATGCTGGACGGCCGCCTGGCGGCGCTGCAGCTCCCAGCCGCTCCTCCCTGCCGTCCTCCATTGGCGAGGGACAAGAAGGAGCAGGCGAAAAATACGAGGACTGCCATTGAAGCGGCAAAGGAGCAGGTGACAGCTACTGTTATCGTCGATAAGGTGGTGGGACCTGATACTGCAGAGTTCCCTGCCCTGCCCCAAGCCTCAAAGGGAAAGGGCAAGGGCAAGGTTCATGTTCAAGAACGGGAGTGGACCGCATTTGGTCCCAACACTTCCAAAGGGAGGGAAGAGGAGGGGGGCAAGGCCCCACAAGTGCCGGCGGAGGCGTGGACGGACGTTGTTCGCCGGAAATCCAAGAGGAAAAAACCGGCGGCTTCAGCGCCGGTAGCGAAAAACCCGGTGGCCCCTCCGCCGCCGACCAAGTCGAAGGAGGCTGCAAAGCCTAAACTGTCGCTCCCGCGCTCCACGGCCGTAATTCTTAAGTTACGGCCGGAGGCAGCGGCCAAGGGAGCTACTTATGGCTCGGCCCTGCTGAAGGCCGAGCAAGCAATAGATTTGGCGGAGCTGGGCATCGGCCCGCTCCGATTTCGTCAGTCGGCGACCGGGGCGCGCCTAATAGAGGTGCCCGGGTCCACGAGCGGCGACAAGGCGGATGCCCTCGCCGCTCGTTTAAAAGAGGTTCTGGCTGAGGAGGCGGAGGTGCTCAGGCCCGAGAAGAAGGCTGAAATGAGAATCTCGGGTCTGAGTGACGCGGTCACCAAGGAGCGCCTCATCACCGTGGTGGCCAAGGAGGGGGCCATCAATCCCGGACAGGTCGTCGTGCGGAATATCCGCACGGGGCAAATGGGCGCCGGGACAGCCCACATAGAGCTCCCGATTGCAGCAGCAATAAAGCTGCTGCAACAAGGGAGCATAGCGGTGGGCTGGAGCCGCGCAAAAGTCTACCTCCTGCAGGCGCGCCCCAGGCACTGCTTCCGGTGCCTGGGAGTGGGGCACGTTGCTGGCGCGTGCCAGTGTGGCACTGACCGCAGTAACTTGTGCTACCGCTGCGGTCAGCCAGGCCACAAGGCTGCCGCGTGTTCGGCTGCCGCATACTGTGCGGTGTGTGCGGATGCTGGAAGGCCGGCAGGCCACGTGATGGGGAGCATGGCGTGTAAGCCCCCGTCAACTCGCGGGAAGTTCCCCTCCCAACAAGCTAAAGGGGGGAACCGAGTGGTGTCGGCGGATGCTGAGATGGCCGAATAATGTCCAGGCATCTCAGCGTCCTCCAGGCGAACGTCAACCATTGCGCCGGGGCTCAGGATCTTTTCCTGCAGTCCATGGCGGAGTGGAGCGTTGACGTCGCGATCGTTGCCGAGCCATACGCTGTGCCTCCCACTAGCCCACACTGGGCGGGGGACACCGATGACTCGGTGGCGATCGTGGTGAGGCCTGGAGCCGGCCCCCCCCTCGCAGTCAAAGCGAGGGGCCGCGGGTACGTGGCGGCGGTTCGGGGAGAAGTGGCTTTCGTCGGAGTTTACTTCTCACCGAACCGTGATTTGGCGGCCCTGGAACGGTTTCTCGACGTTCTGGGGCCGCTGGTGGGGCAGCTAGCTCCCCTACAGGTGTTTGTGGCTGGGGACCTCAATGCCAAGTCCACGGCATGGGGCAACCCGGTCACTAACCCAAAAGGGAGGGAAGTGGAGGAGTGGGCGCTAGCTGCCGGACTGTCCCTGCTCAATACAGGGACAGTCCAGACGTGCGTGCGTTGGTCGGGAGGTTCCATGGTGGACGTCACATTCGCCACGCCGGCTATCGCACGCAGAGTGGAGGGGTGGAGGGTGGAGACGGGGGTGGAGACTCTCTCGGACCATCGCTATATAAGGTTCGAGGTGTCTCCAGCTCCCGTCCGTCCGGCGTCATCGTCGTCGTCGTCGTCCAGGGGGAGAAGCCAGTTTCCGCGTTGGGCACTCTCAAAGCTCGACCGGGAACTGGCAGAGGAGGCCGCTATAGTCAGCCGGTGGAGCCTCCCGCCACTGTCAGAGCTAGAGGTGGATGAGGCGGCTGACCGGCTCTGCGACGCGTTCACCGCGGTCTGCAGGGCGGCCATGCCGCCCGCGAAACGTCCACCCCAGCGGCGGGCGCTCTACTGGTGGTCGGCTGAGATAGCCAGTCTCCGAGCTGCCTGCAACCGGGCCAGGCGACTTTATACCCGGAGCAGGCGGCGGCGCCCCCAGGACGTCGACAGAGACGACAGGTTGCGCAGGGTCTACGCAGAAAAGCGGAAGATCCTGCAACTGGCCATTTGCCGAGCCAAGGAGGAGGCCTGGCTGGAGATGGTTGAGGATCTCAACAGAGATCCTTGGGGCCGACCATATATATGGGCGCGGAACAAGCTCCGCGCCCAGTCGGCCCCAATCAACGAGACGCTCCAGCCGGGCCTACTGGGGAGGATCGTCGGGGAACTCTTCCCCGACACACCCGTGGGCTATACGCCCCCCAGGATGGCTCGGCAGACGCCGGACGGTGAGGGTGTTCCGTCACCCGTCACGGAGGCTGAAATGGAGGCGGTTCTGTCCCGCCTCCAGAGTAAGAAAAGGGCGCCGGGTCCAGACGGGGTGCACGGGAGGGTCCTCGCAATCTCTCTCATGCACCTCGGCGATAGCCTTCGGGAGCTATTCGACCGCTGCCTGCGGTCCGGATTGTTTCCGAGGGCCTGGAAGGAGGGTCGGCTCTGCCTGCTACCAAAAGCAGGGCGGACCCCGGACTCGGCTTCGGCGGTGCGACCGGTGGTGCTGCTGAGCGAAGCCGGGAAGGCCTTGGAGAGAATAGTGGCCTCCCGGCTCGTTCAGCACCTCGAGGAGGGCGCGGGACCGGGACTCTCTGAGTCCCAATTTGGTTTCCGAGCACGTCGGTCGACCGTCGATGCCCTTAAACGCCTTCGGGCGGTGACGGGTGAGGCGGAACACAGGGGGGAGGTGGTGGTCGCGGTGTCCTTGGACATCGCGAACGCTTTCAACAGCCTCCCTCACAGTGTGATACGGGAGGCACTGAATTACTTCGGAGTGCCCCTGTATCTAAGGAGACTGTTGGAGGCGTACCTCTCCGAGAGGAGGGTAGCCTGCGAGTAGTCCTCCCCGGGACGGGTGTCATCTGCTACGCGGATGACACCCTCCTGTACGCCCGGGGACGAGGCTATAAGGAGGCGGCGCGGCTGGCCGAGATCGGGCTCGAACTCGTGATCAGCCGCATAGAGAGGTTAGGGCTTCGGGTCAGACCTGAGAAGACCGAAGCCCTTCTCTTCCGCGGGACGGGGCGGAAAGGACCCCCACCGGGGGCTGCCCTCCAGATCGGAGGGGTGAGGGTCAGGATGAGCCCCCATATCAAAAATCTGGGGCTCATCCTTGACGGAGGGTGGACCTTCGGCCCACATTTCTCAATGTTGGGACCGAAGGTCGTGAAGGCGGCAAGTGCGCTGGGCAGACTCCTCCCGAACCTCGGAGGACCCAGTGCCGCCTGCAGGCAGCTATACTCCGGAGTCTGCCGGAGTATGGCAACTTACGGTGCACCCATCTGGGCGGGTCACCTTACCATGAGGAATAAGGCCCAGCTGCGCGCGGCGCAGCGGGTCATCGCGGTAAGAGTGATTCGGGGGTACCGTACGGTATCGTGGGCGGCAGCCACTGCCCTGGCCGGCGACCCCCCGTGGGAACTCGTGGCGGAGGTTCTTGCCGAGACGCACTCCTATGTCTCGGATAGGAGGTCTCTCGGTGAGAGCCTTACGCTGGACGGGATCCTTCGGGTTCGCCGACTAGGGCAAGAGGCGTTAATGCGAAGGTGGGGGGAGGACCTGGCGCGACAGTCGTACGGCAAAAGCCTAACGGTTGCTCTGCGTCCGGTCCTTGAGCGGTGGATGCGTCGTAAGCGCAAACCCCTCACCTTCCGTCTGACACAGGTGCTCACTGGGCATGGTTGCTTTGGTGAGTACCTGTGCCGGACGGCCCGCAGAGAGCCGTTGACAGTGTGTCACGATTGTGGCGCGGCGGTGGACTCGGCCCAGCACACCCTCGAGGTGTGCCCGAGATGGGCGGCGCTGCGTCATGATCTGACATCGGTCATCGGAGGGGACTTGTCTCTGCCGAGTGTCATTACCGCGATGCTCGGTGATGACGAGTCCTGGACGGCGATGGTTTCCTTCTGCGAGGCAGTAATGTCCCAGAAGGAGGCCGACGAGCGGGTGAGAGAGGAGGCCGCCGACGTGGCCTCCCCCCGTGGGCGACGAACGGGGGTGCGCAGGAGGCGCTACTTAATGCGCCTCCAGTAACGCCCCTGTGCTCGTGTCGGGTTCAGGATGGGAACCTGGGCCCAGTGTGACACGACGTCGCGGGGACTGCCTAAGCAGCCGGGCAGTCCCCTTAAGAGGAGTAGTCTGGCCTTCGCCGGGGCCAGCCTGTCGCTGAGGTGATCCTGTTGAATGCCTATCCGGGACCCTCAAATGAAAGCGGCTGAAGGCACTCGCAGTGGTTTTAGTTTACGGGTAGGGCACTCCCAGAGTGCGAGTCCCACATAGGGTCAGGATCTACCCGAGATCCGGACTACATGCGTAAAAAGCATTTCCCTGCGATAACAAAAAAAAAAAAAAAAAAAAAAGGCCCACTTTTTATGTGTCATTTGTTCTGAGTTAGACTTCCTGACTTATTATTTATTCGTAGTGTAAATGTTACTTGTTATGCGATACCTAAATGTGCATGGATGAATCATTTGCATAAGTTCGTACCAGCAACTACATCCCTATAATCGACTTTTTAAAATCATTCCAACAGTCATAAAAATTATTAATGGCCTTTGAGAAATTTAAATGTGGAAACGATCAGTCACTTTTCACAAATCAGGAGTAATAAATAAATATTTCGACACATTCATAGTAAAGTGCAATTGTAATGGTACATAATCAGTAATTCTAATATTTATTGGTGAACAGCAAACTAAAAATGAGTGTACTGTGACGAGCGTGGGTAGTGGGTACTGCACGAGCGCTGCTTCTGTCAAATCTCAGTCCGAGAAGGTAAAACCAAAGAGTATAATATAAACACTACGTTCTTTTTACTTGCTCTGTTGGTAAAACTATGAATTAGAATACTGACTATAGTTTTTAAGTGTCTTACCATCATTAATTAGTAATATCGATTAGGGACTTGTTAGGGAATGCTTACCTTAATCCACGTTTCCCACCCATCCAAGCAGATGAGACTTTAAATTTAGCAGCAAAATTGGGTTTCGACATATGAAATTTATATGTGATTGGCCAATTCACTTTTTTGATTTCTCTGCACACTAATAATCTCTCTTCATCCATGAACTTTGTGGCAGAGATGAATTAATATATATTTTTATATCTCTTGATGATTATGACCATATCTGTGCGGTGGCCGGTCCGTGTTGGATGAGAGTGGCAAGGGATCGGCCGTCTTATCGTTCATTGAATGAGGCCTATGTTGATGATGAGAGTGATGATGATATCTCGTAACACTATTATTTTCTTGGATGTTAGCGTCCCAGTAGACAATGGTCACCAATAATACCACAGGTCTAGCTTTTAAGTGATTTAGGTATAGTTAGAACTAGCAGAAATGAAATCTAGCGGAACTACTTTACTTTTAGTAAGAAATTAAATCTTCAAATCAGCCAAGGGCGAAGTCAAATTAGCGTTATTTTGTGATAGTTAGATTTGTGAGTCGCGTAAAATGAGTCTCACAATTTACGCTGCATTCGGTTTCATACTAGTTATGTTTGACCACACGGCGACGCAGTTAGTTGTCTGCTCATCATACTCATTCGCATTATTTCAACCGAATTGCGCTCGGAGAGAGGGAGCCTGGCGGGGAGTGAGATAAGCCGAAACGTCACTCATATAGTGTCATAATATGTGTCTGATTTAGTAATAAAAGATTTTATAAAATGTAATAATTCTCGAAGAACTTCTTTTAATGCTCCATAAATGGATCCATTAGACGACACAAGCGCCCCGTACAAACGTTTTATAGCAAATGAAATAATAAATTACGTCCGTCCCCGGCCGTCTGGCAGCCTAACCGAATTTCAGTTGAACGTCAATTCCGCATGTCACGTCTCACAAAATTACGATCGTTTGGCCTCGCCCTAAACTGGAGCAGCAGAGTACTGTTTTGTATTTTTTCATATTATGCATAATGCATGTGTATATTATTTTGGTACCCAACTTTGGTCTCATAACTATTTACTGGTTTAATTGATGAAAAACCGTTGATGTTATTTTAAGTCGACTCGAACACACCTATGTTTAAGAATAGAATTAGTTTTAAATAAAATATATTATTTATGTCACTAATTTAATATTTCACCATCTCCAAACATAAAAAGGAACGTAATAAATAATTTATTTTAATAATAAAAAAACATTATTCTAACATCGTCTAAACTATATATATATACTCTTAGTGCAGATTTAGAAATATGTGTATATCTTCTCTTAAATTTATTATTATATTTCCTTCCATCACATCCACTACGCAGTTTTAGATCATCGGTCCAAAATTTTGACACCTTAGTTGTTTGTAAAATTGATATAATATACAATATAAATGCATAAAAAAATCAAAAGAGGATTTCCTAACTTCAGTACAATTAATATTAGGAAATTGCCTTTGATATGGGTCAATTGCAAAATAGATGCACCTTTCGGTGTTTTATGTTTTTCCACGATTTTCACACACATTTCTAGTAGTGTCCAGCTGATGCTATAAATAACTAGTTCAAAAATCATCCACATGGCGCTAGTGTAGTAACAGGGTATGTTATTTGTATACGTTATTATTTTATTATTATTTAAGGGTGGGGACACCAGCGAGGCCAGACGGGTGATCAGTCCTCATTACCGGGACCATTTCACCCAATTCCCCTGAATTTGTATACGTTAATGTGTGTGTGCGTAATTTCTTGGCGCACATACGCTTAAAATTTTACCACCTGATGCTCATGTGGATTGAGGCGCCATCCTTATTTAACGCTTTTCGACGGACACTTTTCATACACGTAGATTGTACTCCTCGTGTCTAGTCTCCACGGTTTGTATGCAGTTACCGAGTGTTTTCCAATAAAGTAATTCTCAGGATTATTAACGCCTGGTATTTTGGTAAACATATAAATTTTCTTTTATGGATGTAGTTTCCGTAAAAAGCTCGAGTTTATTAGTTTATATCTGAGGTAATATTCTAACGTGGCGTAGTATCAAAGCTTTAAAATTATATTTGGTTTTGAGATTAGAATTTCTCAGATTTTGTTCTTCGTTTCGTTTTATTTCGTGACATTACGAAACTGAGACATTATAAAAGCTTGTTTATATCTGATTCTGTGAATAGTTACTATTTGCAGTTTTAATTTAGTAACAAAAAAACCTTAATATAGAGCTAAAAGTATAATCTAAAATACTGAAATCTCGTGATAGTATTGATTTTATACTGACAAAACTTATATTTTAACCCGACGACAGTTCAGTTATGTAAATAATTGTATGCGAAAAAAATATTTATTTAGTTAAATCTAGTGGATACGCATTTAATATATTTATTTATGGTAAGTTTTTCTTTTACAGAACGTATCTACTGGCGACGCAATTAACTGTTAAAAATGAAGAAATGTACGTAGATGTAAAACAATAAAACTGAAAAAAGTGAAAGGGGAATTCAAAGAAGCGTTAAAATTATCAATAAAAAAAATTGAAATTAATGCGAAAACAAATTTATCGCTTAAGTTTACACAAGTCGCTCATCTTTCCATACAAACACAGAACAGAAATTACTGCAATGTTTGAAGTTGAAGATGAAAAACTAAGTTTAATACTACTAGTATTCAAAACTATCTATTTATTGTATATCTATGTATGTATTGACTTCTTATTCTATTTTATATTATAATGTAACGCAATTCTTTATTGAGCTATCAATCTTGATAATATTTTAAGTAGTTAACTGGTATTTTTTGAGCTAGAAAGCTCTGCACTGCATTTCCTTCGTCTTTCCTTCCTTTCAATCCGGATGTGACTGAAAATCGGTGTTGGTGTCCTCCAACATATGCCGAGTTACATCCCTTCAGTGCTCCTTACATTGCACTGCTTTGCAGATGTAACACCGTTGTTTTTATATTTTTGGTTTGTATCTGATGTGTCTGTTTTTTATTTTACTTATTTTGTATTAGATTTTCATGTATAGATTATTATTACTATGTAAATTTTTGTGTGATACGTCCTATCTGTACTGCAGTGACGTGTACTGAACATCGAATAAAGCTTTTCTATACTATTCTAATATAAATTGATCTCGTCGTTATCTATGTCTGTATGTTTCCAAAATCGTAAAAGAATTATATATTTAAAAAATACAAGCTTCTAAACTTTTGTATTTTAACAGTGATTTTAGCCCAATTTTGGGCGAAAATAAATAGTATACAGAGCACGAAAGCTCAAAAATATAGCCCGTACAGACATAGTTTTGTTATTCAAAAGTAGAAATAAATTTATTTTGAAAAGATACACTTATTAGTTTTTCTATAATAACTGTTTTGCTAAAAGGACATTTTCGGAATGAATGTCATTGTGCATTTCATTCTAGCACACATATTCGCGCCTTATGTCAGGTGAGATAGCAATCATTTTGTTACGAATTCGCTAAAGAATTTTACTTCGGTTACGTGTATATTAATGATAAAATTAGTTTTGGTTGAAGAAGTATGACATACTCGTCCGTGTAGACCATCGAGCATATAACCGGATAGAGTAGTAATGTGATCCGTAAAATTCCGAATCTTATCAGTGATTTGTAACTGACATAATAGCAATTCAACCAAACAGTGATCTGTATATACGTCCCATCGGTCAATCATCCATCAATGACCATCAAAATTTGTTTTCATAGTAAAACACATAACATTACCGCTCTATTACTATATACTCGATGGTGTACCCACAGCTGCCATAGAAAATTAACAAAATATTTAAACTTGAAATTGTCAAGACTATCAGACTAATGAATTCTATATATAGATGATACCCGAGTCGTTGGATTCCACCTGGTGCCAGTGCACTTTGCCAAAATGTATGTATAGGTGTTTGTAGTTTGTACTAACGCCATTCACACAGAGGACACTCCCACAGAGTAAGCGCTGACAGACTAACTAATTATACTTCAAATATCATGTGTTAAGAGACCACGTGCAATTTTAAATGAGTAGGGGCGCGGCTCCATCGCGGCGCACGAGAGGCTACACACATTTGTAAGTTCTTTTTTTTCGGATGGATCTATGCTAACGGCCCGAAGGCCCTAATGCTACATCGGATTAGTGTGAGCCCATTTGGCTCACTTTTGGTTTGTTAAAGTGGGGGGTTGCCCCCCGCCAACAGTGCAGTATGTGACCACACGGCGTCCTGGCGTCGGGTTAGGACATTATCATATAATATGGACTTTGCTTTACAATATCAGGAATTTCGTTACAGGAATTATCAGTTTCGTTACGCTTTTCAAGAAGTACATCTATATAGCAATTGACCCATATAATACATTGTTACAAAAAAAAAAAAAGTTGATACAAAAAACTGAGTTTAGTTGATGACCAATGAAAATACTATTGAGAAAATTTTCGTAATGGTGTCAACTCAAGTACTTAATCAGATTATAACAGTTTGTATCTTTTAGTTGTATTGGAAGAGGGATTATAGACTGTTTTTTAATAAATTATTTATTTTACCAATTTCAATAACTATTTATTATTTTAAGACATATTGAAACACTGGTACTTCATGAAGTTTGTTTGACAATATTGTCACAAAAACTAAATAAGATATGTTAAAGAAACAGGATAAGTAACACAAGTAGTTATTTTAAAATAACTTACGTTTCATATCAAGATAATATTCCTATGAGAGGTCACAGCTACCTATAGGCAACCATTTTATTTAAATTTGTGTTTAAAGCAACATTTAGGCAAGGAAAAATAATACTAGAAATGTTCATACCTGAAATTACCGAAACACACTGGTTTGTTTAACTTAACAAATATCACATTCTCATCAACAACAATAAATGAATTTAGTCAAAAGTTTATAGAAAATGGAGACAAAATGTTGTCTAATATTATTTTTTAATTAATCTCAAATCTACCTTTGATTCCCACCTTTAACAGCTACCAAACCGGGAAACTACATAGTGTATTGAGGTCAAATTATTCAGTGCTCAGAAAAAATACCTCCAGATCTTGAAAATGCACTCTAATATTTTTTGTGATAGCATTGATAGGTTTTTAAAACCTTCTCCATCTATTTTGGTGTTTTTTTACATTATGCTGCCAACATTACAGGTTGTAAGTACAAAAGTTGAACCTAAAACTGCGCATCCAAACACATCCTCTTAGCCTCTACGAGACTTACTCTAGTATTTACAGGGGAGTTATCATATGTTCCGATTATCATCGGCTCAATCCTGAACCTTGGGCAGATAGTCTTAGAGATCAATTTGGTACCAATTGTGTCGCAAAGTACAAAAATATAGATCTACTTATCTATATTTAAAATGAAAATTCTAAAACATACAAAAGAATGTGAAAATCAATTACCATCTTTTTTGTTATAATCTATCACCACAAGGCCCGGACTAGTTAAGCACTAAGTTAGTCTTGAAACACAGGTTTAATCCGGTGGTCGGTGCACAGTTTGTGGTAACTTATCACTTTCGGCTTTGACTTCAGTAATACTTTTAACATCTTTGTCCCTGTGCCTCTCGTATCTTCTATCATCTGAACTTCTGTGTTCCTTCCTATGCTCCTTACGTTCTCTCGATCTTTCTGGCTTGTGGTGGGAGGATCTATGACGAGATGATGAATGACGTCTGTGATGGTCGTGTGATCTATCAGATGACCTTACCGACTTGTCTGTCCGGTTCTCAGATTTGTCGTTTCTGTTTTCCTTCTCCGTCCTATTTGATTTTTCCGATCTATCGCTTCTCTCTTTGACATCAGTTGATTTATCTGACCGACTCCTATCTGAATGATTCTCGGATTTTTCCACTTTAGCTTCAGACTTATCTGATCTGTCGCTTCTGTCTGTTTTCACGTCAGGCTTATCACTCTTGTCACATTTCACCTCACTTTTTTCTGCTTTACTTTCCGGTTTATCAGCTTTATCTGACTTTTCCTTGTCTTTTTCTGTTTTGGTTTCATTTCTGTCTGCTTTCTCTTGTTTATCAACTGGTTTTTCTTTCTCTGTTCTTACGTCACCTTTATCTGTACGACTATCCGTCTTTTCGGTTCGACTATCTGATTTATCCGATCGGCCATCAGATTTGTGTCTATCACTTTCTTTTCTGTGTTTCTCATTTTTCTGTTCCGCTTTGTCAGTCTTGTCGTGTTTCTCACTTCGCCTCTCCTTTTTATCGTCTGTCTTATCTTTATTTTGGACCTCTAAACTCTTGCGACTCTCGGTTATTTTTAAGGCAGATTTTTCTTTAAACTTAGCACTCAGCGCTCTCATTTCGATCACGCCGAGCTTGTGTTTTGTTGTTGACGATTTTTTCTCTGTAACAAGCAAAATTGTATGTTTATGAATTTACACATAAGATAGATTTAGTAAATGACTGCATAAGATTTTGATAGTTTTTAATGAATAATTGATGTGACATTTGTAAGTTTAAATTGTATGAGGAACTCCCTTAGAAACTCTTAACTAAACTCATCTCATTTACGAAATTCTTTCTCCACTATAATGGTCAATCACTGAATAGGCTTTTGAAATAATCATCATCGGCGTCATCATACGGCGATAAAAAGTTAACGCGGGCGAAGCTGCTGGCAACTGCTAGTATGTCTATATATCACTATGATATATTGGACTTAAATATATTTGTCCCACTCACCAGGAGCACTGGTGTTGACCGGCGTGTCCGCAGGCGGCCGCTCGTCCGCCGGGGACGACGCCTCCGACGAAGGGTAATACTGCTTCAGTCTGAGGTGCCACGCTGTAACAAAGAATGTACATGAATACAAGCAATTTCGTTATAGACAAGATTAAACCTGTTCAAGATATTTTTATTTTATAAATACTGACTGGAACTGATGTAAATAAATTCTTTTTGATGCTTAGTATGAAATATAGTCATTAATCTAACTTCAACCTATTTTGTCTTTTAATAATCGGATCCGAAAATGAATTATTTGACAAAATTTAGTAGAATTCTACTTTATTACATACTTTATTATATAATAAGCCTTTACTAACTTAACCCTGAATGGGATTCTCCCATGATTGTCATTTCTAACATTCTATATCCGAAACGAGAATATTATGAACCTTAAAAAACCGCGATAGATTCCACAAAGTCGTTTTATTTTATTACTGGACTATTGGTCTAGTGGTTAGTGACCCTGACTGATAAACCAGAAGGTCGTGGGTTCGATCCCATGAGCATGATCATTTGTTCTGTGTCTGGGTGTTTATCTATAATATGTACAGCTTGGCAAAAAAGAGTGTGGAAAAAATGAGGGCGCCACTTTGACTTAAGTCTCATCATAATATGGGAAAACAGTAAGAGAATTTAATCAAATCGTTAATAATAAATGTGAAACATTAAACTTTACTCAAAATATAGTATTTGTAGGCCAAGTATTGTCAACATCATAGGTTTCCATTTAGTAAAATATTAGTTCCACTTGTCACCACGTCATACTCTTTTTTGCCAAGCTGTATGTATTAATAATAATAAACCTTTATTTTCAGGCTGCATAGGCCCATAGATAAATGCCTTAACCTAAACATAAATAATTATAAAACAAGGTTGTTAGTAAATAAAACTTAAAACTATGTTAGTATCACTTCACTTGCACTAAGTTTTAGTGCGTTCCGGTGGCACTTGTCCGCGGAAGCGTCGGAACACCACGCCCTGTGGCCAGAAGTCCTCCTGCATGACGAGGTGCAGAAAACATGATGGCACTCGCACCACCTTGAAATTGACGCAAACGCCTTGAAATTGACGTTGCGGCGCGACTCCAGTAGCTGCACTCTCGCTGTGTACTTGGTCTTTTGGCGCACGTACTCCACGATGTCTTTCGCCTCAGTGGTATAATGTAGGCGGGAGATATACACCGGGGTGTTCGGTGCTGTAGCACGTATGCTGTTAGGCTCCATGGGAGCCGTGCCACAGCGGTTCTTGTTAGTCTTCTGACGGTGCTTCCTACTTTGCACCGTCATAAAACCTTCTTCATCAGCCCGCTTCGATGTCTTTTCAGGCAGGGGCTTCGTAGCTGGAGCGGTGCTCCTGGCGAGATTTTCATTCCTCGCAGGTACTGTAGACACAGGCAGCGGGACAGCTGGCCGGAAATTTCGTGCAGCAGTACGAGAAGGAGCTGCAAAGACGGGTGCGGGGTCGCGGGGCGTGCACAGTGCATGCTCAGCAGACTCGGTATTCCTCGGTGCCGGCGAAGACAAAACCGCTGACGCGAAGCTGACGCTCGATAAATCGAGACACGCTCCACGACGGGTGTTGACGTTCGATGCATTGGTTGGTGACCCAGTTACTACTACCGATTTACGCAACTCTGTGAGTTCATTGCGCAAATCAGCGACTGTATTCTGGGATGCATCTAACCTCTTCTGCACATCCACTAAGCTAGCCTTTAAAAAGAGAATGTCCTTCAGCAGGCTCGTGACGTCGACATGGTCGAAGGTGACAGGAGGGAGTTTTCCCAAGTCCTTTGCCACAAACGTCGGCACGTCGTCGGGGTCGGTCTCCTTCAGCAGCGTGATGATGTCCTGCACGCTCTTCTTTGTCCCGTCACGCCGGCGCGACACCATCTGGTCACTCTTGTTGAGTGACCTGTACAGCAGCAGCTTGGCAGCGGCGATGTCGTCTTCACTGAAGTTCGTTGAGCAGATCTGAACAGCGGACAGCTCATCCATCACGTCCAGCTTCTGCTGCAGGAACGCCAGCAATTCGTTCGCCACAAGTTGTTGACTCATGACGAGATATAATAACGAGCGATGGCTTGCGCCGCGCTACACGTTTACTTTTATTTAGTACTTGTCAGCAGTACGTCCGCATCGATTGGCGGCCGAACGAGACTGATTAGGAGTATTAGGAGATATTATCAGTTGGAGTATTTATCAGTTGTCTGGTTACCATAAGAACAGGTTCAGGATAATTTGGGATCAGATGGCCGTGTGTGAGCTGTCCCAACATATTGTTATTATTATTACAATGTCACGTAATATCTCACCAATGGATGTGACTGCGGAGACGGTCCGGAATTGGTGTATGATGTTCCGGGGCAGGAAGTACACGTCGTCGGCGCACAGAGGAAGGCGCGAGTAGCGCACGCCCTCGCGCCGCAACTGGTTCAACTTGGCCTCCTCCAACCTAAAATACATTGTCATATCACTAAACATAATAAAACAAAGTACTCTGCCGCATCTGTCTCTTCGCGATAAACTTAAAAACTGCTGAAAGGATTTTCAAGCGGTTTACATCAAAGTATTTGCTGCGTAAGGTTTTAAAATACAATTTGTCAAGAGTTCGAATAAATTCTCGGATCAATATGAACACACAAAAAGTTCCATCAAAATTGGTCTACAAACATAAAAAAGTAACGTACACAAGCACAGAAAAATTATATTACATATAAGTAGCACTTTATTTTGTTATTTTTAGAAGGTAAGGTTTACTAACAATAAAAGGGCTCAAGAATATGTCAATTTTCTAACTTATCTCACTTTCTATGGTAAAAATATTGACATACCATACTTAGGAACCTGCTCCTGGAGAACCTGATCTACAAACTTAACTTGAACATAGGAAATCACAAGAGGGTCGAGTATTGGGACATGATACATGAACATCAGGACATGATAGCGTCATGCCGGCACGCCACGTCACCCGAGACGGTTTCAGTATCTAGGCCCACAAACAGACTTTTCACAGCAATAATACTTTACAAATTACCCTTACCAGGTGACACACTGCGAGATGGGCGGCTCGTACAGGTCGAGCTGAAGCAGCTGCACCAGCTTGTTGAAGTCCGCCGCGTGGAAGGCCACCACGTCCTTGGTGATGCGGCCGCGGTCACTCTCGTCGCTGCAGTGGATCGCCTTAAGCACACCTGCAAATAAAATATATGAATATACCACTTGTCTCGATTATCATTAAACCACTGAGAATGGTGACCTACGGGTAAACGATAGACGTCACTTTTTTTGTTTCACGGGGAGATTTAAAAGGGGGGGGGGGGGGTTACGCATACCACCAAGACTTGGGTGGAAACTGGTGGCTATGTGGGACTAACGAGGCGGAGATTACACTAACTTGTCTAGCTAGTATAATCTTAATATATAGTAATAATAATCATCTTTCTCGGCTGCCTTTCATTGGGCCATCCATAAATTACGTCACACGAATTTCAACATATTTCGACCCCTCCCCCGTCCATGTCACAGTTGGTCACATTTGTGCGACTCCTCCTCCCTAATGTGACGTCACATACTTTGCTACAATTCGTTTTAAATAGTTTTTAAATTCACTTTCTTTATTAGTTTATAATTCAAGTTTCAATAACAGGCATTACGATGTGGAAATGTAACGTCACAATATCTAGGACCCCTCTCGCTCCTTGGCACACTTGGTCGGATGCGCCCCCCTCCCCTTAACGTGTGACGTAATTTAAGGATGGTCCCTTTTCCAAAATCTGGCCAACCGCTGTGGTGGTCAACGTACCGACGGCGGCGGTGGTGATGCGGTCGAGCCCGTGGCCAACATGATCAGCGTGGGCGCGCGTGCGGTCCTCGAACAAAAACTCGCGCGCCTCGCTCCAGCGCGGCAGGTACTGCAGGTTGCGCAACTCGTTCATGCCCGTCCTGGAACAGAACATCGTCATACGTGCCTTATAGGTTCTTGTGTCTTATGATAGATTCATGAAGGGTGAAGAAAAGAAAATTTAGAAAAAGTGAAAATTTGAACAATTTTAAAAGAAAATAGATTAAGATAAGTTAAAAAAAACCTTTTATATGCTTTCGTGCATACTAGAAAAATAGCCGACAGATTAACTTGAAATGTTTACACAATGTAAGCAACAGTCACTAAATATATTTGGATGTCTCATATAATTTTAACACCAAGGCTCCCTCGGAAACGTTAGGGCTTAGCAAGCAGTAGTAAAACTCGCAACCTTAGCAATCAATCGTCTTATGACCACACTATAAGACCATTATAAATAATATACAAGGATATTTGTAAAACACTAGCAACATTTCACTAAGAGTGTAGTGCCTCTGCTGCTGCTTTGCAGCCGAATTAGGCCGGCACGACCGGGGTCCTTGGGGAGGATAGGGTAAAGGAGGGCAATGCATCTGCATTACTTTGGTTATGCGGATATCTATGGGCGTCGTTAGTCACCATAAGGCTCCGACTGCTCAGTTGCCTCCTCATCACATTAAAAAAAACTTACAACTAGTCGTAGAACAAATGTTATTTGTGATGCTAGCTATTCATATTAGGTTGCTGGTGTTTTATATAGCTCTGCGTACACGGTGGACACACATTCAGCACTTAACTAACCTTCGTTTCTTGATAGGGCTTTTCCCAAGTTCCGCTGTGGGTACTAACTGTTCACCGGGCCGTATCCATAGTATTGGTCCATCATTCGACTCTTGTGGCTCCATATCAACAGCTGACATTGGACCCCAAGGCATTGTCTATAAAGGACAAAAATTGAAATGTTAAAATGGAAAATAAGATATACCGAAGTTGGGCATTAATTGTAACAGCATTAGCTGCAAAAAGAGAGGTGTTATATTATTTAAGGGTGGAGACACCAGCGAGGCCAGACGGATGATCAGTCCTCAACTCCGGGACCATTTCACCCAAAAGGTGGTATGGAGGTGTTATAAGTTTGAATGCTAAGAGTGTCTGTCTGTGGCACGTAGCTCTAACCGTGGAAACAATTTAGATGCAGTTCTTTTTAAAAGCTTGTATTAAAGCTTTAGCTGTAGTTATAAAACATTTTTCTTTCGCTTTTTTATCATTATGTTGTTTTTTTTTAAGTATAACTTTTTAATACATATCATAATTTCATAGCAATGTAAAATATTTTGTTTTTCGCACACATTATTATTTTATTAGACGTAATTTATGGACGGCCCCTTAAACTTACCAAGTTAAGAAATGGACACTCGGACAGCAAATTCAACATGTCTGGGAAGTATCCTCCTACTTCCTCATGAACTGTGCCCACCAGAGATATCTGATGCAGGGGTCCACAACGGAAAGTCCCTGCAGCATAGGTTTGTTGGACCTAAAAATAATATTAATATTAGAGACAAAAGTTATTTACAATTGCTTGTTACAGTTATTAAGTTAAAACAACTATAATGTGAACTACAATAATGGACTAGAATATGGAATATATTATATAGTACAAATTTCTACTTTGATGCTAAACCTCAACTGCAAATGGCATGATGCCCCCACTACGCCATCGCACACGATTCCGATATTGTGTAAATGTGTACTGAATTTCTTTATGTTATTCTTTCTTTCTTCATGAGTTTTCATTACTTATGAATGGCAATATAAAATATATATATTGTGGGCGAATGCGGCAAATTCTTCTTTTTTTAAATATAGAATGAACATACCTGTTGGTAATACCGGCTAATGGTTGTAGTTTCAATATCAGAAGCCCGAGCAAGGACTCCTGCCTTGACGGTCAGTGTCGGATGCTTCTCGGCTAAGTACTGTAGTAGGCAAGGAAATCTTGCCGCTGCCCCGCGAACAACACCACACACAAAGTTAGCCCAACCTTCACCGTCTTCTGAGAAAACCAGCTGAAAAAAATATATACTTTATAGTTTGATTTGAAACATCTATTGGTGCGCATTTTTGGTTAAATAAACTCGAATGCCATGACGGTAAACGGCACGACACTGTCATTTCTTTATCCTTTTTTCTATCTTCCGTTATAGATTTTTATGAGATATCAATTTAGATGATTAGCATCTGCAGGGCAACTTGTGACCAACCATTTTTTCCTATCATATTATCATAGCCATATGGTATTGCTATGATAATATATGCTAACTAAACAATATAATACATATTGCTAAATCCTGTTTTAGTACTTCATTACAGCGCAACACAAGCGCATCTCTCCCTCCGGTGATGTACAAAATGCATTACTGATACAAGATAATAAAAAAAGTACACAAACCTTTAAGAATTCTTTGGCAAGTACTTCCTGTTGAGCTCGGTTAAGCATATCAATGTCTTGCTGGTTCAAATACACCACACTAGCACCACCGTTCGGATGGGTATCTACCCTCATAAGTCTACAAAAAAATATACACAACATTATTGCTTTCCTTGGTTGGTATTATTAGATCATTTTCATTTATAGCCTGACCAGGAAAATAAAAACCATATTGCGGAAAATTTAACTACTAACTAATTTCTGTATGGATGATACTATGTGTTGACGTAAAAAAGATACAGTGGCGACACCACGCAGGGTTTATATATTTCTGGTTAGTCTATAATTTTAATATAATTTACACATTTATTTATTTTTGCTATTTTGCTTAAGCATACATTGCTGTTATTCAAATGTTATGCTAGGTTTATTCCAAACATTCTTATAACACTTCTTTGTTGGACACAAAACAGTTTAAATATTTTCACATTATATCAAAGTATTTATGAGGGTCCAATCATTTTTATTCATGGTTAAGTTTTGCAAATGATTCTATAGGTATTTTAATAATCTGCAGACACAAACCTGTGGTACTTCAGTCCTTTTAAGTCAATAGTGTGAGCTAAAGGTCCCCACATGGGTCCCGTACGTTCCCTTCGACACTGAACTCCAATGGAGCACCGTTTCACACGAGATCGTCGTCTGCACTGCTGACAACTGGAGTGGCGCGAGGAATGAGATGATCTAAGAAAATATTACAGTAGAGTCATGGGTCTTGTTGATATATGATTGCTTGACGTCACAGTCTATGTTCTTTTTCTAAATGCACAATGTAATGTTATCATCTGGATGCCTTAGAGGGTGTGTGACGTTTGCCACTCATATTGGGAAAGTATTGTAAACAATAGCATTTTGCTCCAACGAGCCCTGTGCCCTGGAGCCAAAAGTGAGACATATACTAGTGCAGTGTTTTTTAACTGTAGGTCGGGACCCCCAAGGGTGATGCCAAGCATTACTCGGGGGGTCGCCGGCAAAAGGTATAAAGAAAGAGTAACAAGGTTCTGAATAAAAGTAAAAACCTTGTTTATTAAAATATATATATATAAAATTTATTTCAAATTTTGAACCTTTAAAGGGGTAGCATATTTAGAAAGATTGAAAAACACTGGTCTAGTGCAAGTAGAGGAAAACATGAAAAATTGGCATGTTTTATTACACAGTAGAAATAAAATATTGATGTAAACAAAAGTACATAATAATGTAGACATTCAGAGGATTCACACAAATGTTTGCATGTTTTAGCTTCTAAAAAAACATGTCCTAATAACACTAATACCTAAGACTTCCATGGCCCATTCCATGTAGGTACAGTACAGTACTTGAAACCGGTGGTAGTTTAAAAAAGATATTTTATTGGTACTATTTTGAATAAAAAAATATTTTATTTTGATTTTGCCCATTCCTCATATTATCATGATAGTTCCCTCCTTATGACAATTAATATAAAAAAAACCATAATTTACATACCTATCCTTTTCTCTTTCTCTTTCCTTGTCCCTTTCCTTTTCAACCTTCACAATGTCTCTTTCAACTTTAACTTTGACATCACTATTCACTATAGTTGGCTCCGTTTTCATCTTGACACTTCTACCTATAGCTGGATAAAACTGTGGTGATGACGATGATCCTTCCTGCTTAATTTTGAATGGTAATTCCAAGTTTCCATAGCAAGGCAGCTCCCTTCTAGGTGTGGATTGAAACTTGATAGCATGTAACGACATACTGCTATGAGTTGAAAGCCGCCTTGAACTTGAACCTTCTAACAGCACATTTGCCCTTGATACTTTTGGATATTTGTATTTGGACATAGAATTTTGAAAGTGGGTATTAATGATACGGAGCTGACGTGAAACTGATGCATATATCTTCTTGGTGATGTCATCTGAGGGGATAGTCCTTGACAGTTGAATTTGTTTCCATGACGTGTTAATTCCTCCAAACCAATCACATGGTTGATAAAATTCTGTACCCATGTCTTCATGTCTATAGAAAAGTAATGGATTCTTTGCTGGTGGAGGTTTGTGTACCATTTGGAGTGTAAGTATAGAAGTGTCCCCAAATCCCCCTGAATCAAACACTGGCCATATTTTGCTGTGTTTTGCTGGTCTTGAATTTTCTCCCCAAACACACAGTTCTTTAGAATCAATGCTACGCTTGCGTTTTTTACCTGAAAAATTTAATTGTATTGGATAAATTTCTCACTTGTATTACCTATTAATACTAATTAATAATAATAAAGCCCCATTAATCCGAACTACATGCAATTTTACATTCTGATTTATAAATTTCGTTTCTTATAATATATTTCGCAATTTGGTGTCTCTTGACATAGGCCTCCTCCAGCTCTCTCCAATGAGCTCGGTCTTCTGCACCTCTGGTTCACTATGGTCCTAGGCGGATATAGTCACTCCATCTTACGCCCCTGTCTTTTGATGTCCCCTTATTACCTCTTTATTTTACGATTTGCGATTAATACTAATTCCTAATAATAATTCTAATACAACTATATTAAACACTACACTGGGGTCACAATAAACTATAAAGAACTTTTCTTATGGCATATTATTTGGCTATTAGGTTAATTTGACTTTCATGATTCTACTTTTGTTACTTGTTTTTTACATGCCCATTTGTGATACTTTACAGTAACTACGGTCATGGGGGACTGATGTGCAAGACATTCTGATGTCTCATTTTTATGATGACTCATTTTAAGCTCTTAGCTTAGGAAATAAAACAAACATAAATAAAATTGCAGAAGAGAGCATGTTAACTATTTTTTTTTATCATAGGGGGGGGCAAATTACTAGTCAGAGCCTTAAGCGACTACCGACGCCCATAAACATCCGCACAAGAGGCTAAGCAAATGTGTTGCCCTCCTAAAGGAGGGCAACACATGGGGTAAACCCCATCTCCATCCATGGGCCACCAGAAACTTACAAGCCGCACGAAACGCGACATACACACTTACATGGCGTAAAGTGACATAGCTGACACTTTACGGCAGTATCATGTGAGCGAGAGGTTTCATCCTGATCGTGCTGGCCCCATTCGGCTGCACAGTAGCATGGTACTACCTCTCACTACTAATATTAGGATTAACCATAAGTAAGTTACAGTAAATGAAAAAAAAATGTGCATTGTTCTGACATTAGGTCAACTTTGTTTCAGCTATCCAGCCAAACTGCTCTCAGTTGCATATATATACTTAGTAAACATTAGATGTCTGCATTTTTTCTCCATTAATATAACTTTCTGGCCATGAATAGGTACTGTTACATAAAAACTTTAGTTTTTTTTTCAACTTTTTAATTATTTTGAATTTGGATCATATAGGTATATTATTTTAAAAACTTCTTTCGATTTTGCGCCATTTCATATATTTTTTCGTGTTCATTATCAACTTATAATATGGAATGGGGTGTTAAAGAAAATGGGATTGCAGTGATCGCCTTGCACTAAGTGGTTACTTATGGAGTCGTCGGTCATTTTCCAGACACTCCAAAGCTTGGTGTCAGCCGTATGTTCGTATATCGTACTATCAACAGATACAACAACACTTCGTCTGTCGAAGACCAGAAAAGATCGGGGCGGCCGCGTGCTGTTAAAACTACAAAGTCTGTTAATGCTGTTAAAGCCAGAAATCGTCGAAACCCCATTAGGAAGCAAAAAATCTTATCGCGAGAAATTAGGATTCCCGCTACGACTCGTGTCGCGTATTATAAAACAAGACCTGAAGCTCGATGCGTGCCTGTATATCGTCGATATACAGGACATGCCCCAAATCAATCTCTACAAAAGAAAATCAATTTTTGAAGAGAGTGAATCGATCAAAACGCCTTCTGTCGCGATATGCAGGTGAAAGGCACAGAAATATCCTCTTTACCGATGTTTTTTTTTTTTTTTTAATATACCGTGGACTTTGCAGCAGAACTCTGCACTTGGTCACAAGGCACGAACTACCCAAGCCTGGTTTGGTACCAACGTTTCGAATTTTATAAGAGCTGAAGACTGGCCCTCATCTAGCCCAGACCTCAACCCTTTAGACTTTAAAATATGGTCAGTTTTAGCCTGCTATAAACGACACGGCGACATAGTGTCTCTTAAAAAATCTTTGGAGCAAGCAGGGGCGAAATTTCCCTTGGAAACAGTGCGTAAATCCATAGATTCGTGGCCAAACAGATTAAAGATCTGTATATAAGCCAAAAGTGGCCATTTCAAATAGATTTTAATTTTTGCTGAGACTTTAATAAATATGTAGGAATAAATTTTATTAATATTACATTACTTCATTTAAAAAAAATATGCAGTTTCATTTGTAACAGAACTTATGGCTTAACTAGGTATAACATCCTATATTTGTGACAAATCTCACATTCACAAGACGCATTATAACATGTTACATTGAATTAAGGATATTAAAATTTCTACCTACACATAAGTGTAATAAATAAATTGATTTAACTTTAAGACAAACTTTTTTATAATTTTAAATTGATTAAATTTAACATCTTTGTGTAGCAATTAAAATTTATGTAGCAATGATCTATTTAAGAGCTAAAAATATATGTTTAACTATCTAGGTATGTCATATATATAAGAAATTAGAATCAGATTGATATTAGTGTCGTTTTACAAATTTTTCTTTAAAATAACCTTATTTTAAGAGCAAAGGATATAATGAGTTCTATGCTAATTTCACTTATTATAGTAAAACAAGGGGAAGATCTTTCCCATCATTGATCATGGTAGCTATAAGTATCTGAAATATAAGACAAGACAAGCCGGCAAATGGATAGTGGGTCACCTAGTGATTAAATGATAAGCAACGTCCATAGACACCCGCTATACAAGAGGACTAGCAGGTGCGTTGCCGGCCTTTCAAATATGATTATGCTCTTTTCTTAAAGGTCCCTAAGTGGTATCGGTTTGGAAATACCGTAGGTGGCAACTGGTTCCATAAACAGGTCGTGCGAGGCAGGAAATACCGTAAAAATAGAGTTGTTGTGGATTTCCACACATTCAAGGTACTGAAGGTGAAATTTGGAATTTGAAGTGATGTCCGATGATGGAATTCTGCTGCAGGTATGTCCGAACAAATCACAAAACACTGCCTGTGGTAAATGCAGAGTGATCCGACATCTCTACGCAGCGCAGAAGTGTCAAGCCGATTGGAGAAAATCTTGTTATAGATGATGCGAGCCACCCGGCGTTGAATGCGATCAAAAGGTAGGAGCTGATATTGGTGCGCTCCAGCCCGGATGTGGGAGCAGTATTCCATGTGGGGCCGGATCGCACCTTGTATTATTATTATTGCAGGCGCTAAGAAGGCATGAAATACTGCTTTGCCCTACCAAGCACACCAAGTTTCTTAGAGGCTAGTTTAGCCTTTCTTTCCAAATGACCACGAATTGGACACTGCTTGATATGTCGACGACATAGATCGACGCCAGGGAAGCGCCTTGACATTGGAGAGGCGTTCCTCTCCAACTACTAAGGGTGATTTTTTTACGTTTACGTTTAAGAGTAAACGCGCAAACTTGTGTCTTGTTGTATTTCAATTGGAATAGGTTAAATCGCCCCCAGTACGCGACTTTGGCTAACAGAGACTCGATTTCAGTTTATACCGACACTCATCGACTTCTTCCCGAAAAATATTAGGAAGGCGTCTCCAATGCATAACAATGAATGCTGCTAGTTTGCAACATGTTAGGAAAAACAAGGAACAAGGAAACAAGTTAGGAGACAATACAGCCTTGCGGAACGCCAGAATTAACAGACTTGAGGTCCGAGCATGCACTGTCGCCAAGAACCTTGATGTTTTGTCAGTCAAAAAACTGGTGATCTACTTACGTAATTTCTGGGGAAGCCCATAGGATTTCCGCTATGTTAGAAGTGCCTTATGCCATACCCAATAAAAGGTATTTGTTACACTGTTTTTTGCTACGCTGTTAATCCTGTAATTTTATTAACTAATTTATTTATTTGGAGAACGTCCAAATAAATAAATAAATAAATTTTGCTATGTCCAAAGTCCAAACTAACCGCCAGTGCTTCCCCCTTGCTCTTAACTGCCTCCACCCATCCCTGTGTTAAGAATATTAGAAGATCAGCAGCTGAGCGATTCTATTGAAAGCCATATTGGCGATCACTGGTGCTCATCTAAATATTTTGGATATAATTATTGCCAGCTCCGGCGGTATGCATGTTTGAGAACAAGGAAGTTATAGCTATTGGTCTATAGTTGGCCTGGTCTGAGCCGTCTCCTTTCTAAGGGATAGGGTGCACTAAAGCTGTCTTCCATGAGTGTGGAGCGACGCCTACTGAATAAGAGTGCCGGAAACGACGCGTGCCAAATTAGGAGCACAAGTTCCTAGCACTAAAGACAGGATGCCACCAGACCCACTCAACTTATGGATGTCCAACGAAAAGAAGGCTTAATGAACGGACTTCGGTGGGAAAATTATTTCCGGCATTAAAGTATCACACCAAGGGATCATCAGTGGTACATTTCCCTGGTCTTCCAAAGTTAAGTTGGAAACAAAAAGAGAGCCTAGAAGTTCTTCCTTGTGTTGTTCTGATGGTAGAGATGGCGTCAAAAATATTCCCTTGGAAAACCTTATCAAGCGACCAAAATGCAACGAATACCCGAAGAAAGTCGAAACCAATCTCTTCCCAGTTCTACTCTCATACTCCACTTTTGCCTCAGCAATAACTTTTTTCAAGGATCTGGAGGCCAAGTTATACTCCTTTTTATGCACTGGTCTTTACATCCTGGGACATTGATGCATTGGCCCAAACATTGCAGGGTTTGAACAAACCAGGGCTAGGATTTGCCGCCTATAGGAACTACAAGACATGAAAAGAAAAGTTATATGGCTTGCAGCACCACCTCAGCAATAAATCAGCAAATATGTCTGGATTATCCAGCAAGAAGCAAATTCGCCCCAGGTAGGATGCAAAGGGCCAAACCACATTCCATCCACAGACCTATAGTGCCACACGTGGTGGCGGTCCGTAAAACGAGGTCATGATGGGCACGTAACTGGCACAGCACTCTGACATGCAAGAATCTTAATAAATAAAATGGTACTTATATCCATGCAATGCAACAATTTAAAAATACAATTCATTCGTAATTGAAAAGGCTCTGATGATGGAAATCCTTATTGTCAATGTCTTGGGATGGGAAAAAAATATTCCATTATATATTTTCCCATGTCAAAACCTTGCGAAGCTGTCTTTCTCATTCTTACTCCTTTTTAGCCCCAATAATTGGTAATAGTTAATTAACAAATTCTTATCCACATTTAACATACTTATCATTCAAAATGCTATTACATTAAGACATTAATATAGTTAAAATACACAATATTTACTTATAATATATAAAGGTGTGTATGATTTTAAGATTCTTTTTAAAATTTATTTAAAAAGAATTTACTCTTTGAATCACATTCTATCACAGAAAAACAAATTACATTTGAGTTGTGGGTAGCCTTATATTGATTTATTGCCAATTCAATCAATTTACTAGAAA
This sequence comes from Helleia helle, assembly GCA_963853865.1. NCBI lineage: Eukaryota > Metazoa > Arthropoda > Insecta > Lepidoptera > Lycaenidae > Helleia > Helleia helle. The sequence continues at coordinate 9,589,278 of OY971434.1, forward strand.
GTTCTGTTTGAAAATAAACATAGGAACTTATGATGAGCACTGCAATATTGCCTTTATCATGATCCATTTAGATCCAAATATCATAATGTACCGCTGTAATGGTATTCTCTTCTGTAATGGCTTCAGAATCTCAGGGGGCATCCCTGAGATTCTGAAATTTTGGACCACAAATGCACAACTTTCACCCATTATACTAAACTAAAACTGCAGTTTGTGGATTACTACCATTTTTCGTCTGGATGGGCAATTCTTAAAATCACACACAGCCTTGTGTAAGGTCTCTAAGGTTACAGTTTAATCTGAATACAAGACACAAGTTACTAAAAACTATTTATCTTAGTGTGACACTGATACACTTTACAAGGTACAAAAATGTATATCTTTTATAATATATTGTGTAAGTTGCAAAAATTGATGAAGATTTATAGGTGACTTAGTCTATTTTATTTTTAATACAGTAGCTAAGAAATGAAAGTAGATTTAGGCCCTCTTGCAACAAAGGCAAGGTCATAAGTTGATGCAATGTTCTAATGATAAATTAATAAGAGAAGAAGTGTAGAAAGCATCTTAAGACAAAGGTTACGTAAGGGAAGAGTAAAGAAGAATAAAATAATAACAAATTGGCTTGAGAAATGTTTATAAACAGTAATGACCTCCATAAATAATGATGTAACATAAAAAAGTGATAGGTTAACTGTTTTCCCACCAAAAAAATACCGACTATTCAATTCAGTAACATGTGTTGAGAGATATAAGCATTGATAAGATGTTGAAGGTATTAAATAAATAGTAATTCTTACCTTTCAAATCTGAAGATGATGCGTGTTTTAAAATTGTTGGCACACTTGGAACGTATCCCAATTTCGAAAGTTTTCGATAGTCGTGAGTCATTCGACGACGCTTAATGCCATCACTGATATCAGAATCACCACTTGAATTATTACAATCTTCTACGAAATCACTATTTTCAGCGTCTTTTATGTGGGATTCATCAGAATCATTCGACGCCATTGTTTCATGACAAAATGTGAAACGTATGCTTATAATTCAATAGTTGTCAATGAAACTTTAATAATTCCTAATAAATTAACACTACAAGCTTAAATATGTGAGCTTTACTATTGTAACAGTAGAAACATTGATATTCAATAAAAAAACAACTCGAGACGCCATTTACTTGCAGCCTCACACTTTTGGGTTTTTTTCTATGAAAGTATTGCACAGACATTAAATAACAAGTACTTTGCATACAGCCAGAATATCATAATTAATGAAATTATAATACTTTTTATATCGCAATAACATAAAATTAAGATTTGTATTTTCGTAGACTTACAAATAAAAATATTCAAAGAAATTGAAATAAAATTATTGACTTATAGTATTGCCATCTAGCGGTAAATTATCAAATCATTATAATAGTTAATTTGTAATAGGTTAGTTCGTATAAAACAGATGTCGCATTTAATGCAGGTCGGCGAGAGTCTAAGGAGAGAGTAATGAATAATCAATAACCTCCTAACACCCGGCATTTTAAAATTTTATTTGTCATAAAAACCGGACTAGCTTCCTGTAGAACAAAAATCAAAATGGCAACTATTATTAAGTCCCAACAATTGCAAAATGATAGATGTCGTTATAACCGAACGTTCTATGAGAAGGACATATTTTGAATTTTAGTTCACGGTAATGTATTAGAAAGAAATGCTGTTATAATCACAGTATTTATATATTCGTCTCTGTCATACGCGTTTACCGAAGCCCTAACAAGACGCTTTAATAGTGTCCACTGTCCAGTGGCTATGAACAGCTGACAATGGCAGCGCGTCGTAAACAAGGTGAGTAAATCAGTTAAGTAATATCATAAAGAAGTATTTGAATTTGGAGAAAATTTCAACTTTTTTTTACCCTCAATTATGCAAGTTATGTATATATCTTACGGTGATAACTTAATAAATTCGATACCGTTTTTTGTTCTTTTAAAATCACTTTCGGTCTCTGTTTAACAACTTTTGAATGTATTATTATTTCATAACCCATCTATTTTAGTCAAGTTTTGGTGATAAAAATATAGAGCTACCTCGACACAAACCAATTTATAGATATTATTTCATTTTAGCACTTCAAGACCAAGAAATTTATAATATTCTAAATAAATCTGAAATAGAAGATGCAGAGGATGACGAAGATCTGACTTACCAAGAGCCTGAAATAGACAGAGCTTATGAAAATATCGAAGAGCGTTTAGCAGCTTTGGAGAATGAAGATTAGTAGCTCCGGAGATGAGATTAGTATTCCGTTTACTAGCAACTACCAAGAGAGTAGTTCTCAAGGAATGCGGATACAAAGCTCGGGACGTACGCGTGGTGGAGTACTACGTCTCGCAGTGCGCACTCGTGTACGTACTCGTTGTGGAGCTGGAGCTTGAAGAAGAAAGATTTTCAAGATTCTATCTCATGGACAAGATCAAGTTTCAGAAAATAATTCCCTGCTTTGTTACAACCTATTGCTGCTAGCGGCAAAGCTGCAAGGAGTACGCTCTCACTAAATATTTCAACTACCTACTAGCTTTTAAGCAATCAATTGCTGAGAATATCTTGGATTTTCAGCAAACATTCAATATCACCTTCAGAAAATGATATTGAATGTGTGACTGTAGAGTCTTCCGACGTGTTGGATGAAGTAAGCAAGACTACAAAAAGAGATAGATCACCCGTTAAAGCAATCCCCTCAGCTGCTTTCCGATAGCACAGTCACAACATTTGGTGAGGTGTTCCGGATCTGTTGAGCAACAGGGCACCTCGACGGCTAGTCAGTTCCTCAAGGACCTGACGCCACCTCCACAGAAGGTTTGTCCCGCATCACAGAATAACTCCTCCCAACGTCGGGATAGTGCAATGGTTACCCTATTGCACATTGGTTCCCATCCTCGCCCCCTGTCCCTCCTTTTTTTGTCCCCTCTTATAAGGGGTTACAAAGAGCTTCTCCCTCGGTTCAATTGGCTTCGCCCAAGGTGCTGAGTTTACCTTAGGCAACTGAGCCCCACCGCCACGACAAGGCTTAAACCATGGTGGGGTAAGTGCCATGCCTGCATCCAAAGTGCTTCTTACTACAAATAACATTTTTATGAGATTCTTGAAGATTGATTTAGCATTGAAGTTGTTTTGTGATGAGAATTTTTAAAGTTAATTATTAAAAAATATATTTTCTATAACACTTGTTTTTATTGCTTAGTACATACTGAGACCGAATGTTCTTTTTAAAGAACAAAAATATGGATATTCTCACTTAGTGTAAATATATCCTTTCTTAATTATGTACAACATTTGTTCTAACAGAAATTTCGAAGCGGATTCTAAAATAGTTTAAATCAGTGTGATAGCTTCAGGACGGGGAATATTAATTTTGTTCTTTTTGTAGGACTTCCGGTCATAATGACTTCTGCTACCTGTTAATGTCAGGACTCAAATATAATCGCCATTTTGTTCTATGCAAAGGCACGTGGGACTTAGGAGGATATACCATAAAATTATTATACCTTTCCGCTAGGTATATTGTAACTTTATGGAATAAACATAAAAAAATATAGTTTAAAAAAAAAACGCTAAGGCGCGCAAGTTACCTACATCACGTGTTTTGTTTTTAGTATTTCACTAATTTCTAATAGTCCAGGAGCCAGTGACAAATATTCATGACCAAGTCCCTCCCAAACGAAACTTTTAAGCAATTTTTAAGGGCGTGTTACATTGCGCAAATTTGGTCTCACGCTAACCTTAAAATTCCAACAACTGAAGAACCCACAGACTATGGTTGGGTAAAAATAGACAACCGATTTGAATTTGATTGGTTTTCTGGGGTTCAGTTACCAACGTCGATTGAGGAGATAACCATTCAGCCTGAAAAAGGTATCAATTCTTTTTTTTTTTTTTTTTTTTTTTCATATGATCATGTTTTACTATACATTAGTCCGCACTAATAATTTTTCTTTTCATTTTTTCACAGATGATGATGATGAAGACATGATCGCATATAACTCTGACAGCGACTCTGACAGTGAATCAAAGAGAGATGACAGCGACTCATGCCAAAGCGAGAATGAAAATGATAATTTTTTATTGATTTTTTAATCAATGAATTGAAATAAAAGTTTATTAATTGAGAAAATATGCTACAATAAATTATTCAATAATTAATTTACTCATACCAACATTTCCTCCAATATTAAACTTCATATTTGTTATCAAAACTCTCAAATCAAACATACTGCCAAACAGATACAGCAAGCTGGCATTAATTTTCATTCAAAGTAGCATATAAACGATCACCAGGTAAATTTTAGTTGAGAGGAAATCATTGAAAATATATATTTTTTTTCATGTTCAAGGAGCCAGCTGACGTATAATCCACCGTGTTATGGTCAGCAGACTATGTTTTACCGCTATGGTTACCGCTCTATTCCGGTTATGTGTAATGATTATGATCATCACCTTTAATCACACCCAACATACATAGGGATAGTTGTTTGTTGGTGTTTCAACTGCCTATAGTAATATTCAAAGTTTAGGCTTTAGTGGAACCTAGATACTTTTTATTGAAATCTTTTCAGAGTTCGAGAGACGATAAAAATAACTGCTTGTGAAAAATTAGTGTTCATATTATGTTCCAAGCCAACCTTCCAACCTTCGTCAATTCCAAGGCATTTTCTACTTCAGTCGTTTTGGCAAAATACAATCACAAGAAAATCCGAGACAAAATTATAAGTTTATACTTTATGTATAAGTAGGTAATATGTTTATGTGATTTTGAAGTAAGTACCTCATATTTTAATTAAAATAATATAAATATTAATAAGTACATATCTACTAAAGTGCAGGGAGGGCTTAAAGTTCGCTTTAGTTATTTCAATAAAAACGCGAATGTTGGGAAAATATCTACTCACGAAGACCATCGTTCGTTCAGGCACTTTAAATTTTATTAGCCATTAATTATTTTGCAGTGGGTTAGCATAGACGTGTTCGTTTCTTAAACATTTTCTCATAGTGGTCGTTCGTGCACTCGTTCGATTAAACAGAGGCTACAGAGGTTTCATAAGACTGACACGACACTGATAATTAGAGGTGGACTGGACCATATTTGAAGGTTGATCTGTTTAAGCAAATTGGGGACTACCACTTTGTCGGCGATCAGCGACTCTGGGGATTGCCCTTAGGACTTTGAAGTAACTTTTGATACGTGATTTAAAAATTCATCCTTACAAGATCCATCTCGTTTTTTTTTTGTTAGTCGGATAGGCAAAGTGGTCAACGTCGCCCATGAACATAAACCAGTTTACCTGGAACGAGCCCAGACAACTCATCTATGTGGTGCCTATCCTGAGACATAAGATGTTAAGTCTCGGTGCCAGTAATTACACTGCCTGTCTTGCCCTTCTCTCCGAAACAGCAAAGCTGTTTCACGGGAGAAACAAGCAAGATGGTACCCATTCAGCCGGGAGCGCGGCACTGCGCTTCCCTCCCACTGGTATAATCGTACAAGAAATATCAAACAAAAAAAGAATTTTTCAAATCGTTTGGTAAACGACGGAGTTACACCGAACAAACAGTAAAAAAACATAACAAGTACCCGAATTGAAAACCGAACCGAACCGAATTTTTTTTGAAGTCCTTTAAAAAAGTACACCTTATTCAATTATTTTGAATTTCAACTTCAAAGCTTTAGCGGTCGGAACCGTAGATTTGAAAACGCTGTCTTTTTGGACGAAGCCATAGAATAATTACACTAACGAAGCCTAGTTTCTTATGAATGGTTTTATTAACACATACAATTGTCCATGCTGGCATACGTAGCAACCATTATTTGAACATCAGAAGTCACTTCAATGTCAAAAAGATACAGTTTGGCACTAAGGCACGTTCCTCGGAAAAGTGGCACCGGAAAGGGGTAACATTGAATAGGCACCACGAAGCTCTGTCTTCGCCGGATATTACTACTACTCTTGATAAACAATTTCATTAATAATCTAAAAACATTGCAATTGAAGCAAAATATTCTTTTATAAATGGAAGCAATTTCAACAGCGTCTTGCATTGCATGCGCGTAGGTATTCCATGAGATATCGTATCGTTTGTATGAAAACAAATTTGTGCTGCGATGCTGTGCCGGTTCTGCGTTCTGATTGGTAACTTATGGTCACTGGTTGGTTGAATTGCTATTACGTCAGTGATACGAGAGTGACAAATCATGCAACCTAGCATTCGGAGTCTTATGGTGACTACCGACGCCCATAGATACTGATATCTAAATCAAAAGTTACGCAAATGTGTTGCCCTCTTTTTCCCTATCCCCCCAATGGGCTACCGAAAACTCGCAAACCGCACGAAAAGCGATAGCATAGCTTTTTTCTACCAAATTTGCTTTAAAATTGTGTAAGTATATATTGTGTGATACTTACACTCTATAAAAGGACATTTATAATAGAATAATGAAATATGGCCACAGACTTCTATCGCGAGTTGTACAACGACGATGAAACAGGAGAGGAATACAGCCAGCTGGTTGAATATAACAAGAACAACGAAGAAGAAATCCCATGTATTGAAATATGAAAGAAGAAGTAAACAAGGCAATCAAATCACAGAAAAAAGGAAAAGCGCCAGGAGGAGATGGCATATGTAACGAACTCTTACTAGGAACATCTGAAGCAACATTAAATATAAATATATATAATAATATAATATAAAAATACTCATGTGTTCAAAGAGATTTTATGCACAGAATACATACCTCAACAGTGGAAGACGTCAACCATAATATTACTACACAAAAAAAGGAAAAAAAGATGATATAAACAACTACAGACCGATCAGCCTGATATCCAATGTTTACGATTTTTTTTCAAAGATACTGCTAGAACGTTTAACAAAAACTTTAGATGAAAACCAACCTAGGGAACAAGCAGGGTTCCGAAGCGATTTTTCGACAATAGACCATATTCATACAATAAAACAGCTTATTCAAAAGTGTAACGAGTTCGGAATCTATTACTACCTAGCATTCGTAGATTACAACAAGGCATTTGACTCAATAAAACACGCAAAAATATGGGAAGCTCTGGAAACACAAGGAGTAAATAAGAAATATATACGCCTGATGACCAACATATACAAAAACATGAAAGCGAAAATAAAAACAGAAAGAGAAGGCGAATACTTCGCTATAAGAAGAGGAGTGAGACAAGGGGATCCTATGTCACCCAAACTTTTCTCAGCAGTTCTGGAACATAATATATTTAGACACTTGCACTGGAATATTAACGGAGTACATTTAAACCACCTAAGATTTGCTGATGATCTAATACTAATTTCCGAAAACCCATTAAGCTTACAAGATATGTTAAAACAGCTAGTGTACGAAAGTGGAAAAGTGGGACTATCGATGAACACTGCAAAAACTAAAGTGATGACAAACTCCGAAAAAACCGCAATTACCGCAACGGTGATTGCGGTTGCGGTTTTTATTATACCTATCTCGGACAGATCATATCGCCAAACGATCTTACAACAAAAGAAATAAACAACCGAATAAACCTGGCATGGAAAAAATGGATATTTGATGCGTGTATTTTACCAGTAATGACGTATGGATGCCAAACATGAAGCCTAACAAACAATAATATTAGCAAGCCAGAAACCTGCCAGCACAACATGGAGAGAAGTGTACTCAATGTCAAAAGGATAGATAAAATAAAACTAGATAATATAAGAAACGAAACAGGAATCATTGATTTAACTTACTGTATAAAAAAAAATGGAGATGGACTGGTCATATGATTAGAAATAAAAAAGACAAATGGTCTAGAGACGTAACAGAGTGGTGCCCGAGACAACATAAACGAAAGAAAGGGAGGCAGCGTCGCAGATGGGAAGACGATATTAGGAAAATAGCGGGGACCACTTGGACCAGATTAGCTCGTAACCGCACTTTGTGGCAAACTCTAGGGGAGGCCTATGCAGGACAATTAAGACAATCTTCAAACAAAAAATAAACATATTGTATTAGGTCAAGTCAAATGTATGTAAAGATTGTAAATAAAGGCTATTATTATTATTATTATTATTATTATAATGAAACATGATTTAATAATTTTCTTCCGCCGGTACGTCTGCTACGCCAGACCTTGAATGACGTGGATAAAACTTTTTAGAACTCTTATCTTATCTTTGAACATGTCTATCTATGTATGACTGTTCCTATGTCACAGGCATTATAACAATAATACTATTGTTATTTGAAGATGGGCGCAGTTGAAGAAACGAAGACTCGTATATGACGACCGTTGGCGCTCAAGCGGAGGTTGCGGGTTCGAATCCCGCCAGGGAACAAAAATATTTTCTGTATTCCTAGGTCATGGATGTGTATTAAATATGTGTAACATTTTTTTAAAATATTGATATGTATAGTATAAATATAATAAATATATCCGTTGTCTGGTACCCGTAACACAAGTTCTTCGAGAACTTACCACGGGACCAGATTGACGTGGTGTGAAAGCGTCCATATATATTATTATTATTATCTAATTAATAATTCTCTACTCCCAACACTCCCACCGACAAAATTTGAAAATAATGTGAAAAATTAGCACAACAATAGCAGATAAGAGGTACATAATCAATTGCTTTAGTTTCTGGATGAGGAAAATATAATATTTATGTTATTTAGGAACGAGGTAGGGAAGTGATAAAGTATGTTATTTAGGATATTGCCGCGAACAAACATCCTGTGTGCACTGTTTACCGTTGTCATCGGCTTCATCGCGAGGAAACCACAATTATAATTGTTTTTCTAGAAAATGTCAATTAAATTCTTTTTAGTTTTTTAATTTATTTATGTTTTCCGCGGTTGCACACTCCGATAATGTGTTATAATGAAAAAAATATAGCTTAAAAAACTTTTAGTTTCTTAAACTATATTTTTATAGGTCGTGTATAGGAATCATGGGTAGGAGTTCCTGTGAAAACGAAAGCAGAATCAAGAGCATGTAGTCACCGCGAAATATCAAAATAAAAAAAGCGAGCAAAGTACACTAGCTTAAAGCATTTCCACTGCGTCAAAAAAAGGTATATGTATCCTCAATATGATTTCAATTAACATATATTCAATATTGATACTATCTTCGTATAATCCTTGCGTGTGTATGTCACTGAGCTCCTCCTACATGGTTGACTGATTTTGATGACTTTTTGTCTGTGTTCAAGTGGATTCGAGAATGGTTTAGTATTTAGATTAACATTTCGCTCCACTACAGAAATGTTTTGACCGGACAACGTCTAGGTCCGCTATTATATCCCCACCATGATTCAAGCCTTGTCGTGGCGATGGGGCTCAGTAGCCTAAGGTGAACCCAGCACCTTGAGTGAAGCAAATTGAGCCGAGGGAGCTGCTCTTTGTACCCCTCTTATAAGAAGAGAGAACAAAAAAGCAGGGGGGCAAGGTTGGGAACCTTACCCCATTGTAATGTTCCGACGTTGGGAGGGGTTATTCTATAGTGCTGGACAACCCCTCTGTGAAGGTGGCGTGACTAGCCGTCGAGGTGCCCTGTTTGCTCAACAGATCCGGGGCACCTCACCAAAGGCGGCAATGGTGGCACTCGTCGGGTTTTAGTGGGTAGAGCTGCGTCCACCTTACCTTTCAGGCGCAGCGAGTCCCACATACCCGCCTGGGGAGACCCACTCCATCGCGGGATGCCTATGTAAAAAGAACCAGGCTATGTAGTTTTATCAAATATTATGAACATGAAAAGTAACTGTCTTACACCTATATTTTATGTCTATTATTGGTCACATATAAAAGACAAGAAGCTAGACTTTTTTCTAAAGAAGATAAAACGAATCACCATTTGACTCAATTGTCCAGCTACATTTACATTAAAACTTTCGCATTTACATTAAAACGATGGCATATTGTAATATTTGGTTCAATATTCCACGATAAGATAAGCGCCAACACAACAAACAATAGATAAACATGAAAATCGATTTCACTTCAATGGCACATTTCTAGTTGGATTTAACTCTTTCATTAGGGTTTCCGTAGTCATATAAAGATTACATGTTATCCGCGTCTTTACCCGCGTTAACTCAGAGTTACAGCTGATCTGATTACTTTTAAAACTTGCTTGTTTCTCCCGTGAAACAGCTTTGCTGTGTTTCGGAGAGAAGGGCAAGACAGGCAGTGTAATTACTGGCACCGAGACTTAACATCTTATGTCTCAGGATAGGCAACACATAGATAAGTTGCCTGGGCTCGTTCCAGGTAAACTGATTTATGTTCATGGGCGACGTCGACCACTTACCATCAGGTGGCACGTTTGCCAGTTTGTGTGAAAACGTAGCATTCTACTGTAATTGTAAGAATTGTTTTAGTTAAATTAGTAGTTCCGAAGTTTATTTCTTACGTCCAAACTTATAATATAATAATAATATCAACCCTAATATAATAATAATAATATCTATGGACGCTTTTTACACCACGTTAATCTGGCCCCGTGGTAAGTTCTCGAAGAACTTGTGTTACGAGTACCAGACAACGGAAATATATTTAATACTTTATACTAGGTATAGGTACATATAGTTAAGATTTTTTATTATATAATACACATCCATGACCCAGGAACACAGAAAAGTTTTTGTTCCATGGCGGGATTCGAACCTGCTACCTCCGGCTTGAGCGCCAACGCGCTTACCATTGAGCCACAGAGGTCGTCGAACTATACTATACCGGGTGTATAAATTGGAACGCTTGCGAAGATTAAACCCTAATAATATACTATTTATATACTATGTAATGCATTTAACCATTTATCTCAGAAACGTTTTTTAAAGAAAATTTTAGGACTTGTGTATTTTGCAAACCCGCAATGTATGTATGTACACGACGCGCGCGGTGCGGGAGTTCGTTCACCTCGTGCATGCGGCGAACGCTATCAGCTGATTCAGTCCACCAATTACATTGCTGTTTTTTTTTCAAAAAACCATTATTTTAAAGCATTATCATCAAATTCCTGTAACATTATGTTTACTAAACCGGATTATACAAAAAAAAGGCAACCAAAAAAAAAACGCGTTTTTTTCACTTGTATCATGTCAGGCTATGCCAACAGTATCATACCTCTTCGTTTTCGCAAGCGTTCCAAATACACCCGGTATACTAATATGTCCCACTTAATAATGTGATAACTAATAATATTAACCGTTATATTATATCCCACTGCTGGGCACGGGTCTTCTCCTTGAAAATCAGGCGAGGAGGGTTTTGGGCCATAGTTCACCAATGCGCTGGCCCAATGCGGGTTGGTAAACTTCACACACCTTCAAAGACTTTTAATCTCATCAGGCATGCAGGTTTCCTCCCGATGTTTCCTTCACCGGTGAACAAGCTATGGTCTCATGTTCAGGTGCACGTAGAAATAAAAAAAACCCATTTCTAGGCATCGCTGAGGTGGTCAGGATCGACTTATAGGTGGAACTTATAAACACATACATTTTTATTTAATAAGTATAGATTATTTATTACTAAATATCAAGTATAGTAGTAGTGCCATGCTGCTTTGCAACCGAATTGGGCCGGCACGACCGGGGTGGTACCTCTCGCTCACATAACACCGTCGTCAAGTGACAGCTATGCTGTCGCGTTTCGTATGGTTTGGTTTATGGAAAAGGAGGACAACGCATCTGCATAACTTTTGGCTGTGCGGATGTCTATGGGCGTCGGTAGTCACCATAGGTTCAGACTGCTTGGTTGCCTCGCTATGACATAAAAAATATATAAGTACAGATACAATAATATATAATATATTACAGATACAGATATCAATACAGATAATACAGCAATGGTTGTCTTGCGTAATGGTAACATCAACATGGCTACTTCTCGTGGATGTCTTGGGTTCGAATCCCACCAAGGCAGATGAATGATGCCTGAAGAATCAGGAGCACATTTATTCATTCATTCATTATTTATATGTTCCTAAGCAGTTTAAAGTCCAATTACAATCAATTCATTCATAATAGGACGTCTAGTATTCAAACACTAATAAAAAAAGTTCTTGACGTCTGGACGATACGTGTTTGTCATTAAGTGTTATTTCAATTATTGTCAAACTTTAATTATGTATTTCACTTTATTTATATTGTTTTATCTTAGTCATTTTTTTAAATTTAAGTACCTAGCACATTTCTACTAAAAGTATTAAAACTATTATATGAAAAACTGAATACCTTTTTAACTGTCTTTTTGTCTTCTAAAAAGTAGCTAATAACCTCATTGACAAAATCTGATAGTGCTATACCTACTAACATACATAATAATATAATCAATATATTGCAAAAAGCGTCTAATAAACCTTCTGTGGCTCAATGGGTAGCGCGTTAGCGCTCAAGCCGGGAGTTAGCGGGTTCGAATCTTGCCAGGGAACAAAAACTTTTCTGTGTTCCTGGGTCATGAATGTGTTAAATATGTGTATTTTATAATAAAAATCTTAAATATATGTATAGTATAAATGTATTAAATATATTTCCGTTGCCTGGTACCCGTAGGCTGTAACACAAGTTCTTCCAGAACTTACCACGGGGCCAGATTGACGTGGTGTAAAAGCGTCCATAGATATTATTATTATTAACCTTCCTTTCGCACTTTGCCTAAAATACTTAAAGCATCTATAGGTTCGTAAGTATACTAGGAAGAAATGATAGATATTTACATTCTACCTCATTACCGATGGAAAAGATTCATAATCTATTGAATAATAATAAAATAGTAATATCCCGCTAAAATGTTTAAGCAACTGGTTTCATTATAAATCGTACAATAACGGAAGTGTATACTTTATAATAAAACCAGCTAATAAATAATATTATTAGGTATTGTATTTTTTCTAATGTTTTTTTTATTGGCAAATGTGTATAACGTGTCTATTGTGTCACCTTTGAGAATTTTTTGGTCCAAAAGAACTTAAGAAATTCATATCTCAGATGATATTGTTTGTCTTTAAGGACTTAATTTTTCTTTTTTTGGCAAGCCATGTTTGTAATGTTTATCAGTACCTAGTACCTACTGACAAAATTATTCCAGTTGAAATACTTCTCTTTTTTAAAGATACCTTATAGTGTATTTCAAAGTTTTTTATATGTTAGTTAACTTGTTAAGCTAGTTTTTTTTATATTTTTACTTCTTATAGTGAAAAACACATTCTTATAGTAAAAAAAAAGGAATAAAAGTATCTAGTAAAATCAAAAACTTCCAAGATATTTTGCTAGCCACTATACCAAAACTTGTATTCTAGATTTATGAATGCCAATGGCCACGAACGAGCCATTGGCATTCACTAATGTCAGTCCTGGGGGAATTATCTGTATTTTTACTGGGCATCCGCCCAGATGAATCAATTTATCTGGGCGGATGCCCTCACTGCTCGACCAAATATATAAAACAATGAGGCTCTGCTGCGGAGAATGCTGCGGGGCTCAGCTGTGAGGGTAACGAGGGGTTACCATACGGTCTCCTGGGTGACAACCACTGCCCTGGCTGGAGATACACCACCGTGCGAGCTTGTGCCGTGTTTTGCAGATGTGGTCACAACCTATCTGGGAGGAGCTCTCACGTGTGCGGAGGCTGTTAAAATAGTGGATGTTGCGAATGTAGCGGGAGATCCTGGCACAGTCACCGTACGGCCAATGTACGACAGAAGCACTGCGTCCGGCGTCGTGGATGCGCCGCCGGAAGAAACCCCCTTGACACAGATGCTCACCGAACGATATGGTTGTTACGGTGCGTTGTTGTTGTTGCTACCTGTGTCGGGTGGACAGGAAGGATCTGACGCCAGCCTGCTACAAATGCGGCGCTGTGGAGGACTCATTTATCGCACACCTCTGGGGTGTCTGGGCCGCACCCGAGAGGTCTGCCAAAGATGATCCGCACAAGGTCACGACCTCGTAGCAGTGTTTAGAGGGGGTTTTGTTTTCTATACATATATAAAACTATCATCTGCATAAGGTGGCCGCGGAGCAAGCGAGCGGGCGGGATCCCCTGCGAAAACAAAAAAAAAAGTTGTATATACAAGAAAATTTGAGAGTAACTGTCTTTTGACATAGTGTGACCGCTACATAAATAAAATAATCTCACATCCATATATTGTAGTACATGCACGTCGCTATTTTACGAAGTACAATTAATCTTGCTGTTCCTCGAAGTTATAAGCTTGACAGGTCTAGGGGAGGGGCGGTAACATGGCCACCCATGTTCCCGATACCGTGCTGATACCAGTATCAGCACGTGAGGACTGCATAGGGAGTAGTGGTACTTAACATCACGTGAGAAATGCTCCCTCTTTTTAGTGAGCAAACAGCGGACGAGAGATCAAATCATATTGTGATATAAACCCAAAACCGAAAAAAGATGGTCTTATATTATGATAACATATTATGGGTTAAATATTAGGAAGTCGCTGAGGTGATCCTGTTTGTTGCCTGCAGATCTGGAACCTTCAAAAAGCGGCTGAAGGCGCTAGCAATGGTTTAAGTTTGGGTATACACAACCCAAGTGTGAGTCCCACATAGGGTAAGGAACCACCCAGGTACCTGGCTACATGGATGAAGCATTTCCCTGCGTCAAGAAAAAAAAGGTTAAATATTATGAAACAGTGATTAAGCGATAAGTAACTGTATCGATTGTGTAGATGCGTACGTAATAAGTACGTAAGTAATTATGTTATAATTAATCCAGCTAGTAAATAGTAGCTAAGCCATGCTCCCCACCATAGTTCAGCCCTTGACATGGCGGTGGGGCCCAGCACTTTGGGCGAAGCTAATTGAGCCGAGGGGGCTCTTTGTAGCCCAGGGGACAAGAGGGGACAAAAGAGCAGGGGCCAAGGCGTAAGGACGGGAACCTCACTCCATTATACTGTCTCGAAGTTGGGAGGGTTGTTCTGTGGTGCGGAACAACCTCTCTGTGGAGGTGGTGTCGGTCTCCTGAGGGACTGACTAGCCATTGAGATGCCCTGTTTGTTCGATCCGGGGCACCGTACCAAAGGCGGCATTGGTGGCAGTCGCCGGGTTTTAGTGGGTAGAGCTGCGTCCACTTACCAGCGACCGTGCGCATCGAGTCCCACATGCCTCAGAGCATTTCCCGGCGTTAAAGAAAAAAAAAGCTAAGCCATTCTGTGTTCCTAACACCGAAACTTACCTCCTTGCATCTTGTGACAAGTCACCATTCCGATATAAATAGATAAATTATACATAATAATAATATATATGTGCTCAAATAAAATGAAAAAAAAGATTCAAACCCGCGACCTCATTAACCTTTTAACCACTACCCCACACTACACAATTAATCGCAACACGTGTATTCAAAAAAGTTTACTACAAAAACGTTAGATATAATTTTAGCGAATTCACGGCCAAGTTGTGTACAAGCAGAATGATAATGGTGGGGAAGCCTGTTGCGACTTCTAATGAGGCCGAATTTGCGTATTTTTTGTCGCCCATTCAAATATGTTTGTATTAACACAATAAACTGTGCACAATATACTTTTATTTCTAGTTTAAATATTAGTTTTATCAAAATTAAATGAAGACGAATAGTGGGCTCACTGCTTGGTTGTAAGCTAAAGAAATGTCAGGATCATGAGATTTATGGGGATCTTTTTATCATCAATATTATCGACAATTTTTCGTTCCCTGGTAGTTATAAATTTTTTCAGTGAATCCTAAGTACGTGTATATTAGTTATTACTTTGATTAAAAAATATAAAACCTTATTCGGAAACTATCTAAATTCTAATATACATATTATAAAACTATTTTTTCCTCGGGGGAAGCGTTGAGGATAATAGTTTATTTTTATCAAATATTATTTATTATGTACACGTGTAATACTTCCGCATGTTTTCATTTATTTTAAGAGGTGTCGTAATTTAAAACTCGTTTTGCTAATTTTAATCACCATAACAGCATTTTGCTGTTCCAGAAGGGCAGGACAGATTACTAGCACAATCTATCCTAACTTCTATACACCATGGGCAGGTAGCCATGGAGTATTAATTTAAACTCCAGATTAAGGAGTACTATGTTAGGCAAATGAGGTTCTCGGGTTTAGGAACCTGGGCCCAGTATGACACGACGTCGCGAGGACTGTTTAGTAGCGGCCGGACCATAGAAATATTATATTTCAAATATCTGTGGGCCGGACAGTCCCCCCTTATGAGTAGCAGTCTGGCCTTCCTATTGCCTACAGACCCGGGACCCTCAAAATGCGACTGAAGGCGCTCGCAGTGGTTTTAGTTTACGGGTAGTGCACTCCCAGGTGCGAGTCCCACATAGGGTCAGGATCTACCCGAGATCCTTACATGCGTAAAAAGCATTTCCCTGCGATAAGAAAAAAAATGCCAATGAGGTTCAAGAGTGGAGGCCGCGTTTAAGTAGACAAAGTGTTGGTCTGCCATTAACCAGGATTAACCAGACGATCTCCGTGAAGTAACCGGTCCGTGTTAGATGCGAGTGGCAAAAAAATAACAGACGCTTAAACACATTTAAAACTTTACCCTCTTGCTACTGCGGCGCCACCTTTATTTTACCTTTTTCGACGGACATTTTGTCATACAGATATAATGGCACTTCTTACTTCTTATCTTCTACACTCCACGCATTTACCATGCCATGGTATGAAACGACTAAGTACTTAATAACTATTCGTCAATTCCACTGGGGTGAACCGACGCCTTCCAAAATGGTCATTGTGCGTGGAATGAATAGCTCGCGGTATGAATTGATGAAAGACTCTTACCACGTTGCGCCTCATGGAACATCCTATCTGCCCCAATGAGCCACCAGAAACTCACAAGTCGTGTTATGTGAGCGAGAGGTACCACCCCGGTCGTGCCGGCCCAATTCGGCTTCAAAGCAGCATGGCACAACCTCTCACTTAAAAGTCTGCCGGGATTCTAATCCAATTAGCATAATATAATACCAATAAAATGTGAAACCCACAATATTTTTTTTTTTATAACAGGCTTAAGCATATAACAAATAAAATAGCAAATGATAGGATTTTAGAACAAAAATATATTATTATATACAGTTTCTATACAATTATAATATAGGTAATACTGTATATTTTTAATTTAGTTTAAAAAAATATATGACTCAGTAGAAGTAATTGGAAGTAGTGTTAACTAGTTTTATGTACCTAATCTTTGTGAAGCAATTCGTTAAAAACCAATAATTGTCAGATTTTTTACTATTTGACTTATTGTTAGCCAAACAACTCGACAAATCCACTTTGTTTAATTATAAGTTTGTGTGCTATTAACTCATGTATTGCCATGTATTGTACCTTAGGGGTTGTCCCGCACCACAGAACAACCCCTCCCAACGTCGGGACAGTACATTGGGGTGAGGTTCCCATCCTCACCAATTGCCCCCCTGCTCTTCTGTCCCCTCTTCTTATAAGAAGAATACAAAGAGCCCCCACGGCCCAATTAGCTTCGCCCAAGGTGCACCGCTCACCCTAGGTTACTGAGCCCCACCGCCACGACAAGGCCTGAACCATGGTGGGGAAGGTTCTTGTGTGGTCCAACATTCACTTTTATTTTGTTATTTTTAATATAACATATTTTCTAATCTCCTTTACACAATTATTAACGTAAACATTTACATTTATTAACCGTCTGTGAACGCATAAAATTTAATTTACATTAGGTATACATAAATATATTTTTAGATTACGAAGTGTAGTAACTATTAGTTTATGAAAATTTCACGGTACAAATAAAATACATTTTTTTTGGATATTCCATGTTTCTAAGATTAAATACCACTTCGCCCCGGTGAAGGCCAGACTGCACCTTGTATGGGGGGATTGCCCGGCCAGCCTGTTGCGTAGGTTCTCCTATTACCTGCAGATCCGGGACCCTAAAAAGCGGGCTGAAGGCGCTCGCAGTGGTTTTAGTTTGGATAGTAGTTAGTCGCATATAGGGTCAGGCCTGGCTGGCAGTATCCACCTGGCTACAAAGCATTTCCCTGCGTCAAAAAAAAAAAAAAAACAACTTTTTATCGGATTTTATTGTTTTGATTATATGGTGTCGCGTAAATATTAGACATTTTTAATTCTGTTCCTTGTTACCATAGTCTTGAGAGCCTCACTCAGCAGCGCTACGGGCTACCTATCATGTCCAAAAATTGTAAATGATTTAAGATTATAACTATCTATAAGTATGTATAGTTCTATTATACTACAGAGTCGGAGTGTAGAATACCGTCGTGGAACGAAATGTCATTTTTCACTTGGGCGATTTTTCACATTATGAATAACTTAAATAAAAGAAACCATTTAGAACTTACATTTTAACGCTAATGGTGATAAAGATGGCGATAAACCATGACAAGTAATTTACTAAAATGGGCTACTGCTACTTTAGTGCTATATTTGTTCTATGCTACTGCATAATAAAAATAAAAATTATTTTCTCTTTCAAATATATAACAAATTGCCCGACTAACGTCTAACGAAAATTTAATATTTTTTTATATTGTATACACCAACTGGCAGCTTAGACGTGCCATCTGATTCCCACCATGGTTCAGGCCTTGTCGTGGCGGTGAGGCTCAGTAGCCTATGGTGAGCCCGGCGCCTTGGGCGAAGCGATTTGAGCCGAGGGGGCTCTTTGTACCCCTCTTATAAGATGAGGGGACAAAAGAGCAAGGTGCGAGGACGGGAACCTCACCCCATTGTGCTTTTCCGAAGTTGGGAGGGGTTATTCTGTGGTGCGGGACAACCCTTCTGTGCAGGTGGCGTCGGTCCCCTAAGAGACTGACTAGCCGTCGAGGTACCCTGTTTGCTCAACAGATCCGAGGCACCTCACCAAAGGCGGCATTGGTGGCACTCGCCGGGTTTTAGTGGGTAGAGCTGCGTCCACTTACAAGCTTTCGGGCGCAACGAGTCCCAATGCCGCCTTTGGTGAGGTGCCCCGGATCTGTCAGGGCACCTCGACGGCTAGTCAATCCCCCAAGGGACCGACGCCACCTCCACAGAGTGGTTGTCCCGCATCACAGAACAACCCCTCCCAACGTCGGGACAGTACAATGGGGTGAGGTTCCCATCCTCACCCCTTGCTCCCTGCTCTTTGTCCCCTCTTCTTATAAAAGGGGTACAAAGAGCCCCCTCGGCTCAATTAGCTTCGCCCAGGGTGTTGGGCTCACCCTGGGCTACTAAGCCCCACCGCCACGCCAAGGCCTAAACCATGATGGGGGGTAGAATTAATCCTGCTGCTTTTGTTTTTGTTTTTTTTATGTTAGTTGGATAGGCAAACTGGCAAACGTACAACCTGATGGTAAGTGGTCGACGTCGCCCATGAGCATAAACTAGGATACCTGGAACGAGCCCATGCAACTCATTTATGTGTTGCCTATCCTGAGACATAAGATGTTAAGTCTCGGTGCCAGTAATTTCACTGCCTGTCCTGCCTTTCTCTCCGAAACACAGCAAAGCTGTTTCACGGGAGAAACAAGCAAGATGCAGCCGGGAGCGCGGCACAGCGCTTCCCTCCCACCGGTTGTGTCAGCTGTCCTCAAATACAAAACAAAGGAAAGGACGGTGTCGCGGGTTACCCTGATCTACTAAGGTGATAAATGAGAATCAGAGTACCATGCAATTAAATTGATTTATTTAAATTTACTCGCCCCGGTGAAGTTATTAAAATTGATACAGGGCGGGGTTGAGCACTTAACACAAGTTCCTATACCTCGTCGGTTCAGGTACTCTCCTGTGTCACGCCGTATGTTGATGATCCCGGGAGTCGCGTTGTGGAATCCGCTGACGACCGAAGGCGGGAACCCGGCGGAGAGTATTTTCGTGGTTGTGGTGAAAACCGCCCGAAACGGCAACCCGAGCGGTGAAGCCAAGCGTCGATTCCAAGCGTTGAATCCAAAAATTGCACCCAAGCATTGAACCCCAGTTTGGGGCGATTAACACTTTTATTAATATTTAGTTCGAGGAACGCCTAGCGATGACGAAGATTAATATTATATTTTATGGTTACGGGTTAAATTAAATTATTCTTCTCCGTATTAGAGAACATAAGTAGCAATAATTAATGTGACGTGCGTTCCCGCAAACTAGATCGAGGAAAAAATGAATGACGCGGCGACCGGTACCACAGTTTTAACTTGTCCTAAACAAAAGATCTACTTGGAGCGCTAAAATGTTGCATCGCGCGAGTACTAAAATGCCGCTTGATGAATTCCTGTTGCATTATAGGAACTGTTTATAGTTTTATTAATGTAAATAGCCAATTTTAATCATTAATATTATTATGTTTTGTATTTGTGTTGTGTAAAATGAGTTATAATTAAATTGTGTTTTATATTTAAACGTAGATTTTAATGTAAGATTTAATTTAATTAGTAGTGATTTTAATTAGTTTTAGGTATTGTAAATATTAAATTTAAGTGTATTTTAGGATAGTTATATGAATTATGTACGTATAACGTTACAAAGGGAAGAGCAGAAATACTCATACAAAACCGTAACCGCAGCGGTAAAAGGCTAAGGGCTTGTCCACATTGCGATAGTTCATCACGAGATTTTTTTCGAAATTCTGTAACACATTGAATTTTCCTTTAAATTAGCGTAGCCTATTTAAATAATATATGGTATATATATGGTATATGGTATGGTATATATTTAAATAATATATGGTAATAAAAATCTCGCGATGAAATATCGCTTTGCGGACAGGCCCTAACAAGCGCATTGACGGGAAATTTTAAGGAAAGATGGCCGCTTAGTTTAAATGATTTTACCAACCTTTTCTTAATGTAGGTATGCATCGGTTACAAACAAGCTGCTACGGCGTAGTTCCTGAAGAGATCTGGGGAAAAAATGGCTTTTCAATTCTTAGAATAAAAAAAACTAACCCAACCAGTCACAGGGACTGCCGATAGAAGTAACAAAACATTTAAATTCAAATACCTATAATACAGGCTGTATAAGATTATGGACAACCTATACAATTTAAACGGCGCACAAAATGACCGCATGACATAATTTAGAAGCAACACAATTTGCAAAACTAATATTGCAGTCTTATATAAATAAATCAAAAGTCAAACTGCGTCTTCAGCGGCTGGCGTGTGGTGTCGCGAGTTCACCTCATATAAATGTCAAACTGCGTCTCCAGCGTTTCGTGTGCGGTGTCGCGGGTTCAGAGATTTTATCTCATCTAAAATATGCGTACCGCGCTAAAAGAAGTTTACACTTTTAAAAAAAAGTTAGTTCCTCGGAATAGATTAGCCTACTTTAAATATGTTGTTTAAGCCAATCTAATAAACCAAAAGGGGTATAAGTTTAAAAAATAAAACGGCACGACATTTAAATATTAAATAGCAGTTTACCACAAACATTACCATCTCTAATTACAAGTCGGTTTGCAAGTGCGATCCGTTTAATATATTCATTACTTGTATTATTCATTTAAATTATACATTAATATATTTATAGAAAGCAATAAATTATGTTTTAAGTCACGTGCGGTGTCATACGGAAATAATGTAAGTACGTAACGGTATTAGAGATTTATTAGGATTTTTTTAGCTTTAGTGAGAGCTAGAGGTATGTCCTCATTATTGGTGTTATATACCATTAAATCCTCGGCTACGAGTCTTCTAAATTGCCGTATTTTTAGACGGCCATTTAGCATGAGTTTCCTGAATTATTGCCTCATAATGACTTTAACGGGAAGAATCTGAAAATCTGATAAAATGAAGACTATAAATGTAAACAGCTACGTAACCAAAAAAATGTAAGTATTGAAAAGAGCTTTTGATGACGATGTAATAACTTTCATTACAGTTTAGAGATGATAAATATCGAAATGGGGAAGTAAAACGACATCTTATTGATATCACTTCACGAAGGGACACAGAACTATCTTAGCTAGTTATCTACTTAGCTGGTTTCGTGTCCGTACTGCTGAGAAACAGCGTCCATAGAGACTACAATTAGCTATGTTCTTCAGTAGGTACATATAACTGGCTTTGTGATTCTTCTTTTTACATAAAAGAGGGGACAAATGGACAGACGGTTCACCTGGTGGCCAGTGATTACTGACTTCCATAGACAACTACTACAGTTTACACTAAAGGGTTTGCAGATGAATCACCGGCCTTTCAAATATAAGCATGTTTTTCCTTGACTTTATGGAATAACCTCAATTAAAGCGGCAATATCATATCTTTATTAACACCTAACATGGCTATTACAAAGCCTCATCAGTAAATGATAATAAGGAACTATCAAAGTGTGACTGGTTCATCCAACCGCATCACTCAACAACATGCGTCACACGGAGCGCCACACAAGATGAACTACGACTAAGTATATATTGTTGTGTTAGTTGGAACTTGGAAGGAAAAAACCTGCCATCAGATGGTAAGTGGTTAAAATTCTCAAGGATATTTATAGTGAAAGTTCAAGCTGGGTCAAGTTGGATAGATTAGGTCCAAAATTAAATATCCGTAGAGGTGTGAAGCAAGGAGACCCGCTATCACCAAAAATCTTCAGAGCTGTCTTACAAAATTAGATTATATCTTTTTTTTTTCTTCTTTCTTCTTGATTTTATGAAAATTAATAAAGACTTATTATTATTATTCTAACCTACTACCTAAAGGATACTACACTAACCTTGGTATATATAGCGCGAATAGCGAATAGTGGATAATAAGTTTAACAACATTTTCGTCGATTTTCATGTTTTGTTCACTTCAAAAAATTATAATAAACAAAATACACAAATTAAAGATGCTTTTATAACGTTTGTTAAGTATATATAATATTATATAAGAAGAGCTCCAAGAAGCCAAAAATTTATAGGCCAATTATTATTTAAACTTTTGTAAAAATTAAAAGCTCATGAAAAATTACTTACTACTTGATATTTATTTCTATAAAAATATTTTGAGCTCTATTGAGCGGTAGCGCGGCCATGCTGTATCGGCCGTGCGAGATCTTATTAAATTAAAATTATAAATAATTGAAGTAGAGTTCCATAAGTTACGTATTTTTTTTTTGGAAATTTTCTCTTCTTTATAGACTTTTTTTAAATTACTTAAATGTTAATAGATTTTGAGTAATTGCCAAAAAACCAAACACTTTATTTGTTCATCTTAATTTGTTAATAAATTTTGCAATTTTTATCATGCAGTACCTTGTTCAGAATGACAATTATCGTAAAAAGTACCTACTGTTTTTTGACACATATGATGCAGAGGATGTCTACTTCTGAGTTCTGATCATGATGATCAATAAAAATAATTTTTCATACATTTTTGTATAGCATAGGAGGGCAAATATTCTTCTCATACATATGAGAGAGAGATATATAATAAAGTTTTTAATTTATTGTAACAGTACATAAAGTTTCGAAAATTAATATCATTAATATTTTTAATACTTTTAATATTTAAAGTACATTTAAATAGTGGTATGATAATTTCTATAACTCTAAACTCACATAATATATTTTAATGGTTTTCCAACTACGACTGATATCTACATATAATTACACGATCGGCTTTTAAGCTTTCAAGGAGTTTGAAGTTCCTTGTGAAGTTCCTTGGAACACGT
This sequence comes from Helleia helle, assembly GCA_963853865.1. NCBI lineage: Eukaryota > Metazoa > Arthropoda > Insecta > Lepidoptera > Lycaenidae > Helleia > Helleia helle. The sequence continues at coordinate 9,612,957 of OY971434.1, forward strand.
AAATCATAAATTTATATTTACATAAAAGCATCACTGGAGCGGGCGATAGAGGGTGCTTGTGATAAGCACTCGTCTGCACGTACCTCCATGCTGCCTGCGTCTGCTGCGCATCAGATTTTCAGCACTCTTGTAAGTAGAGCAGACAGGCAGGAGCATCTACGCTAGCGAGATTCTTTAGGTTAGAATAATAATAATAAGCCATTATTAATTTTCATAGTAGTAGGTATAGTCCATTTTGTTATTCGTTTAGGCCATCTTTCTTTTGAAGAACGGGCTATATGCCATGCCCATATCCATTTCGAACGCTGTGCGTGTTGTGCGTCTATCACTTTGGTTTTGTATCTATTTTTTTGACTATTGCCTTTGTCGACGGCTCTCCATAGCCAGTTGGTAGGTACGTAGCTCCAGTATTTTTACAGGTCATGTTGGTTCACCTGTCTATTTCATCTAGGTGATTGTTTTCCGAGGTACATATAGCTCTCTATATATTCTATAGACCGTGTTTGATTTATTAGTATGGGATTTTTTGTACAGTTGGTAGCTTTGTTTTTGAGTTATTTAGTTATAGACCTATATTTTCGCTAGCAACGTTTAGTTCTGTCAGCATTTCCTCTAGTAGTCTTGATGTCTTAGCGAAAAGGACTATTTCGTCGGCAAATCGTACGGTTCTAAGATTTTGATTTTTTGTCCCAATCTAGGAACTATGCTGCATGCGAACAGAACTCTAATTTATTTTCGATTTGGTGCAAAATGATTTGCCAGATGCGTAAATTCTAGCAGATGTTTTTTGAAGTGTCATTTTTTTAAGTAACAGCGCCAGAACTATTTGCAAAAAGTATGAGGAACTATAGAACTATGCTGCATGCGAACAGAACTCTGTTTGTGATCTGCTGGAAAATGATCTGCTTAGTTCACGAGTATATTACAAATTACGAATAGCGAATAGAGACGACGACGAACGAGGAATAACGAACGACGAATCGCACCACCATCCCATACAGCGAATACCTGCTGTGCTACCGTTTATGAAAGGCGTCACTGATAAGATTGGCTTTATTCTAAAGCGAGCTTCTATAAGACTTATTTCAAGCCGCCACCATCTGTCAAGTGTCATATACCCTTACAATATGCAGGAGTATACATGCTTCATTGTGATTGTGGCCTATCTTATATATAGGTAGGTCATAATAGCAAATAGCGAATAGCAAATACCCACCGGTGGGAGGGAAAGCGCGGCACCCGGCTGCATGGGTACCACCATCTTGCTTGTTTCTCCCGTGAATGTGTTTCGGAGAGAAGGGCAAGGCAGTGTAATTACTGGCACCGAGACTTAACATCTTATGTCTCAGGATAGGCAACACATAAATGAGTTGCCTGGACTCGTTCCAGGTAGTTAAACTAGTTTATTTTCATGGGCGACGTCGATCACTTACCATCAGGTGGCACGTTTGCCAGTTTGCCTATCGAACTAACATAAAATAAAAAAAATAAAAAAAAGTCAATAGCGAATAGCGAATGACGAACGACGAACGACGAACGACGAATAACGAATAGCGTATAACGAATATCGAATAAATAATCTATCGGTGGGAGGGAAGCGCTGTGCCGCGCTCCCGGCTGCATGGGTACCACCATCTTGCTTGTTTCTCCCGTGAAACAGCTTTGCTGTGTTTCGGAGAGAAGGGCAAGACAAGGCAGTGTAATTACTGGCACCGAGACTTAACGTCTTATGTCTCAGGATTGGCAACACATAAATGAGATGCCTGGGCTCGTTCCAGGTAAACTGGTTTATGTTCATGGGCGACGTCGATCACTTACCATCAGGTGGCACGTTTGCCAGTTTGCCTATCCAACTAACATAAAAAAAAAAATCTTAAAAGCTTTGCAAATTAAATATTTTTTATGCCAAAAAGTAATTTGTCATTATAGGGACATAATGAAATAAAAAAACTACATAATACATTTTGTGATAATATTGTCGCTACATTGGCACATTAATAATAATAATTAATTAATTTACGCGAAATCTTTGTGTATTTAATTAATTACAATAAAAAAATTGAAAACCCATTTAAATCTGTCATCGTCATCATCATCATCATGGGGTGACATCTTCATATTGAAGTTTGGAGGTCAGCTTTCGGTACTCCGTCCAATCATGGGATATTCTCTATTATTGTAATCATAATCTTAATCCAAATTCTTAGATTTTTGTTCACCCACAAAATGCTCAACAGGCAAAGAAGTTTTCACTTCAAAAATCACGTATACAAGTAAAACGACAAATCTACCAACAATAAAATACATCACGGATTATTTAATTTAATAGATTTCACGTCATGGTTAATAAATAAACAAGAAACTAAGTTCGTATCTGTTTTCTATATTACGCTAACAAAGACTTTTTTGTTCCGTACTATTTATATAACATCGTAAGTAAGGTGCGCCCAACGGGTACACTGTATTTGGATTATACTTGATGATGTAATAAATGTAATTTTTTTAAGACCCATGAAACGAAAAACAAATTATTGTTGATAGATGTAGATAATATTATGTAGATATCACTATGGTTCAAGCCTTGTCGTAGCGGTGGGGCTCAGTAGCCTAAGGTGAACCCAGCACCTTGGGCGAAGCAAATTGTGCCAAGGGAGCTGCTCTTTGTAACCCTCTTATAAGAAGAGGGGACAAAATAGCAGGAGGGATAAGGGGCGAGGATGTTTTATCTACTAATATCTTTTTCTTTTTTGTTTTTACTCCATGAAATGCTCTTAGGCATCCCGCAGGGGAAGGAGGAACTAGCCAGGCGGGTATACGGGACTCGCTGCGGCCGAAAGATGGTAAGGTAGACGCTGCTCTACCCGCTAAAATCTGGCGAGTGCAACCAATGCCGCCTTTTGTGAGGTGCCCCGGATCTGTTGATCAACAGAACACCTCGACGGCTAGTCAGTCCCGCAAGGGACTGACGTCACCCCTAAAGAGGGGTTGTCCCGCATCACAGAACAACCCCTTCCAACGTCGGGACAGTGCAACGGCTTGAGGTTTCCATCCCCTCCCCTTGTCTTGTACCCTCTTTTTATAAGAGGGGTACAAAGAGCAGCTCCCTCGGTTCAATTGGCTTCGCCCACGGTACTGGGTTCACCTTAGGTTACTGAGCTCCACCGCCAGGACAAGGCTTGAATCATGGTGGGGAATAAGTCAGCTAACTCCATAGCCAGATTTCTTATTCCAACTTGAATATATTATAATTCTATAAAGATTAGTTTTTTATATATAAGACTAAATAAAAGGTTAAAATACCCATCCAAAATAGTATAGACTACTAAATAGAAAGTCCTAGGAGACATACACGTGGCCAACCGTTCTTTTCGTTTCAATACGTTTGCAAGTAAGGGTTAACGTGTACTAGATGTCAAGGTTAAGATATGAAGCCGGTTTAGACGTGCACAATTTAATTTCTAGGTGTAACAATATAATAAAATACATATTAACCCTTTATATAATGATACTTTAGATAAAAAATGTGAATTCTGTTTTTTAAAAGAGTACATTTTATGTAGCTTTCGTGTCTGCATATAAATAGGCGTATTGCTAACATTAATACTTATATTAAGATAGTAACCAAGTGACGTTATGTGGTTTTAACACATTCAAATGTAGCCGTGGTCCGCCATTAAATGTGTATGTAAATTTATTTTTGTGCTAAACAGTCCGCCTAATTATTCGCATAGACAATGAGCTGGCCATAACCTCGTGAAATTAAAAATAAATCGTAAAGTATGGCAACACCGCGTCCGTTCGGCCCGCGCTCCACATTCGAAATAATAATTGTATTAAGGAAACATGAGCGCGGCGCATGTGTTTGTTTGTTTGTTTACCAGTCGGTGACGTCATATGTTTATTCTCGCGAGTATACCGGGCACGTTTGAGCCGCGTAGGTATTTTCCTTTTTTTTGTGCTAATTTTTTTTTTTACGATTAATGTGAAAATGATAAACATTTATACCTGTTTTTATTTATAACTCATTCATGGCAAATATATTATGTAATAATTTTCATTTTGAACGTTTTAAAATTCTGCATATTTTGTGGAACTCATTCAACTCGTAAGAAGTAGACAGGCTCAGCAGTAGAAAATGAATTTTGTACAAAACTATATTATACGTTGCGAACTACAACTTTCTTGTACCTATGCTAAAGCAAGAGTAAGTTAAGGCAAACTTTGCTGTGTTTCGAAGAGAAGAGCAAGACAGGCAGTGTAATTACTGGCACCGAGACTTAACATCTTATGTCTCAGGAGAGGCAACACGTAAATAAGTTGCCTGGGCGTGTTCCAGGTATACTAGTTTATGTTCATGGGCGACGTCGACCACTTACCATCAGGTGGTACGTTTGCCAGTTTGCCTATCCAACTAAGTTAAAAAAAAACTTTAAATACATACAAAAATAATTACTGTAATGTTATTTGTATTTGTATATTTCAAAACGATAAGACTCTAGAACTGAAAAATAAGAAAATTGTTAATGAAGTTAACACAACACTATTAGGACCTCCAGCAGAAAATATTTATTAGGTAAGTTTTATTTTAGTATTAATAATTAACTCACATAGTATAATTACTTATTTATACAAACGGAATCCTTGAAAAGTATGTATAGACTTTTTCTGCTGGATAAATACTTATAACTTTATTTGGAATCAGGGCTATAGACTTTTATCATTATCATCAGCCTTTATCCGTCCACTGCTGAAAATATGCCGCCTTCAATGAACACCAAGACAACCGATCCCTTGCCACTCGCATCCAACACTGACTAGATAGACTTTAATATACTTTAATATTAAACTAATTAATAAGATCGTTTTACAGAAAAATAAAGTACAAACTTATTTTAGACCTTATCACATAACCTTATCATATTTAGTGTGAGGTCAGTGATAATCTCAAGTTCGCGAATTAAAAAATAAGATTTGCGATAGTGAGGTCGCTCTGCCCCCGCCGCCCCTTGTTTACACACGCACACAGACGCGCGCACGCACACCACACCGCACCCGTCGTGCCGCTTATTTAGGTATATTGTTGTTTATTTTATTCGGCGCTATGCTCTACCACGGGGCGAGCCTTTCGACTCAGTTTTAACGCGCACGTTTTATGAAACGACAACTATGCCTCGATGTTCGCTTGCAGCCGATATTAATTATTCGTATCGGAACATCTAGCAAGTAAAATAGTGTCGCGGTAAATATTTTGCTAATTTAATGGCGGCTTCGAAGACAATTTATTAATTTTTTCACATGTCTTGTAGTCGCTCGCCGGTGTCTCCGCGAGTCTTAATAGTAGTTAATCATAGTTTATTTTTACCGCGCAACGTGTGTTAATAATTGGGGCCTCGTGTTTAGTTTTCTTTTCGATTTTATGGTGAGAATCGATATACGGCGGACGTAAAAAAATCGCGATTGACTGTTCTGCGAAATCGGTGTTTCTATTTAAAATTCTCGGAAAAATAGATTGTCTATTTTAAATCGCGACCTATTAAAAAAAGTTTTTCATCGAGGCATCAAGTTGAAAATTTCAAGTTTGAACAGTATATTTCGAAGTTCGCGCGTAGTGAAAAGTTCGAAATTTAAATTTCGGCGGGAGCGAAGGTGCTAAGGAGTTTGGGACGGACCGAAAGTTTTGATAAGTGTTGAGCACACATCAAATACGAGTGTTTTTTCAACGCGTTTTCGAGGCTAAGCGCTAGTTGTTTGAACAAGTGTGTTTTCTAATGGATTTATTTTGAGGTGAGTTTAAATTTACTTGTGTTGGTGTTTGTATTGTTTGCTCTAAGTGTTTTGTGTGTGTGCTCGCCGGTGGCGGGAAACCGAATACCTAGCCGGTTCTGTGCGTGTGTGCGTGCACAAACAATATGCGTGTGTGTACTTATTGTCACTATGTAAGAGGGGAGACGGAGGGAACTTCTTGTCATGTATTTAGGCGAAGACGAAACTTTGATGAGTCGACTTTTTAATTCATTATTTAAATGTCTGTACGAACCGTTCAGAAATCGTCTGTCTACAACTTACGTCTAGAATGATTTTACATTTGCAAACCTTATTATTTGCGACTTCTTATAATAGTGATAGCCTTGCATTTAAATCACAGATCTACGTAATATATTTTTGTTGTTGTCGGTATTAGTACTAAATATTTTCTTTATTAATTACATATTTTATTACTAGGAAAATGTTTCATGAAAAACTGTGTTTCTAGAATCATAAACGAATTAGGCGATATTTAGTGTAAAAACCCAGCTAAACCCAGGTAGATTTTTGGATGGATTTACCCATTATATTTATTATGTACCTACTTAGAATTTCCGCGAACCTATAAGTTACTGGTGGTCACAAATTCTTCCATTACAAAACTCGATTGAGAAACATTGAATATTTAACTTTCTGTAAATAGTGACCCATCTGCATGGATACGCCTATCTACTTCTTTCGTGAGTGCGTACTGGCAGGTTAGACAGTGTTTTTTTTTATGTTAGTTGGATAGGCAAACTGGCAAACGTACCACCTGATGGTAAGTGGTCGACGTCGCCCATTAACATAAACTAGTATACCTGGAGCGAGCCCAGGCTACTCATTTATATGTTGCCTAACCTGAGACATAAGATGTTAAGTGTCGGTGCCAGTAATTACACTGCCTGTCTTGTCCTTCTCTCCGAAACACAGCAAAGCTGTTTGACGGGAGAAACAAGCAAGATGGTGGTACCCATGCAGCCGGTAGCGCGGCACAGCGCTTCCCTCCCCCTCTATTCTTTCTATCTACACTTGAATGAGTTGCTTATGCTAGTCGCAGGTTAACTCAATTGTGCTCATGGGCGACGTTGACCACGTGCTAGTTTGTTTAGACTCTAGCCAAATAGATAAAAAAATTGAAAAAGTGTCAGATAATTTTAGGCTAAATGGAGTCATTTAGACGGTTTAAGCGAATGATTTATAGTACCGCAGCTTCGCCCACGATAACTTAGATTTACAGTCGTATACGGATTGATGATGATTATTTTTATATCCTAAGTTACTCCTTATATCATCAGCTATGGGTTAGTGAAGGTCCCGTCAAAATCAATCCAGCCGTTTCAGAGATTAGCCGGAACAAACAGACAGACAGACAGACAAAAATGGTGAAAAATGCTATTTTGGTACATGTACCGTGTATACATCCAGCATTTAGTAAAAAGCGTTTATTTAATTATTACAAACAGACACTCCAATTTTATTTATCTGTATAGATGTTTGTCAGCGAGCGGATATTGATGATGATCATGAATGCGGAAATATAGAGGACAAGGCGAAAACCTGTTCGCATTAACTTGAAATATATTTGCGAACATAGTTGTAAATTAAATAACTTAATATATAAATGCCAAAGTATGTTTGATGGATGTTTGTTAATTACTTCAAAACTACTGAACGGATTTTGATGAATATTTAGTTTGTATAATATCCGTATCCGGACTGGTTATTATTATTTTTGCAGCATTGGTTCCATATGCCCATTCTTCAGGGGCGATGCTGACCACTTATCAGTTTACCACCATGTGACTCGTTCACTCGTTTGCCCGTTTTCCTATCCAACTAACATAAAAAATTCTTTGAAATCGAATGAGTTTCGGAGAAATTACCCATGCATACAAACAACCGCTTTATAAAATAGGTAAGTATAGAATAATGAAAACGGTATATTCACTATCAAATTATGAGTCATAAAATCTAATCTAAATTAGGTATACGGGATAAATTAGCTATTATAGGATGGTCATCTCCATAATGTGACTGTACCAAGTTGGTACCAGTACCTAGGATGCGAATATCTACCTCTCCCCATTGTACTGTCCCAACGTTGGGAGGGGTTGTTCTGTGCTGCGGGACAACCCCTCTGTGGAGGTGGCGTCGGCTCCTTGAGGGACTGACTAGCCGTCGAGGTGCCCTGTTTGCTCAACAGATCTGGTACCTCACCAAAGGCGGCATTGGTGGCACTCACCGGGTTTAGTAGGTAGAGCTGCGTCTATTTACCAACTTTCGGGCGCGAAGGATGCGAATATCAGGATTTTGGCGTTTATTCAAACTACGGAACAACTATACCACACAGGAAATATAGAGCAAACAATTTTAGCCGTATAATTATACATGTCGTGTTTAAGCAGTGGACGAATGCGGGGTGTTGATGATGATAATCGCACTTATACTATATTACTATATATTATGATTATAGATCATATTACAAAAAAATAACAATAGTATATTGATACGATCTCTACCAAACTAGGAATACTCGCCTTATTAAGATTCTTCAAAAAATTTTCATCAAAATCGACCAAGCCGTTTTGAGAATGCAGTATAAAGTAACAACATACATAGGTACATACAAAGATACTATTACTCATAGCCTCCTTGTTCTAACTAAAAAATTTTATCTGTGTGACTTGTTTTTATTCAAACATTAAAACACACGGAAGTGTCGCCTTATCAAAAATAAACCCAATTTAAATGTTCGCTTTTGAGTAATAAAGAAACAATACATGTTGAAGAGTTATATTTAAAGTTTTTTATTATGTGCCAGTCTGTTTTGTGTTTTTGAGGATTTTGGTTGGGTTAACGTAGTAAAAATTATCGTATACAAATTTGTTACGTTGTTGTTACGTTACGGGAGGAGTGTAGGTACTTCCATGTTTGTCAGTATTATGAAAATAACCTAAAATATTTTAAGGATTTTTTGCAGACAGACGAACATGAGCAACGCGAATAGATAAATATTAAACCGTTACTGATCAACAAAATATAGAAAAACAGATTAGATACTTAAGCGCAAAAATGTGTTTTTTATGTAAAATGTACTAGCTGTTGCCCGCAGCTTCGCCCTTAGATTTAAAGCTGTAATTAATTTGTAAAATTTTTGTCTGTCTGTTTATTTGTTCCGGCTAATCTCTGAAACGTCTGGACCGATTTAGACGGGACTTTCAATGAATTAGCTGATATTGTAAGAAATAACTTAGGCTACAAAAATGTCATCACTTTGGATACGGCTGTAAATGTAAGTTAACGCGGGCGAAACTGCATGCAACAGCTAGTAAGTAATATAAACAATAAACAAAATTTCAATAATTAAATTATAATCGCTTCTATCGTATCAAGAGACGGCGGACAACAATAGACCTTTTCGTGGATACGTTTTTTATTAGTATTTATAAGTCCTCAATTATGACCCATTTAATTTATGGTACGTGTACAATATAAGTACCTAGATTACAGTATATAAACATTGATAACTAGTGCAAAAATTTGCCGTTCCTGTTAGTATGGTGGTACTAATTCTTACCAAAAATGTTAAACACGTTTTGTATTTGCACAAGTCATTTGGTGACGTAGTGCAAACACCGATAAAATCAATTGATGATAAATAACGCTTGACATCAGCGGGTTCAAGTCAAGTGGAATGCCTGAGACGTTTTAGATGTAACGGAATAAAGAAAAAAATGTCATATCTTTTCTTTATTATATATATATATATATATATATATATATATATATATATATATATATATATTTGTGTGAGTTCAAGGGGATTCGAGGATGGTTTAGATTCACAAAAAAAATATTTTGTACAGGACAACGTCTGTATATATTGTTGGGTCATCCTGTTCACATGAATAGAACTGACATTGTAATGCCTACCATCATCCTGCTAATAGCTTTGCTGTTTTTCGATCATCGAGCATATAACCTAAATAGAGCGGTAATGTCATGTGTTTTGTATGAAAATCATATTCCGCCAAATTTTTGCTGCGACGCTGGGCCGGTTCTGCGCTCTGATTGGCAGACTGATGACCATTGACCGATGATTGGCCAGTGGGACACACAGATCACCGGTTGGTTGAATTGCTATTACGTCGGTGACAAATCACTGACCAGTTTCGGAATTTTATAGCTTACATTAGTACTCTATCCGATTCTATGCTCGATGTTTTCGATTATGTTTTTATGTTAGTTGGATAGGCAAACTGGCAGATGTGCCATCTGATGGTAAGAGGTGGACGTCACCCATGAATATAAACAAATATACCTGGAATTAGCCCAGGCACTTCATTCATCCCCACCAATGTTCAAGCCTTGTCGTGGCGGTGGGGCTCAGTAACCTAGGGTGAGCCGCTGCACCTTGGGTGAAGCGAATTGGGCCGAGGGGGCTCTTTGTACCCCTCTTATAAGAAGAGGGGACAAAAGAGAAGGGTGCAAGGGGCGAGGATGGCAACCTCACCCCATTGTACTGTCCCGACGTTGGGAGAGGTTGTTCTGTGGTGCGGGACAACCCCTCTGTGGAGGTTTGTTTACTAGATCCGGGGCACATCACCAAAGGCGGCATTGGTGCCACTCGCCGGGATTTAGTGGATAGAGCTGCGTCCACTTACCAGCTGTCGGGCGCAGCGAGTCCCACATACCCGCGTGGGGAGACCCACTCCCCCGCGGGATGCCTCAGAGCATTTCCCGGCGTTAAAGAAAAAAAAAAGGTATTGCCTGGATTATGTTCATGGCTAACACATGCTACTGACCATCAGGTGGCACATCTGTCATTTTGCCTATCTAACTTAAACATAAATAACTTTTAGGTGCCTACTTATAGGAATCTATAGGAAAGGATAAAAACTCTTTTAAGGAAAGGATAGGAGCGATAATTCATAAATTATTCTTCTCTAATATTCTGTAAAAAAAATGTTAGCCTAAAAAATAGACTATTTAGTCCAAATGCTTCATCATCATCATTATCACCATCATCAGCCTCTATCCATCCACTGCTGAACATAGGCCTCCCTCAATGAACGCCAAAACATACGATCCCTTGCCACTGTATCCAAATGCTTATTACAGTGAAAAAACTACAAATAACTAGATTTTTTTCGATTGAAACAGGATAATATTACCCAACCAAAAAAATCGATGCCATGATGATGATGATGATGATGATGATGATGATGATGATGAATATATGTAAGGCCTCGATATATAATATTATACAATAATGTTAGAATATATATGTTAGAATGAATACAAAAAACAGTTATTTATGGTCTTGGGTTTGTTCACAACAATTATGTTGTTATATCTGCTAAAATGTTTACAGTTTAATACTTGAATCTTATTTAAATAACTTTGACATGTCCCAGTTGTTTATTAGGTATTGTTTATTATGTAATATTATCTATATATCTAAAGTGAATGAATGACAAACTTTGTAAAGTATATATAGAAGCTGTTCTATATATATCTCATCACGATATCTCAGGAACTATAAGACCTAGAGACTTGAAATTTGGTAGGAATAGTACTTTTGCCACGTAGAGGTCTGCTAAGAACGGTTTATTTTTATTTTGACAATACGAAGTTTGTGCGGGCAGCTAGTAGGTATATTATAACAGACAAGGCTTTCTCAAGTCAAGAGAGAAAGTTTAAAACCAGCATAAATATTTGTTTCTCATTATTCTCTCTATCTATATTTGATTCTCATATATCTCTATTTGACAAATCCTAATGATTTTTTTTTCTTATGTTACAAGGAGGCAACGGAGCAGTCGGAGCCTTATGGTGACTACCGATGCCCATAGACATCCGCAAAACCAAAAGTTATGCAGATGCGTTTCCCCTCTTTTCCCTATGGGCCACCGGAAACTCGCATACCGCAAGAAGCGCGACAGTATAGCTGTCACTTGACGCCTGTACTTATTACGTGAGCGAGAGGTACCACCTCGGTCGTGCCGGCCCAATTTGTCTGCAAAGCAGCATGGCCCCATCTTAAAAAGAATGGACGAATGGCATTATATTTTGATGTAATAGAAAACCTTATTTGTTATTAACTTAAACTGTAGTACGTAGCTTTATTTTTGCCAGTCCCGCAGTACTTTAGTTTTACAGGCGTATCCACACCGCTGATGGTTATTAGGGTTCCGTACCCAAAGGATAAAACCGGAACCCCACTACCAGACCCTACATTAGCCATCTTCGAGCGCATCGGCGCCAAATTCACTGTTAGGAGTCCTGAGCGGTCGCCATGGCAGAAACCGACCACCAGGCCATATCTCATGAACCGTGATAGTAAGACAGTTGAAAATTTCACAGATGATGTATTTTTGTTGCTGCTATAACAATAAATACTAAAAACAATACAATCAATATTTAAGGCGGACTCACATACAATAAACGTAATAAACCAAAATTGAGCCAAATGGGCTCACATTAATCCGATGTAGCATTAGGGCCTTCGGGTCGTTAGCATAAATACATCCGAAAAAATAAATAAATATGTAAATAAAATGTTATTAACGTTGTACGATATTAATAACGACAACAACTTTAGATATAAATAAATAAAATAATTATTTAAGTGGATGCCATATGTACAGCCTGGCAAAAAAGAGTATGGAAAAAATGAGGGCGCCACTTTCACTTAGGTCTCATCATAATATGGAAAATCAGCAAGATAATTTGATCAAATCGTTAAAAATAAATGTGAAACACTAAGCTTTACTCAAAATCTAGTATTTGTTGGCCAAGTATTGTCAACATCATAGGTTTCCATTTAATAAAATATTTAGTTCCACCTGTCACCACGTCATACTCTTTTTTGCCAAGCTGTACAACAAATGCGATTTTTTTGTTAAAGTGTCTAATGTTGTAATAGTACGAAACCCTTCGTGCGCGAGTACGCCACGCATTTGGCCGGTTTTTTCGGATGAAATCCGATGACTAATTTCCACAATTACCTTACATATAAATAAAAGTCTAAAGTGAAGAACATTGTAGATAGTTTTGGCATTAACATAGTTAAGACCCCTGTAAGCAAGTGAAGAGAAGAAGAGAGAAACCCTATTCTGAGACCGTTCTGTCTATTCGATACGGTAGATTCATATGTCAAAATACATTCAAATGTAAGATTAAAACTCTCCCCTTATCTGCTCTATAATCTGAGAGATTGTAAAAAGGAGTCTTTATTTTTATAACGGCACCCCCTTGTTTACCTTTCTCAGCCCCTTTAGTCAGCTGGGTATATCTAAAATTATATTAACAAATCATGTATTACTAGCTCTTCCCCGCGACGTCGTCCGCTCCCAAAATTGGAAAAACTTTCTTTTAAGATCAGTGGTATATCCTTACTCTATAATAGAGCTATCGATTATTAAGTTGAAGTTAAGTTGAAACTAGCCCAAGCAACTCATTCATCAGATCTGAGGGAGGAGGGTCAGGTTGTGCCCCGATATCACATATCTGGGGCTCACCCTTGACGGAGGTTGGACCTACGGCCCAAATTTTCATTCCATTTTTTCGATCCAACGTTGTGACCGCGGCTCGTGAAGGCGGCAAGTGCGCTGATTCCTCCCGAAACTCGGAGGACCCAGCGCCTGCCTATCATGGGCGACAGCCACTGTCCTGGCAGGTGACCCCACGTGTATGCCTATATTTCCTTGCTTTACCAAAAAAGGCAACTCATTCATGTGTTGCCTATCCTGAGATATAAGATGTCAAATCTCGGTGCCAGTAATTGCACTGCCTGTCTTGCCCTTCTTTCTGAAACACAGCAAAGCGAAGCACGGATGAAACAAATAAGATGGTGGTACCCATGCAGACGCAAACGCGGCACAACCTGTAAGTTATAATATAACTTACAGGTTGTGCCGCGTTTGCTACTATTGGAATTTTGGTGGCACGCTGAGGTAAATTTTGCCAATTTTCACATAGGTTGACTTTAAACTGTATCAAACGTAGCGTAAGTGGAGGCAGTAAGATCTGCATCCGCTTCAGTAAACCAGTTACACATTACGTTATGAGTAGTGAGATCATAAATCGTGTAATTGTGCAGCGTAAGTTTTGTTTTGTAATATACTGCACTTGCTGTAATGAACGGGCACACCCTTAATGCTGGAAGGTCTACAGTGAGAACTATACACTTTCATTCAGCAGCTTCTTGCTTGTCCTTTGCTTTTTCACATCTAGCATTGTTTTGTTGTTGGAATCGAAAAATTCATGCAACACAGCCAGTTTTTCAATTCTAAGAGAGTTGATAGATCGCACCCTTGACGACAGTCAAACTTCCTGAGATTCATTCATTACATGCTGGCTAGACGACGTCCAGGATTGCACAGAAAATCGCCAATGCACAATGGCTTTAAAAATATGTTTTTGCAGACCTGTTTGACGCTATCAATCCTATTCGACCCCTTCCCAGTCAAACTGTATTCAAAAGAGCCTTTACGCCTGGAATTGCCTTGAACGATGCACTTTTTTGTTAGTTTACGTTTAACATGGTTAGCCACAAATACTTTGCGTTGGTCCCAATTCATCTCATTCCAGAATAAATTAAAAATGTGAATCACAACGGCTCCCCATTTCTCTTCCAATGCGATGTTTATTTTGCTCAACTTTACCTCCATTTGAACGCGTATAGCCCAAATAGGGTTTACCCTCCATGCGCAAACGTCTATTTAAGTTTTTCTTCCATACGTTCTTATCTGCTTTACGTCTACAACGTCCATCAGTCATGTCGCCATAAAAAAAATCCTGGATAATTGACGGACTTGATTCAGCATTAGTAACTCGTTCAATTTGAAGTTCTTCTGGTGTAATAATTTGAGAGTTAGAATCGGCAGTATCAAATATATCAGAATTAATCGATTTTGTACTTGCGCTGCAAGTTGATCTACTGCTGCTGCTGCTGCTGCTGCTTGATCTGTTGCTACTCCTATTGCGCCTTGAACTGCTAGAACTGTGCCTTGAATGCAAATTTACAGTAGCAACCGATAAAGAAGCGTACGCAGAAGTCGTTAGTTCCGATTCTTCGTTTGGTGCAGATGTAGTGAGAGGTAGGTCACCATCATAGCCGCCCAAGCAGAGGCTTACTAATTTTTTTTTACGATCAGTCGACATGTTTACCTAGAATTAAGGGATATTTAAAATAGCATAGTTAAGATGTTAAATTCAAGGAGCAATACCTCCTATCTAATCAAATAAATTTATTGGTAGTAACAAAAAAATAAAAAATCATAGACAGAAATACGTCGTAACTATCACTCGACAGTTAATTTCAATATTTCACAGCCTACTACGCACTTTTTTGCAATAACCACTGACTAATATCTAGCAAAAATATATTGTAAGACGTACAAACATTTTAATTTAGATCATTATGAGTAAAAATCAAGAAACGACTTACTTTTCGTGCAGACGAACAGGTACCGACTGATTCTGCATACAAACTGAGCTGTCAGAGTTGGAGATACGAGAAATTGCTACCAATATTTAGAAATTCGTTTTACCGTGTCAGATAATTTTTAGGCGGTTAGAGGTTTTCAATAGTAACAAGTTTTTGTCACAAGAAAGATGTATTTTTTCTACGACAGATGGCATTAAAACCTTCATTTACGTAAAAAGTCGAGTTACGAGGTATTGTAACCTTCCGGTCGATATGAATACTATATAATTACTACATACATAGATTATCGTTTCATTTAATGTATTGTATGTAATTACTGTATTTTTCTTGTCGTAGGTGGTCGTAGGTAATCACACGATATTATAATATAAATTTGTATTATATTTTTAATTGAGTCATGATATCGAATATTATTGTTATCAACGAATACGGATGACAATTGTCTCTATCCATGAATGCCAAGACAGCTAATCCCTTGCCAATCGCATTCTACTTGAACCGGGCACTATCTGGAATTCGTCATCCCATAGAGTACCATCGGTTTTTCCGATGGAGGACGTTCGGAAAAACTAGGTTCGGCTAGGTTTACTAAAAACGCAATAGTGACTTTAGATTTTGGATAATGATGATCATTATTTTTTAATTACTTATTAATCGACTTACTTTTATCATCATCATCATCATCGTTACGTTGGACACCAACACATTTAGCACTTCTAACTTCATATCGAAAAGTTATTGAATTTATTCTTAAACTTGGTTTACCGTAAACTGTTGCTTTGAAGTCACAGCTTGACTGAATTAAACATGCAAAAACAAAAATTTTACGTTCCAGTTTTAGTGATTTTATCTGATGCTAATCCGTTATTTTGATTACTACGTGTGTAGTTGTTACGGCTTGTGGTGCTAACACTTATTAAGTTTCTTAGGTACGTTTATTTTGCACGGGTTTAACGTCGAACTCAATTGAATTTTGGTTTAGTAGCCTCAGTGTTAAACTATAATATACTAGCTGCCCGCACAGACTTCGTTCTGTCAAAGGGGGAGGGGGATGAATTTCTTAAAATCCATTCTTAGCTGACCTCTACATGGCAAAAGTAATATTCCTACAAAATTTCAAGTCTCTCGGTCTCATAGTTATCGTCCCAGAGATATCGTGATGAGTCAATCTATAGAACAGCTTCTATATAAATGTAGATTTGGATCGGAATGACACCAACGGCCATCGCGTCAAAATTCCAAATTTCATCCACACCACATATCCGAAAATATACTACAGCACCACTCTTTTTTACGGCATTTCTAGCCTTGCACGACCACTATGTGGAACCAGCTGCCACCTACGGTATTTCCGAACCGATATGACTTAGGGACCTTCAAGAAAAGAGCATGCTCATCACCCACTACACTCTATATTTGAGTCCGGGAACGCCGCTAAAGGCACTTGTGTTGCGAGTGTCTATATCGCTTTTCACTTACCATCAGGAGAAACGACTGTTACTTGCTAGTCTACCCATTCTTCTAAAGAAAAAAAAACTCCTGCATAGTCCAATGGGTGCTGTTGAACTTCACTTGCTTCCAAAGACTATTTGAATCTGGTCAAGCTTTGCTTTGCTCACTTTTTTCTTTATCGCAGAGACATGTGACTTTCAGAGGTTCATATGGAAGTTAAAAAGCAATTTTAGCAAAGATAAGGATTGAACTTGGACTATGTTCGAGACTCGAGCCTAACAGGTCCGCTACCAATGACGATATATATACAGGAAAGTATGCTTTAGTACATAAACCTAATACCTAAATTGATGAACTAACTTATATCGACTCAGCTACTTTCGATTTTAGAGTTTGTTAGAGTAGCACTACGGATTTTTTTATGCTAGTTGGTTAGGCTTAGACGTAGCTTTTTTGCCTGGGTCTAGCCCAGGCAACTCATTTATGTGTTACCTATCCTGAGACATAAGTCCTTGGTATAATTCAGGAATCAAATTTAATAATCCTCAATCATTTTTAAATTACAACCATAGGATAATTCCGTTTTTCTAAGTAATGCTTAGCTACATACTTTGACCAGTAATTATTACCACGCCAACGCAAACGCAAAATTTACACAACAAATAAGCATTAAAAATATTTTTGCTAATTATATATTATGCTTAACATAAACCTTGGGTAATGTTTGTGATTTAATAATATTTACCTATTTTAGTAAATTAGCTATTTATCATCGACATCAGCGTTATTTATCCTAGCATAGCCTTTTTGCACGTACGCCAAATATCGACAAAGCAGATAAAATGGGTAATATATTTTTTTAAAGCATAGGAGGGCAGACGAACAGTCGAAGCCTTTTGGCGAGTATCGACGCGTATACATCCGTGCTACCAGAGCTTATGCAGATGCGTTGCCTTCCTTTTCCCTGTTCCTCCCAATGTGCCACCTCACAAACTCACAAACCGCAAGAAACGAGACAGCATAGCTGTCACTTGACGCTTATGTGGGCGAGAAGTACCACCCCGGTCGTGCCGGCCCTACTTAGCTGCAGAGCAGCATGGCACTACCTCTTAAAATGTTGCTTTTTGTATTTAAGGCGAATTATTTATGGAATAGACTATAAGTAGAAAATATGAGACGAAATAAAAAACTACACACCTAGGCATATATTTTAGTGGTAGATAATATAAAAAAACTCCCTTACGTGGATGGTAATTTTGTAGGTATTTATGATGGTATATTTTGTAGGTATTTCATTACAAAATAAAAATAAACGTATTTTCATGTGATATACCAATTTTCAAGAAAAGTCTTAGGCTATTTATTTTAGGGAAACTAGTTTTAAATTTAGGCATGTGAAATAGCGGGCACAGCTGTCAAAGCTTACTAATTTTTAACCGACTTCAAAAAAAAAGAGGTTCTCAATTCGTCTGTATGTTTTTTTTTTTTTTTTTTTTTTTTTGTATGTATGTGACACGATATCTCCGCCGTTTGTGAATGGATTTCGATGCTTATTTTTTTGTTTGAAAGCTGGTGTTTCCAATTTGGTCCCATATTAATTTTATTAAGATCTGACAAGCCGTTTTTTAGTTATTCCCAATAATGCCTATTTGGTTGGTTTTGTTTACCTTGATGATATGATTTTTTTATTACGTGTCGATGTAACAATTGTATAGGATGCTTTGGTAGCACACTATAGTATGTCGCGGTCATCGTAATCATCATCATCATCACCATCACCATCATCATCATCATCATCATCGTCCTTTATCCATCCACTGCTGAACATGCCTCCTTCAATGAACGCCAAGACGACGAATTTCGGAATCACTAAAAATTAAGAAATAAAAACATTTTACAAAAAATTAAAACCGACTTCAAAAATACTAAACTAAAAAGTAATAAAATAACAGTTTCTTTAATGTTTGTGCTTAAAACATATAATCAACTTAATCTTCTACTAATGTACAAACTTTGCGTTTACCACGTCATTATAGTTACTTTTGGAGTCGGTGTCGTATTTGTTGCTGTACATTACTTACCTACCCACCTTGGCTGACACCGACTCTAAAAGTAACTATAATGACGTGGTAAACGCAAAGTTTGTACATTAGTAGAAGATTAAGTTGATTATATGTTTTAAGCACAAACATTAAAGAAACTGTTATTTTATTACTTTTTAGTTTAGTATTTTTGAAGTCGGTTTTAATTTTTTGTAAAATGTTTTTATTCTGTGAAGTATCTACTGAGCCTCGCAGTAAAATCGACACAAATGCCATTACTGCAAATAGCATGACGCTGTCATAGATGATTCACATCTGCAGGCCATTATTTTTAATTATTTATTCTCCTTTAAGATACAAAATCCTAATAATTGGAAAAAATAGGTATATAATGTTATCAGACATATTTATGTCTACTTGTGCTTATAATCTGCGTTGTTTTATCTCTTATCGCGGTCTTGTTTTAAACATCAGAATGAGTGTATTTTGTTGTGCTATGCAAACATGAGTTCTTGAATAAATATCCTGTGGTCGTCAACTCTCTTCGTTTAGCCTGTATTGAGTATGATGTAGTATGACAGCTCCAAGTTAAAACGTACCAATATGAAAGTTTTTAAAGGTAGTCAATTATATTTTGTGATCCGACTTTTTATGACTAAATAAAGGTTTCTAGGATTTGATGACAAAATTTATCTTTGGAGGAATGAAAATTAAGAAATGTTTCAATTAAGCCACACATATTACACGATGTTTTAAAACTTATACAATGATTTAACAGTAGATACAGGGCCGGACTTAAACATAATGCCGCCCCTGGGCACCGATAAAAATGCCGCCCCAATACTGCAGTTTGACTTAAACTTATAGTTTATTACCTTATTTTTCAAAAATAAAATAACTAATTTATTATACATTATTATAATATCTGTGCATATTATATATTGCCTATTGTATATTGCGAAAATATAAAAAAAAAATGGTCCCAATCTAAATGTTGTCAGTACGTCTGATACGTGGCCACCACACTTATATTTAGATATTCTATGCATCAAGCATAGAATATCTACCAACCCGTCGCCAGGAGGCCGTGTGGTCGCAGACTTTACGGTTGGCGGGGGGCAACCCCCCATTTTTACAAACCAAAATTGAGCCAAATCGGCTGACACTAATCCGATGTAGCATTAGGACCTTTGGGCCGTTAGCATAGATCATTCCGAAAAAAAAAATAGAATATCTAAGCTATTGAGCCTATTTGCACTCATTGTAGAACGTAAGAAGTTTTTAACTCTTTTCAAACATGAAAACGATCGTTCTGGCGCTACAGTTTGTTGCAGCTAATATCATAAACCCACGTTTGGAAACTCAGTGTAGAGGTCCTTTATATTATGTAAAAATGAATTTCTTTAATTATCTATTTATTAAAAAATTATGTATTCAAAGAATTAACTAATTATATAGAACAATCTTGATAAGACTGGAAAAAAAATCAGTTTCTAAATTTTGCCGCCCTAGAAAATTTGCCGCCCTGGGCACTAGCCCCGACTGCCCCTATTGTAAATCCCCCACTGAGTAGATAATAATATGATACTAAATCTCGCTACAAGATTACTAAATTACTCGCCTACATAAAAAAAGATATTTGTAACACATGAACAATTATATATCACTGAATGTTGTACTATTTCAAATAATTAAAATATGAATGTGATCTTGTCGGTCATGTCGAAGAGATAGAGGGCTGTAGGCAAAGGTTCTGTAATGGAGGCTGCGTTAGGGACGAGATAAGATCCGTTACCTCCGGAGGATTTAGGGTTGACCCTTTATTCTTTGAGGTTTGTAAGAGGTAGTGCCATGCTGCTTTGCAGCCGATTTGGACCGGCACAACCAGGGTGGTACCTCTCGTTCACATAATACCGGTGTCAAGGGACAGTTATGCTGTCGCTTTTCGTGTGGTTAGTTTCCAGTTGCCCATTGAGGGGGATAAGGAAAAGGAGGACTACGCATATAATCTCTGGTAGTGCCGATTTGTATGGGTGTCGATAGTCGCTAAAAGTCTTCGACTACTCGTTTGCTCTCCTATGCTATAAAAAGGCCTACCCTTTCCCATATAATATAGGGAAGGGATGACGATCTTCGAACCGTGGCCTGGCCAGTCCAAAAACCATTGGCATCGGCAGTCTTCGCGTGAATTGAAAGAGTTAATGGAAGAATCTATGTCCCTGTATCATATATACACAAATGTGTACAAAATATTCTTTAGAACATATAATATATGCACTAACACATACTATCTCTTCCATAATATTCTACAGTACGGTAATAAATATAGTGCTGTTAAAACAATTTGATTTATCATTTAATTAAATCTTAAACATTACAACAAACATGTTACAAAAACACAGTTAATAGTCATTTTACTATATACTATAAAACAACTAACCTAAAGTTATTAAAAACTTTGAAATTAACCATTGTTTTGGTTTTATTTAAAAGGTACCTTGAAGATAATATACGATTCCGCGCAGTTTTAACCGTCCCAAAGACGCCCCCTATATAAACTTAATATTCCTTTGTAATTTGAGAAAAATTGGTAAATTTTTCAGATCCGACTGTCAATTCCGTATTTGAGCTCCTTTAAACAAATAAAAACAGTAATTTTTAATTATATTAATGTAGATTTTTATCGGGCTAGGTCCACCAATAGTTTCCACGGCTGCTACTCCTGTATAGCCAGTATCGACAGCAGTAACCACCAATATACCCTTTGATACGATCTCAGGGAGCCCGAGGGATACGTTAAACCTGCCTTGGGACCCGCAACGAATTCAATCAAAAGAATTCAGGGGAGTAGGAAATATTTCCAGTTTTCCTCCCCGATTAAAGTGGGATATCCTCTATCCACTAATGGACATCCTCTTTCAATGAACGCCAAGACGGCCGATCCTCCGGTATCCGATGTTACAATAAAGGTATATCAATTATAAAGTATCTAACTTTATTGCCAGCGCTTTCTTTTCTGCACATAATATGATTGCATGCATCAATGCATGGGTGATTTTTTGCCTGTCACGAACAGCTTTACTATATTTCTTACTATAACACAAGAGTCATGACATAAAGCAACACTTTTTTAATATAATACAGAAAACGAGCATCGTCCGACCTGGTAGTAAGTGACTACGTTGTACTATGGTGAGATTTTCAACACAAACTCAGGTTTTTCACTCCTTACGCAATAAGAGGGACGAGCTCAGAGCTCTTGACACCCCACCATGGTTCATGCCTTGTAGTGGCGGTAGGCCTTAGTAGCCTAGGGTGAGCCCAGCTTTTATAAGTAGAGGGGACAAAGGAGCGCGGGAACAGGGGCGAAGACGGGAACCTCACCCCATTGTACTGTCCCAACATTCGGAGGGGTTGTTCTATAGTGCGGGACAACCCCTCTGTAGAGATGGCGTCGGTCCCCTGAGGGACTGACTAGCCGTCGAGGTGCCCTGTTTGCTCAACAGATCCGGGGCACCTTTCCAAAGGTGGCATTGGTGGCACTCGCCGGGTTTTAGTGGGTAAAGCTGCGTCCACTTACCAGCTTTTGGACGCAGCGAGTCCCACATACCGACCTGGGGAGACCCACTCCCCCGCTGGATGCCTCGGAGCATTTCCCGGTGTTGAGGAAAAAAAAAAAGCTCTTGACAGCGTTTGTAAAGTTTGACCACTGTGTCTGTGTGACAGTTATATGGGTTCAACGGGTTAACGTTTTGGATGCGGTTTTTATGAATTCTTATTATAGTAAGGATATAATTTCAGTGTATTGAATCATATTTTAGGCAACATAGCGACAATTTGTTTGTGCGCGTCATGTGCTTGTGTAGGCGTGACGCCGATAACACTATCGGGCGAACCTTGCAAAAATACACAACAAGCACAGTATATGCAACATCGCAGATGTAACACAGGTGATATTTGCGTCCTACTTGATAAGGGAACTGGACTTTTGGGTCATTGCCATTGTTTTGATTAATATTTTCGAGTTATAATTTTTGAAATGAAAACTTCTTTTGGCGCACCGCGCGCAGATTTTTGTAGGCTATGAGTGAGGCTGATTCGTCACGCTCGAAGGTGAAAGGCTCGATCGGGTGAATCTCGGGTGCTCGAGACCGCCAAGTGTGCCCGAGCGAGAAAGATACAGTCACCTGCTCTTCACTTCACTACTTCTTTCGGCAGTCCCTATGACTGCTTAGGTTATGATTTCTTTATTTTGTGATAAATAAGAATATACCGTTTAATAAATTCGTTATAACAGCGGATTTAATCTCAAAATAAAATCCTTTACCAGCCGTTATAAAAAATCTTTATAGTATTGAAAAAGAAATAATCTTTTTATTCACTCAAAATAAAATTTAACTGCTCGAAATAAAATAAAATTTTCGGTATAGAAGCTATTTTTTTCTTATAAAAGAGAATTATATATATTTGATCGAAAAAGATTTTTAATTCAATAGGTATACTACTTATTTATATGTTCTATCATTAAACTAAATTTTGTTTTGTTTCACAAATTAAATTTTGATCTGACAATGAGGCAGTTGTTTTAACTAACTGAGGGTATATTTACTTTATTGACTAGCTGTAACAAATTTAATTGATTAAAGCTTTACCTAAAATAAAACTAAAATCTGTTACGAAAAAAAAAGAAAATACTCATATTTGAAAGTCCGGCACCGCACATGCTAATCCTTTGATGTATAGCGGGTGTCTGTGGAATGACACTTATCACTTACCATCAGGTAAGCCGTCTGTCCGTTTGCCCCTTCTTCTATTAAAAAAAAACAGTTAGTAGGTACACATTAAAATCATTAAAACGAATTTTATTGGGAGATACGTTTACGATATCCGCAACAAGTTTTACAAGAAAAGAAATTGCGATTACTCTCCGAATCTACATATCCGAAACCAGGTAAAGCTTTTTTTAACGGCGTTAACTTGCGTTTTAGAAAATTGCCCATAATCGATCTTAAATTGTTCGCATTATTTAAATCAACTAGGTAATAATATTTTGCATATAAGTAATTTTACGGTTGTAAACTTTTGATAAAATAATTAATGGTAATACGGTAACAATATACTTGTATTTAATTTTTATTTATAATTGTGAATAATCATTACGATTAAAATTTTTACAATGTCGCTGATACAATTATTGTCCATATTTTCCTTGCTTTGGCATATTTATTGCATAGTTAAAATAAAAATGTATTTCTATACAAAATTCTGGTTTATAAAATATCTGGAATTACCAAATAAATAATATTATAATTAAAGATATAAACATTACAGAGCGTTTTTGGGAACAATAAGTTATGTCAAAATAAAAACTAATTTATGTATTTAAAATTTATCTGATATTTAAGATTTGTATTTACTATAATATATAAGATACAAGCAAGGTTTATATATTATATTGCAATTACAATTTTCATCATATCACTGATTATGTTATTGCCCGTTTCTTTTTACTTTGGCATATTTATTACAACTTTAAATTTTGCTATTGTATTATTTATTGTTTTTTTATATATAAGAAAATACTTATATTTGAAAGGCCGGCACCGTTCATGCTAATCCTCTGATGAGAAGGGCAAGACAGGCAGTGTAATTACTGGCACCGAGACTTAACATCTTATGTCTCAGGATAGGCAACACATAAATGAGTTGCCTGGGCTCGTTCCAGGTATACTAGTTTATGTTCATGGGCGATGTCGACCACTTACCATCAGGTGGTACGTTTGCCAGTTTGCCTATCCAACTAACATAAAAAAAAAAAATTTTAAACAGTAATTATTAATTAACAGTATAGTCTTTTATTAATTTACATAATATGTAAATTAATAAGTGTAATCAAGTACCCAAATTCATCTTCCCCTCAAACGGCAGACGCCATTTTACATGTTTCGTCACTTCTGGCAAACCGTTTTTTTTTTTAATTTTCGGGAAATCGGGAGCCTCTGAAAACATAGTTTAATATTATTAAAATGTTTATATATTTCAATGTTAAACTAATAAAGTTTTACCCAAGGTTATCCTAGCTCGGTTATTGTTTGATTTCCCCACCATGGTTCAGGCCTTGTCGTGGCGGTGGGGCTCAGTAACCTAGGGTGAGCGGTGCACCTTGGGCGAAGCTAATTGGGCCGAGGGGGCTCTTTGTACCCCTCTTATAAGAAGAGGGGACAAAAGAGCAGGGGGCAAGGGGTGAGGATGGGAACCTCACCCCATTGTACTGTCCCGACGTTGGGAGGGATTGTTCTGTGGTGCGGGACAACCTCTCTGTGGAGGTGGCGTCGGTCCCTTGCGGGACTGACTAGCCGTCGAGGTGCCCTGTTTGTTTTCTAGATCCGGGGCACCTCACCAAAGGCATTAGTGGCACTCACCGGGTTTTAGTGGGTAGAGCTGCGTCCATTTACCAGCTGTCGGGCGCAGCGAGTCCCACATACCCGCGTGGGGAGACCCACTCCCCCTCGGGATGCCTCAGAGCATTTCCCGGCGTTAAAGAAAAAAAAAAGTTATTGTTTGATTCGATTAACAAGTTTATAAAAAATATTTATTAAGTAATATTGCTTTATCTGATATTCGGTGCGTATACTAGTTTACAGCACAAAACTGCGCCTTGGTACTGATAAAACAAAACAACCTAAATAACGTAGCGGCCTCGAATTCTAAATAAATGACTATCTACAATACTTCCGACCCCGTTTTATACTTACCATTTCGTATATTATTAGCGTCATATACCCAAAAATTGCTAGATTTTTTCGACCACTGCAGCTGCTCTTTTGTAAGTGCCATGCTGCTTCGTATCCGAATTGGGCCGGCATGACTGGGGTGGTACTTTTCGCTCACATAACGACGGCGTCAAGTGACAGCTATGCTGTCGCGTGCGGCTTATGAGTTTCCGGTGGCCCATTGGGGGGGAAGGAAAAGGAGGGCAACAATTTGTAACTAAGGAATGTACTTCCTACTTAGGAAAAGGGTACCCTTCTCTATCTCGACTTATATACAAGGGTTTTTCTATTGCGATGTAACTTTTATATATTATTTGGATAGTCCAACGAGAATACTTGATGATTAGTGGTCAGCGTCACCCATGACAATAAACAAGTTCACCTGTAACTAGCCGAGGTAGGTTACGCATGATCCTGCCTACATGCGTAAAAAGCATTTCCCTCTGATCAAAAAAAGGCAGCTTATGCATCTCCTTTTGATCCTGAGACGTAGGCTCAATGCCAGTAAATATACTACCTGTCATGGACTGCTGTTTTTGGAAGATATAAGTTGGATGATGCAGACGGGAACGCGACATAGTGCATCTCTTTCACCGGTAAAGTAACTCCACTCGAGGTTTGATATGCTTACTAATATTATAAAGCTGAAGAGTTTGTTTGTTTGTTTGAACGCGCTAATCTAAGGAACTACTGGTCCGATTTGAAAAATTCAGTGTTAGACAGCCCATTTATCGAGGAAGGCTATAGGCTATAATTATAACATCACGCTGTGATATACAGGAGTTGAGTAACGCGGGCGAAGCTGCAGGCAATAGCTAGTTCTTTATAAAGGTGAAATATGGGATTGCCATAAAGTTAAATTATACGATTATCTCGTTCAATTTACTTTGCCTGTACAGAACCTAGAAGATATTATTTACAGACATTCCTTTGTATACTTTGTACATAATTCCTTTGTACAGCCTGACCAGAAATATTAAATAAACTCTGCGTGGTGTCGCCACTGTATCTTTTTAAGTCAACACATAGTTAACGTCCATACAGAAATTAGTTCCGAAAATTTCCGCAATATGGCGAGGGTTTTTATTTTCCTGGTCAGGCTTTTTCCGTTGATAATTTTCGTTAAAGTCACTGACGTAAATTTAATGTGAAGTGTATGTGAAAACATGTGTACAATTTTACCATCATGTCAAACTATTGTCCTTAGCTAAATTGTAATTTGAATAAATTATCATAACGTTTTATTTTTTTATAGAAAATTAGTCATACAACTACTCTCGTAATCCACCTACGGTTTTCCACTAAAACCTGTTCAAAATTCCCAATGAGTTCGCATGAACAGTTAACGATTGCTGTTCACTAGTTAACGGCTAATAATGGTAATAATAATAACATCTATGGACGCTTTCACACCACGTCAATCTGATCCCGTGGTAAGTTCTCGAAGAACTTGTGTTACGGGTACCAGACAACGGAAATATATTTAATATATTCATACTATACATATATTTAAGATTTTGATTATATTATACACATCCATGACTCACGAACACAGAGAACTAAGTTATGTGAGCGAGAGGTACCACCCCGGTCGTGCCCACCCAATTCAGCTGCAATGCAGTATGGCACTACCTCTTACAATGTTGTCCCATCCTGCATGAGAGGTTTCGGTAAATGTATGGGCGTCCATAAATTACATCATACGTTAAGTGGGAGAGAGGGGACCAGGAACCGTGAAATTTTGTGATAATGGGATGGGATATCAAACATGTCTAAATTAATAAAACCCGATTTTGAAATAACAAAAAAAAAACGAAATTCAAACATAATTTAAAAGTAAATAAAACTAATTTCGTAATCGTTGTTTAAATTTATTAACTTTTTTTACTATTTGTAAAAATTGCATAAAATGTGACGTCACACTAGGGAGGGGAGAGTGTCACAAATATGACCAGCTGAGACGAGGACGCGAGAGGGATCAAATAACTTGACGCAATATATGGATGGCCCCTTATATCTTACGATTTTTCTGTATCTCTTATGGTACAAGAGTTGATAAGAGATATACATATTATGGTACATATTATAAATGTTTGTTACTCATCAAATAACAATTGGAATACAGACTTACATCGTTTGACATGTAATAAGTGTGAAACTGCAAAAAGAATTGAGATAAAATCTGCTTTGAACACGATACGTGATACGTTTATAAAACAAATATCCTAAAATACTTTTTGCTATCATGTTACAGTATAAGCTGTGCGTGGTCCGATTCTTTAGCCATTTTTTTTTTGTTTTTTTTTGGCACCTTATTAAGTGACAAAACAATTTATAAAATAACAAAAACATAAATTGACTTTCAAACGTTGTCAATTTCTTATTTTATTATTATTTTCATTTAAAGACATTAGCTACTAGGCTATTAGCCATACAAAATACAATATTCGGTCTGTAATACGGAGAAATGGCGGGAAACCCCAAGGAGCGCGGCTTCGCCCCTCTAGCCCCCATCAATCAACTATCATTCCCCATTCCATCCACACAAGGCAGTCCACCACAATATTTGCCAAACAATCACATTATATATTTTACACAGATTAAGTTTTTAAAACAAACACTATAGAAAACCACCAGAACAGCCCTACTAAGAAAACCACTCCAGAACGGTACTCCACAAGATTCGCCAACCAATCACAATATATAAAGATCAAGTTTTTAAAACAAACACTATAGAAAACCACTCTGAATGGACAAAACAGAAAATAACAATTAATTAACGGGAAACCAAAGAAAAATCAACCGCGCGCCCCGATGCTTCCCGCCGTACCTCAATTTCTTATCTGCCTTTCCGTTTACATTTTGTTTTTTTTTTTAATTTTTTATTGGCACAAGTTTCTCTATAAAAGACAAAATTTAAGCTGAAACAAGGAAACACAAGCAAAAGAGAGGTAAGCAATTTGTTGGTCCCTTTTTGGTGACAGATGTAAGAGATCACGGAAGCTTCCAGTATACTATGATAAAAATCATGCAAAATATTTTCAAATGTGTATATTTTAGCAAATACAATGATAAGATGTTGGTTGCAACTTGACTATTACATACATACCAACCGTCCTTGATCTGAGATAGCCAGGGCAAGGACTGCCTTATCAATCCCAATTTAGCACTTATATTTTTGCGTTAGCTCATTCACTGTCTTTTTAAGGTTCCTTAACCGTATAAAATTGCTACATTAACTTTATTGCTAACATCGATTAAGTACACAACACAGTAAGTCTAGGTATTCGTCCCCCACCATGGTTCAAGCCTTGTCGTGGCGGTGGGGCTCAGTAGTCTAAGATGAGGCACCTTGGGCGGGTGTTAGTGGGTAGAGATGCGTCCAAGGTGGACGCAGCTCCACACACACATACACACAGGACCATATACCTCAGCATATCCCATAAGCCTTAGAGGTTTTGGTCGTAACATATTAGCTGGATTAAAAAATACAGCTTCAAAAAATTATAAAATGTAATATGAATATATTTTAGCTAGTAAATGTAATACCTAAAAGAACTTAAACACCTTTTTTCAAAACTATAGTTAGTTGAGCTTGAATTTTACCCTCAAGAAAGCAAAAGGCCACAGGAATCAAGCATTCCGTAAACGAGAATGAATCTGAATGAAAGAATCTGCCGGCAACGCACCTCCTAATCCTCTGGAGTAGCGGGTGTCTGTGGATGTCGCTTATCACTTACCATCAGGTGAAACTGACCGTTTGCCCCCTCTTGTATAAAAAAGAGGTGGTGTTAAAATGGGATATAAGGGTTCCTACTTTTCTACTTGCTACTTCCTCTACTCCTATTTGTAAAATGTATATCGTAAAACTTTAATTAGTAATAAGATCTGTTACAAATAAAATTTAAATATCTTAACACTTAACTTTTTTATGAATTTAATAAAATTTTAACAGAACAGTCAGTCTGATTCGATTTTTCTGGGTATTTTATTACCTTAGTCTTAGGTCGCGCTATGCACGTTTCATCATCATCATCAGCTTCTATCCGTCCACTGCTGAACATAGGTCACCCCCAATGAACGTCAATACAGCCAATCCCTTGCCACTCGCATCCAATACGGACCGGCCACCGCACGGAGATAGTCAACACTTCGTCTACCTAAATGTGGCCTCTACTCCTTATTGGCCCATCAGCCATCCGTCCTCCTGAGTGTGTAATAGGTAGGTATATATATTATGTTGTTAATAAAAATAAAAATAATATTAGTGCATATTCATCAATCGCTTCAGTTTTTATCAGTACTCGGCTAAATAGACCTCTTCCAAAGCTTTGATGTAGATACATGTGATTGCTGTAAAGTATCTGAAACGTCGGCTACTGATAGGGATCGGTCTTGGCGTTTATTGAAGGAACATAGGCCATGTTCAACAGTGGAAGGATAAAGGCTGATGATGATGATGATCCTAAACGTCGGGCATATAGAAATCTAAATAAACCGCGTTCAAATCCGTAAAATGGTTTCATTATAATGTTGACGCATTGAATATTAAAAGTTCATAAATATTTTTCATGGTTCTTTAGTTCACTGTTTCTATTTTTCGGATCTCATCTTTTTTTCAATACATAGATGACTTTCAATTATTTATGGTACTAACTAGTAAGATTTATTCTAGCTTTGAATGTGTTTTTGAAGTAAAACTTCTTTAGGCGTGACTACAGGGAACTCAGATTTTTTTAAGTTTGTTTCTTCATACATGCTCAAAACTGTTAAACTAATCTCATAAACAAAAAACATATTTTGTATGGGAACTTGCGTTGAAAACCAACACTTGTGTTCATATTTCATACAGTCAAAACAACTTTAGGATTAGGTTCACATTGTTAAAGAAAAGGCAAACGTGGCATTTTTTGTTGTTAACGATCGCAGAATGTATATATTGATATTTCTCACGGCTTCGTCCAGTTAAAGTAGACTTGTTGTACCGCTGATGATGATTAATTGAGTCATTGCCCTCCCTCAAAACGAATATATTAAGAAAAGAATTTGATAAAAAATGTATTTTTCTTGTAAATTTCGGCCTCTATTAGGCTACGAGATATCACCAGTATTCCCAATTCTATGATCTTCCAATATTCGGGGAAGGAATTTTTAAAATTAGCTTAAATTCGATATCGTATTTTTTTTACCAACCAGTGTTTCATTTTGGTTAACACTTCCATCATTACAAAAATAATAAACATTAGGTATGCATTCACTAAAGAAAATTAACCTCAATAATAATAATTGAAAATCCTGGCACAGAGGCGCCCGTGCTGCCAAAAGTTATAATAATCTTATTTATACTAAAAAATACACGGTAATCAAGAAGGAATTTTTTTAAAGATTTATTTTATCTAAAACACAATAATGTTACAACACGATAATTCGACATTTAAATACGGCAACTTGGGTATGTGGGACTCGCTGCGCCCGAAAGATGGTAAGTGGACGCAGCTCTACCCACTAAAACCCGGCGAGTGCCACCAGTGCCACCTTGGTGAGGTGCCCCGAAACTGTTAAGCTAACAGGGCACCTCGACGGCTAGCCAGTCCCACAAGGGACTGACGCCACCTCCACAGAAGGGTTGTCCCGCACCACAGAACAACCCCTCCCAACGTCGGGGACAGTACAATGGGGTGAGGTTCCCATCCTCGCCCCTTGCCCCCTGCTCTTTTGTCCTCTCTTCTTATAAGAGGGGTACAAAGAGCCCCCTCGGCTCAATTAGCTTCGCCCAAGGTGCCGACTCACCCTAGGCTACTGAGCCCCACCGCCACGACAAGGCCTGAACCATGGTGGGGCGATGTGTCAGCACGGCTTTGCACACCACTGTCACACAAGTCACACCCACTTCTGTCAGACAATTCTGCCTTTAATTTGTCGTCATTGTCATTATCATTACCACCACCTCTTTCCGTCTACTGCTAAAATACATATGTCTCTTTCGATGAACGTAAAGACCTCTCACCTTTTTTATGTCAAAAGGAGGCAACCGAGCAGTCGGAGCGTTATGGTGACTACCGACACCCATAAACATCCGCACAACCAAAAGTTATGCAGATGCGTTGCCCTCCTTTTCCCTATCCCCCTCACCCAATTGGCCAACGTATCTCCTGCCACTCGTATTGCAATCGTGACTTTTAGAAACATGCTGTTTGATTATGACTCTATCGGCCACAATTTTAGGGAGTAGCTAGGAATTGCTGAGCAATGCATGTTCCTCCAGAGGTATAAAACGTAAACTACGTTTATATAAACTGACTGGTTTTCTAACGAGTGAACTACTTACAAAAATGTTTTAATATTACCTGTGTGGATGATGGTACAGTCACCATAAAAACTCTTTAATATGTTTTAAATATTTATTATGAATATATTTTAAATTAACTTTCCCTAACACGAAAGTCGTTCTCTCTGTAATGCGTTCTCACTGTAATGACCTACGGGGTTGATACGTTGCCTTTAAATTTTCGACTGGTCCGTAAGTTTGCCGTAGCTCAACGTGCTATGGAGCGTGCTATGCTGGGTGTTTCTTTGAAAGATAGGATTAGAAACGAAGACATCCACCACAGAACTAATGTTAACGATATCACGCAAATAATAAGCTTGTTGAAGTGGCAGTAGGCTGGTCACACACTCAGGAGAACGGATGGTCGATGGGGCATTAAGGTTCTAGGCGGAATTGGGCCGGCACGACCAGGGTGGTACCTCTCGCTCTCATAATACCGGCGTATAGTGACAGCTGTTGCTTTTTTTTTGAGTATCCGGAGGCCCATTGGGAAGGATAGAGAAGAAGAAGGCAACGCATCTCCATTACCTCTATGTAGTGTAGTGTATGTAGTGCGGATGTCTATGGGCGTCGATAGTCACCATATTAAGGCTCTGACTGCGCGGTTGCCTCCTTATGCCATAAAAAATCCTCTTACATACACAATTATCAATACTTTGAACTTAGAGCTTTTTGCATTTCGTAAATAATACTTTTATTAATTTCCTACAAATTCATATGAAATTACGTGATTGATGACGGAAATACAAAAATCATCTTTGATTCGCAACTTAAGATATTATGTGTAATGTTTATTAAATTAATAATGCCGCCTATCCGGAGACATAAGATGTTAAGTCTCGGTGCCAGTAATTACACTGCCTGTCTTGCCCCTCTCTCCGACACACAGCAAAGCTGTTTCACGGGAGAAACAAGCAAGATGGTGGTACCCATGCAGACGGGAGCACGGCACAGCGCATCCCTCCCACCGGTAAAATTAGTAGTAGTAGGTCAATATTCTAAGCCGCCTCTGATCTAAATAAATAAAAAACAATTTTTCCGACTGTACCTGTATAATGTAAAGTTATTAAGAAAGAACAATTTTCCCAAGGCGCATTGTTTGTCTAGTTACATCAGTGCCATGTTTACACAATATCACTTTTTGCAACTCGCATTTTTTTTTCAAAAAATTATAATTACAAAGATAAAAATCAAGAAATATTATGTAACACATATTTTAGGATGTGTGTAACACGCACACACAGAATTTGATTTTATGATTGTTTTTGTTTATAGTTACTATGTGGATTTTTCGTATTTCATAGCGATTGTGATTTTAAAACTTATTTTTTGCATTAAATAAATATTAATTTGTGTATCGTATGTAAGTCGAAAAACATTATTCTTAACCTATTGGTCCGCCTTTGGAGGATGATTAGGTTAGATTCGAATACTTTTGAGATTAATTGTAAAAACCGACGAAATTGGTTTTACTAAAACAAAAAAAAAATGTCACTTTAGAGGTAATGCCATGCTGCTTTGCAACCGAATTGGGTCGGCACGAAAGGGGTGGTACCTCTCGCTGACATAATAACTGGGGCTCTTTGTACCCCTCTTATAAGAAGAGGGGACAAAAGAGCAGGGGGCAAGGGGGGAGGATGGGAAACTCACCCCATTGTACTGTCCCGACGTTGGGAGGGGTTGTTCTGTGGTGCGGGACAACCCCTCTGTGGAGGTGGCGTCGGTCCCTTGCGGGACTAACTAGCCGTCGAGGTGCCCTGTTAGCTTAACAGATCCGGGGTACCTCACCAAGGCGGCACTGGTGGATGTGTATGGGCGTCGGTAGTCACCATAAGGCTCTGACTGCTCGTTTGCCTCCTTATGACATTAAAAAAAACTTTAGTTGTATATTTTTAGAAATGTTGTATATTACAATTGCGTAATCTTTTTGAATTGAATTTTGTTTATTCTAATATTTGCGATTTTTAAAGTTGTTTTTCTCATTTTTGATAGCTTACATAAAATGTTATCGTATTTTCATGTTGTAATGATTTTTATGATGTTTTGTTTTACACTTCCGTGTGTTTGTGTTAGCAAAAAAATCTCGCATCTAAAGCGGATGGAAATTCAGTTGACATAGCTATAGTTATGTGCATCTGTGACGTCCATAGAAAAATCCAAAAAGCGAAAATAAATACGGGATGCGTTTGTGCATAACTTCGATAATGATATTACAAAAGAGGTTGTAAGAATTGTCTTTTACGGGTTCTGTACTGGCAAAGTAGAATGCTATAATTGTTTTATTATAATAAATACCTATCTCATCATAACTGGACCAGAGTTACATTACCGGCGAAAGGGATACGCTGTGCCACTCTCCCGCCTGCTTGGATACCACCATCATGTTCATTCAGTCTATCAGCTTTATTGTAGAAGGACAAGAAAGGCAGTAATTACTGGCATCGAGACTTGCCAACTTACGTCTCAGGATAGGCAACAAGCGAATGAGTTTCCTGTAATGTCCAAGGAAAAAATGTATTTGATGGTTATGATTTAACCCAAAAAGTACTAAGTAATTCCTTATTAATAAAGTTCGCGTAGATATACAACAATACAGAGATACAATATAGAGGCATAGAGATTTTAAAAAGGGCATATGAAACCGACGTAGAGGCTTCACATTTTTTTATCCCAACCAGAACTGATTTAAATCTATACACATAAATATAATTGGAGTGTCTGTTTGTAATACTAAAATAACCGCTTTTTATTAAATGCATAAGGATGTATGTATACACGGTACATATCAAAAATAGCATTTTTTACTATTTTTGTCTGTCTGTCTGCTTGTTCCGGTTAATCTCTGAAACGGCTGGGCCGATTTTGATGGGACTTTCACTGGCCAAAAGCTGATGACGTCATAAGGAGTAACTTAGGCTATAAAAATAATCATCATCAATCCAGTTGCGGCTTTAAATCAAAGTTAACGCGGGCGAAGCTGCGGCCAACAGCTAGTAGGGCATATAATTCCATCACTTATGTCATTAACAACCACTTTTAATTATTATTAATGATAAAAAATAGACTAAAATATCAAAACTCTTTGGTCGGCATATTTTACGATAAAACTGTTTATGAAACACAATCTTATCTGCTGTTTATATAATCTAAGTTTATTCGCGACTCAAGAAAAAAATATTTACATAAATATGTGATAAGGCCGGTTTTTTCGTACAAATAGTTCAGTGGGCCACATCGACATGATTTCTGAGCGCAGAATATATTAAAATATATTATCTACACGCTAAAATTATTATTACTTATACTTTTAATTTAGTTTAATGTATGGAAATTGACTGCTCCAAGTTGAATGCGGATGGGATTTGTCATCTTGGTGTTCACTGACACGCAGCCAGCAGTAGACGTTGATGATGTAATGATGATACGTCATATTCGAAGCAGAGTACTCTGGTTAATTATGCTCTGATGATCATCTCGCGTGGCCGG
The DNA here is from genome assembly GCA_963853865.1 of Helleia helle. Classification (NCBI taxonomy): domain Eukaryota; kingdom Metazoa; phylum Arthropoda; class Insecta; order Lepidoptera; family Lycaenidae; genus Helleia; species Helleia helle. Next base: position 9,648,279 of record OY971434.1, read on the forward strand.
AAAAAATATATTCATAGTTCATATTGTTTTCAACAGCACGGAACCGTTTATTTTTCACAGGGCCTTGGGCTCTAGTCCAAAAAGCCCATATGTAGATCCGCCCCTTATACTTGGGTCTCGAAAATAAGTATAATTCCAAGTAAACTCGATTATAGGTGACGTTGACCACTTGCCATCGCATGGCAAGTGGTCAACGTTACCTATAACGTCAAGTAAACAGGGTTAACATATATTGTTTTCTAATGTTTGCGCGAATTTCACTCATTATAATGAATCAATTTTACAGATTTTATCGCTTTTTTTATATTTTAGGCTATTGAAATTAAAAAATATCCAAATTTCAATAGATAAGATGGCTGGCTCTTACCACCTGCTTGGGATCCCATTATTAAAATAATTAAATCACCCCAGTGCTCGGTGAATTAAATAAAAAACCAAGCATGCCACAGATTAAAGATGCAGTTAGCACTTTCTGCGTAGAGAGGACTTATTAAAATAATGATTTATAGGGTAGTTTCGAATAACTTTGTAACGTTAGGACATCTGTCACCTCAGTCCTCCCGTGAACACGGTTGCTGTAAAGGGTTAACATAGAGAAAATCTTCCTACCATCATTTCCGGAAGTAAACGAGCATAGAAATTTAAATAAGTTAAAACTGAATAGATGAAAAAAGTTTCTAGGAGGCAGGACTTAACTGTAACGTCAGAACTGATCTGAGCATGTAATATTCTGCTTGAAACAGTGAAATTGATAGGTAGAGCCAAAAGCTCTATTCTATATCTCTAGTCCTTAAACCATGCAAGAAAAAAATAGGTGACGTGTTTACAGCTTCAAGTTAGTAGGTCATGTGATGATTTATCATCTTGAGTGTCTTTTAAGAAAGAAAGAAAGAATTAGATTTATTTGACACAAAAAAATACACGTATATATCTGAAAAGATGTAAAAAAAAGTTAAGTTAGTTAAGAGTTTTAGTTCGGGATGCTAGCAACGTCGACCTCCAACCAGATGGGAAGACCATCCATCCCTGTGCAGGCCGAGTTAGATGCGCGTGCGGTGATCGGCCGTCTTGTTGTTTATTGAAAGGGGCCTATGTCCAGCCGTTGACGGGTAGAGGATGATGATGATATATAAAACTATTCGTCATATGTGGCCGGCATACATAATAAAATTTATCTCAGTAGACACAGATTAAATAGCTTAAAGTAAATAATTTTAATTGAATATTCCAAGTAAGTTTACACAGAGATCCGTTATGAACATTTGGTATTATAAAGTTTGGCACGTAAAGGTGTTGATCGATGACCGACTTGTTTGTTCTGCTTTTAATGATACAATGCTTTTTGTGTTCTATTGTCGTGGAGGGAAACATGGCTAATGATGAAAATCTTATATCACCTTGATTGATGACGAAAGTAGCATGTAGATAAGGTATTTCAATAGCAATAATCGGAATTCAGTCAATTGCTATTTTAAAGACTTTGACTCATATCGAGCTTTGCTCATATTAGTGTTAGCAGTCCTCTTTTAATCTGATTTCTGATTCAGATTAATATTTTTATCTACAATTCAAATACATTAAACGTGTTAAAACTAGTGTGGTGGTGTATCTTTATATATATATATATATATATATATATATATACACAATACACATACACACGCACACAAGAAATATATATATATATATATATATATATATATATATATATATATATATATATATTTCTTGTGTGCGTGTGTATGTCACTGAACTCCTCCTAGACGGCTAGACCGATTTTGATGATTTTTTTTTGTGTGAGTTCAAGGGGATTCGAGGATAGTTTAGATTCACAAAAAAAAATTGATCAGGACAACGTCGGTGTCACTAGTTTTATTATAGTATTTTAAATGAAATAACTTTATTTATAAGAAGTCAATGTTTTGTTTTAAAAAAAACCTTTCAATATGTGACGTTCAAAACTACCAAGATAATATACCATAGATAACCCTTAAAAGTCCAACATTGGACGGACTTTACCCACTCCGGGAGTAAACAAATAAAATAATATTATGGTACCTAATAATAAATAAATCAATAAAAAAGGCACGGACCAAAGAGTTTGTGGAGTATTAATGCAATTGAATAAAAAAAATCCTTTAAAAGTTTGAATCAGTCAGCTATTGACGATTCAAGCTTTCAAAAATATGAGCGAGATATCATCTAATGTTATGGAGACTATCGCATATAACCGGAATAGAGCTTTAGTGTTATGTGCTTTATATGAAAACAAGCCAAATTTGTGCTGCGACGCTGCGTCGGTTCTACGCTCTGATTGGCCGACTGATGGCTATTGATGGATGAATGGCGATGACATACAGATCACTGGCTAGTTGAATTGCTATTACGTCAGTGACAAATCATTGACCAGTTTCGGAATTTTATGGCTCACATCACTACTCTAACCGGTTATATACTCCATGATTCAGCATAAAAAGTTTGTAAGAGGTAGTGCCATGGTTCTTTGCAGCCGAATTGGGCCGGCACGAACGAGATGGTAGCTCTCGCTCACATAACATCGGCGTCAAGTGACAGCTATGCTTTCGCGTTTCGTGCGGTATGTGAGTTTCCGGTGGTTAATTTTATAGAAAAAAGAAGGGCATCGCATCTGCATAACTCTTAGTGGTTCAGATGTCTATGAGCGTCGGTAGTCACCATAAGGCTCCGAGTGCTCGGTGCCTCCTTTTGACATAAAAAAAATAAGCAATCTCTACTACTCCTACCTCTATCTTTTGCATCTTTTACAATTGTGTAATTATAGTTTAGGTGTCCGGTTCGCACTGTTGTGTCACAAATGCACAATAGTGTGACTGTTAAGCACTTCCTGTCTCGCACTACCACTATGTACCTACCAGCCGCTACCAGTGGATTTACGGGCTTGCAAGAAAAGAGTAAGAGGCGGCTTGCAAGAGACAGTACTCGAGGGAACGCACCTGCAACCCTTCGGTGTAGTGAGTATATGGATGTCGGTGATTTTTTATGTTAGTTGGGATAAGTAAGTGGTCAAAGTCGCCCATGAACATAACCTAGTTTACCTGAAACTAGCCCAGACCATAGTCTGTCTCAGAATAGGCAACACATATGTTGCCTATTCTGAGACATAAGATTTTAAGTCTCGGTACCAGTAATTACACAGTCTTGCCCATCTCTCCAAAATACAGCAAAGCTGTTTCCTGGGAGAAACAAACAAGATGGTGATACCCATGCACCAGGGAGCGCGGCACTGCATATCCCTCCCACCGGTTAATGACTCGGTGAAAACCGACTGTCCGTTTGCCCCCTCTTTTATAAAAAAAACCATAGGGGTACACAATGCATTTAATATTCATTTGAGCTATTATAACAATTAAGATTTCTATATCGCGAATTAACATATCAAAATATTTCGCAAAATGTAAAACGCAATTATATTTAACAGTTATTATAATAAATAAAAATTTTGAGGTGGCAATCCAAAAGCTGTTTACATATTATTATCATAGTCTAAGGACTGGCGACAAAATTATTGCATTTAAAAGTAATATATTTTTATTTTTACCATAAAGTATGTATTTTAGCTAACCTGTAACGATTGATTATATTATCGATATTTTACAAAATATCGTATCCATCTTAGATTTTTGCTCAGTAATTCTGTTAGCAATATTAAGAAGATGATGAATTATCTGGGACAAGCATAATATGGATAAGTTTTAATACAGGAATTTGTTGTTATCAACGTTGATAACAATAATTAATTCCTGTATTAATTTTACTGTACTTATGTAATGATGTAAGAGGTAGTACCACGCTGCTTTGCAGCCGAATTGGGCCGGCATGACCGGGGTGGTACCTCTCCCTCACATAACACCGGCTTCAAGTGACAGCTATGCTGTCGCGTTTCGTGCGGTTTGTGGGTTACCAGTTGGCCCTTTGGGGGGAGGGAGATAGGGAGAAGGAGGACAATAATCAAAAAACATATAATAAAAAATGCATAACCTCTGGTTGTGCGGATGTGTATGAGCGTCGCTAATCGCCAAAAGGCTTCGACTGCTCGTTTGCCCTCCTATGCTATAAAAACAAAAACGTTGATCACTTACCGTCAGATACATCATCTGTCAGTTTGCCTAAAAACATATAAAAAGAGATATACCGCAGTCCGTAGACTATAATTATTTATTTAATTAATATGCTTAGATAGAGTACATGATAGATTTTAACTAGACTAAGTAAGTTGTCTATATTTTAGTAAAGTGGAGCACATATGTAAGAGTACTATTAAAATTAACATAATTTGTTTAATTACATTTTAATAACATTAAAATACTTTCTAAATACTTGACAAAAGAAAGTTTCTGCGTTTTTCTTCTTATTTTACTTTTGGCAAACAATACTGCCATATGATTTTATCATAGAAATTTTCTTTACATTATCCAAAATCGCTGTAACTGACTGGGCAGCAAAAGAAATAAAACTACTTTTTGAGAATAAATTTATTTTAAATAGTTGCTGCTAAGTAGCCGAAGCATCCCTACCATAGTTCAGGCCTTGACGTGGCGGTGGGGCTCAGTAGCCTAGGGTGAGCCGCTGCACCTTGGGCGAAGCTAATTGAGCCGAGGGGGCTCCTTGTACCCCTCGTATAAGTAGAGGGGACAAAAGAGCAGGGGGCAAGGGGCGAAGACGGGAACCCTAGCCCATTGTACTGTCCCGACGTTGGGAGGGGTAATTCTGTGGTGCGGGACAACTCCTCTGTGGAGGTGGCGTCGGTCCCTTGGGGGACTGACTAGCCGTCGAGGTGTCCTGTTTGCTCATTAGATCCGCGGCACCTCACCAAAGGCGGCATTGGTGGCACTCGCCGGGTTTTACTGGGTAGAGCTGTGTCCAGATACCTCAGAGCATTTCCCGACGACGAAAAAAGATTTGGTGTCATTAATAAAACTAACAATATTCTTCAATCTGGAATCCAGCAAACCTTCTTGCCGGAAGAAATCATTCTAGAGTCATAAGATTTCTTAAACAACGTTTCATTACTTAGTAAAATGCCCAAAAATGAGCCAATGTTCATTGTGTAATGTTATCAAACTCATGCTTTAAGGATGTTTCTGGAAGAGCTAAACATTAACATAGTTGTTAGTAAACAATATTGTGTAATCAATATTATATTGTAATACTTTATTACTTTAGAAACAAATGTAATATGTTATTTACAACGTCTTAAAATAATCTTATTTATAACATAGTTTTTTAGTAAAAACTTTTGTTTCCTAGCTGTTTCACATGTATTTAAAATGATTTTCATTGACGGGTATATCGATTCCTAGCTGTTGCCCGCTACTTCTCCCGCGTTAACTTACTCAACTTGACAACTTCCTCAATAAATGGGTTATCTAACACTGAAATAATTTTTCAAATCGGACCAGTAGTTCCTGAGATTAGCGCGTTCAAACAAACAAACTCTTCAGCTTTATAATATTAGTATAGATTATATACCTTTTCCACTGCACCAAAGCTACAAACCAATAATTGTTCCAAACATTTGGAGATTACCAATTATAAAAATTTGTACGCAAGATAGAATTTTTAAAATTCACTTTATATAATTCAACTTCAGTTTTAGGTACCTACTTGAAATGTCTTATAGGATAGTGTAGACTTTATTTAAAAGTATATATAAACTGTGGCCGGTTCGTTTTGGATGCGAGTGGTAAGGGATCGGCCGTCTTGGCGTTTATTGAGGGAGGCCTATGTTCAGTAGTGGACGGATAGAGACCGATGATGATGATGATGATAAACAACTTTACTTAAATCTTTTCTATGCCAGTGGCTACTTATCACTACACTATAATTATATTCATTATCTTTATAAAAATAATAATATAATAAATTGAGCAACCTCTTAGTCTATATTAAACAAAAAATGTAATTAGATATTTATATTATTCGGCGATACGGTCAAAAATAAATGTACTTGCATTATAATCGTATGTAAAACGTTTGAAAAATTTCAACTCTCTGCAATTAGTAAAAGTAAACGAGTCGTAACAGAGTGGACTCGAATTATTATAATGAATATTACTAGTACTATAATTGAGATTATTTATTAAATTGTTGGCAATTTTTTAAACCAATAATATATATCTTCCGCTTAGCCTATTTCTGTAACTAAGAATTAACTAAAGTTAAAGCCTGTTATTAAATAGAAAATTATTTAAGAGACAATAGAATTCATAACTCTCGAAGTCTTCTTTTGTGTCGGTTTTACAAATTGCGTCATCTATTAGCGCTGGCTTCAATGAACCTAAAATTCGCTCTCCATATCGGACGAAGCTCTCACAATTCTTATAATCGATCGTAAAACACCAACTTTGACTAAATTGTCAATTTCGGCAATGCACTCTGATTCTGATACAGAATCCAATCAGTGATAACATGGCTTCTTCTTTAGTGTATTACGCCATTTCACTATAAACTTACCTACAAGTATAATATATTTTACTGAAAAAAACGGACCCTTTCTATATTCAAAGTTTCCTTGATCACCTGGATGGATCGTTCACAGTCAAGTTACATAGGTACCTATTATGTGATATGAAAAATCAGAATTCTGGAACAATCTTACAATGAAAATGTTTACTCCAATTCGCATAATTACCCACAAAAAACAAAGTATTAACACCGTCTTAATGTGAGTTACAACATAAAACTACTCAGTTCAGAGAGAATTTATTACCGCCTCAGTCGTGCAAACAACAACACAACATATTGTGTACAAACGAACACATAGCCGGCTGTGAAAACACACACACTAGCTCACATACACACAAAACAAACCAGGAAACGTCTAGCGAAAAACAAACAAGGGTCTTTTGTGTTCTGTAAACAATCGAATGGCCGTATGCAACAGGCGTGACGGCGGAAAAATGTGGTACAGGTTAATTCGTGTAGATGGCGCTGTGCTTGGTTTGTAGGCTCCCTAAGTTGTTTATAATAAGTCACATAGATGGCGCTGTTAACAAGCAGTTAAGCCTCGCCTAGTGGCGGTATGGATGAACTAGACTATTTAAAATCGCATAAAACGAAGCCTTTACATTACCTATTTAATTAGATTGGGTTTTGTCGTAATCAAATTATGAATAATTTCACCGGTTGCTAACTCTGTCCTAATAGGTTTTGGATTAACACAGAAGCTGGAAGCACTTTGACTTATATCAGACTTTTATAGTCTATATCCGCCGTAATGTGGGTAGACGAGCTAGAAATTTGTTTGACGTAAACGTAGACAGTCAAACTTCTAAGCACGCTTAAATATTCTAGTTTTGATAGGGCCATTTGTCTTTAAGCCAGAGATAATAATATTAAGTGTTTCCATCTGGCCTCGATACTTCATTAGGTAGTCCTAGAAACTTTAGTGAAATAGCATATGCGTTGGCTGAGACTCTGCACGATAATCGGCAATGATTGTAACTCATGCCTTTTTCCTTTATTAATTTCTTTATCTTTTCCTTTTTTATTACCAAAAACAACAAGGAGACACGCTCTAAGTTTTGATATGGTAGGAAGCGTTAGGCCACCACCATCTCGTAAGTCGCTTGCTTATTCGTCACCTTATGCTATAGAAACGTATACTAGTAGACGCATATATGACAGGCTTAAGCAGGTGAGAAGACAATTTCCATGCAGTGGCCGGTCCGTGTTGGATGCTAGTGGTGAAGGATCGGTTGTCTGGGCGATCACTGAGGGAGGCCTATGTTTAGAAGTGGAAGAATAGAGGCTGATGATGATGATATGACGACTTCTGTCCTAGAAATCTAATCCAACTATAATACTCCAACTTATCAAACGCTCAAAGACTAATCTCAGCAGGAATCCCTGTTTCTTTTAAAGGTGAGCAAAACCCGTTATGGACACCGGGTAGGGCCGAACCAAAACATCACTTCGAGGCCGAGCCTACACAAGACCACCACACCGCTTTTATAAGAAAGAAAGAAAGAAACATATTTTATTCGACACAAACAGGAGCCACACAGAGACATAAAGATATATATATATATGTACACAGAAAATCATTTTTGATTGCACAAACAAAAATAAGACAAAAAAAATATTAAAGACAATTATTGCAAACATTTTTTTTAATAATAATAATAAGCATATATATCTAGAAAAAACCGACTTGTTTGGTACATTACAAACGACGAACCCCTGATAAGTTCGTCATCACTGCCACACCTACGCTACGCTTAGTCATTTTGTGGTAAAATAGTACTTATTCTTTATTTTTGTACCTAATTAGACTTTTAAAAAATCAGTATCCTCAGAGATTTGGTATACTTATGCTAAAAAAGGATTTTATTTACGAATAATATAACCTTTCGATAGTAATTTGAATATTAAACGATCGATTCGTAACTAACATTTGTTATTTCCGGGCATTTCTTGTTATGTACAAAATTGGCAAAGCGGAACTCTTAACTCTTCGAGGGTAAGATTAGCATTTAAAGGTTAGGTTTTGATATGTGTAACATATGTCACATCAGCCTTTTCATTCTTATAGCCGGGAAATGCTCTGAGGCATTCCGCGGGGGAGTGCGTCTTCCCCGGTGGGTATGTGGGACCCGCTGCGCCCGAAAGCTGGTAAGTGGACGCAGCTCTACCCACTAAAGCCCGGCGAGTGCCACCAATGCCGCCTTTGGTGAGGATCCCTGGAACTAATGAGCCAACAGGGCACCTCGACGGCTAGCTCAAGGAACCGACGCTCCCTCCACATAGGGCTTGTCCCACACCACACAACAACCCCTCCCAACGTCGAGACAGTGCAATGGGGTGAGGTTCCCACCCTCGCCCCTTGTACCGCCTGCTCTTTTGTCCCCTCTTCTTATAAGAGGGGTACAAAGATCAGTACCCTCGGTCCAATTTGCTTCGCCCAAGGTGCTGGGCTCACCTTAGACTACTGAGCCCCACCGCCACGACAAGGCTTGAACCTTGGTGGGGTTATTGGTAGCCCCTAGGCTGATGTCCTGTCTTCAGTCTTAGGGTCTCTAGCATTTTGGTGTGATTGAGCCATCCCTCCTAGATTTAGCAACTTCTGCAATTTGTAGAGCCAACTCTAATAATAAATAACATCACCTTGTGTCTTGTGTTTCCATAATTTTTCCCATAAAATTATGGGAAAAATGGTGGCTTTATTACTTTGAATGTAAAAGAATCGGTTGTCTGTAAAGTCGGTTTACTGACGATAGTTGAACGTGACAACGTCATAAGAAAATGGAACGCCTCAGAGCGAGGTAACGCCGCATACGTCATCGCATACGTCATGTTTTTTCGTTCTTGCAGCCGGCTCCATCGAATTATAAGACGTTGTCACGTCAAAATTATAAGACGTTGTCACGTCAAAAATATTGAATGCTAAAATGGCGCTGATGATAATAATTCTTGTATACTTTGCAAAAAAACCAAATCGAGATTTGTTTTCGATAGTCTCACGCAGTGTTTGAATTCGGCTGAAAAATTGATGTCATTTTGTTTTGTCACACTATACGATGTTTGTGCAGGGTGTTAAGTTACATGCTGCTTTGTACTTGTTTAGAAAATATTGTGCTGTTACAAAAATAAAACATCGCTATCGAGTTAATCGTGGGTTCACAGACGAATAAAACATATTTCATGTGATTCATACATTTTTAATCTATACTATCAAAAAGATAGAAAGAGAAGAGAGAAAGAATAATTAAAATTGTGTAGACCCCCTTCGGGTAAAAGCCTACTCCAAGGCAAACCATTTCTCTTTGTCGTTGTCTGTAGTTAGCCAACATCTTCTTTACTATTTCGTCTAACCATCTTGCGTGAGGCCTGCTCTTCCTCTACTGCCACTGGGGCCTGTCCGTTTTAGTAGTCTCGTAGTCCAGCTGTACATACATCTGTACATAGCCAGGTGCAGGGTCGTCCCTGTGACCTGTGACCTAAGGAAAAAGAGAATTGAAAAACTGAGACCACTTATAATAACGCACATAAAATATTTAAAATATATATAATAATAAATATATATTTAAAATACCGGTGGGAGGGAAGCGAAGTGCCGCGCTCTGCCGCGCTCCCGGCAGTGCATGGGTACCACCATCTTGCTTGTTTCTCCCGTGAAACAGCTTTGCTGTGTTTCGGAGAGAAGGGCAAGACAGGCAGTGTAATTAATGGCATCTTATGTCTCAGGATAGGCAACACATCAATGAGTTGTCTGGGCTCGTTCCAGGTATACTAGTTTATGTTCATGGGCGACGTCGACCACTTACCATCGGGTGGTACGTTTGCCAGTTTGCCTATCCAACTAACATAAAAAAATGTAACTGTGATGAAAATACTGATACAAGATGATCGATATTTATACCTCTTGAGATAATAATGATGATCTGTCCGGGAAATGCTCTGAGGCATCCCGCGGGGGAGTGGGTCTCCCCAGGTGGGTATGTGGGACTCGCTACGCCCGACAGCTGGTAAATAGACGCAGCTCTACCCACTAAAACCCGGCGAGTGCCACCAATGCCGCCTTTAGAAAACAAACAGGGCACCTCGACGGCTAGTCAGTTCCGCAAGGGATCGACGCCACCTCCACAGAGGGGTTGTCGCACCACAGAACAAACCGGCGGTACAGTACAATGGGGTGAGGTTCCCATCCTCACCCCTTGCCCTCTGCTCTTCTGGCCCCTCTTCTTATAAGAGGGGTACAAAGAGCCCTCTCGGCCCAATTAGCTTCGCCCAAGGTGCTGGGCCACGACAAGACCTGGACCATGGTGGGGTTCATAATATCATCTAGTCAAAGTTATATTATAACATAAGGTATTATTTTGATAAATCGGTCATTTACATATACAATACACTTATCATTGAAATTGCAGGAATAAAATAAAAATAGGAAATAAAAAAATTCGCTTTATTTTGTATTTATCTCCGTTATAGTAGTTAAGATAATATTCAAGAAATAAAAAAATCAGTTTACTAGATTTTCCAGAATTACAATACCCCAAATAACTAATTAAAAACGTTAATATCTATTTAAAAATATTTTTTATTTTGATTTATGTTGTATTTAAGTTACGGCATTCTTCATCGCCTTAGTTACACGAACCTACAAAAAATAATAATAAATATTAAGAAAATGGTTTTAAACAAAAACAAGAACCGGAATTCACGCACATTTTATTAATGGCCTCCACTATTCGCATGTAGCAAATATCCCGCGTTTGTATGTTTGTATTTATTCAAATTATAGCATGATACACATTTGTGTCGTAAATCTGAAATAAATTATTTATTTTATTAGCGGAAAAACGGTTGTAAATTGTTTTGTCTATTTTCGAATGTAAATTTTTAACATAGGAAAGAATTAAAACAGTAGCCAAATATTATATATACAATTCTTTCCTAACAATTAAAATTAAAGTCCGAGGACATATTCTAACCCTATAATTTATATTCGCCTGTCGTTGCGTTACTTTGGCACTATCAAGTTGCAAAAAATAATACCAAGCTCTATCTACTTCCGATCTAGTTTCCTTTATATGTGCTTGAAACTCTTGCAAGGTTATAGAAGGAAGGGATGTTCTTTTTTTTTTTGGCATGACTACTAAAATTGTGCCACCTAGTAGTGTCACCACATCATGTGGTGTCACTGCGTGCCTGAAAAATGGCAGGACAATCTGATTACTCGCCGTCTAGAGGTGGGCAAAGAAGCCGATATAATGTAGGTTTACCTCTGGTGAACTCACATTTAACGAGTCTTGTCGAAAAAATATTTTTCCGAAAGACTATCAGTATTTAAAAAAAAAAAAAAACTAATATTACATTTTTATTTACATGCATATCACTGCATATTATTATAAAAGTTTCTATTAAATTTTCTTGCTTAAGGAATTTGTCCTTCTTACTGAATCCGTAAAGTAGAAGCCGGGAGCAAACACTAGTTATAATTCTAATGACTAATTAATATTTTGAAAATATGCGAGATTGCATCTCTTGAAACCAGATATTAAGTGCCTTACTATATTTGTTTTATATTGTTTTAAACTAACACGATCACTATTCATATTAAAATTAATATATTTGTTTATTAATACTAAATATCCGCGATATAAAAACCGTTAGTAAGTACTAGGATTAGTATAAATATTGTTTGTTTAAGTATAATAATAATCTGTCAGGTCCATAAAAAACATCTCAACATCTGTCCCGGATATAACACAGTAAAAACATACATGACACACTGTAATAAGGTAGAATTTAGTTTAGCCTTTAACACCTTCTGTCAGAAGCTTCATGCTAAAGTTCTAAAACTCAATGCTTGGCAGTCAAGTTTATTATTGTTTTTCTCTACTGTTACAGATTGATTTCAAAACATACGAGGCGATACGCGCCTCAGTCTTTTCAAGAGCTCGCTTGTGGTGTGCCGCAGGGATCTACAAACGTCCCCATACTTTTTCAATTATAAAATCATTGAGTCGTGAATAGATCCTTTAAAACCTGTGATACCTGGATGTGTCTGCAACGCAATGATGACGGTGACTACATAAATGAAACGGTAGGATATTCATATCTTTTTAATTATATGCAAAATAAAAAAATCCGTGAGACAAGTATTAGTGTTTTGATAAATTGTATTTACGATTCGCATACTTCATTATTTATATTTCCGCTTTTGTAAAAATTTAAATATTTAGTGTCACTGGGTGACCTTGTAGCCTATTGGAAAATATACACGTGTTGATAAGTTTATTCGCATAATTTTGAATGAATTATGTAGGTGTAAATATAACAATTTCTGGTCTAAATTTAAATAAAAATCTATACAACTTTGACAATGACGCTTTATAAAAGCAAATATAGTATAACAATATCTGTTATCTCAATACCTATTATCTCATAACTTTTTTAATGAAAGCATAATGATTATAGATTCAATACGCATATTTCTTATCACACAGGAATAATTTCCCTGCATTTGACTTTATGTAGCAAGTAATTTGAAAGACCCTTTATTAAGTCATTCTATAGAGCTTAAATATTGAATATTATTTATTATTAATAAGTACCCTTATGTAGTTCTAAGGAATTAATATTTGATTTTTTTTTTGTTTATCATAAACCTTTTTTTTTATCCTTTTTAATTTTTTTTTGAATTATCATCAGAATCTTTTAGTCCACTAAACTTAGGTTCAGCTTTTTTCGATTTCTCGCTGCTTACGTAAGCTACTGCTCGGAGACCAACATCCCGTCTACAGGTTGACCGATATTCCATCTTCCTTCTCCGTCTTCCGTAATTGACGTATTGTATCAAATAAACAAGTTATAAACAAAGTAATCTAAACGTAGATAAGATTAAATATATATGTTTCTTTTAACATAGATAATGTTATAAATAAACTAATGAATGTGTAAAAGTATTGTAATTGAAAAACACAGTGTGGTAATGATGATAATTCATATTAATTAAATAGTTCAAAAGTGGAGGCCGCGTTTAGGTAGACGAAGTCTCTGGTCGGCCATTAACCAGGTGGGAAGACAATCTCCGAGCAGTAACCGGTCCGTGTTGGATGCGAGTGGCGAGGGATCGACCGTCTTGGCGTTCATTGAGGGAGGCCTATGTTCAGCAGTGGACGGATAGAGGCATAAGCCTCGATTTGTTTCATCACCATCTGAGGGTTTTGTGGGATTATTTTTGATATATCTAACATTCACGATGACATGGACATAGATTTGATAAGGAAGTGCACTTCCTTATCAAATCCAGGTTTCCCTCCTAAAATTGTCAATGTTCCTCAGCTTGGATATACCACACAGATTGCTCAGTATGAAAATAAAAGTAGTTTTCCATAACATGAACATCAACAAAAGACGGATTTTTTTTTTCAAAATATCAAGAAAATATGATATTACAGTTTGACGTCGTCGAAACAGTTTGATGAGAAGGGAAAATTCTATATTTTTCAGTTGTATTTTTTGTTTTAGTTATACAGAAACTCTAAGAAAAGCGTCCATAGATAAAAAAAGAAACTGCTATTTTCAGTAGTTGCTCTATCTTCAGGTGCATATCGATTTATACAAGTTTATATTTTCTTTACTATTTTTGTCCTTTAAGTTTTCTGGTGCTGAAGAAAATGGGTTGTGTTTGAACGCACAAATCTTTTCATAATACATTTTTATTGGTGTTTGCAAGATATACAGTGCAAAAGTATATGTTATATAATAATTTTACTAAAATAATATAATAGTACTAGTTAGTACTCATGGCTATTAACATTTGAAGTTTACACCAGTTTTATTAGTACACAAAATTTTATCAACTTAAAAAAAATTGTATGTAGGGGTACATACAAAAGAGCTGATAATCATGAACCAGTTTAACCTATTTTTGATTATACTTGTCTAAGAACCAAAGCTAGAAAAATTTATTTTTAAATTTAACTCGCTTAAAAACTACGGTGCCAAGGCCCAAGATAGACATCATAACATCGAGCATATAAACGGACAGAGCAGCAATGTGAGCCATAAAATTCCGAAACTGATCAGTGATGCGTCACTGAAGTAATAGCAATTCTACCAACCAGCAGTGATCTTTATGTACGTCCCATCGGTGAATCATCGGCAGCGCAACACCGCAGCACAAATTTGGTGGAATGTGTTTTCTTACAAAACACATACATTACCACTCTATTCCGGTTATATATGTTATGTAATGCAACATACAGACAAACAGATACACTTAGTGGTTAAATATACAATACCTGTCTTTTTCTTCGGGGGTTAAAAAGAATAAAGAGAATATTTAAAAAAAGCCTATTCATTGGTCGATCCACTGGTTCAGTTAATTTTTCATTCGATTGAATTTGAATGAAGGAACTGGTTCCGGCGTATGACTTAGCACTTTAGAAAAAAACATATTTTTTTCAAGCAGACTCGTGTTATGTTATACAAAATGTTTTAATGATACTTTTAAAATGTTTAAAATGACCTATTCTTCTATTCTTTAAAATTTTTCCAGATAAAATATACGCACTTTAGAAATAGCACGATGAAAATTATATTTAAAAAGACACTACCGCTAACTTCAGCAACAATTTTGTGGATATATACGTTTACCATCTGTCGTAGTGACATGGTTTGCAGAGTATATTTTGCTATCATTTATAATTTCAAAAGATCTTTTTACTTTACTTTTATATCATCATCAGTCTATTTCGTCTAAAGCAGGATACTCAAATAAACGCCAAGGAACGATATGTTCTTATAACCTTAAAACAATAAAAAACATATCTTACTAATTTTTATAGTTATGACACCATCCCCACCATGTTTCAAGCCTTGTCGTGGCGATGGGGCTCAGTAGCCTAAGGTGAACCCAGCACCTTGGGCTAAGCAAATTGAACCGAGGGAGCTGCTCTTTGTAGCCCTCTTATTAGAAGAGGGGACAAAAAAGCAAGGCGGATAAGGGGCGAGGATGGGAGCTTCATCCCATTGTACTGTCCCGACGTTAAGAGCTGGGTTGTTCTGTGGTGCGGAACAGCCCCTTTGTGGAGGTGGCGTCCGTCGCTTGGGGGACTGACTAGCCTTCGAGGTGCCCTGTTGCTCAAAATATCCGGGGCACCTCACCAAAGGCGGCATTGGTGGCACTCGCCGGGTTTTAGTGGGTATAGCTGCCTAACCTAACCTTACCATCTTTCGAGCGCAGTGAGTCCCACATACGCGCCAGGGGAGAACCACTCCCCCGCGGCATTGCCTCAGAGCATTTCCCGGCGTAAAAGAAAAAAAAAGTGTTTCTGATAAAACCGGTGTTTTATGTAATGCAAGGTAAGTTTAGGTCATTTTTATCGTTTGGTTTTAATTTGTTACCATCTCACTAACGTCTGTTTATCTATTTTTACTAACATACAAAACTTCTAGTCGTGTCATACATTGCATTGCCCTTCTCCTGCCGTTTCGGAGAGAAGGGCAAGAACGGCAGTGTAATTACTGGTACCGAGACTTAACATCTTATATCACAGGATAGGCAACACATATATGAGTTGCCTGGGCTCGTTCCAGGTGAACTAGTTTTTATGTTCATGGGCGACGTCGACCACTTACCATCAGGCGACACGTTTACCAGTTTGCCTATCCAACTAATATAAAATAAAAAAAATTAGCTTCGCCCAAGGTGCTGGGCTCACCCTAGGCTACTGAGCCCCACCGCCACGTCAAGGCCTGAACCATGGTGGGGTTTATCAGAAACACTTACGTCAATCATCGACAAACACTTATGGGGTACAATGGCAATTAAAACTGTCAACTTGCCGTTATGTTCAATATTTTAATACTTAAATGGGTTCGGAAACTATAAAAAAGAATTACACGTCGCTCGAGCCACTTGAATTCAAGATATGGACCTTTTTGCCTATGTTCCTCAAATTTTGCCGGCGTGTGTATGTTCTTATTTAGGACTCATTTGGTGACCATGGTTGCTGTAAGTGTCCGAAACGGCGGACATGTAAAACTTAATAAACCGCGATAAAATCCATGAAAGTTGTTTCATGGATCTAAAACTTATCCAAGTAGAATATTTAAAACACGAATTTCTTGAAATGTTTAAATGTTTGTAAATCGATTTCATATCCGTATCGGTATTTGCTTTCGATCGATTTCTTTTTGTTTAAATATTTGAAACAAATGTTAAACATTATATATTGTTTAGATTGGAAAGTCTCGGTTGTTAAAGGTTTACTTTATGTTCAAGTTGATGTTTGAAAACATGTGTATGGTTGCGTGTTGTATATCATAAATTAAAACATACAAGGTTGATATTAATGCTAGTATTCATTTATACAACCTTTTACATAATACTGAATGTTTTTCAGTCATACTTTTGTCAATGATTATTTGTATATCGTCCCTAAATATAAAAGAAAACCGAACTAGTCAGAGGGACTGCCGATAGAAGTGAAAACAAAACAATTAAATTCAAATACCTATAATACAGGCTGTAATAGATTATGACAACCTATACAATTTAAACGGCGGACAAAATGGCCGCATGACATAATTAAGAAGCAATACAATTTGCAAAACAAATATTGCATAATCTTATATAAATAAATCAAACTTCATATACATATACGTGGGTACAGAAAATGTTTAGAACTGGCCAGTTAGAAACATTGAAAAAAAAATCTTTTTTTGAATTTCAATTTTTGAACTCTTTGGTAACCTAATGTAGTATATTGCATTCATTTGTCATTTGTTTTTGTGAATTGGCAGCAAATCTAAAACTCTTGTTACACGTGAAAATGAACATAACGTGAGAAAATTTTCGGTCAATGATTTATTATGACTTTCGTTGTGGGCTTACTCAACAACAAAGCTATGATAGCATTTTTTAATGAATCCCCATCTCGTGCCACCATTTACAATTGGTTTAACGAGTTTAAGCGTGGACGTAGCAATCTCAGTGATGATCCGCGTGAGGGACGTCCTTTAACAGCGACTACTGAAGATAACATCAGTGCTGTGCGACGCATGATAGAGGAAGATAAGAGAGTGCCCTATCAGCAGATACGGGCAAGACTAGGCATTGGTATGAGTCAAGTTCAAAAAAAATTACACGTACATTTAGGCGTCAGGAAGCTTTGTACCAGATGGATTCCCCATACTGTTAAGTGTCGCCAAATGTTAGATAAGTTCAACGGCGGTAACGCAAATGCTGTATTTGACATCATCACAGGTGATGAAAGCTGGATATATTGCTACGAACCCGAAACCAAAAGACAATCAGCTCAGTGGGTGTTTCCTTTCGAGGATCGTCCAACTAAGGTAAAGAAAGGAAGAAGTCAAGGAAAAAAGATGATTGCCTCATTCTTTGGTCGGAAAGGTCATTTCGCGACAGTTGTGCTAGAAGATGGAAGGACAGTTACTGCAGACTGGTATATCAATCGCTGTTTGTCTGTTGTCTTGGAAAAAATTCGACAGCAGCGCCCTCGAAGCAGGATCCTCCTTCACCACGACAATGCTTCAGCGCACTCCGCAAAACGGACTGTTGAATATTTGACTATGGCAGGTGTCGAGATAATGAGTCATCCGCCTTATAGTCCTGACCTGGCGCCCTGCGACTTTCATTTATTCCCAAGAACTAAAGATAAAATTCGAGGTATTCGCTTTACGAGCCCTGAAGATGCGGTGAAAGCGTACGAAAATGCCATAGAAGAGACTCCTAAGGAAGAATGGGCCCACTGCTTTTCTCAGTGGTTCCATCGAATGCGACGATGTGTAGAAAGAAACGGAGATTACTTCGAAAAACAATAGAAGTATTGGCAACTTTCTACATTAAGCCGTTTTTCATTTTCTAAACATTTTCAGTGTTACCTAAGTATATGTATTATATACATTTTTTTATAATTTTTTATCGATAAAAATCAGAGCATTTCCCGGCGTAAAAAAAAGAAAAGTCACCTGAGATCGGTAGGATTCGATCTTGAGTTTTTTGCTAAGCAGCCCCAATAGTGTAACACACAGCTACCGACGTAGTGATTTGTCAGTCAAATATATTGTGTTTCAATGGTAGATTCAATTTGATTTGTTACTGTGTAGGATTTATTTTTTTAACGTTACGGACGTTTTTGCAGGCCTGGGTACCCCTCTGCAACGCCCCATAAGGAACTTCGTTCCAAAAATGTTTTATGTGACTACAATTATTGTTTTACTTATGAACTATATATATGTAGTTATGGAATTCTTGTTCTTTATACATAATACGTACAATAAATTACAAATGTATATTTTTTGTTTCAGACCCCAATGGTGCAAATACCTTTAACGGTAAGTTATATAGTATTATAATATTAATCGATGTGTACGACGAATGCCCATGCAATATGCCTTTGGGAGCATGTTTATTATCCTGGGTATACAACATTACCCAACCAGAAGTGGACTACAATAGATTTTTTATTTTTATTTTTTATACAAGAAGGGGTTAACGGACAGGCGATTCACCTGGTGGTAAGTGATTACCCACAATGTCATCGGGCTTGCAGCTGCGTTGCCGGCCCCTTTAAGAGGAGTACCCTTCTCTTGTAGCTCACTCGTATCTGGTGGCAGCTTCTTATATCCACGATAATGATATTTCACCAGCTTCGACATCTATACTTCTATACTACTAATAATATAAAGATGAAGAGTTTGTTTGACCACGCTAATCTCAGGAACTACTGGCCCGATTTAAAAAAATCTTTCAGTGTTAGATATCGAGGAAAGATATATTATAACATCACTCTGTGACTAATAGGAGTTAAATAAGTAAACGCGGGCGAAGCTGCGGGCAACAGCTAGTTATTTATATTGATAACCTTTAGTTTTACTTTAGTGTTCAACGTAAAGCACCATACCTATCAATTTGGCTGTTATATTATAAAATAGAGTAAAATATAGAGGCGATTTGTGCTATTTACCATAAAATTATATCATTATATCATAAAATTATATCGTTATAAAAATGTTAGTCATATTTAGTGACAATTTGAAACAATTTTCAATAATACAATAATAAACTCATAAAATATTATATAACTAGGGATGGGAAAATGTTATCGATTCTAAAGTATTTTAGCACACTACCATTTAAGTTTTAAATGTATTCACCACAGTTGCTAACATTAATTTTATAAAAACGAGCTACCTGATACAAACATGTTTATGGATAGGCAAATGGCCAGATGAACATCTAATGGTAACTCACCACCTTCGCCGTATTAAGATTGAGACGGAGGATGGTAAGTCTTGGTTGGTCTGTCCAAAACTGTTCCAAATCAGCAAAGCTGTTTGACGGAAAAAATAAGCATACTGGTGGTATCCATCGAGACGTGAGCGCGGCTAAGTGCATCCTTCCCACCAGATACACTTTACTCTGCTCTGCTAATTTCTACGACCTGTGACCAACGGTGGTAATGATATTATATTGTATTACAGAAACTATCGATATTGCTATTGGTTCAGCACTATAGGATCGTTAGATGGTATAATAAAATCAAGTTTTTATTAGCAATAAACCCAATGCTCTATCAGGGAATTGGCTAAGCAGTTTTTTTACGATTAACCCGAGAAAAACATGCTCACATCAAATGATTCGGCATCATCATATTGCGTTCCAGGTCGTTTTATTGCTGAGTTTTTTTTTTAAATTTAGTCTATGGTGGCTTTCTGATCTTTAAGTTCTATCTCTTGACTGCAAATGTACTGTAAAGGAAATTTAATTAAGCTTAAAAACATTTTTTTTAATAAAAAACTGGCAACACATATTTTGACTACCTTAAGCTTAAGGCAGTAAACGGTGAAACGATATACATTACAAAAACATACTACAATGTAATTATTTGCCTTGGGAAAAATTCGAACCCATAATCCCTCGAAATACATATAAATATTGAGCCATACGGGTTTAAGGTGATATACAATTTTAATATACATGTTTCAATTATGATAATCTTAAATCAAGTATGTCTGATCATTCCTGAGGCCCAAAGGAATCAGGAAGCTAATCAAAACTAATAAGGAAGTTATTTTAATAAATTATTTTTCGTACATATCCTAGTGACATAAGGCACAAACCAGCCCTGGCATAAATATTAGCATTTGCCACATTTTATCTTTATAATTTTTGTATAAACATTTATAATATCTTCTTCTTCTCCTTTTATTTTTGGTCCATAGTCGCAACTTTGACGTTGCAACATTTATAATATTATAATCTTGTACTCTTTTAAATTTTTAGAGGATTTAAAGGTAACAATGCGCTTTTATTTTTTATTTTATTTTATTGACGACCTCTGTAGCTCAATGGTTAGCTCGTTGGCGCTCAAGCCGGGAGGTAGCGGGTTCGAACCTGCCAGGGAACAAAAAGTTTTCTGTGTTCCTGGGTCATGGATGTGTATTAAATATGTGTTTTATATAATAAAAATCTTAAATATATGTACAGTATAAAAGTATTAAATATATTTCCGTTGTCTGGAACGCGTAACACAAGTTTATCGAGAACTTACCACGGGATCAGATTAGTGTAAAATCGTCCATAGATATTATTATTATTATCCATAGATATTATTTTTATCTGTTAAGGTGCTTTTCCTGTAAAAACACTATATTATTTTTTAAGTCTACTAAATTTTATGAAGAAACTCTCTGTCTTTTTTGTAAATATTGGTAAATTTCGTGCGATGGCGCCACTAAAATAGAATTCGTGAAAAATCATGTAACAGATCTCGGATATTTTCATGAATAGGTCAAGATAAGATGGGCGAAAATAAGAAGTTCCTATTATGATTTAAGTTAACATGGTTATTTTCATTACTAAAATGATTTAAAACGGGATATTTGCCATGTTTTCACTTTTATTTCGTGATAAAAGTGAAAAACATGGTTAATATCCTGTTTTTAATCAGTTTAGTAAAGGTCCTTCTATTGTTAACAAAAATTATAACCATTATTGTAGAGGCGATATACATACATATACGAATACGATAATATCGAGAGATTAAAATCCACAATCATGATTGTATCATCCGTGAAACTGCTTTGCTGCGTTTCAGAACAGGGGCAGCTGTTCTGCCCGGGACAGAGTGTAATTACTGGTACCGAGACTTACCGACTGTTCGGTTGCCTCCATATGACATTTTTTTTAAATGTTAGTTGGATAGGCAAACTGGCAAACGTGCCACCTGATGGTAAGTGGTCGACGTCGCCCATGAACATAAACTAGTTTACTTGGAACGAGCCCAGGCAACTCATTTATGTGTGGGCAACACATGTCCAGAGACATAAGATACCTGTCTTGCCCTTCTCTCCGAAACACAGCAAAGCTGTTTCACGGGAGAAACAAGCAAGATGGTGGTACCCAAGCAATACATAAAAAATAATGATGTCGGGATTAAATTAAAAGAGCCTGGAAACGTTAAACTAAATAAATTATTCCTCTAGTGTGTCAATATCAGTGTGCGAGTGACACCAATAGGATCCAAAGCAAACCTAGTTATAGTGTAGATGGGGGCTAGGAGCTGCGTCTTCGCTTTTATTGTTCCTAGGCGACTCGTGCTATCTCCGCCATTAATGAATATAGCTCAGGAGCTACCCACGAAAGGAATATTGAAATAATCATAATATTTTTTTTATGTAAGTTGTATAGGAAAACTGGCAGACGTGCCACCTAATGGTAAGTGGTCGACGTCGCCTATAAACATAAACCAGAACACCTGGAACTAGCCCAGGCATCTCATTTATTTATGATGTTAAGTCTCGGTGCCAGTAATTTTACTGCATGACTTGCTCTCTCCGAGATACAGCATAGCTGTTTCACGGGAGAAACAAGTAGGATAATGGTGCCCAAGCAGACAGGAGTGCGGCACTTCTGTCTGTCCCTCCTACCAATAAATAAATCTGCTATCAAATGTAGCGCACATTTTAATAACTTTTAATTTTATAAAAACGAATAATTTCTTAAATCCGATCAATTTTTGGCACCAGCTTTTTGTAAGCAAATCTACAGAAATATTTAATTCAGCATATAACACTACTTATCGTACTGTGATAATAATTATTGCTGCAAAGTACTCATAGTAATATTGTAAAAATATTGATAGAGGACCACATTAAAATTTACCTAAAAAATTAAAACATTGAGAGAAAAACCATAGCAGCTTTCTAAGTTTATATTAATTAAAAGCCTTGTCTATACCAGGCTATTCCATCGCAAAACCTGAATTCTAGTATCTAGCTCTTGGCTAGGGCGTCGCTGTACAGCGGCACTGGGCGTCGCTGCTGGAGGCGTGGCCACGCCCACTCTTAAGCTCCGCGAAAGCTCGCTTTAATATAGGTCCTTAATTAAAACCTCCTTTTAGACCTTTTTTACCGATGTGAAAATTACCGTGAACTAATGAAAAAACACAATTCAAATTATTGTGGAACGTACAAAATTTTGCGTTGCGAATGTGAAGGTAGAGTAGAGATATTAGATTATGATATACTAGTGGCACCGACAGACGTTGTCCTGTACAAAATATATTTTTTTTTATGAATCTAAAGCATTCTTGTATCCCCTTCAAAACTCAAAAAAATCCAGCCGCGTACAAGGAGTTCAGTGACATACACACGTACAGAAGAATTATATATATAAAGATAATAAATAATAATATACGGTAGTATACAGCTTTTAATATACGGTATTATATAAAGCATGAATTTAATTATATTTCCTGTTATATTCCAAAATCTTTATTGCACGTTAAATTATGTATTAATATTTAAAAAATACTAAAATTTATTATTTATTAGTAATATTTAAATATACTATATATTATAGTTTTTGAAACGTTAACAAGTTTCATAAAAAGTATGTAGAAATGCATTTATCTTTTTGTCTACTTATAATGATAATTAAACATAATAATACCCCTAAGTACTATTAACATCGTTTTTTTAAATAATTTTACATACCACAATATTTATTGCGATAATACATAATTAAAAATTTTAATATTCTACACGCGTTTTATTTGGTGAAACATAAAAAATATAACAAACATAATTTACATTTGTGAGAAAATATATTCGCAATAAGGAAGCTATTAGTAATTATTTAATAACGGCAAATATAAGCCATATTTGAATATGTTATAACTTGTTCATGTAAATGTACGTAGCCTTTTCGCGTAATAAGATGTAGAGCTAGTTCGTGTAATAAAGATCGTGGTCCTAAATTCAAATTTGTACGGATGAGTGGTGGCGACGCAATCGATAGCTTCTAAATCATCGCCTTATAAAAATGTCAATGGCCTACCGGAACTGTGAGCGTTTATCACACCGAACGAACAATTGTATAACTGTGGTATAACTGTATATCGTTACGTCTGTCGAATACTAGATGGCGCTGTTTAAAATCTAAATTCTAAATAATTCGCGAGCATGAAACAAGTCTAAGGATGCACTTAAAATATTATCTTGTATGCAAAATTCTCAAAGACCTTGCCACGTATTCCAGGAGGGATTTACATAGATCTGGGGTTGGTTTTTTACTAACGTGGAATACATATCCGGCAGTATTTTTTATAGTAATATAAATACCTATATTATTGAAGTGAAAACTTCTTTAGGCGCAGTACCCATATTTTTAGATGAGATATCTCTGGATCTGTCAGGAGATAATATATCTCTACATTGACTGTTGTATATACCAAAAGTTTTAGATTTTTAAGATAGTCATAGTAACAAACAGTTAACACTTTCTGCGTATAGCCTTTTTTGCGGCGGGAAATGCTTTTAGGCATCCCGCGGGGGAGGGTTACTCCTCAGGCGGGTATGTGGGACTCGTTGCGCTCGAAAGATGGTAAGGTGGACGCAGTTCTACCCTCTAAAACGCGAGTGCCACCAATCCCGCCTTTGGCGAGGTGCCCCGGATCTGTTGAACAAGGCACCTCGACAGCTAAGATACCGACGCCAGCTCCACAGAGGGGTGTCCCGCACTACAGAACAACCTCCATCATCGGGACAGTGCAATGGGGTGAGGTTCCCATCCTCGCCCCTTGTCCCCTGCTCTCTTGTCCCTGCTCTCTTGTCCCTGCTCTCTTGTCCCCTTTTCTTATAAGAGGGGTACAAAGAGTAGCTCCCTCGGTTCAATTGGCTTCTCCCAAGGTGCTAGGTTCACCTTAGGCTACTGAACTCCACCGCCATGAAAAGTCCTGAACCATCATGGTGGTCACCTGCGAAGATAGTGTCAAGTCTTTTATGTTCACAGGCGTTATTTACCACTTACCTTCGACTCGACTGGGATTTCGCCAATCTATTAGATTCAATACTAATAATGTAAACAAATTAAGTAATTTTATTTTAAGATAAAGATCATGAGGTTCGGTGTGATTGATGACTCGCGCATGCGTATTAAAGCCCCAGCTCATGAGTAATTGAAATTAATTTGTTTTATTGTATCCACACTCACATATGGAACTCGATTAAATCTATTTCCTTCCTCTATTTCATTTAAATACAACCTAATATTATGCTTAGGTATTACATATTAAAATAAACAAATTTTCTTAATTTGAATATTGAAGTTTGAAATTCAAAATGGCAGCGTTTCCGTTACAGTAGGGAGCTGCGTCGGTGTTGCGCCAAAAAATAAATATTTTGCATCGTCAATAACATTTTGCGCTTTCGTCCACGCATGCGCTGTACCTCTACGTTCCTGTCAGAAATATGCAAATGAATCTATAAAAAAGCAATTTAGGGAATCCACTACACCAAGTCTAGTTTTTCTAATCAATCTTTGTGTTTTTCTATCTTTCATCTAGTTTGTTTTCTCAACAAAACGTCGCTAATGTATCGTGGTGTACCTCGCTTCATCTCTGTCTGCATCTACGGCGCATGCTCAGTTGTGATGTTTATATTATTTGTATTTGAGCTGTGTATCACGTAAACTATAACTACCACAGCCGTAGCGCCAATACTGAGGGCCAGCGCCCGCCCCTCCCCGCTACGGTAGTTAAATATTTCTTGCTTATTTCGACCTAGCATTGTTGTTGCCGCCGCGCTCAAGGCTGTTGTGTATTGTTTAGACGCGCGTTACTCATACAAATATATATATTTTTTGCATCATTAACAACTTATTATTATAATACAGTGTGTTAATATTATTTGTATTGGAATGCATTAAACTGCAGTGTAAATAAATTGCATATGTAACTGCATTTCGTGGAGAACTTATCAGTGGTAATTTTCGTCGCTGTTCAGTGTTGGACTTTTTTGTGATTTTTTTTATTTGTTTCACAATCGATATTTTTTTATTTTCAACTACAGACAGGAGAAATTTTATGTTCTTTTTATATTTTGTTACATGTTTACAAAGTTGCAACGAATTGTAAGTAGAACACAATAAAATATTTAACTATAATATTATGATATGAAATACAAAATAAATTTGCTTCGAAATTAAAACTTAAATTATATTTTTAATAAGAGCAATGACTAATACGCACTGACTTTTGCCTATTCTAAGCAAACACTGCTTTTTGCACATTAAAAAAAATATTACAAAATTGGCGCATCGTAAAAAGTTTTAAGTTTGGAACTTATGAGCACGTGTTCCATCGCTCATGTGCTCCGTGCCCTCCAATCACGGGCGTCGCTTATAAGCGGGTGGCCAATCGCAGCCCGCCGCTGTATAGCGGCAGGTTTGACAGCTGATAAGGGACCGATTTCCCGCGCGTTTTCCTTTCATTCACGAAAATATTAATTCAACTTGTGCTCGTATTTCACACTTGGAATTATTAAATTTTTGGCATTGGCAATAAAAATAGAATTTCGTATTTAAAATACATAATAAAAAACAAATGTAGAGCAAAGTGACTGTTAATTTAATAATATGAGAAAGTTAATGTTTTATGAAGTGTGATTTAAATAAAAAAAAATAATTACTTTATTTTATTTTATCTTATAACAAAACTACACTAAATACAAGATCTACCAATAGTTACTAAGAATCCTTTTCTACATTCTCCTCCGGATATTTGTCACTTATAAAGCTTTTGATTTAGCCATAATCAGTTCTTAAGTTAAATCTTCTTCTTTCATGATTCCTGTATTTTTCATATTTCTTATTAGTCATATGTGGTAGACTCATAGTAACTTTTTTCTCTTAAAAATGACTCTATTATTCATTTTCATACATAAATATAAATTATAATACTTAACTAAAATAAATCGTAACCACCTTATACAATAAATTCTGGCATAAAAACGCAGTACAGGTTAAATCGAAAACAACATAAAATTAACCAAATTTATTATAACATAATTAAGTATAGTAATTATCGCAATTAAAATATGGTATTATTCATATTTATTTGTAACACTTATTTATAGAATCTTTTTACTTCTAAGTTCTTAAAATTTCGCAAGTAACGTACTTTAAATAATATATTCTTTTGTGAACATTAAATACTAAAAAAATATTTTGGTTAGTCAAATTTACCCTTATTAATTAGAAAATAATATATAATGTAGTAGAATTATATATAAGTCGTAACATTATATACAAAGTCATGAATATTAATTAATAAATAAATCTTTAAAATATAATAACTATTTATTATATTATTTAAATTCAGCATTAAGAAAAAGCAAAAGTTTAAATTGAGCATTGTCCAATTTTATAATGTCTTAGGTGTACATAAAGTTCAAAATACGCTAAATCTAAAAACTTAGACTTTACAAGGGTTTCCTTATTAGATGCTAAAATATTTGACACACTTCTCTAGAGCCCACACTACCGCATGTCGAAAACTTTAGATAATTATTTAGCAGATCTTATCTCGTATTTTAAAAATGTATTGTATATAAAATCCTATTTTAAAAACTACTATTACGGTTTGTTGGATTTTTTTTTTAAATCATATCTAATTACTTATTAGGTTTTTCCTGCAAGAACGCAGAATGCATCACAAGATAATAGTTCTAATGAAATTCGATTGCCCAGGTATTGATGATAAAATATAATATCATCATCATCATCTTTACCATCATGAGCCTCACCCAAGCATCTGTGGCGGACCAATCAGCGCCACAATACTGAATCGCGCTATCAAAGTTCCACAGCTCGTCGCTATACATACAACGGCTGAATTGATAGCAAGTGGGGCTTCGGCCTGACCGAGCATACCATCTCGCTCGGTCAGAGATCTCCCTTTGGGGCTCACACCTATATATTCCCACACATCCATCCACAGCTGAACAAAGGCTCCTTTAATGAACGCCCCAAGACAGCCGATCCCTTGCCACTCGTTTTCAACACGGACCGGCCATTAAAATGCTAAATATAATATACCTATCACAATTTCTCATACGAGAGGTTACCTTTCAGTAATAATGATTAAGCTTGGTCTCGGTGAGGTGATCCTGTTGCCTGCATATCCGGGACCCTCAAAAAGCAGCTGAAGGCGCTCGCAGTGGTTGAAGGTGGGGTCGGCACACCCAGGTGCCAGTCCCACATAGGATCAGGATCTATCCGAAGATTCTGACAGCATCCATAAGGATTTCTCTGCGATGGTTATCAATAGTCACAGAGGTTGCATTGCTGACTCTCATCACCTCTTTGGTGCGACGCTGTTTTATGAACAAATGTGATAAGCTTTTTTTTCATTCAAAATAATCGTTTTTTGAACTGCTACTAACACTTCATTATTTTTTTTATCTTCTACAGTTTTTATTTTGTCTAAATTAAAAATCTTATGTATTTCAACAAATTCTAAAGTTGATACAAACAATAGTAGATAAAAGTATTCATTATTAGAAAATAAATATAATAAATATTATTCAACAATCACACCACGTTAACCTAGTCCTGTGGTAAGTTCATAAGAACTTACGTTACGGTTACTAAACTGTATTTAGACGGTATTTAGATACCTGCAGTCTCATCTCCCTGACACACTTAACACATAGTGCAGAAATTGACATGTAAATATAAAATAAAATGTACAAAATATTATGAGGAAAAAGTGTCAAACATTATTTCCAAGCAATTTAGGCATTAGGGCGCGGTTCCACCGCGTTGCATAGAGTGGCTACGCATGTTTGTCAAGTTACGCTTTGCAAGAAAATGTATGTGATTGTTTCCACTGCAACTCACGGATACGCTACGTATTAATTGACATCTTCTTGCAATTGACATTTTAACACACGTACATAGCCTCTACGCTCGCCGCGGTGGAGCCGCGCCTTTATGTAAACAAAAAATTGATTTTACTCAGAATTTAATAATTTGTGTATATTATTTAATTTTAATTGCTTTGTTTAGTTACATTTAGAAATAATTTCAAGATTAGTATCATTACCTATTTTGCAATAGCTTCGATTTTTGGCTTTGAACATTGAGAAATCTTTAAAGCAGTAGACTGAAATCAGGCTGATGATGATGACGAATTTAAACAAGAAAGGCTAGTTCTTATACATTACTTGATAATGCCTAAGACAGAATAGTTTCTAGTACTTAATTGCAACTTAGCTTTGACAAATGACAGGTTCCGTAATAAGCATAGAAAAATAAATAAATAAATATTATTCTGCAATCACACCACGTTAACATAGCTCCGTGGTAAGTTGGTAAGAACTTGTGTTACGGGTACTGGGAACGGATATAAAATTAAATTTATTAAAATATACATTTATATTATATATTTATATTCATATTTATAATAATAATATTATATTATTATAAAAATATACATATAGGTATACCCGTCCATGACCCGATGCAGATATGTTAATCATACAAATTATCTGCATTTGGCGGGATTCGAACCCGCGACCGCCGCGTAAAGTGTCCACTAGCTTGAACACTCGATCAGCCGGCCGTCTGTGGGTATGGGCTCGAGTGAGAGGTCCAGGTTACTGTGGTGCCATAGAATGGGTTTTTCTAAACTCCGTGCACCTGAATGAGACTTTGCTTGCTCACCGGTGAAGGAAAACATCGCGAGGAAACCTGCATGCCTGATGAGATTAAAAGTCTTTGAAGGTCGGTGAACTATGGCCCAACACCTTCCTCGCCTGTTTCAAGGTGACCCGTGTCCAACAGTGGGACATGAAGGGTTGATATTATTATTATTATATAATGAAACGACTGTTCTTTTGTCCCCTCTTATTTAAAAAATGAATAGTAGGTACTGTTCATCATCAGCTACTTATTTTTAGGCAAAAAAATATCTCAAAATGCGGAAATCTTTTCAAAAAGACGTCTCTAGCTTGTTTCGTGGGTGATGTTAATCACTTTAGAGGCTTTTTTATAGAAGAGGGGCAAATGGACAGTTGGCTGGTCTACCATTTGCCTATACATAGGGCATATATATGTTGTGATAATAATGGATGCAATTTAGTACCCTGAACTTTAAACGTGTTTGCGCTACTCTCTCGCGCGTGACATTTAATTTATATTTGGTATTTTCAATTATCAAAAACTAATGTTGATCACGATCTTATTTGTACGAATTCCTTAGTTATCATTATGCATATTGATGTATATAATAATATATAATAGTTAACAATATATGAAGTGCAATGAGATTGTATTTCACTTTAAATTATAGTATCGAAATGATGGGAGTTATGTGTTTAGTATTGCTCGATGTATATTATGTATGAGGTACCGCCTCCTTTATTCAACAGCTTTGCTATGTTGGAAAGATATCGATACCGAGATATTTTTATAGGGAAAACGGACAGTTGATGCGCCTGGTGATTAGTGATCACCAATATCTATAGACACCAAGCCTTTCAAATACGCTCTTTTCTTGAAGGTTTCGAATGCCTCAGGCGTACACAGTCTTGCCATGCAAAAATAATTACTCCCTACTGAAATTGTGGTCGATTAGCGCTCATTAAAATGGCAAAATATTTAACCAATGGTTAACATTACCAGTAGTTAAATGGAGGTAAAAAAAAACGCTTGCTTTACCCAGTAGTAACCTTTGGTCAGTTTAACAAATAGTCAACCTAACTATTACTACGGATCAAAAAACCGGCCCTAAGTCGTGTCTTTCGTCCTCTGTATCATGATTAGCAACATATATGAGTTACCCAGGATTAGCATCATCATCAGCATCTATCCATCTCCTGCTGAACATAGGCCTTCAATGAACGTCAAGATGGCCGATCCCTTGCCACTCGCATCCAACACGGACCGAAATGAATGAATGAATCCCTGAAACAAATTACACGCACAAGATTAGCATAATCATTTATATGTATTTAGAGATTACTTATAACACTTACCACCAACTAGCTCGTAAGAAAAATGAAATATACAGATTTTTATCGTTTGTTGGGTTCGTTTAGGAACCTCAGTTATTAGTCAAACCCACATGGGCTTAGGCAGTTTGTACTAAACATTTTTTATTTTTTTATTTTATTATTCAAATGCTTTCTTTTTTTAGACTTTAGAGCATTTCCCGGCGTTAAAGAAAAAGGTAGTAACTGAAATATTATAATGATTTATTTATTTGAGCTATTTTTGTTTTTATAGACTAAGGTTTTTTTTACACCTGATTAATAAAAGTTTGTTCTGTGTATCTTTCAATCATTCATAATATTTATCAGTTAACATAAAAAAATATTTGTCGTTACCATTTAATGTTAAGTAAAACAATTACATGTGAGATTTGCTAATCTTTTAATATGAATAAGTATTTACGTATGTTAAATTTTATTAAAAAAATATGACAAAAGTGATAGTGTAGATTAGGACTTATATTTATTTATCTATGAATACAATAAGTTTCACCTAATATAAAAATGTTAATCCAGAATTGAAAATAATACGTGGTTACATATTTTTTATTATTTTTCAACATATTTATTATAAAACATCATATTATTATTTATTATTAGTCTCAATTTCTTAATTTACAATAATCATTAACGGGCTTTAATTGTACATATAACAGAAATAAATAAACCCTGCGTGGTGTCGCCACTGTATCTTTTTTACGTCAACACATAGTATCGTCCATACAGAATTTTGTTCCGAAATTTTCCGCAATATGGAGATGGTTTTTATTTTTTTTGTTAGGCTATAACTAATAATACTGCTAGTATTTTATGTTTATTTCATGCCACAACTATCAATGTGAGTCATCCTTTTTGTGTTTCAATAGTAGGTTAAATTCTACACTTATACGCAAGGCACGTTTGGAAAAAATGAGGTAGAGATCATCTGGGCAATAGTGAATTCCTAGGATGAAAAATAGGCCCATGTCTTACCAAAGGACAGAAACAAGCTTATGATAACTAAACCTCATTCATAACTGACTTAACATGGGCGTCAAGTGACAGCTATTCTGTCGCGTTTCGTGCGGTTTGTGAGTTTCCGGTAGCCCTGGGGAAGATAGGGATAGAAGGGCAACGCATCTGCGTAACTTTTAGTTGTGCGGATGTCTATGGACGTCGGTAGTCACCATAAGGCTCCGACTGCTTGGTTGACTCAATAAGAAATTAAAAAAATATATGATGCACAAACATTTTAACCATTCAAAATTTTTTACGTTATAGTTCCGAATACATAACGTTTTGTTTTTGTTCTTTAATCTTTTGGAGCTTCCAAAGTCATGGAACTCTCTCTTATTTTAAGTTAAATTTATTATTACTTTTTACTGTCAATTTTAGATTTGGAAATATAAAAATTGTTATGTTATCTTTGCATATAATTTTACCATTTCGTTAACGGTAGATATATACCTTTAATCTTTTACCACAATAAAGCTTTGACGTACAAAAAAAAAACTCATATCATTTACTGAGGCAATAAAATATTAAACATAGATCAAGAAAAACTAAATTCTATGTAGCTTTTGGACATAAGATACATTTTTCTTAGATACTGCGAGCTTTAGGCCCACAAATCTTTACCTCTATAGAACAATCGGTAGAAGCAGGGATGAGGTAGATATTTTATATATTCCAACAGGCGTCTCTCTTCAGCGACTGGGCGTGTCACTTTTCAGCGTGCCACTCCCATTGGCGGGTCGCGCCGCCGCTTTTGAGTGGGCCGGGCCAGAGCTTATCATGTAGCTTTTCTTAATTTACAACTTTAGTTCGCATTGGCTGTATTTCACAAAGTTAAGGTTTCGCTTTAACTTTCCTCGGTAATTTTGACTTATTGGAAAGTAATGTTTAATTTTAGAATGTCGTTTTTTATAACAACGGTTTAATGAAATTTTTCGCTCGTTTTCTTCGGATGTTTTCCGAAACGTAGGTACTACAATTTTCCCTTTTTATGAATATATTGATTTATTTGGGTAGAAACGGTACAATATAAAACATTACAAAATATTAACGTATATTACTTGCTTCATAATATGAAAAACAATAACGAAAATTAAATAATAAAGTACTAAAACAATTCATAAAAGTTCTTTTTCCTCAATAGTCCTAGTAGAATATTAAAAATTACTAAAATTCTATGAAATGTTTTACTAAATCCTATTATAATATTAAAATTCCTTATCAGTTATCTTGCAGCACAATTTTTTTTCTTTTTTTTGGCTTTTTTACGAGTATATTGGACTTTTATAAAAAGTAAAAAGCCTAAATTAGAAGGCAATGCTTCGACGAACTTGTGTAAAAAAAATCCCACGCCATAGAAAAATTATAAAAAATCTATTGTTCCGACTACATAACAGTTGTTACTAATACGTGTAAAGGAAAAAAGCTCACCTATTAAATAAAAACTATTTTTAACCGACTTCATAAAGGTGGAGTTCAATTCGTCGGAATCTTTTTTTAATCAAAAACTTTATGAATAGAAAATATTAAGGATTAAGTTTAAAAACAATACGCAAAGCGCGTGCTTGAACTTCTTATTAATATTATAAAGGCGAAAGTTTGTTAGTTTGGGACTTGGGTGTTTGGATGTTTGTTTGTTGATCTTTCACGGCAAAACGGCTGAACTGATTTGGCTGAAATTTGAAATGGTGATGGCTTATACCTTGGATTAGGACATAGGCTATAAAAATAATCATCATCAATCCGGATATGGTTGTGAATCTAAGTTAGCGCAGGGGAAGCTGTCGGCACCAGTCATATTAAAATAAGCGCTTTATACGTGGGTAACACTGAAAATGTTTAGAACTGGCCAGTTAGAAACATTGAAAATAAAACTTTTTTTGAATTTCAATTTTAGAACTCTTTAGTAACCTGTAGTATATTGCATTCATTTGTCATTTGTTTTTGTGAATTGGCGGCAAATCTAAAACTCTTGTTACACGTGAAAATGAACATAACGCGAGAAAATTTTCGGTCTATGATTTATTATGACTTTCGTTGTGGGCTTACTCAACAAAAAAGCTATAATAGACTGCGATTAGCATTTTTTAATGAAGCCCCATCTCGTGCCACTATTTACAATTGGTTTAACGAGTTTAAGCGTGGACGTAGCAATCTCAGTGATGATCCGCGTGAGGGACGTCCTTTAACAGCGACTACTGAAGATAACATCATTGCCGTGCGACGCATGATAGAGGAAGATAAGAGAGTGACCTATCAGCAGATACGGGCAAGCCTAGGCATTGGTATGAGTCAAGTTCAAAAAATATTACACGAACATTTAGGCGTCAGGAAGCTTTGTACCAGATGGATTCCCCATACTTTAACCGACGACCAGAAACGCCTCCGCATGGGCTGGTGTCGCCAAATGTTAGATAAGTTCAACGGCGGTAACTCAAATGCTGTATTTGACATCATCACAGGTGATGAAAGCTGGATATATTGCTTTGAACCCGAAACCAAAAGACAATCAGCTCAGTGGGTGTTTCCTTTCGAGGATCGGCCAACTAAGGTAAAGAAAGGAAGAAGTCAAGGAAAAAAGATGATTGCCTCATTCTTTGGTCGGAAAGGTCATTTCGCGACAGTTGTGCTAGAAGATGGAAGGACAGTTACTGCAGACTGGTATGTCAATCGCTGTTTGTCTGTTGTCTTGGAAAAAATTCGACAGCAGTGCCCTCGAAGCAGGATCCTCCTTCACCACGACAATGCTTCAGCGCACTCCGCAAAACGGACTGTTGAATATTTGACTATGGCAGGTGTCGAGATAATGAGTCATCCGCCTTACAGTCCTGACCTGGTGCCCTGCGACTTTCATTTATTCCCAAGAACTAAAGATAAAATTCGAGGTATTCGCTTTACGAGCCCTGAAGATGCGGTTAAAGCGTACGAAAATGCCATAGAGGAGACTCCTAAGGAAGAATGGGCCCACTGCTTTTCTCAGTGGTTCCATCGAATGCGACGATGTGTAGAAAGAAACGGAGATTACTTCGAAAAACAATAAAAGTATTGGCAACATTCTACATTAAGCCGTTTTTCATTTTCTAAATAATTTCAGTGTTACCTAGGTATCAAATGCATATGGATGTAAACGAGGTACATATATCAAAATGCCATTTTTTACAATTATTGTCTTTCTGTCTGTTTGCTCCGTTTAATCTCTATAACGGCTGGGCCGATTTTGACGGAACGTTCACTGGTATATTTGATGTTATAGGGTTTAGTGATACTAGAGATCCAGAAGGACTGTTTTTATTGAAAATTTAATCATCTTTAGGAATCTCTTTGACGATTTTGGATATATGGAATAGTTTTTGCAATATTTGCCAAACACTAACCACCCCTTACTCAATTGTTTATAACTTTTGCAATTTTCATCAGTGCGAATTCAAATTAAAAAAAAAAAAACTTTTTAGATGCAAATAAACCCGCCTTCCTCGAAAATTATAAACGCATCATAATTTTCGAGTAAGGCGGACCGGAATTCACAAAAATGACACCTGTGATCTAGTAGGTACACTATTACCTACTGCAATGCTCTAATACGATTAAATAGAATGAAATGGCTTAATTTTAATTATAGTGTTGCCACGCGAAAAAAACTGTAGGAAATATTATGTTAATTTATCTAAAATTACTAATGTAGCCTTCTTACAATTATTACCATTTAATTATTTTACGTATCTCAAACGTAGTTATTATAAAATATCACATTAATAGTTATTATTATTAGCATAAAATTGTTACTAAACAATAATTCATAGCAGCTACAGCTTAACTTTAATGTATGTACATTTTTGGAACTACGTTTTTTTACTTACAAGACGTGTAATAATTATACTTTTCGTAATAAATATACTTTTGGTTATTTTGTAAATGTAGTGCCGGAACATCGGGATATATACTACACAAGTATATTATAGCAGTACATATTTAGTACATAACGTCCTGCTTTTTCTTTAATATCTCTTGGCTTTTGTTATTTTATCTTAAGCAAAAGTGCCAGTACCATTTCTGTCGCTTCATCGGAACACAGCAAAAAACTGAGCGCAAGTTTGCATCCTTTTTTTTTCTTTAAAACCGGGAAATGGTCTCGCTGCGCCCGAATGGTGGTAAGGTGGACGTAGCTCTACCCACTAAAACTCAGCGAGTGCCACCAATGCCGTGTCATGTGTCACTCTTGTCATATGACATACATTGTATCTATATCTTATAACTATGCGTCGTATATAAATATGTAAACCGCTACTTACTTTACTATATAAAATTACAATTTACGCATTTTAATTCTGGTTCCCTTGAATATTGATCAGCTGTGAAAATGGATTTCTGTTAAAAATGTTTAAAACGGGATATTTATCACATTTCACTTTTATTTCGCTGAGCTCGATATCTAGGCATTGTTTACGTACTTCTTGCTCACGAGACATTAAAAAACTTTTTAGTTTGTATATCCTATGTAGTTACTATTTTATAAAAAAAAATAGGTAATTACAATTTACATCTATACTAATAATATAAAGCTGAAGAGTTTGTTTGAACGCGCTAATCTCAGGAACTACTAGTCCGATTTGAAAAATTCAGTGTTAGATAGCCCATTTACCAAGGAAAGCTATAGGCTATATAACATCACGCTGTGACTAATAGAAGCTATATTAAGTTAACGCGGGCAAAGCTTCGTGCAACAGCTAGTAGAATATATTATTATGGTCAAACCATTTGGTTCTGGGGTCTTTTGTATGCCTTAAATATATGGCACCTAGTTTAAAACTAAAATTGTATCGTAATAAAATGAATTATAATTTATTTTAAGTGTCAAAAGCCAAAAAAATACTAACTCAAAAAGGCTCTGACACTGGCAATTTCGAAAGAGAGCTAAGGCCAAAGAAAAAGAAAAAGAACTCAAAAAAGTAAATAACTAGACTTAAGTATGGGCCCACCATTTTTAGGTCAAACTAAAACATGCAATGAACTATAATTAAAAGTAATATAAGCTAAATAAATTTAATTAATTTTTTGCAACAATACACACAAATAATGCCAAGGTCTTTTGAGGTGCTTAGGTTTAAAAAATTCAAATAATATGTTATGTAACATTTATTCTATTTTACTATTAGTTCGGAAGGATTTTATTTTAGAACGAAACTTTTTACATTTTATATTAATTATATAATTTTGTTAAGATTAGAAAAGAACGAAAAAAATGATGTTTCTCTTAAAAGTAATGTTTTTTTTAGGATTTAACATTTGTATTCTATAGTTTTATGTTATAGAATATTTTTTCATGCTACCTATTTAAACTACAAGAAAAATACTAATATAATAATAATACATTTTTGATTCCAATACATTTTTCGTTAGTTCGATACTAGCTAGATCTCCTGGTTATACCGTGTAAATAAATGGTTATTATACTAACGGAAAAAACAGAAATTTTTTGGTTGGTCGCAAAAACCACATTAACTGGAAATAAAAATTGATATAAATAATTGTAATTTTATGTGCTAGATTCAAAATTATTTAAATAAAATATCGCCTAATAGGGCCACCTCATTAGTATTATTTTATGTCTTATAAAAACCACATAATAACACTTAGATAAAATTGTCTGAACTGTCTGTTGCTACTGAAGGTGAATACTTCTGACTGATAATATAATTATATACACATTCCCAAAAGGGAGGGAAGCGCTGTGCCGCGCCTCCGGCTGCTTGGGTACCACCATCTTGCTTGTTTCTCCCGTGAAACAGCTTTGCTGTGTTTCGGAGAGAAGGGCAAGACAGGCAGTGTAATTACTGGCACCGAGTCTTAACATCTTATGTCTCAGGATGAGCAACACATAGATGAGTTGCCTGGGCTAGTTCCAGGTAAACTACTTTATGTTCATGGGCGACGTCGACCACTTACCATCAGGTGGCACGTTTGCCAGTTTGCCTATCCAACTAACATAAAGAAAGGTCGAAATTTGATCAACATGTCGAAGAAGACGTGACGTGAAAAAAAATATTACATTTTTTTATACATTGACACTAAAGTTCATTAAAAGCTCTTGATAAAAAAATCCGATCGACAAACTGTAAAAAAACCAGACAACTGCGTCTCAGGATAAACTACGATGACATGGATGAGAGTATCAGGCATAGCCCAATAAGAGTTGATAAATTATCATCAAATGATTCTTCTGCTAGTTTTCCTATTCGCCTAACGAAAATAAAACATTTTCTCAGTATCGTTTCTTTAGACCTTGTATGATGAAAAGATGATGTATTGAAACAGTTCGCGTACAGGAATAGACGAATTCGGACTTTATGAGTCCAAATTCGACTTATAAGGTATTATGTTGATAAAAACAATTTTACAACAACTTATTTTTAGTTTCTTTGTGTATTTTTGGAAAAAAGTTCAAAGGCGTTTTTTGGAAAAAAGTTCAAAAACTCAAACCCGACTACTAAAACACGCTCTAAAAAGTATATTACAAGAAAATTTTCGCACCTGAAATTGTTATGTTCTTACAAACTAGTTTTTTTTATCTGCTTATTAAATAAACAACTCACACAGTACATTTATGTATATTATACATAGGTCACAGTATTTTTAGAGGATTGCCGTGGTCATATGCCACTTACCCTATCAAAACAATACTCTTACCCTTAGTATTAATCTCTAGAACAAAGCTGTGGTAGTCAGTACAGCGAATAACGGTTCTATGAAGTGAAACCTAGTTTCAATCCAAACATGATCCTTTTTTTTTTCTTTAACGCCGGGAAATGCTCTGAGGCATCCCGCGGGGAGTGGGTCTCCCCACGCGGGTATGTGGGACTCGCTGCGTCCGACAGCTGGTAAATGGACGCAGCTCTACCCACTAAAACCCGGCGAGTGCCACTAATGCCGCCTTTGGTGAGGTGTCCCGGATCTAGAAAACAAACAAGGCACCTCGACAGCTAGTCAGTCCCTCAAGGGACCGACGCCACCTCCACAGAGGGGTTCTCCCGCACCACAGAAGAACCCCTCCCAACGTCGGGACAGTACAATGGGGTGAGGTTCCCATCCTCACCCCTTGCCCCCTGCTCTTTTGTTCCCTCTTCTTATAAGAGGAGTACAAAGAGCCCCCTCGGCTCAATTAGCTTCGCCCAAGGCGCTGGTCTCACTCTAGGCTGAGCCCCACCGCCACGTCAAGGCCTGAACCATGGTGGGGATTCCAAACATGATCCTATGCCAATGAGAAGTAGTAGGTTGTGATTTGACAGTATGACAACTGGCGGACAACATAGTTATTCTATAAGAGTTTCGTTCCGTAAAATGAGCTAAATGTTCTATGGTGGACGGAGTACTCTTTTATATTCAAACATTACGATTTTTTTTTTTTTTTGGTCTGCAGCGGAAATTTGCAGCCCAAACCATAACTAGGACCGGGGTTGGTTTTAAACCTAGCCGTGTGTGGGGTTCGCACTTGGGCAGAGTCGTTACCCACTAAAACCGCTGCAAGCGCCCTCCGCCGCCTTTTTGAGGATCCCGGATCTTGCAGGCAACACAGGACCATCGGCGACAGGCTGACCCCGGCGAGAGGCCAGACTCTTCCTCGAAAGGGGGGACTGCTCAGCCGATTGTTTTCACGATACTTTTAACAGTCCCCGACGACGTCGTGCCTATCTGGACCCAGGTTAACCCCAGCCTCGGCCCGACACGAGCACAGGGGCGTTACTGGAGGCGCATTAAGCCTCCTACGCACCCCTGTTCGTCGCCTGCGGTGGGAGGCCTCGTCGGCGGCCTCCTCTCTCACCCGCTCATCGGCCTCCTTCTGGGACATTACTGCCTCACAGAAGGAGACCATCGCCGTCCAGGACTCATCATTGCGGAGCATCGCGGTGATGATGCTCGGCAAAGACAAGTCCCCAAAAAAAAAACATTACGATGCGTCAATAATAGTCCTACCAAAAATAAAAAAATAAAATGCTTTTTTTATTTTAATTTTTTTCTATATTCACAAACACCGAACAGCGACGTAAACCATATGATTGATTACAGTTCGAGTATGACGATAAATAGCCTAATTATAACATGGGAGTAAATATTAAAGAGTACTTTGTGATAGTGTAATTAGAGTAATTACGAAGTACGTAATTAATAAAATAATTAGTGACTTGTGTTAAATTGTAAAGAAAAGAAGATAAGGATGCTGTACGCTGTGAGACAGGTGAGTTTTTATACTTATATTCGATTTTTATGCAACGAAAAATGCGTTCACGTTGTATATATTATACCTGTATTACAGATTTTTTTTCTCCAAGAAAGTGTAAGGTATAAAAAATTGTGTATTGTACATTTTGCCCTAAGTAATTATATTTATTCTTATTGAGTATCCTTATTATATAGTTGATACCTTTGTGTCAAACTATTGTGTGAACCTGTTAACTATGAGCCTGGTAGTTTTAATCATTATCAGCCTATTCCAGTCTACAGGACATAGGCTAATTGAATGAAGGCCAAGATATTAGATGACCGATCCTTCACTTCTCGCATATAATTATATCTATGCCCAGCGAACGCACTAAACACAAAATAGAATCAAAATCTAGTGCTGAACGGGAGATCGGCATCTTGACGTAAAAGAGGTCAATGACCTGCAGTGAACAGAGAATAGTTGATAATGAGGTTGATGATAATGTATTGATTTGTGATGACGGGGTCCATTACCTTAATTCAGCCCCCGGATAGAGTAGAAATGTGGGCCAGAAATTTCTGAAACCGGTCAGTGATTTGTCACTGACGTAATAACAATTCAACCAACCAGTGATCTGTATGTACGTGCCATCGACCAATCATCCATCAATGGCCATTAAACGGCCAATCGCAGTACAAATTTGGTGGAATTCGTTTTCATACAAAACACATAATTCTGCTCTATTCCGGTTACATGCTCGTTGACTTGAGATGACCCGATACTTGTATATAAGACTTCGGTTGTACGAAGGGAGTTAGGTAAATAATACTCGTTTATCGTTTAAATAACATACGGTGTTATTGTTTTAACTGGACGGTAGGGTATTTCGCTTTAAAAAAACAAAACAATGTAATCCAATAGCTAAACACATTAGTCATGTGGAGGCTCTAGAACAATCGACAGAACTTTAAATGGAAGGTTCTTGATTAACAATATATTTATAAGAATCTGTAGGGTGTATAGGTCCGAATGTAAAAAGGTATGAAAAGTAGTATTGTTCTGTATTTTTTTTATGTCACCAGAAGGCAACCGAGCAGTCGGAGCCTTATGGTGATTACCGATGCCCATAGACGTCCACACAACCAAAAGTTATGAAAATGAGTTGCCCTCCTTTTCGCTATCCCCCAATGGGCCACCGGTAACTCACAAACCACTCGAAACGCGACACCATAGCTGTCACTTGACGCTGGTGTTATGCGAGCGAGAGGTACCACCCCGGTCGTGCCGGCTCAATTCAGCTGCAAAGCAGCATCGCATTACCTCCATTACGGCCACATTACGGCCTTTAAAGGCTATTGGCTATTTATTTTGGAGATCTTTTACCAATTTTCACTTTAATAAAACCGCGGGAAACAGCTAGTATTCTATATCCCTTTTATTTTATGTATACTTGTATACTCGTTGTTTACCAGTTATCACACAAGTAGATAACGGCAAGTATCAGAACACGATCGTTTACGCACGTTTCCTTATCATAAACAATAATAATATATTATTATAACTGTCACGTATATAAATATGACGTGATGATGAGAAATTTCGAGGAATGTCTTGTTGAAAATTACACTCATCATCATCACTCTATACCCCTTCAAATTAACGGCAAAATCCTTCTTCTTAAATGAAGTAAGTCATCCATCTTGCTGTTGGTACACCACATTCCATGGAATGAGTATGACCAACTATTCTACTTCCTTAAAGCCTCGTCAAAACGATGCTAGCGGGTGTCTGGATGTTGCTGTCATCACTTACCACCAGGTGAAACGACTTTGCCCCCTCTTCTATAAAAAAGTGATATTGGCTCATCGGAATAGGTATTAGTCTCGTCCGTCTAGCCTAGTGACAAGCTCTCTGGTATTTTAGCTTGCTTTATGTAGGTACTTCAGCTTGACTTTAAGGCGAGTCACCGCAGGCGAAACGGGAAAAATGGTTTGCCAAATAACATTTGTGAGATATTCACCATTAAATAACGGTCTCACAAAAAATATCAGAGATAAAGATATTGTCTAAAGCATGTGCTAATTGGTTACACGATACTTTACTCGATCATAAAAAATCCTGTAAACATGCTAAAATAAAAACTAAAAAAACTAAAAAAAAATGTACTAATAAAATATGCAAGTTTGCACATCATTTTTATATGGAAATATTTAATTGTCAATACATTAGAGAACGTGCTATTTTTTTTATCTCAAGTCCTATATATTTTTTTTTCAA
Organism: Helleia helle; assembly: GCA_963853865.1. Classification (NCBI taxonomy): domain Eukaryota; kingdom Metazoa; phylum Arthropoda; class Insecta; order Lepidoptera; family Lycaenidae; genus Helleia; species Helleia helle. The sequence continues at coordinate 9,690,598 of OY971434.1, forward strand.
TTTATCCAAAAAGTTGAATGCCTTTAGCGTTTTCACAAGACGCCGCGATGCCTGCTACCCCGTCAGTCCCAGTGACTCGCCTTATCGACTCGAATCTTAGCTATATTGGTTGCAAAGTTCTTTTCGAGCATAGCACGGTCGGTATGTTAAGATTCGTTTTTTAGCTTTCGGTTTGTTTGGAATGCATTTTTAACATTAGTAGAGATAGAACAGAGTTTCCTGATAATTGGTCGACGTCGCCTATGAACTTTAACATCATCATCATCATCAGCCTCTATCCGTCCACTGCTGAACATAGGCCTCCCTCAATGAACGCCAAGACGGCCGATCCCTCGCCACCCGCATCCAACACGGACCGGCTATTGCCAACCAACACTCCGTCTACTTAAACGTGGCCTCCACTCTAGAACCTTATTGCCCTAAACCTTATGTATCGGAAATACAGTGATGGTGTTTAGGAAACAAACAAGCAAAATCGAGGCGAGACTTATGCCTGTTTGAACAATAAGCAGCTAATGAATTAATGTTATGACTGTACACAGCGACTGTATGAAATACGAATACTGTTCGTTCGGCGACCCAGGATACATTATGATTAATGATTTTTCCACTTGTTATATGTGTCCATTAATATAGAAATAAATATTCCTTATCATACTAATATTAAAAACGCGAAAGTTTGTAAGAATGTGTGGATGTATGTTTGTTGATATTTCACGCAAAAACTACCGAATGGATTTAAAAGAAACTTTACAATAACATAGCTTATGCATCATAATAACATATAGGCAATAATTTATCCCTGTACTCCCACGGGAATGGACAGTATGCGGGTAAAACCGCGGGGCGCTCCTAATTATTGATACAGAGTGGTTTCGTAGCATTTCAAAGTATCAAACAGATATATCATCCACATATGGAGTCATGTAAGGCATGGTAGTGCCGAGCTAGGCGGCATGTTTCCATTATCATATAAAATGTTTTACATATAAAATCTAGTTCTTCACTTATACTTCATTTTCAAAGTTAAGTAACTTTTTTTCTTTTAAGCTGAGAAGTGCTCTGAGGCATCCCGCAGGAGAGGGGGGAACTCTCCATGCGGGTATGTGGGACTCGCCGCGCCCGAAAGATGCTAAGTGGACGCAGCTTAAACCCGACCCACTAAAACCCGGCGAGTGCCACCAATGCCGCCTTTGGTGAGGTGCCCCGGATCTATTGAGCAAACAGGGCATCTTGACGGCTAGTCAGCCTCTCAAGGGACCGACACCACCTCCACAGAGTGGTCATCCCGCACCACAGAACAACCCCTCCCTACGTCGGGACATTGCATTGGGGTGAGGTTCCCATCCTCACCCCTTGTACCCCTCTTCTATTAAGAGGGGTACAAAGAGCAGCTCCCTCGGTTCAACTTGCTTAAGGCTTGAGCCTTGGTGAGGAAAGTTAAGTGACTATGCTAACCGTTCTAGACCTTAGTTATAGGCTCCTTACTTCAATTACATATTTTTTGTATGTTAGTTGGATAAGCAAACTGACAAACGTGCCACCTGATGGTAAGTGGTCGACGTCGCCCATGAACATAAACTAGTATACCTGGAACGAGCCCCGGCAACTCATTTATGTGTTGCCTATTCTGAGACAAGATGTTGAGTCTCGGTGCCAGTAATTACACTGCCTGTCTTGCCCTTCTCTCCGAAACACAGCAAAGCTGTTTCAAGGGAGAAATAAGCAAGATGGTGGTACCCATGCAGCCGGGAGCGCGGCACAGCGCTTCCCTCCCACCGGAATATTGCACACCATATTGCCGAAATAATGTAAAAAATCCCTGAAGTCTGAACTCCACATATTATATGTACACAGAATAAGCATATCCAATACAAAACCGATAGAAAAATAACAGTATACATGACATAGTTTACATTAAGCACTTGCTAGGTCTATGTTGACATAGAGACATCAAAACACGCCTCTGGCCCGGTGAGCTCATAGTGCAAACATGTTTATAATACGCTTTAATAACATTACTATTTTTTATTTCATGTAGGGTTGAACACAAAATAATATTAAAGTGAAAACAATAAGGTCTAAATAGGTCATGCTGCTTTGCAACCGAATTGGGTGACGGGGATGGTACCTTTCGCTCACATAATACCGGCGTAAAGTGACAGCTAAGCTGTCGCTTTTCGTGCGGTTTATGAGTGCGGTGCGGTGCGTGCGGTGGTCGATTGGGGGTTAGGGAAAAGAAGGGCAACGCATCTGCATAACTTTTGGTTGTGCGGATGTCTATGGGTGTCGGTAGTCACCATAATGCTTCGACTGCTCGGTTGCCTCCTTATGGCATAAAAAAAAGAAAGAAAAAGGTTATAAGACTTATGGAATATGTCAGCCCTTATTAAATCAAGTGGATTTTTATTAATGGATGGAGTGGAAGTTTTATAAATCGATCGAGCATATAACCGGATAGAGTAAGCCATATGTACCATAAAATTCCGAAAGTGGTCAGTGATTTGTCACTGACGTAATAGCAATTCAGTGATCTGTATGTACGTCCCATCGCCCAATCATACATCAATGGCCATCAGTCAGCCAATCAGAGCGCAGAACCGCACAGGTTAGCAGCACAAATTTGACGGTTATATGCTCGATGATTAATGGTGATCACTGGTGATCCTGGCTGAAAGAGTTGTAACGATTGTAAAGACAAAGGGAAAGCAAATTAGAATACATATTACAAATTACCTTGTCTAAAGTGAAATATCTTTAGTCAGATAATTTATTTCTATTCGGATATATTATATAGATAGAAGGGGCAGATTCTACTGTCCTACCTGAAACAATGGAAGATGTCTATCGCATTTCCGTACGCGCAATTCGCTACCTCAAAATCTTAATATTTATATCTTTGAAGCTCCTTATTCTAATACATATACAAAGGATCAGTTATAATAACGATCTTTGTTATTAGTATTACTGTTAAATATGTTTGCTGGCCCTAACAATAAACTTTGTGCGGCACTCACCCGGCGTAATAAAATAAGTAAATATGTTCAATATTGTTGACAGAACGGCTCGCATTTGACACCGGTTTAGAATTTGTCAAATTTTATGTGTTTATGTTTTGCTAATATCACCTAAATCACGTCGCTCATCTCGAAATTTTAGAAGGCATTCTCAAGTTTTAGTTTATGTTAGTAAAACCTTCGTTCAAGAAGATTTTTCAAGTGAAAACTTCTTTGGTCGCGCTTTTTGTTAGGGAAAATTTTACAGGTTCGCGTTACTGACTTGCTAATGTGACATTGTGAAATTGGAAATTTTAATACTAAAATGACATTTTGATGATAAACTCATTAAAGGTAAACGTATAATAGGCTCTAGGCGCTAGGTTCTATGAGATATATAGATCCTCCTAGATTATAAAGACTAAAAGAGAACTTTTTACTTATAAATACCTCGTCATTTATACTAAAGCCTTCATCTTCCATGCATTTCTTTCATCTGGTTTATCAAGTCCTACCATCGTCATCACAAAAATGTTATTAAGAATATTATAAGTTTTATAAGTTAATAGAAAACAAATAAAAGTCTAAGATATTAGATTGTCATATTATAACTTGATATCTTGACTGTATCCTTTAATTTTATAATTGTATTAATCTTGTTTACCTACTAGTTCACCGATGCGCTGGCTCAATGTGGATTAGTGAACTACACACACTTTCAAAGACTTTTAATCTCATGAGGCATGCAGGTTTCCTCGCGACGTTTTCCTTCACCGGTGAGCAAGCGATGGCCTCATGCTCAGGTGCACGTAGAAATATAGAAAAACCCATTTCACTACCGGCTCCGGATTGAATCCTTAACCTTTATTTCAAGAGACCGAGCCCATATACCCACTAGACCAGCGTTTCCCAAACGTTGTTCTGCTATGGCCCAGTAAATTTCGTACAGTCCCCTTCGTGCCCCACTCAAGTTTTTAAATCCCCTGAGGTAAAATAAAACACTTTAATTTCAAATAGATGTATACTCTTTTTGTCTCGTCAGTCAAGCTCTCCTAGTATTTGTTTAAAGCAAGGAGGCAATGTTGCGACCCGATATTATTTTTTTCGTGGCCCGGTACCGGGTTACGTCCCCCCAAATGGGAAACGCTACACTAGACCATATCGCTATTGTATATTTCAATAAGACTAACCCCACGTTCCGTTCCCAGGGTCCCGAGCCGGCACTGAACTCAAGCCCGGGAGGTGCTGCCAAGCCACCGCCACTCAACTCATTCGAGCTGGACCGCTGTTTGGACAGGTAACATCTATATTCTATACTAATGAAAAGTTTATTCGTATGAACGCACTAATCGCCGAAACTAGCTACGGGTTCTGAAAAATTCTCTTTGTATTCCACTAACTTAGTGAGGAAAGTTATGTGCTATTTCTACTCTATTGTTAAACAAACGAGGGATTACGGCGTATGTTTGTCACTACAAAACTATGAACCTATTCCATACTTTATAAAGATCAGCATCTGGTATTTTGTTGCCGTGTGTCATGTTTTCTGTCAAATCTATATATGGTTTTTTGGATTCATAATCAGCATCATCATAATTATCAGCTTGTGAAGGTTTAAGTAAGCAAAAGCCTCTTATATGATCATCGGCACAGGTTCTTATGGTGTAACGTGATACTGATATGGACTGTAAGAGGTACTTACCTGAAGTTTACTACCTTTTCACTGGACCTCTGCACTAATGAGACCATCATTAACTGCTATGAGACGATTCTCTCGTCTGCCAACTAGTACCGTCCCCACCACTACACCAATGAGACCACCTAGTTTGGTTCGCAGAGACGAGTCCGGCAGGTGGAGCGACGCGACGCGGCGTCGCCGGCGCAGCTCACCACCGCGACGGTCGCCACCACGGGACAATGAACCACTTTCGCTCGCCAGGGTGAGTTAACGTCGACTATTTAAAAGAAACCCAATACAAAAGAAGTGACAAAAGAATATTTTTTAAAGAATAATCTACGAATGTCTTGTTCATGAGACTGATTGTTCAGTTCCGCGAAATAAAAGTGATAAACAGGGCATGATCCCGTTTTAAATATAATATAATATAAATATTATAATAACCATGTTAACTTAAAATCAAAAGAATATTTTTTTATTTTGGATTTTCATAAAATAAAAATAAAAGATCCACCCGCGCTTTAGCGAAACAAGCTTTTTTTTCGGATGGATCTATGCTAACGGCCCAAAGGCCCTAATGCTACATCGGATTAGTGTGAGCCCATTTGGCTCACTTTTGGTTTGTTAAAGTGGGGGGTTGCCCCCCGCCAACCGTGCAGTCTGCGACCACACGGCCTCCTGGCGTCGGGTTGGGAAATAAGCTTAGTATACAATATTAATGACTAATTAATAATAATAATAAATTAATTACTTAATTACAATATAAGATCTACGTCTTAACCGATCTTGATAAAATTAGTTATGATATAAAACATATTTAGTTCTCATTCTCATATAGCTACGAGAATAACGATAATATGGATACGTTACAAAAGAAATAGACAGTTATAATAAACTTCAGGACTATCTCATAAGAGACATTTTATGTAGATAATAAAAAATCTAGAATATGCTTTTATAGTTCTCGCTTGCCCCAACCTACTTATCGGTGTAATTATCAGTAAATGATCTGTCTAGACAAATAAGAACCTAGCTGTACCTTTGCAAACATAGCTAAGTCAATACTAGATTGTGGGTATCATTATTTGATTATATTATGGTCAGTTTTACTGTTACTATTGTAATATAATATACCCTTATATTATGTCCCACTGCTGGGCACGGGTTTCCTCCTCGAAATCAGGCGACAACCGATGGTCTCTAGTTCAGGTCCACGTTGAAATTTAAAAATAGATACCCATTTCAAGGTATCAGAGATGTCAGGATCGAACCCGGAACCTCTCATTCAAGAGGCGGAGCCCATACCCACTAGACTATGGTCGCTCACAGACCATCTTCGCTCATTATTACTATTTTATTATAACTATTATTACTTAATACTAGCTGTTGCCGCAGCTTCGCCCTTGTTAACTTAGGTTTACAGCGGCCGTACCCGGTTTGATGATGATTATTTTTATAGCCTAAGTTACTCCTTATAATATCAGCTATCTGCCAGTGAAGGTCCCATCAAAATAGGCCCAGCCATTTCAGAGATTAGCAGGAACAAGCAGACTGATAGACAGACACACAGACAGACAAAAATTGTAAACAACCCTATTTTAGTATATTATGTACCGTATATATACATCCATATGCATTAAATAAAAAGCGGTTTGTTTAAAATTACAAACAGACACTTCAATTTTATTTATCAGTATCGACAACAAAACAGGAATAACGAGCATATCCCCATGAAAGTGATTCATCATCATTATTGTCAATGTATTACCGTCCACTGCTTCACACAGGTCTTTCAATAAACGCCACGTCGGACCTTTATGAATATTAAAGTGTATGTAGCTAAATACATCGACAAGTTAAGGACAGATTAAAGAAATTTTCTACTTGAGATGAGCAGATAGCATAAGAAGAAATGGGGAAAAAATGCAGGAGTAGGTACTCTAGTGAGTAACAGCTTATGGGTTAAAGTAACTCTGTGACCTAACAGTCATGTGCAAGACCTTCACCTTCTTGACTAGCTGTCCAATCAGTTCAGGCAAACGCAAACACAACCGCAGGCAAACTAATACACAACGCTTTTGTATCCAGGCATCAGCGCCAACCTCTCCATCTGGTGGGTCACCCCACTCCAGCCCTGCCCCAGTGTCACCAGCCGGCAGCAGCACCGCACCCCGGTCGCCTCTGCCCCTGGTAGCACCAGATCTCCTCGCGATGCAACTCCTCGACCAACACTCCCAGCTGCAAGCGTTGATGAAACAACGCTTATTCCACCAACATCAGATGCAAAAACAGGTATGTTTGATGATACAAAACTTGAACCATGTGGACTGCTTATTTACTTGAATTAACTACGGTCTACTTCTGGAAATCAAGCTGGAAATATAACTCAATATAAAAAGTAATTTGGTTCTAATGTGAGTTTCCGCAACTTCAACATAATATTTTAATCACAATGATAATTTGAAGTTTTATTCACTTGTATTAAAATGACCATCATCTTTAGCATATGTCTTCGGAGGCGGCTAAGAGGCAGCTGGAACAATCTAGACTCCAGGAGCAGATCAACTTGAACTTGCTCTCACAGTCTCACTTGCCTCCACCAGATAGTTCGCCAGGTAACTTATTTTAGTAATTGAATTGAAAATACTCTGAGCAGACGAAATTTATTTTAATTTCAAATAATTTCTATAGGTTCTCTTCAGCAACAGCTAGGCGCACAACAGCAACAATTGGTGCAACAGCTTCAAGCGGTGCAGCGACAGTACTTGATGCACGCACCACTCTCCGTACCACCGAACGCACCACCAGGTTTGTCAATACTTAGGCTAAAAGGACAATTCCTTGTTAATTCTTGGTAATCAAATATCCAAAGAAGTTCATAACACCTACCTTGATTCTTCCTCCTTGATTTCGTATTGAAGGGATGAAAATCTTGATAAAGTAATTGCTTGGAAGAGATACACTTTGCTTGACGTATGTCTGCATCCTACTTATCACGACTATAATACTGAAACCGACACCTACCAGACTACGTGTCTGTGAAGGCTACGCATAACTCTTAAGAAGTTTTAAGAGAACTGTTACTAAGCCAAGCCCTAGTATAGTTGTTTTATTTCACGAAAGCTAGTGGCCATTTTTGTAGTTGTGATGCGACAGACGTGCGTTCTTGTGTGCGTAACTACAGGGAGCCTATCAGCGTACTGAACTGAGCATGGACATTTAAAAACACAAGGATGGCTCATCCGCTTTCGTATAAATTGTATGCTCATAAGTAGAGTATTATCAAGCTTTATCTATCACGACTTTTTACGATACGCCTTCTCTCCCAGGATTAATGTTGTGGGGTAGTGAAATAGAAGAGCATCCTTTGTTCGGGCGCGGTGTCTGCAAATGGCCCGGTTGTGACGCGCTAGCTGAAGACTTCCAAGCATTCCTCAAGTATGTGATGAAACTACTAATCGTATTTTTGTGCATTTACTTTTGTAGTTAAACAGTGTAAAAAGACAAATCACAGTTGATGATAATTTTTAAATTTCACATACTTCATCAATATAATATCTAAGAAATTTTTGAGGAAATTCCATTTAGAACCTGGTACTTCTAGAATAAGCGAACTCTTTACTACTTATTCTAGAACTAAAGAACATTTGTGGGCAGACTGTCTATTTAGAAAATAAATACTAAATCGAGGATCCTTATCCTCTAACACCAAGGATTGGTTACAGGCACCTGGAAGGGGCTCATACCCTGGATGACCGTTCAGCGGCGCAGGCCCGTGTTCAGATGCAGGTGGTGGCGCAGCTGGAGCTGCAGCTGCGGCGTGAGCGGGACCGCCTCGCCGCCATGATGAGGCACCTGCACGCTGCCAGAGACCACCACCACAAGCATCCGCATGGTACGTACCGTTTTTTATTTTCACACAAACCTCCGCATATGGTGCACATCACTTGTTTATTGGATCCAATTTTTTGTAAAACATCTTGCGCTCTTTGGCAGTAAAATCGATTCGAATATCGTAACGGCAACCGATGACCGTTATGCCCCAACTACGCCGCTGCTCTTGACTTCTTTCGATGGTCCAAAGGCCAAATTTTTCGCGGCGGATCGGCCGTATTAGCTTACATTAAAAAAGGCTTAATAGACCTGTAGTAAACAGAAATAGTAGATGATGACATCAGTAACAACAACATTTAAAAAAAACCTAAGTGTATGCCTATACATAGTCTTTGACGGCATGTGAAGTTTACCAATCCCCATACGACCAGTGAGCAAATTAACGCCTAATTTCGAGAAGGCGCTCGTACTCAACAGTAGGACGTCAATTTAATAGTAAACTGATTTACAGGAACAGCTAGCGAAGGCGCTTCCCCAGGACCTGTGAGGCGTCGTGTCTCTGACAAATCTGGTGTCGCCATCGCTGGTGGTAAGTTCACAACAGATACAGTAAATTACCATAAAGATAATAAATAGTACAGATTGTATCATTTTAAACTTAAATTTAAAGAGTGTATTTTCTCTAAGGTCTACCATATATGCTCGAAAGAGCTGGATTAGATGTTCAACAAGGTAATGAGATAACAAACATACTTGTTAAAACATTTCTAACAGAGTTCATTAAATAGTCGATAAGTTAAAGTTCTGCAACTGTCTATTAGGAAATGATATGAAACATTCCCAATTATTTCCCTCTTTCATAAGATATTTAATTTTGCAGAAATACAACGCAACCGCGAATTTTACAAGAGCGCGGATGTCCGACCGCCGTTTACTTACGCCTCGCTCATCAGACAAGTAAGTTAAAAAATATATTTGTATAAACATCATTGCAGCGCATGGTTCCGCAAATTACAGTGCATGGTTGCACAAATTGCAGCATATACTTACACATATTGCAGCGTATGGTTCCACAACTTCAACTTTAGTTTCAATTCATAATTTGCTTAGCTTAATAGATCTTCGATATCTAAGATCAAAGTAAAAGTGTCATCAAGATAACATTTAAGTTTTTTGATGAATTAGACCCTTGTTCAATAGTCGGTCATGTGGAATCAACGTGGAATAGATTAATCAGTGAATGAAGTATGAAAATATATGCTTTATATTTTTCAGGCCATCATAGAATCTCCCGACAAGCAGCTGACGTTAAACGAAATTTACAATTGGTTCCAAACCACATTCTGCTACTTCAGAAGAAACGCTGCAACATGGAAGGTATTATACTTACTAATTACTTATTACAGCAATAAAAAATTATTCGCTAGATGTGTAAACAAAATAATTCCTAATAATTGTACCTTATATTTAGCCATTAATGTTATTATGAAATAATATTGGAGGATTGTGGAGAATTTCGAAGGTAATTCCACAAGATTGTTAGCTTTTCATTTGGTTTTAATTCTTGATGTGAAACATCTATTGGCGTGCCTTATCAGTGAATCAAACACCCTGACGGAAAACGGATTGAAATTGTCATGCAGTTATGTTATACTACGCCGTCGTTCTATACTCCTTTGAGTGTACGCGCGCATAATATTCTTTATTTTAACCCACCTTTTATTATAGATACATTATTTAAGAATGAACATTAAAATACATGTTTCACATCTGCCGTACGGCTAACATTTTAAAATTTAGTTTCACTTTTATGTTATCAGCAAAATACTATGGGGTTAGTACCCATTTAGTCATGCATAAGGCTTAGGGCATATAACAAGTGGATGAGTACAAACAGAATGCGGTGCGCCACAACCTGTCGCTGCACAAGTGCTTCATGCGAGTTGAGAATGTGAAGGGCGCGGTGTGGACGGTGGACGAGGTGGAGTTCTACAAGCGACGCCCGCAACGAGCCGCGCACGCGCCGCCTCCGCTCGGGTACGGCCCGCTGCGATCCAGGCCGCTTCTAAAAACTCCACACTGTATTTTAATGCTAAAACACCGAAACATAATGCATATTTTCTGAAATATACCACTCCACATGACACATACAATAATTCTAAAATATACCACTCACATAGCAAATAATTGCTAAAACACCGAAACATAATGCATATTTTCTGAAATATACCACTCCACATGACACATACAATAATTCTAAAATATACCACTCACATAGCATTGAATTGCTAAACACCCAAACATGTATCATAAAACTTGTGAAATATACCACCCCACTCTGTATGTTAATGCTAAAACACCCGATATCACGCTATACAAAACTTCTGAAATACACCAGTAACAAGACAGTATTTAAATGTTAAACATTTCATACAATGCACACAAAACATTCAATATCAATCTCCGCATATATGGCACAAATAAGAATCAAACTTGCGCAATATAAAATATGAAATACAAATTTAATCAGGCGTTACCTTGCGGAAATCCATTATATAAGATATTGAATTAATTATATTAATTAGCAATTATCCCGCGAAAAACGCAGTCTTTACAGCAAATGTGTGAGTGCACGCATATGCATGCATATAGCACCGCCCTCCTTTCCCACACTGCATGTGCGTACACTCGCATGCACCACCACCCCACATGCACCACAACCGAGGCATCCTCAGGATGTAGACTCTACGATTAGTAATCGTAGAGTCTACATCCTGAGGATGCCTCGGTGTCGGGGCGAAACGTACGTAGATTGTTTGGTGGTGGTCTTTTACTGTGGTTGTGGTGCATGTGGGGTGGTGGTGCATGCGAGTGTACGCATATGCAGTGTGGGAAAGGAGGGCGGTGCTATATGCATGCATATGCGTGCACTCACACATTTGCTGTAAAGACTGCGTTTTTCGCGGAATAATTGCTAATTAATATAATTAATTCAATATCTTATATTTGCACTCTATGTTTATACCCCAGAAAATTATTGTAACTACACAATTTAAAAATATGATATCCTAAAATCACAGCACAATATATTTAAAATTATATTCTACAGTTTGCACTTGATGCTCACACACACAACAAAATTTATTTCCAACATATCCAACTGAATTTAATACTAAAGGTACAATAACATAAAAGCCTACTGGTACACATTACACTTTACGCTCATACACAACGAAATCGTTATTTGCAGCATAACCACGCACCGAAATTTTATATTATAGATACAACAAGATTTATATAAAATGTAGAGCTTACTATACACTTTACATTTGCTGCTCACATACTGCAAAATTGTTGTTCACATCATAGTCAAAATGTTTATACTAAAACTACAAGATAAAAACTACACTGTAAACTTTACACTTTACGCTTACACACTCCAAAATTGTTATTTACAACACAACCACCAACAACTGTATTTAATACCTACCAAAGTTACTGCACCATAAAACTATACTGTACACTTTACATAGATTGCAATAGATCCAACAAGATAAAAACTGTACTGTACACTTTACGCTCATACACTACAAAAAATCTTATTCATAGTATACTCAATGTAATCAATTACATAATAAATATAGAGTATATATAGTATTATATTATGTGTTAATTAAACCACATAATTTACCATAATGCTTACACAACAAGGACGAGCACTCTATCTACTATCAAAATACTTCAATATATTTACATAACATTACTCTTATACAAAATTTTGACACTACTCAAACAAAAGTAACGATACCATCAAAACTACACATGATTTTAGGTTACACTAGTCCTAAATACATATGGTTACAAAACAAGCACTTGATTTAAAAAAAAAATTAAGGCAGAATGCTAAAACATATAGCGACCTTATCACATACCTACATATTCAAAATTTACGCAAATTCACTAGCATGCATAAACATACAAAAAGTAATTGTAATATCCTAAATACGCTGCTAGCTACAAATGTATAAATTAGATTCTAATTACTGCACAAATTATCTTTTGGACAGAACGAAAGAAATTTATTTGCTTGCACAATATACATACATACATATACATATAATGATTCTAATTTGTACGATTTACATTCATATAGTATTGCTACTATAATTGTTAATGTATATGCAATACATTATTAAACAGTTCAAACAGTTTTAATAACAATTTTATATCACAAATTATCCATTCATTAAAATAATCATGCAAGTTTTTTTCATGAAGAATTCTAATGTATCAATTGGTTAATTATCCGTATTACATTAACTATGATACCGATGTTTACAATTTTTTAAATATAATTTAAAGTACCCGCCATTTACAAGTGAATGAAAGTTATAAATTTCACTGCTCATGCTATCATTACGTTACTAATACTTTATACATTCTACACTCTAATTCAGTTTTTAACACGTTACAGGAACACACTAAACATATTAATCTTTTTTCTAAAAATTTTCTCTCTAATTTGGTTAAGTATATTAACTCTTATTGTGTAAATAAACATTTTATCTTTCAGATATGAATTTATAATTATTTGTGTAGTTCATTTTAAATGGATTGTGAGTGATGTTCCAACCGATAGTTTGCTCTATTTTCGTTTTTCTATCGGTTGCAGCATTACCAACTATGAGGTCTTGTATTTTATTGTATTTAGGTATCGTTATTTGTGTGTGTTCGTGGATTTTAACGCAACGGTGAATAACACTTTCTCGCTTGCCTATTAACCCTGCTCCTGTCATTTCTCCTATCCCGGGGTTATTTGGGTCCCTTGCATGCCGTATCATATTTTCCACGACGATCTTAATGTGCTCCTATCGTGAAAATATTTGATTAAATTTCAAAGCGATTGAAGCACATCGTATTAATCAATGGAGAGTTAGGAAGTATTCGATTTTTTAAAATTTGCTAAAAAGAGATGAATTATAGAATGCAATCCGGACGAACCTGTCACTCCACAAATGTTTCGTGCGCTACGAAGATGACTTCGGTTCATTCTGGATGGTGGACGATGCTGAATTCGTGAAAAGACGACATCTGAGTCGAGGGAGACCCAGAAAGTATGAACCGACGCCTGGACCCAACGCAGCCCCCCAACAGTAAGGGCGCAGCCGCATCTTCAAGCGACCGTCCAACGAATCTTATTCTCCAGTCCTTTTATATTAATTCAGCATTTGGTTTGAAAACATCAAAATTATGTTAGAATAAACTAAGACTAAAATGCTGAATAAAAAACTTAAATCATTATTCTGTTCGGAAACTAGTTATCAAATTGTTAAGCGTCCTCTGGAATTTCTTTGTCAAATGTCGTTGGGCGATCGCGTCCAAAAAGCGTTTTTGTATGTTTATTTAGAAGTGACTAAAAGTTATCAAGTTTGTGATGGTTTTTAGTTTTTAGATCAATGTGATCATTGCATAAATTGTATCACTCAGTGTAAAATTAGCTAAATCCAAAATGTTATGTTTTTGGTTTCTAGAACCACATGATCATTAAATCATTTTAATATAGTCAATGTGTGTGTTTATTTTTTACGACCTAAATCAGTATGTCGTCTAGAAAAATAATCACATCACACTGTTAGATTTTTTTTATTGCGAAGTCATATTTTGTTTTTGCAATTGTATTTAACATAATGTTTTGAATAATTATCTAATTAAGCTTAAACATGATATGTTGCTACTATGTCATTGATATTTTTATTTGAATGTATTTGATAAAACCCTTAACATAAGTTAATCGAATACGACGTTGTTTTATAAGAAACAAATAATTACAAATGCATGAAATTTGCACTATAAATTGTTAGGAAGGATCGTCGTTGGATACCGAAGTAAGATTTATAAAGGTTTTGGAGATCCCATCTTAACTTTGCACGATTCCTCTTTTAATCTCACAATCTTTTCAAGTAAGTGTCTGCCTGAAGCTTTGCATTTGCATTTTTTGTCGCATGCTAGAATCTAAACATTTTATATTACGATTTCGCTTGCTTTTTATCTATTTTATTCTATTTATCTTTTTCACTATTTACATACATACACTCACGACTCACAACAATGTATACTTACACAAACTAATTGGAATTTATTCTAAATTATACACTTAACCAATAACACACTCACACTTTCCACACCATAACTGTTTTAGAAGAGGTTTGAGATGGCAGACAGGGTATGATATTCATATCGTTTTTATTTTGTTTAAGTAGTAAAATATAATTTTCAATTTTTAATTTTCAATTCAATAAAAAAAAAAAAATTTAGATCACAGATTTACTTGTATAGTGTGTTGTTCTTACAGTGTATTTTATATAAACATATTTCTACAGATTTATGGGAGCTCAGAGCCCTCCAATGATGACAAGTCCCCATGGATACAGTGAAGCACTGAAGAGAAATCTGCAGGTATATATAGAATATAAAATTTTGTACATTATAGGAAACTACATTTTTTGATGAATTTGACTATCGGAGATCTTAGTTTGGATTAATTCATTATCCGTCTTTTACTGTACCAAAAATGTTATATATTTTTTTCAATAATAATAATGTAAGCAAAAATCAAAAATACTTCCTTTTGGAAAAATTAAAGTATATTTTTAAAATAATTGTCTTATAGGGCATGATGGAAGATTGCAACCTATCTTACATTTCTGGTGAAGACCACATGATGCAGACCGATGATTATCCATCATCGCACGAAGATTACAGGTATATTTTTTAAAAGATTTTCTGTATAAAATGTCGTCTTTTTAATTGTTCCCATAAAACAACTATGTATTTTTTCCAACAATACTTACATGGAGGCCTTGTAGGTACTAATTGATTGTTATGTACGATAATTCATTTTTTTATAGTCGGCCACCGATGATGAACGGATACGGCAGCAGCAGCTCGTCTCATGATGTCAAAGCTGAAGATCTCAGCGCTAACGATGTGCAGGACATCAAACCGAACTTGTACAACCTGAAGAATGAAATGCAGGCTTCTGACTATTCTAACAAAGGTTTGTCCTAAAAACTTAATAAATAGTGACCACAGCATCATCAACATATTTAAAAGTAGAGACAAGAAAAATGCATAAAAAAGTTTTATAAACGGTTAAAAATGCATGCGAACTTAAATAATTGCAAGCTATAACTAGAAAAAAATATTTCCAGGAGAGTATCAAAACTCCAACAAGGAATCGTCCAGCCACCGCTCCAGTGAGGCCAGTCCCTACAACGACTACAATCGCGAGGACAGATACCGTCCATCCATGTCCCACATCAAGGACGAAGCCGAAAACCTTTCGCTCAACGAGCAGAGATCTGACAAATAGATGTCCAGAGGCTGACTTAGACCATGGAAGAGAAGATTTTAATTTGAAAATGAAATTAGCATGGCTTTTAGCAACGACGAGAAGAGTGAGAGACATACATATTCCAATTAAACAAAGTGACTAGTAAAGTGTATAGCGGTATGGTGATTTACGGAAACGAATTTCTTTGCGTAATCAGTAGTGTAGGCTTAGCTGTATCGCAGTATGTAATACGATTACTATTTACGGGTTTAGCTCTACTTCATGTTATTAGATGTGTTCACTGTTGGACTTTTTGTAATGCGATTTAGGTAACCAAATATTATTTCATTTATTTTCGCCCGGTTTTATCGGGAGTTTTTCAAGTATTATAGGTTAATTATGTTCTATTTTACTTTTTTAAGGATATTTAGATTTCTAAGTATTAGATTTAGAAAGAAAGATCAGCATAACCTTATAAGGTCCATATCAATATTTAAAATATATAATCAATACATGTAATTGAATAAGAACAATAAGTAGGAATATCGAGTAAGTTCATATGGTACATAATTTAATACGCCTAGCGTTTTAGTTGGAGTATTTTGCCCATCTACTTAACTTTCAATCTTACTATGTTCGTGATCTCAATATTTTCATCCAATTTAATTTGGCTTAATTTTATCAGCCCAATATATGTTGCTATTTTTTTAATCACATACGTTATTTTTTTAAGAATAGAATTCCAGAGTTAAGTAAATAGAAAAAGAACTCTACTGATTCCTAAAAACACAAGCGCACTTTTGTTAGCTCCGTTGTGTTTTTGGAGTCTAGGGGCGTCAGTTATCACTCACAGTAAGGTGAATAGACTGCACATTTTCCACTTTTTAAATAATAGAGACTGATTTTGATAAAGAATTTTGTCTCTATCAATCTCGGGATTCTCTCTTTCTATTTATTCAACTCTGTGTAATAAGTGCAGTTCTTTTGAGGGTAGTTGAAAATTTATACATTCTCTTAGGTTCTAAACCGTTGATTTATAGGAATTGATTTATGATCTGAAAGATGTTTTATTGTAGTTTTAGCGTGCCATAGGTCATGGTACTAATTGTGATTCTGTGGAATTGTTTTCTAGGATGTAAATATTTGTCATGTTTATCATGCGATGTAAATTGTTTAAGAAATTTAAAGTTTTAGCCTCGTAAGCGTTTACTTATAAATATTGCATATTGAATCGTTCATGTTGTAGAAAATTTAGAATAAAATTAATATCGTAGTAGTAAAATTTTCACTGTATTTCGAGGTACTTTGATCGTTTTGATACATTATTTTACTGTTGTTTATTTGATGATGTTAATTTAATGGTACACTCAGTGACGGATGTGTTTTAGTTTTATATAATTATTTTATAATTTTGTTTTTATTTATTTTATTTTATTTGATCATCATATAAATGCTTATTATTTGCTTCTTAGTTAGACAAGAAAACATTTCACATATAAATGGCTCACTCTAGTATGAATAAATGATAGATAAAAGGTGAAATATAATGCATGAGAATTTTAAGTTAAAATTTTGATCGAAAACCTATTTTACTTAAACTTTACTTAAATAATTTGTGCACTATTGTGCAGAAATTCTACAAGATATGTATACTTAAGGCCTAAATTATAGTACATTTATAACAGGGCACTGTAATCTCTGCCATGGCTTTAAACGGAGATGTACTCAGTCGTAAGAAATAAACATGGTATACCTACATCAATATAGCATACTCATATTTAAGAAGTTGGTTGCTTTCTACCAATAAACAGACTGTAGATTCCCCTTCCATAAAAAACCTACTCTGTAATGTAAAATTCAATCATTGCACATTTCAATTTTGTGTTTATTTCAATCCTAGTTTTTTTTTCTTTTTTACTTTGTCATAGCAGATAATTCTTTTTCTACTTAAATTACCAACTAGATTAAAAAACTAAAACACATTCGTCATAAAAACTGACTCCATAACAAAGAGGGTGGAAATAATCATATCACAATAATTATGTATTTATAGAAATGAATAGTACTAATCAAGTTTCAAATATGCATTTAACTTTTAGAATTACGCACTTTCAATACGAAAGTTTTACTATTGGGTAGTCTTAGCGGGCCCCAGGTCATGTATATGATTTTCGAGCACCGTAGAAGCACAAATGTCTTATATTAATTTATTTTTCATAAACATCCATAATAATTGTTTAAATATGCTTTGAAAAGTTATATTTTTATATATTTTAATATTTTCTTTACGATTGTACTCGTGAAAACGAAATTTTTAACCTTGTTTATACGACTCCTTCCTAGTAATCTTTGCCATCTAATACAATGTAATCTTTTTAATTTATAAGAGACGAACGAGCATGACTCGTGATTGTAAGTGATTACTGCCCTCCATTTTGCGGAATCATACCACTTTCATGTTACATATAGAATTCCCATTTAGTTTGGATTCCCATCCATATATTACTTTCATTTATATCCTCTATAAGTTGAAAGAGATGGCAACTCCTCGGTCATGTATCGGATCCTGAATTTTAGTTGTTCTTATTATATCTTAATTATTATCATCACATTTTTACAACATTTAATCAAGTTTAAAATAAAATAACATCAAGAACAAAAGCCTTAGTGGTCAGATAAGATCTCAAGGGAATGCATCAAATATATATTTAGGCGTCAGATTGAATTGCTAATTTCTACTGGAAAGCTGTATATAAATTGTACTAGTGTTTTCCAAGTAATTACAAGAAAAAAAATAGTCAAAAAAACCAACCAAGATATATTGATTTATATAGCCAAAGTCAAGATGAATATCTCTGTCGTTTGAAATGCATGTTGTTTTATACATTATAGAAGATTTGTAAACGATTTATACCTAACAATACTAGTAGATACTTCGTTCATTTTCAAAACTCGGGTCGCGGGAATATGTAGTTAATATCTGAGGTCAGAAGGTTTATTATGTGTTACTTCGCAAAAAAACATATACGCTTGCTAACAAATTGATGAGCAATTCCGATTTCTTATTTTACATAGTAACTTTTGAAAGTAATAAAGTGTATTTATAGTTTATAAAAAGCAATAGCGTTTACAAGCAATATTTTTCTGTACGTAAATCACTCAATTATCTATTAATATCATAATTATCAAAGTAAGAATATATACAAGAAAATAATTTGGTTTTTTAAAACTTAAAATTAAGATTATACATCTCGTGGTATATAATTTATCTATTTTATTACTTTCGTTAATTACTATGTAATAAAATTGGAAGTCGATTTTATTACAAACAAACTACAAAGATCTTTAACACCTGATAAAAGATAACATTTTCGTCAACTTTCAGGTATGGTCAAACAGTATTTGAGTTTATCTAATGCATCCATTTTTAAATACATGCAAATTATTTATACAAAATAGTTTTAAATGTCGTCTTTCCATGTTATTTGTTCTGTAACTTCTTAATCTCGTTATCAAAATCGGTCTAGCATTATACGATTTTCTCTTACATGTATATTGTATTTCCGTTCTATATCTTCTGTCCGTGTGTAATTCGGCGGCAGTAATCATTTATCGATTGTAAATTAAACTTAATTAGTGTTGTAATAAATCATTACAAGTATACTTTGGATTTTTTAATTATCATACCTTTATACTAGCTGCTGCCCGCTGCTTCGCCCGTGCCAACTTAGATTATTATCAGGACTGATGATAATTAGGTTTATAGCCTTTTTTTTCTTTATTTTTTGTCGCGGGTTCGAATCTCGCTAAGTTAATTTGTGTGAGGAATATACATGTCTGGATGGGTCATTGATACGTATAGCAGATTAAACATAATGAAAATAATAATTAAATTTCAATCATAACATTAAATGAGTTTTTAAGTTATAATAATAATAAGTTAATGAGTTATAAGCTGCGAAATTTTGTTATTTGTACCTAATGATTTTTATCTACTATTGTTAATGTCCATCCAAAAAATGATAAATGGACCCCGGTGATAGTGTTTCAATACATAGGCTGCACTAAAAGTATCGGGAATGGAATATTTCCACTGTTGCTGTCATATTAAAATCTTTTTAATTGAAAACTCCTTGGTTTTAAAAATCGAATACCATTTATTTATTTAAAAAAAGATTCTCGGTCTTGTCACAAGGTCTTGGGAATGGCGGGAAGCATCGGGACGCGCGGTTGTGTTTTTTTGGTTTCCCGTTAATTAATTGTTATTTTGTGTTTTGTCCATTCAGGGTGGTTTTCTATAGTGTTTGTTTTAAAAACTTGATCTTTATATATTGTGATTGGTTGGCGAATCTTATGGAGTACCGTTCTGAAATGGTTTTATTAGTAGGGCTGTTCTGGCGGTTTTCTATAGTTTTTGTTTTAAAAACTTAATCAGTGTAATATATAATGTGATTGTTTGGCGAATATTGGTGGACTGCCATGTGTGGATAGAATCGGGAATGACGGTTGATTGATGGGGGCTAGAGGGGCGAAGCCGCGCTCCTTGGGGTTTCTCGCCATTTCTCCGTATTACAGACCGAATAATTGTATTTTGTATGGCTAATAGCCTAGTAGCTAATGCCTTTAAATGAAAATAATAATAATCACAAGGTCTTGTCAAACTTGTTTAGTCGTTGAGAAAATGGAATTGACTCGAGAAAATTCTAGAGCGATCATTTATTATGACTTTCGAAGTGGTTTAAGGCGGGCCTTTCCCGATAAACGGCATTTTGAATTCTGTTTTATTTAGAAACTAAGCCGATTTAAGTTATGAAAAAAAATATGTTATTTAACACTCCTTCATCAAAATATTTCGGTTGTTCGATACACGATTACTTATATTTTGCTGCATTAAAAAAAATTGCAAAGATAGGTCAAAATTGAGATGAAAAAACCATTTTATTTGAGTAATATCAGGTTCTGTACAATAAAACTTATACCATAATAAACCTTGTAGGAAATGTCGTCGTTGTCGGTCGTCATAATTTTTTTTTTTATAAATCCCTCCCTTCAATTAAATAAATATGTGGTTTCACTCGCTGCCAAAGCGCTCGACGCGGTTTAGAGCTCCATACTTAATTCAGTTCTCAGACAGCCCCGCCTTAACACAAAAACAGTGTGTTGACCGGAAGAATCTGCATTTGGTGATGAAGCCCCATCCAAAACCACAATTTATCGCTGGTTTGCTGAATTCAAACGTGGACGTGTCAAGTTCAGTGATGATCCCCGTCAAGGTCGTCCAAAAACTGCAGTCACCCAAGAAAACGTTGATGGTGTGCGTAAGCTGATTGAGAAAGATCGACATGTGACATACCGCGAAATTCAGGCAACTTTAGACATTGGCATGAGTCAAATACAAATAGTCTTGCATGATCAATTAGGTGTAAAAAAATGTTTTCCCGATGGATACCGCATTTGCTCTGTGAAGAGCAAAAAGCGGCTCGCGTTACTTGGTGCGTCAGAACTCTCGAAAGATTCCACGCAGGATCCTCAAATGCTGTATACAACATCGTATCAGGTGACGAATCCTGGATATACGCGTACGAACCCGAAACAAAAAACCAGTCACGAGTTTGGGTGTTCGAAAATGAGTTAAAGCCAACAAAAATTGTTCGTTCACGGAATGTTGCAAAAAAAATGGTGGCCACGTTTGTCTCCAAAACCGGCCATGTTGTGACTGTTCCTCTTGAGGGACAAAGAACGGTTAATGCAGAATGGTATGCTAGCATTTTTTTGCCACAGGTCGTTTCTGAACTCCGTAAAGAGAACTGCCAACCATCCTCCATCACGACAATGCGAGTTCTCACACCGCGCACAGAACAAAAGAGTTTATAGAGCAAGAAAACATAGAATTATTAGACCATCCGCCGTACAGCCCCGACCTAAGCCCTAATGATTTCTATACCTTCCCTAAAATAAAGAATAAATTGCGTGGTCAGAGATTTTCATCACTGAAAGAAGCTGTGGACGCCTACAAAACGGCCATTTTGGAAACCCCAACTTCCGAATGGAATGGTTGCTTCAATGATTGGTTCCATCGTTTGGAAAAATGTTGTGTCACTTCCTTGATTCCCGAAATTTTCAGTGCCGCCCTCGTATTTTAATAAATAGTTGTTAAAAAAACATAATAAGTCATCAATGTTAATCTGTACAAGTCGAACCTCCGGTTCTTTAAAAGTTCGTGATAGTAAGTGCCTTTTCACACGTGCCGGTTGCCGGGTAGACGGCGCCAGGTATCCGGTAGCGAACTGTATGGGCGTGTATGGAAGTTTTCACACGTACTGGCGTAATTTGCTTACACTTCGCTACCGGATACCCGGCAACCAGCACGTGTGAAAAGGCACTAACTGTATAACGTTTAATATTAAATTAATACTAGAAATGACAGTTTTATGAAACGCTGTGCTATACTCTCAACACGCCGCTCTGTGTCAATTTTGCAAGATAAAATCGTCCTTATATTATGTTAAGTTAACTTAGCGGATTTTTTTATCCATTTTGTTTAGTATATATAAGAAAAAATGTAATCAAAAAATTATATCTACAGCTGTCCGTTGGTTTGTGCACTTTTCGTTGTCTTCTCGTTTTAGAAAAATATGAACAATTAATTGTAATAATTCCTTTTGAATAATACTTCAGTCACTCTAAGAATGAACTATATTTCTTATCATGACTGACCTCTTAACTGTTTTAAAGATATTCACGAAATTCGATAGATTTTCTGGGTTTCTTTCATAAAAATTAACACCATTTTTTTTCTATTTTCAATTGATTTCTTTTTTAGGCAATTATTATTAATTTCAATTCGTAAACACAATGAGCGTGTGAGGCGTGCACTTTTGGATTTTTTCACATTTTTTTTCGATATCATTGATGAACCGTTGGACAATTATATGAAAAGAAATTATTACTACCTGGTATTCTGTTATATAGACATCGACAAAAGGGTTTAGATATAAAACTATAACATAATAGCAGAAATAATATACATAAGCAGTTTTAAGTGATGAAATGTGAACTATGTCCCAATGTAGACGAGGGTTGATTTCGAGGAACCGTACGCAGTAGCAGGGCCTTAAACGCAGCCTAAGCTTACCTTACTCTAAGTTAACAGTTTTAATTTTAGTTTCCATTCATTTATTTGGATAAGCAAACTGGCCGAACCAACTAATGTTCAAAGAAGCTCATTAAAAACGTCAGTCTCGGTGACTAATTACTCTGCTTGTTCTGCTATTCTTTCCGAAACAGCCAGCCCTGTCATTCCCATTGGGCACTCTGGGCAGGTGTCCAGAGCCCCGCGATCCATGGGGCCCCATTATTTCCATCAGTATACGATTTGAGCGATAATTTTAAGAAAGCAAACTATGATTGCTGATAGTGCCCTAATGTTCATTCTTCTGTATTAAAAAGAATAAAATTAAGGCTCACAGATCTCAAAATCGGTGTTTTCGTCGGGCTCCATTATGCTAGTGCCCAGGGCCTCCCATAGGTTAAAGGGGGCGTAGGAAACAGCAAAGCTGTACCACGGGTAGAGGCATGATGGTGTTTCCCTCCTATGGAAAAATCTATACAGATAACTATGATTAAATTGGATAAAATTGGAGTGTCTGTTTGTAATATTAAAATATTAAATAACCGTTTTTTATTGAATGCTTATGGATGTACCTATACACGGTACCAATACCAAAACAGCCTTTTTTACAATTTTTGTTTGTCTGTCTGTCTGTCTGTTTGTTCCGGCTAATCTCTGAAACGGCTGGTGCTGATGCTATAAGGAGTAACTTAGGCTATAAAAATAATTATCATCAATCCGCGTACGACTGTAAATCTAAGTTAACGCGAGCGAAGCTGCGGGCAACAAGTAGTTATAAATAAGTACCTACATACTCTCTTTTTTTCGAGTTTTATCAAGTCATGATTGTATGTAGATATTATGAATGAAACATAACCTGTCTCAAGATGTGAGCGGATGTGAGTCGTCTCGACATAGTAATAATTAAATGGTAATATTAATCATGCACCTCGGAAGTGCGCGTGTGCAGCAAATGTTGACTGACTCATCTCATCACATCAACTCAGTTCTAACTGGACTGAGAGACACATGGAGATACTAACTGAAACTTTCGTGTCTCTTCTACGGACGATTACAATATGCAAATGATGATGATGATGGTGGAAGGGAAGCGCTGTGCCACGCTCCCTGCATGGGTACCACCATCTTCCTCGTTTCTCCCGTGAAAGGATCTCGAAGAGAAGGGCAAGACAGGCAGCGTAAATACTGTCACCGAGACTTAACATCTTGTTTCAGGATAGGCAATATGAATGAGTGGTTTGGACTAGTTCCAGGTAAACTAGTTTATGTTCATGGGCAACGTCTTACTGGGCTTACCATCAGGTGGCACGTTCGCCAGTTTGCCTATTCAAGAACAAGAAAAACATGGGCCTAAATTGAGAAAAATAACTTCTTTTAAATAAAGTAATCTTTATAGGTATTGAATGACGATTATACTTATTGCAACTCTTTCAGATATGGTTGCGATTTTTTTTTGAAATTTCACTCACATAAAGTTTTATAACTACGTTTTTCAGATTTTATTACGGTTTAATAAGTTTATTACACTCCCGACGTTTTTGATACTAAGAAGTAGACGATGTCACAAAGTTATTCTAAGTACCCTAAGATTCATTCGCATTCTTTAAGATTCCTGTTATTTCGTATACTGACATTCGGAGTCGAATGAATCATTGTCGAAATATGAGGAATTGAAAAAGTCGAACTAGCTGTGCTGTGTCTATACAATGTTCATCATTGTATAGACTACAGACGTAGTGCATCTGTACTATACCTAGGTCCCGTGGTAAATTCTCGAAGAACTTGTGTTACGGGTACCAGACAACGGAAAAATATTTAATACTTTTATATTTATACTATACATATATTTAAGATTTTTATTTTTTATTATATAATACACATATTTAATACACATCCATGACACAGGAACACAGATAACTTTTTTGTTCCCTGGCGGGATTCGAACCAACGCGCTAACCACTGAGCCACAGAGGTCGTCTATATATACATAATATATACTTTATATGTCCTATATAGGCACGCTAAATAAATAAATAATAAACATTATTCAATAATCACACCACGTTGACCTAGCCCCGTGGTAAGTTCGTAAGAACTTGTGTTACGGGTAAGTAGGTACTAAGAACGGAAATAAACATTATGCATTTATATAACTAACATACACACATCCATGACCCGGTGCAGACATCATCATACAAATTATCTACTCTTGGCGGATATCGAACCCGCGACCACTGCGTAGTGTCCAGTAGCCTGACCACTCGACCAGCCGACCGCTGTATAAATGTATATACAATGATAATTTTTGAAAATATCTAAACGTGATGCCCATCACGTGACGATCGGCAGATCATTAAACATCTATGCTAATAATACAATTTATATTTAATAAAAACCTATAGCGAATGATGGCATAAAATAAAGAAATGAGTTATAATTTTTGCCGTCACGGCATTCGGGTCGATTTTACTGCCAAGGTGAAGCAATAGCTGCTTAATATCAAAAACTCTTATGTCTAGAATAATGTCTATTCTAAATATAAAATATAGTCTTTTCATGATTATAATAGAACATGATACTGTATGGTTTTTTCATTTCATCAATACGTCGGCTGAAGCGTTTGACTAATGACACGAACAAGTGCGCTCTTGTCGCTAGGGGTTCAATGCATCGATGTCGATGTATCGACGTTTTAATGATTTTTTTAATGGGGCTTTTGGCAGCTTTTGAAACTGCATCGATACAGTAGGTGAGCAGAAGGCTCATAACAAATTAAGTAGTAGAAAAACGAATGGAGTATGCGTAGGGATAAAAATGCCTAGACCAGCCGTAAATAAAGAGTCTGAACTCTCAGCCAAACGTCTCATATAAGAAATATACTTATACGCCAAATCGTAAAAATTTAGTCAATGTCATTTGCAATATTTTGTGAAATATCAATTCGCGTGACTTGGATAGACTCAAATACCGTAACGGCATGACGCTGTTATGTCGTGATGCCCCCACGCGACGCCGCCGCTCTCGAATTCTTTTGTTTGTTATTAAGTTTGTAATTGTTTATAATTAAGAATTCTAATATTAAAATAGAACTTTTAAAAATGCCGGGCGTCTAGGCCATATTTTTTTTGTGTCCTACTAAAAGAAAACTTTGCGAAGATCATTTACAAAACAATAAGTGTACGAAAAAAAAATGTTACACCAAAACTATTATTCACTAGCAGTGCCCTGCGGTTCCACTCGCGAAGGTACTTCCCATTCCCGTGGGAGTACAGGCATTAATTATATTCTATGTGTTATTCTGATGTATGAACTATTATTGTAAAGTTTATTAAATTCATTAAATTCAATTCAATAATTGCGTAAAAGAGAGAAACGTCCATACATACAAACTATCGCATTTATAATATTAGTAGGATTATCGACAAATCCCATCCCTCCGCCATTGACATGTGGGTCCTTAATCATATCTCGTACGTAACTACAAAACCACTGAACCGACAAAAAAATCTAAAATAACTGTGTTTTTAATCCCGATCTGGTTACTGAACTCTGGCGATCGAAAAAAAACAAACTTTTTTCGAGCACATGTCTTTGAGCGGGTTAATTTTTTTTACTAAAAGTGTCATTTTGATTCGAAATGGAAAGTTAGGGGTTAATTTAGTATTCCCGAACGTGTTGGTTTTTTTAATAGAAGTGAGTAATGTGGAGACATGTGTCTGTGATTAGGTTTTGTCATGCGACACACGTGAGAGCGGGTTTTTTGTTTTAATTCTGTTTATTTGGGAAATATTTTTGTCTTAGTTGTTGATAAGGATTTTGATTGTATTACAACTTTTGACGTGACAATATCTTATAATTCGATGAAGCCGGCTGCAAGCTCGCTGTGAGGCGTTCCATTTTCTTATGACGTGGTCACGTTCAACTATCGTCAGTAAACCGACTTTACAGACAACCGATTTTTAAATTCATATTAATATTAACAAAAAATACCTGTAAATATAATAAATATTTGATTGAATTGTGGTTTACTAAGTATCTACAGTATTGATGTTACGGGTTTTACAGCCTTTACAGAAAAAAGAAAAAATCTGAAAAAGCAGTTTCTTCATCATCATAATCATCATCAGGTGCCGTCTTCATAACGAAGTTCGGAGGTCAGTTGGCAAAATTTTCTGCGATCTCATGCGGCTTCCTTCAGTTGCGTGTAGCTGTGTAGTTGTGTTCTTCATAATTCATATTAAGTCAATATAAGTTTCATCGCGTGTTTCTTAACGTACATCATGGAGACTTAAAATATTACCTACCGTGATACCTGAGCCATCTGCTACTTGTCTTGAAATATACACAAATGATTATGATTAATTTGTAATTAGTTTTTTTTTTTACAGAAGAGGGGGTAAAGTCGTAAATAGATGATTATGGACTTAATGTTAGTTGGATCGACGAACTGGCATTCAGGCTACCTGATGCTAAGTGATCAACATCATCAATAGGCATCGAGCATATAACCGGATAGAGTAGTAATATGAGCCATACAATTCCGAAACTGGTCAGTGATTTGTCACTGACGTAATAGCAATTCCACTAATCAGTGATCTGTATGTACGTCCCATCGAGCATTCATCAATGGCCATCAGCCGCCCAATCATAGCGCAGAACCGGCTCAGCGTCGCAACACAAATTTGGTGGAATTTATTTTCATACAAAATACATTTTTTTTTCTTTACCGCCGGCAAATGCTCTGAGGCATTCCACTGGGGAGTGGGTCTCCCCACGCGCCCGAAAGCTGGTAAGTAAATGCAGCTCTACCCACTAAAACCCGGCGAGTGCCACCAATGCCGCCTTTGGTAAGGTGCCCCGGATCTGTTGAGCTAACAGGGCTCCTCGACGGCTAGTCAGTCCCTTAGGGGACCAACGCCACCTCCACAGAGGGGTTGTCCCGCACTATAGAACAACCCTCACCAACGTCGGGACAGTACAATGGGATGAGGTTGCCGTTCTCACCCCTTGCCCCCTGCTCTTTTGTCCCCTCTTCTTATAAGAGGGGTACAAAGAACCCCCTTGGCTCAATAAGCTTCGCCCAAAATGCTGGGCACATCTTAGGGTACTGAGCCCACCGCCACGTCAAGGCCTGAACCATGGTGGGGTCATACAAAATAATTAACCCCCTATTCCGGTTATATGTTCGATGTTAATAGGTAATGGTCAAGTCGGAGTCATATAACTAGTCCGTGTAGACCCGACACGGTAAATATCCGAGCCATAATAGTTTCTGTACAGACATCAATTTCAGAGCACGGCAAAGAAGTTTCTTCTTTCGGTGCATTAGTAGCGAACATCCATATTCTTTTTTTATATTGCAGGGAAATCCTTTATGGATGTAGCCAGTATCTCCAGGTAGATCCTGACCCAATGTGGGACTTGGGTCAAGGTCAAAAAGAGAGTGCCCTATACTAAACTCAAACCAGCACGAGCGCCTTCAGACCTTTTTGAGGATCCCGGATCTGCAGGCAACAGGATCACCTCAGCGACAAAGGTTTTTTTTTTTTTTTATGTTAGTTGGATAGGCAAACTGGCAAACGTACCACCTGATGTTAAGTGGTCGACGTCGCCCATGAACATAAACAAGTAGACCTGGAACGAGCCCAGCCAACTCATTTATGTGTTGCCTATCCTGAGACATAAGATTTTAAGTCTCGGTGCCAGTAATTACACTGCCTGTCTTGCCCTTCTCTCCGAAACACAGCAAAGCTGTTTCACGGGAGAATATGAGCAAGATGGTGGTACCCATGCAGCCGGGAGCGCGGCACAGCGCTTCCCTCCCACAGGTCAGACTACTCCTTATTAGGGAGGACTGCCCGGCCGCTACTAAGCAGTCCTGTGCAGGAACCCAAACGGGTTCGATCCTACTAGTATACTTTTGAGTCATTTTAAATTCGGACTGAGGTATTGAAGCCGTACACGCCCAGTCAGTTACTTTATATAATAAATAAATAGCAATCGGAATCACAGGATAACTATGATCATATTAAATATACTAAAATATTATCAAGCACTTCAAATAGTGCAGCCGATAAAAAGCATTGGATAAAAAACAAACATCTAGCGTTCAAAGAAAGTTTATTTATAGGGTTTTTTTTCCATGTGCGCCGTGCGTCGTGTGGCACAATTACTTTACATTATAATATTTATTTCTGTACTACACATCTGCGCGTGCGCAGCCCATAATGATAGCGTCGCCTACCAACCAGCGGGTCGGATTCAATAGAAATAGTATTGGTAAAAGTTCATCATTATCATCAGCCTCTATCTACTTTACCATTACTTAATGGCCGAAGAATACTTCGTCTACCTAAACGTGGCCTCCACTCTTGAACCTTATTGGCCCATCGGCCATCCGTTCTCCTGAGTGTGTGACCAGCCCACTGCCACTTCAACGAGCTTATTCTTTGTGTGATATCGGTAAAAGTTAATTAGTCATAAATATATCTATAAAAATAAGAATAACTCATTGACTTCTTAGTGATGCCATTGGTAGTTTATCCGTCTTAACTTAATTGATATAATAAAAAAAACCCAACCAGTCACAGGGACTGCCGATAGAAGTGAAAACAAAACAATTGAATTTAAATACCTATAATAATTGACGATTGGTTATGTAAACAAATATAGCATAATCTTATATTAATAAATCTAACGTCAAATAACGTCTCATAACGGTGTCGCGAATCTATTTTATCTCGTCTAAAAGTATGCGTACCGCGCCTAAAGGAGTTTTCACTTCAAAAAATATATGTAGAGTCAAGTCTCTGGTTTAGTGGTAAAGTGACTACTTATAATTCTGAGAGGACACAAATTATCAGAAATACGAAGAGTCAAATTACTCATCTGATTTAAAAAATCTTTCAGTAGTTGCGTAATGCGTGCTACGTTATCGCTAAGGGACAAAGGCATATATAATAATAATAATCATCTAAATAGTAATATTTCACGGGTAAATCTTATATCTTTAAATGAGCAATTCTTGTATATATATATATATATATATAATTGGAATCTCGGAATCGGCTCCAATGATTTTCATGAAATTTAGTATATAGGGGGTTTCAGGGGCGATAAATCGATCTAGCTAGGAATCATTTTTAGAAAATGTCATTTTATTAAAAAAAAAAAAATACCGAGCAAAGCTCGGTCATCCAGGTACTATAATATTACGCGGTAAAGGAGACGGTCCATTTCTGGTCTGGTCTTGTACAGTATACCATAAATAGAGAAAAAATACATAGATTTCATTAAAATTAAAATTAGTTAGTTTAAGAAACTAATTTACAAGCAAAAAATTAAAATCTTTTTCAAGTTTTTTAACTTGCTGGCAATTGTTAATGAAGATGGCGCCCTTCAGACGGATAATTATTACCTACTTACTAAATGTCATTTCTGACAAATGACAAACCAGATGATGACAGATGCCTATCCATAGACATAATATAGAAGCAGTCCTTCTACCTACGAAAAAAATGGTGTATACCTACAACTCAAATCGGCACTTAACATGGCTACCATTGCTAGGGTTTTGACAGCAAAACCACAAACAATATAGAGAATACTACTGTGAAAAGGGCACTCAAGATGGCGGATTAGGCACTCACTTACAACTGTAAGTTTAAAGAAAGGGGCATCTCCTTTTATTTCCTAACTTCATGTGCCTATCGAACAATGACATAATTCCTTACATTTGACAGATAACGCCAAAGAATAAACACCATAGGATAGGCCATTGTTTTATACACGTAGTGTTGCAAATCTTGGAAACATTGAATTATTCTACCGCTGATATTGAGATGAATTGATGGATATAAACAAATCAAAACTGTTTCAATATTTTCTTTCTTGAGATGAAAGAATTTTTACGTGTACAAAAGTAGACCAACGTCCCATACAATTTTGGACCGTCTCCTTTGGTTATTAATCCTTGTTTCTCCCGTGAAACAGCTTTGCTGTGTTTCGGAAAGAAGGCAGTGTAATTACTGGCACCAAGACTTAACATCTTATGTCTCAGGATAGGCAACACATAAATGAGTTGCCTGGGCTAGTACCAGGCATACTAGTTTTTGTTCATGGGCGACATCGACCACTTACCATCAGGTGGTACGTTTGCCAGTTTGCCTATCCAACTAACATAAAAAAAAAAAAAAAATTAAATATAACCCGAAACCGAACCTTGGATGATATAAGCTTAATTGCTGTACAAGCCAATTTGGTCGTAGTAATGTATAAGACTAATGCGTGTATAGCGTATATATAACATTTAATGTTAGATATTTCAAAAGTATACAAAAATTCAAAAGCGGCCCCTCAGTTGAGAATGCACGACGTGCGAGTGTGTTAATTTGGTGTACCACCGCGATGATCAGTGCCTCTCAAACTTTTTAAACTTTTTCTATTATTAAAACTCTATAATTTCATTGACGTTTCTTGGTAACTTCCGTAAATATTTTTAACAATTTTCCATAGATCTACTTTTAACTATAGACTAATTTTTGATAATAGTTGTACCTCAGACATGAGACAAATTAATACAATTAGACAAAGACGAGATAAATATAATTTATTACAAAAGAAACTGGATAAATCGGTAATGGATCTCCGATAAAAATACGCACGTAGTTTATTAACGCAATCATGATATTGGTATCCACGCGGGTTTAACTAATGTAAAAATTTGGTTTCTGTCAGTAGTTAAGTTTAATTAAGAGGTAGTGCCATGTTGCATTGTAGCCAAACTGGGCCAGCACGGCCACGGTCGTACCTCTCGCTCACATAACACCGGCGTTTCATGCGGTTTGTGAGTTTCCGGTGGCCGATTGGAGGAATAGGGAAAAGGAGGGCGGCGCATCTGCGTGGCCTCTGGTTGTGCAGATGTGTGTGGGCGTCGGCGCCGTGAAGCTTCGACTGCTTGTTTGCCCCCTAATTACATAAAAAAAGGGTTGCTGATTTGATCTACTTAATTAAGACTAGCTTGAAAAGTAGCAATTATGAGATACTTTTATTGTAATTAAATTATACGGAAATAATATTACTTATAATATTAAACATTTTCAAGAACCTTTACTTCAATTTATAAAAATAATGCTCTTTATTAGACTCTTCTTAGACTTACGGTCAAATGATACTGTATAATTTACCTAATTATAGGTCCTGATCTGTAATCATTACGTAATATTAATAATAATCGACCAAAGTTTGAGAGGCGCTGTGGAGCGACAAGTGCAAGCCTTTCTCATATCGGCCCAGATACTAACAATACTTAATAATAACATCCATCATTTACAATATTATCTCATTGTATATGAAATTAATATACAAACGGTCTTCCAAACTATTTTTATATGAACATTATTCTTTTGAGTTTGTTTCAAGTTTGCGATACTTTTAGCGGAATATTGGTTTTGAAATGCAAAAAAGCTACCTACTAAGCTATTTTCAATACTTAACGGTCTGAGAAGTCACATAACATATTAATCCATTTGATAGAAAATACCAATTAGTGATTTGTTTTTCAGGTGTGATAAATGAATGTATTGTTAATGATTAATCATTAATTGTAATTATTAATCATTTTCAACATACTTAAAGATATAATCATTGAAAATATCGGTCTTGTTGTCTTATTCGTTGATTTCAGTGAACAAATTATTGCTTTTAGAATATATTAGAATAGAATTTTATT
The DNA here is from genome assembly GCA_963853865.1 of Helleia helle. Taxonomy (NCBI): domain Eukaryota; kingdom Metazoa; phylum Arthropoda; class Insecta; order Lepidoptera; family Lycaenidae; genus Helleia; species Helleia helle. The sequence continues at coordinate 9,723,301 of OY971434.1, forward strand.
CAGTAACTCATGCAAGTGACTGCAGTACAGATAAACATTATTACATTAGAAGTTAATATATTTACATAGCAGTGTGAGATAAAGAAAAAAAAATAAACAAAAGGAAAAGAATAATAATAATAATACATAAAATCGGAGACAAATCACGTACAAACAACAAAACTCCAAAATAAATAATTTTTTGATTAGTTTCTTTTTCTCCTTTTATCTTTTTTAGATTATTAATTTATACTCATATATTTCTTATAGATATAATATGATCTTACAAAAATTTTACGCATTATAAACTAAACAAAAACATGTTACAACTTTCGGAAACTTTTGTGAAACTCTTGTGAATACCAAAGACTCACTCACTCTGACATTGGCAAATCCTAGCGGGAGCCATTATACAAGAAGAAGAAAAACTCTTGTGAAATGAAAACATACACAAAAAAAAACTTTATAGCATAAAAAAGTTGTGTGAGTCTGTAGTAATCACAAAAAACTGAGATATAAGATAGTGAAACTCGAATGGAAAGTTATGAAATGATAATGACCCTATATAAAAAACAAAAAATAACAGTGCTAGCATCTGCAAAGCAGTGCAATGCGAGGAGCACTGAAAGGATATAACTCGGCATATGTTGGAGGACACCAACACCGATTTTCAGTTACATCCAGATTGAGAAGGAAAGAGGGAGGGAATGCGAAGCCCAGTTAAATAGATAACCAATTAACTAAATTAACTACCTAAAAAACAGTAACATATATAATTATTAAAGTAACATTATAATAATAGCCATCAAAGAACTTGTGAAGTAAAGATTAAAATAAAATATAGATACATTAATAAAAATAGATAGTCCCGAATAGAATTGAATTTTACACTTTAATTTTCGGGATTGGGATAAGGAAAATGTATTCCAACTATGTGTATATTTTGGGACTTTTTTATTTGATATAGTTTGTTTTTAGGCGAGTTTTGAGGAGTGTATAATGTTATGTTATGATTTTTGTCTTTTAATAATTAACTTATTTCATGGGTACGTCTTGGATGCGAGTGGAGATCGGTCGTCTTAGCGTTCATTGAAGGAGGCCTATGTTCGGCAGTGGACGGATAGGAGCTGATGATGAAGATGATGGTACACATCATCATTATAAATAATAATAATATCTATGGACGCTTTTACACCACGTCAATCTGGTCCCGTGGTAAGTTCTCGAAGAACATATTGTGTTACGGGTACCAGACAACGGAAATATATTTAATACTTTTATACTATACATAATATATTTAAGATTTTTATCATATTATACCGTAGTATTATACACATATTTAATACACATCCATGACCCAGGAACACAGAAAAAAATATTGTTACCTGGCGGGATTCGAACCCGCAACCTCCTTGAGCGCCAACGCGCTTACCACTGAGCCACAGAGGTCTTCGATGTGTTTCTATCCTTGTTGTTTAGTATCCTTGAATTCTATATTATGTGCCAATATTTAGTTTAAATTAAGGGAGATACTAGTAGGTCTCTAGAGGTATCCACCAACATTCAGCATTGGAAGGGTCATCATCATCATCATGCATCCATCCATCCCCTATCCCATAGGCATTCCTCAATGAACGCCTTTTTTTTGTCTTTAACGCCGGGAAATGCTCCCGCGGGGTAGTGGGTCTCCCCACGCCGGTATGTGGGACTCGCTGCGCCCGACAGCTGGTAAGTGGACGCAGCTCTACCCACTAAAATCCGGCGAGTGCCACCAATGCCGCCTTTGGTGAGGTGCCCCGGATCTAGTAAACAAACAGGGCACCTCGACGGCTAGTCCCGCAAGGGACCGACGCCACCTCCACAGAGGAGTTGTCCCGCACCACAGAACAACCCCTCCCAACGTCGGGACAGTACAATGGGGTGAGGTTCCCATCCTCTCCCCTTGCTCTCTGCACTTTTGCCCCCTCTTCTTATAAGAGGGTACAAAGAGACCCCTCGGCTCAATTAACTTCGCCCAAAGTGCAGCGACTCACCCTAGGCTACTGAGCCCCACCGCCACGTCAAGGCCTGAACCATGGTGGGGCTCTCAATGAACGCCTAGACCGATCCCTCGCCACATACTGGATGGGTAAGGACTGATAATTTTTGCTATAATAATGCTGAGAAGCAGTAGGTACTAGATACACCTAATATGGTCTATCACTGATATCTGTATCCAGAGGACGGAGCCATGCCATACAACCATAACGTTTAAAAGAGATGAGACGTTTACAGGAGATGTGAGACTGATAAGACGTGAGACGGTGATGAGATGTAATGTAGAGAACCGTTAAATCATATCGACGAGCGGTCACACGTGTCGCGCAAGTGCTCCGCCGTAATAAAATACCACGACATGCGCTCACCTCACACTAGACGGCCGGCATCGCTATACTAGGAATTAGCTCTCTTCTATTCTATCTAATATCATTTTATTCTTTTTTTTATAATATCTATGGACGCTTTTAGACCATGTCAATCTGGTCCCGTGGTAAGTTCTCGAAGAGCTTGTGTAACGGGTATCAGACAACGGAAATATATTTAATACTTTTATACTATACATATATTTAAGATTTTTATCATATAATACATATCCATGATCCAGGAACACAGAAAACTTTTTTTGTTCCCTGGCAGGATTCGAACCCTCTACCTCCGGATTGAGCGCCAACGCGCTAACCATTGAACCACAGAAGTCGTCAAACATAATTCTTAATATAATCTTTAAAAAACAGCGATTCTATTAAACAAATTGCTTACACAAAATTGAGAAAGAATAGAACTCTATATGGTGTGTAAAATACTTATATTCGAAGTGGATGATCCTTAATAATAAAAAAATAGGACTTTGATTTTCATTTTTCGATTTTTTTTATAGCATAGGAGGGCAAACGAGCAGTCGAAGCCTTTTGGCGACTCTCGACGCCCAGCTCTCAGCTCAGCCTCTCAGCTCTGCTTTTTCCTATCCCCCCCCCCCCTCCACCCCCAATGGGCCACCGAAAACTTACGAACCATTTGAAACGCGTCAGTATAGCTATCACTTGACGCCAGTGTTGTCTTTTATTAACTCTCTTAATAATAATACTTCGATGTGTATTAGTATAATTTTCTTTATGCTGGAAGTTAAAAAAAACTTATGTTTACACTTATTATTGACTATAAAGTTGACTGTAATGTTTTTGCAAACTTTTTTTACTTTTAAAACATCAGAAAACCGGCCTGCAGAAATCTTTTTCATTTGAAAAAGGTATCAGAAAACAATATCGTTTTCAAATTTGCCGCCCCAAAAAATCTGCAGCCCTAGGCTTCAGTGAACTCAGCCCGCTGGTAAATCCGCCACTGTTAATTCGTTAATGCCAAATTTATTTTACACATTTTTTAACCACAAGCACATTAATCCACAACTATTATTCTTCTTTTTCGTTACTTTGACAGAGCGGTCGTGGTCGATACTTCAGCAGCATCGGTGTTGGTGACCCTCACAATACGACGCCATTACTCTCTTGAATCTGCTTTTTGAGCACACATGTAAAGGTTCTTTTGTGATGGTTTTCGGTCCATATTTTCAGTGCCTGCCGCGTGCACGAGTCTACCCTCGACTCTACCCTCGACAATCAGACGCTTGATGGAGGTTTCACTTCGGCGAGACACGTGTCCGAAAAAAATGAGTGTATACTCATTTTTTCTTCAACTTCGTGCAACTCGTATGAGTTGCACGAAGGAAGACAAACGGCCTGTCAGCCTGTGGCCGGTGTCAGCTAAATTAAATAGGTACAGCAACAAATACGTCACCGTCGTCCATCTCCGGTGTCGTATTTGTGCTGTAGGTTATGTAGGCTGACACCGACTCCAAAAGTAACATTAATGACGTGATAAACACAAAAAATGTACATTAGTAGGAAGTATAAGATGATTATTAGTTGTAGACAAAAATTAAAGAAACTCGATTATTTTATTACTTTTTAGTTATTTTATTTTTTGAAGTCGGTTATAATTTTTGTTTAAAATTTTTCATTTCTTAATTTTTTGTGATTCATTAAAGAATGACATACAGAGATAGGCATTATGGCATACTGCTGACTGACGCTGCTGCAGACCTGTAATGGCACGTATCACCTATATGGGTGCAAAGTTCTCATCAGTATAAATTAATTAAGTCCAATCACAAGGTAGCTACTGTAAACTATTTAGGAGTTCCCTTAACTGAGCTTCGTCTTCATCGTCAGACCCCTAATCACAGTCACAACCCATCTAGGTATAAAGTTCTCATAAATACAAATTAATCAAGCCCAAACACAAGGTTACTCAAGTAAATCGTCGAGGAGTTCCCTCGACTGTCTTCCAGCTCCAGCATCAGATCGACTTTAGACCTTCATTAAATTGCAGTGCTTTAAAATGCTTATGCAAAGTTAAGTTAACTATTGCAATACTTAAGCGCACTAGTCGCTCTTACAAATTTGAAAGTTCCCTTCGATTTCTCTGGGATGCCATCATCAGATCCTGGTTTCCTTATCATGGGACCATTTGGCAAGTATACCCTTTCAGACAAAAAAATAATTTTGAAAATCGGTCCACAATTGACGGAGAAATCGGTGTACATACATTAAAAAAAAATACCCGCCGAATTGAGAACCTCCTCCTTTTTGTTGAAGTCGGTTAAAAAATATATACCGATATTAATTGATAGGTTATTTGACTTACTTTCTCGGTTCCATTTGTTGTGAATAGACCATGTGTGTTATTGTCGTTGTACGTGCACTTTTAGTCTTTCTCCTCTTATTATATGCAACATGCGCATTATTAGTAAGTTATAATAATAATAGTTATAATCATTATCATATTTAGTTTGTTTTAGTATGAGTAAAATGTATGTTTATAAGATAACTTAATAGTCTTATATAGATCTAAGAAATGGACTTTGTACGAATTTGGCTGATCAAGGCATTTTCGATGGAAACTGTGGAATGGAATACATAAATATGCGTTAGCTACCCCATGGATGTAAAACTTACTAAATTTAATAGAATCAAAGTGCTAATATTATGTCCATACACTGACTCCAGTAGATTAAGCTTTTTTTAATATTTTTTTATATCTATGGACACTTTCACACCACGCCAATCTGGTCCCGTGGTAAGTTCTCGAAGAACTTGTGTTACGGGTACCAGACAACGGAAAAAATATATTTAATACTTTTATACTATACATATATTTAAGATTTTTATTATATAATACACAATATATTTAATATTTTATGCTATTGCATGTTTTTATTATTTTGCAGCTTAATCTACTTATACTTCCTACTGCTAGCCACGAACCCCTATCTCAAAATCGGAAGAGGTGAATCTATGCTGCCCTAATACGGCCGATCGAGCTGTAGACGGCCAAGATTTTTTCCATCTGTGCTTTTCGTATTCAATGAACGTCAAAACTACATATTCTGCTTTTAACAGCTTGGACAGGCATGGAGAACCTATCACTCGTATTCTATAAGCAGAATTATGATAATAATATATAAGAGGTGAAACTTGCAATAAAATATTACACGTGGAAACATTATTTACACGATTACCCGATCGTCAATATTTTAGATAACAACATTGTATGTGTGCAACACAGTGGCCTCGGGTCATGGATCTAGAATATAATTATATGTGTATATAACGACAGTCTGCGTCTTAGTCACTGGGGAAGATAGTCCCTGACCTGTTAGTATGGGAGGACAGCATCTGGTACCAAGATATAAGTATTGTGTACTAGGGCATGTATTCTGATGAATGTGTAAGGACTCCCCTTCAGATTTAAGACTTGGAGGATATTTTGGCACCAGGTATGAAAGTAAAAAATGGGTGGTATCAATAAACTCTAAAGACAAAGTTTCATTTTCTGTGTCGTGATTTCTCCCTTTTTTCCTACTAATAGGTACTTATTATAAATGCGAAAGTTTCTAAGAATATATGGATGTATGTTTGTTACTCTTTCACGCAAAAAATACTGAATGAATTTTAATGAAACTTTACAATAACATAATATCTTATACATCAGAATAACATACAGGATATAATTTATAACACGGAAACGGGAAGTACGCGGGTGAAACCGCGGGCGCTGCAAGTTTAGTAATAAAAAGTGACGAAAAATAATAATATTCTGTGTACTTTTATTGGTCTTACTTAATTTATAATGACACTAAAAAGGCGAAACTAAAAAGGAGAATTTCATTAGCTAGTATTTAAAATTTTAGAACTCGTTTCTCATCAAAAACTGCCTATTTAACGACGTCGAAAACGTGTTTAAGTCACAGAAAAAACTAAGTGACTTCACTATTACCCATAAACGATAATAAAACCCGTAGAAACTTCAAATAAACCCCAATATTAATATTTCATTGCCATCGTCACAAAAACTAAAAAAAAACACATGTCAAAGTGACATTAGGATGAAGACGTAACGATGTTAACAGATAAAAAAACATGAGAAAACCTTTATAAAGATGTTTTTGTCATCGCTCACCGCAAAATATTTTTTTTAATGTCTTTCAGTCAGTAAAATTTTGTAGCAGCTACGTCAATCACATTAACCTGTGTAGAGGGGTTCAGGAACGATATAATTAACCAATATTTCAAAAGCAATTAGCAATGTTGGAGCCAATTTTGGTTGAAATGGTCTATTACATTCTATGATTAAATGTGTTGGTATTTTAAAGGGATATTATTTTGGATTTATACGAACTTGAAAAGTTATTTCTCTTTATAAATCACCTATATTTTTTTAACGGCCAAAGAACACGTTCGATTTTTTAATTATTTTGAATATGAATCATCATCATCAGCATCAGCCTTTATCCGTCCACTGCTGAACAGGCATCCCTCAATGAACGCCAAGACGGTTGATCCCTTGCCCCTCGCATCCATCACTGATCGGTCACCGCTCGGAGATCGTCTTTCCATCATAGCCGACCAACACTTCGTCTACTTAACTACCTATTGAATACATTAAAAAAAATTGTATATCAGAATTTTATTTCCAAAATATCCTGTTCATCCATTTCTCCGTGTAAAGTTGAATATAGTAAGATAATTTAGGTAGTGCTGTTCCAATATTCCACTCTAAAATTATGCTCTTGCGTATGCATTCCTTCATATTTTTCAGGATTATTACACTTGAGTATTGTGTCTCAGAGTAGTAGTAAGGTGACACAAAAATAGACACAGTTATTGCGTGTTCCGAAGGACGAATACAAATTTGTTTTAGTCTTTCTATGCTTCTATTCTGTCGGCTCTTGAATAAAATATTGAGCCTATTTTACTTATCCTTTCTCTCTGTGTTGGTTTCTTTGTTTCTTTTATATAATTTTACGCAAGAAATTTTTCATACATGGTTAAAAACCCAAAATAATTATGTACGTCTAAAACAATTTGAAAAGATCATGACTTCATGATGATTTTATTATTTATTTCTTCCTTCCAAAATGATATGTTGAAGTTACAAAAATGGTTCGTCATGTTGGAAGGAACAGCATTACGAACCATATCGTTTATACATATTATTATTACAGTAGGTATGTGGCCCATCAATCAATCAATCCGTTTTTATATAAGTATAAAAATGGATTGATTGATTGAAGGGCCAGGCCAGGGGCGAGGATGGGAATCTCTCCCCATTGTACTGTCCCGACGTTGGAAGGAGTTGTTCTGTGGTGCGGGGCAACCCCTCTGTGAAGGTGGCGTCGGTCCCTTGAGGGACTGACTAGCCGTCGAGGTGCCCTGTTTGCTCAACAGATCGGGGGCACCTCATAAAAGGTGGCATTGGTGGCACTCGCCGGGTTTTAGTGGGTGGAGCTGCGTACCACCTTTCGAGCGCAGCGAGTCCCACATACCCCTCTGGGGAGACCCATTCCCCCGCGGGATGCCTCAGAGCATTTCCCGGCGAAAAAGAAAAAAACTTTCACTTAGATCCCCATATATAACAAGTATTTGTAAAACATCATACTATCTATAGACAATAGATATAGTAGATAAGCTGCATAAGTGATCTGGTGGATGGGATACCCCATGGTTAGTGGTCAGCGTCGCCCAAGAACATAAAGAGTTTATCTGAACCAGGCCAGGCAACTCATGCATGTTGCCTATTCTGACACGCATACGATGGTAAGAATGGTGTCAATCATTACAATTTTCAGCGCCTGTCCTCTTGCTTTTCCCGAAACACAGCAAAGCTGTTCCACGTAAGAAATAGGCAAGATGGATTCATGCAGACGGGCGAGCGGTTCATCGCATCCTTTCCACCGGTATAGACTTATACTAAAATTTAACATTGATATAAAATACTATTTAATTATAGCGTTACTTCTCTGCTTATGATAAAACTAACAGAATTGATAGCCATGCTGATAGTACCTAGATGAGTGTTTCCAAAAATACCTAGCTAGAACACTTACAGACATATTATTATACGAAGCGAACTGAGACAGAATTACATCAACATTAATTTAAATCAAACAATGTTATCCTAAATAGACCCTGTCCGCATCCTTATATAGTAAAAAAAAAGATTCCGACGAATTGAGAACCTCCTCCTTTTTGAAGTCGGTTAAAAATCAACGACACGAAGGTACCCGAAAGTGTCAAATTAGTTTTCAAAAATATTTACATTACTGTAAAGTGTGTGAATAGCAAAAACTCAATGAAATGTGTGATGTAAAAACTATTAGACATTTTATTATTGGCGCCAAAAGATTGTAAAGATGGACGTTTTTATCATGGTTCACCTTACGAAAATTTTAAACGAATTAAGACTTTATATAAACTGAATAAGAAGTACATTTCATTTCTATGGCGCTTTAAGGAGATATTTATAATGGTTCACAGCACATGTGTAGTTTTAGTTTTTTGCTATCCCAGTAGCTCCCGTGTTATTCCCAATTGATATTCCAATCAGTGTGGACCTGTTCCAACCCTTTGTGCGTGCCACAGATTAAGTCAAGTGTCAAACTGACATCGCGCCATTTTTGTGACGTTAGGTGTGAACTTTTACAACCTCTTCACATTAAGTGGTAAGTGGTTTTGCCAACTTAATATTAATTTTAGGATATGTTTTATTTATTATAATATATCAATGACGTAAGTTAAAAAATAACCTTAAATAAAAAAAGTCTCTTAAGGCAAGGTTTTTTAAACTTATATAAATTAATTAAAATTTTATATTAGTTAAGTAATCAATGGTAATCATTAATGGAAAAAACAATTGCACATAAAAAACATAGCTGGCACAAAAGTTGAGTCAATATTTAAGGATTATTATAAAACCGTAAATTACCCTAAAAACAATAAAGTCATAATTATTTTATGCAAATTTCCACGCTTTATTCATTGCTTAGGAGATTTGTTTCATTACTTTTAAGAGATTTTATTTTAATGCAGTAAATTTCGTAAAATATGTATCAAATCGAAATCTGTAAAAAGTACTTTCATTGAAAATTTAAATAAAGACGACCTCTGTGGCTCAATGGTTAACGCGTTGGCGCTCAAGCCGGAGGTTGCGGATTCGAATCCCACCCGGGAACAAAAAGTTTTCTGTGTTCTTGGGTCATGAATGTGTATTATATAATAAAAATCTTAAATATATGTAAAGTATAAAAGTATTAAATATATTTCCGTTGTCTGGTACCCGTAACACAAGTTCTTCAAGAACTTACCACGGGACCAGATTGACGTGGTGTAAAAAGCGTCCATAGATATTATTATTATTATTTTCGTTTATTGTAACATACTTACCTACAATCATGCAAAATGTTATTTTTCTTTTCTATTATGCACGTACTACATAATATTAGTTTAAAAGTATATAAAATTACCCGCTTAGAAACACGTAAAACTCTATACGTATTATATATAAAATTCTTAATATACTTTTGAAATTTTTATGTGTTACTTTCAAATAGTGAATTTTATGAAACCGATAAAAAAGGTAACAACCTATCTCATTAAATAATATTTAGGTATACCATACAATTGCGAAAGTAAATACATGAGCATGCGTTGAATTCCGAAAATAATAAAAACTTATTTTTAACATTTGAAGTCCATGCGAGCGGATCTAGCCTCTTAATTTCATAAAATAATTAAAAGTCAATTTACTAAACGCTGAAGTCTATTTTAAATTCAAAAGTAGCACGTAACGGTGACGTTGTACACTTCCTCACAATATGTAAGGTGGCCATGTTTAAACACGTGTTGCGAAATGTGTAATAACAATAGTAATTAAATTTATAATTCGCAGATGCGCAGGCCACGCGAGATGGTGCCCGGAGAAAGTTTATTTTTGTAATAATAGCAAAACCATATGCGGCAAACCGACCACGCCACATGTCAATTAATTGCACCTAATCTTTGGGATTACTGACCTCTGATAGGCAAATGAACTTAGCAATGGCTGAATATGATATCATGACATACGACACTGAACTATTTCAAGAAAAAAACGATGTAACCGACCTGCACGCATACTACATGTCGCAATTCAATTTAGAAGTAGAGAATAGTAAAAACAAAACGAAAAATGATAGTTTCAAATACGGAGTTGAAGAGAGTTTCAATTTCGAAGTTTTCAATAATTGTAACAATAATGAAAGTGTAAAACACGATTTTGAAAATATCAATGAAGTAGTAGACTATAACATAAACGAACAGAATATAAAAGATGTTTTATTAGATCTAGACACCATAGAATTCGATGATAGCAGTTTTAAATCTGATTCATGCGATGGCAAAAATAATAGTGACACAAACTTTGAATCACCTACAGATTATATAGATGACGAATCTCTAATAGATGAACTATGTAGAGAGGATGGTGAGTCTTGCCTTACGCCAGATTTTAATGAAGATTTTTTAAAAGTGACGCCAAATGAACCAATTTTACCTTCAATAGAAACAGCATTTTCAAAACGCTACTGCAATTATAATAACGAAGACTTTACGGAACAGCAGGAGACATACCAAGTAGAACCAACGGTAGCTACAGGTAATGTTCCTGTAATTAGTAGTTTGGAACAGTACAGTTATCCTAACAACATTTTGTACAATTTAGATGCAGAAAAAAGTTATATTTTACCTGACACACCAACAAGTTGTACAGAATTCAACTTCGACAGACATGAAAGAAAAGTATCGGTATGTGATTCCATAGAGAGTGATGTGCAGAGCTCATGTTACTATGATGAAAATTCGGAAAATTTCGACGAAGATGAATTGTTCATCAATTTAGATGATTTCGGATTAAATTTTGAAAAAGAAAACGAAAGCAGCAACGATAATGATAAAATCCAAAATCACAAAAAAGCAGAAAAGGATAAAGCGCAAGGTATTATTTTGAATTATACAGCGTACCAAAAATATTAAAGTATGAATAAAACCATGTACATTTTATAAAACATACAAACCTTACATTATGTTTGAATAATATTGTAAAACGTTACAAAGCAGTTAAATAAATGTCCTTTTTGTAATGATACCGTCGGTAGATGTTACCGACGCAACGGTAAATATTACGTGTTGCTTGTAGACATGCTACGCAACTCGCTTGAAATTGTTTAAAATGATATCTAATACTCTTTCAATGTTTTTATTAGCATCGTCCTCAGCTGAATAGAATCGACTAGATATCGTTTTTTGAAAAATAAGAACTCCATGTAAAACTTAATTGTTACTAGACTTATATTATATGGGAATTTAAGTTATATTATTAAAATAATTATCAGTAGAGAATTTAATTAATTCACTGTTCTTGATATCAGATTTTTTTTAATAATAACAAATTTAAAATACTCTTACATAAAAAATATAAACCAATCCTACTAATATTGTAAACGCCAATTTGTATGGATGTTTGTTACTCTTTCACGCAAAAAGTAATGAATGGATTTTAATTATATATTTATTTAGAGATTATTTAGATAGATTATACATCAGATATTCTGATTGGGGATAATTTATAATTTATCCCCGTACACTCACGGGAATGAGAAATACGCGGGTGAAATCGCTGGGCGTTGCTTGTTTCTTATATTTGAAAGTCAACGTCCCGAGGGTATGTTTTCAATAAATCAAAATTGTTTATGTTTTAGGTGAAAGGGTCTGCTTATGGGAGCAATGTTATGAAAGATATCCTAATCAGAGCACGCTGGTGGAGCACATCGAGAGAGCTCATGTCAATACATATAAAGGTACATAACTAATTAATACATTATAGAGACAAGTGCGGATAACAATGGCATCCCGAGAATCACCTCAGCAGCAAGTGGGCTGGTTTATAAGAAAACTGAGGCTTAAATTTGAATTTGCTTCTATTATTTCTAGTACCTTTTTCGCTTGCCTTCATCATACATCTATAAATGTTAGTTAATTTGTCATGCCTAAACCTATCTCCTTTCAGGAGTAATTTTACGAATATAGCGTAAGCGTTTGCCGTCGGCAAATTTTCTGCCCGCTGTATCTTTTTTATTCGCAGAGAAAAAATATATTATCCTGCAGTTTATTTTAGAATATTTTATATTTTTTTAATACAAATTATTTGTTTCAGGTGATGAATTCAGTTGTCTATGGCGGGAATGCGCTCGAGGCAGAAGACCGTTTAATGCTCGCTACAAGCTGCTGATACACATGAGGGTCCACTCTGGGCACAAGCCAAATAGGTGCCATGTAAGTATCAACAGCATTGTCATTGTACTATCGTGTTGTGTTGTGACTTGTGTGTATTGGTAAATGTAAACGTAGGAATTTAGATGTGTGTAGGTAATTCTTGTTACCTCATGCAATGGACAATGGTTGACGATTACCGATTACGATATACGATGGTCGACGATTTATAAATGACTTTATGGCAGTAAGAAAGAAAAAAATCCTGAAAGTAACTTACAACAATTAATATTTCAATTTTAGCACCCCGGTTGCGGCAAAGCCTTCTCCCGGCTGGAGAATCTGAAGATCCACGTCAGGTCTCACACAGGGGAGAGGCCCTACGCCTGCCCAGCACCACACTGCAGGAAAGCCTTCTCAAACTCCTCGGACAGAGCCAAGCATCAGAGGACACATTTTAATGCTGTAAGTATCATGGGAGTTAAGATGGGCCACTGATGAAGTGACACCGTACTATATATGGAATACGAACTCAAATCGCACTAATTGCAAAAGAGCAAGATAAATTTCCTTGTTTAGCTACGGTATTTCCGCACCGATAAAACTTAGGGACCTTCAAGGAAAGAGCTTACTCATATTTGAAAGGCAACGCACCTCCTAATGATGTAGCGGGTGTCTATTGATATATCGCTTATTATTTATTATCACTCAACACGTGAAACAACTTTCCGTTTGCCCCTTCTTCTATAAAAAAAAATCATGCTGAGTAAAATGGGTTGACAATCACCGTCTTGGTCACGCTGTTAACATTTACCAATCTTCGAGCGAATATAAACGTTAATTAAAAGAAGCCTTTGTCCCGCAGAGAGAGAGGGAGAGAGAGAGAAAGAGCAGCGAAAAGGTTGATGATGATGTAAACAATATCATCACTATTATTTATCATTCAAACCCTTTTACTACCATCATCATTCATCACCATGCCCTATGTTTCTATTGCAGAGACCCTACGCATGCGGGGCTATGGGCTGCGGTAAACGGTACACCGACCCTTCATCCCTTCGGAAACACGTCAAATCCCACCCCCACATTACGAACGTGCCTCGAACCTGCATACCACCTTCAAGACCCATTCGAAGAGCTGAAGAACAGTTGGTACCGAGCTCACCAGCTAAGCTCACCACCTTGCGTTGTATACGAGACAAATTAACTGTGCCGAGGTTACAGAAAATGTAGATATTATATCCCTATAAAAGGGCTTGAAAGAGAAATATACTTTTTCAAGAAATCAGGTAACATACATTAAAAAAAAGATACCGACGAATTGAGAACCTCCTCCTTTTTGAAGTCAGTTAAAAATAGCGTAATTGGGCTAAAAATGGGACAGAAAAAATTAATTTAGTTTCTGAGATTATAGCGCGTTCAACAAAACGCTCCCTTTATTAGCTTTAGTAGTCATACTCGTAGATATATATACGAAATATCAAAAGTGTTGTTTCTAGGTAAAAAGTTATGATTAAAAAAAATATACGTAGCGTTATACGTCAGTAAAGACGTTTTAATACGTTCTCATTATTAGCAAATTATATCTCATTATTAGGTACTTAATAAGATTAATTGCTACTTAAAGCAATATTGCTCGAAGCAAGACTCAATGAGAGACTCATAGTTATTATAAATTTGTTTCTTTTTAATATTGAAGTGAAACTTCTTTGCGCGCATGAGGGTAATTTTTTACGGAGAAAATGTCACGAAAATGTGCAACGTTTTTGTCCAAGAAGAGGGAGAGAGTGATTGAGACCGATTGAGAAAGAGTGGGAAAGATCGAACGTAGCATGAAGCACATAGTCATGAAGTAAGAATAGGGAGCAAGCGAGTGAGAAAGATCGAGAGAGAGTGAGATAAAGCGAACGTCGCATCGCAAGTCTCGGAAATTTAAAGCTTTAGATTAGTATAAATATAAACGAGATTTAAAAACGCACTTTTTTATATTTAGAAATTACTTAAGCCTATTTGCCAGTCTGAATAGTTGACTTTAAAAACGCTCAATTATTTAAGGTTTAAGATATTTTAGTATTTTAGTGTCAAACACTAAACTTGATGGTTCGGGCCAATGACAAACTTATTTACTACAGATTTATTTTATATTATGACTTCGTTTGAGAATATAAAATTAATTTTTATCATTGTAATGATAAAATACTACAATTATGCAGCCACGGAAATATTTATTTTATATAATTCGCCATAGCGTTTTAAAATAAGTATAATACTTATGCATATTGCATATTAGGTAAGATAGAATGGTAGTTTTTGAAAAGTACCTAGAGACTAGCTATTAAGGTTTTCTTCCAAGACACCTATTTTTGCTCAAATAGTAAATATTTTTTGTGTAACAAATGTAATTTTTTATGTTAGTTATGGAGGCGATTTAGAAAATTGTTATCTATGAGTATATTACGCATAATATAATTAGAATAATATTTACATTGAC
Source organism: Helleia helle (assembly GCA_963853865.1). Lineage (NCBI taxonomy): Eukaryota > Metazoa > Arthropoda > Insecta > Lepidoptera > Lycaenidae > Helleia > Helleia helle. The sequence continues at coordinate 9,738,451 of OY971434.1, forward strand.
ATTTAATAGTTTCATAAAAAAATATGTTAATTAACTAAAACAACTGCATTTGTAATTTGCAAACCTTAAAAAATATATTATTTAATGCATATTATTTTTTTATAATTGTTACAATATGCATTTTTTATTATAAGCTTATTTTTTTAATCTTTTTTAACAAAAAACAAGCGAGTGTACGGCAAAAAAATGGCAGATTGAGCAGAGTAGCAGATATCCAAACCACCAGAGGCATTATCCTGACGAGCCTTCAATTCTATCTGTCCCCTACCCTTGGATGATGATCCTGTTGAAAGGTAGAGCTTTCAACACTATATTAAGAATCACAGCCAGAGGACAAGCGAGGCATCGCGAGACATCGCGAGACATCGCGAGACATGCCTCTTTTCTCCCCAGCTAAAAATTTCTTCGCCGTTCGCCACTAACATGCGCATTAAAGTTCTTCCATTTTCTTTTACAACCAATTTTCTATTTCTTATTCTATATATTATATATATATATTCTTATTTCTTATTTTTATTATTTTCTATTTTGATCTAAACGCATTTTTTTTAAAATAATTTAAAAATATTTTTTTGTCAATACTTAGAATATAAGTAATTTTAATGTACAAATTTGCTTGCTTTCCAAGGTATCTCCTTTTAGTATATAAGTTTTGTTCCATGTTAAGATCTCTTTTTTGCTCATTGATATTTAAGTTAGTAGGCAGGCACTGCCAAATATTGCTCAGTTCAAATAAATATGTAAGAATATTATTGCAAGTTTTATTTTATTATAACCTTATTCACTTTATCATATATTTAAGTTTTATATGGATAGCAACTAGGTAGCTAAGGTAAATTTTAAATTTAGCTAAAACCAGACGTGAAGTCGTTGAAGTGGCATTAGACTGTCAGAGGTCACACACTCAGGAGAACAGATGGCCGGTGGGACAATATGGTTCAATAGTGGAGGCCACGTTTAGACGAAGTGTTGGTCGACCATTAACAAGGTGGGAAGACGATCTCCATGCGGTGGCCGGTCCGTGTTGGATGCGAGTGGCAAGAGATCGGCCGTCTTGGCGTTCATTGGGAGGCCTATGTTTAGCAGTCGAAGGATAGAGGCTGATGATGATGATGAAAGAAACGTGAACGACAATAGTCCAGAGGGTCTCGACCTCGAAGTAGAGCCCGATTGGTGCACCTAAAATGGGTTTTCCTAATCCACTTGAACATCGCTTATTATTAAATTAACATAACTATCTATGAAGGTAGATATCGAGAGGAAACCTGCATGGTTGATGTTTTTTTCTTATTCACATCGAGTTAGTTTATTTATTAATTTATTTAACAATTTATGTACACTAGGACAGTTACATAGAAATAACACATACATAATTAGTTTAGTTCACTTTATCCATAGAAATATTGGGGACTTTTTCAAATTTCTGTGAAATCCGAGTTCATAATTACTTACGAGCCTAATACGTCTCCAGTTCACTTTAGCGAGCTTATTTTTCGCATTTTATCCTATTAATATTATAAACGCCAAAATTTGTAAGAAGGGATGGATGTATGTTAGGTACTCTTTCACACAAAAGCTATTGAATCAATTTTAATAATAATAATATCTATGGACGCTATCTATATACACCACGTCAATCTGGTCCCGTGGTAAGTTCTCGAAGAACTTGTGTTACGGGTACCAGACAACGGAAATATATTTAATACTTTTATACTTATTATATATGTATATATATTTAAAATTATAAATTATAAATATATGTATATGTATTTAAAAAATATATTAGATAATACACATATTTAATACACATCTATGACCCGGGAACACAGAAAACTAGATGCTCAGGCGGGTATTTGGGACTCACTGCGCCCGAAAGGTGGACGCAACCCGGCGAGTGCCACCAATGCTGCCTTTGGTGAGGTGCCCCAGATCTATTGAGCAACAGGGTACCTCGATGGCTAGACAGTCCCCCAAGAGACCAATGCCACCTCCACAGAGGGGTTGTCCCGCACCACAGAACAACCCCTTCCAAAGAATGAGAACCTTACCCCGTTGCACTGTCCCGTGCAATGGGGTAAGGTTCTCATTCTCGCTCCTTGTCCCCCCTCCTCTTTTATAGAGTAGGGACTTTAATAAATAAAGGGAACCTCTTCTTATAAAAGGGGTACAAAGAGCAGCTCCCTCGGTTAAATTTTTTCGCTCAAGGTTTTGACTGTTGGGTTCACATTAGGCTACTGAGCTCCACCACCAAGACAAGACTTGAACCTTGGTGGGGAGGGGACTGTGGGCTCTCTCTCTGATAAAATGAAATGAGTTCAAAAGGAATGGAAAATCACGAATTCACATGTTGTGACTTTTCAGACATACGTATCTTATCAAACACAGTGGCCCAGTTGTTACGTTTCTAATACGACCTATGGCTCTTACATATCCTAGGATATCAACGTCCGTGACATCAAATTGTTACAAAGTAGCTATCTAACTTAGGGTCAGACTATACACGTGTAATAGGGGTGGTATATAACCGCTGGTCGCAAGGCCCACGGGCAGAAGCGTACTTCTCGCAATACCGAAAACATCTATCTGGACTGGTTCTATCATCATGAAATTTTTGGTCCTCGCGGCCGTTATTGGTAAGTTATTGTTAATAATTTATCACATAATCGACTATTTATAATATATATATATCGACACATAATAGACATAAATATTCATGAAATCATTAATTTTAAAATTCCAATAAGCTTATTTTAATAACATTATTCCATTTTTTTAACTCATACGTGTACTAAAGAACTCACTGCTCGTAAGGGCGAGTCACTAGGACTGCCGGGTTAGGGAGCGTCGCGGCGTCTTGTGAAACGCTAGATACCATTTAAGTTTTGGGATACATTTGAATAACATAATATAGGACTGATTTAAAAAATAGCACGTTCTCTGTAGTATTGAAAATTAAATATTTAAATATGAAAATCCATATAAAAATGGTGTGCAAACTTATTTTATTAGTTAATTATTCGTTTTAGCTTTTATTTTAGCCTGTTTTCAGGATCTTTATGATCGAGTAAAGCACATCTTATCGTGTAACCAAATAGCACATCCTTTAGACAATATATTTAGGTGTCTCTGATATTTCTTGTGAGACCGTCATTTAATAGTAAAAAAAATGATTTGCAAACCCCTTTTCCTGTTTCGCCTGCGGTGACTCGCCTTAAAGTTTTAGATAAACAATTTATAATCAAACGTCGTAATTGCTAATCTTACTAATATTATAAATGCGAAAGTTTGGATATTTGTTCATCAATCACGACAAAACTACTAAACCGATTTTATATACCGAAACATTTAAAGTTTTTTAAACATTTGCCTTATTATTAGCAGTTATTCATAATTACGTCAATTGAAATGTCTAAAACGAAAATGTATAGTGCTGGCCCTGGCCGGACGCAAGAAGTCATTCAATATTTGTATTTTATTTTCATTATTATTTTTTATGTTAGTTGGATAGGAAAACTGGCAAACGTGCCACCTGATGGTAAGTGGTCGACGTCGCCCATGAACATAAACTAGTTTACCTGGAACGAGCCCAGGCAACTGATTCATGTGCTGCCTATCCTGAGACAGATGTTAAGTCTCGGTGCCAGTAATAACACTGCCTGTCTTGCCCTTCGCTCAGAAACACAGCGAAGCTGTTTCACGGGAGAAACAAGCAAGATGGTGGTACCATCGGTAAATACAGAGATACATTTATTATTTAGATATGATATTTATGATTTAGATGAACACACGTTTGCATTTTATAATATCAGTAAGGATAAACATTGTTAAACTTTAAGGTATTTCTGTCATTTGTGAAATTATTATTTTTTAAACTCTCGTCTTAATAAGGAGTTTTTAAGATGGCTTTATTATATTATACTAGTGGCACCGACAGACGTTGTCCTGTACAATTTTTTTTGTGAATCTAAACCATCCTCGAATCCCCTTGAACTCACACAAAAAATTTCATCAAAATCGGTCCAGCCGTCTAGGAGGAGTTCAGTGACATACACACGCACACAAGAAATATATATATAAAGATATAAATCCTCGAAAACCATTTGTTATTTTTAGATTATTTACAACCAAACGAATTCTTTGTATAGATTTTATATTCTATTCGGTTTCTTACTTTATTTAAGACTAGCTGTTGCCCGCAGCTTCGCTCGCGTTTACTTAGATTTACAGCCGTTTGGATTGATGATGATTATTTTTATGGCCAAAGTTACGCCTTATAACATCAGCTATCTGCCAGTGGAAGCCTCGTCAAAATCGGCTTAGCTGTTTCTGAGATTAACCGGAATAAACAGACAGACACAAATTGATTTTTTTTTTATGTAAACCCGTATATTATTTCAAAGCTTTTACCCGCGACTTCATCTGCATGTAAGAAGTATTTCTTTAAATCTTATTTCTCAAATAATATGGTTCCAATTTACAAACAATTATAATTTATATTACAAACAGGATACAGTATTCATATGAAAGGCGTGCAATACAAAGGTGCGACCCTCATAAGGATTCGCATCTTGTAATAGATAGCGTGATCTACATTTTGTGTTAACGCCATCTATTGACGCATCTAAAAAACTTCTTCTTACACTATACATCTTACACCTTACCTTGGGTCTCAAACTATCTCCATATCAAATTTCACTCTAATTGGTTCATTGGTTTTACAAATATAAATAATACCACCATCTTGCTTGTTTCTCCCGTGAAACAGCTTTGCTGCGTTTCGGAGAGAAGGGCAAGACAGGCAGTGTAATTACTGGAAACGAGACTTAACATCTTGTGTCTCAGGATAGGCAACACATAAATGAGTTGCCTGGGCTCGTTCCAGGTAAATATAGTTTATGTTCATAGGCGACGTCGACCACTTACCATCAGGTGGCACGTTTGCCAGTTTACCTATCCAACTAACATAAAAAAAGATAACAACTATTTTATGTCGTACGCTGGGTTTCAAAGCATCTTCATATCAAATTTCACCCAAATCCGTTCCGTGGTTAAGAAGATAGACAGTCCTGGGGTTATACCTGCATATTTCCCGTTCCCATGGGATTTTCAGGATAACAACTATTTTATATACCACGTTAAGTTTCAAAGTGTCTTCATATCAAATTTCACCCAAATCTGTGCCGTGGTTTAGAAGATAGACAGTTCTGGGGTTTTACCCGCATAGTTCCAGTTCTCGAATGATTTTCAGGATAAAAACTATTTTTAGTGGTTTTGGCGTGAAGAAGAGACAGACAGACAGACAGACAGAGTTACTTTCGCATTTATAATATTAGTAAGGAAGTAAGGATTCACACATAGTCATCATTAAAATCTGATAATTGATAGTCTATGATAAGTACAATCACCATGTTAGTCACTAAGTAAGCTCGTAAGAAATTATATAGGTAGGTGTGCGTAGTATAGTTATAGATTTTTTTAAAGTTAAGCATGTCACTTAACCACTGAATCATCCATCTATAAAACTCATTAAAATTTAAATTTTGCCTGCGTTATATTTTTCTTTATAGAGGTCCTAATTACCGTTTTTAGCTTGAACTTTTAATTTAATTAACAGCAAAGTTATTGAAGTGTACTTAGGTAACAAACTATATCTAATGGAAAGGTACCATTTCTATTGGAGTAAATATCAATGACTTAGGTAGATAACTTCTTTTTTATGTCTATAATGATGAGTAATTGTGTTATGACTCTTAAATAATTATGTTTCAGTGGCCGTGACCGTTGCCGGTAACAAAGGCTTAAAAAACCAACCCCAAGACGATCTCCAATCGCCATGGCAAAGCGGACACATTTATAGATACGATGTAGAGTCCCACACCCTCGCTAGTCAACCCGGAAGCGCAGCCACAGGATATGCATTCAGAGCACGATTCACCATCCGAGTCAAGGCACCTGGCCAGATTCAAGCAAGGTTAGAGAAACCGGAATATGCTCAAGTTCACCAGGAACTAGGCAACAATGAGCACCATCCGGACAACCTGGCTTACCAACCTGTGAAGGATCTCGAAAAACCATTCGAGATTTACGTGAAAGGAGGTAGAGTGCTCTCTCTCAATCTTCCAGCTTCCGTTCCCCTGGCACAAGAGAACTTGCTCAAAGGTCTCATCAGTGCTCTACAGGTAGATCTGTCAACCCACCGCAATGTCCACAGCTCTCATAACACATACGACAAAGATATCCACCAGGGTTTGTTCCGGAAAATGGAAACTGATGTCACCGGTGACTGTGAGACTCTCTACACAGTTTCACCAATAGCAGCTGAATGGCGACGTGAACTACCAAACTTTGCTTCTCACGAAGAACCCATTGAGATCAGCAAAAGCAAGAACTACGGTCACTGCCACCACCGTGTTGGTTATCACTTTGGTGTGCCATCTAACGCTGAATGGACCGGCACTGCACATCAAACGAAGAAGGATCAACTTATCAAACGAGCTACTGTATCCCGGATTCTTGCAGCTAAGAATGGTCCAATCTACAAAGCCGAAACCACAAGCACCGTTAACGTACACCCACATATGTATGGTAAACAAAACGCTGAAGTCCACAGCAAAGTTACTGTATATCTAGTAACTTACGAACGAGATAATGAGCCTGAGTGGGAAAAGGCTGAAAACTACCGTGAAGTTAAGAAGCTGTTATATTCTTTAACGCACAAGCAAGTTGATATGAAGGACAGCTCTTCGTCGTCATCGTCATCAGAATCTCATGAAAAGCAAAGTAACAACAATCACGAAGTTCGTCAACGCCGCTCGGCACGACCAAAATCAATTGTAGCAATCAACAAAGTAGTTGTCAAGCGTGACAAAAGTAGCAGTTCCAGCTCATCGAGTTCTTCCTCTAGCAGCTCATCCGAATCCGCCTATGTAAACGATGACATTCCTACAAGCGATGAACCAGCATACGCCGCTTTATACATGAACCCTCAACCACATGGGGACAAGAAGCAAAACCCTATGCATGCTCAGAAACTCGTACAGGAATTGGCTCAGCAGTTGCAAAACCCCAACAGCATGCCTAAAGGAGATTTCCTATCTAAATTCAACATACTTGTTCGTGTCATTGCCTCAATGAGCTCCAGTCAACTAAGTCAATTGACTCACAATATCGAAGTGGCTAAATCAGGTAACGATGGTATCAGGGCAGATATGTGGATGATTTACAGAGATGCTGTAACCCAATCAGGAACTCTGCCAGCGTTCCAACAGATTAGGACTTGGATACAAACCAAAAAAATCAGAGGTGAGGAAGGGTCTCATGTTGTATCTGTCCTTTCGAAATCACTACGTTATCCGACCAAGGAAGCTATGTCTCAATTCTTCGAACTGGCTATGAGCCCCGAAGCTCGAAGTGAAAGTACTCTAAATGTGACTTTACTGATTGCTGCTACAAGATTCATTAACATGGGCCAAGTAGACAACCACACTGCACATCACAACTACCCCACTCACATGTACGGTCGTTTAGCCCAACAATACGATAGCTTTGTTATCGATGAAATATTACCACGTTTGGAGCAGGAAATGAAACAAGCTATCCAAGAGGGTGACAGTCATAAATCACAAGTTTATATCAAGGCTATTGGAAACCTCGGCCACCGCGCTATATTACAAGTTTTCGCGCCATATCTAGAAGGCAAGAAGGAAGCTTCGACTTACATTAGAACCAGGATGGTAGAAAACCTTCAACGTCTCGCCAAACAGAGGGATGGACATGTTCGTGCTGTTCTTTACAGTATCTTGCGAAACACTGCTGAACCTTATGAAGTCCGTATTGCTGCTATCAGGAACATTGTGATTGCGAACCCCAGTACCGCTATGATGCAAGCTATGGCTGAAATGACCCATGATGATCCTAGCTTGCAAGTGCGTGCCATGCTGAAGTCCGCTATACTAGCTTCTGCTGAACTAAAGAACTCACACTTCTTCGAGCTGTAAGTAATTTATAAAACTTTTTGTAAGATTAGTTAATTCAATGTTTAAATGATTTCACGATGTGATACTTTTGTGATGGTATACCGCTCGTCAACATCTTGATTATATAAATCAAATTTACTGTGATCCAGATTTTAGCAAATAATACATAATATTTAAGAGATATTATAACTGGTATTAATAATTTACCCATACTTTAGTTGTTTGATTTGATACATCGATTTTTTTCCACTAGGCTTATTTAGTTCTATTAAAACAAACATATATCTTTATAGGTCAAGAACCGCTAATGCTGTTAAGGGAATGCTCACAAAAGAACAGTTTGGCCCTCAATATTCCGGTAAAAATATAATGGAATACCAAGGTGCTGATGATGACTTGGACAGCGTAAGTTTGTTCACAAACGTAGGCAGCGAAGACAGCTTATTCCCTAAATCTTTCAAATACACCAAGAAGAACAGAGTTGGAGGTTGGCAAGAATCTACTATGGTAAGAGACTATATTAAAGAGAAAATATATTTACCCATTTTTAACCGACCTCCAAAAAAGAGGAGGTTCTAAATTCGTCTGTATGTTGGTGTCGTATTTGTTGCTGTACCTTACCTACCTACCTTGGCTGATACCGACTCCAAAAGTAACTATAATGACGTGATAAACACAAAGTTTGTACATTAGTAGAAGATTAAGTTGACTATAAATTGTAAGCACAAAAATTAAAGAAGCGCAGTTATTTTATTACTTTTTACTTTAGTATTTTTGAAGTCGGTTTAAATTTTTTGTACAATGTTTTTATGTATAAACAGTTACTGTTCTAGTTTTGATTCATATCATACGTAAATTCAATAAGAATACGTAAACCAAATGATGATAGTAATAATAACTATGATAGCAATTATTTTACAAAGAAGATTCATTTATGTAATATTTTCAGTACGGAGTATCAGCTTCAAGCATCCAAAGAATGACTAGTTTGCTTGCGGATAAATTTATGCAAGCTGTATTTAACAAACGACCTAAGGATTATGGCACCGGCCCGAACCACAAATACTCCGCTAGCAAAATCTCCGAAATGCTTAATATCCAACGAAGTGAGCAAGAACCTTTAGAAAGTGCAATTTACATCAACACGCTCAACCAACAAAGGCTGTACACTATCAACGAAAATGAAATGGAAGAGATGGCAGATATGATGAAAGCATATGTAGATGATCTAGCTGACGGAACCACTACACACTACACTAACGTTCTCAACAAAAACCAAGTGTCTATTATGTTCCCAGTTGCCTCTGGTATGCCGTTCATTTACAAATACAAGGAGCCAATCGTCGTACGTGTTAAAGGCAAAGCAATAGGACAAGTCGAAAGTGCACAGAACAACTTCAAGGTTGCGTCTGACAGGGAATACCACTTCACGTACGCCCAAAACTACGATGGCAGTGTAGGATTCTTGGATACTCTTGGAAACAGAATAGCAAGTGTTGGAGTAGTAACAAAATTACAAATACACGTTCCTTACAGAATTCACATTGAAGTACAGTCTGACAAACTGAAATTCAGCTTGCAACCACAAGACCCTGAACAGGAATCGACTATTGTTCACTACAGTGTCTGGCCCTACTCAGCTAATCAACAAAAAGACTCGTTGACAACTGTTTCTCACGACCCTACTACTAAACTAATTAGTCGACCAAACAAAGTTGCTTCGTTTGATTACAAGTTTGGACAAAAAATCGGACTACAATTCCAAGCCCAGGGTTACTCATACTCCGAAGACTACAGGAATATTGGACGACTTTGGAAATCGGCCAATGTCTGGGAAAACATTATTTCTGCTCTAAGCCAAAAGGACGTCGCTCAAACACATTACAACCTGAAATACGTTGGAAAACAATCTAAAAATACAGGTGTTCAATTTACAGCTACCTATGGTAAGTAAAAATGTTTATAATTTTAATTTTGCTGTCGCATCATGCATTTTAAATACTTATAATATTACCAAAAATTTATTAAAATAATAACTAGTAAATTTTAACTTATTAAAAATAATATAAAAGTAATTGATCAAAAGACCAAAAAATACAGATATTTTGTCCAAAATGTTTGAACGATGCGATGATATCAATATTAAATTTTAATTTATTTTGTAGATGTTGTATACAACCAGAAACAGGAAGGACAAATGTCTCCAGTAGCAAGTGAACAACAGGATGCTTCACCCGACAGTGAAACCCGCCGCCAGCAAATGCTGAAACGCGTTGCAAGTGGAATCAACACCGCTAAAGCTAGAGTATTAGACTTGAGTGTTATGTTTGAAGGTCAACAGAAGCAAGAGTACGTCGCCACTTTCGCTGTAGCCCAAAGTCCAGTTGATCCCAAGGTGCAGTTCGCGTTCCACGCTGGAAGAAATCATGACTCTGATCCATCTGAACACGATCAAATTAACGCTGTGGGTACATTCACAAAGCCTACTTTAATATCTCCATTGAACTTCCTTGAAGCCCTCAAACTAGACCCAAAGATGAGCTTCGAGGCTGACATTCGTTTCGGACAGATACAAAATATCCACATCAAAGGAACAGGAGAACGTAGCAAACAGTACACTGAAGAACTACAAAACTATCCTTTGGCCAAACAGTGCATTGAACAAGTGTCAAAAGACAACCACTACCATGATGCTTGTCAAAACATGATTATCAGAGCCCACGCACCAAACAGCTTTAGGTTTACAGTTGGATACAAGGATTTGAGTAACACAGTAAGAGGAGTATCAACGCAAATGCTCAGAATTGGGCAAAGTTTGAACCTATGGCAAACAACCGTCGATGTTTCAAAGGCAACAGCTCTCTCTTCTGAAGGAAAACTAGAAATTAACGCAGAGGCGTCTTACCCAACGAATACTTTAGATCTGAAATTAAGCTCACAATTTGGAGACATACGTTTTAGGGACATCTCCATTCCACGAGCAAGCGCGCACGCATTAGCTATTTACTGGCCCATTCAGGCACATGAGAACGTATTAAACAGATTCACTAGGTCGCAATATCTACGTAAGTTAATACTTTTTATTACCCATCATTGTAGTGAATTAAATAAAACAATCTTAAAATGAAACGTTATAGTTACTTCTTATTACTTTACAAAAATACAAAACTAATTTTTAGGTAAAAATCAGAAATTATTTTAAATAAACTTAACATAATTTTTATTCTAAAGACACTTGAATTTCCTGGTCTTAATTGAGAATATTTATTTGCAGCTTACTGTACCGTCGATGGGTCTAAAGTAAGAACGTTCAGTGGTCGTAGCTACGAATATGCACTGAGCCAATCATGGCACGTTGTTTTACAAGACTGGAGGCAGCAGGAACAAGAACAACTTGTTGTCTTAGCCAGAAGACCAACACAGAAACAATTAGAAGTGTACATTTCATACAGGTACCGATAAATAAATATTCTATTAGAAATAATGTTTAGGTCATGCCTGACAGATTTCCATGCATTCTTATACTGTGTTAATATTTTTTTTTATTAAGTTCATTATCATATTTATGTGCTACATAACCCTGGTTTTCAAGTAGAAAATTATTGAATGTCATCTGCGTCTTGCATAATAGACACCAAATGTAATGAATACTATTCTCCACAGTAGTGGTATAAAAGACTTTGGAAAGAAGAAGTTATCACAACGTCTTAAATATGGCGAATATGCATGTTACAGTTTACGGACTTTGAAAGACTTGACTCTTAAAAGGCATAATGTTAAGTTAAACTCTTATCGTTAGGTTTTAAAAGATAATGTTTGTTACAGAGCTCCAAGCGGCAATGACTTAGAAATTGAGGTACAACCAGGTCAAGGAAAAAGCGCACCCAAGGTCAAAGTACAATCGAGCGCTAACAAAGTTTCCGAGGGTGATCTTACTACATACTGGGACAACGAGGAAGAGAAGCCCATCCTAGAACACTACACAGACAAGAGTGGCGTATGGATAATGAACATTCGAGAAAACCGCCTACGTATCGTGTACGATGGCCAGAGATTAGTTGCTCTAGCTAGCAAGAACCGCAACAACAACAGAGGTATATGTGGCTACATGAGCGGAGAGCCAAGGGACGACTTTTTCACTCCAAACGGGCTCGTCGACAGGCCTGAACACTTTGGAGCTTCATACGCCCTAAACGATGGCACCAGCGACCCACAGACAAGGGAACTGCAAGACCAGGCTAAGAACTCGGCATACCAGCCCCACAAGCGATACACTGCGATCCTCCGATCAGACGAGCAATGGAAAGCTGCCCAGCACTCTTCGTCATCCTCTTCTTCTTCATCTGAAGAAAATGAGAAATGGGGATCCCAGAACGTATACAGATCCAGAAGCTACTTAAAGGAGCAGGGACCGTGTAAGGTACAAAAACAAGTGCAGTTTTACGAGAACTACGGCGAAATCTGTATTACAACTAAGCCCTTAGCGGCATGCCAATCTCACTGTACTGGTGATAAGTACAAGGTTCAGGGAGCCCAAGTGGTCTGCCGACCGAAACTCGACCAACAATTCCAATCCTACAGAGACCAGATCCGACAGGGTGGAAACCCCAAGGTCAATGGAGTACCACAAACCAAACAGTACAGAGTACCAGGATCTTGCAGAGCGTAAAATCTCGAGACACAATGACTAAGCACGAAAAGGATTAACGAATAAATATTTGATTTTGTATAATATTTTTAAAATGCTTTGGATGTATAATATTTATATATCGAAATTTTTATATAGTATGTATTAATATTTATAATTTATGTATTTATTTGTTCTTTATAGTATTATTACAAAGAATCTTAGAATAGATATAAGAAGCAAGTGAAAAAATACAAAAAAATAAACTTACCTTATAAAGAAAAAAATTAAACGTTTTATTTAATAATCCATCACTTATAAAATATTATACATAATGAATTATCCCTCTGAATTTGATAAATTTTATTCTTCTATTGTTAAAACCTACGGTATTTCCGAACTGATACTACTTAGAGACCTTCAGAAAAGAGAATACTTCCTCATACGTGGGTAACTCTGAAAATGTTTAGAACTGGCCAGTTAGAAACATTAAAAATGAAAAATTTTTTGAATTTCAATTTTAGAACTCTTTGGTAACCTAATGTAGTATATTGCATTCATTTGTCATTTGTTTTTGTGAATTGGCGGCAAATCTAAAACTCTTGTTACACGTGAAAATGGAACATAACGCGAGAAAATTTTCGGTCAATGATTAATTATGACTTTCGTTGTGGACTTACTCAACAACAAAGCTATGATAGGCTGCGATTAGCATTTTTTAATGAAGCCCCATCTCGTGTCACTATTTACAATTGGTTTAACGAGTTTAAGCGTGGACGTAGCAATCTCAGTGATGATCCGCGTGAGGGACGTCCTTTAACAGCGACTACTGAAGATAACATCAGTGCTGTGCGACGCATGATAGAGGAAGATAAGAGAGTGACCTATCAGCAGATACGGGCAAGCCTAGGCATTGGTATGAGTCAAGTTCAAAAAATATTACACGAACATTTAGGCGTCAGGAAGCTTTGTACCAGATGGATTCCCCATACTTTAACCGACGACCAGAAACGCCTCCGCATGGACTGGTGTCGCCAAATGTTAGATAAGTTCAACGGCGGTAACTCAAATGCTGTATTTGACATCATCACAGGTGATGAAAGCTGGATATATTGCTACGAACCCGAAACCAAAAGACAATCAGCTCAGTGGGTGTTTCCTTTCGAGGATCGGCCAACTAAGGTAAAGAAAGGAAGAAGTCAAGGAAAAAAGATGATTGCCTCATTCTTTGGTCGGAAAGGTAATTTCGCGACAGTTGTGCTAGAAGATGGAAGGACAGTTACTGCAGACTGGTATGTCAATCGCTGTTTGTCTGTTGTCTTGGAAAAAATTCGACAGCAGCGCCCTCGAAGCAGGATCCTCCTTCACCACGACAATGCTTCAGCGCACTCCGCAAAACGGACTGTTGAATATTGGACTATGGCAGGTGTCGAGATAATGAGTCATCCGCCTTACAGTCCTGTCCTGGCGCCCTGCGACTTTCATTTATTCCCAAGAACTAAAGATAAAATTCGAGGTATTCGCTTTACGAGCCCTAAAGATGCGGTGAAAGCGTACGAAAATGCCATAGAAGAGACTCCTAAGGAAGAATGGGCCCACTGCTTTTCTCAGTGGTTCCATCGAATGCGACGATGTGTAGAAAGAAACGGAGATTACTTCGAAAAATAATAAAAGTATTGGCAGCTTTCTACATTAAGCCGTTTTTCATTTTCTAAACATTTTCAGTGTTACCTAGGTATTGAACCTGCTACTGATGTAGCGGATGTCTGTGGGTGTCGCAATTATCATGACTTACCACCAGCGGAAGCGACTGTCAATGTGCCTCATCTTCTTTAAAAAAAAAACAGAAAACGCAAAATTATAAGGATGAATAATGAATGAATGAATACACGAATATTTTTCTATTAATCATTTTTACCATTATAAAAAAGATGATGATAGCAATGAAATAGTAAGCGTTCAGCAGTAGACAAATAATTTGGGCTTGTTTTAGTTTGTTTGTGTATAAGAGATTGCGTTTTTATGGAAAATTATATCATCTGTGACAACTAATAAAGTATACCGCACCCTTAATCCAATACCGTCACTATCATAAATACACAAATTTTACAGGAGAGCTACTGTTTCGTTCGGTTCGGGTGCCCCCCCCCCCTCCACACACACATGACAGCACAGAATACAGAAGACGGAGCCGTCGGCAGAAGCCCCCTACCACTATGACCGTGGATTTCTGTAACATTAGGGGACTTCATACCAATCTTGACGCCGTCCATTACCAATTACCACCTCCAGACGGCGAAGCCGGCCTTGCTCTTTTTAACCGAGACTCAGATATCCTCTCCGGCTGATATTTCTTATCTCTCTTGTCCGGGGTACAAATTAGAACACTATTTTGTACCACGGGCTGGAGTTTGCGCGTACGTCAGAGAGGATGTCTGCTCTCGTCGCCTTGGCAGTCTTGAAAGTAGGGACCTCTCCATCCTTTGGTTGCGCATTGACAGCGACGACCATCCCCGCGTCTATATAGGTTCCATAGTGGTAATGACGAAACCGATCGACTTTTGGAGCACATTCAAATGGCTACAGATTCCGTGCTACAACAGATCCCATCCGCAGAGTTCGTGATTCTTGGTGATTTCAACGCCCATCACACCGAGTGGCTCGGCTCACGTACAAACGATCATGCGGGAAGATCTGTTTACGAGTTTGCCTCAGCATATGATCTGACACAATTGGTGGTATCACCAACTCGTATCCCTGATGTGGAAGCTCATACGCCTTCCCTGTTAAACCTTCTGCTGACCTCTCACCCGGACAATTACGTGGTCTCCGTGGACACTCCACTTGGCTAATCGGACCACTGTCTGATCCGGAGTTCTGTATCAGTCGCAAGCCCATCATTTTGCGGGCTGCAGCCGCGTTTGGCACTATAGGTCAGCTGATTGGGATGGGATGCGGTCCTTCTTTGCATCCTACCCATGGGGGCGAATTTTCTTCTCGCTGGATGATCCAGACATCGTTGCCGATTCTGTTGCCGATGTGGTGCTGCAAGCCATGGAGCTTTTCATTCCAAGCTCAGCAGTGCCTATAGGCGGCAAATCCAAGCCCTGGTTTGGTGAAACCTGTAAGATAGCTGCACGCCATAAGCGGTTAAGCTACCGAGCCTGGGCCAAAGCATCGATGTCCCAGAAAGTAAAGACCAGCGCATTGAAAAAGGAGTATAACTTTGCCTCCAGGTCCTTCAAAAGAGCTATTGCTGAGGCAAAAGCGGAGTACGTGAATAGAATTGGCGAGAGATTGGTTCGACTTCCTTCGGGAACTCGTGCATTCTGGTCTCTTGCCAAGGCTGTTCAAGAGAATTTTTGTAAGCCATCCCTACCATCTCTGCACATGAGGAATGACTCGTTGGCCTACACTGCGAAGGAGAAGGGCGATCTTCTAGGCACTGTTTTTGCTTTCAACTTGACTTTGGATGACCAGGGAAAAATACCACCGACGATCCCTCGGTGTGATACTTCAATGCCGGAAATAATTTTCCGACAGAGCTCCGTATGCAAAGCACTCTTTTCGCTGGACATCCATAAGTCGAGTGGGCCTGACGGCATCCCTCCGTTAGTGCCACGAACTTGTGCTCCTGAGTTGGCACCCGTCCTTACGCGTCTTTTCCGGCACTCTTACTCATTAGGCGTCGTCCCATGCTCGTGGAAGACAGCTTTGGTACACCCGATCCCTAAGAAAGGGGACCGCTCAGACCCGTCCAACTACAGACTAATAGCCATAACTTCCTTGTTCTCAAAGATTATAGAATCCATAATCAACTGCCAGCTTCAGCGATATCTGGAGGAGCACCAGCTAATTAGCGATCGCCAATATGACTTTCAACGGAATCGCTCAGCTGGTGATCTTCTAATATACCTAACGCAACGATGGGCGGAGGCATTTGAGAGCAAGGGGGAGGCGCTGGCGGTTAGTTTGAACATAGCGAAGGCCTTTGATCGGGTGTGTCATAAAGCACTTCTTGCAAAGCTACCATCATATGGACTTCCCGAGAAATTATCCGCTATCACTTACCATCAGGTGAACCGACTGTCCGTTTGCCCCCTCTTCTATAAAAAATTTTATTAAGAATATTAGTTATTAATCATAAAAAAACAATTGTTCCTGAAAAGTTAATAGAACCTTATTTATACCAGTTAAAGTCTTCCAAAAATCTTTAAATAGGTAGCTCTCCTGTAAAATTTGTATATTTATGACTAGCTGTTGCCTGCAGCTTCGCCCGCGTTACTCAACTCCTATAAGTCACAGCGTGATGTTTCATTCATTCATTCAGCTTATAGCCTTCCTCGATAAATAAGCTGTCTAACACTGAAAGGATTTTTCAAATCGGACCAGTAGTTCCTGAGATTAGCGCGTTCAAACAAACAAACAAACTCTTCAGCTTTATAATATTAGTATAGATAGTGACGGTATTGGATTAAGGGTGCGATATACTTTATTAGTTGTCACTCATGATATAATTTTCCATAAAAACGCAATCTCTTATACACAAACAAACTAAAACAATCCCAAATTATTTGTCTACTGCTGAAAGCTAACTATTTCATTGCTATTATCATCTTTTTTAATGTTAGTAAGATAAAAAAACCGGCCAAGTGCGAGTCGGACTCGCGCACAAAGGGTTTCGTACCATTAATTCACTTTAGAAAAATAATTACGTTTGTTATAATGGGAGTCCCTCTTACGTATTTATTTTATTTTATTTTTAGCATTTGTTGTTTATAGCGGCAACAGAAATACATCATTAAAAACTTCAACTGTCTAAATATCGCGGTTCTCGTGATACAGAATGGTGACAACTAGACGCACAGACAGACAGCGAAGTTTTTATTTTATATTTATGTTATCCCATTTTTACCCTTCCAGTACGGAAGGAACCCTAAAAACGGGCAGACGAGCCAAACGATAACAAATCGACACTATCTTAGAACATCGTCAGATGTGATATTACAACGAAATCGTTATTATACCTACAGAAGTTTAAAGAATAGGTTTTTAAACAAACACCGCAGAAAACCGAATGAACAAAATAAAAAATAATAATTAAGTTACGGGACTCGTGAGATTATATTATTTATACTCTAAGCTTGAAACCAAAACACATAACCATACATACCGTACGACCCGACATTTCCCGCCGTTCCCTATTTAAGTGTCCTTTCCTGAATCCTGACATGGACCGGTGTCAACTGTCAACAGTCAAAGTCAAACTCAAAAGTCAAAACTCAAAATCAAACTTCAAAGTTATACAGTACCTACCTATGTAGTAAGTACCAATTAAAGTTAAAAGACTATTTCTATCTTACGTAGGTACTTCACGCGTTATGAACTTGGCTTATTGTAGAATAATAAAAATAAATAATAAGAATAAATAATAAGAATAATAAAAAAAAAAATAGGAAATCGATGGAATTTTAATTGTTACTTTATAAAATATCTGAAAAAAAATAGTTTATTAGTCCATAGTCTCCACTCTCCATACTCCATTACCCCAGCTGTTTGTCAAACCTGAAATGTCAATATGTTTGTGATTAGTGTAGTGTAAAATGTAAATGTAATATTTGTGAAAATGTGTAATTAGGCCCAGTGAATTGGTCTAAGTAATCAGTGTCTTCCAATTTTCAATTATCATACCTCTATCAGCAATAATAAAAAATAAAAGCTTGTATTAGACACATTGTACTTATAACATCAAGTTTAAGTGTTTTTTGGTGATAAATGAACACTTCAAAGTCAAAAAAGTGAGTTATTTCGGATCCTGAACATCATTTTAAGTAAGTATTAAAACCCCATTACTTTTTATACGTTACTTACGTATAAAAAGTAAGTATAAAAAATAAGAATACAAAGTTTCATATTCATTTTAATTCCATTAGATTTGTGCTTTAAGTACAGAATAGTATATCTTCATTAGAAATATAAATTACTAATCGAAATAGTACTACAGACTAATAGCCAGTTTCAGTTACATTTTTCTATCTTTTTTTTATTATTTACACTTCACATATAATGCATTACTTACACTATACCTGCATCAAACTCTACCATGACATTCAAAAATCAAAGTAGATCAATCTATGTTGACATAATAAATGGAGCCTGGAGGTAGTATGTATCTGATTTGTTGATGTTTATTAATATTTATTTAATTATAGAGTTTTAGTGAATTGTCCTAATAAAACATTATATTCATTTTCACATGATATGATATACATTCACATATAATATCTAATACGCCATAAGCCAAAGAAAGGATAAAAATTATTTCCTCTTATGCTAATCTTTTAATTTAATAACCATTTTAAATCATAATATACATACATTATCGTTCTCTAATAAATCCTGGTGCCGTTTGTTTTATTATAGCAATTTTATCTGTAAGTAACTGATAGCAATAGCTAATTGAAAGTAACTGAATGATAAAATAATTACTCATTATAATGAAACAATTTTTTACGGATTTTATCGCGGTTTATTATGATTTTTACAAGCCCGACGTTTTGGATACTTTACAGCAACCATATAGCTGACTTAAAACACCGTCGCTACACTAAGTCCGCAATCTGTGAACATAGTCTAGACAAAGCTCGCCATTATATTAGATTTGATAAACCACAGATACTCGCAAAAGAACACCGATTCCAACCAAGGATGATCCGCGAGGCTATTGAAATTAAAAAACATCCAAATTTCAATAGAGAAGATGGCTGGCTCTTACCACCTGCTTGGGATCCCATTATTAAAATAATTAAATCAAAAACCAAGCATAATATGCCACAGATTAAAGATGCAGTTAGCACTTTCTGCGTAGAGAGGACTTATTAAAATAATGATGTATCATAGGGTAGTTTCGAATAACTTTGTAACATTAGGACATCTGTCACCTCAGTCCTCCCGTGACCATGGTTGCTGTAAAGTATCCGAAACGTCGGGCTTGTAAAAATCTTAATAAACCGCGATAAAATCCGTAAAAAAAATTGTTTCATTATAATGAGTGAAATTCGTGCAAACATTAGAAAACAAAAATAATTACTTTTTTTTTTGGAGGGATCTATGCTAATGGCCCAAAGGCCCTAATGCTTCTTCGGATTAGTGTGAGCCCATTTGGCTCACTATTGGTTTGTTAAAGTGGGGGGTAGCCCCCCACCAAATGTGCAGTTTGCAACCACACAGCCTCCTGGTGTCAGGTTGGAGGGAATAATTACTTAAATTACATTTAATACTATTATGTAAAAATGTTAGCATTTTATAATTTGTATGTATTTAAATAATATATGAAGTCATATCATAAGTTTTTTTTTTTTTTTTTTTCGGATGGATCTATGCTAACGGCCCGAAGGCCCTAATGCTACATCGGATTAGTGTGAGCTCATTCGGCTCACTTTTGATTTATAAAGTGGGGGGTTGCCCCCCGCCAACCGTGCCGTCTGCGGCCACACGGCCTCCTGGCGTCGGTTGTGAATATCGTAAGTTCAGTATGTCATATACTAAAGAAAACCATGACTGGGATTAAATAAGGAATAATGTGTTGATGCATCAATTACTGAAAATAAGAACAGCAACTTATATTTTATTCTCTCTCTATTTAAGAGCCTTGTTCTTGTCGATGGAGCAGTCGCCAATCCTTCCTTCTCTTTGCCAATCCTTGTGCCTCCTGATATTATATGACCTGTACCTTCTCCTTTATCTGTTGCATTTAAGTTCTCCTTGGTCTACCTCTTCCTCTCTTTCCCTCAATCCTTCTATCTTTGATATTTTATTAAGACCCTTTTTTTATTTTTATTTTATTTTTAAGACTACATTTTTAAAATTTGTAGTATATAATAACTATAGAAAATTTGTTAATATATCTATTGTAGATTATTTTTACATTACCTAAATCATAATTTCTGCATAAATAATGATAGATGTAGGGACATTATTCAGAAAAAAAGTTTTTCCTTTTTTTGTTATCCTTGTGTAGACACTTGGATACCTAGGTCTATTACTACAAATATATTTTATTAAACAAGAATATGTACCTTGACTTGTTTGAAGTAATTGTAATATGTACTTATATGGTTTTGTGACAATTGTCTAGTTTCTAGTTGGACATGTGAAACCATAGTACTTAATGTATATTTTTTACGAGCATTCATAATTTTTTATCGTTAATTATACTGGCATAGCTATTGAAATCAAGGTTACTAACAAATACTTTTTCTTCCTTAGTGTTTGAAATAATGAAAACATTAGTGGACCTGTGTGTCATGACTTGTGTCGATATGTCCTTTATAACTATGACCATGTGAAATATTGTTCTTAAATCATCTTTATAATGATAACATTTTAACAAAAATATCATAAAATCAATATTGATCTTGAATTCTTGTCTGCATCACTTTTAAATATGATTTGATTTAAAATTAAATTAAAAAAAATTGCAATTGTGTTGAACCATTCCACTGTGTGTATGAATGTCTTGTCCGAGTAATGGTAAGTTATTACTTATTACACAGTGCCTTAACTTATTCTTAATCGAACCATTCCTGTGTTTTTATTGAATGTAATCCTTCATCTTCTTCTCGATCTTCACCTCCTGTTATTAAGCTTTGTGTCGCTGAATCTACAGTAAAATAATAATATCCGATGAATCAGTTTTATAATAAACTAGGCAAAATAAATAGGCTCATTAATCTCCGGACCTACCAGCAGATTAAAAACTTTCTTTTGCTTTTACTAGCTAATTACGCTAACCCGCCTCAGTAGTTCAGACTATTTTTATAATAGTTTATTTACATACTAGTGATGAAGGTTTGGCTATTTATGTTTGAGGAAGGATTATTTTTTCAATTTTTAAGCAGAAAATATACTTGAATTTGTCTCATCGAGTTAGTTTAAGTTTCCTTAAATTAATTTTATTTCCTATATTTAAACTTAGCTTAACTGTACCTACTTATTATATTATATCTATGTCAAAGATATTTTAAGCACATATTACTCTTCAATTAGTTTCTCTCTCTGCCTAACTTTTGACTAAATTTTTTATTATTAAAGACGTTTTTACTCTTTTATCGGATTACGATTTTTTAGTAGTCCATTTGTTTCCATTTTCCGAACATTTTTTTTGAAATAGGTATATTATTGAAAATAAAGTTATCTTGAACCTCATCTCCATGAGTGATAAAATGTGTAAAAAGATAGAAAAAGCTTACGGGTTCAAATAACTTGCCGGCATCGCTATTTCAATTGCAAATTACATAACCTACAATAAACAATTTACAAAACTGGAAACACCGAAATAAATACTGTATCATGTATGACGTACTGCAGTACTATCAGCTGGAGATAAAGTCGAAAGATATCGATTAGGTACGTGTATTATAATCAAAATAACTGTTAATATATTATTGATACGAATTACATCATCATCAGCCTTTATCCACTGCTGAACATAGACCTCCTTCAATGAACGCCAAGACGACCGATCCATTGCCAATCGCATTAAACACGGACCGGCCGGGCCACTGAGGTCGTCTTCCCACCTTGTTTATGGCCGACCAACATTTCCTCTACCTTAACGTGGCTTCCACTCTTGAACCTTATTGGCCCATCGGCCATCCGTTCTCTTCAGTATGACCAGCCCACTGCTACTTCAACGCGATTATTCTTCGTGTCATCGGTATATTTAGTTCTCTGGCGGATGTCTTCGTTTCGAATTCTATCTGCCAAAGAAACACCCAGAATATAACGTGGTATGGAGCGTGCTCCATCGTAGGTCATCATGAGAAGAACGCATTGGTTGAAGACTTTTGTCTTCAAACTCTGCGGTATCGACGACGTGAGTTTTCGGATCGATCGCGAAAGCTTGGGTTCGAATCCGATACGAGTAGACACAAACCTAGACCGCGCTAACAGCGGTAGCAATACGCTACCGCTAGATTGCTTGGGCACCGCGCATGACCCGTCTCCCTCTCCAGAGGGAGGGATGAGGGCCGGCCCCCCAATTAAATCCTCCTACGAATTATATGGGTATAATTTATTACTTATCTCATTATGATATCACTGTACGTGCAGAATAGGACTTTTTCTACTACAACGCTCTACGCAAATGTTGTATGATTAGTATTGATGTAATTCTTTGTAGAAGTCTATAGTTTCTAGAGCATGCACCTTACAAAGTTATAATTATTCTAAAAACTGCGTTACACTGATCATAGCACATTCATTTCATAACTTTTCCATTCTTTCCATTTTCTAAAAATAAGATTTCTGATTGGTTGCACATTTCTCAATAATTGTATGTAAAATTGATTCGTTATAATTTTGAATTATTCTAACGGAAAAATTTAAAACCAATCAACGAGAACAAAAGCTGCTGTGAATATCAGTACTGCTACTGTTTTGATTCTTGTGGTGTGATTTGTAAACCACAAAAGACTTGTGGTTGGGTATCATGTATAAACGACGTCAAATGACGATCTGGGATATTTTGCTGAAAATAGATAGATAAGTAGTCCTTAAGTAGGAAGGAAAATAAATATATTATTAATACCTATTAGGCCTGAACCAACTCTCGTTTTCTTATTTGGTCTCATATGGTTTTCTAATGTTAACGCGAATTTGATTTTGAGCCTATTTTAAGACGAGCCACTGAGGTGGAAGAGGGAGAGGATGCTACCACCGTTCTTCTCAGGATAGGGCAAGAAACTCACATATATTATATTTAGTTTGTCCCTCAATAACAGTCTCTCTACTAAGTTTCTTTCTCCGCATAGACCATTATAGATACTGATCTATAATGGTCTATGCGGTCACAATTCACATCGATATAATATTAAGTCACTAAATACAAAAATAAAAACGAGGGAGCGAATGACCAAAACACCAAGTAGGTGGTACCTACGACACCTGTTTTTCACCGTCGTAAATATTGTTCCATCTCAACAACAAATTCGTGCTTTACAAGTTTTGAATTTCGAATGCAATTTACATAGAACTTTACACATCTGACCTTTTATGGGACCATTAGATGCCGTAAATTTTGCGGATTGTTGCGTCATGTTGCGCGTGCGTCACTCGCGCCGCGCCTCTGGAATGGCGTCCTGTCATTGGTTGTGCATGGCCTTCGTCACGTAAGCGAAACAGCGCTCGAATGAGGTTCGATATATCTATTAATAGCGTTTTGGATTGTGGCAAAATGTCGCAATAAGTGATCGCATATCAATTATCAATTCACTAATGATGTAGGTAGGTACAGAAGATTATGTGTAAATTCAGATTATCAATTATTATCACCATGATGTGGGGTTTTTCACTTATCGTATCGGTTATCCATGATTATATAAATGATCACCAATGAAACAGTATTTCTAGTATAGGTACGAAACAACACTTTTTTTTCTTTAACGCCGGGAAATGCTCTGAGGCATGCCGCGGGGGAGTGGGTCTCCCCAGGTGGGTAGGTACCTATGTGGTGCTCGCTGCGCCCGAAAGCTGGTAAGTGGACGCAGCTCTACCCACTAAAACCCGGCGAGTGCCACCAATGCCGCCCCCGGTGAGGTGCCCCGGATCTATTGAGTCAGTCCCTCAGGAGACCGACTCCACCTCCACAGAGGGGTTGCCCCGCACCAAAGAACAACCGCTCCCAACGTCGGGACAGTACAATGAGGTGAGGTTCCCGTCCATTTCAGCACGTGCTATGGTAACAAAACTGAATGTGATGAAATTTAACACTACTGAGCCCCACCGCCACGACAAGGCCTGAACCATGGTGGGGAGAGAATTATTCTAAACATATCTCGGCTGAATGGTTTGTTTGTTTTACTGCGAACCCAATTGTGAGAGGTTATTGTTTTTTATTTTAGTGGAAATGATTTATTAAAAAAATGTGTAAAACCGCGGAATCACCTAGTATAATGTGGTCACAAAATCTTTTATTTTGTACATTTTTTTTTATTTGTCTCTTCTATGTATGTAAATAAATCTATTAACTATTAATATAATCTATTACGAAGACATCATATAATTTTTCGTATTTCCTAATATCTATCTATATGATATAATCAGCATATCCTGATTTAAAAATAAATTAACATTTACTTAATTTTAAAAATTTCCTTGAAAGGTGAATCGACATCGTTGTAAAAACAATCTCCTTTTTAGCATCATTATCAGCTCGTTCTCGTCCTAGGTGTTCATTATTATATAAACTATTTTTATGTTCGGATATTCACGACGTTTCGGATACTTTATACTTTACAGCAATCACGATCACGTTGCAATAAAGTATGTAGTTTTATTAGTGAGTTTTGCGAAATTCATTATTTTGTTGAAAAGTTTTTAATATAAAATATAAACTAGCGGATCCTGATTATAATGTCTACCACATATGGAAATGAATTTTAATATGTACTTTAAAAATATTGTAACTACGCCTGGAGATGGAATTATATTTTTTTCTGATCTACTTTTTAGGATGTCTTACTTTAAACGATTTAACTACGAAGGCTGTCAGTAGTTTAGGAAATAGTTAGCAATTGTACTTTGTATTTACAAAGATCTCAAAATTTCAATCAAATCGTTCCAACCCCTTAGGAGGAGTAAAATGACAAACAGGCCCCACCATGGTTCAAGCCTTGTTGTGCCAGGACCTTGGGCGATGCCAATTGATCTGAGGTGGCTGCTCTTTATCCTCTCTTCTCATAAGAGCGGTACCTCTTATAAAAAAGGGGACGAAAGAGTATGGGGGATAAGGCGCGAGGATGGGAACCTCACCCCATTGCACTGTCTCGACGTTGGGAGGGACGTTATTCTGTGGTGCGTGACAACCCCTCTGTGAGGTGGCGTTGATCTCTTGAGGGACTGAATAGCCGGCGAGGTGCTCTATTGCTCAACAGATCCGGGGCACCTCACCAAAGGCGGCATTGGTGGCACTTGCTGGGTTTTAGTGGTAGAGCTGCGTCGAGTTACCATCTTTCGGGTGCAGCGAATCCCACATGAGCGAGAGCCTGGGGAGTCCCCGCTCCCACGCGGGATGCCTAAGAGAATTTCCCGGCGGCAAAAAAAAAAAAGATTAAAAAAGGCAAAATGTTGCCAGCGTCATCAACTTCATGACATTCCATCATCAGGTTCAGTAATGATAGATACAACGTAGTAAAAATCGCATCAGGTCAGTTCAAGTAGTTCAGCCTCGCATAATTCATAGATTGACACAAATTGTTGGCAGATAAGCCCTGCTGGTATGTATGGCATACCCGTATTTATTCATTGAAAAGATAGAAATATAGGTATATCACACAAAACATTATGGTAACACTTAATATATAGGAATAAATAGAAGATTTTAGAATATCATGGCTATTTTTACTATCTAATACGGGATACTTAAGATCTCATGACAAGTAGGTAGTTTTAATAGCCTCAATATTTTGTACTAATGATCGTGTATGATCGTACCGGTGGGAGGGAAGCGCTGTGCCGCGCTCCCGGCTGCATGGATACCACCATCTTGCTTGTTTCTCCCGTGAAACAGCTTTGCTGTGTTTCAGAGGGAAGGGCAAGACGGGCAGTGTAATTACTGGCACCAAGACATACCATCTTATGTCTCAGGATAGGCAACACATAGATGAGTTGCCTGGGCTCGTTTCAGGTTAAACTAGTTTATGTTCATGAGCGACGTCGACCATTTACCATCAGGTGGCACGTTTGCCAGTTTGCCTATCCAACTAACATAAAAAAATGATGATGATGATGATTTGCTTGCCCAAATGCTATTCAGAGACATATAAATAAACTAAGGGTCCAAAAATTTTGTAGTGACCAATTCTCACAAGCTCCACACTCTCCCATTCCTCACCATATCACAACATATCAGACAAAAATTAATCATCCTCTACTTCACTTTCTTCATCAGTGACATGCAATACCTTCCTCTTAACGCAAGGCTTTTTTTATTACTAATTGTTTTCCTTTTCTTATTGGTATTTGACTATTATGTCTTCTTTTCTGTAGATTTTTCCCCTTAGGTTGCCTTTCCTTTTTTGGATTCACTTTCTTTATTCTTACTCTGTTCCAGTGCCAAAGCATTTTTTCTCTCTCGCTCATCGTTAAAAACTTGTCTATTCTTCTGGTAGCCCACTGTTAGAGTAGAGTCAACAGGCACACCCCTTCTCTTTCGCTGTTTTTCTTTTCTTTAAATATCTTATTAGCGACTTATGACATTATCATAGTTTTTTGCGATGCCACGATTTTTTTAGTTTAGTTCTCTTCCAAAATAGCTGCTGCTGCTTGTTCATAAATGTCTAGATATTTTGCTCTGCTCCGTTTTCATTATACATATATACGTCCTACAAAAAAGACAGAAAAGAAAAGAAAAATGTATAACAAATAATGTCAGTTGGCAACAAGCACTACGGGGCAGGTTGTGATTTGTCACAACCTGCCCCGAGAAAATGTAACTTTTAGCCCCAACACCAAATCTGACCTTTTAAGGTTATGCCGTGAAAAAGGTAATAAACATAGCTGTATATAATTAGATTCATAGAGCGTAAAAATCACAACACTGACATCTCTACCTTTATGAAACATAGGCTGCAAACCAGTATTACTAAAAGAGTAAAACTTTACAAACCTGCGATTTTAATGGCAGCACGCTCATGCTCCTATCACAAAAACGCTGGCGCCGCTGGCTCTCGCAGAGTGCTTGCCAGTGGCGGCAGGAGTATTTGTCCCTTTCTAACGTCAGTATTGTGTTCTTTGTTTCGCGACCATTCCCACTGTAACAACCTACCCCTGTCACATCTAGCCCCTGTCTCCCCTACCGTGTATACGGATGTATACACGGTAGGGGAGACAGGGGCTAGATGCATTATGCATTGATCAAAAAGCGTTTATTTTAATATAACAAACAGACACTCCAATTTTATTTATCTGTATAGATATCAATCAAATTATTTCATGTTCAAAATGTTAATTCGTTAAATATCACTTTTCTAACCAAATCAACAGAAGACGGATGTGGGCTCAAGGTTCAATAAAAACGTTATGCGAAATTAATTCCATTTTGATATTGATTAAGTTGACGAGTTTTAAAGAACTTGTTTTTCCTTCCTTATACATAAATTCCTATCGGGGTATAAATTACACTTAGAGTCACAGATAGGCTAGAAAGAGTATAAAATGTTTACCGTTCCAACCAGTCTTATTGAATATATTATTATATTTACCCGTGGGAGGGATGCGCTGTGCCGCGCTCCCGGCTGCATGGGTACCATCATCTTGCTTGTTCCTCCCGTCAAACAGCTTTGCTGTGTTTCGGAGAGAAGGGCAAGACAGGCAGTGTAATTACTGGCACCGAGACTTAACATCTTATGTCTCAGGATAGGCAACACATAAATGAGTTGCCTGGGCTCGTTCCAGGTAAACTAGTTTATGTTCATGGGCGACGTCGACCACTTACCATCAGGTGGCACGTTTGCTAGTTTGCCTATTCAACTAACATAAAAAAAAACATTATTCTCTTGCATTTGGCGAACAGTCGTTGTTTGCGATATTCTGATAAATAATAATAGTTACAATGATTATTAACCAACCTGTTTGTATGATGTACTAAAACAATTTTAATTTCCTTTTAATAAGCTATGTGAGCACTATTCCATACGCCTTTTTTTCTTCTATAAAACAAATTCAAACATAATTACGGTATCACTAGTAAGTGATGGTTTTATTTTCGTTATATTTTCTGTTACTAGCTAGTAATATTGCATATTACGGCGACCTAAAATATGCGTTTTCTATGCGCCGGAGTGGATGACGTCACGGAGGCTTGCTCGGCTGAGCCAATCACGAGCCGCCATTGCAGAGGCTCGTCACAGTACAAACATGGCTTCTTGTTGAGCAAGATATCGGAATTCCTAGAATCGTGTCTAACAATATGCTAGAATGTAGTGAGGATCGGTGCAATATTGATTTATTTTTCGTTTACATTCTATTTACATGTAGAGCGTAAGTTGCCAAATAAAAATTATTTTTGTATTCTGAATTCAAATAAAATTGTCTTCGTCGTCGAATATATTATAGTCTGTCTGTATACTGGTGTAGTGATCAGATGAGTGGGTAGAGTTCTGAATCTCGCCATGGCCCCTTTGGCGTTTGGAAACACACAAGTTTGGAAAAATCTCATAAGTTCTTACAAGCTGGTCCTTTTTTTTTCTTTAACGCCGGGAAATGCTCTGAGGCATCCCGCGGGGGAGTGGGTCTCCCCACCCGGGTATGTGGGACTCGCTGCGCCCGAAAGCTGGTAAGTGGACACAGCTCTACCCACTAAAACCCGGCGAGTGCCACCAATGCCGCCTTTGGTGAGGTGCCCCGAATCTAATAAACAAACAGGGCACCTCGACGGCTAGTCAGTCCCCCAAGGGACCGACGCAACCTCCACAGAGGGGTTGTCCCGAACCACAGAACAACCCCTCCCAACGTCGGGACAGTACAATGGGTTCAGGTTCCCATCCTCACCCTTTGCCCCCTGCTCTTTTGTCCCCTCTTCTTATAAGAGGAGTAAAATAGCCCCCTCGGCTCAATTAGCTTCGCCCAGGGTGTTGGGCTCACCCTAGGCTACTAAGACCACCGCCACGCCAAGGCCTGAACCATGATGGGGTTACAAGCTGGTCCTTGCTCTGCATTACTGTGGCGTGATTTTTCATATAGACTTTTTTATTTATTATTAATGTAGTTTTTATGTAGGTTATTTATAAGTAATTTCATGAGATGCGAAACATTTTAAACTGCTTACCAAGTATCACCACAGTATCACACACTGATTGTGTCATGTTTACACGTACATAATAAGCGAGACTGCGTGCGTGTGTGTGTTGAATAAAAAATATTTGGTTTCACTGGGTTTCATCAGAAAGTAAAATCATCATTACTTGGTCATAAGCTTGATACTCAACAGCGTGACTACAGCCAAGCTCGCTGAAAATTTTACTAAAACTGACTTGTAATCTTGTTTTGAAGTAATGCGACTATTACTTGAATTTAAGGAATTTAGCTTTTTTTTAAATGATTCACTAGTCTTACACGAAGTCTTAATTTCATCGTGATGGCAGTGAGATACAGTTTCACATAGATTTCGTTACATGGTTGTCTGAATGCCACCATGTTCATAGTTTGGCAAACTCACTATTCTATGAACTGTGTTTTTTAAGTTTCACACCAATATCACTGACTGTTTGACCGTAGGGTAATTCATTTAGGCACGTATCCAGGTTGCTGGGGTAAGGCTCCTAGACATAATATTGTATGGGCAGTGTACTACCCAAACTAAAACCACTGCGAGCGCCTTCACCCGCTTTTTGAGGCTCCCGGATCTGCAGGTATAAACAGGAGCACGACTGCACTGAAAAAAAAAAAATCGAGCTCTGCTGAATAAAAGTGAAAAACATGGTAACATAAAATTTTAAATAGTTTTAAAATTCAACTTACCACGTTAATTTAAAAGTTGATTGATGTTAGTTAAGTTACAGTACCATTAAATATAAAACACAATTTTAATCACAATTCGCACATCGCCGACAGTGTAATCAAGATAACGATAGATAATAGCGATAAACCCGATGTTTTCCGGCCTTGTGTGTTTCATCATTTTAAACTTGTAGCCGCGACATTGTGGAACCAGTGGCATGAAAGTAGTTTTATGTCATGAAGGAGTATGCAGCTCAAGGGATGGTTAGATTTTACCGTTGACAGACGTAAAAGTAGTTTTATATCATGACACGATAGAGAATACGGTTCGAGATGTGGATGTGAATGGCCGTTTCCACAGACCCGTCACTTGTAAAATTAAGAACTGTTCGCTTACCATTAAGTACTTCGTTGATAGAATTAAAGAAATGATGCAAACTATGGTTGGAACAAGTCTTCGAATAAGATAAGGAAACGTGTTCTGGCGTGAGTCTCGTGCCACATAGCTTACCCCTTAATAGACTCAAGTAGGACGGATAGGAACGCATATTGAGACCTGTCGGACACACCCTAGTCGGCTCCGGGTATGCTGGTTAGAATCGGAGTAATGCAGAAGCCAATTTTTTATGTTAGTTGGATAGGCAAAATTGGCAGACGTG
Organism: Helleia helle; assembly: GCA_963853865.1. Lineage (NCBI taxonomy): Eukaryota > Metazoa > Arthropoda > Insecta > Lepidoptera > Lycaenidae > Helleia > Helleia helle. Next base: position 9,769,212 of record OY971434.1, read on the forward strand.
CCACCTGATGGTAGGTGGTTGACGTCGCCCATGAACATAACCAAGTTTAGTTGGAACTAGCCCAGGCAACTTATTTATGTGTTGCCTATCCTGAGACATAAGATGTCAAGTCTCGGTGCTAGTAATTATACTGCCTGTTTTGCCCTTCTCTATGAAACACAGCAAAGCTGTTTGACGGGAGATACAAGCAAGATGGTACCCATGCAGACTGGAGCGCGGGACAGCACATTCCCCTCACCGTTTTAGAAAACGCTTATCATAATGATGAGTATTTTTTATAAATATTTTATCTTTACCCCAGCTATACAAATGTCTGTACTTGGTGGGATTCCAACGCATGACCTAACAACCCACTTAACATATGCTCCAGGCGCCGTCATACATTGTACCTACGTGCCTCAAATCACGAGACCCAACAGGTTGTGTCGTCTTGGACATATTAAATGATTTATGATCACCAATTAACGTGATATCAACACACCATCAATTGTACTGATTATCATGGTCTATTTTTTTATTGGTGGAGCTGGGCGAATTGTCTAGAGTGTGATAATAAGTGTACGTCGCAAAATAACGATACCATTAGGTCAAATACAGGAAGTCCATTTAGGGTGCGGTTTTTATGCCAACCCAGAAGATTCGTTAGTGTAGAAGTAATTTTATTGAGAAGTATATGCCTATCCTGACAAAAGGTTTTGGTTGGCAATACCTGTCTTGACAATGCCGAGTTAGTAAAGCTTTTTGAGAGAAGCCGTAAGCAGACCAATAGTATTGGTAGTAGGTATCCGTAACACTAAACCTCGATCGAACTGTGACTGAAAACTGAATAGGAAAACTTTTTTTTTTATATTGTAGGGAAATCTTTTACGGATGTAGCCAGGATTTTTGGGTTGATCCTGGCCCTTTGTGGGACTGGCACCTGGAGTGCCCTACCCTTAAACTAAAACCACTGCGAGCGCCTTCAGCCGCTTTTTGAGACTCCCGGATTCGCAGGCAACAGGATCAGCTCAGCGAGAGGCTGGCCCGGCGAAGGCCAGACTACTCCTCGTAAGGAGCTACTGCCCGGCCGCTATTAAGCAGTCCTCGCGACGTCGTGTCCTACTGGGCCCAGATTCCCATCCTGAAGCCTGGCACGAGCACAGGGCCGTTACTGGAGGCGCATTGAATGGTGCCTCCTACGCATCTTCGTTCGTCGCCCGCGGAGGCCTCGTCGGCGGCCTCCTTTCTCACACGCTAGTCGCTCTTCTTCTGGGACATTACTGCCTCGCAAAAGGAGACCATCGCCGTCCAAATAGGACAACAAACCTTGGGTTTATCATGATTATGAGTATGTTTTCACACGACGATATAGGGTTTGCTTTATAAATACCCGCAAGCCATACTGGTGATCACTTTCCATTAACTGATCAAGACTGCTCATTTGCCCTACTTTTATAAATTTATAGAAAATATCTAAGGCTAACAGATTGATTTTTTGCAAGTTTTTAGAATTTTCCGATCTGTCTGACCCTACACCCGCCACGATGTTAACATCAATAATATTTGTTTCATCGTATGACGAATGCTTTTGACGCACCTCGAAAGCTTTGAACGCGTAATTTACGCGCGTGATTTTAGTCACGTTCCTAAATATTTGTGTGCTCGCTGGGTATAAGTGACACCTCCTATACTCTAAATGTCGTCAAGGACAGACTTTCTAATGATGTAGTCTTTGTGATCGCTATCAGCCGACAGTAATGGGTCAACACACCTTTATGTTCTAAATATCACCAAGGCCAAACTTAAAGAAGTTTTAACTGTGGTAGTTTTCAGCGTGGCAGTAAGGGTTAAGGGCAGTATACGGATTAAAAGGACATAACACCTTTGGGAGATTATTTGTCTATAGTTGTATAGCTATAGAAGGAAACTGACTGGACATGAGTATGTATGTAAAAGCCAGGGACAAAGGGACAAAACAAGAAAGTAAATATTTTTAGAACATTGCAACCTTGATAAATTACACGTCGTAAACATAAAACAGGATCTACCCGGAGATATTCGCTACATCCATAAAGGATTTCCCTGCGATGTCAATAAAAAGTTTACGTTACTTACATAGGTATACTTAATAATACCTACACGACACGAGTGACGTTGATAATTAGGTTTTTTTTTCTCTCGGAAATGTTCTGAGCGGGTCTCCCCACGCGGGTATGTGGGACTCGCTGCGCCCGAAAGCTGGCAAGTGGACGCAGCTCTACCCACTAAAACCCAATGCCGCTTTTGGTGAGGTGCCCCGGATCTAATGAGCAAACAGGGCACCTCAACGGCTAGTCAGTCCCCCAAGGGACCGACGCCACCTCCACAGAGGGGGGACCCCTTCTTATATAAGAGGGGTACAATGAGCGCCCTCGGCTCAATTAGCTTCGCCTAATGTGCTGGGCTCACCCTAAGCTACTGTGCCCCACCGCCACGTTAAGGTCTGAACCGTGATGGGGTGATAATTATTTTAAAAAGACGATTCGAATTGAACTATATAATAAGAGGTCTTAATTAAAATAGATTATCATACTTTGTTTATTCTTTTAGTGAGATTATCTAAGCATCAGTGTACCGATAAATCAAGGCAATATCACAATGTTATCGTTAATAGGTTTTCAACTTAACTAAATGGTAACCATCAAAATGGAATTATTACATAACACTAAAATATTTGTATGTATATTTGTGTTAAAAAACATTTGAGGTGCGATTCAGAAGACTGAAGTGTATTTTATTTCAAAGTCCAAATCAAATTCTCATAAAATCAATCTCAAAGTGAAAAATAATTAAAGTTCGATAGATGAACGTAGAGAGATGAAAGATAGAGATAACATTAGATAGAAATTGGGAATCGTACCGAATTCGGTGTTATTCCTAAGTAAATGATAAGATAGGTAACGGAAAGGAGAAGACCGGCTGAATCTGCAAGCGTTGGTATGATAAGGAGTATCAGTTGCACGGGCTGCACGTTCGTATTCAAGGTCTCTATTAATGTTGCAATATACTTTTACGTATTCAAATATCTTTAAATGATAAGATTTTATTTATTAAAGGTTACGCTTTTTGCAAAATGCATGGTCGATAAGGTTACTATTGAAATGGGTATCATAATCCACTAAATTACACCTTAAATAGCTCCTAGTTAACATAAATAATGTCTTTATATTAGCTACGCGAATTTAACTCATTGTATTAAATCTGCTTTTTACGCATTATATCACGGTCTATTAGGATTTTTAAATATTTCATTTCACGTACACTTTTATATTTTTATAAAGACTAGTTAAATATATTATAAGTCTGATTCTTCGCTGCTATTCCTTACATAGGAATAGGCGAGCGGATACACCAAATGACCCTTTACGACATCAACCTGAGGGATTAAATAAACTGCCTTGGAACCGGCAACGAATCGCAAATCAGAAGAATTCAGTAGTACACTAATTATTTTCCAGTTCCTCTACAACGACAATATAATATTGTAATGACTTACACAAGACAAGAAAAGACAGGAGCCAGACAAAACCGAGCTGCTATGCCCCAAGGAGACTACAAATTATAATCTCTACAAATATCTGCTCAGAAAGATGTATACCTATACTCATAGTTATATTAACTATGAGTTATAATCTTGGTGTTTATATAATTTTAGCTAAATGACTACGAAGCTAAACATATTTATGTTTATATTTAGTTCTTATAATATTAAGAATCACGACCGACAATAATATCAAACTAAAACAATACTTTACACCACAAATTTTACAAGACGAGCAAGGAAGAACACCAGCGATATTTTTTGAAGTGAAACTTCTTTGCGCGCATATGGGTAAAATTTTCACGGACGAAACGTCACGAAAATGTGCAACGTTTTTGTCCTAGAAGAGGGGAGAGCGATTGAGATCGATTGAGAGAGAGTGACAAAGGGCGAATGTAGCATGAACCACATAGCCATGGAGTGAGAGTAGGGAGCAAGCGAGTGAGAAAGATCGAGAGAGAGAGTGAGATAGAGCGAACGTCGCATCGCAAGTCTCGGAAATTTTAAGCTTTAGATTAGTATTAATTTATAAGTAAACGAGATTTAAAAATTAGTTTTCCAAATAAGTTTCACTTTTGACATTTCTACTTTGTACGCACGCACTTTTTTTAATTTATTTAATTTTTTGGAGGAACAACAGCTAAAACACTTTCACAGATACACAATTAACATAGAAACATAAAGCTAACAATAGTTCCCCACATATAGAGATCGCAAATATAGGAATTCTGTCAGCCAATCTTTTAATTTTTTGTTTCCGCGGGCAAAATGCTTTTTACGCATACTTACTATCGGGATTCGGGTGGAAACTGGTGGTTATGTAGGTCTTGGTTTTGCTTTTACCGCGTTCCTGCAGTCAGAAACTACTATACACTAAAGACTCCGCGAATGCTATCAGCCACCACATCGGGTGCCCCAGATCTGTCAGGAACAGAACACTAGTAAATCTTTCACCTATAGAATTTCAATTAAGTTAGTAAGAACTTGTTAATCCTTACGAAAGTTAGATAGAGTGATGAGAGTGAAGTTGAATCTCGAAGAACGATTTAACAGAGTACTAACGATTAAGAGACAATTAGGTACATAAATATGTACATAACCCTGTCCTCTTTGCATACTCTTAACGTCACAGAATCGTCAAGTAGAGATAGGAATTTCAACGATACCAATATTTTAAATTTGTGCGCTTGTTTTGTTGGGTAGTTTGTTACTTGATCATGCGTAGATAATTGAATCATATCTCTGAATAGACCCTCTAGATATCGAAGCAAAAAATTTCTACGAGGCTTATAACATTCTGTCATTATGTTATTTACGTATCACTTCGATGAATATAATATACGAGTCAAATACAAATTATACGGATTTTCCTAAATCTAATTACGTATTAGAGTACTCTACAATTCCAAAGCTAAAATATCGTCCAATGTTTTACAGAGTTCCGAGTTAATGCGCATGCGCATAACGTATTTGTATACAAAAATCACTTTGTAACTCTTAGCTAACTTCAGTCCAATAAAGTTGCCCGTACTCTCGTTTATAAATTGAGAGGACTTCGCAGAAAAAGAAAATACAGAAATGCCCGAGATAATTACGCAACAAACCGCATCATGCGATCGTGTACCTGACCAATCAGAATGCAGGATCGCAGACGCACCCACCATGTTAAACACAAGACAGCGCTGCATGAGCGGTTATACATTCTGCATAGGCTTTATAAAGAATCGTCAAAGCGCTTTAAGTGTAATTCAATGTTATGTAATTTATGCGTTTGCCCTAAATTATAGAAAGAACTGATAAGATTATACGTATTTTACCTACAGGTTGTTGATTGTGTTTCAAGAGCCTAAAGCTATATTATATTTAATTGTGAAAAAATATATAGAGGCCATTGAATCAATTAGGAACTTATAAATGTTTGGGTAACTATTTACAAGTTCCTAATTGCTCTCATCTCATTTGCATCTGCTGATGAACCGTCATATATATCGGGTATTTTGGAATAATTGCAATCTCTACGAAAAGCCTTAACAATGGTTAAAATACAAACCCATTTTAGTGTATATGACAGTAAAATGATTACATGAGTGAAATAGTTCAAGATTGAAAAAAAAGTACCTACTAGTAAAACTTGTTGCACCGTCAAATATAATGGAAAGTTAAAGGATATGAAACCGGCTTATCTGACCTTAACATTGGGCATGATGAATGTAGGTATAAATAGGCGAAACGGCTGGAAACAGTTATCGTAAAACATATTTTATAGTTTTCCTTGGTTACTCAAAATTTGGAAAGAATATCACGCTCGCAAAATCTTACAAATATTTTAATGAAATTTCTATATCAAGAATAGTTTTAGTTTAGTAGTCCTATTTTAACTATGTCATAATAAGAATTTTTATCTAATAAAATGTTTACGTAGGCTTGTTATTTTGTTTATCATCAAATAAATATTTTCAAATGTAAAAAAAAAACAGATCGACAGTATGACACCTTCCTGGTTTTGAGTTTTTGCTCAGAAATATTTCTAAATTAAGTAAAATAAGTGTACCTACCAAATATTGAATGAAAAATATTGAATTACCGAGTATTTTTAATAGAGCTAACTCTACTTTTTGATGCTTAAAGTCTGTTGCAGCTTAATGCATTTATTACATTGAGTTTTTGAACTTTTACTCCATCTGCAAGAGGCACAATCTGCCATCTCCAATTGTTATAAATTTAATGATCTTGCAATGGTCCCCTGAACCAAATTGACAGTAAACGCTATCGACAAAGCGTCATTTGAGTTATACAGTCTGTGATATCCGTCACACATGCACAACCATCAACGTCACTTTCTTCCTCAGTGTGCGCACTGCGCGCCAATACTATACAATGCGAAACAAATTTTTTTACACAGTTGATACAAGACCGTCGCCAGAGACGGACGTGTAACAGTTGAATTGAGTTCCTCGTAACTTGTGCTAGTATCGTGTTGGATTAATTTATACTGAGTTCTCGGTAAGTATTATTTCCTTATCATTGATCTTGATTCGCTTGCACTGAAATACACTTGGCACTTCTTTCTGTTCTTACCCTTGAAAATCGTGGAGTGAATATTCGCTCATTGCGTTCATTCTTATACCATTGTGCAATGGTATAAGAAGATAGAGTTTTTATTCGGTCTAGAAGTACGTTCTTATTTTACTCGCATTCACAAAGCTAGGTCAATTTATGCCGCGCGCATGGTCAATGCTATTGCAAAGTATATTTCATAATGTTACTGGATTGCAAAGTGACGGGTTTTAATTATGTCTATAGGTATATTATATATCTATATAACACATGTATGTGTTATATAAATATATCCATTTAGACACGATTTCCGTAGTTCAAGAAGAATGCGAAGTCGGGTCACCTTGACTATTGTTACATGTCAATGGGACGCTTGCAGTGAGTTGATGATGTTTATACAATCCAAGTCATCGTGATGTTCATATTTTTGTGTTCAAAGTAATAATGTATTATTAGAAAGTTCTTTTGGTGCAATCGACATATGGATGGATTGAGAGACTTCTGACATTGGTCCATTCAAAGAACATTCAAGTTAAAGACCATAATCATTGACTTCATCCGAGCTCCGGCTACTTTCTTATATCAGTAGTCTGCTGAGTGCTGACTGAGCCTATGAGATCATATTCGTAATGTTTTACATACTAAATGGTCTTTGGTCGTCTGACAATTTGGCAAATGTTTTAGGCCCCGGGGTATTTTAGTACCATTTTTCCCGACAATTGACATATCATCAAACGCATGGTTCAGTTTTTATTAGCACATCAGTACAGTTATTATCAACAGCGAGGTATCAATTGCACAGGATAGTGCCTCTCTGAATAAAGCTTGGTAGAGAACACCTAAAATTTAAGTTTTTTTTTAATTTATTAAGAGCTGGATACAATTCCTTTGCCTTAAAATTTTAATGTAATGTCTGGACATTGTAAAAAATTCTACTATTTATTTTAATTCGTACATACGCCAGAGAGCAGAATATGGTGCATGGTTTAATATTTCTTGATAGTAAAGAGATGATGTTTCGAATTTAGAGTGGAAATAATAATTAAGAGTATAAGACAACATACAACAGATTTATGCGGATGCGGGTAAGAGGGAGTCGACAATATTGGCGTTATTAAAGAGTCGGCCAAATTGCGTCAGCGGTGGAGGCAAGTAGTATCAAATCACTAGATCTTTTTTCGTAGGTAATACCTTGCACACTTGAAATACGTCAAAATAAAAAGGTTCATAAGTGTAGTTAAAAAAAACGAGAAAAAACTTAGGGTTGTTCTTTTATCAAGTTTGAATACGATGAGCTCTATTCAGAATCCGTTTCTAAGGTAGAGCTTAGAAAAAATACGTCAATTTGAAGTGAATGTTGCTTATTATTACTATATTTTTTTTCTAAACTATATGGTTATAGTAATAATATAAGAACAAATTATTGACACTGCTATTAAAAAAACCAGGCCTCGTCAAGACGGAGTGTCGAACGCTTGGGAAACTATAGCAAAAGCTCATTTACTCAAGCATGTTGTGACGATGATTATGAACGATTGTAAACAATGCCTATTTTCCTGTTATTTTCCCCAATGGATTCGCCGACCTAAAATTTTCGTGATTGTTTCATTTTAATGCAATGCTTGTGTTTGTTTTTAGTTAAGTGAATTAGCAATATATAAGGATATTATATATTAAATGTATTAAAAAAAGTTCATTACGAGTCAACAAGGTATTGTAGTTTTACGCTCTACATTATAGCTTTAAAAAAAAAAAACAAAAGAAAAAGTATGTATTTTTAACACTATTTTATTTCGTAATTATTAAGACGTGGTTCACATAGTGTCATCGAACGTATAACCGGAATAGAGCGGTAATGTTATGTGTTTTTTATGAAAACAAATGCCGCCAAATTTGTGCTGCGACGCTGCACCGGTTCTGCGCTCTGATTGGCCGGCTAATGACCATTGGTGGATGATTGGCCGATAGGACGTATATACAGATCACTGGTTGAATTGCTATTGCGTCACTGACAAATCACTGACCAGTTTCGGAATTTCCGCCAGGAATAAGATGGTTAGTGAATAAATAGAAAAGGTACACAAATGTGGAATATAGGTGGCGCTGTACAGAATTTAAAACGAGCTATAGTTGCTTAAAGGTTGTTTGTAGTTTAATAAAGGCAACAGCTATTGTGACTACACCTGAATACCTAGGTAACACTGAAAATGTTTAGAAAATGAAAAACGGCTTAATGTAGAAAGTTGCCAATACTTTTATTGTTTTTCGAAGTAATCTCCGTTTCTTTCTACACATCGTCGCATTCGATGGAACCACTGAGAAAAGCAGCCCATTCTTCCTTAGGAGTCTCTTCTATGGCATTTTTGTACGCTTTCACCGCATCTTCAGGGCTCGTAAAGCGAATACCTCGAATTTTATCTTTAGTTCTTGGGAATAAATGAAAGTCGCAGGGCGCCAGGTCAGGACTATAAGGCGGATGACTCATTATCTCGACACCTGCCATAGTCAAATATTCAACAGTCCGTTTTGCGGAGTGCGCTGAAGCATTGTCGTGGTGAAGGAGGATCCTGCTTCGTGGGCGCTGCTGTCGAATTTTTTCCAAGACAACAGACAAACAGCGATTGACATACCAGTCTGTAGTAACTGTCCTTCCATCTTCTAGCACAACTGTCGCGAAATGATCTTTCCGACCAAAGAATGAGGCAATCATCTTTTTTCCTTGACTTCTTCCTTTCTTTACCTTAGTTGGCCGATCCTCGAAAGGAAACACCCACTGAGCTGATTGTCTTTTGGTTTCGGGTTCGTAGCAATATATCCAGCTTTCATCACCTGTGATGATGTCAAATACAGCATTTGAGTTACCGCCGTTGAACTTATCTAACATTTGGCGACACCAGTCCATGCGGAGGCGTTTCTGGTCGTCGGTTAAAGTATGGGGAATCCATCTGGTACAAAGCTTCCTGACGCATAAATGTTCGTGTAATATTTTTTGAACTTGACTCATACCAATGCCTAGGCTTGCCCGTATCTGCTGATAGGTCACTCTCTTATCTTCCTCTATCATGCGTCGCACAGCACTGATGTTACCTTCAGTAGTCGCTGTTAAAGGACGTCCCTCACGCGGATCATCACTGAGATTGCTACGTCCACGCTTAAATTCGTTAAACCAATTGTAAATAGTGGCACGAGATGGGGCTTCATTAAAAAATGCTAATCGCAGCCTATCATAGCTTTGTTGTTGAGTAAGCCCACAACGAAAGTCATAATAAATCATTGACCGAAAATTTTCTCGCATTATGTTCATTTTCACGTGTAACAAGAGTTTTAGATTTGCCGCCAATTCACAAAAACAAATGACATATGAATGCAATATACTACATTAGGTTACCAAAGAGTTCTAAAATTGAAATTCAAAAAAAGTTTTCATTTTCAATGTTTCTAACTGGCCAGTTCTAAACATTATCAGTGTAATCCACGTACGCGCAACTCTAGCACGTGTATAAAAGTAATATGAACGAATCCAAATTCATTTATATCCTGGATCTTTGGACCGAGATTCATGGGAATACCGTTAATTGTGACAAAATTATGGACATCTTTGTGATATGAGATTTAAATTTACGGAATATTTACCATGTTCTTTTTGCCGTGATCGTGAACAAGACATACCTACGTAGATAATGTCAAAATATCGCTCCGCGAACAAAAATGTCTTCGTTTCGAATCCTAACTATATATATAATAAACATCCAGCATAGCAGCATAGTTACCGATATTACGCAAAGAATAAGCTCGTAGAAGTGGCGGTGGGCTGATCACACACTCAGGAGAACGGATGGCCGACGAAGTGTGCTTACATAGATAGATAGTTAAACTTATATGACACCATATTTATTATCGTTCTTTTTTATTTTACTGAAGGATTTCCCAAGAGAAATATATTGTTACATTTTTATTGAGTGGCACAAATTTAGTTTCTGGCATTAGTTTACAACAGTAAAATATGTATATTTAAATGCGTAGGCACCGCATTAACATGGAACACCGGATTCTTGCCGACAGCCACATATTTTTTTATTCAGTTCCTGTATTTTTTCTTTTATGAAATTGTTTAAACAAGCTAAGGTTATTTGTAAAGCTATGCTGGGCTAAAAATTCAATTTTCAAATTATGTGGTTGAAGTTCTTTCTGAAGTAAAAACTTCTTTAGGCGCGTTGAGCACTTTTTGGGTAAGTAAAAATCATGATTTTTTTTTTCTTTAACGCCGGGAAATGCTCTGAGGCATCCCGCAGGGGAGTGGGTCTTCCCACGCGGGTATGTGGGACTCGCTGCGCCCGAAAGCTGGTAAGTGGACGCAGCTCTACCCACTAAAACCCGGCGAGTGCCACCAATGCCGCCTTTGGTGAGGTGCTCCGGATCGAATGAACATACAGGGCACCTCGACGGCTAGTCAGTCCTCCAAGGGACCGACGCCACCTCCACAGAGGGGTTGTCCTGCACCACAGAACAACCCCTCCCAACGTCAGGACAGTACAATGGGGTGAGTTTCCCATCTTCGCCCCTTGCCACCTGCTCTTTTGTCTTCTTATAAGAGGGGTACAAAGAGCCCCCTCGGCTCAATTAGCTTCGCCCAATGTGCAGCGGCTCACGCTAGGCTACTGTGCCCCACCGCCACGTCAAGGCCGGAACCATGGTCGGCAAAAATCATGGAACTCGCGACATCGTCATCTCGTCACCAAACGCTTCCAATGTGACATTCATGAAGTCATTATGAAATTTCATAATTTAGTATTAAAATTTGTTCAGTAGAACCTGAGAACATTTAAATTTCATAATGTCCTAATTCAAAGTTATAAGTTTTCACTTCTATCGGCAGTCCGTATGACTGTCAGTCTTTTATATTTATGTAAGTTGGATAGGCAAACTGGTAGCCGCACCTGATGGTAAGTGGTCAGCGTCGCCCATTAAGATAAACGAGTTTATTTAAAACTGGCTCGGGTAAATCATTCATGTGATGTCCTATATGATGGTAAATTTCTGTCCTAGTAATTACACTGCCTGTCCTGCCCTTCTCTTTGAAACAGAGCAAGGCTGTTTCACGGGAGAAACAAGCAGGATAGCAGTACCTATGACGGGAGTGTGGCACAGCGCAAGCCTCCCACCGGTAAAAGTGTATATGTGATTAAAGTATATTGTATTATATGTAACAAATAGGTATGTGATGTAAGCAATAATCGTATATTATGTTTAATGACATTATACAAATCTCCTTTAGGTGTTGTAACCATTTCGTAAGAACCTTTATTCTTTATACGTCATTATAAGCGACTAATTAGATTGAAATTGAAGATCCTTTTTTCTTTTTCGCCGGGAAATGCTGAGGCATCCCGCTGGGGAAGGGGGAACTCCCCAGGCGGTAATTTTGGACTCGCTGCGCCCGAAAGAAAGGTGGACGCAGCTCTACCCACTAAAACCCGGCGAGTGCCACCAATGCCGCCTTTGGTGAGGTGCCCGGATCTGTTGAGCATACAGTGCACCTCGACGGCTAGTCAGTCCCTCAAGGGACCGACGCCACTTCCACAGAGGGTTTGCCCCGCACCACAGAACAACCCTATTCTTATAAGTCCCCTCTTGTTATAAGAGGGGTACAAAGAGCAGCCCCCTCAGTTCACTTGGCTTCCCCAAGGTGCTGGGTTCACCTTAGGCTACTGAGCCGCACCGCCACGACAAGGCTTGTACCGAACTAAAGATTCTGACCTAGCAATGATAGTTCAACCTATAATGCATTCCAAAAAAAAATTGATAATATTTATTGTGTGTGGTGACTACTTAACTACATACATAGAACGAAAAATTCATTTTTCAATGGTTTGTCGTATTACGAATTCATTTTTCAATGGTTTGTCGTATTACAAGGTTTCTTGAAGGCCCAGATGTACTTTAGATACAAGCGGTTACTTTAATTGTGATCCATTGATCAGATGATGATGATGATAATGAAATTATGATCCTCGCTTTGTTTGACTACGCTAATTTATTTACAAGTTGCCCTACGTAATGTTTTCCATCAAATTTTCCGTCCAGACGTTTATCATCTCGCATGCAAACGTGTTAAGATTTTTTATACGTATCTATCATTGATATCTTATCTATTTTGCAAAGATTTTATCTATCTTGATAAGAATAGATCATGGTGTGATTGTATTTGCGTCGGATACAGCGAGATTCTGATTACATGTTAATAAGTTAACGTCGAGATGTATTGTTGTTTAAATAAAGTAGTAACAATGAATAATAAAGTACTTATAAATAAGTCGGAATTATATATTTTGCGAAATACCTACTTATAATAAATGTGGGAAATACAGAAAAACCAAAGCCACAATAAGTATCTTATTATTATTAAAAAAACCGGCCAAGTGCCAGTCGGACTCACATCATTACTTAATATTTTAGATTTAATAATAATATTTTAGTTAATGAAATTAAATGTATTTTTTATATTTGATTTGATTGAATGAAAGGTAAATTGCGGTTTAGGATTTATGACGTATTAAAAAAAACTATTCACTAGATCTCGTTCATACCAATTTTCGGTGGAATATTGCATGGTAATGCAATCTTAATGTTAATGCAAACATCATATATTTTTTTAGTTTTATCATTCTCTTATTTTAGAACTTACAGGAGGGGGGGGGGGGGGACAAACATTTTACCGCTTTGGAAGTGTCTCTCGCACATACTATTCAGTTTAGAAAAAAAAATGGTATTAGAAACCTCAATATCATTTTTGAAGACCTATCCATAGATACTCCACACGTATGGGTTTGATAAAAAAAATATTTTTGAGTTTCAGTTCAAAGTATGGGGACCCCCAAAATTTATTGTTATTTACTTCTACTTTTGTGTAAAAACCTTAATGCGGTTCACAGAATACATCTATCTACTTACCAAGTTTCAACAGTATCTATAGTTTTTATAATTTCGGAAAAAAGTGGCTGTGACATACGGACGGATAGACAGACAGACAGACATGGCGAATCTATAAAGGTTCCGTTTTTGCCATTTGGTTACGGAACCCTAAAAAGATATGCATAAGAAAAGATAATATGAATTCCACTGAATAGCCCACTGAATAGCAATTTCAGCAAAAATCCAAATTTAAAACATTAAGATTCTCCGCCATTTTGACTTCTAATGCTTACCATGCAGGTTATATTACTCGATTGGTCCTCTTTGGTATTCATTCGTCAATAACTGGCTATTAATAGACAGATCAAAATTGCGGCAGAGAGAGTAGCTAGAGTAACGTTGCGTGGGCAGACAATAACAGGAAAATTAAATTACCGCTGACGTCCTTAGACAACGATGAGACTTGTTACCAGCTTGGACAACTTGGATGGCGTAGGCAGCCATTAAAGCATATTTAATATCGTGTTTCAATGCTTCTTTTCTTAACACGGGTAAACGTCTTTACGCGCCATCAACGGCCCTGGGTGGGGTCCGATGGTGTGTGGGCCTGGCGACACATGTATGTGCCGAATACCCGCAACAACCCCGCGAATGCCACCAATGCCGCCTTTGGTGAGGTGCCCCGGATCTGTTGAGCAACAGGACACTACGAAGGCTAGTCAGTCCCCCAAGGGACCGACGCCATCTCCAAAATGGAGGTGGCGTCTGTCCGCCGCGTCAGAAATGGAATCCTAATATTCTTTTTATCTTTTAATATAAAATCAAATAAGAACAAAGCCAAATAACAAATCTATGCTAACGGCAATATGGTTTATTTAGATAAGATTAGCTATGACCGATAACATCTTTTTTATTACATACTAGCTGTTGCCTGCAGCTTCGCCCGCGTTACTCAACTCGTATATATCACAGCTTGATGTTATATAGCCTTCCTCGATAAATGGGCTGTCTAACACTGAAATAATTTTTCAAATCGGACCAGTAGTTCCTGAGTATAGCGCGTTCAAACAAACAAACTCTTCAGCTTTATAATATTAGTATAGACTAGCTGTAAAGTATCCGAAACGTCGGGCATATAATAATAATAATAAATCTATATTGTATCTATCTCCTGTAAGATATAGAGATTTTAAATGATTTTATTTTATCTAGAAAATCTAACAAATATAATAAATACGATAATCTGATTATATAAAGCAGGTTTACTTTTACTATTTATTTAGATTATATACTTACTGATAAATAAATAGATTAAAATCAGTTAATCTCTATAGATACAATGCTAATCGTGTGAAAATGTAGTGTCCGTATCAAAAGGTAATATTGTTATATATGTATGTATACGTATAGCTCCTCTAATATAGGTAAAAATAGAATTTTACCATGTTCTTCAGTTTCATTTTGTGGAGCTTGGTATTTCGCCATTGTCTACGAATGCCTTTGTCACGTGACTAGTCTCGTAATAAAAGTGGAAAATAGGTATGGTAAACCGGTGAAAGAAAACATCATGATGATGAAATTAAAAGTCTTTGAAGGTGTGTGAAGTTCACCAATCCGCATTGGGCCAACGCATCGGTGAACTATGGTCCAACACTCTCCGCGCCTGAGTTGGAGAAGGAAACAGGTGCCTCACAGTGGGACATATAATGGTGGAGGATGATGAATAATAGGAAAAAAAACTATTAATTAATTTTTGAACGAACGAATTACAATGTAAAATCCACGCGAGTAAAGCTTCGAGCTCTAGCTAGTATCATTCACGTGCTTATCATTGCGGTGTGAACAATAAGTAAATAAAAGGAAAAATACAACGTCAAACCTGCCACGTGGTACACATACTGGTCTGGGTGGATTTATAATATACTAGTTGTATCCCGCGGTTTTAGACGCGTCCCAATTCTAAAATCGTAAGTATCTGTGATACTGCTTGATTACTATTCGTTTTAGTTAGATTTTATAATTCATCTGTCTCCCTTACAATTACAATTAGTATCTATGATATATTTTTAAATTATCGTACACTAATACCAACTCCATATCTTTCTTAGCCAATGATGCTACGATAATACGGAGTCAGCGTTTTGACTGCACCTGAGCTGACCTCGGCGACTTTATAAAATGCTGATCTCTCGTACACGTGATATTTGACTTATATCTATACTCGTATCGATGACATAATTTTATTATCTTATAGTTATTTTTAAATATTTATTCTATAAATAAATCGTCTCTTTCAATATACTGTACTAGCTGTTGCCTGCAGCTTCGCCCGCGTTACTCAACTCCTATATGTCACAGCGGGATGTTATATAGCCTATAGCCTTCCTCGATAAATGGGCTATCTAACACGGAAAGAATTTTTCAAATCGGACCAGTAGTTCCTTAGATTAGCGCGTTCAAACAAACAAACAAACTCTTCAGTTTTATAATATTAGTATAGATTAAATCTGCTTTCATATAATTACTTGCAACTTTTGCATGTATAGACGAAGTGTATATTTGGCATGTCTTGTCACGATTGTCAAATTACGAATACTTCCAAACGTAGACAGAGTAATAGGATTCTCTGTCTACGCTTCCAAATTATTTTTGAAGGTTTTGATTCTGTATTGGTACAGTTACAAAATAGTGTTTTGTTATTTGTGTGTGAAATTGGCTGTATTATTTATAGAGTTAATCTCGTCCTACGGTGTGTGTATGGCTTTATTCAAGGGCATCCTCGGAAGGTCAGGCATTGTATAACGCCGTTTCACGGGCGAGTCAATGAACTGCGTTTATCGCCGAAAGATCTCTTTTAGTTGATACTGGGTTTTATAATTAACTAGCTTTCGATCGTAGCTTCGTCCGCGTTGATTTAGATGTACAGTCGTTTCAGGACGGATGATGATTATTTTTATAGCCTAGTGATAATTAGGGGAATTATGAACTGCTGAAATAATTTTGAATAATGATAAGTTGTTTAGTAGATTACCGTCTACATCGAAACTCACATAGGTACCCCTTTACTATAACAGTATTGTTTCATCATCATCATCAGCATCTGCCATCTTTCCGTCCACTGATGAACATAGACCTCCCTCAAAGGACGACAAGACGACCGATCCCTCGCCACTCGCATCCAACACGGACCGGCCACTGTACAGAGATCGTCGTATTGTTTAGTCATTATAACGCTACTTCGTCTGCGCAGGATTACATTTTATACAATACACAATATCTTCATTAATTATCGCCTATGTTGTCCTGATGTATAAGCTATATTTTTGTCAAGTTTCATGAAAATCCATTTAGTAGTTTTTGTGTGAAATGTAACAAACATCCAAGCATACAAACTACATAATATTAGTAGGAACTATGAAGTAGGATTATGAGTGTAGTTTAGTTCAGAGTTCAGACAGATAGTGCCTTTTGCATGGCAACTAAACAGTTCCTGCTTAGGCTTATAAAAGGTTACCGAAAAGTGGTAATACTAGAGTATCCAGTGGTTTTTCTTTTAAACACAATATCGGGACATTATTCTTGCGATTTTTTATAAATATAATACATGTAAATTTATTATTTGTTAATGCGATAAAACACCATATTACCTTTAAGATTAACGACTAAAACAGAGTTAAAAATTGGATCAGCAGTTGCCCGACACTTCGCACGCGTGTAAAGAAACAAATATTATTGTGAAAAACTGAAATTGGCAACTCCATTCATTTTTCTGTTTTAATAGACGTACGCCTATTAGTCATACAACTTAAATATATATTTGAAAATATTTTTAGAAGCTATTCACGCTTTTGCCACATGTCAATCTCGTGATCACAAACTTGAAACAGCCGCGTGATTTTTAAACGGGATGACTTATCACTCGTTAAAGAGGTGATATTATGTATGTGTATATATGTAAGTAAGTAATGCTTTAACGTTTTTGTTTGTTTAGCAAACATACATTTCCTAATCCTATCTAAAGAAAAGGAGCATAAAAAGAGCATACTCATATCTAAAAGGCCGGCAACGCACCTGCTGATCCTCTGGTATAGCGGGTGTCTGTGGATGTCGCTATTCACATACCATCAGGTGAACCTACTGTCCGTTTGCCCCCTCTTCTATACATATAAAAAAAGGACAAAACATTGGCTTTAGTCGCAGACACAGGTGCGCCATGATTCCAAGAATTAAAATTCGACTCGACGGAGAGGCCGGTTTTGTGAGCATAAAGGCACATGAAGTAAAATCATTATAAATATTGTCGACCTCTGTGGCTCAGTGGTAAGCGCGTTGGCGCTCAAGCCGGAGGTTGCGGGTTCGAATCCCGCCAGGGAACAAAAAAATATTTTCTGTGTTCCTGGGTCATGGATGTGTATTAAATATGTGTATTATTTAATAAAAAAAACTTAAATATATGTATAGTATAAAAGCATTAAATATATTTCCGTCGTCTGGTACCCGTAACACAAGTTCTTCGAGAACTTACCACGGAATCAGATTGACGTGGTGTGAAAGCGTCCATAGATGTTATTATTATAAAAACTAATAGTTTTGTGAAAGACAACCTTTTTAGAAAGTTGACCCTGACTCATCTTAAATGCATTTTTTTTTTATTCAGAGTTAGAAATACCGTAAATTATACCTTTTTGAAATCCTCATGAAATAAGCTATTAACTAATGAATAGGGCACTCATGACACCGTACATTTTTTTTACACCACGAGTTACCAAAGTTACAGAAAAGAAAATAACTAATATCAAATTTTGCGTTCAATAATAAAAAAATAATAAAAAATTATGGCTATCATACAAAATTGTTAGTTTACGTTTGATAGCACCACTATCTAAGAATGCTATTCAGAAAGCAGACTCGGAAAATTCTTTGTATTATAAATTTGGCACTTAAAAGAGTGTGTCGAAAGGAAAAGGTCGAAGTTTTTTCAAATTTTGAAAAATGGCCATTAACTCGAAAACCGTGACACTTTTAAGTACTAAATGCAATTTGTCATTTTCCTAACAGTCGCAATGCCCCCCTACCGTGGGCAAAGGATTATTATCCACTCATTACGCCACACCCTGTATAAGTATTTATCAGTTGTCTGGTTACCATAAGACTCTGACTTCAGGCAGAATTCAGAATTCAGGTAATGCGGGATGAAATAGAATCATAACAGATGTTCTTAGACGCTTTTAATATAAGAATGGTTTTTGTAACTGCCAAAACGAAGGGTAGTCTTAATAAGATCTTTTTGAGTTTATCAAAATAATTATATGCTTCGTCTTATGTAAAGATTTGTAAATTTTCTGATTTTGGTTATATCTTTATTATTCTTAGCCCAAAACATTACAAAAGGATATTGCCGCTCCCAAAATGTGTGCTTCTTGATTGTGTCTTCTATTTGATATCTGTCTTTCTTATTTGAATTCAACTAAAGAACTTTACTTCGGTTACGTGTATATTAATGATAAAATTAGTTTTGGTTGAAGAAGTATGACATACTCGTAGACCACTCGTGTAGACCATCGAGCATATAACCGGATAGAGTAGTAATGTGATCCGTAAAATTCCGAATCTTATCAGTGATTTGTCACTGACATAATAGCAATTCAACCAAACAGTGATCTGTATATACGTCCCATCGGTCAATCATCCATCAATGACCATCAAAATTTGTTTTCATAGTAAAACACATAACATTACCGCTCTATTACTATATACTCGATGGTGTACCCACAGCTGCCATAGAAAATTAACTATTTAAACTTGAAATTGTCAAGACTATCAGACTAATGAATTCTATATATAGATGATACCCGAGACGTTGGATTCCACCTGGTGCCAGTGCACTTTGCCAAAATGTATGTATAGGTGTTTGTAGTTTGTACTAACGCCATTCACACAGAGGACACTCCCACAGAGTAAGCGCTGACAGACTAACTAATTATACTTCAAATATCATGTGTTAAGAGACCACGTGCAATTTTAAATGAGTAGGGGCGCGGCTCCATCGCGGCGCACGAGAGGCTACACACACATTTGTAAGTTCTTTTTTTTTCGGATGGATCTATGCTAACGGCCCGAAGGCCCTAATGCTACATCGGATTAGTGTGAGCCCATTTGGCTCACTTTTGGTTTGTTAAAGTGGGGGGTTGCCCCCCGCCAACCGTACATTCTGCGACCACACCGCCTCCTGGCGTCGGGTTGGTTGTCAAGTTTCAAGTTTCGCTTCTCAAGAAAATATAAGTGATTGTTTCCACTGCAAGTTGCGACCCACGCTGCGTAGCTACTGCGTGCGCCGCGGTGGGGCCGCGCTTTAATCGTTTCTAAACTGATTTACGTTAAATATATTTTAGTGAACATTCCTGGTGATAGTTATACTACAAGATACATAATGTTTATACTTTCTTTTGTCTAAGTGGAAGATTTTTGGGGCAATGACGAAGGGACTTTTTAAAGTTATGTCAAAATTTTTGTCTTATTACCTAATTTAGTTTTAATCCAATTTGATGGCAAAACGTATTTAGATTCTAGGCAATGTTCCAGGACAAATGACATGCCAGAGATCATCCGATTATAAATTGACGTCACCGAGGGTGTGCCACGTTGGAAGAAAGCCGAGTGCAAGACGCACACCCATGCCATGTATAGTGGGCGTATTGCCTGTGACGCTCTTATTACTCGTGACATATTTTATTAAATATTTTGTTTACATTGTCTATGCTACAAAGTACAAACAGAGTACATTAGATTTTCCTGTTCTGGTTGTTTCCCCGTTTTAGTATTTTGCAAATTGAGAATGTGGTTGAGCACTCTGTGCAAAACTAGTCTATACTTTATCTGGCATTTATGTTATTGTACTGTTTTTTGGTGTTGTACTACCTGAAATATCTGCTGTCCTACAGTAATTTTGATGATTCAAAAGTAGATGTGTCATTTTTATAGAATTTATACATATTTCAGCAAATATCTACTAATTCTAAGGCACTTGAGCTACACCACGACCCGATGCTATAAATCTATTTAATGTAGTAAGATTTAGAATATTTCTGATGGATATAAGTAGGACAATATAAACACTAAATCTTAGAACACTTGAACAAATCAAAGCATCGTGCACTTAACTCAAGATATTCAGAGTTCCTATTATTTGGAATATCATTCTGACTTACATCCGTACAATACTGCTGTTGTATGCAGTTGTAAGTTTTATTTTGTTTGAATGCCAAATAGATTACTTTATATTTTTCAAATTTTATCTTAAAATTTGTATTGTTTGACAGCTTTATAGGGATTTCTGGGAATTGCAGGTAGATTAGAATGGAATATAGTTTTTTTAATTACATATAGAGCTGCATTGTACATCCCCAAATGTCTTTCCTGTTTGCCTATCTAGTCTATGGCCAAGTCCATGTAAATCAGTGGATGAATAGAAGGACGATAACATAATGGAATAATCCAGAAGGAATTATAAAAACGTCGCTTGCTCGTGGAAAATTCTCATCGTATCAATACGTGGTGTTCGTATTTGGAATCGGCGAAGTCACAAGGTTGAGCAAAGGTAACCTGTAATCTTCCAATTGGTGCGAGCACAGGCAATTGGCTGGACGTAAATCAAGCGGCGGAAGCTCACACTTTGTGGTTCCGTGTTCATTATGGCTTCTGAAATGCCGCATTGCAGACGCCGTGTTGAAAGCAGATCGAATCTTTCTACACCAAACAAAATTTGAGTTACGTCCCTACTTTGTGAGTCTCCTGTTATTGCTTAAATGCTGCTTTGCTGTGTTTCGTGAAGAAGGATAAGGCAGGTAGTGACACCGAAACTTATTATCTTATGTCGCAAGTGAACTTCTTTATGTTCATGGGTGACGCTGATTACTCACCTTTAGATGGCTCGTCTGCCCGTTTGCCTCTCCTACTATTATAAAAACTCCATCAGCACTCAAACGCGACCCGCGTATGTTTTTTTTTTTTTTATATTCTTCAACGAAAATTTATCAAATTAAAACGAAGTTTTTTTTAAGTTACGTGAATGTATGAAATTAAAATAAAACCTTGAAAATGGAAAGATTGTGGTTTGGGTGTTTAACATGTTTTTGCCGGTTTTGCTGTTAATGTGTCTGTTATCGATTATTTTCAAGTTTAACGTTTTGCTGTAGAGTTTTCAGCGCCAGAGAATTGTTGGAAAATAATCAAATACGGATTTGTTCATAATGTGTCTAAAGCGGTTATAAAAATAATTGTGGTGTCTTATATGGTGTTCTTTGAGTAGCAACACTGTTCATTTGTTAATAATGATGATTTCATTTTCAAACTCTAACGATGTAGGTACCTACTATTTTTTCTTATTATTATTATCAAACCATCCGCAAAAAATATCCTAATTATTATGGCAATAAAATATAATCATATATTGTGCTATGTGATTTTATTTTGAATTGTTCAAAATTTAAATCTACGAATGTAACAAAAATATTCCATTTACTATCATTTTAACATTGCAGAAACGAGAATAAATATTCCGATCCTTAAAGTATCTAAGTAATATAATATATTTATATATTATTTTACGAGTTACATAAGTCCTAAGATCTAAGAACAATAAACTATTGTAATGGCGTGCGAATTTCAAACAAGAATTAATACTTCTAGATGTTAGCGATGTCTTAAATATAATTTATATATATTTATAGTATACATTGGCTTGGATGCAAAATAGTAAGCATTGCCTTATAAACTTGTAGTTTAAATGATGAAAATAAGGAGTGTTTATATTGTTGAACAAAAAAATTGCATACAAAATATCAAACACAATTTTGAAAAATCATTTTTTATTGAGTAGTAGTAGTAGTAGTGAGTGAGATAATTACGATAGCTGAGTTTGTTGGATGGAAAAACTATATAGGCGCCTTTATAATGAGCATTTTTTTTCTCCACAAGTTCCTTTACGCCTCCTGCACTAAACACAAACTATTGCATCGTAAAATGTTTTAAAACTGTTGCAAAATTATTTACGTTGTACACTACTATTTTTTATAACTTCTATGACTTGATACTCCCAAATAGGTACTAAGTGTTCTAAAATTGTCTAACGTTTGATTCAAATGAACAACATTTTCGGTATCATTAATACCAATCAATGACGACGTAGATGACACTCGAGTGATGTTAATGCTCTAACATCCTGTGTTTAGAGCGTGTACAGTCGGCGGCGTTTGTTGCAGCCGTTAGATAAAAGCCGTAAGTATTAGATTCCTCATCTCAAGCCCTTTTTTTTGGTTTAGGCCTCCTTCAACCTACGCTCTGTATCTGATCTTGGCCCGCTGTCTTTTTGTCTCATTTGCAATATCTCAATCCTCTTGTTCCTCATTCCCGCGGTCACCGTTCCAAAAGAGCTTTGCATCACGAGTCGGAATAGGCTATATAATAAAAATTAAAATAGGCTATGGTTTAGATTATTTTATGTTCAAATTTAATTGCTACTAGAGTATGTTTTAAGATTTAGGGTTAGAATAGAAGTAAGAATTTGATGTCTAGGCATTAGAAAAACATTATTTTTTTACGTAAAAATTATTTATCATAGCTGTAACTTTACGCAGGTATTCCTTCCTATGTGAGCGAGAGGTACCATCCTAGTCGTGCCGGTTCAATTCGGCTGCTGCAGCAATGGCACTATCTTTTATTACGTACAAGTATATACTACATACAAGGTTTTCTATTGGGCTATCTGATATAATACGTTTAGCTGATGTTACTGAAATTATTCCATTAAGGTAGACATTTTCTGCGACATCTGCATGGGATGGGTCAAACTGCGATGTTGCTTTTGTAAATATTTGGCCAATTAAAGACGTTCATAAACCTAGTGTGAGGAACATAAAACAAGGACACGTTGTAAATGTAAGTATTATTGCGTTTGAATAACGACGTGAAGACGAACATACTTCACAGAGTAAGATCTTATAATTTCGGCTGGTCACGCAGCGGTCGCGGGTTTGAATCCCGCCAATTGCAGATAATTTGTATGATGAATATAAATGCCTAAAAATATAAAAAAGTACAATGTGGTGAGGTTGCCGTCCTCGCCCCTTATCCCCTGCTCTTTTGTCCCCTTTTCTTATAAGCCCCCTCGGCTCAATTAGCTTCGACCAAGGCGCTGGGCTCACCCTAGGCTACTGAGCCCCACCACCACGACAAGGCCTGAACCATGGTGGGGATACTTATACACCTATTTTATCTGTTGCTATCCAACAAACGCCTGTATTGTGCTATTGCTGAGTGGTCAGAATTACGTCGCTAGGCAACTTATCGACTCACGATTTAAAACACGAAGGCTCTATTATGTGACAAGCTGTCACGTGTAAGGCTATTTATAGTAAGTACAACGATAGACAATACCAGTGTTGCATTGTCATCAGAGATGGTTCCATGACATTGTGCAACAAAAGCACTGTCTACATTATGCCAATGTAGATGCTCTTGTCCGCCGATTCGCTAAAGTTCCTTAGATTTAAAGCCGTATGCGAACTGGTTATGATCACTTGGTATTAAAATAGTTACAATTTTTTTTGAATCAGATGCTCATACATATAAACTTAAATAACCATCGAAATCCTTTCACAATCGGCGGAGTAATCGTGTCACATACATACAAAAAAACATACAGACGAATTGAGAACCTCCTCATTTTTTGAAGTCGGTTAAAAACCATTTTATAGATAATGTTATGAAAACAGATTTACTTTTGACTTTGGTAAAATCTCTACGGCATCAATCTGTTTACGGTCAAAGAAGACCACAGATATTTGAAATTAATATTTCTATGAAGATGACAAAGTGGGAAAGTGATCGACGCAGAATACCATCAAAACTTCATTTTGCCGGTCTGAAGTTAGCTCAAGTGACACTGATGGTTATGTGGGACTCACCGCACTAAAACCCCAACGTGTTCGCCTCGTCGTTCAGGCGACGTGGTGCGGGAACTTTAGTCTATCGCACCGGACCCGACGTGCCCATGGGCATGAACACCCAAGGGCGCCTTGCAGCTCAAACCCAGCGCGCCTGATCCCCCGATCAGCTGCGCACAGGCCTCTTGGGGGGGTTCGACAACATGTCCCTGTCGCGTCTCTCCGCCTACCGAAGGTTCCCATGACAGCTACTCTTCCAACTCCATGGTAACCAACGTAGCAATCGTACTAGTGAAAGATTTTAAATCGGATGAGAAGTTTCATAGATTAACCATTTTATTATTAGCTTAAATATTATAATTATTTTCTTCTAAGTACAAATTACCACAAGGGCTAAACAATGATAGCGATCATAAGATTTTGCCTTTATGGACAGTTGACCTAACGATAACGTGATCTAAAGTGAACGCTGATGATGATGATGTACAGAAACAAACAGATAAAACATAAAATAATCCCTGACGTCAGTACGACATGACGTGCGTTTTACATAACGCATTCATTTGTCCGATTTTGCCGCAGAAATAATTGGCTACCGAGCACGTATATGTTTTACGGGATCAGCCATTGAATACAAGAAGATAGATGGTTAAGAAATGTATAGATTATAAATAATAATAAGAAACAGATGAAAATAACAGCATTAAAATATTATTACGCCAAAAACAATATCTGTGCTGAATCCCAAAAAACCTGGTGGATTCCAGAAAAGAAGTGGGTGTTGAGTGCTAGTGCTAGTTGCGAAAATAGCCAAACTTATCTAGAAAATTGTCGCCTGACTTTAAAATCTCAAGTCAAAATCGTCTAAAAGTAACTACATATTGCACGTAACTACTGAGCATGCGCGTATTTCATTTGACTAAATTACTAATTTCGACGTCACTGTTAGTTTATTTTAGTTTGTGCTTCAAACATGGTCTAGATGAAATTTGCAAAAAAGTGTCTTAATTTAATATATTTCGGATGTACCTATTAAATACGGGATTATTATACAAGAAGGCCTTGTTCGGACAAGTGCTTTTTAATATAAGTTTTTATAGCATTTTAATTTGCCTTTACTAAGAAGGTCGGTGCTTTAATTACATTTTCGAAATTTTGATTTCAATTTTAATATCTCGACGACGATCGACGACCTCTGTGGCTCAATGGTTAGCGCATTGGCGCTCAAGCCGGAGGTTGCGGGTTCGAATCCCGCCAGGGAACTAAAACAGTTTTCTGTGTTCCTTTGTCATGGATTGTATATGTGTATTATATATGTGTGTTATATTATAATAAAAATCTTAAATATATGTATATTATAAAATAAGTTTCACTTCAATAAAATTATTTAATATATATCTGTTGTCTGGTAACCGTACCAAGGGACCAGATTGACGTGGTGTTCCATAGATATTATTATTATTTATATAATATTTTTATGTTTATCCTTCCATCCATCTAGATTCTAGATAAAGCTAGATCTGTTATTATTATATGTTGTCATCACCTGTCGTTTCTAATCAGAAAAAGCTAACATGCTTCACTGAATCTATACTAATATTATAAAGCTGAAGAGTTTGTTTGTTTGTTTGAACGCGCTAATCTCAGGAACTACTGGTCCGATTTGAAAAATTCTTTCAGTGTTAGACAGCCCATTTATCGAGGAAGGCTATAGGATATATAACATCACGCTGTGACATATAGGAGTTGAGTAACGCGGGCGAAGCTGCAGGCAACAGCTCGTATAATATAGGCGGGACGGAACCTATGCTGGAAATGCTCATCTTTGTCTCCAGTATCTATGTAATTCTTACCAACGACCATCACTCATATCACTGCTTTTGGTTTTTCTGACCCAGTTACTCTTAGTTTTAGTTTCACATCATTTTTTCCATCTAGTCGGAGCTCACGTTCACTAAGTACCTATCCGGTAGCGAAGTGTAAGCTAATTACGCCGGTATGTGTGAAAGCTGCCATACACGCCCATACACTTCGCTACCGGATACCCGGCGCCGGCTACCCGGCAACCGGCACGTGTGAAAAGGCACTAAGCCGAGAGTTATATAATATCAATCCTTATGTACAATGAATGAATACGGTCTGTTATTGTTAGGTCAATTATACAACACAGGTAGAGTAACAATGTGCTGTAAAAAGCGTCAGCTGTCATCTTGTAATTGTTTTAATACCACGGCTGCGTCAAGAATCAAGACTCAAGTGTAATGTTATAACTGGATATTAGGCAGTTTTATTTCAAACACGAGCTGGCCACATAAAGTTTGTGTAGGAACGCGGAAACCATCGATGTTTCAGAAATGTGAGGGTATTTTATAGTATACGATAATAATGCTTTTGGTATGAGCAGTTTGCCTATCCAATTATCATTAATTGGATAGGCAAACTGCTTACTGGCGGCCGGTCAGGCCCCTCTTACGAGGAGTAGTCTGGCCTTTGCCGGGGCTAGCCTGTCGCTGAGGTGATCCTGTTGCCTGCAGATCCGGGACCCTTAAAAAGCGACTGAAGGCGTTCGTAGTGGATTTAGTTTGGGCAAGGGCAATCTCAAGTGCGAGTCCCACATAGGGTCAGGAACCCTCCTGGGGTAACTTGCCTTCATGCGTGAAAAGCATTTCCCTGTATCTTAAAAAAGGCAACGTGGTAGTGCTCATCCCATTTGTAACCTACCTATGATTTTGCCTTGTCTTCTACATTTTGTGATATTTGACTAGAAATATGGCTCTCATTTTTCTTGTGGGAGATGAGGTAGGATCAAATGAATGTAAAATAAAACACAAAGATGGATGATTTATGTCAGTTCTACATATTACATACATTCAATAGATATTTTTTTACTACCTCATTACTTTTATTTTAGTTTCGAGTCCGGCATTTTGCCAATATTGGCCTATACCAGTCACGCGGGTACACAGACAGACTGTCTTTATCGGCTCGTATGACACTAATAGTTCTTAAACCGAGATAGGATGGATCATATATTGTGCGATTTATTATTGTTTTAGTATAAATTATGTTAGCAATAACAAGAAAATGGCTAGGTGAAAACGTAAATAAAATTTGGAAATAACTTCTCTTAAGGTAGAGTTCATGGTTATAGTTTGTCTACTAAATGAAATTGAAGTCGATGATCTTGAAATTCTTGAATGAGCTGGTGATCAGAGATTTGAGTTAAATTATGTTAATGCTTTCGCTCTTTTTGGAAAAAGCTTTTATTTTGAATGTGCGAAAAATTTAAATATTTTTTGTTCTTTTCGAGCTTTTCTAAGACGATTTAAAAACAATGTTTTTGTTTGTTTCAGATTTTGGGCACCGGAGTGCCTGTACGAAGAGCTGTTTAACCGTAAAAATAACGCCCATAATGATCAGCCAACCATTCAGGAGGAAGCCTTTTAAGATCCTAAGCACGTACCTGAACACGTAAAAAGGGATTTAATAATTTACAAAGACAATCAGTGAGATATTAAGTTCCTCTATTTATTTAATATAAAAGTGATATTAGTTGCTAAGTGTTGTGCCATAGTTAATTGTGACAATGTTGGTGATATGTGTGGTGTTGGTACTGGGAGCGGTGGCGGCGGACAGGAGCATTCTACCTCCCACGTGTGAAAGGTATGTAGACTTAGCTTTAACATTCTAGAATATTCTATTATTATTATTAGTTTTTCCGATACGACTTCGGAACTTTTACTAAAAGAGTATCTATAGATATCATAAGAATAAAAAACACCTACAAGCTAACAAGCCAGAGCACCCATGGTTCAAGCCTTGTCGTGGCGGTGGGGATCAGTAGCCTAAGGTGAACCCAGCACCTTCGGCGAAGCAAATAAAACCGAGGGGGCTTTTCTTTGTACCCCTCTTATAAGAAGAGGGGCGAGGATGGGAACATTGCACTGTCCCGACGCGCGTTAGGAGGGGTTGTTCTGTGGTACGGGACAACCCCTCTGTTGGGGTTGCGTCGGTCTCTTGGAGGATTGACTAGCCGTCGAGTTGCCTTGTTGCTCTGGGGCACCTCACCAAAGGCGGCATTGGTGGCATTCGCCGGGTTTTAGCGGGTAGAGCGGGTCACCATCTTTCTGGCGCAGCGACTGCAGCGAAGAACATTTCCCGGCGCTAAAGAAAAAAAAGCCACAGCCTCTAATTTTACACGTGTTTATGGGAATGGGTGAACCATGGTGGTGCTTCTTAACCACCTTCAAAATGTCATAAAGCGGCAACCGAGCAGTCGGGGCCTTGTGGTGACTATCGACGCCCATAGACATCCGCACAACCAAAAGTTATGCAGATGCGTTGCGCTCCTTTTTCCTATAAAATGAGCCACCGGAAACTCATAAACCGCACGAAACGCGCCAGCATAGCTGTCACTTGACGCCGGTGTTATGTGAGCGAGAGGTACCACCTCGGTCGTGTCGGCCCAATTCGGCTGCAAAGCAGCATGGCACTGCCTCTTATAAAGCTTCGTAGAAAGAGGTCGAAAGTTTTTTTACTCACGTTTATTTTATTCACGCACGTATTAATATACATACGTATATAATATACCAAGAGAATATTATTGACGGAGTTATAAAAATAATGATTGATTGGTCTTCCACCATAATATATATTAAGTACACGTAATACACGTTTTACATCTTTGTTTTTCCATTTTAATTTTAGCCGTGACTGTAAATTTATCATAGTTTACATCACTTAAAGTTTTATTAGGCCATAATTTTTGTAATAAATTTGCGATACATGATATTCGTTATTATATAAAACAAAATAAAACTTATTTTGCGGGTCATAAAATGTAAGATCTGATGTTTTGTTTTGGCAAATTAAAACGGTGCAATATTAAAATCCCCAGTTCCTAACGAAAGATGCAACTTTTTTATTGTCTTTGATATTTGATACTATAAAATCGACAGATTAGCAACGAATTTGATGAATAGTCAATTTTGTTTATGAACTTTAACAAGGTTTCGTTCACTAGACAAAAAATGACCCTATAGTGGTCATTCCTGCCAGTCATTACAGTTCAACCTGCCATTATTTTGTTAGAAATGAATACCTATTAACTTTCCAAACCAACCTTCAGTCTAAAATACAATAGAGCGACGCCGGTATGTAATAGCTTATTTTCTAAACTTTAGACAAGTTATATCAGTACATTATCATAGTATTTTTTATTTTTAGCTATAATCATAATTTTTATTTGCTAGAATATGGTAACAAGAATTGGTGCCGGGTTAATTTAGTAAATTTTTAGAACACATATTCCGCTCAAGGCATGCAAATTTTAGTAGTTTTACATCAAAATACAATTTTATAATGTCTATGCTATCTATTTTAAAATTCCACGGAACCATGACAATGCACTAGCACGCTTGGCCAGTTGAAAAGATTTCCGTATCATTCAGCGAGTGCTCTGATAGAGATCAATTAGCACAGTGTAATGTTATCAGTAGCTAATAGAAGGCGCGTTACCGGAAGCGTCGGGCGGCCTTGTCTCTTGTTTACTCTGTGCCAAAGTAGCGACCATGATTCACATTATAATAGCAGATGTTCTAAATCTATAGTGTGGGATAGACATGTAGATCTGCATTACCCTCGCAGGCGACGAACGGGGGTTCTTACTTTCAGTAACGCTCCTGTCCTCGTGTCGGGCTTCAGTACGTGAACCTGGGCGTCTCGGGGATTGCTTAGTAGCTACGAGGAATAAGGCGCCTTGCGAGGAATAAGTAGTCTGGCCTTCGCCGGGGCCAGCCTGTCGCTGAGTTGAACCTGTTGCCTGCAAATGCGGCAACAGGTTCAACCCAAACCCTCAAAATGCAGCTGAGGGCTTTCGCAGTGGTGTTAGTTTAGGGTAAGGCACTCCCAGGTCACACATAGGGTCAGGATCTACCCGAAGATCGTGACCACTTGTGTAAAAAGCATTTCCCTAGGATAACAAAAAAAAGGACACCTCCCGCGTCCGACTGGTTCCCTCAAAAGGACTGATCGGGCTTCCTCCTAGTATGGCGGAACTCCGACAACCTAAAGGACACCTGCTGACGCCGGAACTTTTCTACCGGAGTACAACCTTACCCCGAGTACCTACCGTTAGACGGGAGGCAGGAGGTGCGCATAGCGCCTCCGCCGCCCTCCCGTTCTAGCAAGAGGAGAGAGGAGTCCCAAGCACTGCCACGAGTTCGTGACGCTGTGTGGTCCATCTATCGTACACCTCTACGGTGTGCTGGGCCGAGTCCTCCACTGCGCTGCACTCGTGGCAGGCTGACGTGGGCTCCGTGTCCGGTGAGCATCTGTGTCAAACAGAATGTGAGGGGTTTCTTTCGGTGGCGCATCCACGCCGCCAGGACGGGACGTAGTGTCTCGGCTGTACGTTGGCCGTAAGGCGACTGCGCCGGGATGTGACAGGATGAGTGTAGCCTCTCAGTGCATACTAGCAAACGTGATGTAAAAATCCGACTATCACAACATAAATACAAAGAACAAACATAAATTGAATGTAGGTACCATTTTTTAGACATCATAAAGTTAGTAATTCTTTTATGTATACGTTTTTACAATAGGATCCCAGAAAACGTTCAAAATCTTTCCATTAATAAATTTAAGAAAACTGTTAAAGAACGTTTGTGTGGTAAAGGCTATTATGAAATAAATGATTTTATTGAAGATACCACACCTATAATAAGACATTCACTGTTTAGGTTTTGCATGGACATGTGTAGAATAGGTACACTATTTATAAACTATGTATTTTATGTTGATGACAAAAGAGCAACCATCAAGTTTTTTTCTCGTTTTTCTTGGTCCGCATTCAAAAACGAGTTTTTTTACAACACCTTTTATTGACTTCTTTTTTTGTTTTTTTTTATGTACCTATTTCAAGTGTACGAGTTACCTACGAAATAAAGATATTTTGATGTGATTTGCTTTAATTTGTGGGGCTTCGCAACAGACTATTTTGCTCCAGCCTCCTCCCAGCTAGGTGGCTCACCAAGTGTGTGACCTCCTCTGTAAAACGAGGAGGTGCTCCTCGGCGAGCACCAACGCCACGAGTTCCCAAGACGGTTCTCCAGCCAGATTAGTGACTGCCACTCAGGAGACTGTGTGGTAACCCCTAATTACTCACCGCTATGCCCCGCTTCATTCTACGCAGCAGGACCTTATTGCGAGTGGTGAGGGAATCCGCCCAGATAGGAATTAATGAGTTGCCTGGGCTAATTCCAAGTAGGTAAACTTGTTTAGGCAAATCTGACCACTTACCATGTGTCCCGTCTTCCAGTTTGCCTATCCAATTAACATATAAAATGTACGTATTTGTCTCGCAAAATAGAACCACAAGTTCTTTGGATTCTCTCACGTAATGTTTAAAAACAAAGATTTAAGTATTAAGGCTGAGTTACATTGGCTACTTTTTAATACGTTTTTAGCATGTTTTTTCCAAGCAATCTAAAAGAGCACGCATTTAGCAAATGTGAATGTGCTATGTTTTTTAGGACGCTAAAAAATTTGACTGACCGTCAGATTTTTTATCGTTATCTGTGCTTTTAAAAAAGTATTTCATAAAAATGGCGTCGCAAGTGAAGTGAACACTGGATTTGACAGTTAAATTGTTTACTGAATTCGAAAAACGGGATTCGTGCAGTAAAACTTATAAAAACAAAATTCTTAGAGATAATTGCTTGCAAAATAATTAGAGATTCCATATTTTCTACATGTGATGAGAGTGCTTTCGTCGCTTTTTGAGACAACTTGTGATGAAAATAGCATAGCAAATGTATATTGGTATCTTGAATTAGCATTCTTTTAGTTTAGCATGCTAAAAAACCATGCTAATTAGCATGGAATTTATAGCAAATGTAAACCAGCCATAAGTCTAGTGTTTGCCTATTTCTTCTAAATAGCCTCGCTCTATTTTGACTAGGATAAGACAAACTATGATAATACTGGCACGTAGCAATTGCTATAATCCAGTCCTCTACAGACATTATTTTTGTATTGTATGTGAAGCAATAAATATTTTATAATGTGTCTTTGTTTCGCTAAAGTTCATTAAATTGCGATTTCGATTTACGATTGAGATAATTATCTGTATTTATTTGTAGTTAATAACTTTATAGCTAGGTATAAAAATAAATTACATTCACTAACATAAAAAACTGATTGTATGACTGCCCGATTGAGAGGAAAGGTCTTTCAAAGTTTTGCGTCACTTCGCCTGTTGATTTAGATTAAAAATCATATCATCATGAGCCTTTATCCGTCCACTGCTGAATCTCTCTCTCTCTTTCAATGTTCGCCAAGACGAGCGATCCCTCGCCACTGGCATCCAACACGGACCGGCCACCGCACGGAGATCGTCTTCCCCCCTGGTTAATGGTCGATCAACACGACGTCTACCTAAACGCGGCCTCCACTCTTGAACCTTATTAAAAATCATATACGAATTGATAATTTTGATAGCCTTTTTTGATGATGATGCTGATGATACAATATATCATAAAACACGTGGCCGGCGGCTCTGCGCTGTCATAGAGTAAACATAACCGTAGGTACTTCTCACACTGCGGTATTAACTAACAAGAAAATTAAGTGATGACTGGAATAAAACTATTTTCTGCGTATATACGCATGATAATATTATCACGGTTTATAATATGTAATATAAAGTATTATTGTATGTTTATACAATAGATACGGTATCGGAATCGTTGAAATTTTGAAGTGAAACTTCTTTGTGCGTATGAGGGTAAAATTTTTACGGATGAAACGTCACGAAAATGTGCAACGTTTTTGTGCAAGAAGAGGGAGAGAGTGATTGAGACCGATTAAGAGAGAGTGAGAAAAGGCGAACGTAGCATGAAGCACATAGCCATGGAGTGAGAGTAGGGAGCAAGCGAGTGAAAAAGATCGAGAGAGAGAGTGAGATAGAGCGAACGTCGCATCGCGTCTCGGAAATTTAAAGCTTTAGATTAGTATAAATATAAACGGGATTTAAAAATTAGTTTGCCAAATAAGTTTCACTTCTGACATGTGTACTTTGTACACACGCACTTTTTTATAAATACTCACAATTTAAATAATCTACTAATACGAGTTGAAAAAACAAATGTACGACGGACAGAATAAATAGAAAGACAAGTAAAAAATTTTTACTTGAATTAAAAAAATGGAGTCGAACGATACGTAATTGAAGAATGCGACACTCAGTGCCTCAAATGTCTTGCCCCAGGTTCTTGTTATAAGATGAACATCCTTCAAGAGTTTTCATTTATTATTGTACCTACATTATGCGGATAATGTTCATAATAAGGAATTGCCAAGTGGACACAATAAGTTGTCACCTTATCGCTAGTGTGGAACAAACCTTTGAGTTATCGGATGAAACCGGTTGTTGTGTGAACTGTAGATTACCGTGGTGACGGCGCGATCATGTTCATTTACTTTACTTTTGTTACTGCCATGAGGAAAATCTAACCATTGTAACGCAATCTATACTTATATTGTTATGAAGCTGAAGAATTTGTTTGTTTGTTTGGTTGAACGTGCTAATCTCAGGAACTATTGGTACGACCAATATGACCGGAGCATCAATGAAAAATGTGCCAAAAACGGGAAAAAACATTTCCGTAGAGATCTTTAGTTACGTGAGCTGCGTAAACGGGTAAAGTTACGTAATACCTAATTAGGTACGAAGCAAAGTTCTAAAAAAAAGGCCGCGACATCATAAGCCTATCTTTTACGGTTAACTCGCAAAATCTTTTGCATGGTTGTCAAATTTGTTCTAAAATAATGTATGATTTGCGAAGAAGTGATATTAATTATTAATCGATCAATAAATCAGGATACGCTAGTAAATTTAAGTTACACAAGCGAAGTCGCGGGCCCCACCATGGTTCAAGCCTTGTCGTGGCGGTGGGGCTCAGTAGCCTAAGGTGAACCCAGCACCAGCCACGACAAGGCCTGAACCATGGAGGGGACGTAGCGAATGCTGCAGATAGCAGCTGGTAAATAAAATATTTCAATAACAGGCCATAAACTAGATGAGAAAGTACTCGACCAATTTGAATAAGACTAAAATATTGACGACCTCTGTGGCTCAATGGTTAGCGCAAAGGCGCTCTAGCCGGAGGTAGCGGGTTCGAATCCTGCCAGGGAACAAAAAAGTTTTCTGTGTTCCTGGGTCATGGATGTGTATTAAATATGTGTATTATATAATAAAAATCTTAAATATATGTATAGTATAAAATTATTAAATACATTTCCGTTGTCTGGTACCCGTAACAAAAGTTCTTCGAGAACTTACCACGGGAACAGATTGACATGGAGTAAAAACGTCCATAGATATTATTATCATCTATTATTATCTATAAATGATAATAATATATGTATGTAAAATATGTATGTATACATACATATTTTGCATATGTCCAAATACCGCATATGAAAAATGGTTTGTACCTATAATATAATAATAAGTAAGCTAATACGAATAAAGTTTCACATAGGCTAATAATCCTAAGACGTTTTTATATAAAAAGCTATGTTATACCACCCCGATTTTAGTTGCTTTTACGAGTATCATGTAGCTTTAGATCTTATATAAAATAGCTGTACAAACAATTTAATGTTATTTAATATATTATTTATCACCTACGGTCGTTATTTATTTCACAAGAATTAACAATTATACAGTTACTTGAGCACTCCATGGTCAAGCGTACTTTTAAAAAAGTATTTTTTCCGTTCATCAGATTTTGAAGATTTTTTTTTCAAGATATTATACCGTTAGAAACGGTTGGAGAATTTGTATCAATATGGCGAATTTATATCAAAAATAAAAAGCGTATCAACTCGATAAAAACCGCTATAATTAAGCTCGTTTTCGAGACCCCAGACTATGAAATATCTTAGCGCTATTTATAAAAAAAAACCTATTTTTTTGATCGGGAACATTTGTATCTTCTTCTCTGATTGCTTTGTTTGCAGTGTTATTAATAGGACATGTACTAAAACGTCAGTTAAAATGTAGTGAATTGTAGTGTATAAAGTTTAGGTGAAATTAATATAGTGCGAGTAGGACATGCACTTTAATTATATTACTCATTAAAATAATAGTAATAATAATTTGACGACCTCTGTGGCTCAGTGGTAAGCGTTGGGCTTGGATGAGTATTATATAATAAAAATGTTAAATATGTGTATAGTATAAAAGTATTAAATATATTTCCGTTGTCTGGTACCCGTAACAAAAGTTCTTCGAGAACTTACCACGGGACCAGATTGACGTGGTTGAAAGCGTCCATAGATATTATTATTATTAATAGAGGTTAAAATTTAAGAAAGTGTTTCAAACATTTGGCAACGCATTTTGCATAACTTTTGGTTGTGCGGATGTCTAGGGGCATCGGTAGTCACCCTTGGCAAGTTTGAATCCGCGACCAATATTTGATTTAACATATCGGCTTTACTTGGTGTCCGTTAAAAATACACACATGTAAGTAAATGTATTTTTTAAATTTCCAGTTTAATATACTGTCATGGGCCGCTTCTGGACACGGTGCAGATGGCGGGGCTGTACAACGACTCCAAGACCTTCGTCGACATGAAGATCAAACTATCTCCGAACATCACCATGGAACATTTTAATGATATGATGAGGAGGTAAGGTATTGGATGTTAAGGCTAGTAAGGTGACAGACCTGTGACGGACAGACGGACAGCTGAGTCTTTATAAGGTTTATAGGGTTCCTCGATAATTGGTGCGGACCTTAGAAACACTGAAAGGTATAATTTGTTCTTTTCAAATACGTTCACTTACATGTTACATATCAAAAGACTGGCACGAAATATATTTATTTTCAAATACTAATCAGTCACGTACGGGAAGACGGAGGTCTGACGACTTGATCTGATGAGGACCTCCTTAGAGCCGGTAGTTGCTGGCGAGTGGTGGGCACCTGCCGACTTAGCGTTTATTAAAAGAAGCTTATGCAACAGTAGATCATTTTTTTGTTGTTGTTGACCTCCTCCCTCCCCATGTCGGTATACCGCACTAAAACCCCTGTCAGTTGCCTTCAGCTGATTGAAGGGGAGTGTCCCGGATCTGACTAACACAGGACGCGGGAGGTCCGCGACAGGGTGGTTCCCTCTAAAGGGCTAACCGGGCTTCTTTTTAGGAAGGGGGAACTCCGACCACCTAGAGCACACCCGCCGACACCGACGTTTCCCAGCGGGACCTAACCTTACTCCCGTTAGACGGGAGACAGGAGGTGCGCATGGCGCCTCCTCCGCACTCCCGTCCTACGTCGGTTGCAGCAGTGACCCATGGATGTATGATGATGAATGAAATCCTATCTTCTAATGCTTATTGTATGTTCCCAGGACGGACCGTTTGCCAACCAAAGCTGACATCCAGGAGTTTGTAGACCAAAATTTCGATCCAGCGGGTTCTGAGTTTGAAGACTGGAAGCCTACCGACTGGAAGGATAACCCTGGTAATTTTTCTGAACTAGTATCATCCTATCCTTGCCTAACTATAACGCTTCCCAGTATATAAACACGGTTTTGTAAATTGCGATAGACTCCGGAATTTTCCCCCCAAATAGAAGATACATTTTATCAGTGGTAAGAACGGAATAATTTGAGTCGTCTTTGCTGAATGCAAATATAACAAGCACGTAGCATTTTATGGTCTATAGCTGTAACATACCTATCTCCAATTTCCACCTGTAGGTATTGTAGAAAATTGTTGAAAGAGTTTCACTTCTTAAGTGTTAACGCTACACATTATTGATTTTGGTGAGTGATAATGGTAAATAATTTGAATTCGCCCTGAATTGTGAACCCACGACATGATGAAATTTCTTAATGTTAATTGTGTTTTAAACAGTAACATTAAATTTTGTTATATGTGATAAATAAAATCTCGTCTTTGACTTTTGACTTCAATAATTGCCATGTATCATATCAATTGCGTGACCTCTTGTTCCGACGGTGTAGGTCAAGAACCGAGATAACACAATTATCGCTAATTAATTGATATCACTCATTAAATTTTCCAACAACATATGACGAATAGGAAGTAGATTACCTTTATTACATAATGTAATGTTTTTTGTTTACAAACATAGTATTTTTCTGTGTCACTAGAGATAGGCAAAGAGGCAAAAATTAGGTCAAAAATGAGGCAACGTCGTCCTTAAACACCGATCGTCCTCGGAAATGTGTGTGGGTTATTTAAATAAAACCTGTCCCCTACCAGAAATAATAGATAGAAAGTTAAGAGAATTGTCGAAACGCCATATCTTATTTAGAAACTTTAAAGTATATAAGCTATGAGATAAGCTAGAATTTAATACAAAAGGATGGGTGACGGTTACCATTTTTGAGTAATTACTTATTAGTTATACATATATACAGTACTAGCAGCGCCCCGCGGTTTCGCCTGCGTACTTCCCATTCCCGTGGGAGTACAGGGATAAATAATAGCCTATATGTTATTCTGATGTATAAGCTTTGTTATTGTAAAATTTCATTAAAATCCATTCAGCAGTTTTTGCGATAAAGAGTAACTAACATACATCTATACATTCTTACAAACTTCCGCGTTTATAATATTAGTAGGATATATTATATAGACTATAGTCTCATAGTGTGGCTTCTACAAGTTAAGCCTTAAAGACGATCCATACCTACTACTCGAATCTAACTCGAACCGGCTGCTATCGGTATCTTGTCTAGTCGAAGGTCAGCTAATTTCTAATAACGTGAATTCCGTTTTAAAACATCTCTATAAATATAAAAATTTAAAGATTGAACTTGCCAATCGAGAAATATTAAGTGATAAGTATATTACTTGCCCTCAACGTTTTTAAGCAATTACGCAGACTCAAACTTTTCATGGTTAAATGAGTAGCAGATCGTCTGTTTTTAAAATTCATCCTCATCATCATCAGCTCCTATCTGTCCACTGCTGAACTTGCCTTTTTTAATTAAAATAAGTACGTACTTAGAAAACTAAACAGATTGTTATATAGTAAACTACTTAGTAAAATTTAAGTCCTTTCTCACCTGAAGAATATGCAAAACAGCTTAAACACGACGGCGTATGGTATTTTATTGGTATTTTCAGCGTTTCTCCAAAGGATCAAGGACCCGTTGTTACACGAGTGGGCGTCGGACCTGAACCGCCTGTGGCTGGAGCTGGGCAGGAAGATGAAGAGCGAAGTCAAGGAGAACCAAGATCTATACTCCATTATCTACGTTGACAACCCAGTAATAGTGCCAGGTTGGTATTATTAGCTATATAGGGCTATACCCACTCCGTTGCCACATCTATGTAGGCAGAACAGCGGTAGTCAAGTTATAGTGCCAAGGTAGAATCACTGTATATGAAACGTAGCCCATTCCAGGCCCACTGGTTCCCACTGCTTCTCCTATGTAGTCGGTACAGTGGTAACCAATTGACCTTTTGCGATCTTAACTACTCCATTGCTACTTCATCATCATCATCGGCTTCTATCCGTCTACTGCTATACATAGGCATCCTTCAATGAAAGCCAAGACGTCCGATCCCTTGCCACTTGCATCCAAACGGACCGGCCACCGCACGGAGATCGTCTTCCCACCTAGTTAATGGCCGACCATCACTTTATCGACTTATAGTTCTTAAATTAATCCCAAGATGGCAGATTTTTCGAGAGAATTCATTAGTCCAATCATCCACCTACTCTTTTAGAGTATAAACTAGCCTACAAATGTTTATTATCTCCAGAAGTATAAGGCTAGTGTTCTGATTCCAGGCGGTCGTTTCCGTGAGTTCTACTACTGGGACTCGTACTGGATTATCAAAGGGCTGCTGCTATCCGAGATGCGCTCCACGGCCCGCGGGATGGTCACCAACTTCCTCTCCATCGTCGACAGATACGGCTTCATACCCAACGGTGGAAGGATCTATTATATCATGAGGTAATTCTAACTGAAGTTACCTTAATAAAATATGTAATAAGTTAAGATATATTGGTAATAAGACATTTGCCTTAGAAATTTTAAGTAATTAGTGTATTATTTTTATAAATACGCATCCCCTGAGATTTTTGTCGATTTTTTTTTGTTTTAACTAGTCATGAGATAACAGTTAGATTATAATTAGCTGTAACCGGGAGACATAACTTAATGCTCAAAAAGCCTATTTTAATCTGAGGATTGCATGCATAGGGACGTAACTCTACCGATGGGAGGCTGCATGGCTACCATCATCTTCTTGTTTCTCCGGTCAAACAGCTTTGCTGTGTTTCGGAGAGAAGGGCAAGACAGGCAGTGTAATTACTGGCGCCGAGTCTTAACATGTTATGTCTCAGGATAAACAACACATAAATAAGTTGCCTGGGCTACTTCACCAGATGGCACGTCTGCCAGTTTGCCTATCCAACTAACATAAAAAACGCAAGAACTCGGGTCATACGTGACCGAATGTCCGGTGAACTGATTTGGTTCCGTTTTTTTTTTTATTCAAGAAAAGAGCATACTCCCATTTGAAAGGCCGGCAACGCACCTGCTTACCCTCTGGTGTAGCGGGTGTCAGTGGATGTCGCTGTCACTTACCATCAGGTGAACCGACTGTCTGTTTGCCCCCTCTTCTATAAAAAATAAATAAATAATAATAATAATTTAAAAGCAAGTTTTCTAGTGGTGGTTCTTAGGGATATTTTTGTGACTATGAATGCTTTAGTTTGACGAATTTCATTTGAAACCTTCTAAAATATTTGTTCATAACAACTCACTGTATTGCTGCACTGTCCTATGTGTATAAGAATTCCCATTCATCTATTCAAACAAGGTCAAGGTCTGAACTAGCGATCAGCCGTCTTGGCGTTCATTGACAAAGGCCAATTTCCAGCAGTGGGACGAAAAATGTTGCTGATGATGATGAAGTATTCTGTAAAACACCACAACTTCACATTTCCCAGCTGTATTTTTAAGTAAGAAAATTATCCTTGGTCTCAATAGATGACTCGTCAGTTCTCCAGGTCATTAAACTAACCTAACTCCCAGGTCCCAGCCGCCGCTGCTGATCCCGATGGTGAAGCTACTGATGGATGACTCGTGGGACGATGAGTACCTGCGGCGGCACGTGCACACCCTCGACCGAGAGTTCCAGCACTGGATGACCAACCACACCGTCGACGTCGAATATAACAACCGCAAGTCAGTACCTTCCCTCCTTCCTTGCTTGCGAATGATCAGTTTATCCTTCT
The DNA here is from genome assembly GCA_963853865.1 of Helleia helle. Classification (NCBI taxonomy): domain Eukaryota; kingdom Metazoa; phylum Arthropoda; class Insecta; order Lepidoptera; family Lycaenidae; genus Helleia; species Helleia helle. Next base: position 9,809,978 of record OY971434.1, read on the forward strand.
TTCACTTCGCAAGCGAACAACAAGATTTTTTTAAACAAGACATTGACATTTTTGACGTGACAACGTCTAATAAATCGATGAACGCCGGCTGCATGCACAAAAAATGATGACTCATTGTCAAGTTACGCTCATTGTCTCGTTACGACATGATTCAATTTTATTTATAAAAGTATGCAATCATTTCATCAATGTTTTGTTATGACTTTGTCACGTTAAACTATCGTCCGTAAACGGTTGTCAGTAAAGTTGTTACTGACAACCAATTTTATCTCGAAAAATGTCTATTATCTTAGAATAACTAAGAAGTACATGTGGCGCCGTCTATATCATTAACTGGCAGTGCCCCGCGGTTCATCCGCGTTTTTCCGCCGAATTTGTGCTGCGACACTGCGCCGGTTCTGCGCTCTAATTGGCCGACTGATGGCCCTTGATGGAGGGCTGTGACAAATCACTGACAATTTTTGGAATTTTATGGCTGACATTACTACTCCATCCGGTTATATATACTCGATGCCTATATCATATAAGCTATTAGGATGTATAAGCTATGTTATTGTAGTTTCATTAAAATCCATTCAGTAGTTTTTGCTTGAAACAGTAACAAACGTACAAACTTTCGCGTTTATAATATTAGGAGTATTAGTATTAGAGGTTTTCCTCGATACATGATACTGTTAATACTCTGAAAATTATTCTCATTGAAATGTTTCGATTTAAAATTATGGCAGACAGCATTCAATATATGTTTTAAAAGCTTAGAGCTACATATGTGAGTTTCGATGAACTATTGATAAGAATATACTAATGTTATAAAATGTTTTTACAGGTACACGCTGTTCAGATACAACGATCAGTCGAAGGGACCTCGGCCCGAGAGTTACAAGGAGGACATTGATGTTGCCAAGTTAGTACTTCCAACTACTATATAACAACGATTAGAGTACTGGTGGGGCTGCGTCGGGGATGCTGGCCGAAGCTGGCGTCGACAGTCTATCGGGTATTATACTAGCTGTTTCCTGCAGCTTCGCCCGCGTTACTCAACTCCTTTAAGTCACAGCGTGATGTTATATAGCCTATAGCCTTCCTCGATAAATGGGCTATCTAGAACTGAAAGAATTTTTCAAATCGGACCAGTAGTTCCTGAGATTAGCGCGTTCAAACAAACAAACAAACTCTTCAGCTTTATAATATTAGAATAGATAAGAATGCGCACAGCATCCCTCATTGACCGAGAGCGACGCAGCACCAACAGTCTGGTGTAGACAGATTGGACGTGGACAGTGTTCTGATGCAGCACTGGACTTGTGTACATTTGGTCAAAGACACCAGACCTTCCAATAATTTTAATTTAGATAACTAACATAGTTTTTTAAAGATTATATTGTTACCCGAAATAAATGATTTTATTTATGTGTTTATTAAATAAATTTTATAAGAATAATCTTTATGAATCGATAACTTGATAATATCGTCATTTGGTGGTTACTGCTGTCGATCTTGGCTATACAGCAGTAGCAGCAGTGGGAACGAGTGGTGGGCATAGCCCGGTACTTATATTAGTACGTGAATAATGAAAAGTATTGTTTTATATATTCCAGACATTTCGAGACTCAAGAGAAGAAAGAGGAAATGTACGCGGAGCTGAAGGCAGCCGCCGAGTCTGGCTGGGACTTCTCCTCGCGGTGGTTCATTCTCAACGGCACCAATAAGGGTTAGTTACTGTCATTAGTGAGGTTTAAATTTAGTGTAGTACGAGGACATAGATGTTAGTAACAACTAACTTTATATCGAATTTTATCTGAAATAAAATGTAGTGTATATTTAACGAAGGATAAATTATTATCCTTCTTTTCCTTATATTTTTGTTCTCTCAGTTTTACCATATATGTACTATAATATTAATGTATAATATATATGTATACATATATTTCTCCTGACATAAAAAATCTATGGCAGTTTTAAGATACGATATTTGGAATTGAATGTACTAATGTCAAGTTTAAACTTGAAATATAACAACAAAGTATAATTTTTTTCAATCTGTAGAATAAAGTTTCGACGTTTCTAATTTTAAAAATAAAGTTTCATCTTTTTCAATCTTTAGAATATAGTTTCAAGTTTTTTTTTATCTTCAGAATAAAGTTTCAACATTTTCAATGTTTAGAATGAAGTTGCAAATTTTTCTATCTTTATAATTAAATTTCAGCTTTTCTAATCATCCATCCATTTCAGGTAACCTGACCAACCTGAAGACTCGCTCCATAATCCCGGTGGACCTGAACGCGTTCATGTGCTGGAATGCGCAGCTCATGACCGAGTTCTACTCGCGCCTCCAGAACGACGCCAAGGCCAGCTACTACAGGAACGTGCACGCCAAGATTATGGAGGCCATCGAAGATGTGAGTACTTTTTATATGTTCATAATAGATAAAAGGTTATACTTAAAATAAATCGTTAGGCAAAAACGCAGAGGTAGACCATACGAGGGGGCATTTTAGTGGGTAAAAATCTCCGCATACCCTAAGCTCTTCCCCTTAAGAGTCTGGATTTTTTATGGTATTTTTGAAGATTTTCCTCCTCGTCAAAAAAAAAGAAAAAGACAAAACAAAAAAGCTGGTAACCTTGCAACGGCTGAACCGACTTTGATGAACCGGCTAACCCGTTCGAGAACTTCGGTGCCACAGACAGACACATTTAGCGGGCAAAATAAAACACCCAGCTTTTTGTATTGAGCCCAAAAATTAATTGTTTAGGCCAGTGCACGATGAGCCAGAAATCAGTGCTTCTGTATTCATAATAAATAAAAGGGCGTGCATACAAAGTACACATGTCAGAAGTGAAACTTATTTGGCAAACTAATTTTTAAATCCCGTTTATATTTATACTAATCTAAAGCTTTAAATTTCTCTCTATCTCACTCTCTCTCGATCTTTCTCACTCGCTTGGTACCTACTCTCACTCAATGGCTATGTGCTTCATGCTACGTTCGCCCATTCTCACTCTTTCTCAATCACTCTTTACCTCTTTTCGTGACGTTTCATCCGTAAAAAATTTACCCCATGCGCGCAAAGAATATTTATCAGCAAACAACATTACATACAAGGATTCATAGGAGTTCCATTCAAACAGGTACTGTGGCACGAGGACGTGGGGGCCTGGTTGGACTTCAGCCTGGAGTCTGGTCGCCGGCGGGACTACTTCTACCCCACCAACACCGCGCCGCTCTGGACCGGTTCCTTCGACAAGGCCAGGAAGGAATACTACGTGAACAGGATCATCAATTATCTGGATAAAGTGAAGGTAAGGGAGCGACGATAGTGGGAATGGGTTCGGCCAGCTGGTCTGGGTTGGACCCCGACTTATGCACCTAAAAGGGTTTTTTTTTTATTTTCGCGAGGAAAACATTGTAAGGGAACCTGAGGGCCCGATGAAATTTTAGTCTTTGAGGATAAATTGAGCCAGTGCAGATGATCTATAGCTGCCTGATTTTGAGGGATCGGACTTCATGATGATGATGTTACTGATACTTAAATATAATGTGATGGTTATATTATATATAAACGGAATAGAGCGAAAATGTTTCTTGTTTTGTATGAAAACACATTCCGCCAAATTTGTGCTGTGATGCTGCACCGGAACACACATCAGTAGTTGATTGAATTGCTATTACGTCAGTGATAAATCACTGACCTATTTCGGAATTCTACGGCTCACATACTCTCTCTGGTTATATGTTCGAAGGGATTGTTAATAAATATAATATTAATAAAATAAAAATACATTTTCCTATCATTTTCACGTTGAGTGGGCAAATAAGCAACATTATTGTTACATAGCGACAAAGGCTAATTGTTATTATTTAAGTATATGTAGCATATTACTTGTAAGTAACCTAGCCCATTAATAATTTCTTACTTTCCGTAGGATGCTAATCCATGAACAATATTTCCAGGTGGACATCTTCGAAGGCGGTATACCCACCACCTTCGAGCACTCGGGCGAGCAGTGGGACTATCCCAACGCGTGGCCGCCGCTCCAATACATGGTGGTGATGGGGCTGGCCAATACCGAGCTGGTGGATGCCATGCGGCTCGCCAACGAGATGGCCACCAAGTGGGTTCGGTCTAACTTCGAGGTTTGGAAACAGAAGACCGCCATGTTAGAAAAGGTAAGCTTGAAGCAGTATGTGTGTACTATGTGTATAAGCTCATCGAGAATTTTCGATGATCTTCTAGTTTTCTGTCTAAATAATTAATATTTTCATTTTATTTCTTAATTAAAAAAAAGAAATGGAAAATTCCTCTACGTTACCCACTCCCCTTTACTTAATACTTTACTCACTTTAATAAGGGGTATTAACCTCGTAAAAGCTCGTGTCATACTCTCTGGTTGTACAAACCCAAAAATATAAACGGACCTTGCGTGTTTATGTCAAATGATCTGTCCTTGACGGAGGTCGAACACTCAACCTCACCGGTACTCAGTAACCTGACCCCTAAGACCACTGGTCGGCCATCACACACATCACATATTAATATATTTGCCGGTGGGAGGGAAGCGCTGTGCCGCGCTCCTAGCTGCATGGGTACCACCATCTTGCTTATTTCTCCCGTGAAACAGCTTTGCTGTGTTTCGGAGAGGAGGGCAAGACAGGCAGTGTAATTACTGGCACCGAGACTTAACTTCTTACGTCTCAGGATCTATGCCCCCTTTAATCAGTTGGGGGGCCCTGGACAGTAGGATAAGGGGGCCCCGACGAAAACAGCAACTTTAAGATCTGGGAGCCTGATTTTTGGACTAGAGAAGAATAAACCTACTACCTAAATTAATAAGGGCAGTACTAGGTATTCTCAGAGAAGAGTGTCATACGGCACACCGTTGTGGCCTGGTACGGACGTCCACAGCTCTCGCGCCAGGTCACCCAAACGATGAGAAGAACACCGCTGGGGTTTAGTGGGTAGAGTCTGCGTCCACCTTACCATCTTCTCGGGCGCAGAGAGCCCACATAACCTCCGGGTCCCCTCGGACCCGGTGGTATGCCTAAACGCATTCCCCAGCGAAACCAAAAAAAAAATGTACTAGGTATTCTAATCAGCTATCATTTTTGAAATAACACTCAATCATATTCTGATAGAAATAATGGGGCCCCATGGATCGTGGAGCCCTGGGCATGAGCCCAGAGTGCCCAGCGGGAAAGACGGCCCTGCTCAGGATAGGCAACACATAAATAAGTTCCCAGGCCAGTCCCAGGTGAACTAGTTTGTTCTTGGGCGCCGCTGACCACTTTCTATATAGTGACTAGTTTCACATAACATTAACATAAATAAATGGTTTGAAACAGTACGACGCGACGATATTCGGCGGGTTCGGTGGTGGCGGGGAATATGTCTTGCAGACCGGCTTCGGCTGGTCTAACGGTGTTGTCATGGCGCTGCTCAACAAATACGGAGGTGAGTACACGCTTGAGCCGGTGACGGTATCACCATGTCTATATTAATGTTGCCATGTCTTTGAATTTAGAAGACTTTTTTTCTAAAAAAATCTGCTGCTATATCTTGGAATGATCTAAAATGCTGAAACATTTTATTGAATCATATTTAGACTAATGCAAATACGTAAAATATAAATTTGTAGAATTCCTTTTTATTTTATTAACTTTCGCTACAGACTCTTTCTTAAACAATACAGAAATAAACGCAATGAACTAAAAAGGACAAACCATTAGAAGAGTATTCCTAAAAACAATGGTTAAGGAAAATAAAGATATGGCAACCCTTATATGGATTATTGATATAAAAATGTTCCTTATTTTAACGAATATGGTTTATATTATATAAAATCACAAGCTTTATTTTACACTACTAAATGGGATTTAAAAGTATAAAGATAGACAAATAAATAAAAATTTTGAATTTATAAAGTATTATTTTGGCAGTCAAAAGTGTCTTATACACATACTATTTCAATTAACTTTCTTTATCATTATCATTATTTTTAAAATAATCTTCCTTGTCATCAAATTCTGTTATTTTTAAATACAGAGTTTTTTTCTGCTTTTTAATAACTTTTTGATAATTTCATTTTTGTCATTGGCAACATTGCAGTTGATCAAATGGGTAGGTACCTATATAATATGTGTGACAATGGTGTCGTGATAATTTTACCTTAAACTACTTTCATTTCTACTTTTTATTCTATTTATTTATAAAAACAACGTATTATAGATATGATTGTTTTGACTTTTAAGGTCTTCTTTTATTTGATTTCTTATTATGTTAATAAAAGAATAAATACCTTTTTTAAACTGTATTTCAGACAAGTCACAGACAATTACTATCATGTGTATAAATCATGGAGTATAGAACTAAGGAAACCATCTTGTATAGGGGACAAGTTGAAAAAGTGTCCACCATTAAACGCAAATTAGCCGCACACAACAGTTTCAAAAACCGTCCACAAAGGCGCTGGTGTAGCATGTGGAAGGATTGTTTGTATAATAATTATATAAATGTGCATAATTATTGGCACACACACACGGCACACCTATAAAAGTCCTTCCACTTGCTACCAGTGGCGCCACCTGTGTTTCGTCGCGAAAACACCTTAATTTCTATACTCCAAATTACAAACTGGAATAAGAAAGGTTTTGTTTTATGGTTAATATATATAAATGTTATTTCTCTATGTTAAAACTAATCTAGCAATGGATTTTAATTAATTAAAAGTATGATTAATTCATTACTAATATTATGTATGTTTTATATAATCTAGTTAGGCCGTGAAAATTGATTGCATAGCTAAACCAAAAAAAAAACATTATTTAAAATATATATTAACATAACTTAAAATATATAAGTTTATTAAAACGTAATCATTTTGCACTTCATCACTCATAATAATTTTCTCAAAATTACTCATAAACATACACACTTAAAATTAATATTGACATTACACACAAGAACTTATAAAGTTTTGAGCGTAAATATTTAGTTTGTTATAAATAGGTTTTATAACATACTATTATAACTTCAATATGTTCTTTTAAAATAATGTATTTATTTTTGTATTATGTTTTATTTTATATATCATAAAGCTATCTTTATTATGCTTGTGTTCATAAGTTATATTTGAACAGGCACCTCATGTCATCTTAAATTAATAAGAACTAGAAGCATCAAGAATATTAAAATATTTAATATTTTTGATCTGAGTACATACGATATTTAATACTTAATACCCCTTTAAAGTTTAAAGCTGAGTTTGTGCAAAGCCATCTATTGATTTAGTTTGCTATTATTTCTTTTATATATTTTATGAACACATTTTAGTGTACTAAGTAATGCTATATTTGCTATTTATATTTATGTGTTTTTCAATTAAGTGCAGTTATATTATTTTATTAATTTATAATTTTAATCTGTGATGAAATTTCTGTATTTTTATGATATTTTATATTGAATTATAACTGCACTTATATTGCTTTTTAAATTTTTTATTTCTTTTTTCTTATAGTTTCTTCTGTAATATGCTATATCAGTGGGCTACCTAGTTTGGGCATTGTAGCATGTGTGGTGATCTGTTTTTTTTTTGCACGAATCTTGTAGAATCTAGTCTAACACTTAACTTTACAATGGTTATGGTATGTAAAGTAAATCTATGGCTAAGGTTACAATTTATGTGTTTTTGATATCAGTATAGATTTGTAGCTAGTTTTTATATTTGAAACAATCCATTTAATCACATAGTAGATAGATTTGCTACTAATAACTTGTATCATATAATTATCTCTATACAGTGATATAACTGTCAACCGGAGGAATGACAGACGTTTTCGTTCGTTTGTTGGGCACACATTTAAAACCTATGACAAACAGTCATGAAGAATCACGCTGTTATTGTTGACTAAATGATGATTCCGATATTCAATGGATTTGTTGTATTTGTCTAATTCTAATCTACATTCGAAATACAAGACGGAATATAAAAAACTAAAACCGTCTTCTACTGTAATGTTCTACATTCGAAATACAAGACGGGCTATACAAAACCATAACTAACCCTCTTGTACTGCAGCGATCTAATTCTAATCATCATCCAAAAAAAAACAAAGCTATACAAAACTTGTAGCTAGTGTGTGAAAAGTCCTAATCCTAATTTAAATTCGAGACAGGACGGACTAAAAAAAACTAAAACCGTCTTAAAATACAAGAAGAACTATACAAAACTAATTCCGTATCGTACTGTAGTTGTGTGAAAAGCCCTGCTAGGTGCCCACTGGTAGCGCATGCGCTGACCGGTGGTTCTTTGACAGACACTATGTCGGCAGCCGAGGCGTTCGGCACGGGGGCGGAGTCGGGCGCGGTGTACGGCGCGCACGTGGGGGCGGGGGGCGTGGCCACTGCGTTCCTCGTGATTATAGCGTCTGTTACGGCTGGTGCTCTAGGGTGAGGTGAGTTGATGGACTGATTCTTTATTTGTACATTATACGAAACTAGATATGAAGACGATTGTTTTTTATAGCATAGGAGGGCAAACGATCTGTCGAAGCCTTTTAGCGACTATCGACGCCCATACACATCCGCACAACTAGAGATTGTGCAGATGCGTTGCCCTCTTTTTCCCTATCCCATCCTATTGGCCATCGGAAACTCACATACCACACGAAATGCGACGGCATAGCTGTCGCTTGATGCCGGTGTTATGTGAGTGAGAGGTACCACCCCGGTCGTGCCGGCCTAATTCGGGTGCAAAGTATCATGGCACTACCTCTTACAATCTTACGATCTCCGTGATGTGACCGGTTCTGGTTGGATGCGAGAGGCAGGAGATTGGCCGTCTTGGCGTTCATTGAAAAAAATGTCCAGCATGGACGAAAAGAGAATGATGATGGTGATATAAAACACACCAAAAAACGAAAGTCACCGACAGCACAAAAAGTCGAAACCTACGTAGCAGTGGGCGGGGCACAATGCAAAAGGGGCTGATGTGGCGTAAAGATTCTAGAGTGGCGACTGTGTGCCGGAACAGTGTGAGAATGGCACATGGTGGACTGGCGATCTGGTGAGGGTTGCGAGAAGCCGCTGGTAGCGGGCTGCACAGGAATGGTACAGTTGGAGACCCTTTGCCTAGCCCTATCTCAGGAGGTGAAAGAACCTTTGTAAGAACAGATAGTTCCATAAAAAATATTAATTATCTTAAGTCATATAATTAACATAAATTTTCTTTGTTGCAGGTTTATTTTGGTGTTACTTAAATCTATGAGGCCGTATAAAGTAAGATCATTCCATTTATTATGTTATATTTTAATTACAAAAATGCATTTATTTAACCACATAAAGTATATCTACAAATTTTTTTGATAAAAAAGGCTTTAAATTTAAGTGCTAATGGCGCCTTTAGCGGACAAACTTATACTTATTTCAAATTTCGAAAATTTCCATTTTCCTAAATTTATATAATTTTGATAAAGCAGTGAAAATAGAAGTATTATAGGGTTAAAAAAGTTAATTTATAAATGCATTTTAATACTTTAACCAGTTAAGTGTTACCAGTAGCCAAGTACAAGTATTATTTAAAATAGTTATGTAATATTGTAGTTTTTATTTAAATATGTAGGTTGTGAATGTAGTTATAGTTGATTTAACTTAATTATCCAGTAATGCTATATTAGTACTTTAGTTTGTGGTTTTATTAAGGACCTGTCGCTTCCTATTATTAAATGTATACAAATATATTTCTATTTTTATGAGTGTTAAATGATACTTATTTTTATTACCTCTGATTTTTATCACTTGTATGTATGTATAACATATTTAATATTATTTACTATTATCATTGATAAAATATATTATAATATTTTACATGTCAGGATGTATATTTTTAAATTATTAAAACATAAGGTTATATATCTTTCCTTTCTCTTGTAAGGTTGAAAGATATACATGTTATTTTCCCTTTTCTTTGCCTTACTCTTTTATAACTTGCTGTCTACTCGCGGATTTCATACCTTTTTCAATAGATTTATCAAAATAACTTACTATTATATTCTACATTCAGCCATTACTACATATTTATAAGCACATAAAAAGTTATCCAACTTTATCATAACATTCTCGCGTCTCACGACCATTTTTTATTATTTTTGCACTTAAATTTTACCTGACAACATTACTACTGATAAGAGATTCACGAGAAATGAATTAACTTTACAACGTTATGTTGTTGACGTCTGTTGATAACCAAAGCTAAATATTAAATATTTTCAATAAGTATTAATATAAATCAAATATAAACATCAGCTACTGCTGTAGACCGAAACAAGGCCTTAAATCTATTGCGAAATTATTAATTGACTTATTTGATATTATATATATTTTTTTATATATATTATTATATGAGTTGCTCATAGCAAACTCAGCAATGGCAAAGCAAAGCAAAAAAGTAATATTACGGCGATGGCTCCTTCTGCGAGGTAGTAATATCCTAGGAGGAGGCCGACAAGCGAGTAGAGAGGAGGCCGCCGACGAGGCTTCCCCCACGGGTGCCGCGGGTGTTGGAGGCGCTACTCAATGCCTCCAGTAACGCCCCAGTGCTCGTGACGGGTTCAGGTTGGGAACCTGAGCCCAGTAAGGCAGGACGTCGTGGGGACTGCTGACTGGCGGCCGGGCTGTCCCCTCCTACGAGGGCTGCAGGCCTTCGCCGGGGCCAGCCTGTCGCTGAGGTGATTCTGTTGCCTGCAGATCCGGGACCTTCAAAAACGGGCTGAAGGCGCTCGCAGGTGGTTTATTAGGGTAGTGAATTCCCAAGTGCAAATCCAAACATAGGTCCAGGACCTTACCCGAGGTTAATCTGGATCATACGAAAGCATTAACCTGCGTCACCAAAAAAAAAGTTGACTGTATCATATTATTATATCATTATAGTAAATAAATAAATAAATAAACCATGTACTCAGGCTATGCACATTGACCGTATACTTAGCAATTTTTGGAATTCCAAATTTTTGACTGACTGTCAAGACTCAAGATGAAGACTGATTTTGAGTGAATCAAGATGATGAAATTCATCAGAGTAATTGATTTTTATCTGTATCATAAAGCAAGCCTTTCTTCAAATCATAATCGTTTAGGTCTTAGTTTGAAGTGGTTCTCGCGTTCACACAATAAATTCCTAACTCTAAAAGGATTTAGGTCCATCGCGACACGCTTTTAAAATATCTCGCTGAAGTCTAGACTTAACCCTGAGTTATGTGCAAATGTACTTTAATGTAGGGCGAGCGTGAGTGGATATTTTTATTTATACTTATCATATTGTGTTATAGAGATTTAGTAGTTACGATGTTTCTCTAGAATATTCTAGAATTTTATAGTCATTCGGGGATGGATTTTAGTGAATTATGGTAGTGTTTTATAGTTATATGAAAGTAAATAAATAGATAGAAAGGGCCTAGGTAGGTTTTATCTGTTGCTATCACTGATAATGACAAATAATATCTATAGGTATAATTGATGTCTATAGTTAATTATCTGCGTTTTACTCGCCGCAAAATTAAAAAAAAGTAATTACAAATTTTCGAATCCAACTAGTAGTTTTATAGATTAGCGTGTTCAAGCAAACTCTTCCAATTTTGTGCTTTCACTTAAAACTTGATCGAGATGTATCTATATAAAAAAATAGCCTGTGTCAAGCCAAAATAGCTAATTTCGAAACATAAATCGATTATCGAATCACAGAAAAGTCTGATCCGTTCTCTATTAGTTACACGCGATTCTAGGGTATGCAAAAAGTTTCTAGTGATATTTCGCGATAGTGGACAACGTAGCTCAAAAGCGAGTAGCCTTGACGTATATTAGCGAAGTAGCGTGACGATAACAATAGATCGTTGTAAAGGTTTTCCTTGTTAAATGAACAAACTATCAGAACAAGATCCGCTTCCGTTGAATTTGAAAATGAGAAAATTATATTTTTAATCTTTCTCAAACTGGATGGTCAAAGCTAAATCAAATATTAATTATACGCGGTTACCGATTACTATGAAAGCGAAAGCATAAAATGGCTTCATCGGCTCAGGTAGGTTTTTCGCTCAGTACTATCTGCTTGATATTTTTTGGTAACGGCAATTAGAGCAGTGTGAATATTGGCACTGAGATGTACCTCTCTGTCCATCTTGTGTCTCAGGATAGGCAATGAGTGAATTAGTTTCCATCCATCTTAACGGAGAAGCATTTTCGCCCTCAGGTTGCTCCTTCACTAATTTGTCTATCCCGAAAATAAAAATGCTAAGTGAAAAATTAAAAAATCTACAATAAATGACGCAATATACCTCAGTCTAGAGATAAATCCGGTAGCCGGAACACTTCATCGTGGAAACGTCTGCAGCTCGTCCGGGTGCTATTTTTATCCGGACTTAACCTTGTCACGTCCATGTGCAAAGTGAACACGTAAATGATTGTCATCTTGACCATTCTAGAACATTACAAATGATACATAGGCTAGGTCACAGAAACATGTTTCATGATCAATCACGCCGTCTACTACGCATTGTATTGTAGGTTACTTTACAGATTTATATTTCATCATTATCAGCCTTTATCCGTCCACCGCTAAACATAGGCTTCCCTCAATGAACGCCAAGACGACCGATCCCTCGCCACTCGCATCCAGTACGGACCGGTTACTGAACGGAGATCGTCTTCCCACCTTGTTAATGGTCGACCAAAACTTCGTCTAGCTAAACGCAACTTACCTAAACTATTGAACCATATTGCTCCATCGTCCATCCGTTCTCCTGAGTGTGACCAGCCCACTGCCACTTCAACGAGCTTATTCTTCGCGTGATATTGGCAACTTTAAGTCTCTGGCTATTCCTTTCAAACACAAATCTGCCAAATATTCAGCATAACATATAAAATTTATATTTACGATGATTTTCTTGTCTTTACCGAGATACGAACCACCCACAAAACTCACATGATCTATGAATTTATAAAAATGAAGGAACATGATCTGTAATATACACTGTTAGAAACAATACCTAGCCTACCTAGTTATGAAACAAAATGCCTACAAATTTGCCAAATAGCCAACAAAACACGTCCTTACTTTTCATTGAAAGATGCCAATCTATACTAATACATATTATAAAGCTGAAGAGTTTGTTTGTTTGTTTGAACGCGCTAATCTCAGGAACTAATGGTCCGATTTGAAAAATTCTTTCAGTGTTAGACAGCTTATTTATCGAGGAAGGCTATAAAATATCACGCTTAATCAATCTCAAAATCAATAAAAAAATATCAAATTATAGGAGTTGAGTAACGCGGGCGAAGCTGCAGGCAACAGCTAGTGTTAGATAAATATCCACCCACACACAGATGTGAGGTCTGATTTAATTTGTCACCGTTAGTATATTCTAATAGTACAAACAATGTATGTATTGCTACATTAAGATTATATCTTTTTATTATAATAAAATCAATATCGTTACCTATAGCCATTCACTTTTCCTTGAATTAATTGTTTTATTATACTTTATTATTTGCAATTGGTAAAGAACGTGCTCTTATTGTAGTTACTTAACTATTACCAGTAATCGCTACCTCTTGTACAGAATTAGGACTTTAAAGGAAAGTGTCAGTAAAAAGATACTTGGTCAAACGTTTATTGCAATGTAACTTAAAATTTTAACTTAAAATAACCAACATAATAACAAAAGAGTCTTAAAGTAGCTGAACAAATTTTGATAAAATATGTCTGAGAACGATCGCTACAAAACTTGATTGCAAAAAAAAACCGCATCAAAATCGGTTCACCTAATCGCTACGGTCCGATGGACACAGCGGTCAAACATAACATCCCTCTTACCTGTAATGTGGTGACACCTTCCACCCATTTTACGTAAGTTTAGGCTATGTATGTGCGCCCCCGAGCAGTCCAATATACGACGATCTATAGTAAAGACATGTTTCAATACCATTAAACCATGCATCAAACTTATTGGCGTCCCTACACTACAACTTTGTATATTTTTACATAAAAATAATTTTACTAGATTTGGAAACAAGGGTTATTTATTATCACAGTATTATTTTAATATTACAATCGTGACGACGTAGACACATTGTTAATTAATCAGTAGCTTCAACTATCTATCAGTTATCGTCTGTTACTTTCAAGGACATAAGAATACTAAATATTGATATTCTTAATGATTATTCTATTCTTATATGATTCATTAATAACAAACATGGAATATTAGTTTTACTAAACAACAAAAATAATTTATTATGAAAGCTTCTGTATAGCATAGGTCACAGAATGTTACCTTGTGGTATTCTTCGAAAAAAAAAGTGCGTGGCGTTTACTATAAAGGATAGCAGTTTCAGTTGCAAAAAAAAAGTCTTTTATATTATGTTTCTGTTTATTCAGTTTTTGAATTGAATTATAATGTAAATATTATTTACAATATTTTCGTTGTTTGAACGGTTTACTCTTACTTAAAGTATTGTAATTATTCTAAAGTAAATCGTATGCTGTTTGGATACATCAAAATAGTGCTATTTACTTTACTTCTTATCTTGATACAGTTGTTTAGAAATGACTTACATTCGCAGCTTTGTACTTGTATGTATTCCTTTACTGTTATCAAGGTTTTATTAATGTACTGTTTATCCTGTACTATATGTATGTTTTGTTGATTAAGATCTTTATTTTCCGTCTTTGCAACTTCTAATCTTACTAAGATTAGAAGTTGCTTAGTAAGTGAGATAAATGCGCCTACACTTAACTGTTTCAAGAACATACTCAAAATTTCTCGAATATTGATAGATTCGTTCTTATTATAATAATATCAACCACTATATGTCCCACTGCTGGGCACGGGTCTCCTCCTCGAAATCAGACCAGGAGGGTTTTGGGCCATAGTTCACCGATGCGCTGGCCCAATGCGGGTTGGTGAACTTCACACGCCTTCAAAGACTTTTAATCTCATCGGGCGTGCAGGTTTCCTTACGATGTTTCCTTCACCGGTGAGTAAGCGATGGTCAGGTGCAGGTAGAAATTTAGAGAAAACCCATTTCTAGGCATCACGGAGGGGGGGTCAGAATCGAACCCGGACCTCTCGGCCCTCACTCAAGAGGCCGAGCCCATACCCACTAGGCCATCGTCGCTCACAGCAAAGGGCAAACAGCCACTCGGCCATGATTCGTTCTTATAAATCATTAATAACCTTTTTACTTTTCATGCCCTTTATGCACGTCAAAACCGCATCCAGATAGAGATTTCTTCGTCTGCCATTCCACGTTACCAATTTTTTCCGCACCAATAGACACCCGCACAACTAAAAGTTATGCAGAACGCTTGCCCTCCTTTTTCCTATCCACCTATAATGGGCCACCGGAAACTCACCGCACGAAACGCGACAGCATAGCTGTCACTTGACGCCGGTGTTATGTTAGTAAGAGGTACCACCCTGGTCGTGCCGGCCCAATTCGGCTGCAAAGCAGCATGGCACTACCTCTTACAAAATCTTCCATTCTTCGACGACTAGAAAAAAATCCTCTCAAACTATATATAGACTGATAAGTGTTACTTTGCGTTTCAACGAAAGTATTTTATCAGAATATACTATAGTATGTTAGACATAAAGATTGTACCTAATACATATGTTTTGTCCACATATGCATGTTTTATGATGAACAAACAAAATTAAAAATCTAGTAACAAATATTTGTTAAACGTGAGTAAATAATGTTCATCATATATGTCGTTATCAGTTAAAATTTACATTATGTTCGTAAGTTACCTACTCGATTCTATTACTGAAAATTAAATAACAAAATATTCTGCTATTCAAGAAGTTTTTAAGCCAGTTCTGTTTACTGTTCCTTTTGAGCTCATTATTAGATGCATACCCTAGATACTGTCTTTATCATCACCCTCTTCTTGTCCAATGGTAGACACGGCATCTTTCAATGGACGCCAAGACGGTCGATCTCCCACTGCTCTCACATTCACCCAGGACCAGCCACAGCACTGATCGTCATCCCACATAGTTAGAGATCGACCGTCGTTTATTGTCCTCAACCTTTCTCCATTACTGGATATTGACCTCTAGAACTGTCGTAAACTGAAGGTCGTTTTTGTTGGACTTCCTTTGAAAGGTTTTATTTAAATCTGGTTAAATTAGAGTAGGTTGTCTTGAGTAAATGGTTAAGTGTTTAGTTCTTTGTTGTCAGTTACTCTCCAGCCGATTACTTACCTCTGTCATCTCATCATCCGTATTTTGAATAGTAATAAGGGTTTTTTAATAAAAATCATGAAAATAAAAATATTTATTACCACAACAATGTAATTTCCGTTGACGTCAACGTAATTTACAAAAAAACTTTATCCTTAGGCATGTTTATTCATTTTGTTGTCTTAAAATTCTCCCGACAAGTAGTTTGCCATAAATAAAATCTGCCCTCTGGTGATGAGGCTCCATGAAATGATTCTATAGCCAGAAATTCAACAAACATCCATACAAAGGCGTACATCTATACAGATAAATAAAATTGGAATTTGTAATAATAAAATATCCGATTTTTATTAAATGCACGGATGTATACCAAAATACATATACCAAAATAGCCTTTTTTTTTCAATTTTTGTCTGTCTGTCTGTTTGTTCCGGCTAATTTCTGAGATGACTGAGCTTATTTTGATGGGACTTCCACTGGCAGATAGCTTTTGTTGTAAGGAGAATTTTCGGCAATAAAAATAATCATCATCAATCCGGGTACGGCTGTACCTAGGCGAAGGCCCGCAGGTGAAGCTGCGGGCAACATCTAGTAGTACATAAAGTTATATTATTGAAATCGCGTTGTGAGACCAAGAAACGGTAGTATTAGAGCCAGAATTATTTTTCTTTCATGATCACACGTGCATTTGTTAGTGCTATAAATTGATGCAGCGCAGTGTCTTACCTTGGAAAACATGACCTTGATGTTAATGTTTTTCTACTTCCCACGCCATCATTATTAATGTATCGTGTAGATTACAGTAAATGCTGTAACTTCAGTTATTATGCGTGATGTTGACCGTTTTTTGCCACATAATTTCCTTATCTGGAAATTTTTGAGTTTCCTACCCAAAAGGTGCCAAATCCTTTACTTAGGCTCGACGCCCATCCCCCATCTGGCACATAGGTATAGACATCGTCTCGTGAATAGTTTTGTATTATTGATATCTGATAATAATTGTCTTTTATTTATTATAATCATATAATATTTCGAGTTCGTTTACATCGAATATACTACTGATTACCATTTGAAAAATTCTTTCACCTATGGAAAGCCATATTATATACTAATAACATAAGCTATAAAACGTTTACCCGTGCAAAGCCGAGACAGAAAATTGCGCATTAAATGTATGGTTATTCACAATCGAATATTATATTATTCTTATCGCTCGCTAGGTCTTTGTGTTCGTCGTAACTATCTTTATAGTACTTGTCTAAAAATCTATCTAATGTAAACCGCAAATTAAAATAGTTTCTCTCTTTTTAGGCTTCCTAATAATCTATTTATCCTTTTCCTTTACTTAAAATCATGAATGATAACTAACCATCTCGTTACTGTTAATAATATTTATAGTATTTTATACGCCCCTAACATACAAAAGTTACCTTAGATTTCTCATCTTCCTTCTACTCATTTGCTTCTACCTTCTATCTCTCATCTTCCTTCTACTTATGTACTGCTATCTTCTATTTCTCATCTTCCTTCTACTCATGTACTGCTATCCTCTATTTCTCACCTTCCTTTCTACTCGTCTACTCCTAGTACATTTTCGTCCGCTGCTAGACACAGATCTCTTTAATGGCCCCCAAAGCGATTTCCAAGACTCGTATTTTATCTTCAGTTTCTAAAAATAAAAAATATATATCAAATTTAAGCCTAAAATAGACATTAAGGCCGAATCGAGTTTTTTTTCATAGATTGATACCTACGTTGATAAAACGTCATGTGACAATATTTTTAAGCTCATGGTCGAACAACTGCTTTAAGCTTTTTAAATGAACTGTTATGACGTTCTCCGCCTCAAAACTCGTTTACAGGTCCCAAAACCAACTTATGGTGTGATATGTATAGAGAATAGTTATTATAGTCAATTTAACTACACTTCGTTCTTATTTTTATAGAAGAGGGCAAAAGGACAGTCGGTTCACCTGGTGGTAAGTTATAAGTGACATCCACAGACACAGATGCCCTGCCGGCCTTTCAAATCTATACTAATTTTATAAAGCTGAGGAGTTTGTTTGTTTGAACGCGCTAATCTCAGGAACTACTGGTCCGATTTGAACAATTCTTTCAGTGTTAGATAGCCCATTTATTGAGGAAGGCTATAGGCTATGCACACTGTGACTAATAGGAGTTAAGTAAGTTAACAACGGGCGAATCTGCGGGCAACAGCTAGTATGAGTATAAAGTTAATTTTTTCTTCGTAATCTCTGTTCCCGCAGTCTCTTCCTCGATCATCCCAGACCATCACCAGACTCTTGATGATATCGTGTGTTCATACAAAATTTGCGAAAAGCATACTCGCGGTAAATAAGGTGACATAAGTTAATATTTGTGTGTGACTTAATAATACTGTACCAACATTTCGTCACAGTATGAGATCACCCAATTGTTAAGATTTCAGTTTTGTGACTTATCTTATACGTATTTTCATTTAATTTAAGAAAACTTGTTATTTTTAGATTATGTTGATATTATAAATTCGAAGTGTTGGTTTGTCATCGTTACTCTCATAATTATGAAAGTGATCTAAGACATTAATTTAATTTGTTTTATGCATAAGAAGGAAGCCTATAAAATAAACTTTAACAAAAACGTATACACTGACTACTTGTATAACTTTGATTTTATTTTTTTTATTTCCATAAAAATGTTTCATTAAAAAAATGTGATAAATATTGTAATTTATAATATTAAGTAATATGTAGTTTTACAGAAACGTAAGTTCTTTATCTTGCTTAGTAAAACTTGACTCATTTTACTCAAAAAGTATAAAAATAATTTCATTGTTAAAAAAAAAAATTGATTGTATTTAAAAAAAACTGTAGCCTTGATACGTTTTCCAAGGCAATTTAAAAAATATTTTGAACCAGTATTTCACATCGAGTGTATAAGTTGCTAATCTGCGGTATTTAATTATACTGTAGTTGTATAGAATTTATTTTAAAAATATTCTTTTACATTGCAATTTTGATATGATAAAAACTTATTTATGATAACTATTTCCAAATGACTTACACTTTTATCCTAATATAAATGAAATAGAAAATCTACTTATTAAAAAAACATATGACGCGTTTGTCACCGAATGAAACAGGATTCGAACCCGTGTCCCTGAACTACAATCGTGTTGTACTCACGTGCACAGCCGCCGGCGGTCCGCTCTCCTCTACTGTAACATTAACAACTACAGTAGTACAGTGATTGCGCACGCGCACGTAACAATATGACATGTACAGGATGTTCACGTTTCCGTCTTATTATATTTTTTACTGCAATTGCTATATATAAACGTAGATGAAATAAATAAAATAAATCAATTTTGTCAAAATAGACTTAAAAATTATTCTAGGATTTTAAATTATGCAGTTAATTAATGAAGGTTTGATGAATAACCCATGAACTAATTAAACTTTTCAAAACAAGATATTTTACGAGAACGAAAAAAATAATGAAGAAATATCGAGTTGCGTAAAATAACAGTGAAAAACATGCTAGTAATTTAAATAATGATAATAAACAAATTTTTAAACCGGTGTTTATATTGAAATTAAATGGATGTGTTTAAATGAACGCTTTAAAAATCCCATATGTGTATAGTTTATGAATTAGACTAACTGTTTAATGGCTATCATCATTGTAAATTTATTTATTCGTTAACTTAAGGGTTAAAATTAACAACTTCTTTACTCGTTAGCTTTATTAAACGATTGCAAATAAACAGTAAATCCACAATCCACAAAACCGCGTCACATGACACACAAACATAACTTACTCGCCCTTGCTATTAAATCGATTTTGGTTACATTCGTTTTAATTTAATCCTAATATATTTGCAAATTCATTACTGTTTGTAAACCTATTACCGAAAAACTAAATTCTTTTACTTATCAGCATTATTGATTCTAATTCATATCCACTTTTCATGGAGTTATATAGAACATAGATGTCCTTTTCGGGTTTGACATCGCTGTATACAAAAGGGTACACAATGTAAACATTTAGGAATTTAATTTAGTACCCATGAAACGTGTCGGCCATCTTGTTTCATAGGTAAACTGGCACATATGCATATGAATAAACAATCATACGGGCTAATTAATCCTTTGGCCTTCGCTAGATTAACATTATCACAAACTACAAAGGAATGGAATTCATTCAGAGTTATTGTGTTTAAACTATATCGTGTTAGTCGTTTTAGGGGTCCGTTCCTTGAAGTGATCAAAACCCTATGGGATTAACTCCGTTGTCTTCATTAACTTCCCATTGGCATAAAACAATGAAATTTGGCATTTTAAGTCTCACGCAAAGCAATAAACGCGAAATTCTTTAATTTGTTGTTACTTGTTGTATTAATAAAACAATATAGATCCCTTAGCGTGCAACTTGTATGTTTTTTTCGGATTTTTTAAATTAAATCTTGTAATAGCCAATTTAAAATGGCTACAAGCGGCATTAGTCGACTAATCTTCTTTATATACAAAATTCTTCTGTGCGACCGATTTTTTGTGTGTGTTCAAGTGGATTAGAGAATGGCTTAGAATTTAATTCACAATTCACTCCATTACAAAATGTTTCGTATAGGACGTCTGTTGGGTCCACAGTTTAGTGTACTAAAATAGTCTCTTAAAACATAATATTTGGATAAAAGGCTTGAATGGCTCAAATATATATACATTAACGTTTAGTTGAATACTCATGAAAATCATAATTGAAATAGGTTCAATAAGGATGTTGACTAATTTTTATATTGATTTTATTTGATAGATATACCCTGTTTAAACACGAAATAAAATACTTTTATGAATAAATATGTCCAATTTCAATAAAAAAAAGACGTAAGTAAATAAAAATAGTTTTTAAAGCACGGAGCTCCTTGCAGCACGCCCATGATACTTTCAACTTGGATATGACAGCTATGACAGTTTGTTTACTGGTCAGTGACGTCATCGGGCGTTCGCAGTCACGTGAAAATGGATGATAAATAACGCATTTTAAATTAATTTTCTTTAATTTAAGACCAATAAATAAACTCTGAAAATGCTATTTTAGGTTTTTAAATACTATCTAGGTCTAGAATATGTTAAACATAACTCTACATGAATTTGTAACATGTGTCAAAATTATATATATTATAAGTTTTTATGTTAAACAATAGGTTGTTTAACATGAACACTTCCATGAAACTTTATTTGGATTTCAAAGGCAAAAGGATCCATTTCTCACTAATATTTTATATCAAAATCACTAGTAACTAAATTCAAATCATTGTAGAAGATCATATAAAAATATTTCAATCGACGAAAATAATAAAAATGAAAAATTCCTTTGTCTTTTATTAAACTTTGATATACTTTTATAATAATAAAAGTAGCGGGCTATGACTTTATTAAATATGCAGATAGAAAATCATCATCATCATCAGCCTTTATCCGTCCACTGCTGAATTTAGGCCTCCCTCAAAGAACGCCAAGACGACCGATACCACGCCACTCACATCCACCACGATCAAGATCGTCTTCCACACTTCGTAGGCAAAAGATAACAAATATTTATGGGAAATTCATCTAGTCCGTAATTGTACACGTAAGACATATAAGTGATTCCTCTTGACCATCACTTATGTCCACTACTGGAAGTAAGCCCCTTTGGGCCTACTTGTAGTAGGATGCGGGTGGCAACAGATTAGTCATAACGTTCATTAAAATGGCACATGTTCAACATCTGATGATGATGATGATGGATTCATTATACAAATTTCGGATAAGTCTCTGTGGCTCAATGATGAGCGCGTTGGCGGAGGTAGCGGGTTCGAATCCCGCCAGGGAACAAAAAAAAAAGATATCTGTGTTCTCGGGTCATGGATGTGTATTATATAATAAAAATCTTAAATATATTTCCGTTGTCTGGTACCCATAACACAAGTTCTTCGAGAATTTACCACGGGACCAGATTGACGTCGTGTAAAAGCGTCCATTAATTTTATTATTATATAATTGTTCACACATCATCATAAGCTCCTCAGCTGGGCAACGAACACCAAGAGCGATGTCCTTTTACTCGCATCCACCTTAAATATTATTATTATGTTGACCTGGAACACCTTAGAGTGGTTGTACAAGATGTTCCTGGTCAACAGACCCTTATTTCTTCTATTTAGAATAAATACATTTGTATTGGCTTAATTTCAAATATGTTTTTATTTTTCTATTCCAGACTTATCGTTTATCGAAAACGCCGAGACTACGCCCCACTAACGATAGGTGAAGATCTGAAGCTTCTTGCCCGAAAGCCATACACAGAATTGAGAAATATCAACGGAGCGTCGAAGATTAGACTACGGTGAACGGTACCTACCTCCAGCCGCGCAAAATTATCGAATCGATTTTAAAATCGACACTGGTATCCTGAATCTGATTACCCGTACTAAAGGCAACAATGTAACTCGATAGCAATTCTATATATATACGATTATTTAAGGCAGTTTAGAAATAAAAAATAAAATACGGTTTAAAGTAATATTTCAACTAGAAAAGATTTGATATGCTTTAAGCCAAACATTTTTTTTAAGTCGCAGATAGTGTTGTATTAAATGCTCATCTCAAAACGCTCACTCGTTGTATACTTCTAGTAATTTGCTGTCTACATTTGATCTGTGGTACAGATTATGATGGTAATGGTAGTTATATAGATAGTTTACAATTTCGAATCGATTAAATTCGTATAATTAATTTGTTTCTAAAATAATTATTTTTCGATGAGTTTAAAACCCGAATCGATATCGATATAATCGATGGGGATTTAGTGTAAAATCGATCTCGATTCGATTTGAAATCGACAAGTAACAGAATACTCCAGTTGAACTGTAGTTTTATACTAATGGAGTTTGTACAACATCAGTTCTATAACGTGCTGTGAATCAACTCTAATGTATATAGTTAGTGTAAGTGGTTTTATTTTGGCTTGTATAGTTTTATTTGCCGTTTGATCACAAACATATTCATCAAACTTCGAACTATATATTGACACACAATATAGGGCCTGTGAATGATACAGATTCTTAACACTCAAGTGCTGCCCTCTTCAAAATTTAGCAAAATATCGTAATATCCTATTATAATCATGTTTCATTTTTGCTGAAACCGAAATAATCGATCCTATTAGAAGGATTTTACTGTATTGTATAATTATTTATAAATAGCTAATGAAATGTTCTTGTTTAGTCATGAAACAGTTTTGTATATTGCTGTGGCTGTTTGAAATCACATTTTAGGTAACGTCGAGAGTGAATGTTTATGTATATTTTGTAACCAGATCCATGTTCACTGGTTAGTATAATTTCTTGCCATTTCTTGATTTCTTTAATATTCTTGTTTAATGCTTGGTGGACAATGAATTGGAATTAAAAATTTACAAATATTACATACATAAAGACAACTATAGTTAGTAATTATATCCGTCATAAGGATGTGTGTTAAGATTATAGAGTATAATATGAGTAGATGTGTCACAATCAAATTAGCTATTTCATCATATATCTCTATCCATATTTGTTATTGTTATATTCAATTAAAATTATCAAGTTGAAAGTAATAATATATCTCTGAAAGTATATTTATTGCACAATGACACCATTTTCATAAAACCACAGGCAACTTTTTAATTTATTGAACTGGTCTGAGCATCCGTACAGCCATATTTTATTTTGGACAATACATATTAAATATTTGACACTAACACATATATTTTGACACTAGCATAAAGTGAACAAATTAGTGAGTTAGCGGGTAGGTATTAAAAAGTATTAATTAGTTTTTAATTAGGTTTAAGTAGACAATTCTAATTGTGACTTGTAAATAGATTTTATATTTTGCTTGCATTTATAATTGAGAATGTGATTTCAAATATGCCATGAGATTTTTTATGGTCGGTTTCACTATTTTTGTTTTTACATTGATACCAATATTTCTTTAATTATTTTATAGTAAAATTTAGATACAAAATATATTATGTTTTTTATAAATCAAATTTTGTTGACAAGAAACAAAAGTGCCGGTGAAATCGACGTTGATTGTTTAAGTAGATTCATATTTCGTACACAATAAGGTCATTATGAAAATGCTGTTATTTGATTTTGTAGATTATTTATTTATATGATTTATCATCTCAATCTCATATTTGTATAATTTTTTCGAAAATAAAAAAGTGATTCACTCAAACGAAGTTTTTATTTAATACTAGATGTTGCCCGCAGCTTCGGCTGCTTTAACTTAGATTTACTACCCTATACGGAATGATGATGATAATTTTGTAGCCTAAGTTACTCCTTATAACATCAGCTATCTGCCAGTGAAAGTGAAAAAATGTAAAAAATGTTATTTTGGTATATGTGTTTTACATCCAAGAGTAAAAAGTGGTTATTTTAATATTACAAAGAGAATCCAATTTTATTTGTCTCTATAGATACATAATATTATGTCCTTTAAAAGGTGGGACAGTAACACTCGTTCTGTCTCTACTATCGTATTGACCCAAACTATAAAAAATGTGTGTTAACCATTGAGCACAGTTGTCAGTGGTTCGAGTATCAGCTTCAAATTGAGGTTTGGAGGTCAGTTAGTAAAACTCTTGCGATCCCACCCCACATTTTTAATTTCAGGGTAGCTTACTCCAGTCCATCCCTTTATGTCGCAGATGACTAAATAGTCATAAAAAAATATGAAAAATACAGGTCAACCAGGTCTGTCTTTTGATGTCAATGGAATATCTAGGCAATACAAAACGACTAATTCTAACCTCTAACTTGCTAATAATTATGCGCGCTGTCGGGGATTGAAACTATGGTAGGTAAATACATAGGCTGCACTAAAAGTATCAGGAATGGAATATTTCCACTTTTACTGTCATATTAAAATCTTTTTAATTGAAAACTCCTTGGTTTTAAAAATCGAATACCATTTATTTATTTAAAAAAAGATTCTCCGTCTTGTCACAAGGTCTTGTCAAACTTGTTTAGTCGTTGAGAAAATGGAATTGACTCGTGAAAATTCTAGAGCGATGATTTATTATGACTTTCGAAGTGGTGACATACCGCGAAATTCAGGCAACTTTAGACATTGGCATGAGTCAAATACAAATAATCTTGCATGAACAATTAGGTGTAAAAAAGTTGTTTTCCCGATGGAGACCGCATTTGCTTTGTGAAGAGCAAAAAGCGGCTCGCGTTACTTGGTGCGTCAGAACTCTCGAAAGATTCCACGCAGGATCCTCAAATGCTGTATACAACATCGTATCAGGTGACGAATCCTGGATATACGCGTACGAACCCGAAACAAAAAACCAGTCACGAGTTTGGGTGTTCGAAAATGAGTTAAAGCCAATAAAAATTGTTCGTTCACGGAGTGTTGCAAAAAAAATGGTGGCCACGTTTGTCTCCAAAACCGGCCATGTTGCGACTATTCCTCTTGAGGGACAAAGAACGATTAATGCAGAATGGTATGCTAGCATTTGTTTGCCACAGGTCGTTTCTGAACTCCGCAAAGAGAACTGCTACCGCCGCATCATCCTCCATCACGACAATGCGAGTTCTCACACCGCGCACAAAATCAAAGAGTTTTTAAAGCAAGAAAACATAGAATTATTAGAACATCCGCCGTACAGCCCCGACCTAAGCCCTAATGATTTCTATACTTTCCCTAAAATAAAGAATAAATTGCGTGGTCAGAGATTTTCATCACCTGAAGAAGCTGTGGACGCCTACTAAACGGCCATTTTGGAGACCCCAACTTCCGAATGGAATGGTTGCTTCAATGATTGGTTCCATCGTATGGAAAAATGTGTCAAATTTCGCGGAGAATACTTCGAAAAGCAATAAATACATTTTTAAATAGTAATGTTGTATTGTTTTCTAATGTTTACGCGAATTTCACTCATTATAATGAAACACTTTTTTACGGATTTTATCGTGGTTTATTAAGATTTTTACAAGCCCGACGTTTCGGATACTTTACAGCAACCATGGTCACGGGAGGACATGTTGAGTAATGTTGTGTCACTTCCTTGATTCCCGAAATTTTCAGTGCCGCCCTCGTAGGTTGAAATGGCATATTATGGACAGTTTCAGAATCAATATGCAATTTACGTAAATCTGCAATGCATAACCTTAGAAACATTTGTTGGAAAATAAGGACTCTGTACCTCATGGTGATCATCAACAGTCATTTCTAGTATACTACTGACTTGTCAAATGTTAATCTATTAATCAAGGTTTTAGTGTTTATATTAAGTAATACTAAAGTTTAGTATTAACAATAATAATAATAAAGCTTTATTTGATTCCATTTAGGCCTACTTACATTACAATACATGCTGATTAATAATTAGGATAAGTAAAATTCTTGATAAATATTTACAATTGCAGTATGCATGCTTAGATTAATTAATTCTATTAGTTTTTATTTCGTCGTGGCTTATATGGTCCCCCTTCGGGTAAAAGCCTCCTCCAAGGACGTCCAAGGTTCTTTGTTGACCCAATTTTCTCCTGCTACTTTTGCCAGTTCATCTGACCATCTAGCGCCTTGCCATTTCACTACTCTAATGGTCCACCTGTCGTCGTTGTAGCGGGCTATGTGTCCCGCCCATCTCCATTTCATTTTCAGTGAGAAGGTTAAAGCGTCGGTTAATTTGGTTTTGTTGCGAATGTACTTATTTTTAATCTTGTCCCTTAATTTTATACTTAATAAGCTTCTTTCCATTCTTCTTTGTGTTGATTGCATTTTGTTCATGGTTTTTCGGTCGAAAGTCCAGGTTTGAGAGCCGTAGGTAAGGCAATATCGCAGTATCCATAACTATTTTCTTTATTGACGGTGCGAGTTTTGATTTGAATATATCTTTGTTTGCCCAATATTTCTTCCAGGTTATTGATATTCTACGATCTATTTCCTCCATGTTTCTATTTTTTCTAAAAGAAATCTGTTTGCCCAAGTAAACTTATCTTTCTTAGTATTAATACAAACACTAAAAACTTTAGTAACTAAAGGATCCCTTTTCCCAATCACCACACAGCAAGCGTGTTGGCAATCGCAGTTCCCAATGAGCAAAGTCCCTTCAATAGTAAATAGAGCAAATCAAGTCACCGGGCGAATCTATATAAATTCTATCGTCAGGCAAAACATAAAATAATGCTTACTATACTCAAAACATTGACATACATTTATCGCTTGTATAACAAATAGTGTAACACACTAAACAAAACATTCATTTAAGTCATCTCACCACGGTTTATTCTATAATAATGCAATTAATAATAATAATAATTCAAATATATCTTATAACATCAAACACTATAAACGAAACGAGTTATAAACTGAAATACATATTAAACCAATATAATACATGTCGGAGAAACCGCTGTGTTCCGAGTTTGGGGATGAAAATGGAGAATTTTGCGGAGAAGACCTTTGGATTGTGCAGAACAACTGACAGATTGGGAGAATACTTGAACGTGTATAATTTGAGTGACTGTGAGACTGGGGCCAGTGGGAATAGCAGTGTGTACGTTGAACAGCATATTCTAGATGGTCTTCTTGTTAGTGAAGATGTCCCTGATACGCATTGGGATGAGTATAAGGTATCACTTTTCCTAGCTATAAAATTTTTTAGCGGGAAGACCCGTGTGGCAGGGATTAAAATAGCTTATTGTAGACTGACCCCGCCAATATTAAAACGGACTTGTTGTGAGGAATTTGTTCTCTCTTACCTATGTCAAACGCAAGATGGACTTCTTAGTTTGCATTTACTCCGTCAAACCTATTCTTCTGCTTATCCTAGATAAGAAGAATGTTATGAAGATTCTTACATATCAAAATATTTGCATGACACGATTCTCTATATAAGACTGTTTTAGTGTGTGTGTGTTAGTGACTGATTGAGGATAAAACTTTGAAGGTCAATTTATTAGATCTATCATATTATTGACATCAAAATTGCATAATTTTACCGGTGGGAAGGTTGTTCTATGCTGCGCTCCCGGCTGCATGGGTACCACCATCTTGCTTGTTTCTCCCGTCAAACAGCTTTGCTGTGTTTCGGAGAGGGCAAGACAGGCAGTGTAATTACTAGCACCGAGACTTAACATCTTATGTATCAGGAGAGGCAACAGACAAAATATGAGTTGTCCGGGCTAGTCTCAAGATAACTTATTTATGTTCACCATGACCACTTACCATCATGTGGGTCGTCTGCCCGTTTACCTATCCTAACTAAAAAAATAAAAAATAAATGTTTTGAGTCTCAAGCCAGGTCTAAAAAAATGGCGATGTAAAATCTGCGGAATGGAAAAAAAAACACAGGAATTAGTCGCTTTTTTGTTGCTAATTAGTTGCTAAAAAATTATTATTTTTTGCTCCAACCGATCGCAAAAAATCGGCAATAGCGCTAACTTTTCATTAAGATAGCGTGGAAATCACTGGATGTGGACTGATCGATCAAATAGGGGTCAATTTGTTGCTAATTTGTTGCTGAAAGATGCTAAGAAGAAAGAAATTCAAAAAAATAAAAATTGTTTTTTTTTTAACTATCCCAAAATAAATAATGTCCACGCCAGCTTAACTCTCGAGTTTTCCGTGGAAAAACTATAGTAAAAATTTGTTGCTGCTCATACTGAAGCTTTTTTTAGCAGAGAGAGTCAGCAACAAAATAAAAACCGGAAGTCAAGACAAGTTGGAGATCGGTGTACAAAAAAAACCGGCCACGCTAGTTTAACCAACGATTTTGGCGTGGACATTATTTATTTTGGGATAATTAAAAAAAAAACAATTTTTATTTTTTTAAATTTCTTTCTTCTTAGCATCTTTCAGCAACAAATTAGCAACAAATTGACCCCTATTTGATCGATCAGTCCACATCCAGTGATTTCCACGCTATCTTAATGAAAAGTTAGCGCTATTGCCGATTTTTTGCGATCGGTTGGAGCAAAAAAAATATTTTTTAGCAACTAATTAGCAACAAAAAAGCAACAAATTTCTGTGTTTTTTTTTCAATTCCGCTGATTTTACATCGCCATTTTTTTAGACCTTTCGATTTAAACAAATATTCTTTAACATATAAAATTTCAGTCTATATTTAAAAAGCAATATGTCTCACTCGAGCATGAAAAATCTGCGTTATCGGTGTGGAAAGATAACCTGAAAAAAGTGGCCAAAAACAACCAACTATACCTGTCTGGACAGCGAAGCTACACTCTACATCTAAATATTTTCGGAGATTGGGTAATATTTCCATTACGGAGTAGGTAAATTTATTTTTATAAAAAAAATTGGTAGCCCACAGATATGTGATTAGACTTTTTCGTGTCACAATAAATTATAATGTAGGCTAGAATTATAATTTATTGTGACATTATAATACTTATATACAGATATTATAATACTTATTTGGATTAGTTATCCTTATCTTTATTCACGCAATAGTGTGAATAAAAAAAGATGATTTTTTTATAGCATAGGAGGGCAAATGAGCAGTTGAAACCTTTTGGCGACTACCGACGCTCATACACATCCGCACAACCAGAGATTATGCAGATGTGTTGCCCTCATTTTCCCTATCCCCCCAATGGGCCATTGGAAACTCACAAACCGCACTAAACGTGACGGCATAGCTGTCACTTGACGCTGGTGTTTTGTGAGCGAGAGGTACCACCCCGATCGTGCCGGCCCAATTCGGCTGCAAAGCAGCATGACACCACCTCTTGCATACAAAAGTGTATAATATAAACTACAAAGTATGCAAGTGAAAGACTATCTTGGGCACACTTTGCAGCTAGGTAGACATAACTTCTAGAGGGAAGAGAATAGGAAGATTTAATTGGGATGGGCAGCTTTCAGGAAGGTTAAGCATATTCTCACGCCGCCTATACCGCAGAGCTTGATGACTTTAGTCTTCGACCAATGCGTTCAGATCCCCGTGATGACCTACGGGGCCAAAATGCGGCCTCTAAATTTGCGACTCGTCGAAAAGAAGTCGTGGATTCGTAACGAAGTCCACCAGAAATCTGAAGTTACCGATATTACGCGAAGAATAAGCTCGTTGAAGTGGCAGTGGGCTGGTCCCACACTCAGGAGAACGGATGGCCGATGGGGCAATAAGGTTCTAGAGTGGAGGCCGCGTTTAGGTAGACGGAGTGTTGGTCGACCATTGGAAAGACGATCTCTGTGCAGTGAACACTCCGTGTTGGATGCGAGTGGCGAGGGATCGGTCGTCTTAGCGTTCATTGAAGGAGACCTATATTCAGCAGTGGACGGATAAAGGTTGATGATGATCATGCTGGTGATGAGCAAATAGAATGAGTTTTATTCTTTTAATAAAGAATATCGCTCTTATTACTCTGTGATGATGCTTCATGATGATGAAGCATCATCACAGAGTAATAAATGTTAAAGTAAAATGTTCACTTTTCGACTGCTCTAATTAATTATTCTGTTCTCATTCATTTTACACTAAATAATAATAATAATTGTACACTAAACGTTTAGTCGCCTTCTTGCAGCCTATAATGTCGTACGTCGCACAACTTCTTAAGTTAATACGGACCATCCCACTCTACGATCCAGCGAGAGACCCACACAGAACAGCCTATCGAAAAAACCTGCAACAGGGTATACCGACACACGTAAGATTTTTATAAATTCCAGAGGACAGTTGGACTCTCATTGTCAAAAGGACCTTTTTTCTTATTAAGATAAAGAAACTGAGAGACGAGCCATCCTTAGAGGTCAAGGTTGCCTAACCGAGTTCATCCATAAAGCCAACATTGAATGAGCGAGGCTACTCATCTTTTCATGACATATAGACGCAAAATGATAGGTTTCTGATATAAATAAAATAAGTAAAAAATATATTTTATTTTAAACGGTATTTTGGTCGGCCATTAACCAGATGGGAAGACGATCTCCGTACAGTGGTCGGTCGTCCAGGCGTTCTTTGAAGGAGGCCTATGTTCAGCAGTGGACGCATAGGCGCTGATGATGATCATGAAGATGAAACGGTATTTAAAAATAAAGATAATGATGTAGATAATGTATTAAAAGCTAGAAAATAACCCGTAAGGTCCTAGGTAGCAGTCATTATACCATTCTCGTCAGCAATCTTAATTTAAATTTTATCTATAATCTTTTTAAAAAAACGTTGGTCGTAGTACTTACATATTTACTCAGGTTACACTACGTCTGCCCCTATGTCCAAAACATCGCAAAGCTTCACGGAAAATGTTTGCAGACGATACTTGCAAATGCGCATTCCTCTCACTTATCTAAATGACTCTCATTGGCAGTATTTCTTACAGATGGACTGGCGGTCGAGGGGATTCAAGCCGCGTAGGGAAGAGCAGTGGCACTGCGGCGCTTGCTACGCCTTCGCTGTTGCCCACGCATTACAGGCACAGGTGTACAAGCGGCACGGGGACTGGAGAGAGCTGAGGTACCTACTCGAAATTGGCCTTTAAAATTATTCATTCATTCATTCATTGCTGCCTAGACCCGATAAACTCGCGTGCTTACTTAATTTGTCCCATGTAGTGTCCAAGGTGCGATTACTCAAGGTTCACCATTTGCCAACCCAATGCTCCACTAAAAGTGGACGGAAAACGTATGACAACGATTAGGATGTCATAAATTATTGTCATTAAATTGGAACCTGGAGCCATTTTAAGTGGACCATACATGCATTGGGACCTATTAGTTATTTACATTAGCAATATAGCTAAAAGTCATGGTAGCCGAGTAATAAAATTATAGATTTACGACTAGTTTCCATTTACCCTAAACTTACGTATTTAATGCGAAGATACAGGTGCACCGTGCAGGTAATATTGTTTTAAAGGCTTAGTATGTTTAGCTATTTTTGGTTTAATTCTGACACTGGTCAGAGATGGTATAAGTGAGTAGATTCACTGACTGTAAGGTCAGTATTTCTATAAACTACAACACATTGTTAAACATAAGTAAGAATATTAATTGTTTTTATTGTTTCTACATTTTTAAATGGAGGGATACATTATGTACGGGGCATCCTTCGAGTGGCAAGGGATCGGTCTTCGTAGCGTTCATTGAGAAGACCTATGTTCAGCACTGGACGGATATAGGCTGATGATGATGATGATCCTTCGGCTTAAGTAAGGTTACATAGATCGAAAGGAACATCGACAAAGAAGGATCAATCCTGGTGGTGAGTTAACCAGTCCAGCTATCACTCCTAATATATTATCAACCGCATTTTGATTTAGCTAATTTCTGCTTATACTAGATTATTATTATTATACAGCATAAGCGGGCAGAAGTCTTCCTACAAGAATCAACATGCATCCACCATCGATCGTGTCTAAACTATAATAAATAAATAAATATAAAACTATCATATCTCTTAAGAACAAAACTGCAGACTGCAAAATTTCACTAACATCGTTTCACTAGTGGAATTTAACGCGGACAAACGTGCCAGAAAAAATATATAAAGATGCAAAATTGGTTCTTAGTCCGCAACAGATCGTGGACTGCAGCTACTCTGACGGCAATATGGGGTGCAATGGTGGGTCCTTGCAGGCGGCGCTCCGGTACGCGGCCCGGGCTGGTCTCATCAAGGAGACGTACTACCCGTACCGGGGAAAGGTAAGTCAAAAGACTTGATGATGTATCTGAATCAGCAATGTAGGTTAAAAATAAGTTTCCCGGTTGAACTCTTACTTTAACTTTTTATGAAAGTTATTTTTTGAATTTGCACACTATATGCTTTTTTATTTGGTTTTTTTTACGCCGGAAAATGCTCTGAGGCATCCCGCGGGGGAGTAGGTCTCCCCAGACGGGTATGTGGGACTCGCTGCGCCCGAAACGTAAGGTGGACTCAGCTCTACCCACTAAAACCCGTGTGTTTTGTGCCGCCAATGCCGCTTTTGGTGAGATGCCCCGGATGTAATGAGCAAACAGGGCACCTCGATGGCTAGTCGGTCCCGCAACACAGAACAAACCCTCCCAACGTCGGGACAGTACAATGGGGTGAGGTTCCCATCCTCGCCCCTTATCCCTCTGCTCTTTTGTCCCCTCTTCTTATAAGGGTACAAAGACCCTCGGCTTAATTTGCTTCGCCTAAGGTGCTGGGTTCACCTTAGGCAACTGAGCTCCACCGCTACGACAAAGCTTGAACCATGGTGAGGAGCACACTATATGCTGGCTAATCGGTAATTGAAACTTACTCTATTGTTACTTCAGAAAGGCCATTGTCACTACGACAGAATGGAGGTGAGTGCCCGCCCCCGCAGGTGGGCCACCCTGCCGCCGGGAGACGAGGCGGCCATAGAACGAGCCGTGGCCACCATCGGTCCTCTAGCGGTGGCTGTCAACGCAGAACCATTTACGTTTCAGCTGTACAGGTATATGTTATAATTATATGTACCTACAGCCATTGAACCCCTCTCTTGGTTTCACTGGCCCCTATATTAAAGAAAAATAAACCTTTCTTAAAAATAAATAGGTACATAGATGTTTCTCAAAAATTGGTCTATCAAAAGCAAAATGATAAGCGCGATCAAACGAACGAGGAACAAGAGAACGAACGAAAAAAAACGGTAAAAGGGGGGATGATATGATTGTATTGAATTAGGTATATACCAGTATTACCTAACATTCTTTAACTTTATATCAAAACTCCACACGCGATCTATTTCTGCGATAGCACACGTTCGAGAAAAAATACGCAACATGAATTTCCATTATTCCGTTTGGGCTGACAAAGTCGATGGGACACTCTGTTAGCTTTTCTGTGGATATGCGTGTTCGTGTACGAGGCATTATTGCTTGTATCTTTGAGCACTGCACAGGAATTAAACATTACTTTTGACCATCAACAGTTGACCTCCTCCACACTGTTTCAATGAACGTCAAGAGGGCCAATCCCGCTCACATTGAACCAGGACCAGCCTCTACAACGTCATCCTGTCTACATATTTCAAATACATACATAGATGACTACAATGAAAGATCGACCATTTAACCAGATAGAGTAGTAATGTTAGTTTACTACTAAGTCATAAAATTCCGGAACTGGTCAGTGATCTGTCACTCACGTAAGAGCAATTCAACCAACCAGTGATCTGTATGTACGCCCCATGGGTCATTAATCCATCAATCGGCTAATCAGTTAGAGGTTAGTATTAGATGTAGTGCTTTGCAGCCGAATTAGGCCGGCACGACCGGGGTAGTACCTCTCGCTCACCGACGTAAAGTGACAGTTATGTTGTCGCGTTTCGTACAGTTTGTGAGTTTCCGGTTTGCCACTAGGGGGATAGGGAAAAATAGGGCAACGCATCTGCATAATCTTTGGTTGTGCGGATGTGTATGGGCGTCGATAGGCTCACGGCTTCGACTGCTCGTTTGCCCTCCTATGCTATAAAAAAATCAGAGCGCAGAACCGGCGCAGCGCCGCAGCACAAATTTGGTAGAATTGATTTTCATACAAATCGCATAACATTACCACTCTATTCCGGTTATGTGCTCGATGAAACAGTTTTTAACAGATTCTATAGAGGTTTCGATTTTGGTTTCGAGCGGGCCATCATTGCTATAGACTATCCGAAATTTAAAAAATAAAATAATTGATAAAATCCTTAGAAAGTTGTTTCATCAAAATATGTAAATCGTGCGAAAACAGAAAACTATACATATACATTATTTCAGGAGTGGTATATACGACGATCCATTCTGCGTACCGTGGAAGATGAACCACGCGATGCTGTTAGTTGGGTACACGCCAGAATACTGGATCCTGCTCAACTGGTGGGGGAAGAAGTGGGGGGAGGACGGGTATATGAGGTGAGCATTGTGTTTGATAGAAATAAGATTTAAAGTCATCTAGATGCTAGGAAAAGGCTAGACTGGCTAGAAAAGTATAAAGCGGCGTATTATATAGAATATTGGGTCAGCACGTCTTTTGGTGATTGATCTAAGTGCCTATACCATTTGATAAGGAGTTTATATGTATCATCACCATCAGCGTTTTTTATGTAATCGTTCTGAAACGTTTAGCATGCGACATCAATGTTGTAATATTCTCCTCTATACGTAAATATGCTTGTAATTGTCGGTAACATAATTCCTTTATCAGCAAACTCCATATTCCGTTAAGCCTTCTTCATGTATTTCTTATTGTCGCGTTTATTAAAGTGCCGCCTTATCCTTTATCTACCAAGTAACAGCATCGACGCTGGATGGCTGTACATTATACAAAATTATAAATATATGAAGCAAAATATTTTTGTATTATCTTATTACTTTTGAGACTCGTATACGTGATGGGAAAAACAACGTTTACCTGTACAAAGCAAAACAATCTAGATATTTTATTTTAAATTTGAAATTTTTAAACAAAGCTGCATACTTTTTGTTGAGTTTATCGAGATTTTCTTTTTACATTTGTGACGTTCCGGATACTTTACCTCGTGGCCATTGAACTACACTCGAGGTTACATTTGAAATTTCATGTCACCAATCTGACATTTTATATCACCAATCTGACTTTCTATGTCACCAAACTGACATTCTATGTCACCAATCTGACATTTTCTGTCACCCATCTGACATTTTATGTCACCAATCTGACATTTTAGTCATTGTTAACGAGACGAAAAACTGTAATAATCATATGATTCGGACGTCATATACCTACACAGTAAGAATTGCTGAGTGCCACTTTATGAGAAATTCTGTGTCTCATTCTAACAATATTTGACAATCGTAGACATTTGTTTTTGTGTAATAATTTATGACCAACTCTATGCTACTGAACGTATTTTAATAAAATTTTACACAGTGTACAGTTCAATCTAACAGTCTAATGTATATGATCATTTTGGGCTGGTTGTTCCGTGGCAGGATATCTGCCCGAACTACTAGTTATAAACTATAAAAAAAAATACTTTATAGTTTAAAGTGTTTTTTTTTTATGTTAGTTGGATAGGCAAACTGGCAAACGTACCACCTGATGGTAAGTGGTCGATGTCGCCCTTGAACATAAACCAGTATACCTGGAAGGAGCCCAGGCAACTCAGTTATGTGTTGCCTATCCTGAGACACAGCACTCTCCGAAACACAGCAAAGCTGTTTCACGGGAGAAACAAGCAAGATGGTGGTGCGGCCGGGAGCGCGGCACAGCGCTTCCCTCCCACCAGTAAATAATACAGTATCTACTCACTGAATACTAAAATAGAATCTTAGTTTGCCTTTTCTTTTCAGAATACGTCGAGGCTTCAATGTGTGTGGTGTAGCAAACATGGCTACATACGTGGAGTTATAATAATTGTTATTAAATGATTACATTTATCTCTTTGTTTTCTTTTCATACAAGTACCCAAATATGGATTTAGATACTATATCCAAATTGGCAATGATTATTGTAACAGTTTTTATCTTTGCTATTTATCTAGATTATATCCAAAGAGCTATTAACAGACAACTTAGAAATCTGATAAACGGTTTAGGCGTAACAGATTGAGTTACTTTCGCATATATACAATGTTATGATACATTAAACAGGCAAATGAGGTAGAAATTATAATCGGGCTTATTTACTGGTATTGCCAATTCTTTTTTTTTAGATGGGAAAATCTAATACATACCACCGGGCCCGCGGGAGCCCGGATTGTTGTGTACCGTGGGACTCTCACTGCACTAGAATCCCATCGTGTTTCTCCTCATCGTTCGGCCGGCCTGTAGTAGGAACAGTAGTCTACCGCACCGGGCTCCGACGCGGTGCCCATCAGCATACCTCGCTGGAAAGGCACCCTGAACACCCAAGGCCGCCTTGCAGCACAGAACTTCTCGCGTGCGCAGCTGATCAACCGATCAGCTACATGCCCAGAGCTGAGCAGGGGCCACAGAGATCGCACCAGCCTTTTTGTTGTTCGCCATGTTTGCGCCGCCACGCCATCTTTGGCGTGGTGTGACGCACGCTGGGTCGCCTATTTTGTGGGCGACCCCCACGGGGCACTGCACTATAGCCGTCCCGATCTCTCCTGACCGCACCTGCTCCGGGGGGCAACCATCCGCTTCTGCTGCCTCGAAGTCGTCCTTCATGACAGAGTCATGCAGACCCGAACCGCGCTCACGCATTTTGTGGGTCTGGAGACTCTGACGACGCCTTAGCCGACCACCTCTCTGATCTTGGCGGCCGTCCGCTTTCGCTCCCTTGGCCGCACCAGAAGACGGGCGCCGGTGGCCGCCCCCCTGCAACTGATGCCTTCTAATACTGCTAGAATCTATTTCATTTTAATCTTACATCCGTATAATAATACTTGTTTTTCATAAAGATTCTCTATTAATAATATTCCTTAATAATAATAATAAATCGTTTATTTTCAGGCACTATGGCCCATAGATATATTATTACTAACATACACATATACTATGTACCATTTTCAGGCTACACACCAAAAATTGGACCAATAGAATCAATAGTTTAGTCACAGGATATTTTTAAAGTTTTAAAGCAACTCCGCTTTATTCGACCCGGTGAGACGCAACGTGCTGTGCGTCGCACTGCCTTTTATATTCGAAGGTCAGTGGACATTTTACAAAGGATGTTTACGTTTTACTTTGACTATTCACGTATTTAAGTTCTTTGAAAAAGTTTTTTTTTATTTCTCTCATAAACTGTTTTTAATAGTTTCAGATTAACCGTAAGCATGTGTAGTATATGTGGTTTAATTTAATGCCTCTCGCTTTTATCGACCTTGTATATTATATTACATTAGTGTTAGTA
Source organism: Helleia helle (assembly GCA_963853865.1). Taxonomy (NCBI): domain Eukaryota; kingdom Metazoa; phylum Arthropoda; class Insecta; order Lepidoptera; family Lycaenidae; genus Helleia; species Helleia helle. Next base: position 9,848,058 of record OY971434.1, read on the forward strand.
TAAAACCTTAAAATTATGTTAGTAAACTTCCTAGTTACGTTTTCATACGTTCCAGGGAATTGTTCCGCGGAAGCGACGGAACACCACATCCTGTGGCTAGAAGTCTTGTTGTAAAACTTCTTGCATGTAGCTGGTCGGTATTCGCACCACAAATAAGTATTTATTAATAAATATTTATCAAAACATTCAAGAAAGTCAACCCAATTTATTAATAGTAAGTATTTACGATTATGTTTACCAAAATAATATATAATATTCACCATTATGACTAAACTTCCATATCCCGTGTAACATGTTTCTATTAATATCAGTAGCGCGAACAAAGACCACAATTTATTGTGTATCCATTATTTACTCTGCATTACATTAACAATGTTGTTCGTTTCTTTATAACGTAATATTTCCTGCGCCAGCAAGAAGGCGGTAATGACTTACCTGGGCTAGGTCTTGGTGGTCAAATTGAAAGGAGGAAAGCAAGTTGCTTAGGCTTTCGTTGTCGAATTTTGTTACGTATTAGGGTTCTGTTCCTCAAAATGACAAATGGTACCCTTATAGGATCACACAGTTGTACGTCAGTCTGTCTGTAGGTCTGTCCTGTGTACTTCCTATTGACATTTAAACAAGAAATTTGGTCTAAAAACTCATATTTTGTTATATGACATAAAAAAAAACATTTTTCGGAACCCTCAGCGCACGAGTAAGACTTTTCTGTTTTTTTTTTGTGTGGGTCAACCCCTCTATGGAGGTAGCATCGGTCCCTTTGGAGGACTGAGTAGCCGTTGAGGTGCCCTGTTGCTCAAGAGATCCGTGGCACCTCACTAAAGGCGTTTTTCTTACGATCTTCAGGCGCAGCGAGTCCCTGGTAAGTCCCCCCTCCCCCAGTTGAGAGAGCGGGATGCCTAAGAGCATTTCCCGGCGTAAAAGAAGAAAAAATGTTATTCAAGCAAAGTATAAATCATATATTGATCATCTATGCCTGATTGCAACAGGCTATGATGATGGAATACAATGGATGAAATACTATTGCATGGCTACCAGGCTGCAAGGACAGGATTAGGATAGGCACTGTAAATACAGTGCCTATCCTGTCCTGTCCTGTAGTTACAGGCATGAGGCATCGAGACTTGCGTCTCGCATCCCGATATCCCGATATTGCGTCTCAGGATAGGCAAAGGAGTTACATGCACCAGTACTAAGTGAAGAATTATGTTTTTGGGCGTTTGCTTATTTAACTAACATAAAAAAACTTACCTGTTATCTGTAAACTTATTCTTGCGGACGATAATTTTACGTGATAACGTCATAATGCGACACGAGCCGGACGCTTAGACCGATCGTGCCTCTATAGATTACGCTTACACGTTCAGCTCAGTTGTATCGTGACACTTTTTCGTGCGTGCAGCCGGCGTTCATCGATTTATTAGACGTTATCACATTAAAACGACATGGGTCTACGAATCTTCTTACTTCTTCTCAGTATGGACTGACACTTTTGTCAGAGCGGCCGTGATTGTATTAATGGTGTCAATGTAGTAAATGCCGATCTTCATTATTCTCCCTACCGATTGACGCTGCTCTGGCCAAGGTACGGCATTTCTCTCAGTTATTTAGTTAGCCATGGCGAGAGCACTCAACCAAGGTCTACGAATGTTATACTTTTAATTTTATTAAAATTAATATGAACACGCTTGAGCCTGTAGTTTGTGTATGTTTGTTCAAATTGATAGGAGCGCGATATCACTCCGAGATCATTAGGAAAGCCAAATGAAGGTGTGGAACAGCGATAATTAAGTATTGTACCGCGATACGTAGACGGTAATAAATTAACTACACATGTTTGCACGAACGAATAAATCCTACATTCGACGCTAATCGCCCATTTTTTATTTATTTTTCCTCTTTACAATGGAATTAAGTTTGATTTTAAGTTAACATGGTTATTTTCATTACTAAAATTGTTAAGACATGATATTTACCATGTTTTTCACTTTTATTTCGACTAGACAGACTCGTGAACAAGACATTCGTAGATAATGTCGAAATATCTAGCTCCGCGAAATAAAAGTGAAAAACATGGTAAATATCCCGTTTTAAATAATTTTAGTAGTGATTAAGTTTTTATATAATCCATCATTGCATCATGATCAGCCTCTCCGTCTTCGGCCCTCAGGTCCCATCAGCTAGGATAGGCCACTACCCGGATATCCTATCTTGGTGGAGTAATTAATTAATTTATCTTCCTTTTTCCCGAACGTGGCTTCCACTCCAAAGACCAGAAGTTTCTATCATAATCATCACTATCATCATCATCATCATCATCAGCCTCTATTCGTCCACTGCTGAACATAGGCCTCCCTCAATGAATGCCAAGACGGCCGATCTCTTTCTTAAGTAATTAACTTTTATTTTTTTTCTTTGTTTAACTGTCCATCGTATTGATGTAATACTTAAATAAGTAAACGTACTTTCTTTATCGTTAATGAGAGAGGATGGTGCCTCAGTTAGACTGAAACCTATACGATACTTCAGCAGATCTAAACTGGATTTAAAATGAGTAGTAGAAAGTATTTTAGGTATCCGCGGAAATTACTTTATCATGGTATATGACTAAAACTACTAAACTTTCATTGTGTAGTGAATTAAGCAATACAGATTAAAAAAATATGGGCACATTCAGACCGAAAATATTAAATCTGGGTTTAATTCAATTAAAAATGTATTGCTGTTAAACGAAATCTGGTGCCAGCGACATCCAATAATCAGATATGGGGAGAGGAAATTAAATAACGCCAAATATTTGATTTATCAGCACACAAATTATTCTTTATTTCATATTTTTATTGTGTAATGGCTATGAAAGTGATTATTTTCCAACGCATATCTTAAATTAATCTTAAATTTTGATTTACGGTTCCTAGGGTAAATATATAACTCAATAACGCTATGAACAACTCGATATATTATATACTGCCCAAATCTAAATATTATTCGATTTTTCAAATTAAGGGCCCCTTCTCCCAAAACTATAGGTATTTAACGCACCGAATCTGTTTGCACTTGCGTTGCGCGGGAGATGTCTTTATATGAACTCCGGTGACCTACCACGGCCGGCAAGCACGCCACAGTATACGAATATGCAGTAGATTGACTATGCTCGAATAATTCTTAGATTTGATAATTAATAATTATGCATAACAAAATCTTGTTATTGTTATAGTTATCTAGTTTTGGATTTATAGAAATACTAGCTGGTGCCAGCGACTTCGTCTGCGCAGGATAAGATAATTTTATTTCTTCACTAATTAATTGTGTCCCTTGACACCTCTCTTTAGTTTTTTTTATAAAAAGTATCCTATGTTACTTCTAATACCTCCAAGAATATGTGTACAAAGTTTCATGATGATCGGTTAAGTAGTTTTCGCGTGAAAGCGTAACAAACATCCATGCTTTCACATTTATAATATTAGTAAGGATTAGTAAGGATGAATTAGCTACATAGGTCTAAAAAGTAGTGCCATGCTGCTTGCAGCCGAATTGGGCCGGCACGACCGTAGGGGTACCTCTTGTTCACATGATAATGGCGTCAAGTGACACCTATGCTGTCGCGTTTCTTGCGGTGTATGAGTTTACGGTGTCCCATGGCGGGGATGGGATAAAGGAGGGTAATGCATCTGCATTATCTCTTGTGTGGATGTTTACGAGGACGACCTCTGTGGCTCAATGGTTAGCGCGTTAGCGTTCAAGCCGGAGGTTGCGGGTTCGAATCCCGCCAGGGAACAAAAAGTTTTCTGTGTTCCTGGTTCATGGATGTGTATTAAATATGTGTATTATAAATTAAAAATCTTAAATATGTGTATAGTATAAAATATTAAATATATTTCCACTGTCTGGTACTCGTAACACAAGTTCTTCGAGAACTTACCACGGGATCAGATTGACGTGGTGCAAAAAGCGTCCTTAGATTTTATTATTATTATGGGAGTCGGTAGTCATCTAAGGCTCCGAATGCTCGTTTGTCCCCCTAAGGCCTAAGCTATTAAAAAAATCAATCATTCTAAGAATGCTTGTAGGAGATTAAAAAATTGTAGACAAACATATTATTTTATACGATATTAATTCTTTTAATTGTTTAGTTAGTTGTCGTATGCTAGGTCCAGGTTCATTTTCATCGACCCATACATCATCGATTAATGTAAGACACGGGTCTCCTCTGAGAAGAGGGTCAAGGCCATAGTCCTCACGACACTGCCCTGTGGGTAGGGGGTTAGGAAATGATTGCAAATCAGAAATATTTTGTGATGAAGGTTCCTCATTTTCTTTATTGTCGGACAATTTGAATTCTTCAAGTGTTAACAATTTCTGGAAGAAGACATCACTACATTTTATTTAAAACCACACAACAGATTTTGATGCGGTTTTTTTAATAGATAGAATGATTCAAGAGGAAGGTAATAGGTACATGCATAATATAGTAGATAAACACTGATAATTTTAGAAGTTTCTGATGTGATGTCATAAATAAACACATTTTTTTGCACTTACATTGCAAACGCTGGATGAACCCTAACAGATAGATCAAAATAATGTACTACATTATTATACACCTTAGCCGGGCCCGGTTCCGAATTAATTATTTTGTATCAATGTATAGTAGAATTGTGTATCCTAAATATGCATACTGAAAAGTCCGCGATGGCATAATATGTCTACATTAGTTAAATATAACATACTACCTATATCCATTTTAATACTTTAAAAAATTGCCAATTATAAAGCGGTAATGTAAAAGCTATTCACAAAAATACGGTATTAATCACTACATCTCTTATATACAGGATGTCCCGTAAGTAGTGGACCAACGGGGTGTGGGTGATAGAGGGGAACTATTATCTACCAAAACCACTAAAAATTATTGTTCTAGGTCTTATAGCTTTGAAGTTATGATTTTTTAAAATAAATAAGTGAAATTATCGTCCTATGTACAAACATTTTATAATTTTACGAAATCTATCACTTATTTTTTTGTTATTTTTATTCTAGGCGGTTAATAATACATAGGTCTTTCTAATGAAAATCGTATTAAGGTGTAATTATCATAAGCATGAAAATTAAAAAATAAAACTAGTGCAATTTTTACATTTCAAGATGCTCTATGTGGTGTTTGAGCTAAGCTGGTGTAAAAAAATGTATTATAGCCTAGTGAAACTTTATTTTAAAAACATCTACATGTCATACCAATTACAAAAAAGTATAACACTGTGGTTTAAAGTATTTAAAAAATGTTAAATTAGCTTACGGATTTTAAATCTAAGAAATCGTCAGGTAGACAATGTGCAAAATAAGTCTCGGAATCACATAAATTCCGAGAAATATTTTGCACGTGCACTCTGGAATTCTTTTGTATTTTTCCCGGCCAATCATAGACGATACTCGAACCCCCTCTCCTTTCCTATTACTTACGACTCACTTCAGTGACTTGCTTACAGCTTGTAACTACATACGTGTTTCTCTCGATCCCACTACGATTATTACTCCTTGTTGAAGTGCGCTTGAATGGGACCTCGGTTTTGCTTGTGATTTGGTATTGTTGAAGTTGGAAAAATGCCTAATACTTACACTCCCCATGAATACGCAGAAATGTTTTTTATTTACGGGCTCTGTGATGGGAATGCTCGGCAAGCTGCACGTACATATCGTGAGCGCTATCCAAATCGAGATCGCTATCCCGATCACCGCATTTTTCTTCGGGTCAATAATGCCTACTTAGAAGGTCGTATTCCTGGAGTTGGAAACCGTGAAGGAAGGCCTAGAACAGTGGATGAACGTCAAATACTGGCAGAAGTAGAAGAGGATCCTTCGACTAGCACTCGTCGTATTTCTAGACGCACTGGTGTAGCTAGAAGTACGGTACACCGCATATTGAAACGGAACAACTTACACCCGTATCATGTACAACGAGTTCAAGCGCTGTTACCTGCTGATTATCAGCGACGAATAAATTTCTGCCGAGAGATGTTGCGTCGATGCCGTCAAGACCGAAACTTTTTTAATTCCATATTATGGAGTGATGAATCATGTTTTAAAAGGATGGGAGTGTTTAACATACACAATCTTCATCATTGGAGTGTCGTGAATCCTCGAATAGTGAGAGGGGATCGATTTCAGCACCAATTTGGAGTGAATTTGTGGGCAGGAATATTAGATGGCAGAATTATCGGTCCTTTTGAATTACCGCCGAGACTTAACGGCGCTGGTTATCTCCAATTTTTGAGACGTGATCTCGGTAATTTGTTAGCAGACGTGCCACAAGAAGTATGCGAGAGAATGTGGTTGCAGCACGACGGTGCACCAGCCCACTATTCACGGCAAGTGACAGAATTTTTGAATGTGACGTATCCAAATCGATGGATAGGACGCGGAGGTACAATATCATGGCCGCCACGATCTCCCGACCTGAATCCTTTGGATTATTTTTTATGGGGTTACTTCAAAGAAGCAGTTTATGAAACGAATATTTCTGATGAAAGAGAGTTACGAAATTTAAAAAGTTACAAAAATTAAATCATGTTGCTGAATCGATAAAAAATAATGAACGGGCTCGACGAAGTTTACAAAGAAACTTTATACGAAGATGTTGGTTATGCATAAGAGCTAGAGGAAAGCATTTCGAGCACTTAATGTAAGAAAAAAAATGTGTAATAAAAGCTTTTCCATAATTAGCAATGTATTTTTATTTTCTTGCAAAAATGTCCTTTGGTTTTGATAGTAATTAAAATAGGAAAAATACTTATTTGAATGAAACCAGTTACTTTTTTGTAATTGGTATGACATGTAGATGTTTTTAAAATAAAGTTTCACTAGGCTATAATACATTTTTTTTACACCAGCTTAGCTCAAACACCACATAGAGCATCTTGAAATGTAAAAATTGCACTAGTTTTATTTTTAAATTTTCATGCTTATGATAATTACACCTAAATACGATTTTAATTAGAAAGACCTATGTATTATTAACCGCCTAGAATAAAAATAACAAAAAAATAAGTGATAGATTTCGTAAAATTATAAAATGTTTGTACATAGGACGATAATTTCACCTATTTATTAAAAAAAATCATAACTTCAAAGCTATAAGACCTAGAACAATAATTTTTAGTGGTTTTGGTAGATAATAGTTCCCCCTATCACCCACACCCCGTTGGTCCACTACTTACGGGACAGCCTGTATATAAAATTGGAGGTGTGTGTCCCTATATTTCACTTTGCAACCAAAACTACGCATTGCAGACGAAAAGTGTTTGTGTGTGGTATGTGGTATAGGTACAAGATTCCCATTGTGCACTATGTTGGTTGCAAGTCGATAATTATAAGGGTGTAAAAGATACGGGGGTTGAAAGATGTTAACTTTGAAAATGTGACTATTATTGATTTAAAATGGTCTGGATTGTTCAGGAAACTTCTGGAATGTTCTAGAAAGCTTTAATATGTATACCAATGTTCTGATCGATCGAAAATATTCTAGAAAATTCTAGAATGATCTAGAATAACTCCGAGTAAACTAGAGAGCTTTAAAATGTATATTAACATTCTTATCGAATATCAACATATAAGTGTACTATTAAAAATGACCCAGCGAAGCGGGTATTCATAGCTAGTATTATAAAATAAAGTCCTACGCCCGTCCATAGATAAATAATTATCATCAATCCGTATATGACTGTATATCTAAGTTAACGCGGGCGAAGCTGCGGGCAACGGCTAGTTTGTGATAAAACTGTATTAAGATTCTTTTTCCTTATTTTACTTTTTTTATTCGCCATTTCAATTATATAACTAGGTACTACACAAACTCAAGTATATATTTATTTACACTAATTAAAGGTTTTGTATTACAAACTAATTACAACTAAGAACAACAATTGTTAGTAAGTATTAAGTAGCTATATTATTTACACTGTGTCGTCTTATTTATTTAGAGGTAATAATATGAAATGCGCGGTAACAACGTTGTCACGAGCAAAAGCGGCACAGGTCCTACTTCGATGACGCCCGGCTGGGTACTGGCGTGACGTGGTGCGATGCGCGAGCGCCATTTTTATCGTTTTTTATTTTTCATAAATTTTTGAAGTGACAAAATAAAGATCTATCCAATCATTTCCACGTCATCTCCGTTTAGCAATTTAAACGTAAAAGTTTCATTAAAATTGAGTTACCCGAAGTCTCATACTCCTCAAAATGCTTTTAAAATCGACGTTACTTTAGAATTTTTTTGATCATGTAAAATGTTAAATATTGTATTTTTATCCAAAAAAATCCCTAGATCAATGATGTATCTATACCATATTTTTTTATTATTATTTTAAAATGACGACTTCTATGAAAACACCTCGACCTAGAAACAACAATTTGGGATAAGAGGCCCTTAATTCAAATTATTCACAGCTATTTTCCTTACATTCAACTTAATAGTGAACTTATTAAAATAGAGACTTCATTTACTTTCATCATAATTAGGGTTTAGGCTTAAAACATAATAACTCACAAACCTAACACCGCATTTTAAACGTCGATATTCCACCACTTTTTGGATTAATGGTTAGACCCCCCCTCTTAAGAAACGAGGATGTCCATCGAGTTTCCCTTATGCAGGTATTGTGGTGTCATCGAAGTTCTTCATAATCGTTAAGAACTTCGTGAGAACTTATGCATTTTTTGACAATCCCATTCATTAGTTACATCCTGAGGGCCAGAACTTACTTAGCTTATAATATTTAGATTTTAGACTAAGTAATAGTTAATTGTGTATAAATAATATGTCGCAGGAAAATGAGGTAATCAGAGATTTCACGAAATCCCTAGGGATACCACTAAATCCCGGCAGATATTGAATATTCTTATTTACGACGTCTTCTTACTAAACTAAATCTAGTGAAATGAAGAATGAATGGTGAAAAACACAAAATCACAAATCAGTGATGTATTTATTAGTAAAATTTAAATGAAAATGGAGTAAGAGGTAGTGCCATGCGGGTGATATATTTAGGTGAAAAATCATTTTACAAAAAATTAAAACCGACTTCAAAAATACTAAACTAAAAAGTAATAAAATAACTGTGCTTCTTTAATTTTTGTGCTTATAACTTATAATTAACTTAATCTTCTACTAATGTACAAACTTTGCGTTTACCACGTCATTATAGTTTCTTTTGGAGTCGGTGTCAGCCAAGGTAGGTAGGTAGGGTTCAGCAACAAATACGACACCGACTCCAAAAGAAACAATAATGACGTGGTAAACGCAAAGTTTGTAAAAAACGTCAGATCTTAATAAAATTAATATGGGACCAAATTGGAAGCACCAGCTTTCAAACAAAAAAATAACCATCGAAATACATTCACAAACGGCAGAGTAATCGTGTCACATACATACAAAAAAAAAAACATACAGACGAATTGAGAACTTCCTTTTTTTGAAATCGGTTAAAAATTAATCTTATTTGTCTTGTCTTATAAAACTTAACATTTTTGTTACATTAGACGTTGTGTTTTGAAGTATTGGGCCGGGGTGGTATCTCGCGCTCACATAACACCGGCGTCAAGTGACCGCTATGCTGTCGCGTTTCGTACGGTTTGTGAGTTTCCGGTGGCCCATTGGGGGGATAGGGAAAAGGAGGGCAACGAATCTGCATAACCTTTGGTTGTACGGATGTCTACGGGCGTCGGTAGTTACCATAAGGCTCTGATTGCTCGGTTGCCTAGCTGTAACATAAAAAAAATAGTTTCGGTCAACAAAAAATAACAAAATAAATATGGACTTCTAAATGTACGACGTATGATATTAGCATGCTATCACTGTGCGCAAGTGCTACCTGCTGCGTAATAACCAATAATAACTAACAAATACAATCCACGCACCAGGCTGTGTGCACCAGCACGAGAGACGCCTTTGTCTCGCTCTCACTAGTGTCCGTCTCATTACGAGATTGAGTGAGAGAGATGCATGGCTCGATTTTTACTAGGCAGTATCCACTTTTCTGACATTTCACTAGATTCAGTTGAGTGAAACGACATATCACTAGATTTGTTTAGTAAGAAGACGTCGTAAATAAGAACATTCAACATCTGCCGGGATTTAATGGTATCCCTAGGGATTTTGTGAAATCTCTGATTTCCTCATTTCCCTGCGACATATATGTGTAAAAGAGTTTATTTCGCAAATATACCTGTAGCACAGAAATAAAATAAGATGAAATATTTCATTAAAAAGGTTTGTGAGCACCGCGTTTATTTAATTTTTTCGTTTACGGATAATATGTCTTCTAAGGTGAACCCAGCACATTGGGCAAAGCAAATTGAGCCGAGGGAGCTGCTCTTTGTACCCCTCTTATAAGAAGACGGGGACGAAAGAGGTGGGGGAACAAGGAGCGGGGATAGGAACCTCACCATATTGCACTGTCCCGACGTTGGGAGGGGTTGGTCTGTGGTGCAGGACAACCCCTCTGTGGAGGTGGCGTCGGTCCATGGGGACTGACTAGCCGTCGAGGTGCCCTGTTTGCTCATCAGATCTGGGTCACCTCACCAAAGGCGGCATATATATGCACTCGCCGGGTTTTAGTGGGCAGAGCTGCGTCCACTTACCACTTTTCCCCCGCGGGATGTCTCAGAGCATTTCCCGGCGTTAAAGAAAAAAAAAGACACCAAATACAGGTATATTTTCTTCCAACATAATATTATTGTTTACTCTCGTTTTAGGCAAAAATATTGAGACAATAACAAGATGTCGAATAATGTTTTTCAACAACGAACAATTAGTTTTATATCATAAGATCATTTTCTTCTAACTAGAACATTGTTTTCGTTAATAAAAGCGGTTCAAGAATAATATAACAAAATAGTTCATTAATATAAAATATTCTACTTAACCCTTACATAAATATTTTATGACTAGAGACGGAGACTCTTTTATCGATACTTTCAAAATGGTTTTATTTTGTGTATATTACTAATTGTAGCTTGTGGGGTTTTCAATGTCAGCATGGTTGATAAGACGTTGGTGTAAAGGCGCATAATCATTTTATCGACCCTTATATAATTATCTGCTGGGCACGGGACTCCTCTTCGAAATCAGGCGAGGAGGGTTTTGGGCCATAGTTCGCCGATGCGCTGGCCCAATGGTTAGAGAACTTCATACAGGGCAGGCATACAGGTTTCCTCACGATGTTTTTTTTCACCGGTGAGCATGCGATAGTCTCATGTTCAGGTGCACGTAGAAATTTTGAAAAACCCATTTCTTGATATCACAGGAGGGTAAGGATCGAACCAGGACGTTTGAAATACGTCAAAAAAGTAGTCATTAAAAGTACGTATAATAAAAAAACTCGTTTGAAATGCAGACTGGCCTAAGAAAAACGAGAAAAAATAGGGGTTGCTTTTTTGTGATCTAAAATAAAACGCAAACGCCTTCCCGCAAATCTATAACAACTGATCTTTGACTTTAAAAATGACGTCATGATGTGACGTCATGTATGGGCTACAGATGCCAAAGTGACCTCAGGAGCAGAGTAAACATCAATGCTTTAAATCTCTTTTATGTTTTGTCGATCCAACTATCATTTTACCGGTGGGAATGTTTGCTGTGTTTTAGAAAGAAGAACAGGCTGTTTTGTGATATTACTGGCATCGGTACTTGACGTATTTTTACACCACAAGATAGGCAACAACGATGGACTTATCAATGATATCACAAAACCTCGTTCATGTTCATGGAAATTTCGTAAAAAATACCTAAATTTTTCCATCTGAGAATAATAATAATATCTATGGACGCTTTTACACCACGTCAATGTGGTCCCGTGGTAAGTTCTCCAAGAATTTGTGTTACGGGTACCAAACAATGGAAATATATTTAATACTTTTATACTATACATATATTTAAGATTTTTATTATATAGTACACATATTTAATACACATCCATGACCCAGGAACATAGAAAACTTTTTGTTCTCGGGCGGATCCGAACCCGCAACCTCCGGCTTAAGCGCCAACGCACTAACCACTGAGCCACGGAGGTCGTCGTTATAAAGTAAAAGATTTTATGGAAGATACCAACCACACCTTGGGAATAGGGCGTTCCTCCCAGACATTTCAGCATAACAACATGTGAAAGTTAATAAAATATTTGCAAAGATTAGTTCTACTGAGTTTGTTTCGCCGGTTCTTCTCAGTGGGCTTGCTTTGGAACCGGTGGTAGATTCAAAACGTTCAAAAAGATACTCTGTTTGTACTATTTTGAATAAAAAAAATTGATTTGATTTGATTAGGGTACTATTTATTTTATAATAAACTAGAGAGAGCATTTAACTCAAAGTGCAGGTAATATCGATATATGTAGCACGTATCTATCGGCGAGGCAGGTGCTCCAGTGGAGTCATTTATCAGTCTGTTCCTGTCAGCTTGTAGCCGCGAGGTAGAGGGGGGGGAGCTAATTTTTCGTATGATATTTCAGTAATCTTCGGAAAAAGGAAAATGCGAAAATGTAACGAGATATGGCAGACGTCGTTATGTTTGGAGAGATATTGATTTATTTTTTATTGGATATTGAAATTATTCCTTTTGTTTAAGGTCATATTCGTATTGTGTAGGGTTTTATTATCTTCTAATGGAAAGAAATTAAAAACATTTTACAAAAAATTAAAACTGAACTCTTTTGAAGTCGGTGTCAGCCAAGGTAGGTAGGTAGGGTACAGCAACAAATACGACACCGACTCCAAAAGAAACTATAATGACGTGGTAAACGCAAAGTTTGTACATTAGTTGATTATAAGTTGTAAGCACAAAAATTAAATAAACTGTTATTTTATTACTTTTTAGTTTAGTATTTTTGAAGTCAGTTTAAATTTTTTGTAAAATGTAAACACATTTTCATTTCTTAATTTTTTGTGATTCCGAAATTCGTCGTCTTGGCGTTCATTGAAGGAGGCATGTTCAGCAGTGGACGGATAAAGGACGATGATGATGATGGTGATGATGATGGTGATGATTACGATGACCGCGACCATACTATAGTGTGCTACCAAAGCATCCTATACATTTGTTACATCGACAAGTAATAAAATGAGCACATCAGCATATCGTCGAGGTAAAAGGAACCAACCAAATAGGCATTATTGGGAATAACTAAAAAACGGCTTGTCAGATTTAATAAAATTAATATGGGACCAAATTGGAAAAACCAGCTTTCAAACAAAAAATTAACCATCGAAATCCATTCGGCGGAGTAATCGTGTCACATACATACAAAAAAAACATACAGACGAATTGAGAACCTCCTCTTTTTTTGAAGTCGGTTAATAAAAGGATCATAATACTGGCTAATTAATCACAATAATAATCCTACCAACTAAGCATTTGTTACCACTTTTTTAGTAATTAGTATAGCTAAGAAAGGGCTTTATTAAAGAGATAGTACAGAAGTTTAAACGTTGTTTTTTTATGTTAGTTGGATAGGCAAACTGGCAAACGTGCCACCTGATGGTAAGTGGTCGACGTCGCCCATGAACATAAACAAATTTACCTGGAACGAGCCCAGGCAACTCATTTATGTGTTGCCTATCCTGAGACATAAGATGTTAAGTCTCGGTGCCAGTAATTACACTGCCTGTCTTGCTCTTCTCTCCTGGAGCTGGGAGCGCGGCACAGCGCTTCCCTTCCACCGGTAAATTGTATGAAATTCCAACATAAAACTACAATGAGAATACAATACAAAGACATACGTACATACATTCAACTCCCTGAATAAATTAATTATTAACCATAGGCCCTTTACTTAGGCGATTCCTGCATGATAGCGATGACTGTGGATTATCGTTGTTACCGCTTAAGAAATTTCATACACTTCTACAAGTGAAAATTAAAAACTCTGTTATTACATTCCCGTGTACAGTAATGGTTCAATTACACTCTAGTGTCGCGCTTTTATTGTTAACGTGACAAATAAAACATACTTTTGATATTTCATACCAAACACTAAAAAGGTAATATTATGTGAAAACTATGTAAAAGAAACGCAAAGATTATATTGAAACCTTATATTTTGAACTAGCTTGCCTGTGGCTTCGTCAGGTTTTCTTTTTTTTATCGCAGGGAAATCCTTATGGATGCAGCCAGGATCTTCGGGATCCTGACCCAATGTGGGACTCGCACCTGGGAGTGCCCACCCTAACTAAAACCACTGCGAACGCCTTCAGCCGCTTTTTGAGGGTCCCGGATATGCAGGCAACAGACAGGATCACCTCAGCGACAGGCTGGCCCCGGCGAAGGCCAGACTAATCCTCGTAGGGGGGGACTGCCCGGCTGCTACTAAGCAGTCCCCACGACGTCGTACCATACAGACCCAGGTTCCCATCCTGAGCCCGACACGAACACAGGGGCGTTACTGGACGCGCATTAAATAGTGCCTCCTACGCATCCCCGTTCGTCGTCTGTGGGAGGAGGCCTCTCTCACCCGCTAGTCGGCCTCCTTCTGGGACATTACTGCCTCGCAGAAGGAGACCATCGCCGTCCAGGACTCGTCGTCACCGAGCATCGCGGTGATGACGCTCGGCAGAGACAGATCCCCTCCGATGACTGATGTCAGACCGTGACGCAGCGCCGCCCATCTCGAGCACACCTCGAGTGTGTGCTGGGCCGAATCCACCGCCGCGCCACAATCGTGACACACTGTCAACGGCTCCCTGTGGGCCGTCCGGCACAGGTACTCACCAAAGCAACCATGCACGGTGAGCACCTGTGTCAGACGGAAGGTGAGGGGTTTGCGCTTACGGCGCATCCACCGCTCAAGGACCGGACGCAGAGCAACCGTCAGATTTTTGCCATACGGCAGCTGTGCCAGGTCCTCCCCCCACCTCCGCATTAACGCCTCTCGCCCTAGTCGGCAAACCCGCAGGATCCCGTCCAGCGTAAGGCTCTCGCCGAGACACCTCCTATCCGAGACATAGGAGTGCATCTCGGCAAGAACCTCCGCCACGAGCTCTCACGGGGGTCACCGGCCAGGGCAGTGGCTGCTACCCACGAAACCGTACGGTACCCCCGGATCACTCTTACCGCTATGACCCGCTGCGGCGACCGCAGCTGGGCCTTATTCCCCCGGTAAGGTGATCCGCCCAGATGGGTGCACCGTACATCGCCATACTCCGAGGTTCGGGAGGAGTCTACCCAGTGCACTTGCCGCCTTCACGACCTTCGGTCCCAACATGGAGAAATGTGGGCCGAAGGTCCACCCTCTGTCAAGGATGAGCCCCAGATATTTGATATGGGGGCTCATCATGGCCCTCACCCCTCCGACCTGGAGGGCAGCCGCCGGGGTCCTTTCCGCCTGGTCCCGTGGAAGAGAAGGGCTTCGGTCTTCTCAGGTCTGACCCGAAGCCCTAACCTCTCTATGGGGCTGATCACGAGGTCAACCCCGACCTCGGCCAGCCGCGCCGCTGCCTTATAGCCTCGTCCCCGGGCATACACGTGGGTGTCATCCGCGTAGCATATGACACCGATCCCGGGGAGGAGGCGGCCTCGCAGGACCCAGTCGTAGCTGATGTCCCACAGGATCGGACCAAGAACCGATCCCTGTGGAACACCGCACCCGACTCACCACCACTCTATGGACCCACACCAGTTCTCGCAGGCTACCCTCCTCTCGGAGAGGTACGCCTCAAACAGCCTCTTTAGATACGGGGGCACTCCGAAGAAATTCATTGCCTCCCGTATCACACCACCTCCCTTATGTGTTCCGCCTCACCCGTCACCGCCCGAAGGCGTTTGAGGGCGTCGACGGTCGACCGGTGTGCTCGGGACCGGGACTCTGAGAGTCCCGGTCCCGGTCCCTCCTCCAGGTGCTGAACGAGCCGGGAGGCCACTATTTTCTCCAAGGCCTTCCCAGCTTCGCTCAGCAACATTTGTAAGTCATATATCATATGTATTATTATTACAGTACTAGAAGCGCCCCGCGGTTTCACCCGCGTATTTCCCATGTCCGTGAGAGTACCGGGACAAATTATAGACTATATGTTATTCTGATGTTTGAGCTATATTATTGTAAAGTTTCATTAAAATCCATCCGGTAATTTTTGCATGATCATACATACATCCATACATTGTTACAAACTTCGCGTTTATAATATTAGTAGGATTGGATAAACATTAGACAGCCCCACCACGGTTTAGGCCTTGTCGTGGCGGTGGGGCTCAGTAGCCTACGATGAAACCAGCACCTTGGGCGAAGCCAATTGAAGCGAGGTAGCTGCTCTTTGTAACCCTCTTATTAGAAGAGGGGACAAAAGAGCGGGGTGGGGGACAAAGGGCGTGGATGGGAATATCACCATTGCACTGTCCCGACGTTGGGAGGGGTTGTTCTGTGGTCCGGGGAAATCCCTTTGTGGAGGTGGCGTCGGTCCCTTGCAGGACTGACTAGCTTTCGAGGTGTCGCCTGTTGCTCAACAGATTTGGGGCACCTCATCAAAGGCGGCATAGATGATACTCGCTGAGTTTAGTGGGTATAGCTGCGTCCACCTTACCATCTTTGTGCAGCGAGTCCCACATACCCACCTGGGGATTCCTAAGAACATATCCCGGCGCAAATTAGATAGCCTTATAGGTAACAAAACTGCATATTTATACACTCGTCAATTAATAATTCGATAGCTAAAGAATATAATCGCAGTTGCGCGAGTATAACTTTCAATATTAGTAAGTTTACAAAGTTTTAGAATACGGCATCACTCAAATCGCCGGTGCTTGAATCGAGTTTTTCTCAAACAATCTCGACTCGAAACTAGTTCAAAAACTCACCATTTTCTGGAATACCGCCGTTTTCTTACCACCTACATACAAACCTATATAATTATTCTGTGCATGTTTATGACTGATCTCCGCCTAAACGGCTGCATCGATTTTGATGGTTTTTTTTTGTGAGTGTTCAAGTGGATACGAGAATCGTTTAGATTCATTCATATATATAAATTTAATATAATATAAATTTTCCATGTCACAATTCCGTACTCCTCCGAAACGGCTCGACCGATTTTTACCAAATTTTATATGCGTATTCAGTAGGTCTGAGAATCGGCTACTATCTATTTTTCATACCCCTAAGTGATAAGGGTGGTCAACCCCTCAAATTTTAAAAGTTAACGCGGGCGAAGCTGCGGGCAACAGCTAGTCTAATATATAAAATTCTCGTGTCACGGTGTTTGTAATTAAACTCCTCCAAAATGGCTCAACCGATTCTCATAAAATTTTGTGTGCATATCAGGTAGGTCTGAGAATCGGTCAACATCTATGTTTGATCCCCCTAAATGTTAAGGGTGGTCTACCCATTTATTTTTATTTTTAGACAACAGTTAACGCGGGCGAAGCTGCGGGCTCAGCTCGTATTAATATAATGACTACGTGAAGCTCGGAGTGGATATAGTTTGGGTCCATTAGTGTTTAGCGGTGTTATCACAGGCGCCACCTGCACGAAATGATTGATGGTGGAACGTTGTTCCCTGCTCCCGTTTATTAACCGTGTATCGGTCTGAAAAACCACACATTAAAGTATTTTGGCCCTTCATATTTCAGTGTGTATAAGCGATGACCTTTTTATATGCTTATATTATTGTGTAGGCGACGATAGCCTGATGTAGGCTTCGAATTGAGAGGTCTTAATTAAAGCAGGACTGGTGCACCTGAAATGGGCTTATCTTATTTACCTACCCTTGTCATCATTGCAAGCTTGTTGCAACAATAAAACGAAAGTATTCTGTCATTGAACTTGACTTTGACGACCTCTGTGGCTCAGTGGTTAGCGCGTTGGCGCTCAAGCCGGAGGTTGCGGGTTCGAATCCCGCCAGGGAACAAAAATATTTTCTGTGTTCCTGGGTCATGGATGTGTATTAAATATGTGTATTATATAATAAAAATCTTTAATATATGTATATTATAAAATTATTAAATATATTTCCGTTGTCTGGTAACATAAACACCAACCGTAACACAAGTTCTTCGAGTACTTAGCACGGGACCACATTGACGTGGTGTGAAAACGTCCATAGATATTATATTAGATTGAACTATATTACTATTACATAGTACTCGATAACTCAATGTACGCTGTTTGTTATAAAAGTCTTTAAAAGTATGTGATTTGAAGACTTCGCCAAGATTATGACAGCGCATGCCTATGTGCTGTCATTTTGGCAACTTTGGCCGACCCTCCTTACCTGATTTCGACGATGAGACTGTGCCCAGCAGTGGGACATGTGAGGGCAGCTACTACCTACTCTAGCTAACTCCTTCTTCTTTTCGAGTCGAAATAGATACAATTCTGCGATTATATATGGTTAAATCAGTACGTAGTCAAATTTACCGCCGTGTCGATGGCCTTAAACAGATCCTCCATGGTACGACACGGGAGCAACAGTCAGAACATTGTAGGAAATGAATCATCGATTGAACAGCGCTGCAGTCACACTAGTTGTTTCTGGGTAAACCCCACCCAACTCGGTGCTTTTGGAATCTTCCAACACTCGGAACCTGTTCAAGGACTTCCAGACTGCCCAGGAAAGTTTCCTGACAGGTGACCAATTAATCTGATGGTCAATTCCAAGTATATCATCGTTCAAAGTTCTAAACGATAATCATTTACCTCTTGTCCGTTATGTAATAAAAAATATTTGGTGTTTAGCGTCAAGTAGACTGATGGTTGTGTCGAAATAACTAATGTTATTTTTTCAGGTGAGTCATTTGTCAGCCGTCCGGAGCCGGAGGCGTGACGCCTGTGCAATGATAACGGGATATTTTCACGTTTTATCCTCAACAACCTTTGCCATGTTTTTCTGTGAAATATAACGAGGCTGTTTCTTACTTGTAGCAACTTTAAGGGTAAGGTACATCAACTCATAAGTTATACCATAATGAGAACGAACCCCCCGTTCTCTTGCTTTCCATATTTTGTCTTCAAAGCGAGTTTACGGGTAGGGCACTCCCAGGTGTGAGTCCCACATAGGGTCAGGATCTACCCGAGATCCTGGCTACATGAGTAAAAAGCATTTCCCTGCGATAACAAAAACCTCTTACATCATTATAATAATTATTATTATTAATATGTAATAATAATCATACAATAATCGTTATTTTGCCGTCCACTGCTAGATACAGACTTCTTTCAACGACGCCAAGACGATATGATACTAATTACTCTTGATGGGATGAACGTACCCGCGACCTCTACGTAGAGTCCCAATACACTTGACGCGCACACTCACTACCACAATTCTTTTCATTTTGCATCGTCAGCTAATATAACTCGGGCAAGAAAGACTGTCATAATCTCGTGACATCGTAACGGTTATTCAAAACAATGAACATCATCCTGAAAAAAACTCCATTACACTTAACGTGCTAAAATAGCTTTCTCGGTAAAATCCTTTTTGTATAGCATAGGAAGGCAAACGAACAGTCGAAGCCTTTTAGCGACTATCGACGCCCATACACATCCGCACAACCAGAGATTATGCAGATGCGTTGCCCTCCTTTTGCCTATTCCCCCGAATGAGCCGCCAGATACTCACAAACCACACGAAACGCGACAGCATATGCTGTCGATATCTGTCACTTGACGCCGGTGTTATGAGAGCGAGAGGTACTACCCCGGTCGTGTCGCCGAATTCGGCTGCAAAGCAGCATGACACTACCTCTTATACCTAATTAGTCATTACCTATTGAATTCTAAAATTTTAATTTAAAATTCTTTGTGGACGAGGTTCTTCAGTTTCATATCATGAGACGACTCAGCGTACACTGGCTTAATTTATTAGTCATAACATTGAGTGGTTAAAGTTTAATATCAATCCAGCAGTTAAATTGAACTCGCCAGCCGATTAACTGTGAACTATGCGGTTTGAGCGCCGGCCACCAACATATTACTTTGAGATGGAAACTTCATCATATTGATGTTAGAAAACTAATGGTTTTCATTCAAATATCCCGTAAATAGATCAATTTTTATTAGTATCACCTACTATATATTATTATTATTATTGTTATTATTATTATTATTATATACTGTATGGGGGTATGCGGAGGGGGGGCTTGCTGAAGCCACATTCATCATCAACACGCTTTCGCGAATTTCACTCATTATAATGAAACAAATCTTACGGATTTTATCGTGGTTTATTAAGATTTTTACATGCCCGACGTATCGGATACTTTACAGCAACCATAGTCACAGGTATATTAAATTAATTAAATCTAAAACCATTTTTGTTTTAAATCTAAAACCATTGTATTTTATTTACTTTTTACTTGCATTAGAATATCTATAAATACCAAAATGGAATTATATTTTGTGCTTCTCACAAATTTATCGCAAATTATGAACGGGCTCAAAGTGCAGAACAGTGTTCGACTGAACAATAATGATATACATTCCCGAATATAGGTACGAGCCAAATCTGAATGTTCGTTCAGCGACTTATTAATCGAAATCCAATGGCCGCAGGAAGTTAGGCGGAAATAGACAAACTTCCGGTAGAATTTTAAACGAATTCTAACAGAGTTTACTAATACGAAATTGATTTTATCTTCAGTATGATAATATGATTAGGCCATACTTTACGAGGTTATATCGGATATTCTTAGGGTGTTGATGGATTAGTGTCCTATTGCTGATATATGCGGGGTTATATAAGCCTCCCGTGGTTTTCAGTTCGGGTAGTTCTCTGACAATCGGGGACAATCTAGATGAACTTGTAGTCACTGGCAAAGTGGACGGAAAAAGGCCGCGTGGCCGCAACCAGATGCTTTGGTCTGATCAGATCCAAGCCCCTCTCAGGGCGGTCTCCGGGTGGCCGGAATAGGACAAGTTGGCGTTACATCATGAAAGCTAACATTATGGACGGCGGAGGTCACGACCCTCAGACTTGAGGAACACGACTTAAGGAGGACGAGTTCTCTGAACTGAGTTCCATATAGCTGCCAGGTCTTATCCAGGGCTTGCTACGTAAATGTATTTTCCGCAATAAAAAAAAGAGTATTTACACTATGTACTTAGAAGTTTGTGGCATTAGAAATTCATACTTCTTTCAGTAACTATGAATGCAAATATCCGAAACGTCAGAAAATAAACCACGGTAAAATCCATAAAAAGTAATTATATCATGATTAGCTTTGAAAATTAATCTCAGACGAATTTCCAATATTACGATTTAAACGTCTAGGAAAAATTCTGTGCCACATCCGAGAATAAAATCGTATGTGAACATCTCTAATGGGATGATATCTAAATAAGATGTACCAATCAACTTAGATCCCAGTGTTCAGAAGCAAAACTTTCTAAATAGAGGGGGCGTAGGTTTTTCATTATATTGGATTCGATTTCAAACGACTTTCGTAATGAATAGGGTTGCCAAAAATAAACTTTCCCCAAACTCCAGTCAAAGAAAAGTAAAACGCCCAAATGATTTTTATAATGGTTTTTACTTTTTCCCTTTACATTAAATATACTTATCGCCATTATAATTTATAAATGCATATAGGGAATATTTACGTAATCGGTAGTAAACAGTCTCCAGCTGACTCCAGCTGTGAGAAGTTTAACTCAGGTTTAACACTCGTTTATAATATTAAGACACAGTAGAATATTGATTTAGTTTCGCAAAGTGATTAAATAAATTCCCTTCATTCAAGAAATTTCAAAGCGAAATTTGGGAACTGACTAACAATTTACATTATCAATTATTAATTTAATGTTTAATAATAATATGAGTTTTTATTAGCTTGTGTATTATTAGAAAAATAATTATTTATGGCCCAACCCTAAAAATTCTGAAAACTTATTTCGCTCAAAATGATAACTCGAGTTCGAAGTTATCACGCCCAAGTGTGAGTGGTATTCTGTGTATGTTTAATTGTGCATGTCAAAACTTGTCCAAACAATAACTAGATTCGCTGGAAGTGCTGGAACCGCTTAATTGTCGACGCAGACGGAAGCGTGAATAAAATAGTAATCCAATATATTCCAGGATTGCTCATTATGTAGTTAAATTGTGAATAAAGGTGCCCAAATAAATTGGCTTGTGATGGAAATATTTATAGATGAGTCTACAGGGAACGAATACGTTAGCCAGATTTACCTGACATCAGAGAATGGAGATAAATTAATCCAAAATAGTTATTTAAATACTTAATACACTGCCGCAGTCTACCGTAAGCAATCAGATATCATCCTGCGTCCACTGTTGGTAGAATTTAGCATAATTCCAATTTTCATCGATTATGTTTATCAAGCTGAATGTTATTTTATTACTATTTTTATAATAAAATTATATTTATTTATATTCAGATATAAATAATTCATATTGAACTTGGATATATTATACCTACTCAAATACATTTTTAAAATTTCTTTAAAATCTTTATAAGTCCAAAGCTTTTCTGTAAAAGGTGAAAATAAGAATATGTTAACAAAATTTTCTTACTAAACTCCTAAATATGCCATGTGATGTTTAAAATAACGCAATATAAGATGCCAAATATCCTGAAAGGTTGATCCGGCTAAAGAAAACACGAGCTCTTGGCAACGCCTTGGCTAATTTATTAGCAATCACTTTGTAAAGTGAAATTAATTTTCAAATAATTCAGGCTGTCTGCTCCTATGAAATATTTCGTGTACACATTTGCTAAGATTTTCGAGGCACATTAACGTTTGTAAACTAACAGTTATTAAAATAATTCATATATGTATAGTAGATAAAGCTAATAGCTATTTATTTAATTAATGACATATTAATAGATACAATTTTCCTTATTGTTACGGTTACCTATATTAGTTAGGCATTTATCAAACTCCGATAAAAACAAAACAAAAACGTTTACGATTTATCGACAAATTTGCATACTTAATTAAAAAATTAAAAACTGTACATAATTATGCTACTAATAAAATATAACATTTTACACATATATATAGTATTTACTAGTTGTTCTCCGCGCTATCACCCGCTTAGTTAATTAGTTCCCATTCCTGCAGGAATACGGGGACAAAGTATGATATAATATGTATAGCCTATGACAATCACTAATAATGTAGGTTCCTATCAGTGAAACAATTTTTAAAATCTCTTTTGTTTTCAGGCATGATAGTGAAACAAACAAACTCATATTGACATTAATAACATTAGTAAGGATGTATAGCATTTAAAGCCGTAGCCAGGACAGTGATATTTAAATATGTATATAGTCTGAAACAACTATTAAAAATAGTTCTTATAATAATTCTTCTAGATCGAAGCTTATGAAAGTGTTAAAACTAATTTATCACAATAAAAGTTTTATGAAAAGCAATTTACCGAGCGTCGCGATTGCGTCTGCTGCCATAAAATCAAAACTGTCCAAGCTTTTAAAATAACTAATAGACCATTAAATAACTTGTTAAGAAAACTTCGTAATTAATAAAGTTCCATACTTGAATACTGTTTTAATTTAAGTTTACTATAAATTTGTATAACACAACTCACAAGCTAACACTTCTATAAAGATTTCGTAATCAGCATTCAGCAGTGCTTTCCAAAGATGTTTCTAGTTAGAACCGTAGTAATAGAAGTCATGTCGGAAAGAAGTTTAGAACAAAATGTGCAGCATACAACGCTTCAGGGGAATAAAGACTGTATACCAACAGTTTTGGAGATTACAGATGTAGGTAAGTACTTTTTTTTAGTTAAGTGGACATAGGCAAACTGATGAATCATCTAATGATGATCAACGCGCCTGGTGAACACCAGGGAGTTCGACACCAGCACTTATTGCGTTTTTACCACGCTTTTTATATTAGCTTGGGTTGTATCTATGTATGTAATGGAATCTTTGAACATGATTTTGACCCACTTCTAACGACCAGATTTTGTTCAAACTTTGTAGATTTATCGAGGACCGATGACAATACAATAATTTGATAAAATTATTTTAATATCCTGATAAGGATAATCAGGATAGCACATGCTAGGAAGGCGTAAGGCGCGCAAGTTACCTACATCACTTGTGTTTTTTTTAGTCTCTCACTCATTTCTAAAGCGATTGTTAATAGTTGAGTACTTTAAATTAATAAAATCTTTAATTAAAAAATCGACACTAAAAAGTATAAAAAAAATATAGTTTAAAAAACTAAAAAACACGTTTTAATAGCAAACCCAACAAAAAAAATGAAAATATTTTTAATAGATGAATTAAATGGGTTAACAAAATTACTTATTGTAAAAAGCGCGAGGTGCTCAATATTCATTATTAAAAATATTTCATCGTTATCTATTTCTAAAAAAAGTGAAGTTAATATAAAAACTTAGTTACAAGCACCACGCTTTTTTACAATAAGTAATTTTGTTAACCCATTTAATCCATCTATTAAAAATTATTTTCAATTTTTTTGTTGGGTTTGCTATTAAAGCGTGTTTTTTAGTTGTTTTAAACTATAATTTATTTATAGCATAAGAGGGCAAACAAGCAGTCGAAGCCTTAACACCGGTATTATGTGAGCGAGAGGTACCACCCCAGTCCTGCCGCGGCGGCCTAAATCGGCTGCAAAGCAACATGGCACTAACTTTTACAAACGTTGCGATAGACCCAACCAGCTCATCCATGGTTCATAATTATCCCGAGACGCGATATGGTAGTTCAATGCCAATCGTCATGGTGCTCGTAAAAGCTGGCTAGGAAATAGCATATGACATGGATAGACATCTAGTTTCAACTTGTATGAAGAACAAACTATTGTATAGTAAGAGGTAGTGCTATGCTGCATTTCAGCCGAACTGGGCCGGCACGACCGGGGTAGTACCTCTCGCTCACATTAAACCGGTGTCAACTGGTAGCTATTCTGTGGCGTTTCGTGGGGCTTGTGAGTTCCCGGTGGCCGATTGTAGGGAAAAGGAAGGCTACGCATCTGTATAACTTTTGGTTGTGCGGATGTCTATGGGCGTCGGTATTTCATCTTTCCAAAAATTATTGGATCTTTTATTCCACATTTACATTACAACATACTCTTTTTTTTCTTTAACGACGGGAAATGCTCTGAGGCATCCCGCGGGGGAGTGGGTCTCCCCGCGCGGGATGTGGGCCTCGGTGCGCCCGATAGATGGTAAATGGACGCAGCTCTACCCACTAAAACCCGGCGAGTGCCACATACGCCGCCTTTGGTGAGGTGCCCCGGATCTAGAAAACAAACAGGGCACCTCGACGGCTAGTCAGTCCCGCAAGGGACCGACGCTACCTCCGCCAAGGGATTGTCCCGCACCACAGAACAACCCCTCCCAACGTCGGGACAGTACAATGGGGTGAGGTTCCCATCCTCACCCCTTGCCCCCTGCTCTTCTGTCCCCTCTTCTTATAAGAGGGGTACAAAGAGCCCCCTCGGCCCAATTAGCTTCGCCCAAGGTGCAACGCTCACCCTAGGTTACTGAGCCCCACCGCCACGACAAGGCCTGAACCATGGTGGGGATAACTATCTACCTACCTTTACTATATGAAAGAAAAGAATCAAAGGTTTTCCCGATATCGCCAATATCCAATATTCATTAAGTGTACGTGAAAAGCGAGCTAGTGCCGAACAATTGTCAGTGGAGAGTGGAGACCCCGCTTAACGCTTTAGAAGATATATTTTTTGCTTTTCCACAATACAGTGCGCCAGTTTTATTTCCGTTGCCCGGTATGTTTTATTGAACATGACACGAAAACTGACGGAATTCGTTATATATTCATGTATCGGCTTTTTCAATGGGAAATTATTTTTTATTTCCATTCCAAAGAGACGAGAATTAGTGGTGCAAAAACTGCGTCTATTTGTATACCTAATTATACGCACGTAAGAATTTATACTAACCTACAAGTTACCAAACGTGCTGCCAATAGAAGTAAAACTTCAAAAACTAACAATAAAACCGAAACAATAGGTTATAAGTTTAAATAAACTATCTAATAATTATTATTTGATGTCAAAGTTCAAGATGTTCAATACAAAAATTATATATACAAACTAGCCCACAGCTTCGCCTGCGCTAACTTAGATTTACAACTTATCCGGATTGATGATGATTATTTTTATAGCCTATGTCCTAATCCAAGATATAAGCCATCACCTTTTCAACTTTCAGCCAAATCAGTTCAGCCGTTTTGCCGTGAAAGAGTAACAAACATCCAAACACCCAAGTCCCAAACTAACAAACTTTCGCCTTTATAATATTAGTAAGATAGCTAAATTGAGAACCTCCTCGTTTTTGTTGAAGTCGGTTAAATATAGTAATAAAAATGATTAATATAATCATTAAATAGTAGATAAATCTCCTCAAGCCAGGCGAATAAAAGGGTTTTTTTACTTTAAATCCAAATCATCGTATTTTGTTACTTTTTTAGTTTATTAAACAAATATTTGCTTAGCTAATTATAGTATTAATAATATATTTTGGATAGCATATCATATTCTAGTCTATAAAATTATCATTGTTTAGGGATGTATTGTATGAGTCCAACTGCCAACACATCCTATACTTTCACGTACTATAGTTTCTGATCCCAAACTAGGCAGAGCCTGTTCTTATGGTAACCAGACAACTGATACATACTAATATATTTCTAAATACATACATATTATAGATAAATTACACCATCATGCTCATCGCACAAACATTTGTCCTGGGTGGGAATCGAACGCACGACCTTCTGGTTTAGCAGTCAGGGTCACTAACCACTAGACCAACAGGCCAGTCAAGTTACATATTCATTTTTAGTATCTGGCAAGATTTATGTTGTCATTGGCATAATTATCTGAGTAACAAGAGCCTGTAATTCGGAGTTCGCATGTGAAGTGTTGGCGAATGCAGTTCCGGGTAAACAGAGCTCACTGAGTGACTCAACAGATAAATCTCATTTGTGCCTCTCTGACCGCTTCCTCACTACTCTACTACACTCAATTAGATTAGGTGTTTGGTACAATGTATTAAATTCTATTCCAAATATCATTTGTTTCTCATCGTTGGTATAAATATCTGAGGAGAAATAGACTAGGCTTTTGAAGTGGCCCCACCATGGCTCAAGCCTTGTCGTGGCGGTGGAGCTCAGTAGCCTAAGGTGAACGCAGCACCTTGGGCGAAGCAAATTGAGCAGTGGGAGCTACTCTTTTAAGAAGAGGGAACAAAATAGTACTGTCCCGAAGTTGGGAGAGGTTGTTCTATCGTGCGCGACAACCCCTCTACGGAGGTGGCTTCGGTCCCTTGCGGGACTGATTAGCCATCGAGGTGCCCTGTTAGCTAACAGATCCGGGGCACCACACCAAAGGTGGCATTGGCGGCACTCGCCGGGTTTTAATGGGTAGAGCTGCGTCCACCTTACCACCTTTAAGGCGCAGCGAGTCTGTCCAAATACCCGCCTGGGGAGACCCACTCCCCCGCATCCCTTGCCTGAGCATTTCCCAGCGTTAAAGAGAAAAAAGGCTTTTGAAGTGGAAACGTAGTCAACGAATTCTAAAAGTTTTGTACCATGTCAAAAAACACTAGTTTATAATCACCTCAAATTCCTAATCTTCAACCGTCTAGTGACTAGTCTAAAGGATCATTTAATATTTTGACTGAATCTCCTTAATTCGTTAGTATTAAGTAACTATTTTCTGTAGTGTAGGCATGATACTTTATAGTAATATCGCTGGCCCGCTAAAAGACTCGTACATTAATATTAGACTGTTTAGGTTTTGCATGGACATGATACTGTACTATTCATCATCATGTACTATTTATAAACCATGTGTTTTATGTTGATGAGAAAAGAGCAACCCTCAAGTTTTTTCTCGTTTTTCTTGGGGTCTGCACTCCAAACCAGTTTTGTTTTATATATTACTACATCTTTTTATTGACTTCGTTTTTTTACGTAGGTATTTCAAGTGTACAATTAGTGGTTACCTACGAAATAAAGATATTTTGATTTGATTTGATAGACATTGGTTGACCTAAATTAGGTCCTTAGTTTTACAATTGTAGTATCCACTATACCTCGTCGCAATTACAAACTAAATAAGGGAAACGCCTTATTTAGTTCTTCGCCTTCTTTTTTTGAAGCAGGGAAATGCTTTATGCATGTAGCCAGGTACCTGGGTCATGGGTGGTTCCTAAACCTATATAGGACTCACACTTGGGCTGTGTATACCCAAACTAAAACCACCGCGAGCGCTCTCAGTCGCTTTTTGAGGGTCCCGGATCTGCAGGCAATAGGAGCACCTTAGCGACAGGCTGTTCCCGGCAAAAGGACAGACTACTCCTCGTAAGGGGGTACTACCCCACCGCCACTAAGCAGGCCCGCGACGTCGTGTCATACTGGGCCCAGGTTTTTATCCTGAACCCGACACTGGCACAGTTCTAACACAAATAACTAACTCGAAAAAGATTCTACGAATTTATATTTTTATCTCTATTTCAAAACGTAATATAATTCTCGCAAATTCCTAACATTTAGACCAAATCAGAAACTCAAATGAACGCGAGAAAATAGTTTTCCATTCAGTACGGACGAATGGAGAAAACTGGTACAAGCGAATTAAGATTTTAACCCGCTGTGGACGCGACAGTTTTACAAATTACGCTAGTTTTACGATTCAAACGAAATTTTGATTAGATGCAGACCGTATGCTAATTGCCTGAATTTAAGTCATTGCACATAAGTACATTTAGAAATTCGGTAGGCAAATGGAGACTTAAATTTACTTACCTTCATATGTCGATGTTGTTCTAATTGTATGGTATATTTATACTACACTTTTACTAGGTAACTCACTCATGTAATAAAGCAGAAAAAGTAGTTTGTTTGTTTCATTGGTTGAACGCGCTAATGATGATGATCATGTATTTCAATTAACTATACCCTTGGTACCGAAGGTTTTGATTTGTAGGTATCATGTGACTATAATTAATTAACTTATTTGCGACCACACGGCCTCCTAGCGTCGGGTTGGGGGCATGACAAGACGGCCATTGGCGTCCTTTTATACCAAATCTAATTATTATAAATATCGCCATAATATTACAAATAATTGTTGCAGTGCTGCCAGTGGTTTGTAAAACTTATTATTATACTTATTACCTACTGTTATTATAAATGGTTCTCATAAACGTTAATGCACAAAAATTAATATTTTAATATCATTCGCTTAAATTCAAGTATTTATGTAAGAATCTATGTGTGTGTGATGCTAAATTTATAAAATAAATAAATTGTTTCTGTAACTCATTATTCACAGAACACTATAGAAATGCTTTCAGTTCGACTTTATTAGCAATATCGATGATGCCACTTTGCTTATTATAAAAACAGGAAATAATGAACTTTATGGTTACAACATACTGCTTCAAATCAGTAATAAGCTCACTAATTCACAAAGCAGTCATGTCCATGTAGTGTGTAAAAACATATATAACGATTGTGTTAGTGTTTGATCAAAATAATTTTTGTAGTCGAAATATTGATACAAATTAGGTATGATTTTTAGGTAGTTTGCAATAAAAAGCTGTTATTTCACCGTATAAGCACATCCAATTTATATATTTATAAAAACAAACACTTCCTTATGTTACAAAGTAATCAGATATGTGGCAACTACATAGCATAGTAGTATTTTACATTATCAGTTTAACCGGTGGGAGGAAAGCGCTGTGCCGCGCTCCCGGCTGCATGGGTACCACCATCTTGCTTGTTTCTACCGTGAAACACCTCTGCTGTGTTTCGGAGAGAAGGGCAAGACAGGCAGTGTAATTACTGGCACCGAGACTTAACATCTTATGTCTCAGGATAGGCAACACATAGATGAGTTGCCTGGGCTCGTTCCAGGTAAACTGGTTTATGTTTATGGGCGACGTCAACCACTTACCATCAGGTGGAAAGTTTGCTAGTTTGCCTATCGAACTAACATAAAAAAGCAAGAAGCAATGTCTTACAACACAAAGTAACAAAAAGGAACAAAATTTATTGTAGAATCAAAAGTGGTAATGGAATTGTCCATTGGCTTTCTCCAAAAATCATGAAAGATAAAAAGAAACAAACTTCTTATATATATGCTATATACATGAAAATAAAATAAAGACTGCTATTTGTGGTTTTGAATTGAACGAAGCAAACAAAAACAAGTTGTTATTTAACTTCATCATCATCCGCCTCTATCTGCCACTGCTGAACAAAGGCCTCCCTGCCGAATGCCAACACGGCCAATCCATTACCACTCGTTCACCATTAAAAGTTTTGTAACTCTTTTAAAATTTCTTCTGGGCTTATTATTTTTTCTTATATCTTCAGTTTTTATTATGTATAACTTTATTTTTAATGTGTTGCATATTTTTATTTCTAGGAGATTCCACTCTATCGATTCTAGGGATTCTCTTGATCGCTTGATAGAATCAGGTGATAACAAAGGTGAAGATGTTGATGGTGTTACATTAATTTCCAGCTTCTTATTTATTAATTGAAATAAAAAAAATATATAATAAGAAACACTAAATTAATTTCAGGATTACACCAGTTCTCCTAAGTCATTAGTTCACTCCTATATAACTATCTAGCATCTATCTATCCATTTGGGTGAAATGGTCCCGTTAATGAGGACTGAACACCCGTCTGGCCTTGCTGGTGTCCCCACCAGTTTAAAAGAATGGTATTTTTTATATGAATGTTGTCTTTTTTACTCTATATTTTTTTTATCTATACATCCCTTAAAAATTTAACAAAATCTATTGCATAGGTTAGGCATAAAATGTGACAGCTACAGTATCATTCAAAACATTACATAATTCAAACAAATATTGAGAACATTTAGCATATAAACTATAATTATCATTCATATATTTTCAGTAGATGTTGAACAAGGTGTCGCACAATCTATGCAATGTTATTAACCGTCACATACTCTAAATAAATAAAAAATACTCACAATATTAGTAGTTATACAAAGATTAACAGTCAGGTAAATTTAACGGGGGAATTGTGTGAAACGTTAATGAGGACTGATCACCGGTTTGGCCTCGCTGGTTTCCCCACCCTTAAATAATAACAGTCGGGTAAGCATAATCCAAAATAGTTCGACGTTTTCGTTTTGGATTAAAATCCCCCAAATCCTTTCCTTGGAAATGTTTTGAACATATCCTTACATATATTTATTAGGAAATTAGTCTTTTTCTCCTGTTGCCGCTATGCATCTTTCCTTGATATACCTATCTTTCGGAAAACTAAAAAATTAAATTATTTATTTTTAAGTATTGTTATAGCGAATAAGTAAAACAAAATTATTAACAAGTTATCTTATTACAAGGAACCACAGAAGTGCTGCGAACTACCTAAATCTATTGAAGTTTAGACGCACTGCGCATCCCTTACGTCTACGACATGCGACCACACTTCGATACTTGCGATTAGAACAAAACTTAGTAATTTTCTCCCCTTTCACGTTATGATTTCGTACCCACTGTAAAACTGGGCTATTGCAGGCCCATTTTTACAATAAAATCTGATCACGGATCTGCCGCGTGATCCGTGCATAAGGCTAAAAAGCCAAGTACTCGACATATGTTGTGTTTACATTTAACATTTCTATTGTGATATTAATTATTATTTATTACATAAAGTCGAAAAAATATATTGTAATTTGTTTGTAAACAGAAACTGTCGATTGTCAAAGTTGCAAATGTCAAATTTTAAATAAGGTTGCCTTATATAAAAACTACCAATAAAAAAAGAAAAAATATCTACCCTTACTTTTAATAAATTGTAGAAATTAACGTTTAAAAGATTTACATGAAACATACTGTATTACATACATATCAATTAGTATAATATAATAATACCTCATCGTCGTCGAGTGTAACAATTTTTAGAAACCTCTACCCTGTTCTTAATATTTCTATGCCCCTACCAAATGAGCTATCCTGCTATAATTTAGTTCTCCAGTCAATATGTCTCTCTGACTCTGATCTGACTTTCACAAATACATAGATGTATGATATTTTATTTCAGTTCTAAATATGTCCTTACTCCGTAATAAAGAGACTGTTATACACCTGTTACATTTTGATTCACTGTGTATTAAAAATTTAATAATAAACCTACTTAGGTATTAAAAAAGATTTCTCCTACTGGCCACTACTATAAATCATATAGAAAGATATTTTTTTATGCAATCATGAAATTATTAAATCATAATTGCTAATAATTATTTACAACGCATGAAATAACGACGAGTATGAACTCGGTTCCATATTACTTTTTCTTATATGGCATCCTTGATGTGTTATTCAAGTTTAGCTCCCTCTAGTAAACATAATAGAAAACTACAGTTTGGCGGAAGATGGCCGTCGTGTGCCGATTGTTGCTCTGATTGTTTACAACGATTTTATAAGTTTTTAAATATAATTACGATATACACACTATTTAAAAGTAATCATAAAGTAACTATTAGGTAACAATTGTGGAGTCAAGGGTTCAATTACAGTGTTTTAAGAAGTTTTTCACTTATAAAGTGCCGCAACTTTAATTGTGAGTGAAGCTACCAGTTTTCAAAGAGTGGTTTATTAAGGAATGTTGTGATAAAATCATATTGGATAGTGTATCCCTGGCAAAGTTTCAACTTGAAATACTTCTGGTTATTTTATAAGGTATGTAACTTTCACGAAAATAATATTATTAGACAAAGTTTGAAAGCTCATAAGTTTGTTTACTGTCTAACTTGGTGCGCATGGTCAGTGGGTGATAAAGTTTTCTCAACTGACTTTAATTGCTTATTTATTGAGTAAAGATAAGATAATTATAGCACATTAATCATTAGTTCTTTTAACATTGATAGTAGTTATTTATGTTATTCCTTTTCAAAGTACATAGATTTTAGTGAATCATTTTGTAAATAAATATACAATAAAAGGTTCAATTACAAAAGTTATCTAAGTCCAAGGGAGATGAGAGGAATAGTGCCTTCATATTTTTTTACGGTCATTCAACCGGCACTCGTGACTGGACCATATACAGCCTCCGTGCTCTTGACATTCTTATTTCGATATACACTTAACGAACAAAGTAGACTGAATGAGTAGTTACTTATTAGCAGAGCTTAGTAATGTATCGACGAGTTTTTCGTCAAAATTAATAATCTAAATGTTTATTGCTTATTACTGCTTCCTATTGTGTGTCCGTCAAACAGCTTTGCTGTGTTTCGGAAAAAGTTTGCCTATCCAAGTAAAAAAACGGTCTATTACAATGAACACCTTGGTGTTCCATTATATATTCATAAATGCACTTATCAAGTAATTTATCTATCAATGAGTATTTTTTTTATGGCAAACTTTAATAAACGGGATGAGTAGGTAATTCAAATGCTTATGGGCTCTACAATCTCGTGGACGCATCTCAGTGGAGTCAGTAAATTAAAGTAGCGACGCAGACTGACATATTTATCATACCTAATTGAAACAATTGTATTGTGATTGTTACGAGACATAATTTTGATTCATACTAGATTATATTGTTGCTGCCGGTATTCAAAATCATCGCCATCGTCGTCATCATCATCATCATACGTCCTTTTCCGTCCACTTTCAATGAGCGCAAAAACGGCTTCATTTTGTATTATTATTTTTTAGTTTTTTTTCTAAGACTTAATTTCTCGAAATTCCTTCTCCGTCTCAAAGGAAATGTAGTAAGTATTCATATTAATTTTTAAAAAATGTATTTTTAATTATATCAAGCCAATGTTGAAATAAAATTTAATAACCATACAGACACATTAGAAACAATGAAAACTATCGAAAGATAAAAAAATTCTAAATAAGTAAATGGGGTGAGAATCATCACATGGGGTTAGATGCGAAAAGGGTTTGTAAAAAGGCTGTAAAAGACAGCGAATCGCCCCTCGTCATATAACTACGGTGAAAGTTCTCATGGTGTTACTGTCACCATTAAAAGGAAATGGCTTAGAGGTAGAGCCATGCTGCTTTGCAGCCGACTTGGGCCGGCATGACCGGGGTGGTACCTCTTGCTCACATAATACCGGCGTAAAGTAACAGCTATGCTATCGCGTTTCGTGCGGTGTGTGAGTTTTCGGTGGCCCATTATAGGTGGATAAGGAAAAGGAGGGGACACGCAGATGCATAACTTTTGGTTTTGCGGATGTGTATGGGCGTCGATAGTCACCACAAGGCTCCGACTGCTCGGTTGCCTCCCAATGACTTAAAAAAGTACTATGTATACATTAGGGAATATTCAAAAATAACTTTTCTATTTTTAATGAATTGACATTTTAACGTTTTCAACCCACGACCTTTCAAATTAATAATCTAAATATAACATGATAAGTGCTCGCGACGTGAAATGGCTCACTGAATGAGATGCTTTAGTCACTATACTATAACACAAGTGACCCTTGATTCACCGTTAGATGCGTTAGATGGTTTTGATGCGAGATCGTTGATAACATGAGAATGGACAGAAGTCAATGACCATACAGAAATAGGTTCTAGAGGTCGAAAGGAGCTGAATATCACGTTTTTGAAGTCATCCTCCAGTCGATATCCATGGAAGGAATTATGTCTTAACAGTTTTTTCATAAGCGACCCTTATCCCACTGTGTCTCCTCCTCGAAACCAGACGAGGGGGTGTTGGGTCATAGTTCACGTATACGCTGACCCAATGCGGGCTGGTGAACTTCATTATGAACGGATGCTAAAACTGAAAGCATGTTTGTGTCCAATGTCCATGATCCCTACATATCTACGAGTTCCTCATGTAACAAAAAATATTTAAAACGGGATATTTACCATGTTCTCGGAGCCTCGATATTTCGACCTTTAATCTACGTATGAAGTATGCGAGGTGTAGATGCGAGTAAGTATAAGCAGTAAAAATTAATTTGGTATGATGCCTATTTTTTATGGCTGAGAAATATATAATATTCTCAATTAATCAGTTGATTGCGCTTGGATAATCACTTATCTATCCTAATCACTTCAAAATCTAAATGATGATGATGATCTTGGAAAAAAAATCTTAATTTCTTAAAAGCTTATGAAATGCTAGTTAACTTTTAAAGATATTACACCAAGACACGCTAACATTCTATTAGTGTACGTTGTATATAATTACATACTAAATGATGTCCAATAGCTCGTCGTGGCTCTCTTAACGATCTCCGATTAATTGAAAATATACATCGATGTACTGTAGTGAGATATTAATTAATAAATGTTTATGAAAAATATAAAAAAAAACATAGGATATGAAAAAATATACTGTATATATTTAAGGCAATAAGACGTCGCTTTGTACAGCAACTAATCCGCTGGGTTCTTTTGCGCTCACATTATTGCTCTGTATGTATTTGGGGTCCTAATGGAAACCCCTTTAGGACCCCCAAATAACATTGAACACTAACTTCGAACGGCCTAAAGCTTTCGGTATCACCTATTAGCCAGGTGAAGTCATGAAAGGCCCTAGGTCTATTAGCTTAGGTCCAAAAAAGAGTTCTTCTGCCAAACAGATGACTTGTTTATATGCCTTGAAATTATAGATTGTAGAATAGGATTTAAGAAAGCTGCTTTTTTATCGAATTGAATGACGTCTTTCAAGCGAAATTTAGCGGACCGAGTTTAATAAATAAAAATGATCGTTGTCCATTGTTGGTCAACCTTTGTTTCTAGTTCTGCATAACTCGTTTGAGAATGGTTGGTTTATTTAATTTTTTTAATATTACATGAGTCACCTGGCAACTTATCACCATCCTTGACAGCCGATGTGAGATTTCAATTTTTAAAACCTGCAATTGACAGATTTATAGGTTTGTAATCGTTGTATATTCAAGGTAATATACTAATAAAAGTTAATTTTGTTGGAAATTGGCTGGTTATTGCAGAAGTAAGTAGGTCTGAATGTTTTTTGGGAAAGTATTTCACATGGATATTTGGTTGTTTTTCTGATCATTAATCAATGCCTAGCCTTAACTGGTATCATGATTTTTGTAAGAGGCAGTGCTATGCTGCATTGCAGCCGAACTGGGCCGGCACGACTGCGGTGGTACCTCTCGCTCACATAACACCCGCGTCAAGTGACAGCTATGCTGTCGCGTTTCGTGCGGTTTGTGTGTTTCCGGTGGCCCATTGGGGGGTGAGGGCGGCGCATTTGCGTAGCCTTGGTTGTGCGGATGTGTATGGGCTGTGAGGCTCCGACTGCTCATTTTCCCCCGATGTCATAATAAAAAAACGATATGATGAGACGAAACTGACACTCGAATTTTGAGCTACCAAGAGTACTCTGAGTCTTGATTCACTAAAATACCTCAAAATATGCTAATATATTTACATATTAATAAAGGTCATTTTATATGGATATTTTGATATAGTGTGTCTTATGTATATTTAAATATTTCATGTTTTAACATAACATATGGTAGGTATATTTTACATCAATGGTTGCTAGTGACCCCGCCCACGGCATCACGACTAATTGTATAATTATTGGTTAATGTTAACGTGGTATAACTTGGCATTCGTGTAAAATACAGTCACGCCCTGAGCGTAGTTCTGACTTTAATGTTCTCAACATGGTAGAATAGTAAGTTACATTTGTTTATTGTAGTGTGTTGACTTGATATAATTTTTTTTTACCGAATGCTGAGATTGCTATGCTCTCGTCTTTTGTATGGATACAATCCTGCTTATTTCTTCCGTGAAACAGCTTTGCTGTGTTTCGGGAGAAGGGCAGAACAGGCAGTGTAATTACTGGCGCAGAGACTTAACACAAAAATGAGTTGTCAGGGCTAGTTCCAGGTTAACTAGTTTATGTTCACGCAGACGATTTACCATCAGTCACGGCACATCTGCCTCTTCTTTCATCTTAACATTAGGCTAATCTGTCAGTTTCACTGATAAAAATATGTGAATAGTGAGCTAGGAAGCTTTAAATTGTACGATACAGTCTGAAACGGGAGCTTCAGGCGGTATCGTATGGTTTATTTTTTTGATTCCGCAAAGCTGTTGAGATTCGGACCATCTTTCAATCAGTCTAGAGGTTGAAAGTGTGTTTTTAATTATTTTTCCCAATATTTCTGCCCAGCTAGGCTACAAATAAAGTACCTATTAAAAAAACATGTTTTAAATCAATCAAGTGATGGCGACTGTTTTCTAAAGACAGACTCTGTGGTCGACATTTCACAGCATTACTTTATTACACCTTTTTTGTTACATTTAGAGCTCCTTAATTTTTTCATAAATATTTATCACATACGAAACAATGAATATTTTCGTAGGAAATATTTAATTTTATCTATATGCATAAATAAAATTGGAGTGTTTGTTTGCAATATTAAAATAACCGCTTTGAATGCATAATATGCACATATACACGGCTATGCACCCAAATAGACTTTATTAAAAAAAAATTCTGTTTGTCCGTCTGTATGTTTGTTCCGGCTTATCTCTAAAACCGCTGAGCCGATTTTGACGGGACTTTTACTGGAAGATAGCTGATGTTATAAGGAGTAGCTTAGGCTATAAAAATAATCATCATCAATCCGGGTTCGGCTGTAAATCTAGCTGTAAAGCTAGTGTACCTGTATATATAATGAATAGTTTTTGCGTAATCGTACAGAGTAGCTGTATATATTCTACCCAATAAAAAAATCTGATAATTCTCCTAGTGTACATAAGCTTAAGAAGGGTTTATGGGTATTTTAAATTTTATTTAATAAATATTTGTGACTCACAAATAAAGATCCTTGACTGGATTTTCATTTTTTGTGTTTTTATCTTGTTTGTGCAAAAGCAAATAGTAACTGTAACTGTGTTGTTTTGACGAAATTGGGGCAACCAGCACTCCATAATGCGCCCGTTCATATTCTATTCGCGAATAAATTTAAAAATAAAACTTCATTCGTATGAAAAGGTTTAATGACACGACTGCTATACAAACGCGGTGGAGTGCTGGCCGCTGTTGACAAAGTACACTAACAAACACGCCGTTTGTGTGCCACTTGTTTAATGAAGTCTTACAATTTCTATTCATATTATGTTATTTTAATTAGTATAATATATTAAATAGTAATAAAAAAAATAGTAATAATCTATGATGTAGGTTAAAGATTAGGAATGTGCAAAATGTGATCGTTTTAAAGGGCTTTTTTCGTATACGAGGCGATCGGGTGTATTGAAAGTTCTAAAGAACATAGGGCAAAATATTCAATTATAAAAAGGCATAACTTTTGTGGTGAATTTCATTAAAAGTAAGCAAATAGTGATAAACATGAGTATGTATGTATGTGAAATGTTCATAATATTAGGCATTATAGAATCGACAGTTGGTGTCAAACATGTTCTTTAGTTTGTGTATGACGTATGTGACAAGCAACGTTTTAATCGTTCGGAAAAAAATGTATTTGAACAAATGTTTCCTTACTCGACTCGTGCTTGGCGTAAGTGGAAGTGTTGAGCCTGGCTTTTGTCAGTGTCAGTACGACTTAAGAGGATCTATTACAATATTAATGATTTTAACCATTATGCTAAGGGCCACTTACATTGGGTACAGAGAAGTGTTGTCATATGCTTCTTTATGGATATACGAGATATTTTGTTATTATTGAGTGAAAAATTCGTGGCTTAAATAACAGCCGCCCGGATCAATCCATCAGGTCATAAGCAACACTTGTAGAGGTCGTTGCATCATGGGATGGTCCCGGCTGCCATTCGTGGGTCTTTGACAGTCGTATGGATCTTCAGGAGCCGGAAAGTCTGACAACCGTTATTACCATCGTATTACCCAGTTAGGTACTGGGTTGTGGAGGTCAGACATTCAGTCGCTCCATATACTGGTATCCAGCTGCATCCGATTAGACTGGAAGCCGATCCCAACATAGTTGGGAAAAGGCTAGGGAGAAGGAGTGAAATGAAAGTCTGCCGATCTTCTTTTATCATAAGTGACCTTACACATCTAGCACCTTGTTAAACCTAACCTATAGAAGTTATGAGGCGATTTAACATAGTGACGTAATCGCAATGGACTGCTAAAAATGATTAATTAAAGATTAGTTTCGTTTCTTCATAACTATACCCTTCGAGTGAACACCAGACAATAAAAATATCGCAAAGCCCATGTATTGACCATTTTAAAGACCATTGCCACGGATGTGTGTGGCAAGGGATCGGCTGTCCTGTCGTTCATTGAGGGAGGCCTATGTTCAGCAGTAGACGGATAGAGGCTGATGATGATGATGATGAAAGGGCACGTTTCGATCATTACGATTTCGAAAAAGTTGTTTCATTCTAATGAGTGAAATTTTCGTGAACATTAGGAAACAATATTTAGATTAATTGATGTCGGTGCACGTGCTAGAGATAAGACGCTGCTGATGATTGTGGCTACTACTAAGTATATGATTATAACTATCCCGACCTACTCAAGACGAATCTGTACTAATCTGACCTTCATTAAGTATTTATTGAAACATATCTGTAATGATTATACTTATTAGCTTTGCAAGAAATTTGTACATACGAATATTAACTTTGAGTTTTCAATATATTGATTTTATTAAATTACCCTTAACCCTTATAAGGTTAAATGCCAAAGTTCAGTTGAAGCCTCTGCCACCCCCAAATCTAATCGATCAATTCATAAAAAGTTGACGCGAACCAACATTTAAAGTAAAACATATTTTTTGCTCATTGACATTATCATCAAACATGTGAATTCTGGGATAAGAAGCTGAAGATAGGTCGTGTTGGTTTGAAATAAGAAGTTTTTCAGCATTTGATCGAAAAGGTCTGTCTAATTGATGATACATCTCATAAGAACAATAATTCGCGTTTAATGATTTCTTGGCAGAATAACAGTCATAAGCGGAAGAATACCCCAATTTATCTCCCTGAGCGGTAAACTTTGCCGATGGAATCCCGAATGAAACATCAGCTATCGCTCTCACGTCATCGCGAACATAACTCACAAAGTTAGACAATAAGTAGCAAAAAACTTCTATCAATAATATGTACGGAATATTCCCAAGTTTAGACGACCTGTATAAAAAGTTTTCGCTATAAGTAGCACTAAAATGTATGTAGTTCTATGAGAAAATGATCGTCGTGATGACAGCGTTACATTATTTATTAAAGCAGAGCAGATTAATATATCGAATTGTGTTAAATTTATACTAATAATATAATACCAATGTCATTCAAACAGTTTTAGTTTAAAAAAAAGAGTTTTAGTCGGGATATTTAATCCTTCCGTTTTATTGTTGCTTGAATTATTTATAGATAAACTTCTCAACAAATAAAAGAAGTAATTGTTTGAAGTTGTATAGGGTTCTATAGGTAAATAATGCGAAATCTCGTAAACATTAAATATTTTACTGGTAACAAAGATATGTACCTATTACAATATTGAAAAAAATATTAGGTAGTTCAGTAAACGCTAAAACTAGACTTTCAAAATTAAATACTGGATAATTTTATTTGGATGTAACATCATTCTAATGCTTCTTGTGTAACCATGGTATCTTATTAGTGCTGGAACTTTGTTTCAAGGAGAATAAGAATTATCGATACTTTATAGTTAGGTAAGTGTTCGCTGATGGTCGATGTCATACAAAACGCTGCATTTTATAGTAGAACTGTAGTATACTGTACTTTAGTAAACTGTAATGTGAGTAACCTTCTACAAAATGTTAACATTCCAGAAACTTAAATTGCCTGTCACAACCTTATGGCCTGGATAGAATTATGAGATTATAAACGCTGAAAACTATTCATGAAAGAGTATATTTTAATTAAGAACTAAATTGAACTGCTTATGGCCTCATTAGATATAAAATAACCTCTTAATGGTACTCTGTATGGCTTCTAAAAAACCCCTTCATTAAACAATATTCAAATAGACGAGGCCAGGCAGTGGTCCATCGTAAAGGCCATCTCAGTCCATTACAATATCAATTCAAGTGTTATCTGGCCTCGGGCAAACGTGTCTGACCCGGCCACCGCAGACCTTAGAATTTAGATAATCGGAGGCGGAAATAGCGTTAACTACGTTTAAAGTTTTAACAAGCAGCTTTTTGAAAGGGGTGATGATATTTTATATTGTAGTTTGATCCCTTTATTAGCCTAGGCCCTAGGGTGTTAACAGTAATAGTAAGGCATAAAGGAGTAGGTATGTATGGAAAACATTAGGTTTTGATGAATTGTTTTAAACTAACATGATCACTATTCATATTTAAATATGTACATTTCTTCGGACGTTTATGAGAACATTGCCGAAATATCGGCATCTATTTTTTGTAAGAGGTAGTGCCATACTACTGCCGAATTGGGCCGGCACGACCGGGGTGGTACCTCTCGCTCACGTAACGCTGGCGTCAAGTGACAGCTATGTTGTCGCGTTTCTTGCGGTTTGTGAGATTCCGGGCCCATAGAGATAGGGAAACGGAGGGCAACGCATAATCTCTGGCTGTGCGGATGTGTCTTGATCTTTTTTATGTTAGTTGGATAGGCAAACTGGCCGATGTGCCACCAGATGGTAAGTGGTCAGGGTCAGAAATACAGCTATGCTGTTTCACGGCAGAAATAATCTTTATTGTTAAACGGGTTGTATTTTATATCTTAATGACCGGTCACCCTTATCGTTTAACCCTATTTTACAATCGCCCCATATAAATCAATAAATACTTAACTTTGTATGTTATTCTAGCGTGATATTTTTAAAATTTGTACTTGTTATATGTGTAGCTATATTAAACAACTAGCTGTTACTCGTGGTTTCATCTGTCGCATAAAAATAATAATAAAAGGCAAATCTAAGGGCAAAAAAAAAATCAAATCCGACTGGTCGTTCTGAAGATTATTAGCACGTTAAAAATATACTTAGGTATATATTATTAGTAAATATATAATTAGTAAATAATCTAGACTATAGATCACTAGTAGCGCCCCGCGGTTTCACCCGCGTACTTCCCATTTCCGTGGGAGTACTGAGATAAATTACAGCATATGTGCTATTCTGATATATAAGCTATATTATGGTAAAGTTTCATTAAAATATAATCGGTAATTTTTGCGTGAAAGAGTAACAAACATACATACCTACAAACTTTCGCGCTTATAATATGATTGTAGGATTATTGAACTATGTATAGTCCCAAATGTAATAAATGAAGATGTAATTGTAGACTATAAAAATAAAATAGTCAATCGGTTAGATAGGCATGGAAAATGATGCCAGTACTCTCTCGTCGTCGCTGTTTGATCACAAGATCAGAATTCAAAGAACATTTTGATTTACAACGTATTTAATATTGCCAACAGCTTGTCATAAATTTCTGTAAAGAAAAGCTTATAATTTATGCCAAGAGGATTTATTGTGTAATAAATTTAAAATCAGCATCTGCATTTTCATAATCTCCTTGCCGAGTTTAGTAGGAGCATGCGATAAATATTGCAATAGGGTAACACCATATTTGCTAAACCCCTGCTACCGAACTGGGGGATTTCGGTCTATTCATAATAGACTGCAAATCGACCTCCAAAGGATATACGACCATATATCAAGTAACTAATACTCAATATAGTTCAAACCGTTACCCCATTTCTTGCTTGTTTCGTACGCGTGAAATGAATAATTCGATAAACACAATAATAAACTTTATCACGTTGTAGCAAAAACTATTTGCTTATCAGGTTTTTTTTCAACCCCTTTTGATCGTAAATTATCTACTTAGGTTTGCATTTGGCGATAAATTGGTTATTTTCGGTGCCTCGAAAAAAACTCTGTCAACACGTTTTTTGACGTTTATTAAAAGTCAGTGAAACGTGAACTAACGCGCTTGATAAAGTAATACAATATGCTATGTGTTTGAGGATGAATGAGAAATTCTAGGTATTCTAGGTATCTTTGAAATGTAAAATGAACTTAGATATTTAAAAAAAAAACATAATTGTACACTTATTAGGTATACAATATACTGATTAATCGATAAATAATTTTCACTTTTGCATACATGTAAATATTGAAATATTAAAAGTACTTTAACGTTAATTTATATTTTACTTTAGCCGCAACAAACGAAGCTGCGTTTAAGATTCTTATTCGCAGTTTCTCTATAATATATGAAACTAGTTTCTTTACACAAGCAAAGGCATAATCACGTGAATTCGCAGGATAATAAGTCACTACGTACACTCCCTTTTAAGTAGACGCTTATCTGACTGAACTATCAGATATGCAGACGCCGTTCAAACGATCACCTAATCTGTGTGTTTGCTATCTCAGGTCACAGGTCGGAGATACCGTAAGCAAATTGTAACCAAACGAGAGTCGCTCAGATTCCTACGTCGTAAAGTCACTTTTCCCCCAACCGGCGGGGCCGTTAATTCAGTTAAAACCGATCAACATTTCTTTGGAGACGGTTTTAAAGGACCCCGAGTTCTTCTCGACCTATATCCGACACCGCGCTGATAGATGATGCCCCTCGTTTTATTATCTGGGCTTTTGATTGAGTCCGGACGGTTCTTCAGGTAAACTAAAATCTTGACATTCTAGAAATTTCCATCTTGCGATATCAAGATGTCATGTTTTGATTACGAAAATAAGTTTGATATAGCTTATAGCGGGAAAATGCTTTCTTAGTGGCTAGTTTCTGGAAGTGGACGAATTCGGTCTGATGGCGATGGTGATTATAAATGACTTTTTATTTTTTTAGACATCATTTTTCATACGTGGTACATTTCATCATGGTAGGGATTTACAATATGTGACCGCATCGGTACTATTATCCTGCTTATTTCTTGTGTAACAAATTTCGAATAGAGACCGTCGTTTCGGCGTTCATCGTTAGAGGCCTACTGTGTATAAACACAGATGGATCTTGATCATAAATGTGACTCATTATAGTAAACCTTTAAAAGTCCAACGTTAATGATAAGGTTATTCAATCAATAAAAGCACTTAGATGTGTTATTAAGGCAATGGATTGATTAAGTAATAAATGCTGTAATACTTTAAAATGTTAATAAAGTAGATCTTTGGCGGCGATTCGTAACTCGTTTATATATATCACCGTTACAGTATCATTGGATAAAATACTCGTGTATGATGAGTAGTGAGTGATACTGTAGTGTGTCTGTATATTGTTAGACCAGCTCTACAACCTAGTATTAGGCTTTTATGGGTAAAATTATAACAACGTATTTCAGAATTTTAGGTGTAATTTACCTTAACAATTTTTACAATACCTACCTATTTAAAAAGTAAACCTACGTTGTCTGTAAGATAATAATTTTACGTGATAACGTAATAATGGCGACCTTTGCGGCTCAGTGGTTAGCGCGTTGCCGCTTAAGCCCGAGGTAGCAGGTTCGAATCCTGCGAGGGAATAAAAAAAAGTTTTCTGTGTTCCTGGGCCATGGATGTGTATTGAACATGTGTATTATAAAATAAAAATCTTAAATATATGTAGGTGGTATAAAAGTATTAAATATATTTCCGTTGTCTGGTACCCGTGACACAAGTTCTTCGAGAACTTACCACGGGACCAGATTGACGTGGTGTATAAAGCGTCCATGGATATTATTATATTATAATGAGTTGCAAGCCGAACGCTTAGGCCGATCGTGCCTTTTTATAGCTTGTTCTGCGCTC
Source organism: Helleia helle (assembly GCA_963853865.1). Lineage (NCBI taxonomy): Eukaryota > Metazoa > Arthropoda > Insecta > Lepidoptera > Lycaenidae > Helleia > Helleia helle. The sequence goes on from OY971434.1 coordinate 9,892,759, forward strand.
TCGCTTGCACGCTCGACTCAGGCGGAACGTGACACTTTTTCGTGCTTGCAGCCGTTTTTCATCGAATTATAAGACTATCACGTCAAAGGTAAACAAAAAATGGTAATGGAAATGTCTTATATGTTGTGATCACATTTGGTAAGAAATAAAATAAATTAGTCTCTCTACTTGTCTGGAAAATATTTCCTAGATATATTTTTTGTATAGCCTATCAAAGAATGGTACTAATTTGCTCGATGTATTGTCGGTTTGTTCTTTATAATGTATAGTGTTCATTAGTTATTATGCCGGTGATAACCTATAATTACGTTATAGTTAATCATTACTTATTATTGAACTGGTTTTAATAGTATCAATTTTGATCCGTAATTACAACTATAACTGTATAGTTGAGTATGTTACTAAATAGTTAATAGATTTCATAAATTTTAAAGGCCGGCAACGCACTTGCTCATCCTATGGTGTAGCTTGTGTATGGATATCGCTGACTTACCAGGTAAACCGACTTTCCGTTTGCCCTCTCTCCTTTAAAATAATAATCATGGAGTCATTAAATGTCTCGATCTTCCCATTCCAGACTCACGCGTCATGCTCTATTAATTTGGCTTCCCCCGTAGCTGTAGAGTATTTCCTTTCCATTTTTCCGGTCCGTGATCCGGTTGTCCAAACAATTAGCTTGCTTCAGTAGGCCTTTGTGCCCTCGCATAATACCTCCCTTAATTTTTATGAACAAACATTTATACTCCTATAGATATTAAAATTAAGAACGGACTTTTGAATTTCTCGTTTTTTAAATTATCTTTTATTCGACTCGGCGTGAACGTTTAAGCTCTTATTACGAACGCCTTTACGCCTGATAAAAATTTAAAATGTATTCAAGACCCTCGAAGACAAAATGAGCAGGGATAAATGAGGTATTCTTGGAGCGGAATAGTTTATTAAATAAACCATCAAGCGAGTCCAAAGGATCTTATACAAGTATGTTTGAAAATTTAAGCCCGTATTTGATACATCCATATTGTGCTGGGATCGGGTCGAGAAATCTCAGTTTATATAAAGCTCATTGAAGTAAGCCATATATTACTGCATAGGAATTATGTTACATAATATAGATACATATACTTTGTATATCGATGGAAACAAAGAAGCAGTGGGACATATGTTTTTTTTCTGCGCTTCTCACAGTAGGGGTATTCTTCTTGATCGTTACACTCTTGACAGAGTGGTTGTGGTCATCAATTTAGGGGTTGGTGGCGCACTTCACTATCCATCGCCAATCCTCGCGAACAGCTGCATTTCTGGTACACTCATGGAGAGGACCATCGAAGGCAGTTTTCACCTGGTCGGTCCATCGCATCGGTGATCTGTCGCGTGGTCTAGTGCGCACTAGATCACTATAGCATCCTGTTAATTTCTTTGGAGTAGCAATTTTGTTGTTATAAGAATCGCAGAGCAAACAAGATAATACTTTTTTGGATACTTGTATAGAGAAAGGTTAAAGATGAATTTTTTATGTTTATGGGAGACTAGTCACTTATTCATTTATTACTGAAGTTATTTATTACTTTAAATATAATAATTCCAAATATTATTCCGGTGTGAGTTAATTTAAAAATCGTTATTGTAATTATTGTTTACTCTATGAGAATGTGTACGATAAATTCATTAGTTAATTCGATAAATCTTTGACTAACAATATCGCAAGCTTTGTAATTACTTAAGAGTTCCGCATAGGCTTCAAGATCATTTCGACTCAGATATTAATATGATGAGAATCCCACATTGTAGCGAGTATCAAATGAATTGATTAAATTTAAAGTGGTTGTGTTCCAAATATTGAAGTTTTCGTGTTTTAATTTTAAAATAAAGATTTTTCTTACATGTTTAATTAGAACAACTTAATCACTGCTTTAATAATTTACTCCTAAATTACATTATTTAGACACAATTTTAATGAGATAAGATGATAAAAACAGGTAGGTTGTGTTTAAAACATTAAAAACACCTCTATCCGTTTTTGAAACATATCCTCATTAAATTAAGATGTGCAACGCGTTCCTCATCGCGTCTGAAGCATTTTTTGTCATCGAACTATAATGGTGATCGCATTTCCAGTTACATTTCTAAAGATGAAGCAAAACTCTAAATATACACCGGTGTCCCGTGACAGTTGAGTGTATTTGTGGGATGTATCCCGGGGTATAGTGGATAGATGGATTTTTTGTGAATTCTCCAAGTTTCGCTTTTAAACATTTGTGTCACTGTTTGACTTTTTAAATATGGATGACGCATTTGTTACATGCCTTTTGTGTTTAAACTGTTAGAGATTTATTAGTCGATACGGTTGACGTTTATTTATTTTGGTACGTGAATGGGCAATGGCACATATTTTAGGTATTGGTGAGTGATGTATTTTAAATTTTTAACGTTATAGGGATGAGCAGATTTTGTTTGTATTGTTTAAAAGAGGTCCAATCTTGTAAGAAAGAAAACAATATCATTAATGTACTTATTATGGAGCAAGAGTGGGATAGACAGTAACAACCAAAACTGATTGTAAAACGACTTGCCTACGAATATTTGACAAGGTCATGGCGACGGCAAGAGTAATTACTTAGTACTTATTATTGGGGTTAATCTATACTTCGAATTCTGACTTTAATTCTTGAGTAAATTATCTTGAGATTGTGTTTTTTATCATAGCTTATCCTGACGTTTTTTTCTTTTCCGTGGGGACTCCCCAGGAATCTAGGATTCGCTGCGCCCGAAAGATGGTAAGGTGGACTCAGTGCCCACTAAAACCCGGCGAGTGTCACGAATATAGCTTTTGGTGAGGTGCCCCGGATCTGTTGAGCAACAGGGCACCACGACGGCTAGTCAGTCCCCAAAGGACCGACGCCACCTCCACAGAGGGGTTGTCCCGCACCACAGAACAACCCCTCCCAACGTTGGGACAGTGCATTGGGGTGAGGATCCCATCCTCGCACCTTGTACTCCCCGCTCTTCTGTCCCCTCCTCCTATAAGAGGGGTACAAAGAGCAGCTCCCTCGGTTCAATTTGCTTCGCCCAAAGTGAGCCCCACCGCCACGACAAGGTTTGAACCCTAGTGGAAATACTAACGTCTACTTCATGTAAGTGCAATATTAGTATTTTGAAATCTGAGTCTAAATTATTATCAAAAATCCCTCCTAGTACTTATTTATATTATATCTGTTTATTTAGTGTTTATATGGAAATGCGTATACTAATGTTCCATTAAGGCAAATCACTTATGAGGTTTCGCTAAGCCGTGTCGTGAGTAGTAGAATAATATTGATAATCGCTAGAAGCACGAAGCTTATTATTGCTTCAAAGCAAATGCACGGCAGTAATCATGCATTAATATATATATATATATATATATATATATATATATATATATATATATATATATATATATATATTGCATGTATAGACAATTGGCAACATTCAAAGGTGTGGTGTGACGAAGAAAGATAACAAATATCAATATGATAGCTAAAGAAAAACTATATTAAAATGTAAAAAAATATCTGTTAAAAAGTTAAATTAATAAAAAAGCAGCATAATACTTAATTCATTACTTAAAACAGACAATAATAAAAAAAGTGTCTCCTTTTTTTTTAATTTTTTAATATCTACATATATATAATACCAATAATAACACAAGTACATTTCTTTTTTGTGTTGAAAATTCACTTAAAATATTAAAATGAAGATGTAAAAAATTAAGGAAAAAAGTGAAAGTCTTAAGCATAAAAGATAACTCAGTCTTTACCAAAGGTAGTCACTATACTAATAACCTTTTATTGGGTAGATAAATTTTATCTTTGTTGGCCTATTATCAGAAAATAAATAATACTTAAGGTAAGTTTTACGTTGTGGAATGTAAGTGTTAAATGACGCGTCAGTTTATCTCTAGAATGTTTTAAGTGTTTTTGAAATATCCTTATTACACTACGTTAAACTTATGGTCCATGCCTTACTAATGGAAGGAAATGTACAAGCTAGGTGTTTACTGGTAATATAATAAAGGATAACATATCCTTTTTTTACATACGATTACGACGACGACGCCCATAAACATCCGCATAACCAACATAACCAAAAGTTATGCAGATACATTGCCCTCCTTTTCCCTATCCCCCCATGAGTCACCGGAAACTCACAAACAGCACGAAACGCGACAGCATAGCTGTCACTTGACGCCGTTGTTATGTAAGCGAGAGGTACCACCCCGGTCGTGCCAGCCCAATTCGGCTGCAAAGCAGAATGGCACCACCTCTTACAAACTCCTTTAGATATATAATATAATAATATAGCATACCAACGTAATATTATTTCTGCCGACTACTAGAAGGAGAAAATATTGGTTTAGTGTTATGTCAAATAAGACGTTGCGAGTTCGCATCTGATAAATAATATATCTTTCGGGTTCAACGAACTTTAATCTTAAGAAACATCTTATTGTTTTCTAATACACGCAAATTTCACTCATTAGGAGAAAACTGTTTCTACGGATATCCGGGAGGACTGACCAATGTTGCTGTAAAATATCCGAAACGTCGGGATTTAAAAATCATAAGAAACCGCGATAAAATACGTATAATTTGTTTGATTGTAAAGAAACATCGTTTCGTATTTAATTATTATTTTTATTTTTAATTATCTAGAGGCGAGACGAGGCTCAAACCCTTCAAAGTTTTAGTATTTGGAGGCCCTTATCGGGTCCCCGTCCCGTCATTAGAGAGACGGGGCATCGATGTGAGCGCGGGGTTACTGATTTCCTCCCTGACGATCACGGGCCCGACGGTCGGAAGCAAGGTTTTCGCCACCTACGCCGGAGGCAGTGTTGCGTGCGTGTATGAGTGTACTGTTGTGTTTACTGTGTACCTATTAAGGCGTGACGCCCTAGGTGGGTGAGGGAAATGATTATTGGCAACCGTGATCGGATCTGGTGGATCTCGGAGTTCATCACAGACGAGACGTTCCTCGGGCCTCCTACGATCTGGTGATACGACGTGAGTCTGGATCGGGTATTCTCATGTCTACATTGTCATAGCCTATAAATTGTAATAGTTTATGAAATGATAAGTATCAGCCCGCATTCGGTTATAAATCAACAACCCGGACATGACAACAGGCAGCACTACTGTAATTATAAAACTATAAAACATTCTAAAATACATTTCATAAGATAAGTTTTTCTTTGTAGTCAGGGTTAAAATATGATTATAAAGTTTTTATTAAGAAAGTTGGGCTTTTGAGTTATTATTATGAGAGGAATGATTTATAGAGATGTTTGTTGGATGTAAGAATTAATGTGCCGGGTGAGTGCGTCGGCGTTTGATGACGTGGTGATGATTTATCGCCAATCAAAATTTGACATCATTGTGGATGCTGTTTTATGCAAATTGGACTAGCCAAAATATATTGTATCAAACTAGCAGCGCCCCTCAGTTTCACACGCGCTCTCACGATTCCTGTGGCGGTACAGGGATAAATAAATAGCCTATATGTTATTCTGATCTCATGTTGTTGTAATGTTTCATTAAAATCCATTCAGTAGTTTTTGCATTTTACAGGTGACACAGATATCCAAATTGTATGATTATTATTTTAAAATTTATCCCCAAGAGGGAAAGGCAAAGGACAATGGTCCAAGCAGCCTAGTCTGTATTTGTTAGTTTCATTCCGGATTAACAAAAGACCGGAGCCATGTCTAAAATATATTTATTTTTCTTTACTTAGCCATTAATTCGTAAGGCCGAAGCCAAGTCAGAAATTTCTATATTTTCCAAATTGTATGAATTTACGAGTTATTATATTGATAGTTATTTACATTATGGCCTATTTTTCTGTGGTTTGTATATGAAGGTAAACCGGCAGAAGACCCGATGGTCAACGACGCCCATGAATATAAATAGCCCTTATTGTGCTAGCACCAGGTGGGACGGAAAATAGGTCGCGGTAATAGTAATTACTTCCTTTCCCGTCCTTACTTCTGGAATAATGAAGTTATTTATATTATCAGCTAGTATAATATTAATTATACTAGCTGAACCTCGCGGTTTTACTCGCCCTTAAATACCTAGAAAAAAATTCTTTGAAATAAATAACTTAAGTATAAACTTCCTTAATAGTACCTAACCTTACTCCTGTCTTACTCAATCATTTGGCTATTGAATACAAATAAAACTTTAAAATGTGATTTTTAGTTTCGGAGATTAGCCCGTTCATACTAAAAAACAAACTATCCAGTTTTATTGTCTTAGTATAGATAATCTTCTTGGGCGAAGAAAATTGAGCCGAGGGAGGTGCTCTTTGTACCCCTCTTATAAGAAGAGGGGACAAAAGAGCACTTGGACAAGGGTCGAGGTTGGGAACCCATTGCACTGTCCCGATTTTGGGAGGGATAGTTCTGTGGTGCGGGACAACCCCCTGTGGAGATGGCGTCGGTCCCTTGAGGGACTGACTAGCCGTCGAGGTGCCCTGTTTGCTCAATAGATCCGGGGCACCTCACCAAAGGCGGCATTGATGGCACTCGCTGGGTTTTAGTGGGTAGAGCTGCGTCCACCTTACCACCTTTCGGGCGCAGCGAGTCCCATTAAAACCCGGCGAGAGAGGATAAAAGCGAAAAAATGTATAGATTATCTTAATATGTACTAGTATTTAATACAAACGATCAGAAAAACATAATTTATCACGTAAATCCACATTTTATTATTTCCTATTCCAAATGCCTAAAATATGCCTCAATGATCCCAAAAAGTCGGAGATCGAGGCGTATAAAAATATGCTGAATAACTTCGTAGTAATTCGTCACTGTAACATATTTAGTACTTGATACTAGAAAATAGACTTAAAATATATGTCATGGCGATAATTTAGTAAAACGCTTTTCCCTGTAGGGTGCGCAGTCATTGTATGTTTTGCTATCTTATCAGGGCAGTTGGTGGTATGAGTGAAAATGACGCACCGTTTGATGTTTCTTGGGAGGGTTATCGATGGTACTTTTAGATATAAAGTGAGTCATAAACAGTTTTGGAGGTTAGGCTTGTCATTTGATTTTGGGTAAATATTTAAGAACTAGAAACGCCCCGCGCTTTTCACCCGCGTAAATCCCATTCCCGTGGAAGTACAGAGATGTATTTATAGCCTATGTGTTATTCTGATGTTTAAGATATGTTATTGTAAAGTTTCATCAAAATCCATTCAGTAGTTTTTGCGTGAAAGAGTAACAACATGCATAGAAACAAACTTTCGCGTTTATAATATTAGTAGGATATCAAGTTGAAATGACAATTAGGTAGAATTGTGTATACTCTATACTTCTTTGTAATCGAAAAGACATCACTTGGATGGAATGCTGAATGGTTATAAACTTTGTGAAACAAGCAAATCAGCATTTCTATTAATAGAGACATAAGGACCTGAAATGAGGTTGGATTTTTAAGTGATATAATCAGGCCAAGTGCCAATGGAGAACTGGGTCATTTAAATAGGTTTGTTATACATTTTTAATGATTCTGTGCCGTATGATCGTATACCTCATAGATATTAGTTATCGATCTCTTATACCATGGATCATCTAGCCGGATAGAGTAGTAATGTGAGCCATAAAATTCCGAAACTGGTCAGTGATTTGTCACTGACGTAATAGCAATTCAACGTACCAGTGATCTGTATGTACGTCCCATCGGCCAAACATCCATCAATGGCTCTCAGTCGGCCAATTAGAGCGCAGAATCAGCGCAGCGTCACATAACATTACTTACCTACTGCTCTATTCCGGTTATAATCTTGATGACTTATACTTACGGATTTTATTTTTAATTCTCAAGTTTCAATCCTATATATTATTATGTTAAAATTTTTAAAACACTCTTTTTTACAGGACGCTTTAAATAGTAATGTTTTATTACAAAATGTTTTTATAATAGTACCTAATTTATGATAAATAATCGTTAAAATATCCGCTTTTGTGATTGTCTTATCCATCTCGATGTCCAGCACTAGTATCTTGTGTAGTTCAGCTTCTTAAATATAGTTCAGAGGATTTTTAATATTATATTGTAATATAATCTTCTTTGTTGCTTCTAATAATATTAGCATTTTTGTTTTTAGTTGGATCTAGTTTGTTTTCATTCTTGGAAAGTAAGATTGTTTCATAAGTTATTTAACTATCTTGTTTGCAACGCGATATGTGTGTGTATTGTTAGTAATGTTTGGCAAACATATGTTAATAGGTAGATGACCTGGATGATATCGGTATTGTGGTACTGATAGTGAGGTATTTTCGTTAGTATGAATGGGACGTGAACTATCTAATCTAACACAAATATTTTTGAACACTTTGTGTGTTAATGGAAATTCTGAAAAGGCTTTCAAAGGTTGAACGCGTGGTGATTAACAATTAAAAAACCGGCCAAGTGCTAGTCGGACTCGCGCTCGAAGGGTTCCGTACATTATATATACCTACAACATTAGACACTCTAACAAAAAATATGGTTTATGTTTTTTTTATATATTTGAGTTGATTGAATGAAAGGTAAATTGCGGTTTACGATTTATGACGAATAAAAAAAAAACTATTCACTAGATCTTGTTCCACCAACCAATTTTCGGTGGAAGATTTGTAGATCATATATTTTTTTAGTTTTATCATTCTCTTATTTTAGATTACAGGGGGGGGGGGCACACACATTTTACCACTTTGGAAGTCTCTCGCGCAAACTATTCAGTTTAGAAAAAAAATGTGTAAGAAGGTGGGTAAGAACGACTTTACCGGTGGGAGGTGTGCTTGTTTCTTTCGTCAACAGGCACACTGCCTGTCCTGCCTTATGGCTTAGGCATAGGCTGGTGTGGCTTAGGCAACACGTTAATTTGAGACTTTCAGGTCTTACTTGTTAATGTTCATGGGCGAAGCTTACCACTTGCCTATACAAGAATCATAAAAAATTATAATAAAATATATGTTTTAGCCACAATATAAGCTGCACATAACTCGGCTACAGAAAGGAAGTGTATTAACGTAACAATAGTGTTCCGTAAATAAAATACGACTTCGCGGGAGATCGTTGTTTAGTTGCGAAATGTTAATATTTCGTGTGTGCTAATTATAGTTTAAAGCTCGTATGAAATGCTTCAGAAATAGTACAAGCATGAGGAAGTTTTGAAAAATTTTATGCAATAAAAAAACCTTGATTTTATAAGTAAAAGTTGTTAGTTAAAATAGAGAAGATCTTTTTCAAATTGAAGTAAACTACGTCATCGTCATCATCATTAGCCTCTATCCGTCCACTGCTGAACAGAGGCCTCCCTCAATGAACGCCAAGACGACCGATCCCTTGCCACTGGCATCCAACACGGACCGGCCACTACACGGAGATCGTCTTCCCACCTGGATAATGGCCGACCAACACTTCGTCTACCTAAACGTGGCCTCCACTCTAGAACTTCATTGCCCCATCGGCCATCCGTTCTCCTGAGTGTGTGAACCGCCTGCTGCCACTTCAACGAGCTTATTCTTTGCGTGATATCGTTAACCTTAGTTCTCTGTTCTCGTAATATTTTAAGCTTTTAGACAGAAAGTGTTTTGTGTGAAAGTTTAACATTAATATGTGAAAGCTTATTGAAACATTTCCATCCGAGGATAAAGTAATTCGCTCCACAAGTTTTAAGCAATAAGTCTGGCTTATGTTTTATATTAGTTTGAGGTTTCTCGCTTCCTGAATGAACACAACTTATTCGTTTAGCCGTTAGCGGAATGTGCCGGAAGTATACGGAGTGCTTTTAAGATCTGTCATCGACAGTTTGTGAAATGTTGCCGATTTAGATAAACTCGTGCGGTTAAGACGATTGAGATTGATCGGTTTTATGTGAAATATCTTATATTGACCAAGCAGATACAGGCTCTATTGAACATACTGTTATACTGAGCGAGTGATGGTGGTATGTGTTTCTGACATAGTGTAAAGTCAGGATTGGCGACGATGTAGTTGTTTTGCGCTTTACTTAACAAAGTAATGGACACACGATACATAAAAAATCCTTATGATTCTGACTCTTTTGTGTCTTTATAGTAAATATTTCTAGTCTATCTTGTATATTATTATATCTTTAGTTACAGCCTGTCTACGTTTATTAAGTTAGAACATAATCTTTCTAATATATAAAATTTCCATGTCACAATGTTAGTTACCGTACTCCTCCGAAACGGCTTTACCGATTTTTACCAAATTTTATATGCGTATTCAGTAGGTCTGAGAATCGGCTACTATCTATTTTTCATACCCCTAAGTGATAAGGGTGGTCAACCCCTCAAATTTTAAAAGTTAACGCGGGCGAAGCTGCGGGCAACAGCTAGTACATATATAATGTATTAGTATTTAATTTCATATGAGTAGGTATAAAGAAAACGTAAAAAGATTTGCTTGAGTTTTATCAATTCGTTCATTTGAAATTCCAATTTTTTGCGAATACACTAAAATACCAAAGGAAAGAATCCTATGGGAAAGTTAAGCTATACAATCTCGAGCCAGCAATTATTTAGTAAAATTGTTATCAATGCGTGTGTAAAAGCGTGAAATGATGGGTAAATCGGTTTGGAAATTACAAGGCCTCGGACACATGTTGGCAGATAATAGAGGGGCGGTTTCGTTTGCAGGTAACATTGGTGTACGATGATGTAACATAAAATTCAAGATTAATTATAAAATTCTCATTGCTTTAAGTATTGTACAAACTGTTTCCTGCGTTTTCACCCGCCTTAAATAGATTCTTTCGCATTAAAATAGACATAGAAAGCTTTATATTACAGAAGCGAAACCATTTTTTCAAATATGACCGGTAATCATATTGTTTTCTAATGTTTACGCGAATTTTATTCATTATAATAAAACAATTTTTACCGATTTTATCGCGGTTTATTAAGATTTTTACAAGCCCGACGTTTCGGATACTTTACAGCAACCATGGTCACGGGAGGACCGAAACGTCGGGCTTGTAAAAATCTTAATAAACCGCGATAAAATCGGTAAAAATTGTTTGATTATAATGACCGGTAATTTTAAAAATAAGAGCGTGCAAACGAAAAATCTCTTTGGCTTTACTCCATTATTACATATTACATGATAAAATGCATAGATGTTAAATTACTATATAATTAATGAATTGGAGCCTATACCAATATCATAACATTAGAAAACAGCGAACATACTTTGACCAAAATGTCAATATGGAAGATTAATCAGTTTTAAAATTTGTCCATGTAAGGTTGGATTCACATCAATCAAATTAATATGATATAATACACTAGATAAGTAGCTTACGACGGTAGTTTTTTTTGTGGGATTTTCAAATGTTTATGAACATTAAGAATAAAATTTATCTTAAGTTTAAAGTGTTAATTATCATTGCGTGTATCTAGATAATAAATATTGCACATCAATGGTTTTGTGACAAAAATATTACGTGAGGATGAGCGGATGAAGTAATAATACGTTTAAAGATGTTTAGGGTGGTCCACGGGTTAATAATAAAAAAATATTACTGTTAAAAAATTTAGTAATAAAAGACTTAAAATATAATGAAAAAAATGTAACTACTAAAAAAATAAGAATAAAAAGAGATGCATCGGCCGGGAATCGAACCCGGGCCGCCCGCGTGGCAGGCGAGCATTCTACCACTGAACCACCGATGCTAATGATTGGAAATGCGAATATAAAATGTAATTGAGCCGTAATGAATTTATATGCTTAAAATAATTAATTGCGAAAAAGATAAAATGAATCACGCTATGCAATTAACATAACAAAAAATACAATTAAAATTGGATATCAGCTATTCGCCAAACAGTGATGATACCTACTCACTAATGACTATACTAAACAGTAAACACTAAAATGAAGGTTAATTTAAATAGTCACCTAAGTTTTGTGCCCAGAAAAATACAATATCATACTATCTATATCCTACTAATATTATAACCCTACTAGTTCTACTAATGAAGCATCCATTAGTAGAACTTTTACTCTTTCACACAAAAACTATTGAATGGATTTTAAGGGCACTTTACAATAATATAGCTTATACATCAGAATAATACATAGGTAGACTAGAATTTATAAAGTTATTGTGTGAATTGTCCAATATCCAATCCTGCGCAGACGAATATTATGATGATGTAGTGGGTGTCTCTAGATGTCGCTTACCACCAGGTGAAACGACTTTCCTTAGGCCCCCTCTTCTATAAAAGTCGCGAGTACCAGCTAGTGGGAAATAAACCCTTCTTGTGTATAAAAACTCCACTCTCCACGTCCACTGCTGAACATAGGCCTTCTTCAATGAACACCAAGAAGACCGATCCCGAGATCATCTTCCCACCTGGTTAATGGTGGACCAAGATTTCGTCTACCTAAACACGGCCTCCACTCTTGAACGGTTGACCGATGGTAAATAATCGGCCATCCATTCTCCTGAGTGTGTGACCAGCCCATAAATAAGTATATAATCCATATATTAATAAGTCTGTTTATCCTGTCCTACTAACGGTTTAAATAAACTTTTTCTGACCTAGCGCACGCAGCACTTTAAGTTTCATTACAAAGGTGAGCGACGATGGAATACCAGTGGGTATGGGCTCGGCCTCTTGAGTTAGAGCCGAGAGGTATGGATTTGATCCTGACTCCTTATGATGCCTAGAAATGGGTTTTTCTAAAATTTCTTCGTGCATCTGAACATAAGACCATCACTTGCTCACCGGTTAAGGAAACATCACGAGGAAACCAAAACCCTCTGATTTCGATGACGACGCGTGCCCAGCAGTGGGACATCTAAGGATTGATTATTCATTACAAAAATCTACAGTGAAGGTGAGAAGTCAATGTTCAGTATCAATAATGTCCAGCAATATCCAGGAACGGGCAGTGGGTGATGATGATGATGATGCGTCCTCGAAATGCTAATATTATGACATCACCAATGCACCTAATCTTCTCTTAAAATAGAAATCCTAAAATATTATTTTTAGATTAAATTATAAAAGAATCAATGTAAATAAACATCTTCTCAATACTTTATAGATGTTAGTCTATAAAATGGAGCTGCGTTAGATGCTCGCCTCACCTTAATAAAATAGTCTGGAGAAAATGTGGAGTGAAGCTTCATTATCGAGGGTGGGATTTGTCTTTAATGTTTTTCACGGAAAAGTTTTTCCTTTAAAGGTAATTTACCTTTTCTTTATAAATTAAATTCAGTCTTATAGTTGTTTTATCACGTACGTAATCACCTGTATCCATCCGAGCTGGGCATGGGCTTCTTCAAGAAAATGATCTTAGTTTCAACCATTTTTTTTTCTTTAACGACGAGAAATGCTCTGAGGTATCCCGCTGGGAAGTGGGTCTCCCAAGCGGGTACGCGGGACTCGCTGCGCCCGAAAGCTGGTAAGTGGACGCAGCTCTACCGACTAAAACCCGACTAGTGCCACCAATGCCGCCTTTGGTGAGGTGCCCCGGATCTAATGAGCAAACAGGGCACCTCGACGGCTAGTCATTCCCCGAAGGGACCGACGCAATAGGGCCATATATATAGGACCACACCTCTATGGAGGTGGTGGTGGTGGTGGTGACATCGGTCGGTCGGTCTCCCAACATCGGGACAGTACAATTGGGTGAGGTTCTCATCCTCACCCCGACAGACATCCTGTACAAAAGGTTTTGTAGTTTTTTTATGCCATAAGGAAACAAACAAGTAGTTGGAGCCTTACATAGGCGTAAAGATCAACTAAAGTGGCTGAGCTAATTTTTAATTACAGCTTAAACTCCAGGACTTCTTCGTTTACATATTGTGTATAGTCACGGAATGAAAACGTTCGTCAGTTTTCAATAAAAAGGTGGACACCTTACTTATTGCACTGGTGCAAGCTAAATTCGTGACTGTACATACAAAGTACTGACGCTTTCATTAGTAGTATACGCATGCATTTTAGGAATGCTGTGCCGGATCCAAAATGTTGAGTCAAGTCCGCTAAGATCCCGTCGTCTGTCTGTGTGTTATATTAACATAATGCCAGGTGGATCGCATGTAAATAATATTTAATAGTAATAAATAACATATCTAATAGACGGACAGTAACATTTTATGTCCTAAAACACTTATCGTCCATTACAGTAAACTTCGTGACCCCGCATTCCCTAGGTACCCTAGCGCGCCGTTTAAAGGAACCCAACTTTACAGCGCTATAAAATCTAGACATTTTTCTCTATAGACGTCTCTAAAACTGTGATTTATGAAAAAAATATAAGATCGCGTGCAGACTTAATATTTTTTAGAATGTACGGAATGTTAATACTAAGAATAATATAACGACGAAAAATACGCCAAATCAAAGATGTGCGATTTTACTTATTCGTTTTAATCCCGGCCGATGCAGTTTTTTTTAGTTTTGTGTAAAATTGTAAAAAAACTGCATCGGCCGGGAATCGAACCCGGGCCGCCCGCGTGGCAGGCGAGCATTCTACCACTGAACCACCGATGCTAGTATCGGTGAAAGAAAATTCAGCTATTTATGCTAAACTAGTGAATATTACTGGATTAGCGAAAAGGAATTATATTACGTAAATTTGATTATTAACTTGTATAACTTGCGTACTGACAATTCCACACGCGCGAACTTCAGACTTACATTAAATAATAACATAAGTAAAGTGAACTAAGTTTAATGAAAAATGTTATTTAATTTAAAGCTCATAGGTACATTTATTAAATTATTGGAATACCTTTTGACTCCTATTTTCTACTAATCCTACTAATATTATAAACGCGAAAGTTTGTAAAAATGTATGGATGTATGTTTGTTGCTCTTTCACGCAAAAACTGCTGAATGTATTTTGATGAAACTTTACGATAATATACTTATTCATCAGAATAACACATAGGATCTAATTTATCCCTGCACTTCCACGGGAATCGAAACTACACGGGTGAAACTGCGGGGCGCTTCGGATACTTTACAGCAACCATGGTCCCGGGAGGACTGTTTGCTGTAAAGTATCCGAAACGTCGGGCTTGTAAAAATCTTAATAAACCGCAATAAAATCCGTTAAAATTGTTTCATTATAATGAGTGAAATTCGCATAAACATTAGAAAACAAAATGCGAGGCGCTGCTTGTATATAATATAATTATTATATTATATTGCGATTATTCTATCCCGTAGTAAGCTCGAAAGAATTTGTGCGGTGAAAATAATATTTAAAACTTTGATATAAATTTATGCATATCCATACATATCGTTACGCATAGATACTATGTAGGCTGAATAGTGAATACTTGCGATCTCCGTTAAAACTTCACACTTTAATTGTACATAATATATCTATTATAGCATTTTCATTGTTATATCATGATGAGTTTTTTTGTTCTCGCTGGTGAATGCTTTTGTGCATACAATGGGGCCCAGAGTATTATGTGAGACTCTGTGCCTGAAAAGATGGTAAGGTGGACGCTGACTCTACAATCTACCCACTAAACCCCAGCGGTGTTCGATCTCCGTAACCTCAAAAGGCATGTTATTTATCCTTTTTCCATAATATTCACTCGAACTATTTAGTTGTAAAACTAATATCATTGATACTGTATCGGAACATGATGAATATTCACGATAATAAGGTATTTAGTACTAAATTATACCCCGAATGTTACCAAAACTATTAATGAAATATCGGAATGTCGAATAACGCTGATTGAGTGAACAATACGTAATTGTGGATGTTTTGTGAATTAGCAAATAAATAAAATATTCAATCTGAAAATCTATCGTTTATACTTGTTTAAATTGACTGAATGTACACAATTTTATGAATTTGTTCAGGTTATTATTATGTTTGTGTTTCATTTTAATAATAAGAGTACTCTCTTATTATTAAAATTATTAAGGTATTAAGCGTCGATAGCTAGATAATGAATAGATAATGGTTATAGAATATCGTATTAACATCTATAACATTGGTAGTGTCTGTTGATGTCTCAAATTTCGTGTTAATAGATGAGAATTTATATACATCATAGTGAAAGGCATGTGCTTAAATTATTTTATAGTGCAATTGGAAATGAGGATAAATCATTGTTACAAAAAAAACACTTAAGCTTAACGCGTATCATGAAAGATCCCTTAATAAGAATAAGACCTTTGAAACTCAAGTCCTAATTAAGAAATATATCAACAGTTATTCACGAAATGTAAGTAATATGACGCCAATAACAAGACCGCCGAAAATAAAAACAAAATGGCCGCTAAAAGATTAATTAAGGAATAATTCACATCAACGCCACGCAGTCAGAAATATGTGCACTGTATTAACATTCTAAGCAGACCCGAAACAGGAATGTCTTCTATACTGTCGGGACATCTTGATTTACATTATATCTTACCCGCACGGCATCTTATATGGGTACAGTGAGGAAAATATTTATAGATAATAATAATAATAATAATAAATGTGTGTTTATGTGTGTATGTGTGTGGTTCATGTTTGAAATTTTTTATTTGCCACATAATGATAATTGGTCAGTGTCGCCATGAACAAAAACAAGTTAACTTGGAACTAGCCTAGGCTCAATTCATTGCAACAACGTGCTGCCTATTCTGAGTCGACAGATATTAAGTCTCGGTGTCAGTAATTGCACTTCCTGTACTTCTTTCTGAGACACAGAAAAACACGAGAGAAACAAGCAGGATGATGGTCTCCATGCGGACAGGAACGCGGCACAAGAGCATCTCTCCTTATGCTAAAATTCCTAGATTGTATGTAATAATATTTAAACCTTGAAATAACTGAAGGGACAGCCTGCAGTTAACAACTATAACGTCTATCGCTAACTTAGAAATATGTTCTAAAGTAACGAGGGAAATACTATTGATGGATAAACTACTAATTTAAAATCTAAAGAATAAAATTGACAGAGTTTTTTTGGCTTTTTTCCCTTTTCTACTTTCTTACCTTCCGTAAAAATATCTATGTTTTTCTCAGGGTTTAGTTTTATTTATGACATAAACTAGTTTGGTTGCTGATTGTACGCTTAAAATTATTTCTCCCATAATATGACGGACGGTTTAATTGACTCGCGGGTAATGAATGGATATTACATCGTTAGCGACACTATTATTATTGATCAAACGAGATTCTAAATTTATGGTGCCACTTTTTTATGTTAAACATTTGGCTATTTCTAGCTCTGTACCTGGAATTAGTTTTATTCGATTCATCGTTTTGTATGATTTCCACCATTATTTATTCTAATATGTAACATGGAAAAATTACTTGGGGCTTCTTCATCATCATCATAATCATCAGCCTTGATCCGTCTAGGTCTTCTTATGACTTTTTAACTATAATTGCACATATTTAAGTAATGCAGCATACATTTCTCACATCGTAGAAAGTTTTATAAGGTAATACAAGGAAACGATTGTTAGCAATCGTCTTCTGTGTATCAGTTATCTACCTACTTAAATTTAAATATTATTATTAAGTTTATGCAAATTAGTGAAAAATATTCTTGAAAATATCTTGAGCCTTTGGTCGCCTCTTCCAGCCAAAACAAGTCCACTGGACGAAGCCTTCCTCAAGGATCTCCACAACGCCCGGTCCTGCGCCGCCTACATACGGCGGATGGTCGTCTTTATTGAAACTTAATTGTCCTAGCATTACTTCGTTGGCTCGACAGTAGACTGATGAGTTGATGATCATAATGAATGGAGCGAGTTTAATGACGTCGTAAGGCTCTGGACAGATGGACTGGAAATCAACAAAACTGCAAACTAACTGTGCAGGCCAATTGCAGTTGGCGTGCTGTTGGTTCCAACGACTGCGTACTGACTGCAATCTAGCAACAGTGCCGACGCGGATGTGCAGTTCAAATGCAAGTTGGCTTGAATGCAAATTTGCAGTCGGATTGCAGTTCAAATGCAGTCCATGTCTAGAGCCTAAGATAAGAAGAGTCTGTAAATCTTACTTCGTATATAGTCACCGCTGAAGATATTTTACTTTATTTTATCGTAGTATTATATAGTATACTTCTTGCTGTATCACCATTAGGTACTATCCACAAACATAAATGGAAAATTCAAAAGCTATTTTTTTTTAATTTAGACCGCAACACTTTCATTTAATAAAAGTGAAAAGAGCACTCGTCACCAATAGCCAAGGCCATAGCGTAAATAGGCCGCTCCTAAGCCTAGTCACTCAACCGGAGGGCTCTGGACATGTAAAGCGCTGGTATAATTGGAGCACGGAACCACTTATGCGAGTTGACAACTTGACAGTACGTGCTCGCAGTCCGTGTTTGTTTGAGATTAAATTTCAGCGGATACAGTCCCGATAAATGCAAGTGTTACTAATTTAAGATTCAGCCGCGGAGTGCCATGAATTTGAACACTCCAGTTTGTTACGTCTAACGTGTGCTTCAGTCTATCTGTTTCTGTTATATTCGCGCTTATTTTATCACGTATAGGGATGAGAAAAATTGGTCTTGGTCTTGCTTTTTCATAAAACCAAGGCGCTTTTTTACAATAATATACTTTTTTGGTTAATCCATTTAATTTTTATAAAAAAAAAAAATCTAATTTTTAGTTCAGTTTGTTACTAAAGCATGTTTTTTAGTTTTCTAAATTATAATTTATTATGAAAGAGGTTGGCATGGTTATTGATTATTTAAAAAAATAACGTTACTAATATTATAGTGGCGAAAGTTTGTAAGTTTGTTTGTTTGTTGATCTTTCACGGCAATACGGCTGAACTGATTTGGCTGAAAGTTGAAATGGTGATGGCTTATACCTTGGATTAGGACATAGGCTATAAAGATACTTATCATCAATCCGGATATGATTATAAATGAGTTAACGCAGGCGAAGTTGTGGGCACCAGCTAGTAATTAATAGGTATATAAGACCAAGACTGACCAAACGTGATCAAGACCAATACCAAGATGGTCTAAGACTGGGTCTTGGACGTTGCTCATCACTACACGTATCGTGTGTATTCTCTATAGAAACGTAAAACCCCATTGTGTAAGTAGTAATGGTCAGATTTATTTCGGTCTGGTAGATTCAGGGATCTAATGTCTAATTCATGTTAGGTTGCTCAAAATGGAACCTTTTTAATGACCAACGTAATTCTTGTCGTAAATACGCACGTAAATGTTAATTGGCAATTTTTACGTCCCGCAAAGAAGTTAATCAAATTTAGTCCAAACTCGCCTGCATAAATTCAATTGTAGAGCAATAAAATAATGAAATTACGCGTCAAACACATTTTCGGCGTAATGGCGTCGACTGTTAACGCGATTAAGACTGTTTTGCATAATCGCGGGATAAACCGTGACGTGACGCAGACGCTAATTTTAAAATTTCACTTGTTACTTTAAATTCAGCGGGTGAAAATTTGACGACGTTTTAATGGGGAATTCACGGACTCGGAGCCGCAAGTTAATTTCAATTTACGGTGCGAGTGTTTTATGACGTATATCGGGTTGTAACGTATATATTGTCTATGTAGTCAGTGATGGTATAGACTACCATTTGGTAGGGGATATACTCTATTCAAATCACATTAAATACATTTTCGAAATATATAAACTTTACCTTTTTTTAACCGAGATCAAGACAGAGATTTGGGTTTGAAATTGAGAGGTGCTCACCTAAATATGGTCTAATATGCGAATTTCGATATTGCTTCAAGAAAAAGAGCATTCTCATATTTGAAAGGCCGGCAACGCACCTGCTAACCTCTTGTGTAGCGGGTGTATGTGGACGTCGCTTATCACTTACCACCAGGTGAAGCGACTGTTCAATGTCCATTTGCCGCCTTTTCTATTATATAGACCATAAACCAGTATAGGTATGAGAGTCACTTACTCTTTTATGCTATCTTGTTAGATAGCATAAAAGTACTTATAAAGTAAATACATAGGTACTTATTTAAAGAAAGCATAATATAATATTATGCCTATATTGTGGTAAATGCTAAGACATTGGCTTTGAGTTAAAAGAATAAAATTTTTACGATCTTACATGTGTCGGTAATAAATTTTATTACAATTTTACTTTCGTCTCTTGGATGTATAAAATAAATTTAAATAAAATTTCTATCACCTCAAGGCCATAATACTTTTATTATTAAATTTTCATAATTATTTGGCAACGTGTTTTCACGACTTACTATGATCCTTTTTCTAAAAATAAACCTCTTGAATTTATTAAAACGTAGTACTTTCATCAAGTACGGTTTTCATCATCAACAACTTGTAATCGTCAGGTATATATTTTTATACCTGCTAGGAATATTTTAGTCATCTTGCCACTCTCCTTAATTCAAGGCTAGTAAGTAGTATTGTCTCATCAATATTACATTATTTAGGTCAAGTTCCCACAAATGCCGCGCCGCCGTCTGCATGGGTACCATAATACCGGTGGTGGTAATGATACCGAGACTTACCATCTTACGTCTCTGGATAGGCAACACACCTTTTTTTATTTTACGCCGGGGAAATCTCTGAGGCATCCCGCGGTGAAGTGGGGACTCCCCAGGGACTCGCTGCGACCGAAAGATGGTAAGGTGGACGCAGCTCCACCCACTAAAACCCGGCGAGTGCCACTAATTCCGCCTTTGATGAGTTGCCCCGGATCTGTTGAGCAGCAGGGAAACTCGACGGCTAGTCAGTCCCCAAGGGACCGACAACGCTTCTATAGAAGGGATGTCCCGCAACACAGAACACCCAACGTCGGGACGGTACAATGGGGTGAGGTTCCTATCTTCACCCCTTGTCCCCCCTGCTATTTTGTCCCCTCTTCTTATAAGAGGAGTACAAAGAGCTGCTTGCTCGGCTCAATTTGCTTCTCCCAAGGTGCTGGGTACGTACACCTTAGGCTACTGAGCCTTACCGCCACGACAAGGCTTAAGCCATGGTGAGGATACGCAACATGACTGGTGCATAGTTTTAGCTTACCTCCTTTATGTTCATGGGCGATGCTGACTATTTATCACCATGTGCCTCGTCTGCCCGTTTGCTAACATAAAAAAGCTTATTGATTTTGAACCTCGTGGGATAACACACACCTTATATTAAGCAAGTCTGATACATTCGACGTGTGTCAAAAGTACTTGAAGACCTTTGATGTGTGATCCCCATCTTATCCAATAATTTCGTAATAGAATTACTATCTACGAATCACATTATCAAATTCTCAATGGGGCCTTTCAAACTACATTCAGGATTAATGTGGGAAATTGTACAAGTTTATTAACTTTGACATATCATTACACAAGTTGTGACACTCCTGGGAGATCCGCGCTGTCAGATGATATTTGGTTAATTACAGAAATATGTACGGAGTAGTGTCTCGAATTTCTAATGCCATATAGAGGTCGTGTATATGATATTAGGGCGTTAAATACAGTTATGATTAAAAAGAAGCGGTTATAGAGATATACATATATTAATGGGTTACGTATTCTTTAATACACAATAACAATAATATCTATGGAAGCTTTCACACCACGTCAATCTGGTCCCGTGGTAAGTTCTTGAAGAACTTGTGTTACGAGTACCAGACAACGGAAATATATTTAATACTATACATATATTTAAGATTTTTATTACATAATACACAGAAAATATTTTTGTTCCCTGGCGGGATTGGAACCTGTAACCTCCCGCAGCCACAGAGGTCGTCGACACAAATGATGTGCTATATGTTTTTAAACTAGTGTAGCTATTATTATAATGAAACAAATTCAAGAATGGCATACTCATGTTTGAAAGGGCGGGATGCAAATCCTCTTATGTAGGGTGTCGGATGTCGGTAACTCACCACCAGGTGAACGTGTGAGTGTCCGTTTGCCTTCTTTTCTATAAAAAAGTGACGGATTTTATTTATTTTGCGCTGTATTAAGATTTTTATATTCCCGATTTTACGGATATTTAACTGTTACCATGGTGACGGGAGAATATCAAATTTGTTTCATTATAATGAGTGAAAATCGTATTAATATTAAAAATCAATATTGTAGTTAGCTACTAGTTTAAAAACAGTGTATGTTAAAAAAGTTAGTGCGATTATTTGGCTGCTAATAACTAGTCATCACAAGTTGAACTACAAATTCAACGAAGCTTTCATCGTCAGCCGGTATCTGACCTTTGCTGTCCACAGCCAAAAATATCGATCTTCAATATTTTTTGTATCCAACAATAGATAGCGCTGTAGTCTGAAGGTGCACGTGATAAATAAATAAATATAATAATATAAATAAAATTATATTATAATGGTCGGAGTTTCTGAAATTCACGAGTTGTTGGATTTTAAGTGGCTGCCGTATCATCTTGAAACGCGGTCCTGAGTTCTTAAATTGTTAAATAACTTTTACCCCGAAGTTAGACTCAAGTGTATAACATATTTCAGTCACGTCACTTAGAAATGTTCGTATATTCAAAATTAATTTACAAATACATACAGGTCTTTCAGTGAACGCTAAGACAATACATATTTGAAAATAATAGTGACACATGTAAATTGTAAACCTTATACTGGGCACACAGCGTTCTTAAGAGAAATGTCTGTGTTCGGATTAGGCTGGTTACCTAGATAAGATGTCAATCTTCCCGTAACCCGACGTAGATTGACAATTCAATTTGGATCCGAGAAGCTGTACGGCAGATGCTCTTGATCATACTTTTGAAACTTATGTTATTACACCCCTAGAAAAAAGGGTCCTGGAACAAAAATACTCTCATTTTTAAATCCTTCATAGAGGTGCGGGTATCCCCATCATAATGCGGGTTACATTTCATTTGACTGCTGCTCTCGTGTGGATTATGTAAAAAGGTTTTTTCAGGCGAGTATTTGCTGCCGGGTTAAGGGGAGCGATAATACTGCCGAATCTCGGGAGTTTCTGACTTGTTGGGCGTGTTTGCTGTATTTACATGTTTAAGTTTTTAATATCATAATGTCGTATGATATTTTCTTTATCATTTTAAATGTTTTTAGGATTACAGATGGACATACGACAAGACGTTGATCGTTTGTTGGTATACGGAACATATAAGTGTTGATGGATCCTAACATTGTCATTAAATGCATAAGTATTATTGTGTGGGTAGTCATACGTTTTGATGATAAATTAACTTTTGTTCTAAGACTAGTGCACTATACGTATAAAATTTCAATTACAATTAGAATAATAACTTGCTACTTGTGGACTTTCTAGATAAAAAAGGGTATACATAATTAAAGGACATTCTCTGTACATAATATTTGACATTACATTTTTTCTTCTTGTTTTATGTTTGGTTTATTGTAATATTTACACCACTATATCTAATCCTACATTCCTTGTCCATTTAAAAGAGTATTTAAAAGAATAAGTTTCGCAGAACTTATCCTACTTGACGTTATACTTTTCCAGATGCCAATATTTCCGTTTAATGTGACTAGTTCGCTCATTCCTCTTAAAACATCCGCATCAGATTAAACTTGTAAGTTCTTTTAACCGCCATCTTAAAGACTATAAATGAAGCCTTTTACAGAGAAGTGCTTTGATTACTAATGGAAGTAATTTTCCTAAAATCTAACGGAGTTATGACTGAGAGTTCCTGGTTTCTGCAATTAATGGTTGAAACTTCGCACATTAGCGTAAGTGATAGGTTTTTCCTGGTCCAACTTTGGCCCACATACTTAATTAGTTGGTCATAGTTAATTGTTATAGGATTTTTACACCATAGTTTGAATTGCCATTTAGATTATAAATTGTTTGAATGAATCTTTCAGAGTTCTACGAACATGGCTTGAATTTGATAAAATTGGAATACCTATATGAAATCGCGTTATTGTAGGTCTTATGTATCGTATACTAGAAAATGTCCTTAGAAGTAGGGGGGCAGTGGGATATCAGGAGTCATATTATAATTTATACATAAAAGAGAAACGTAAATTAAAAAAAAAATTGGGTTGGGATTTTTCTTCTCCTTTTTATGTTAAGTTCCACGTACATCATAAAAGATTTTAACTAATGCAAACATTTTGCCGTATTGTAGAATAATGAGCAGTTCATCATAAAAATGGTCTCCACGAAAGGTGGCAATATGCTTTTAGGATCTATGAAACGAAACGTGTTAAGAATATGTGCAAATTAAGTTACATCGTCTGCGAATGAGGGAGGGGGGGAGGAAATAATGTAGGCTCACTTAATTCCGTTAAAGCTAAGATGTGTTTCTAGGAAATTTTGTTAAAACAATTGTAACACACTGCTCGCTACAACATTCTATATTATATTATTCATAAGACAATCAAGGAATTTCGGAGTGTAGTCATTTTAATATATTAATAAGTGTATTAATGTGTGTATATTAATAAAGTAATCGCTGAAAGACCTAGTCTAATCTGATTTTTGAAACTTGAATAAGTTGCAAAATTAGAATAAAATAAATCTTATTTGGTTAGGACGATCTGGAAGAGAAAGCAGCACAGACTTATGTCAGCAGTGGATATCTCTTGGCTGACACGAGCTTAGGTTTTATTTATAATAATAATAATAAAGCCCTTTTTCTCCGAAAATGCTTTGGATTTAGGTTAGGTTAGGGAAGGTTTCATTTAATGATAGCTAAATTCGTTATTAGCATATTATGTAGTATCTCGGTTGTCTACACAACCTGTTCCTTAGGGTGATGATAGAAAGGTCTTTAACAAACCGCGTTTTATATATTTCTTGATGAACCCTTCAAATAAAGCATCTCTGCCTCATATCAGCCTCTAGAGGTTCAAATTCTGACTATAGACAGAGATTTAAAACATCAAATAAGACTACGTTTAGAAACCACCACAAATCACAGAATCCTACGAGGATTATCCAAGTATTAAGTCCTAAAAGAATGATTCTGTATTCAGTTTTTCTTAAGAATATATTCATATTTTTCAAATGAAGTCTCTTAAAACATATTATCAGGGGTTAAAGCGATATAAGCTTTTCAGTTTTAAGTATATTCTTACATAATAAGTAAAACTTTTTAAATTATCTCCTTCGTATTTCGTTATTTCTAAGCGGGAACTGTATTACTGAAAGTGCATTATATAATCAAAATTTCATATATGTGAAGAATTTAAAATGTATTAAAAGCTTTTCAGCTTTTATAATAGAGTTTTGCGGCTTAGAGTAGCGAAAAACACTTATAAAATCTTAAAAGAAATCTAGTAACATACTAGTCCTGCTAGCTATCCGTAGATACATAACCTTCACACTTAATAAACGCAGCGTTTTAATTTTTGAAGTGAAAACTTCTTTAGCATTGTTGTTATTTGAAAGTCGATGAAACGAAAAAGCGACAGTAAAAAGAGACAGACACATTAAATCATAATATTTAACGTGGGAGAAAATGAGATAGGAACCATTATTCAGTGTTTCTTATGTTCGTGATTTTTTCGGTTTCTTATAACATCTCTTCTATTTTTGGAGCTTTTATAATATTACTTACATGTAAGTAAAGCTGCCTAGCTTTACTTACATGCTACAGCTTTACTTAAAAAATTTGCTTATGCAAATATAGTTTCAGAATAACTGAATGTAATAAATAGAAGGCTTAATTAATATAGAAAGAGATATTAAAAAGGTGTAGAGTACTTTTCCTATGTTGGTAAGTCTCTTTGAAATAACGCTGCCTATTCTGGTCCAGCCGCTCTTTTCAATACACAGCAATGCTGTTTCAAGATATATATAATACTTAATGGTGCTACCATTATTAAATCTCTCGTGTTTTTCTTTTCCTAGACGGGCGCGCATTACAGCGCCATCCTCGCATCGGTAAATAAGACGAAACTTTTTTTTCAACTTAAATAATCCCTTTAGGATGTAACAACAAAACTATTTGGAGCAAGCTAAGTAATTTATTTTATAAATTCATTGTATTTAAATCTGCTGCGACGTACAACATCAAATGTGAAAGAGCTCTTACATCTGTATACATCTATGAATAAATAACGATGCGTTTATGAAAACCAGTTCGTGATATAACATTCTTAATCAAACTGGGAGAGAACGTACGGAGAAATATAGGGATAAGTGTGAAAAGAATTTCCTTCATTAAGCCTGGTTGCTGCAAAAATTAGATAAAGTAACTGATGGATGAGGCTTTTAGCAGTATTATTGAGCCTAATATATTATACATGTTTTTATGTTAAAAGGTGACTGGTTCGTCTCTTGGTGACTATAGACAGTTTCAAGTAGGAACAATGTATTTAGACTAGTCAGATACGAAAAGAGCCCACTCAGGGTTAACCCTGCTATCTTATGCTCCTTTTTTGTTACACTTAGAGAGTTGTTTGTTTAGCATATCTTCGACCAGAGAGAAAGTCGAAGATATAGAAAAGAGCGTATATTTTCCTATATTGTTTGCTTCCCACTTATCGACACTTGTAAATCTTGCAAGATTTTCTATATATTCAATTAAAATTGAAGAACCTCAACTTGATATGCAAATATATTGATTCAACGAAACGTAATTCGTATAGCGTCAGGCCAGCCATTAAGCATTCGTGGAAATGATTTCCTCCGAGTAAATTAGTGGGTGCAATTGCGTCTCCAATTATACCATATTCTGGTAAGGAAATAAGCGACCTAAAAGTTGGGGTTAGCATCCAAAGTCGCTTGATAACATTTAATAGCTGGTTTCTTAAGAGGTAGGCAAATTCGCTGATTGTACCATGCTGAAATAATGACAGGGTATTTCCTAAACAGCAGATTGATTTTGATGGTAATAAACTTTGAGTTTGCATCAATAATTTACTTTTTAAGGGTCAATGATCCTTGCTGTTACTTTACCGTTGAGCATTCTCAAATATGCATGAGTTTAATTTCAGATGGAAGTTTGAGTGGAACTTTATAATAATCTACTAATAAATTAATATTAAGAATTAGTAGGTAATTGAAAATAATGAAACAATGGCAGTGATACGTATCTAAGCCGAAATTAAACAAAGCATGTGACAAAAAACAGTGAGTATTTCAGGTTCTATGGTGTTATTTAGTACGATGACGAAATTGTTATATTTTCGTTTGATGTTTGACATTGGTTGATTCTATTGCAGTATTGACTTCTGCCATGGTGTAGCTAAAACTTGAATCTATTTCTAGAGACCTGTTAAATTCGTCATCGTTCGTTACTAGTTAAATAGTAATTTTATTATTGATAATATATATATATATTATAAATATATATATATATATATATATATATATATATATATATATTATAAATATATGATATAATATTGATATGCTGCAAAGATAAGTTATAAACCTAAATTTAATGTTAAAGAAGAAAAGATGAAGATTCCTTTCTACTTTCTTAGTTTAACTTTGGGTGATGCCCATCAAGAAAATATATACTGGAGTATATTCGAGGGTCTTATAAAAATAAATGAACAAGGGTTGGGACGAAAATTAAGTAGGGCAAAGGTTAGGAATCCATTAGGTTCAAGATTTAATCAAGCGTAATGAGAGTCTGCCTACCGGGGAATTTGATTCTCGTAAAATAGACACAGAGCCCTTTATTTTGTGAATACATTTTGTAGGAATTATAGTTTCAATTATCCCGTATGGGTATAATGTAGGTACTGGACGTTAAATGACGATTTACCTACGGTGAATTCAAACTAATGTATGTTGGATTATAAAGCAGACTTCTCTTTAAATATGTGTGTAATATTAGACAGGGTCATTGTGATTGTCGTCTGGATATTTCAGAATTTACAGTTGTGGGATGTATAGTGAAATCCCTAAAGTGAGATGTCCGATCTCCAATCTCACTGCGATTGTGATTAAAGCTATGTAGATATGTTATTTCAGTTACTAAGTCCTTAGTTTCTAAATGGCATTGTTCTTCTTAGAAATAAATTTTAACGACTGACTATAAAACATTAGAGTGTAAGTATGTATTTTTAGAGTAGGTTTTATTTCATGCAAATTACATAATTCAGACCTGCACAAGCAGATTATTTTATTTTTTAAACATTATAATATATTTTCAAAAAAGGTGTATTTTGAACACTTCAAAGAATATAATATATTCCCGTTGGAAATGTATCTTCAAGTTAATTTTTCATCAAGTTGGACGATTTTTAATTTAAAAAAAATCCCGAACTTCCGTTTTCTTTGTACATAAAAAAAATGTTTAAACAATTGTCGTAATTCTTTTTCGCTTCGTGGAGTCCTGCTTGTAAACATACTCAACAAGATCACGCCATAAGAGAATTTATTTTAACTAACAATCGTTCAACAAAAATTAATTTTAAGATAAATTTCCAACCGAATATTATATTCTATTGAGAATTTCCTCCTCTTTAAGCATATTTTTTCAATATTTCAAAAATGTTAATAGTTCTTGAGTTATTAACGATAAACTAAATTACATTTTATATTCGGAATTTGTTAACAACAATACCAATTTTTATGTGCTTAAAACTCCTTGAGATACATTTTTCTAGATGTCGCTCATTTCAAGAGTTGTATATCTGTTTTTCGTAGTTTTGACTAGACTATAATAATTAATATAGATACACATAATAACGTGGAAGCTTAAACATGCATAATTGTCCTTTTATGTTATTCTTCTTTATGCATATATCATTTTCATACACAGCAGATTATTCATCTCACAAAAATGTTTTTTTTTTTCATTAAAACCAGATGATTTATAATAATTGTGGTGGTATATTCTAAGCCATAAACATGGCACATTAGGGAAATGCGAGGCGTTTGAAATAATGGCAACGTGGTGTAATATGCAGCGGGCGGAGGAACGATTGTCACCAGTGCTACGTCACGCCGCGATGTGTTTACTGCCACTGTTGTATCCATATACCACCACCCTGGGAGCCTTTAGTGGTTATATTTTAAAATATGTTGCAGATGTGGTGTTTAGGAGTAATTTAGTATGTGACGCCATTTATGTATTAAAATGTGTGATATATGGAGGACGTAACGTAGGTAAATGGTTCCTAAACGTTTGCGTTCAGATTTTTTTCCAGCTGATCAAAATATTTTGTATAAGATAGTATTTTGTATAGAGATATATAATAATAACATGGTTTTTCAGTTTTATTTCGCAACTTCAGTCTCATACACTTCAGTCTCGTGAACAAGACATTCGTAGATAATGTTGAAATACCGAGCTCCGCTGAATAGAACTGCAAAACATGATAAATATCCCGTTTTAAATAATTTTTGCAGTGATAAAACATATTTTGTGTTTTATAAGTAGCTTAGCTTTAAAAATATGTGTAATACGATCGACGATTTAAATAATGTTGATAGCTACTTTAGCAACTAATATGTACGTAGTTATGTCCCTAATAGTAGTCAGTTTGTAAGAGGTAGTGCCATGTTGCTTTTCAGCTAAATTAGGCCGGCACGACCAGGATGGTAACTCACTCACATAATATCGGCGTAAAGTGACAGCTATGCTGTCGCGTTTCGTGCGGTTTGCGAGTTTCCGGTGGCCCATTGGAGGGGATAGGGATAACCCTATCCCCTCCAAGGAGGGCAACGCTTCTGATAATCTCTGGTTGTGCGGATGTGTATGGGCCACGATAGGCCAAAAGGCTTCGACTGCTCGTTTGCCCTCCTATGCTATAAAAAAAGTCATAGCTGGATCTGAATACGCTAATAATAATAATAATAATAATATATGGACGCTTTCACACCACGTAAATCTGGTCCCGTGGTAAGTTCTCAAAGAACTTGTGTTACGGGTACCAGACAACGGAAATATATTTAATACTTTTATACTATACATATATTTAAGATTTTTATTATATAATACACATATTTAATACACATCCATGACCCAGGAACACAGAAAATATTTTTGTTCCCTGGTGGGATTCGAACCCGCAATCTCCGGCTTGAGCGCCAACGCGTCGTCTCCTAATATGTTTAAGTATTTATTTGAGTATTGATATTAACCAAAATTAGCAGTAGAACAGACATATACCGTTATACTTATAGATCGTTCGAAGGTGAAAGTGCAGATAAGTAATTTGGAAAGCCCTACCAATAAACCTTGTATTAGCGGAGTAAACCTCGGCAAATCACTAGAGCAAATCGTTAATACGCAACCCCGGCGAGGTTAAACGGGCAAATTTACTTAACACTTCGACCGACAGTAAAAGAAGCGTGGAATGGATTGTAAAAGTGTCATGGGTGGTTTACGAGCCACGTGAGGGAAACACCTGGATTATATTAGATATATGGACGTGTGGGAATGCTGTGCTGTAGAAATCTGGTTATGGCCATAGGTTTTAACGTAACTATTGGGATTATTTTGGAAATTCTATATTAAACACTAATATGGACAAACTTCTCAGGACGTCTCAAGACCGAGAAAAAAGAGTTTCCCAATCAGGTTATACCAAATGCATATTGAGAAAAAATAATTAAAATGGCTTCATAAGTTGCGGTTTTCATCGCAGAATAACAATGTAACACAGAATTTTTATATATAAAGATTTCATGTAACATTTGTATTTTTATTAAGCGATTTGATAGTGTTTCACACTTCTGAAAACTTAAAGCGCCACTCTTTTTCATGTTTCAATAGCGACCAACTTGTCATTTTTCTAAATATATTTAGCATAATATTTTCAAATACACTTTGACATTTCTAATATTAGCTTGGGCGCTACATTGCACTTTATAGTAATGACTAGGTTGTATTTAAATTAAACTTGCAGTGTATTAATTTGATCTCTTAGTCATAAGAAACTTTAAGCATATTAAAATACAAGACGAGAAACATCACTTGCCCTTGCACGTGTCAATCCTGGCTACACAACATTTGTAATTGAAATTCCATGTTATCATCATCTGACACTATATCATGACACTATCAAAATGCCTGACACAACGTCTGACCACAATCCCAGCTGTAATATGCTCCATTGGAGCTTATGCCTAAATGGACCGACAAGTTGTCGTCAGCTATCTAGTAAATAGAGCAAGGTGGGGCGGGGCGGCTTACATTTGTACGTAATTGTGCTCTGGCGTGGGTCAGACCGATCTTAACCTGGAATAACAGGTCATTGATTTGCCTTGGTTATTACTATCCCATGGCTAAAGCCATTTATTTACTCTATTTCTGAGGCAAGGAACTTGTATTTTGTAGCTAAGCTTGAGCAGTAAGCCAATGAGTTTAAAATGTGCAGGCTGCGTTCGGTTTAGTCGAGTGCTGGTTGATGCACACCATGTTACCTGGTAAGCTTCTGTGTTCCTTCATGTAATATTTGATTATGTCTACATGTTATGGTCAGCGTACAAATGGTGTTTAATAGAAAAGTGAAATATGCTAAGAATATGTTAAGAGAACTTCAAATTTCAAATTAATGGAATTAGTATTTTCTGAGAATAATAGCTATGACATAAAGTATTACGAAAACCGATGTATAAGCGTGAGTAGACTTCGGCGTAAGTAACTTAATATCCTGTGAAAAGATATTAAGATGTGTCTAAAAGGTACATATTGTCATGCTTTTATTTAAAACGATAGGAGATGAGGTGTCATGGAATAATATGATCAGTAACTCGATACGAGATCACACAAGCGGTGTGCTATTGCGTGTCGTATCCATGACATCTACACACTTGGAATCCTTCCTTTATTATTTTACTAGGTAGTGCACGCGACTTCGTATGCGCAGGATTACACTTTAAACAATTCACATAAAATCTTTAAAACTTATAGCCTATGTGCTATTCTGGTGTATAAGCTATATTATTGTAAAGTTTCATTAAAATCCATTCTTTAGTTTTTGTGTAAAAGAGTAACAAACATACAAGCATACAATAGTAGGATTATCAACATGTTATTAGAAAACAATGTAACTGACAAGAATTTTATTTCGAATTTTTACTTCAGACGGGCGTCTGCCCTCCCAAAAGTTATTGGACGCCGGAAACAAGCAAAATGATGGTATACATAAAAAAAAAGACAATGCTATAGAATATTCCTCTTTTTTTGTTTTCGCTGGGGAATTCTCTTGTGCATACCACCAATTTGGGACTCGAAAAGATAATAAGGTGGAAGCAGACTCTACCCACTGAATCCCAGCGGTGTTCTCGTCGTCCCGCTGTCCCGGCGCGGGATTTGTGGACATACGCAGGGCCTCGAGGGCTTGCCAGCCGGGACTCTCCTCTGGAAGCAGGGAGATGGAATCCTTTCTTCCTCCTCCTTCTCCGCTTAAGGCACCCTGAACACATAAGGGTAAAATAGAGTACTTATAATAGTTAGGTGAATTAGGGAATTTTCGAAAGAGATTCTTCATCTTCATCTAAACGTCGGATTAATTTAAAACTGCATACATATCGAGGATCGGGTAACTTTTTCCTTTTCATTTTTTTTTAATTTCCACATTGCTAAAGTGCATCTTTTTAGCTTTTTAACTATAATTATTACCCAAATAAGTATTCAAAGCCTTCGAGATCAGTGACAATAACTACTCTCATATTTTTCTCTTCAATGGCTCTCTAGAAAAAGTATCTCCAAAATTCTCGAATTTGCATATCTTTAAAAGCATCTTCCAACATGAAGTCTAACTTTTGTAACGACCCGATTATGAGGATCAGCTCGACTTTTATATTCAAATTGTGGAAGAGATATGATTATTTCCTTCGTATTGGAAACTTATATAAGTGACGCATATGGTGCATGTATGTAATTCAATATTGTTATTCTGTAACGTCTCGAATATTCTACGATAGAGTAAAATTGTATTTGATGAAGGTTTCCTCATCGATTTTTTAACTATGACCTAAAATGTGCTACACGACTTTAAAAAGCTCTTGTTCAAGCTTGCGAGCCGATTATTAAACAAACAAAAAAATTGTTTTAATATTAACAAAAGTTAATATATTGAGGAGGCGGAATAGGGAATTTTACAAACAATTTTCTTTCAAAATTTCAAGTCAACTTTTATTTTTCTTCTCTTCAAACAACGTTCTTTACATTACAAACAAAATTGTTGGTAATATAATTTTTTTTTTATCAAAATGTTTAGTGAAATTGTCATTGTTATTAAATAGCATTACTCCGTAAGACGTATTTTTTACAAATTTTGCACTTACATTATAAAACAGTCATAATTATCAGCCCGTATCAATGCATTGCTAGACGGCCAACGACCCCAAATACCCATGTCCAGAAGCATTATAATTAAGCCCGATAAAATAAGAGTGAGCTTACATGAAAACAAAATGGTGCTACTTTATAATAAATATAAATCTTGTTAACACTTACATTAATAGCAATAGAGCTGTGTAAATGGTAACGCGTGGAAAGTTTTGAAAATACTATTTATATCCCCCTAATCTCGTCACTAAAACCTTTATAGATCATCGTATCTCCTTTTAACGACTTAATTGTTCTTATCGAAAACAATTTTTGTACATAATGTTAATTGAAGTTTGTATTGTATGTACATTTGTCAGTGAGTGTCAAATGTTAATGTAGGTAATAAACGTGCTCTGTAAGTGTTGTACACATTACTTGATGATATATTATCGAAAAACATAACAGTGTTTTATATATGGAGCTTGTAAGATTCTTTTAAATATTTATGTGTATAACGAACTTTATAATAAATTAGTCGCTGACTTCAAGATGATTTAGCAAAAAAAAATTAAACGTAAGATATTAAATTATATTAATTAGTAATTATCCCGCGAAACATGCAGTCTTTACAGCAAATGTGTGAGTGCACGCATATGCATGCCTATATCACCGCCCTCCTTTCCCACACTGCATATGTGTACACTTGCATGCACCACCACCCCACATGCACCACAACCACAGTAAAAGACCACCACCACACAATCTACGCACGTTTCGCCCGGATACCGAGGAAACGTGCACTCACACATTTACTGTAAATACTGCGTGTTTCGCGTGATAATTGCTAATTAATATAATATAGGTAATTTAATATCTTATATTAATAGATTTCCACAAAGTAACGCCTGATTCTATTAAATTTAAACGTGTTAAGTATCGGATTACTCAGTATTACTCTCTTAAAAATGATCAGATATCATCTAGAAAAAAAAAACCACACAATTATTAAATCATCTTAAACATGTTTTTAACAAAGAAGCCAAGTAGCTAGACAGTATTTAAAAACACATCGGAACCCGGATCTCGATAAAACAAACAAAACTCCATTTATATTTGATATAAATTTAATTGCATAACGAAATGATCTGAACACCGAATGATAACATCCACATCTGTCTTTGTCATTGATGGTCAGTCAGGTAATTACAACACCACAATGGAATAAACTCTATACACACTAACTACGGTATATATTCGATAGATTTACAAGTTTTTTATTCCTACTCACAAATGAAGGTAAATTGTGAGAAATAAAGGTGTTCGGATAATTACGGTTTAACAAATAACTCATTTCGGACTACCGTGAAATGTATAAATGTACTCGAATTGCTTTTTGTTTCGTAAAAATTATTTACTCACCATTAACGTAATGCAAATACGGTTCCGGATTGTGGTATTTGATGTTTCTAGTAATTAGATTTTTTGTACGGCTCGTTTTATTGTTTTTAGTAAAAAAAATATTGACGAATCCATACAATGTTTCATGCAAAGCGGTATCCCGAAAGCAATAACCTAGGTGGCCTTTAGTTTCAAATATCTACAGGGTAATATTAAGATAACATGTAGGACACATGGACACATAAGCATTTTCAATTATAATAAGCTAAGTAACTAAACCAGCTTTTAACCATCTATATTCATGTTTGTAATGTTAGGTTTGTAATAATTATTTATTCGATTCAGAAAAATCTATCACCATTATAATCCTAAGTGAGTGAGCGACATCACTGCGGATCTCTCTAGAGTCCAGACTTACCCAGGTACGGCTGTAAGTCATAAGTCAATTCGGGAGAAAACTGCGAGCAACAATGAGTATAAATACAATTTTAGTATTTGTTTTATATTCAAATATTTAAGACGTGTAATTGAACAATCCATAGAGAATAATATACCTACATACGCGCTTTTGGTTAAATTAAGTATTACTACAAATTTTATTTATCTTAATGTTTAATAACGGTCATCTATACGAAAAAACTAGTTTAATATAAAAAATGAACATTGTATAAAATAGATTTACGACTTCCGACAAGCTTATAATGATTAGACAAGAAAAAAAAATTAATACCGTCAGAAGGTCCACACGTTTTTACATGCGCTTTTTTATGAAATCCAAATTAAGGTTATTTTTTTGCTTGTTTTGTTATCCGCAGACATACTCTATATCAAACTGCAATTTTTTACGTGACACTGTTGTCAGATGTAAAAATGTTTGCGAACGTTGTTGGAAAAATATGTTACAAGAATATCAACTCATATGAAACAATTTAGATTGTAGGGCTCACTTTTTAAAACTATTATTGATAGGTATAGCTATTAGATAGGCCTCCTTCAATGAACGCCAAGACGGCGTTCATTGAAGGAGTAACGTGCTAACTTGCGAAGTAGCTTTGCTGTGTTCTGAAAGATTATATTCCTTATTAGTTTTTTCTCTTATTGTGGAAAAAGTTTCTAGCATTCATTCTCTACATTCCAGTTGACCATCGAATTATGCTCTATGTCACTAATACTACGTTTTTTTTTCTCTCTTTAACACCGGGAAATGCTCTGAGGCATCCCGCGAGGGTGTGGGTCTCCACACGCGGGTATGTGGGACTCGCTGCGTCTGACAGCTGGTAAATGGACGCAGCTCTACCCACTAAAACCCGGCGAGTGCCACCAATGCCGCCTTTGGTGATGTGCCCCGGATCTACAAAACAAACAGGGCAACTCAGGGCTAGTCAGTCCCGCAAGGGACCGACGCCACCTCCATAGAGGGGTTGTCCCGCACCACAGAACAACCCCTCCCAACGTCGGGACAGTACAATGGGGTGAGGTTCCCATCCTCATCCCTTGCCCCCTGCTCTTCTGTCCCCTCTTCTTATAAGAGGGGTACAAAGAGCCCCCTCGGCCCAATTAGCTTCGCCCAAGGTGCACCGCTCACCCTAGGATACTGAGCCCCACCGCCACGACAAGGCCTGAACCATGGTGTGGACTAATACTGTACCTACTGTGACCATGGTTGCTGTAAATTATGCGAAACGGGCATGGAAAAAAACCTTAGTAAACCGCGATAAAATGTGAAAAAGTAGTTTAATTATAATGACACTATAGAATGTTCGTAGCCGTGAATCAGGTCTAGTGTAGCGTACGAATTGCTACCAGGTTGTGTAAGCAGGAAGCAAAATTAGTTATAACTTAGCGTCTGATTGCATGGCGAAGCTGTCTACCATCGCCTGCTGGTGACTCATAGCCGGTTTTATGGAAGGTTAGATTCTGATTCAGAGCATTGGTCGAGTCGCAATAATGTCTTATCTATCTTTATGTGCTATATAACTCTTCTGTACGTGTGTAAGTCCTGATCTCCACCTTTTTTTTCTTTTACGCCGGGAAATGCTCTGAGGTATCCCGCCTGGGGAGTGGGTCTCCCCAGGTGGTTATGTAGGACTCGCTGTGCCCGAAAGGTGGTAAATGGACGCAGCTCTGCCCACTAAAACCCGGCGAGTGCCACCAATGCCGCCTTGGTGAGGTGCCCGGATCTTTTAAGCTAACAGGGCACCTCGACGGCTAGTCAGTCCCGCAAGGGACCGACGCCACCTCCACAGAGGGGTTGTGCCGCACCACAGAATAACCCCTCCCAACGTCGGGACAGTACAATGCCCCCTGCTCTTGTGCTCTTCTTATAAGAGGAGTACAAAGAGCCCCCTCGGCTCAATTAGCTTCGCCCAAAGTGTTGGGCTCACCCTAGGCTACTGAGCCCCACCGCCACGTCAAGGCCTGAACCATGGTGGGGGTCCTGATCTCCACCTGGCTGGACCGATTATGATTTTTTGTGTGCGTTCAAGTGAATTCAAGAATAGCTTAGATTCACAATTCGGTCCACTTAATGTTTTGTACAGGATAATGTATTTCGGGTCCGCTAATTGCTTCTAAATTCTTCATTTTCAATTTTCATGCCTTAGTATAAAGCATAAACCATAAGACCAGAGATATTTGTTAATAATGGTAAAGTATCGTATGATTATAAATTGTAAAAGTCAGTACTGTACTCACGAGTCACGACACAGGAAACTATATTTTATGTTTCCCAAAACAATGCATGCAGCGCTTTTTGATAGCCACTGCCCATTCAACGCTTATCACTATATATAATCTCTGTTAATAAGCTTACTCTCGCTTAATCTATATATAATGGGTTCACATGTCTTGCTTGTAATTACTCGGTTACAGTTTTCGACCATATTTTATGGTACACTGATCCGGGTGCGGTACAAGTGGTAAGATGTAGCGTTTTTAATTTTTCGATAACCTTTTTTAATATTTATTTAATGAGTTGACTATCCGAGAGCTTATTTATTTGCCTTATACCGCGATTTATTCTTTTATATTAATCTTTTGTTAGTAATTAATTAATTTAATAAAATTTTCAACAATTTATGCTTTAAGTACATATTAATAGTTTAAATGTTAGGTTTAGGTAATTAAATGTAAGAAATAGTTAATATTTACAATAATATTTTAAAACGTCGTCGGACTGAAATGTAATGTTGCAATGGTCGTCGATATCACTGTCATTATTTCTAATAGATTAATTCATAGTAAAATAAAAATCAATTATTTAGTAAAATGTTGTCATAAAAAGCTGATTATTTTAAATTTTGTTACAGGTAAAGCAAATCGCTAATCTGGTGGCTTGAGACGGACGATTCATGTAGGCGGGGCTTAATGTGTTCTAGACATCGAGGGGCGTGGAGCTAATGCCGCTTTTGATTAGATTTCTACAACGTTTTTTAATCTCCATTGTTACCAGCGGATCTGGAGTTTTTATGGTGGCGATGGAATTTGTTACACGATCGCCGCAATATCGGCTTGATTGAAATCAAATTTATTATTTTATAACCGTTGATATTGATAAGCTAGATA
Source organism: Helleia helle (assembly GCA_963853865.1). Classification (NCBI taxonomy): domain Eukaryota; kingdom Metazoa; phylum Arthropoda; class Insecta; order Lepidoptera; family Lycaenidae; genus Helleia; species Helleia helle. The sequence continues at coordinate 9,930,892 of OY971434.1, forward strand.
TAGTGTATATCTACATCTTGCTCACTAAATATCAAAGGCCATCACGTCATCATCAGTATCAACCTTTTACCTTCCACTGCTGCAGGAAAGTCTCTTCCAATGGACACCAAGACGGCCTATCTCCAGCCACTCGGATCTACCTAAGACCAGCCACTGAACGCAGATTGCCGTCCCTAGATAGTAACATATATTTTCATTTATCATTTAATAAGTAATTCATAATCTAATATCATACTCATACAAAACAAATTTCATAACATACTCTAACTAACTCTAGCAACAACAACTAAGCTCGAGGTAAAAGGCTAGAGGCTATAGGAATTTATATTCTTGTATAAAAGACGTAGGCCCAAACAAAGGCTAACTTTAGATGACTTTTCAAAGTGACCCCAACCGATAAATCATCTACCTAAGTTGACCTATTAGGTACATAACTGCATCAAACACTCGATCCCAAGGTAACTATTGTCCATCCAAGTTTATCATTAGCTATGAGTACATCAGTCATAGCTAATGATAGCTAAACTCGCTTTTTTTATGTTAGTTGGATAGGCAAACTAGCAAACGTGCCACCTTATGGTAAGTGGTCGACGTCGCCTATGGACATAAAGTAGTTTACCTAGAACGAGCCCAGGCAACTCATTTATGTGTTGCCTATCTTGAGACATAAGATGTTAAGTCTCGGTGCCAGTAATTACACTGCCTGTCTTGCCCTTCTCTCCGAAACACAGCAAAGCTGTTTCACGGGAGAAACAAGCAAGATGGTGGTACCCATGCAGCCGGGAGCGCGGCACAGCGCTTCCCTCCCACCGGTAAATCACTACGCGATCTTAACATCTACATAGGCCCCTTTCGCATCAAACTAACCAGTTGTACTTTGCCTTCAAATATAACTTGAATACAATGATAGTTGTCAAACTAATTAACACTTATAATTTATTTTAGAACAATTAAAATAACCAAATTTGTTTCTCAAACACGTATTGTAGTGCTGTGTATACGTAAAAGAAGAAGTCACATTAGAATGACAGCTGTCATTCTAATCAAGCTTTTGACGAATGTCCGGATCTATTTTAATATATCGTTGACCTATATATTATAAACGAGTATATCTCTTCGAATATCGATCGGTATAACTTTCTAATCCGATAAAAGGGGCATCCTTTATTGTCATTTAATTTTTTATGTTGGCGGAATTGGATGGGGTCAATAAATCTTCACAGCTCAACCTAATTATATCGTCGTTATATTTAATCTCTGTACGACCTTAAGTGAAGAGAAAAGTTGTCTTATGTCAGTATACGATATAACCTATCTAGTTGTAGAGGCTGTTGGTAAATCTCTTTCAAAGAAGTCAATAACGTCGGTACGTTTATTTTGGATTAAAAAAGCAATGATTAAAGGCGGAATTGAAGGATGATTTTATAGTGTTGGACTTTAAAATAATATCCCTAGATATCACTAAGTTCATTCCTAATATGTACTTAAAAGGGAAATTTAAACCGCTTTATATACATGAAGATTATCTAAACAGTTATAATGTAACCAATGTGTCCCCACCATGGTTCAGGCCTTATCGTGGGGGTGGGGCTCAGTAACCTAGGGCGAGCCGCTGCACCTTGGGCGAAGCTAATTGGGCCAAGGGAGCTCTTTGTACCCCTTTTATAAGAAGAGGGGACATAAGAGCAGGGGGTAAGGGCTGAGGATCGGAACCTCATCCCATTGTACTGTCTCGACGTTGGGAGGGGTTGTTCTGTGGTGCGGGACATCCCCTCTGTGGAGGTGGCGTCGGTCCCTTGCAGGACTGACTAGCTGTCGAGGTGCCCTGTTTGTTTACTAGATCCGGGGCAAATCACCAAAGGCGGCATTGGTGGCACTCGCCGGGTTTAAGAGGGTAGTGCTGCGTCTACTTACCAGCTGACGGACGCAGGGAGTCCCACATACCCGCGTGGGGAAACCCACTCCCCCGCGGGATGCCTCAGAGCATTTCCCGGCGTTAAAGAAAAAAAAAACCAATGTGTATTTTATCAAAATGTATTTTAATTTAATTTTTTAACTTGAACATTTAGTACAATATTTTGTAAAACTTCAATATCAGAGGGTCAACTCACCATTCTTCCCAGTGCTCTATCAATCTTTTACTGTTCTATGGTTATTCAAATCAATGGGAGATATCTTACCTTCCTACTTACTTATCTACACTTACGTACTTGTTGCTTGATTGTAAATTCAGGTGTACCCTAGAACCTTTAAAGTTAATTTTACTCTACTATTTCTATCCCTTTAGCTCGTGTCTCCTTTTTTGGTAGACAGAGTATCTTCTTCCAAAAAAGGAGACACAGAAGACAACCCCTTTGCTTATTTTGACTAAGGGTTAAGATAGCCTTTTTAAGCAACCTACTAAAGAGTAATATGATAAAAATAACATGTGTAATATTCTAAAACGTTCATTTATTATTAAACGTAATAAAACTAAAATATAGGACAAGTTTGTGGGTGGTGAGAAAATATGAATGGAGCAGCCATTTGCCCAATAGACGTCTGCATTAATAAACCATATGTGTTTCTGTCTAAAATAACGATTATATCAAATATTCAACAATACCTCTACGCCCACATAGTTTCTGCGGGTTTGCCCACGCCGTTTTGTTTTTCATATTTCGACTTAAAACTTACAAAGATGATAAAACAGGTTATTGGAACAATGAGATCTTTGTGTAATAAGATCGTCTGATGAGCAAAATTATAATATTTTCTACATCCGCATGCTACTGAATAATGAAAACTTATGAAGTATGCGTTAGCTATTTTTATCATTCTACTGGTAAATTATTAGCATGAATAGATTTTCTTTACGGATACGGAATAGACACAGTGATTAGATTCGCAAGACTTTTTTTTTTTTTTTTTTATCGCAGGGAAATGCTTTTTACGCATGTAGCCAGGATCGCGCGTAGATCCATGCACCCCCCTTCGTCGCCCACGGGGGGAGGCCTCGTCGGCGGCCTCCTCTCTCACCCGCTCGTCGGCCTCCTTCTGGGACATTACTGCCTCGCAGAAGGAAACCATCGCCGTCCAGGACTCGTCGTCACCGAGCATCGCGATGATGACACTCGGCAGAGACAAGTCCCCTCCGATGACCGATGTCAGATCATGACGCAGCGCCGCCCATCTCGGGCACACCTCAAGGGTGTGCTGGGCCGAGTCCACCGCCGCGCCACAATCGTGACACACTGTCAACGGCTCCCTGCGGGCCGTCCGGCACAGGTACTCACCAAAGCAACCATGCCCAGTGAGCACCTGTGTCAGACGGAATGTGAGGGGTTTGCGCTTACGGCGCATCCACCGCTCAAGGACCGGACGCAGAGCAACCGTTAGGCTTTTGCCGTACGGCTGTCGCGCCGGGTTCTCCCCCCACCTTCGCATTAACGCCTCTTGCCCTAGTCGGCGAACCCGAAGGATCCCGTCCAGCGTAAGGCTTTCACCAAGAGACCTCCTATCCGAGACATAGGAGTGCGTCTCGGCAAGAACCTCCACCACGAGTTCCCACGGGGGGTCACCGGCTAGGGCAGTGGCTGCCGCCCACGATACTGTACGGTACCCCCGGATCACTCTTACCGCGATGATCCGCTGCGCCGAGCGCAGCTGGGCCTTATTCCTCGTGGTGAGATGACCCGCCCAGATGGGTGCACCGTAGGTGTCCATACTCCGGCAGACTCCGGAGTATAGCTGCCTGCAGGCGGCACTGGGTCCCCCGAGGTTCGGGAGGAGTCTGCCCAGCGCACTTGCCGCCTTCACGACCTTCGGACCCAACATTGAGAAATGTGGGCCGAAGGTCCACCCTCCGTCAAGAATGAGCCCCAAATATTTGATGTGGGGACTCATCCTGACCCTCACCCCTCCGATCTGGAGGGCAGCCCCCGGTGAGGGTCCTTTCCGCCCGATCCCTCGGAAGAGAAGGGCTTCGGTCTTCTCAGGTCTGACCCGAAGCCCTAACCTCTCTATGCGGCTGATCACGAGGTCGAGCCCGACCTCGGCCAGCCGCGCCGCCTCCTCATAGCCTCGTTAGTTTTGGACGCCCGGGGCGTCCAAAACCTCCCAATTAAAAAAATCTGAAAGTTATTAAAGAGCGTTTATGTGGTAAATGATAAAAGATTTTATAAAAGATATCGACCTTGGGAATAGGGCGTTCCTCCCAGGCATTTTAGGATAATAACATGTAAAATTTGTAATAAAATATTTGAAAATATCAGTTCCACTGAGTTTGTTTCGCCGGTTCTTCTCAGTGGGCTTGCCTTGGAACCAGTGGTAGACTCAATTGACGTTCAAAAAGATACTATGTTGGTACAATTTTGATTAAAAAAAAATTGATTCTGATTTTAAAATACTCAATAAAAGTTACAAACTAAAACTGTCTATTGTTTAGCCATTGTTGCATTTCTACAAAATTTGTCACATTTCTTATACCAATGACTCATTGAAAAAACATGGATCCAATTCTTTTTCAGTATATTACTAATAAACGTATAAGATCCTGCCTTGACTATTTGTAGGGAAAAAAAAACTTAATATTTTATTTATATATGAATCGAAAATAAATAAGGTAGACGAAGTGTTGGTCGGCTAGTAACCAGGTGGAAAGACGATCACCGTGCAGTGGCCGGTCCGTGTTGGATGCGAGTGGCGAGGGATCGGCCATCTTGACGTTCATTGAAGGAGGCTATGTTCAGCCGTGGACGGATAGGGGCTGATGATGATGATGAAATATGAATATAAATCACTTGCTGTTGCTATGTAGTTTATCGTCGGTGCCGAACCCACATTTCATAGGTTCATAGGTTTGATGTTCCACCCACATGTTAAATTTATTTATAATACTATAAATACTCATTTTTATAAAATATTAGCAAACGGTCAGATGCGACATGTGATGGGTTTACAGGCGTAAATTGAATTAAGCATGATGTTACATAATATATGATTCCCGATGTAAAAGGAAATATGAATAATAAACATTTAAAACTTAACTAAAATGAAACCAATGACTCACTCTGTGGCTCAGTGGTTAGCGCTTTGGCGCTCAAGTCGGAGGTTGCGGGTTCGAATCCCGCCAGGGAACAAAAATATTTTCTGTGTTCCTGTGTCATGAATGTGTATTAAATATGTGTATTATATAATAAAAAAATAAATACATGTATAGTATAAAAGTATTGAATATATTTCCATTGTCTGGTACCCGTAACACAAGTTCTTCGAGAGCTTACCACGGGGACAGATTGACGTGGTGTGAAAGCGTCCATAGATATTATTATTATTTTATTGCGGTTTATTAATTGTTTAAATTGATTTTGTTATTTATTAGAAATATTTTTATGTGAAAGAAAGCTGTAATAACCTGTAATTAAAAGTAAAATCAGTAATGAGTAGGCTAAGTATACAAATATTGTAATGCAAGGGTTGTATCTTTTGTTGGCGATTCAAATGAAAATAAATAAGTTTCATTACTATGAGTGAATTCGCGTAAACATTGTGTATATTCTAATAACACTATCCCTGACACGATTGTGGAAATTCTAACGGCCATCTCAATACGATTTTCCCGTTCCATAAAACGAAGCTGAAAGGGCTGCCTGGAAAGATATCTTTTGAACGTTAACCTTCATCAATTTTATTTCAATCAAATATATGGTCTGACACAAACGTGAAAAGTTCGGTTTTTAGGCGGCCTAAATTATTTTAGCAAAAGTGACTTTTTACCAGACTATGGCAAAGTGAATCAAAATCGAAAGAAGTTATGTTTGTATGTAGTTTTGTATTAACATAGTTGGGTCAAAGTTATTAAACATTTTACTTGTATATGATTGAACTTGGAACTAGTTCATTTGTGAGACATAAGATGTTAAGTTTCTTTACCAGTAATTAAACTGCCTGTCCCTTCTCTCCGAAACAGCAAAGCTGTTTCACGGTAGAAACAAGCAATATGGTGGTACTTCCTCCGTGAAGCACTGCACGGCGCAAGCCGCAATCCTCCTATAATAGCTAAATTGAAACATCTGTTATTTTTGTATGACAAAATATCATATAAAAATTCATTTCCTAGAATGTTTTTAAATGTTTTTTTAAATTAGATAAATAAACGTTTTCGGCGTTTTCATATCTTCCTAGAATAATTGTAAGTATTGTGTATCTTAAATTAAATGTAGTATTAAATTTAGTATGTACCATTGAGGGGTCGGCCGTCTTGGCGTTTATATAAAAAGGCCTATGTCCAATAGTGTGCCGAGAAACTGACGATGATGATGATGGTGTACCTAACATTTGTGTGTTCTCCGATGCATACTTGGCCGGTTTTTCTTACTAATATTATAAACGCCAAAGTTTGTAAGAATATATGTATGTTTGTTGCTATTATTATAAAAAACTACTGAATAGATTTTGATAAAACTTTACAATAACATAGCTTATACATCAGAATAACATAGGCTATAATTTAACCCTGGACCTCCCACGGGAATCGGAAGTACGCGGGTGAATCCTCGGGGCACTACTAGTGTTTAATATTTTTCAGAAATTCGTTGTACATAATTTCTTGTAGGTATCTAAAATAACATTATCATTAGGCCTTAGTTTGGATTTTCTCAAGTTGATTTTCCTTCAAATACAAGATGAAAGGAAAGTTTTTGTACGTATATAATTTATTATCTAGTTCGAAGTACTCAACTATCCTACAGGGGTATAACCGTATCCGATACTTAGGTGGGTATTCCTTACCGTCCGGTTTCCGCTGTTTTTTACATTGCGCCTTCGTTTCTAATACGTTGCTTTTTTGGTACATGTGTTGAAAGAAGAGCGGTTTTCTTGTAATGTTTTATTTCTTTGTAATATTCTATGATTGCTAACTAAAAGTTGAAGCATGCTAAATCCGAGTTTTGCTATAACTAAATCTAAATATTATGGACGAGCACAAATTTAAATTTGAGCTCGAGCTTAGGCCCATTCTAAGTCAGTGTGTTTAGGTATCCCTTCTTTTATTTATTTATTTTTATGTCGCCTTTCAATAAGAATACACCAACCCGACGCCAGGAGGCCGTTTAGTCGCAGACTGCTCGGTTGGCGGGGGGCAACCCCCCACTTTTACAAACCAAAAGTGAGCCAAATGGGCTCACACTAATCCGATGTAGCATTAGGGCCTTCGGGCCGTTAGCATAGATCCATCCGAAAAAAAAAACAAAAAAAAAAAACAATGCGAATACAGATTCGCTGAACAGTTGATTTGATTTCATAATAATCATTAAAATTTTATTTGACATTTATCATATTTAAGTAAACGTGTTTCTGAAGCCAAAGTTAGGATAGACAACGTCTGTCCGCTAGTTTATATTTGCTTACTTTTGAAACTTGTGCCACGCAAAAAAACGTTCTCGGTCAATGTTTATAGAGGAAAATCGTGGATGTTGTATACAGGGGCTATCCGAATGGTAAATAACTTCGGATAGCGCGGATAGCACCGGGATACACATTCTCATGTATTACGGGGGATTACCGAATATAATCTATTCAATATGGGATCCGTCGTGATCGGGACAGTAATCTCCGATTCCAATTTATACAAGTTTTTAGGTAGGTATATAATGTGGAATTTTATATTTGAGATCACTTTTTATTCACTGGGATGATTACTAATCCGAAACATGAGCGTATTGAAGTATATGTATAGTTACATACTCGTTTTTTGTAAATCTTTCAACAATTTATATTTATTACTTTATTAACTTATTTACTTATACCTACTATTACTTTATTATATGCTTATGTCTAGTTAATATCACAAAAACAGTCAAAACTTTATATAGGATTAATAACCTATTTTAAATGGGGAAAATAAACTATTAATATTGATTTCTAATATTTTACTAACTCATTGTAATAAAATTTATATAGATACACTTTTGGAGGGTGAATATCTATTCACTCCTAACTAGGAAATTATCCAGAAATGTAAACGAATTCGTTTACATTTCTGGATAATTTCTATAAAAGAAAAAAAAAATTCAAAAATATTTGAGTAGGTAAATAAATCATAGTGTGATATCGGTAATTTTAGTTCTCTGGCGGATGTCTTCATTTCGAATACTGTCTGCCAAAGAAACACCCAGCATAGCACGCTCCATTGCACGTTGGCGAACGCATTGGTTGAAGACTTTCGTCTTCAAATCGACGTGAGAATATGACTATTAGCTTCCTGTATGCTGGCCATCCCAATTGAGTCCTCCTGGACGGATAAAAGCTGATGACGATGATGACGATTAAATAAATTTCAACTGCCTGACAAAGTTTAAGTCATGAATGAAAAAAAGCCGTTCCTGTATTTCATTCTAAAATACATGGTTTGAATATAACATTATGGATTCCCTTTGACTATAATCTACGTATAACTAATCACCCCGGATGTTTGTTTATGTGAGTTTGTATGTTTTAATTAAGAGTCATTTTGAGGCATATATTTTGATAAAAATGCTTTTACGATGTGATGACCATATGTTGTAGACGTGCTAAGTAACTAGCAAGGGAGGCAATGATTAGAACTTTGCTAATAATCATCATAATCACCGTCTATCCACTGCTGAACATAGCCCTGTCTCAATGAACGCCAAGACGGCCGATTTCTTGTATCACTGGCATCCAACACGGACCGGCTACTGTACGGACATCGTCTTCCCACCTGGTTAATGACCAACCACACTTCGTCTACCTAAACGTGGCCTCCACTCTTGAACCTTATTGACCCATCGGTCATCCATTGCTTATAATGAAAATATTAAAATAATTTCATATGAATAACTTTTATGAATAAGTTACCTACCTACTAACTAAGTGTACCTCATTGGAAACCACCTCCTCCTTATTGGTCCGTGTTGGATGCGAGTTGCAAGGGATCGGTCGTCTTGACGTTCATTGAAGGAGGCCTATGTTCAGCAGTGGACGGATAAAGGCTGATGATGATGATGAAGTTTGAACAATGTTATCATATACACGAAGTAAGCGTGTTAAAAATTACCATAGAGAAAATTAGGTAACGAAAATTAATTACAGGAATTTATATAAATAAGTAGGTATTATATGTACACACCCAGTACCCACCGGTATATGTATTATATTCATCAAACAAATTGAAATCAATCCTGCAAGCCTCGCTTAAACTCACCTCAATTTACCCGAAGGTCCTTAGATGTACAGCTACAGTGTAGCTACAGTTCTGTCATACAGTAGATACATATTTTTTTTTCTCTTTAACGCCGGGAAATGCTATGAGGCATCCCGCCTGGAGAGTGGGTCTCCCCAGGTGGGTATGTGGGACTCGCTGCGCCCGAAAGGTGGTAAATGGACGCAGCTCTACCCACTAAAACCTGGCGAGTGCCACCAGTGCCGCCTTGGTGAGGTGCCCCGGATCTGTTAAGCTAACAGGGCACCTCGACGGCTAGTCAGCCCCGCAAGTGACCGACGCCACCTCCACAGAGGGGTTGCCCGCACCACAGAAAAACCCCTCCCAACGTCAGGACAGTACAATGGGGTGAGGTTCCCATCCTCACCCCTTGCCCCCTGCTCTTATGTCCCCTCTTCTTATAAGAGGGGTACAAAGAGCCCCCTTGGCCCAATTAGCTTCGCCCAAGGTGCAGCGGCTCACCCTAGGTTACTGAGCCCCACCGCCACGACAAGGCCTGAACCGTGGTGGGGACAGTAGATACATGTGCCTTAGTGTAAAGTTATGCTTCCTTGTTAATAAAAACTAGAAGTTGAGTGATGATGATGAAAAATATAATAGGCAATTTATAGTCAATCGTTTTATTGGCGATCATTATGACAGGAAATAGCTAATAACTACACTTAGATGGTATTGTTAAATAAATCACTCAAGCTTGATACCAATCTCCTGTAAGCTACGTTTCGTACTAATTATAAATTTCTTTGTGTCAAAAATCTCGTAAACTTGTCAAACCAGATAAAAAAGTTCTACAACCTTCGGTATAAATACACTGGTGTGATTTTATATAGCTTTTTTTAAAGTCATATATGAATCATATAATATAACTTTAAAAAAAGCTTTTGTTAGTTTCATTGTGTGGTAAAATTTTAGCATTTGGTTTTAGCCTACCTATAACAATTATCCTATCGATTTTTGCTTTGCTACTTTGCTAGGATGAATTCGGGGATGACAGGTCAGTAATATGATACCATTGAGTTGGCTTGATGATGGAGCCGGAAGGTGGGCGGGGTCTTATCAGCGTGTATCAACTTTGGCTTTATAGAAATTCTCGAGACATGTGAACGAATTATGTTTTTTTATTTTATGTTAGTTGGATAGGCAAACTGGCAAACGTGCCACCTGATGGTAAGTGGTCAACGTCGCCCATGAACATAAACTAGTTTACCTGGAACGAGCCCAGACAACTCATCTATGTGTTGCCTATCCTGAGACATAAGATGTAAGTCTCGGTGCCAGTAATTACACTGCCTGTCTTGCCCTTCTCTCCGAAACACAGCAAAGCTGTTTCACGGGAGAAACAAGCAAGATGTTCTTTCCTAGTTAGGAATGAATAGATATTCACCCTCTAAAAGTGGCAATTCTCCTTAGGAGTAAATAAGGAATATAAGGACTCTCACGTTGGCGTCTTTCCGCTGGAGTAGTCTTACTTACATTCATGGCTTAGGCACAGAGAAATGTATGAAAACTATGTTATTGGAGTTGGTCATCCTAAATTCTATTAAATGGACCTAATATGTTTGTGAAGATGTTGAAATAAAATCTTCTTCTATTATTTGTTACAAAAAGAATTTAAGGCAAAAAGACTTTTGAAGTTAAATCTCTGAAATTTATGAATTAATGTTGAAGTAAAACCCAATTTCTGAATTAGATCTAAAAGCCTCATAATAATAAAAAATAAAAATATGTATCTGATAACTGAATGAAAATATAAGCGCTGGGAATTATGTGAGGCTTGGAAAATATTTTAGTCCAGTGGCCTTTCTTTCTTTTGATATTGTTTCTTTTAATACAACACAGTTTTTACTACTTAAACGCTTTAAAATCATTTTTACTTTTATTGTTATGTTATCAAATATATATAATGTGTTATGACTATGTAAAACTTAAAAGATATCACTCGGGACTATTCCCGAGTGATATATATACGTATATAGATACGTACTAGCTTTTATTGTATCAGATACTGACACCTCACCCGTAGCTAGGTCCTGAAACTAGTCGGCGCGACATACCGACATACTAAAGCAGTATATATCAAAATAAGCAGAATGGCACCACGGGTGTCGTACAAAGACATCCTTCGTTAATTCGATTTATCATGCACGAAAAGTTTTACCTTCTGGGTTCAATAGTCTCACATTCAAAACGTCCGTATTTTGTTCTGTCAAAACATCTAATTGTGATGCACGTCGCATTACGATCGTCCGATCTCGAACACGTCTCGCTTAACGTGTGTCGAGATGGGACGATATGGGTAGGAAGTTGGGATGGTACCCGCACATGCTAGCAGAGATAATACTACTAAATATAGTAGTAATACAGTTGTGGTACAAGAAATACTAAAAAAATCTTCTTTACTACACAGCTAAAGTGCAGATATTTCTAGAGAGGGTGTAGAAGAGCGTTCTAACGTTCTGCGTTTCTTGTTTTGTATTATATACATATTCACACAGCAAGCGTACGAGTAAATCTATGGGACTCGTCTGAATGTAAGATGCGCCAATGTAGAATGCGTTCGAGTGGTAAGACCGCTCTCTATCTGGACAATCTTAAGAGAAATAGCTACATAAGGAGTAAACTAAGGTGCCTTGAAATAAGAGGGATTCTTAATTCCCTTAAACCGCAATATTATAAAAAACAAAAAATACTAAAAATATTACAGAGTCGAGTCCCTCTTGTGAGTAAAGTCCCTATTATAAAAATACCTAAAAGCGGTGATCCGTACACTTTTCATCGTTGTCTTGTGATTATAGACGATAACATCTGAGCCGAACTTGAGAAACGTGACACAACGTAACAGGCTGTATGAACCTTTATGTTAAAACCTCATTTCCTGGCTGTTCACGCTGTTTATTCCTTTGACTGTCAACTACTTTGTTGATCCAGTCAACAACCACCAAAAATAACCGTTTGATATGTTCTCATATCTGCCTGAAAACTTAGGGATTTTCCTGTTATTTATTGCTCTTCCAAATACTCTGTTGATTCAGTCAACAGTCACCAAAAATGACCATTTGACATCTCATATGCTAATAACCTTTGGGAACCGCATCGAAAGCAATCAACAAGATATGAGTGAGGACTATCAAATGATATAAAGGCTGAAAAATGAATTGTCCATGTTGCATGTTTTTTTTATGTTAGTTGGATAGGCAAACTGGCAAACGTACCACCTGATGGTAAGTGGTCGACGTCGCCCATGAACATAAACTAGTATACCTGGAACGAGCCCAGGCAACTCATTTATGTGTTGCCTATCCTGAGACATAAGATGTTAAGTCTCGGTGTCAGTAATTACACTGCCTGTCTTGCCCTTCTCTCCGAAACACAGCAAAGCTGTTTCACGGGAGAAACAAGCAAAGTAGAGTGGAATAGGTCGCTCCTAGTTTTAAAAGTCTTTTAGAGGAGGAGGAGTGCCAGTTCAGGATGGAGTATGTTTTGATATCCTCATTTTATTGTTGACGGAAAATTTGGAACATTTTCAGTGATCAGGGGTTCCTGCAGATCACAGTAACCACTTATCATTCTGAGCCGAATGGACTCACACTAATCCGATGAAGCATTAGGGCCTTCGGGCCATTAGCATAGATCTCTCCGAAAAAAAAAAAAAACTTATCATATTTCATTATTGTCACTTGGTCACTAAATAAACACCGGGTACGTAAATTAGTCGGATGACTACTGCAATACCGAATGAAAGCAGTATTTATGTTCGAATTTAAGTAAGATAGACCATACTCATATGCTGCGACTAAAGTCTAAACCACTTATCAGATTTTTATAAAAAGGTAATAAATTTTGATAATAAATTAGTTATTATGGTCTACATAGGTTACATTTTATACATTTTAACCGTCTTCAAAAAGAACGGGTCGTAGTATGGTCATAGTTTAAATCTTTTTGCTTATATGTACCCAATGTAGTGTGAAAACTTTTTTAGTTTATAAACAAACGGAAGACTGTTTAATTATTAAGTTACCAAAGTAACAACGAAAATAGTGTTACAAACGCGTCAACAAATACTGCAAGTTTGTGACGAGGCATTCGAGGAAGCGATTTTTGTATATTATTCTATTATTAGGAGAAATAATTTGGGCTTAGTGCTTTGTGGCTTGGCTTCTAAATTCTAATACCTTTGTTTACTTTACTTACTGCATCCGCTACTTCACTTGTAAAAAAGCTTTAAAAATATATTCGGGTGCTGATTTATAAAGTATTTATACATGACAGCCGGCTGGTCGAGTGGTCAGGCTACTGGAAATTTCACGCAGCGGTCGCGGTTTCGAATCCCGCCAGGCGCTGATAATTTGTATGATGAATATAGATGTCTGCACCGGGTGATGGACTCTACTAATCGTAGAGTCTGCATCCTGAGGATGCCTCGGTGTCGGGGCGAAACGTGCGTAGAATGTGTGGTGGTGGTCTTTAACTGTGGTTGTGGTGCATGTGGGGTGGTGGTGCATGCGAGTGTACGCATATGCAGTGTGGGAAAGGAGGGCGGTGCTATATGCATGCATATGCGTGCACTCACACATTTGCAGTAAAGACTGCGTGTTTTGCGGAATTATTGCTAATTCAATTATAATTTAATCTTAAACTTCTTAAATTTATTTCCGTTCCTAGTACCCGTTACACAAGTTCACTATTCAAGTTAACTAACCACGGGATTAGGTTAACGTGGTGTGATTGTTGACTAATGTTTATTTATTTATATTTATTTATTAAAATTATTCTATAATAACGAAAAAAACACACACAACACTGATACAAACTAGATTTAAAATTTTTATATTCAACTAATTGAATTGTGACCTTATAGTTTAATAATGTTCACGCGAATTACTTATTAGGTACATCCATTATAATGAAACAACTACTACGGATTTTATCGCGGCGTATGAGTTTTTAACTTGCCCGACTGAGGTGTCACTTCTTCCTAAAACGATACAATATACATCGATTTTTTTATCAGGAAGAAAGTACATAGTTGACCTTAGTTGAATTTACAGTCCTTGGTCAGTACATATGCAATATTTATTCTGCTCGAGATTTAATCAGTATTTTAAACAAAACAACAACTTGATTATAACAATATATTTCTCATTAGTATTCAAACGATCTCATTATATCAATCATATAAATGTATTCACCATTTGAATCATTAATAAAAAAAGACTTGATCAGCAATGTACAGGTAATGATTTTAGTGATTACATAAATAAGAATTAACGCCATGCTCTCATGACATAGAGCTTGATAAAAGGTCGCCGAGAGGCATAGCTGACCCGCCGTGTAATTCGATTTGGATAGATATTACAAAGACTAGCTAACCCAACTTCGGTCGCAAAGGCCGACTAACTAGTTTACTATTAACTTTGGAGTGAAAAATGAATGGATAAAGCAGTTATTTCGCGGAAGTTGGCGAGTTTGTTGGTAACCTCGGGATTATTAATGGCTCACTTTTTAATAGTATAGTGATCCTGAGAGACTATGGGTGATGGATTAACTTGAAGTTGGACAAGTTGGTGTCTTTATCATGATGATGATCGATGAAGAAATTAGCTTTTTTTATGTCATCGGGGGGCAAACGAGCAGCCGGAGCTTCATGGCGCCGACGCCCATACACATCCGCACAACCAGAGGCCACGCAGATGCGCCGCCCTCCTTTTCCCTATCCCCCCAATGGGCCACCGGAAACTCACAAACCGCATGAAACGCGACAGCATAGCTGTCACTTGACGCCGGTGTTATGTGAGCGAGAGGTACCACCCCAGTCGTGCCGGCCCAATTCGGCTGCAATGTAGCATGGCACTACCCCTTACATTGGAATAGTCCGTTAAATATAAATTTAATATATGATTTACAAATAATTTTGAGATTTGATTATGAAGAAGATTTAATTAAAACAATTTGAAATGTATATCTTTAATTTTTACTTCGTGGAGCTTTTTTTTTCGGATGTATCTATGCGAACGGCCGAAAGCCCTAATGCTACTTTGGATTAGTATGAGCCCATTTGGCTCACTTTTGGTTTGTAAAAGTAGGGTGTTGCCCGCCGCCAACCGTGCAGTCTGCGACCACACGGCCTCCTGGCGTCGGGTTGGTTCGTGGAGCTTTATTTCTACATCATCTATGAATGCCTTGTTCATGAGATTCATAAAGCTTTGCGAGAAATAAATGACAGTACAATTATTAACCATTTGTTTTTAATATAATATAAAGTTACCTTTTTTTTAAACGGGCCTATGCCGAGGCACGGTCTTTCGGCCATTCTGAAATACCGCTGTAACCGGGAAGTGCCCGTGAAGATTTTCATTCTAAAAAATACAAGTTAGATTAAAATTATTCGATTCCCTTTGATGCTCAATAGAACGGTACTAATTAATAAATCAAAATGAATAGCGCCATTAATACCCATTTCGGAATTGGAAAAAGGAAGCAAATATCATATAATGGCAATTTTATGTGGGTATAAAAGTGATTGTTTACGGCGCACTCGGATTTTGAATGGGCGTCTGATGTTTGTCGCAGTGCGGGATACGCATTTGATATGAATTAGTAATAAAATCTAAGATAGGCTCAATCATGTTATTATTTATTAGGCATTAGTTCGCTGGGGGTTATATTTATCAATGGTATTAATAGAGGATATCGGAAATATATAACAATAGTTTATTGTACGACATGTTGCCGCCGCGTGTCTTATTTCTATATTTCCGTGGCTAATTGGGAGATAAAGCAGCCTTCCCGGCCTTCCCGCTAACTATTAGACTTATTCTTACGGTTTTATTTAAATTAACAACTAAGTTATTTAAAGATTAGGCTATGACAATATAATTGCAAGTTAGTTTTGGTACGCATTAAACAATATTGGATTTTAAGAAAAACGCTATATTGAATATTGAAAAATTATGACCTGATTTATGAGATTGTTAAGTTAATACATAATATAACATGCCCCCCCATGGTTCAAGCCTTGTCGTGGCGTTGGGGCTCAGTAGCCTAAGGTGAACCCAGCACCTACGGCGAAGCAAATCTTACGTCTCAGGATAGGTAACACATGAAGGAGTTGACTAGGCTAGTCTCAGGTTAACTTGTTTATGTTCATGGGCGACGCTGACCACTTACCATCATGTGGCTCGTTTGCCTATCCAACTTACATAAAAAAAAACATCAATATTATATAAAAATACCGAGGAAATCCAGGTAAATCTGAAAATAATGTTACGTCTTCGTGTTTTCGGTCAACTGACCTACTTCTCCGCCGACGTAAGTACTTAAATCTATGAAAATCAAAGTCAAATTTGGGGAATCTCTTAAAGTTATCATTACGTCGTTTGAGTCGGGTAAGAGTGGAAAGTTTGGTGTGAGGCGTAAAGTTGTCCCCGTTAGTGCTAATGTTGAATCGATTGGGCTTTTTTCGGGAAAGGACAGACTTAAAAGATCTTTTACACAGATTTGGTAACGCTTTAGCGGTCAAGTTTTGACTTTGTGAAGGGTATTTCATTGACAGCGTTATAGGTAGACGTTTTGTAATCTGTTTTAATTTATTATTTTATAAAAACTTTAGAGTTTATATTAAGAAAGTGAGTTTATATTAACAGATAAGGTTGTGTGCTATGTTAGCCCTATTCTTATATTTTTAGTTTATTTCTCGTTTTTTAAACGCAGTCTGTATTCAAAAGCTTATTTTGATCTGTATTTTAATCGACTTAATTTTTTGATATTAAATTGGAATATACTGTATATACCTTAACTTGAGAGGAACTATTCTTGTGATAGTATTCAAAAATAAAATTCATACCTCCAGAAAAAAGTTTAGATTTTTCTCGTAGTAGATATGTATAATACAGTTGCGACCATTTGTAAGAAAATTTGTTACAGTGAGTAACTCTACTCTACTACTACGTAATAGTAATAATATTAACTAATGATTATGTATTCTAAAATATTTATAATATTAGCCCTATTCTAAGTATACTCTCCACTCAACTATGAAAATCTTTTATTTATATGCCTTTATAAAAATTTAATCCCAAGTTGGCTAACATCTGCGACACTTGAGCGCGTCTAATAATGGCCCAAACAAGAAGAGGGATCCGATTCATGAAACATGAATGTATCAACATAATATATTATGTGGACTGCTCTGGGGAATACTCTGTGTTTGAGAGATTTCAACTTTAGGTATGGGTCCTAAAGTTTAAGTCAAATGACCTTTAATTTGGCTTTAATTCGTGCGTAGCATCTGCAGTGTTGCTGACCTAGCATATTTTGAAATTTGTAATGGCAATTTGCTAGAAATTTCATGTGAAACACCCATTGGCGCGCTTTTTTAGTAAAATTGTCTCGGATGCCGCGTTTATGACGTTGTCCTGCCGTGATACGATAGATAGAAATATGTATGTATGGGCGCGCGTGTGATATATTTCTTTGTTTTATACTATCTTTAGTAATATATTTTTATTTATTAAGATTTCTGCACACCTGGATTTTTTTTCCGCATCTTTCTTGATGTAGAAATTGGTCAAAAAATGTGAAGATGAGTAAAATACTCCGGCTTCTTTGAATGGCAATTGTTGTTAGCCGGTTCAGTTATAGACTATTATTAACATTATTTAATACTTAATAGTCATATTACAAAAAGTTGTCGTCCTCATTGTGGAGTTATATTTTATAAAAACTCATTAAAATAACACTTGAAAGTTATAATCGTCGAACGGCCGTGGGCCTAACCAACTTTAGATTAAACTTGTCACCCCTGCACCCCTAGTCGAGGGTTACTTGGGAAGTTTGGAAAAAATGAGACGGTACAGGATCCTAATTTAAAATTACGTCCTCACAAAATATTTACGGGAAAGTTTTCAAGTCTGTGACTTGATTAGGGGAATATTAATATATAGGTTTTTTCACAGGATGACAGTTCGATATTTTAAGAAAACGGAATTTTATGGGTTTCCTTTTATAATATTTTTATTTGAATGAAGAATTTCTATTTTTTTAGAGTTTCGCAATATAATAGGAATAAATGGTGGGTTGAAAACGAAGTAAAGACAACATTCCTAATGGAATAAACATTATACAAGGTTGATAAAAGCGAGAGGCATTAAATTAAACCACGTATACTATGTACCATTTTCAGGCTACACACCTAAACTTAGACCAATAGAATCAATAGTTTAGTCACAGGATATTTTTAAAGTTTTAAAGCCGCTCCGGTTTGTTCGACCCGGTGAGACGCAACGTGCTGTGCGACGTTGCCTTTTAGATTCGAAGGACATTTTACAAAGGTTTACAAAGAGTTTTTACGTTTTACTTTGACTATTCACGTATTTAAGTTCTTTGAAAAAATTTTTTTTTATTGCTCTCAAACAATTTTTTTATAGTTTCGGATTAACCGTAAGCATGTGTAGTATATGTAGTTTAATTTTATGCCCCTCGCTTTTATCAACCTTGTATATCATGCCTTTATGATTAATGCCAATCTGTTTTTAATATAGATACAGATTAATATAGACGTGCCAATATGTCCGATCATCAGCCGCGCTCTTCTGATTTGGACCGAGCTGGACTGGACGACCGTCATACCATAAATTGAAACCCGCAGAACCAAACTGCTTTTTTTTTTCCTTTTACGCCGGGAAATGCTCTGAGGCATCCCGCCGGCAGGCAGTGGGTCTACTGAGCTCCACCGCCACGACAAGGCCTGAACCATGGTGGGGAGAACCAAACTGCTATCTTCTCGAAAGAAATCTCTAATGTAGGACCCAATGTCCCATTAGACAGTTCTTCAGTGTCGCCCTCGCTGAACAGCAATTTAATAAAATTAAGTTGATAATGTACACCTTTATTAATAAATCAATCGATATTCTTCCTCGTCTTCTCGTTGCAATCAAAGCTTCTCTGTTCTTTTAATAGCTTTTTGCTTAAAGGAGCGCTTGAGTCTATTTTAATTAAAATTCTTTGACATTTACTTTAAAAGACAAGCGTGTTTTGTCTTAATGAGTTTTCTTTCTCAATATCATCTTAATCCTCAAGATTTGTTTACACCATGCTGCTTTTATCAGATAATAAGATATTTTAAAAATATTTATTATTTAGCTTGTTATGAGTTTCGGAAAAGTTGTTTGAGGAGTATGATAACGACATCGCATCAATATTTGACACTTGTCAAATATTTAACGCGATGTCGCTAATTTTCGGAGCTACTTGTGCGATTAAAAAAATATATTTTTATATTTGATGGTTTGATTATTAAGGACGGTTATAGACTATTTAATTTGGTGGAATCTTGTACAACGTATCAAATATTTTTTAGTAAAATGTGATTGAAGTTATAATGTAACTATTTTGATATGTTCAACAAAGTTTTAACGTCTGAAGAACTATTCAGGGAAGTCAGCGAAACTTGAATTTATCTCGGAGAAGCGAGGATTTTCACCATCAAACAGCCTGAGAGTAATGGGATGGTTTATGTTGGACTTCGTTACTACTTCACCAAGAATTGCCGAGACTAAGGGGTCAAGAAATATGTGAGTGATAATCTTCTTGATTAAACTTAGAAGGAAACCGAAGGGAAGATAGGAGTTGGGGTAGCCTTATTTAGGAATATAAAAAAAGTAAGGCGATTTTTTTATTAATAAATAACCAAAGGTACACCTTAGGTCTACCTGACGAGGTATAAAGCCTATGTGGAATAGACGGATTCGGACTTATGGTCTATCGGTACTAATATAAGAAAAAGCAACATTTGTTGTTAATTTACATTTTTTTACTTTAATTGCTAAAACTAACATGGTATCTCTAATAAAAAAGATCCCAAAGCTATTTACAATATTTTTCCGACTCAAGTACTTGAAATGGAGGTTCCATTCCCAAAGCGAGATTAAAACTACATTCCGCCTACTTAGTGCTTCGAAGGTAATTACACGAAAAGACATTATTAAAAATAAGATACAGCAACAGGTAAGAAAAAAGCTATTAGGTTTAATGTCAAGTTCTTGACGCTGAGATGTAAATGGGGTATTAAACCTTTTTCTTAATTAAAACCTTTCTTCCGATTCTAGTTATTATGTTAACGATGTCGCCAAGATTAAAATGAAATTTAAGTATCTGACTGAGTCCGAGCAATCTCGAAAATGTTGCCAAGACTGCCTAATTTGCATAATGTCAAGATATATTCTATTATTTGCAAAGTATCTATTTACTTACTTGGTCAATAGTGTAAATAATATTGCTTTCTTAGGACCTAAGTCAAAATAAATAGATATGTTTTTCTGGAATTCATGATACCATTCTCAAAACATTATGTACGAGTAAGAAGTAGTACCATGCTGCTCTGCAGCCGAATTGGTCCGGCACGACCGGGGTGGTACCTCTCGCTCACATAACACCGGCGTCAAGTGACAGCTAAGTTGTCGCGTTTCGTGCGGTTTGTGAGTTTCCAGTGGCCCATTGGAGGGGGGGGGGGCATAGGGAAAAGGAGGACAACGCATCTGCATAACTTTTGGTTGTGCAGATGTCTGTGGGCATCGGTAGTCACCATAAGGTTTCAACTGCTTGGTTGCCTCCATAACACATTTAAAAAAAACGTTTGTTATTAGTATTTCTTTCATGTTACTTAAATTTTAAAGGTATCAAAAGTAATACTTATTCGAAGCTTTAATTACGTGTAATTTAGATGGCAAGTTCATCTAAATATTTTATAATTCGAAATATCTTATAATAATAATTAAACGATTGTACGCTTAAAATAAATTTTCTGTGAATTCGCAGCCACCTTTTTTAATAATACTACCACTCCCTAACACCCACATGTACTACATTCGACAATGGGACCCCAATACAATTCCGGACCCCTATCAAAGTAGTCATCTTGTTTTTGATCCCCACTACTGATACGATGCTATTTTCTATTAATGACTTATTTCCCTTTCCTAAGCTTTTCCTATAGACAAGCAAATATAGTGCTTACCTCAGCGTAACAATGGTAGTTTTTGTAAAGGTCTTTTCGGTAGCAACAAATTTTTTTTAATGTCTTCATTTTTTGTCATTTTTATGTATATCAATTAAATTAACTGTTATTGTATACGGTTGACGTCACCTTAATTTTTTTGGACTTTCGAATGAAATGTAAAATTTTGAACTATAATCTATACGAATAAAATAAACTATAAGTAAGACTTTGTTTTATTTTGTGTTTGATAGTGCACATTATGAGGAAGGTTTACTTCATCATTATCATCATCAGCCTCTATCCGTCCACTGGTGCCAAGGTGGTCGATCTCCTGCCACTCGCATTCAACACGGACCGGCCATCACACGGAGATCGTCTTCCCACCTGGTTAATGGCCGACCAACACTTCAGGTTTACTTAATTTATAGGAAAGCTTTATATTATTTGGAAGTGCGTCCTTCTGCGGGAAAGAATTAGTTTATCTATGAAACTGAGGGAGAAGAGGGAACATATTCTAATTTATCAATTTAGATACCGACATTATAAAAAGTGCCGTATCACTGCATTAAATATTCTTAAACACGCAAGTCTAAGTTAAGGGCCCCTTATCCCAAATTGTTGTTTCTAGATCGAGGTGTTTTCATAGAAGTCGTCATTTTAAAATAATACTAAAAAATAGGGTATATATACATCTTTGATCTAGGGATTTTTTTGGATAAAAATACAATATTTAACATTTTACATGATCAAAAAAAATCTAAAGTAACGTCGATTTTAAAAGCAAATTGAGTAGTATGAGACTTCGGGTAACTCAATTTTAATGAAACTTTTACGTTTAAATTGCTAAACGGGGATGACGAGGAAATGATTGGATAGATCTTTATTATGTCACTTCAAAAAATTTTGAAAAATAAAAAACGATAAAAATGGCTCTCGCGCATCGCACCACGTCGCGCCAGTACCCAGCCGGGCGTCATCGAAGTAGGACCTGTGCCGCTTTTGCTCGTGACTACGTTGTTACCGCGCATTTTATATTATTACGTCTAAATAAATAAGACGACACAGTGTAAATAATATAGCTACTTAATACTTACTAACAATTGTTGTTCTTAGTTTGCAATACAAAACCTTTAATTAGTGTAAATAAATAGATACTTGAGTTTGTGTATTACCTAGTTATTTAATTGAAATGGCGAATAAAAAAAGTAAAATAAGGAAAAAGAATCTTAATACAGTTTTATCACAAACTAGCTGTTGTTTTCTAATGTTTACGCGAATTTCACTCATTATAATAAAACAATTTTTTACGGATTTTATCGCGGTTTATTAAGATTTTTACAAGCCCGACGTTTCGGATACTTTACAGCAACCATGGTCACGGGAGGACTGAGGTGTCATACGTCCTATCATTACAAAGTTATTCGAAACTACCCTATGATACATCAATATTTTGGTCAGTCCTATCTACGCAGAAAGTGCTAACTGTATCTTTAATCTGTGACATATTATGCTTGGATTTTGATTTGATAATTTTAATAATGGGATCCCAAGCAGGTGGTAGAAGCCAGCCATCTTCTCTATTGAAATTAGGATGTTTTTTAATTTCAATAGCCTCACGGATCATCCTTGGTTGGAATCTGTGTTCTTTTGCGAGGACTTGTGGTTTATCAAATCTGATATAATGGCGAGCTTTGTCAAGACTATGTTCACAGATGGCAGACTTAGTGTAGCGACGGTGTTTTAAATCAGCTATATGTTCTTTCACGCGAGTTTTAATAGATCTTTTAGTTTGGCCTATATAGGAGAGACCACAGTCACAATCAAGCTTGTATACTCCTGCATCTTGTAAGGGTATATGACACTTGACAGATGGTAAGAATTGACTTATCTTTTTTGGCGGCTTGAAATAAGTTTTTATAGAAGCTCGCTTTAGGATGAAGCCAATCTTGTCAGTGACGCCTTTAATAAACGGGAGAACTGCAGGTACTCGCTCGACGGTGGTTGGTTTCACACGTTCACTGTGATGGAGACGCGGTACCCGAAGCTTGTTGTCACGCAGTACTTGCTTGACATGTTGAAGTTCGGTCTCCAGGTGTTGCTCATCACAGATCCCTTGTGCTCTCTGAAACAAAGATTTACCCACGGTAGCTAACTGTGTTGGATGGTGGTGAGATTCGCCGTTTAGGTACTTATCCGTATGGGTATGCTTCCTATACACTGTGTGGCTTAAGGTATTGTTGGGATTACGGATAACTAATACATCTAAGAAGGCTAGAGAATTATTTTCTTCTAATTCCATTGTGAATTGAATTTTGGAATTAATGGAATTAAGATGGTCTAAGAATATGGTTACTTTATCAGATGGTAATATTGTGAAAGTATCATCTACGTACCGCTTGTAGAACCTGGGTGTTATGGGCGAAGTTTGCAGAGCAGTCTCCTCGAAGTCCTCCATAAATATGTCGGCAACAACAGGGGATACTGGTGAGCCCATGGCCACTCCATCTACTTGCTTGTAGAAATAATTATTCCACAACATATAGCCAGATGTAAGGCAATGTTCCAAAAGGTCAGCATATTCCATTGGCATGTCATTTTCTCTTAGCTTTCTTCTTACTATTGTTATGCAATCTTCCACAGGTAGGCAGGTAAAAAGAGATTGCACATCAAAACTAACCATTGTTTCATTGTCGCTGAGACGTAGGTGTTTGATCTCATTAACAAAGTGGTAAGAATCCCGTGTATGTGCTCTAGTTTGTCCACGCAGTGGTGACAGTACTTGGGCCACATGTTTAGCCAATCTATAAGTTGGTGAGTCGATCTGGCTTACAATTGGACGTAATGGAGCATTAGCCTTGTGTATTTTCGGCAACCCATACAGCTTGGGTGGTTTGGGACATGAAGGAATTAGATATTTGACGTCCAGATTCAATGTTTCGGAGTATTTTGCTATTATATTACTAGTAGTTTTCAAAACCTTGTTAGTTGGATCGGTTTTGACGTTTTTATAAGTACTTTCATCCGATAATAGGTGTAAAATTTTATCATTATAATCTGACGTATCCATAACTACCGTAGCATTGCCTTTATCCGCACGAAGGATTGTTAGTTCTCGTCTGTTACGTAGGTTTAATAACGCCTTATATTGTTCGCGAGGAAGATTTAGTTTGGGCACAGAACTTCGTCGCAAGGCTGACGATATATCTTGTCTGATGGCCTCCGAATCTTCCTTCTTTATATTATTTTTTGACAGACAATCTTCTACATTACAAATTATTTCCTCGAACGGGATTTTACTAGGAGTCACGGCAAAATTTAATCCTTTTTCTAAAACCTTTATTGTGTTATTGTCCAAATGACAGTTTGACAGATTGACAACTGCGCGTGAGTTGTCATTGTCTGTGGTCTTCGTTTCGTTATTTTTGACATTTGATTTGCTGTTTAATTTTTCGAATTTTAAAATTTGTTGTTTTTTGCATTTATTGTATTGTGATATTTCGCGCTTATTTAATGTTTTTATGCAATTAACATAATCAAAAGCAATCATAACTGTCTTTAATGCGGCGGTCGAATACTCAATTTCTTTTTCAAGAGCGGCTAGATCGGAACGATTTTGATGTATCATTGTCCGTAATAACTTTTTACTCGCCTGGTTTAAGATTCTTGCGCTCCCTCGGATGTCGTTTTTTGGTGAAATTTTGACACACGTAGGGATGAGATCTTGGTCTCTGCATCTCTTCAAGAAATTTAAAGATGTTGTAAATCTTGCGCGCTTTGTCATAAGATCTTCCAGGCGGCGAATTTTATTTGCGGTTTCCAGTCCGTACTGGTTCACATATTGTTTTCTAATGTTTACGCGAATTTCACTCATTATAATAAAACAATTTTTTACGGATTTTATCGCGGTTTATTAAGATTTTTACAAGCCCGACGTTTCGGATACTTTACAGCAACCATGGTCACGGGAGGACTGAGGTGTCATACGTCCTATCATTACAAAGTTATTCGAAACTACCCTATGATACATCAATATTTTGGTCAGTCCTATCTACGCAGAAAGTGCTAACTGTATCTTTAATCTGTGACATATTATGCTTGGATTTTGATTTGATAATTTTAATAATGGGATCCCAAGCAGGTGGTAGAAGCCAGCCATCTTCTCTATTGAAATTAGGATGTTTTTTAATTTCAATAGCCTCAC
Source organism: Helleia helle (assembly GCA_963853865.1). NCBI lineage: Eukaryota > Metazoa > Arthropoda > Insecta > Lepidoptera > Lycaenidae > Helleia > Helleia helle. The sequence goes on from OY971434.1 coordinate 9,956,314, forward strand.
GGATCATCCTTGGTTGGAATCTGTGTTCTTTTGCGAGGACTTGTGTTAACTAGCTGTTGCCCGCAGCTTCGCCCGCGCCTACTTAGATATACAACCATATACGCATTGATGATAATTATTAATCTATGGACGGGCGTAGGACTTTATTTTATAATATGTAGTGATTAATACCGTATTTTTGTGAATAGCTTTTACATTACCGCTTTATAATTGGCAATTTTTTAAAGTATTAAAATGGATGTAGGTAGTATTATATTTAACTAATGTAGACATATTATGCTATCGCGGACTTTTCAGTATGCATATTTAGGATACACAATTCTACCATACATTGATACAATAATAATTAATTCGGAACCGGGCCCGGCTAAGGTGTATAATAATGTACATTATTTTGATCTATCTGTTAGGGTTCATCCAGCGTTTGCAATGTAAGTGCAAAAAATGTGCTTATTTATGACATCACATCAGAAACTTCTAAAATTATGAGTGTTTATCTACTATATTATGCATGTACCTATTACCTTCCTCTTGAATCATTCTATCTATTAAAAAAACCGCATCAAAATCCGTTGTGTAGTTTTAAAGATGTAAGCATACATAAAGTCAGACGCGGGAAGCGACTTTGCTTTATAGTTTATACTATGTAGTGATGTCTTCTTCCAGAAATTGTTAACACTTGAAGAATTAAAATTGTCCGACAAAAAAAAAAAAATGAGGAACCTTCATCACAAAATATTTCTGATTTGCAATCATTTCCTAGCCCCCTACCCACAGGGCAGTGTCGTGAGGACTATGGCCTTGACCTTCTTCTCAGAGGAGACCCGTGTCTAACATTAATCGATGATGTATGGGTCGATGAAAATGAACCTGGACCTAGCATACGACAACTAAATTTTGTTGAATTTTAAAACAATTAATATAGTATAAAAGAATATGTTTGTCTACAATTTTTTAATCTCCTACAAACATTCTTAGAATGATTGATTTTTTTTATAGCTTAGGCCTTAGGGGGACAAACGAGCCTTAGATGACTACCGACTCCCATAATAATAATAATATCTAAGGACGCTTTTTGCACCACGTCAATCTGGTCCCGTGGTAAGTTCTCGAAGAACTTGTGTTACGAGTACCAGACAATGGAAATATATTTAATATTTTATACTATACACATATTTAAGGTTTTTTATTTATAATACACATATTTAATACACATCCATGAACTAGGAACTTTTTGTTCCCTGGCGGAATTCGAACCCGCAACCTCCGGCTTGAACGCTAACGCGCTAACCATTGAGCCACAGAGGTCGTCCTCGTAAACATTCACACAAGAGATAATGCAGATGCATTACCCTCCTTTACCCCATCCCCTGCAATGGGACACCGGAAACTCATAAACCGCAAGAAAAGCGACAGCATAGGTGTCACTTGACGCCATTATCATGTGAACGAGAGGTACCCCTACGGTCGTGCCGGCCCAATTCGGCTGTAAGCAGCATGGCACTACCTTTTAGACCTATGTAGCTAATTCATCCTTCCTAATCCTTACTAATATTATAAATGTGAAAGCATGGATGTTTGTTACGCTTTCACGCGAAAACTACTTAACCGATCATCATGAAACTTTGTACACATATTCTTGGAGGTATTAGAAGTAACATAGGATACTTTTTATAAAAAAAAACTAAAGAGAGGTGTCAATGGACACCCGGATGGATCGAAGTTCCTTTCGATTAATTAGTGAAGAAATAAAACTATCTTATCCTGCGCAGACGAAGTCGCTGGCACCGGCTAGTATTTCTATAAAACCAAAACTAGATAACTATAACAACAACAAGATTTTGTTATGCATAATTATTAATTATCACATCTAAGAATAATTCGAACATAGTCAATCTACTGCATATTCGTATACTATGGCGTGCTTGCCGGCCGTGGTAGGTCACCGGAGTTCATATAAAGACATCTCCCGCGCAACGCAAGTGCAAACCGATTCGGTGCGTTAAATACCTATAGTTTTGGGAGAAGGGGCCCTTAATGAAATTGGTAATAAGGTTTCCTACATCGTTATCATCATCATCAACTGCCTTTTTCAATGTACGACGACCGATCCCTTACTAGTTGCATCCAACACGGACCAGCTACTGCACGGAGATCGTCTTCCCACCTGGTTATTGGCCGACCAACACTTCGTCTACCTAAACGCGGCCTCCACTCTTGAACCTTATAGGCTCATCGGCCATCCGTTCTCCTGAATTTGTGACCAGCGTACTGCCACTTCAACGAGCTTATCCTTTGCGTGATATCGGTTACCTTAGTTCTCCGACGGATGTCTTCGTTCCGAATCCTATCTGTCAGAGAAATACCCAGCATAGCGCGCTCCATAGCACGTTGAGCTACAGCAAATTTATGGGCTAAGTGTAAATTTAGAGGCCACGTTTCAGTCCTGTAGGTCACGACGGGGAGAACATGGGGAGAACGCATTGGTTGCAAAATAAGCGCATATTATGCAGGTGCGAGTCCTGTTTAATATCTGCATATTTGTATAATATTAGGGTTATCTATATGTATGTATGTAATTGTATAAATATTACACTTAAATAAGGTATATTTGGTTATTCATTTGGCGTGATTTTTTTCAAAGTATTTTTTTTTACTATTTTAAATTTGTAGATATTTTGAAGCTTCTAGTTGCAAATTGTTGAGAATTCCTGCATTTTTCTGCTTTCGCTCTTATCGCGTACAATCAGGATTGCCCCCTACGACGTGATTGTTGATGGATAGCTCGATGAAACGTAATCAAATAGGGAATTCGTATTGGTTATTGATTGCTTGCTACCCTTAGATATTTCAATTGTCAAAGATCCTTATCACCCCTCTGGAATAATGTGGAATTAAATTTCGTATTTGTAAAGGTGGTCAAAAATGTAGTGGAAAGCTATTTAATTATTATAGTATTATCGACGACAGACAATCTTTAATATTCAGTTAAATGTGGACTTTTGAAAGTGCCTCTTATGCTTGTTAGAACTATAACGTTTGTTATAATGAAACACTTTTTTATGGATTTTATCGCGGTTTATTAAGATTTTTACAAGCCCGACGTTTCGGATACTTTACAGCAACCATGGTCACGGGAGGACTGAGGTGTCATACGTCCTAATTTTACAAAGTTATTCGAAACTACCCTATGATACATCAATATTTTGGTTAGTCCTATCTACCGGTATTAACACCGTCGCTACACTAAGTCTGCCATCTGTGAACATAGTCTTGACAAAGCTCGCCATTATATCAGATTTGATAAACCACAAGTCCTCGCAAAAGAACCCCGATTCCAACCAAGGATGATCCGTGAGGCTATTGAAATTAAAAAACATCCTAATTTCAATAGAGAAGAAGGCTGGCTCTTACCACCTGCTTGGGATCCCATTATTAATATTATCAAATCAAAATCCAAGCATAATATGTCACAGATTAAAGATACAGTTAGCACTTTCTGCGTAGATAGGACTAACCAAAATATTGATGTATCATAGGGTAGTTACGAATAACTTTGTAAAATTAGGACGTATGACACCTCAGTCCTCCCGTGACCATGGTTGCTGTAAAGTATCCGAAACGTCGGGCTTGTAAAAATCTTAATAAACCGCGATAAAATCCGTAAAAAAGTGTTTCATTATAATGAGTGAAATTCGCGTAAACATTAGAAAACAATATATAACGTTTGTTGATTGTGGAAGGAGGGTAAATATTTTTTTTATGTCATCAGGAGGCAACGGAGCAGACGAAGCCTTATGGTTGACTACCGATGCCCATACACATCCGCACAACCAAAAGTTATGCAGATAAGTTGCCCTCCTTTTCCCTATCCGCCCCCCCAATGGGCCACTGGACGAAACGCGACAACTTAGCTGTCACTTGACGCCGGTGTTATGTGAGCGAGAGTTCCCACCCCGGTCGTGCCAGACCAATTCGGATGCAGAGCAGCATGGCACTACTTCTTACTTGTACCTCTCGCTCACATAACACCGGCGTCAAGTGACAACTATATCACTTGACGCCGGGGTTATGTGAGTGAGAGGTCGTGCCGGCCTAATTCGTCTGCAAAGCAGCATGGCACTACCTCTTACAAAAATTAATACAACAAATATCTTCAATCATCAGCCTCTATCCATCCACTGTCATAGCTAATGCCTTAAGGCACTAAGATCGGATTAGAGTCCTTGTATTTGCTAACATTCGGCCTTATAAACGGTAGCGAAATTTTATGGAGAGGCGTCGTAACCTTACTGCTTAGTACTTCAATTGCTGCTGCTTGCTCGACATGTGACCGAATAGAGATAAGTGTTAAGAGATAGGTGTTATTAAGGAAAAAAGTACCAAATTTGAGGATGGATGAAATAACAAAATGTTATTAGAATCACAACTTATTTGTAAAAATAACCAAAAAAAAAAGGTAAAAATACCCTTCTTACTATATCTCATGTTATTATTAGCAAAACATGAAACTAGGTGTAATTCTAATACAAATTTTAACGTAAAACAATATCTTGTACAAACGGCCAAGTGTGCGTCGTATCGGGTATCATAGTCGTAGTTCCGTGCTGGTTAGAGTATCATAACCCAAGCGGTATATTGCCTTTGATATTCATGACTGCTACTATGACTATTATAAAGACATTTGAGGTGCTTTATTGGTGGTTAGCGGTTACTATAATAGGGCTATATTTTGGGTTTATGGTGAAGGTGTATATTCATTATATATATTAATACTAGAAGATCTTACTCTATTGTCTGAGTTGAACAAGAAAGTGTCTATTTTGGTATTGAGTATAGTTTTATATGTAGGTTCTAGTACGGATGTAGCATTAAGAATGGCTTAGTAGTGAAGGTTCAACAAGGACTAAAGACTAACTACGCTACGCGTTAGACACGAGACAAAATTGTAGCTAGTACGTCTTCGTCCGGACTCCGGTAGTGGTAGGTAGTACAATAGTATAGGTTGTTCCGAAAATTGATAGCATATATTGATTATTTTGATTAATTGATACAACTTTTCGCGGGAAGCTTTTCGTGCTATGCTTTTCTATGATTATATTCTAAGGGTGGGTTGCACCATCTTACTTTAAAAATAACTGATCCGTCAAAATACCGGTTAGTGTAAAAATGCGTTGCACCATTTGACTATGGTCAAAATAAGTCATAATTTAACACTAACTTTAACCGCTCACAATCGGCCGGTTAAAGTTATTGTTAACGTCAGATGTCAAATTTAAGTTTTTTATTCTTTTATTATATAACAAATAAAAATACAAAATAGTTTTTATTGTATTAAAATTTAAATATTTGTTAAATATCAAGTAAATTATATATTGTTAATAGAATTGTTTTTATTTTGACTTAAACATTATTAATGATAATATAATATTACTGATAGTAAAATATATATTATTCGTCTCGGCGGTCATTAAAGGAGGCCTATGTTCACCAGTGGATGGACAAAGACTTATGATTATGATGATATATTATTAGAAATAGAAATTATTTATTAAGTTCATAATTTAAATATAAGATAATTTTATTATTTTAACATTTTGAAAATATAGGCATATTTTTTTTTCCTGAGTAATAAATAACACGCAGTTACCATAGTTATATTTGGTTGGAATATTTGCAAAATATGTTTCATTATTTACTCAATCTCGGAAATTTCAGAATAACTATGACATAATATAATTTGAAGGCGGCGCCCAGTAAGTTTACGTATGTATTACCATATCTTAAAATATTTCCCTTGAGGAATTAGGATCAAATTAGGCCTCATTAGACATGCAACCCTGGTAACTTTAACAATCAGATTTTTTATGCCGGTGCAACCCAATTGTCTAAAACGTAAAAGTCAACGTTATTGTTAGTGTCAAATTTAACTTTGACTATTACTTTAACCAACAATATCGTGCAACCGGACCTAACTACTTTTCATTTCACTAACTATTTTTGGAACAGCCCATGTAGGTGGTTGCTAGTGTTTTGGTGTTTATAATATTAACATGCAACATATAGGACAAATAATAATAATGATAAAGTATTCGTTGTACCTTTCATTACAATTTATGTACTGAACAAACGAAAATCCTCCCACGTCAGTGGCAGAGCCATTCACATCATGGTTCATTTGATATCATACAAAAATTTATTATGCCAACTCCTACGAAATTGTTAAACCCCCCATTTGACATTGATGAAACCATTTCACCGTGGATTATGGGGCTGTTTATGGTCTCGGAGGGTCCCACTAACGAAAAAGACTCTTAAGTGAGGGGGAGGTGATTACAAGTAAAGAAGTCGCCCTCCCGTCCAAAAGTATGATTTATCGCTTCATGTAATGTAATTGAACTAATACTTTTAAATAAACTTTCGTTATAAATTGGGGCCGGGAAACAAATGAACGTCTATTTCACCTACATATTATGTTATTATAATCAGAACACATGTCAAAAAGAATGCTTACTTCGTGGTGATGATTAAGATGGACTATGAGGGAAGTGATGGGAATAGGCGAAAACAATAAAGGATTGAATTAATATTCTTAGGGTTTATTCAGTTCAGTCACACAGAACAACATTTGACATAAGAGCAGAGTATAAACCTACCGAATAGTAGTTACTATAATCACCGCAAAGACAGTAGCGCCATCTTGTGAGCTATTTAGGCAACTTTGACAATTTACATTGTTTGGTTTATACTAGTTCTAACAGAAAGCTTTCGCCTTCCTTTTATTTACAGAATCATTAAATAAAATCGGTATTATCTATAAAAATCACAACTCACATTCTAAATGCGTTAGTAACATTTTTAACGTCACTTGATTAGAAAATAAAAATATTATAAACTCTTTTAGGTACAAAAAATGTTGCAACAACAGAAAAAACAAAAGAATTCATAAAAAGCATTCTTATGAATTCTTTTGTTATATGAAAAATGATCAAAAAAAATATTGAAAATAATGAAAAGATAAAATCATACTCAAGATGTTGGAAATATAATGGCATAATCTAGTATCCACTTTAGAAAAAACTGGAAGACTTCCTATTATTAGGCCAGGGCCAGCAGTGACAGTGAGTGGACTGGCGATGTTTTATTTAGCATATACATCGAGCATATAACCGGAATAGAGCGGTAACGTTATATGTTTTGTATGAAAACAAATTCCGCCAAATTTGTGCTGCGACGTGCGCCGGCTCTGCTCTCTGATTGGTCGACTGATGACGATTGATGATAGGATGTACATGCAGATCACTGGTTGGTTGAATTGGTATTGCGTCACTGACAAATCACTGACCAGTTTCGGAATTTTATGGCTCACATTACTACTCTATCCGGTAACCGGTTATATATGCTCGATGAGCATAATAATATATTCTGTATAGTGTAAAACATTTAAATTTATCAAGAAGTTTTTATGAGGTGAAGTGTTTATTTATGTTATAGTTTACAAACGATTTTTTATTTATTAAACGTTACTATACTAATAAAACGGAACACACAATAGTTTAAGAATAGTATTAACAAATTGTGAATGTCAAAAACGATAAAACTTATTTACGATGGTCTACAATGTGAACATTATAATGTGCAATATATGGTCAAATTTATGGATGGGTGTGATCATAAAACTAAACGGGGCTATGTAAATAAACTGACATAAAAATATTTATATCGATTATGGTAATGCGTTTTATTGTTTTTTATATGTGACTATTATCTTAGTATGAGTTATAATTCCGTTTTGGGGTGAGAGTGGGATGGATGCTTATGGAATATTCTAGCACGTTGATTGTGATGGTCTAATGGATCGAACAATTTTGTGCTACATACTTTATTAGATAATAGTGTTTGATCATTACTGCCTCGATGAGCAAGCTAGATAGATATGGCAGTGAGAGGTTCAGATTTAGAAAATTGAAGAAATAGACGTGTATAGCCACCATAACCGAACTTTGGGTACCATAAATATATTTCTTCATCTTCTTAGTTTATTATCTTCATCATCAACCTTTTTCCATCCACTGCTGAACATAGGCCTCCTTCAATGACCGATCCCTTGCCACTCGCTTATTATGTTGTTTTATCAAAATTTGATCTTTAGTTTAGTTGTTGCCTAGTAAAGATTCAATTTGTTTAATGGGTCAAAGGCAAAAAGTGATCTTTTTTTTTAAATGTTATGTTAGTTGTAGGCAAAATGGCAAACGTGCCACCTGATGGTAAGTGGTCGACGTCGCCCATGAACATAAACTAATTTACCTGGAACGAGCCCAGGTAACTCATTTATGTGTTGCCTATCCTGAGACATAAGATGTTAAGTCTCGGTGCCAGTAATTTCACTGCCTGTCTTGCCCTTCTCTCCGAAACACAGCAAAGCTGTTTCACGGGAGAAACAAGCAAGATGGTGGTACCCATGCAGCCGGGTGCGCGGCACAGCGCTTCCCTCCCACCGGTAAATCTGTCTTAACAATCTGTCGTTTTTCGTCCCACCGTTCCTAAGAGATAAATTTCTAAACCATGTTTAAGGCCCCAAATATATCAACATATCATCATTATCATCCTCTCTCCATCCACTGCTGGACATAGAAAAGCCTTATAAGTAATTAATGAAATATAAATCCAAGTTTAAAACTTATACACCCAATACACCAAGTAGACTTTTCACTAGAGTTGTTAATCCTAGTTTATCTGGCTGCTCCGTCGCCGCAAAACATTGAATAAACATTCCAGAATTTACCACTTGTTCTACAACTCAAATATAAGTTCTCTTGCAGTGTTTAAGAAAACTTAGGATCGGGTTTGTCTTGAATACGACAAATAAAACTTGACTCGGCGTCGTATTCAGGGTCGAATTTGGCACAAAACTGTCGTTAAATGTTACGACCACTTTTGAACGCGCTTTATAAAACTATTGTCAACCATATGGTAATGGTATGTATAAAGAAATATCTTTATACATCCGGGAGGTTAGATAAAAAGATGTGGTTACATGAAAGCTTGAAAGCTTTGAACTATATGTTATGTTTTAGTTGCATGTTCTAAACGTTATACAGATAGGCAAACGAGCAGTCGGAGCCTTATGGTGACTGCCGACGCCCATAGACATCCGTACAACGAAAAGTTATGCAGATGCGTTGCTCTCCTTTTCTCTATCCCCCAATGGGCCACCGGAAACTCACAAACGGCATGAAAAGCGACAGCATAATTGTCACTTGACGCCGGTGTTATGTGAGCGAGAGGTACCCACCGGTAGTGTCGGCCCAATTCGGCTGCAAAGCAGCATGGCACTACCTCTTACAAACTGACTAGTGAAATAGACTATTATATATACATTCATGTGTTTTAGCGATCTTAGAGCGATTTTATTAATGGTGATAATACTGTATGTACTAATTAACAAGTGTTCAGTACATGAACATATAATTTAAACATTATTTGTATTTCACTTTCTAAGGTGTAAACATTTTTTTGTTTTTGTATCTATTTGCTATTGCCATGTAATGGCAACACTTGTATTCGCTCTCTATAGAAGCCATTAAAAGGTGACGGAACGCTCTGAATGTTTTTTATTTACATTAATCAATATTAATAGTAAAACTTATTCCTGTTATGTTGCTATCAACATTAACAACAAGAAATAAAATAAACATTTTATTATGTTTAAGATGTATATGAATAAATAAATTTAATTTTATTATATTTTAATCAAATAAAATTTATTTTATTTTGTCACTTAAAATGAATTTATCTTTTAAAGAATTAAGGCTTGTCTCTAAGCTTGAAATTGTAAATTTCACTAATTTACGTTTAATACAAAATAATTTCGTAAAGTAAAAAACAACGTATCTCTTACTTTAAACGTACATTAAAGCTCTTAAGAGGCTTTCTGTAGTGTAGATCATAGATAATACAAAATAATAGAAGATATAACATAAAAACGGTATAAAAAGGCATATTAATTTATAGTAGGTACTACTCTGTTAGTTTGTTGTTTTACTTATAAAGAAGTCGTATACACTTTTTAATATAACATTATTGGAATAGGTAGGTGCTAAAGATATACAAGTTATACAAACCTAACTAACGGATACAGAACAAAGTTCAGACTCGTTAGTGTTAATTAGCAGATGTCAGTAAATTGACACTGTTATCATTGCGTGTGAAAGGATATGAATATATACAAAGTTCTGTTATGGCCACAAACCCTGGATTCATTGCTTTTTTATGTTATTTGGATAGACAAACTGGCAGATGTGCCACCTGATGGTAAGTGGTCCCGGCTACAGCATAATATTTTACCTGGAATTAGCACAGGCAACTCTGTTATTTATCCTGAGACATAAGATGTTAAGTCTCGGTGCCTGTAATTATGTTGCCTGTCTTGCCCTTCTCTCAGAAATACAGCAAAGCTGTTTTTCGGGAGAAACAAGCAAGATGGTGGCACCAATGGTAACAATGATATAATTGAAAACAGAAATTATAATATTAATAATTTTAAATATAGTTACTAACCATCTCGCCTTTATTTTACCCCTTCTACTTGTTAACATATGTCCTTTTGCATACACAATTTATGGATGATCCCGTATATTGAAAATTTCATCATAAAACCAAAGGCACTTATGTAGTTAAGTATATGCAATGAATCCGCAAGGGTTATTGTGAAATGCAACATCCATAACCGTGGCACATAAAACCGTAACAATTTATAATCTAGCTGCAGAATTTACTGGTCTTCATGACACCAGACGTCTGCTTCTAGGAATCGTAGTCACAATATTAAGTTATTATCAAGTCTGCAAGACGGCTATAACGGTTCGTTGAATTTTATTTTAATAGTTTTGTTAACTTTGTCGCAGTTTATTGAATTATTTACACCGACATTTGGAATACTTTACATAATCTGTGGTTAATTTCTTCACTCACATATCCCACTGTTGGGCACCGGTCGAGCAATCGATGGTCTCATGTTCAGGTACATTGAGAAATTTAGAAAAACTCATTTCATGGCACCACTCAGGATCGAACCCAGACCTCTCACTCAAGAGGCCGAGCCCATATCGTCGAAATTTGGACAGCAAACGCCAAAAGACTTAACAAATTGAAGTTTACTTCTTGAGATAAATTATAAAATCTTATATTTACTTCGATGAAGATCTACATAGACAGAAAACTTACACAAGTTTTCTTGTGGCTTGTGGATATTATAGATAACTTTAATATCCACAAGCCACACTTACAAGTCTGTTCAAGTTATTTAAAGCTCTTACCGAGAGTGTTAAACACATTGTATTCGCCTTTAATAAGTTTGACTAAGCGTTTGCAATTATTAGTTTTATAGTTCACAACTTTAAACGCTCACAACTTATTTATGTACACTAACATTTATTACTACACGACAAAGTATATTGACGCATTGAAAATAAGTTTGTATATAATTTAAGTTTTATTGGCGGACACTTAAATGGCTTAGGAAATTATTGACGATAAAACGACGTTGACACAAGCTGGCCATGACTATGTAAACTAAAGGCTAGGACTAGGCTAGGACTATATAAGACTCCCTTGGTTCACCAAGGGAGTCTTATATAGTCCTAGCCTTTAGTTTACCAAGGGAGTCTTATATAGTCCTAGCCTAGTTCTAGCCTTTAGTTTACATAGTCATGGCCAGCTTGTGTCAACGTCGTTTTATCGTCAATAATTTCCTAAGTTGTTCAGGCCTTGACGTGGCGGTGGGACTCAGTAGCCTAGGGTGAGCCCAGCACCTTGGGCGAAGCTAATTGAGCCGGGGGGGCTCTTTGTACCCCTTTTATAAGAAAAGGGGACAAAAGAGCAGGGGGAAAGGGGCGAGGATGGCAACCTCACCCCATTGTACTGTCCCGACGTTGGGAGAGGTTGTTCTTTGGTGCGGGGCAACCCCTCTGGAGGTGGCGTCGGTCCCTTGCGGGACTGACTAACCTTCGAGGTGCCCTGTTAGCTTAACAGATACGGAGATACGGGGCACCTCACCAAAGGCGGCACTGGTGGCACTCGCCGGGTTTTAGTGGGTAGAGCTGCGTCCACTTACCAGCTTTCGGGCGCCGCGAGTCCCACGTACCGCCTGGGGAGACCCACTCTCCAGGCGGGATGACTCAGAGCATTTCCCGGCGTTTAAGAAAAAAAAGGACTATATAGACTAAAGACTAGAGGCTAGGAAGAAGCGGGCAGCGGCCGTCTGGTCGACTGGTCAGGCTACTGGGCACTACGCATTGGTTCGAATCCCGCCAAATGCAGATATTTGTATGATGAATGAATATAGATGTCTGCACCGGGTTATGGGTGTGTATATAATATGTATTTATATAGATATCTTAAATTTATTTCCGTTCCTACTTCCTAGTACGCGTAACACAAGTTCTTGCGAACCTACCACGAGGCTAGGTTAACGTGGTGTGATTGTTGGATAGTATTATATTATTACTTAAAAGTTAAAATTTTCTAGAGGTAAGGATTGTGAGCTTAGATGTAGGGAGATTTTATAGATTTTAAAAAGATGTTGGCCGTCTCGTCACGCCCGGCACATGTAAAACATATTTTTCAACTCGAAGGCGCGCGAATAGACGTTTTAAATCAAAAATCTTTCACCTGTAGAATGTTACGTTATCGTTGACGGGCATAAGTTATAAAAATTGCCGGATTTCAAAGTTCAAACATGCTCGTTAGTGACACTTGACATACCACTACATCAGGCGGCTCCTAATACTAAGGCCATTAATATTTTTTCGAATGGGGTTATGCTTTTGGCATTTACGGCCTTTAAAGATACATTGATATAGTGAGTAGACGGCTCACCTGAGGCCATCCAGCATTTATACAAGAATTTCTAAAATTCTGCTGAATGATATAAAAAGAATTTTATTTCTAATTCACCATCGGTAATGAAAAGCTGAGTGTCAATTTGATCGTTGAACACATGTCAGCTTTGTTCTAAGGCATATTAGATATGAAAGGGTTAGATTGAACATTGGATTTATACAACACGACAGCTGCTTTTGCCAATTAACTGACTAGTAAAACGGTAACATAAGGGTTAGATTAACTGATTTAAGTTTAATACGGGCTGATGGGAGGGTCAAACGTCGCTCGTGAATATTTCAGCGGCAATTCCAAATGTAATCGATCATGTGTAATTGTTGGTATGTTTGTTAAATAATTAAATGAATTACTTTGTTATCTGTGAGATGTGGATATCGAGTGGCAGTAGCCTCAGGTGAACCCAGCACCTTGGGCGAAGTGGGGGATTCTCTTTGTACCCCTCTTATAAGAAGAGAGGATAAAAGAGCAAGGGGGAAAAGGGGCGAGCATGGGTACCTCACCCCACTGTGCCGACCACCTCTGTGTAGGTGGCGTCGGTCCCTTGGGGACTGAGTAGCCGTCGAGGTGCCCTGTTGCTCATTAGATCCGGGCCACCTCACCAAATGCGGCATTGGTGGCACTCGCCGGGTTTTATTGGGTAGAGCTGCGTACACCATACCATCTTTCGGGCGCAGCGAGTCCCACATATCCGCCTGGGGAGTCCCTCTCGCCCGCGGGATACATTAGAGAATTTCCAGGCGCAAAATAAGATGAGAGAGTAAGAGGTAGTGCCATGCTGTATTGCAACCGAACTGGGCCGGTATGACAGGGGTGGTTCCTATCGCTCACATAACTCTGGCGTCAAATGACAACTATGCTGTCGCGTTTCGTACGGTTTGTGAGTTTCCGGTGGCCCATTGGTGGGGAATAGGGAAAAGGAGGGCGGCGCATCTGCGTGGCCTTGGTTGTGCGGATGTGTATGGGCGTCGGCGCCGTGAAGCTCCGACTGCTCGTTTGCCCCCTGATGAAATAAAAAAAGGAAAGGAAAAAAGAAATACTTAGTGTCGAATGAAATAGGCTGGTGATGATACAAGTCAATTAATTTTATTACCTACGGTGATAAATAGTCGAAGTTGAATTTTTACTTCGTGTCTACTAATAACAAGTACTTACCTACACGATACAGATCGAGCTGAACGGTTATTGTCTGACACGACGACGACCTCGTATGTGATGATGCGGTATATAAATGTACAATAACACAATGGACTTCTCTGTGTCATGATACATTGTAAAGCTTAAAAGCAAAGGCTAAGAAATAGTTCTGAAATACTTTTACGGGATAAACTACACTGTACATCATCTTTAGCCTGTTAACGTCTTTTAGAGTGCCATCTCGAATACAGCCTATGTCTTATGGCATGTCTTTAGCATCAAACGCTCTGTTTAAATGTGAGTTGGATTAGAAAACTGGTAGAAGTTGATGGTAAGTGGTTAATTTGCTCGGATATGGACATACATGAGTCCACCAGTCCAGTCTAGACAACTTATTCATATGTTGCCTATACTAAGACGTAAGATGGTGCTAGTGATTACACAGCGTGTCCTGGTTTATGTCCGAAACACACCAAGCTGTTCTGAACAAATAAGCAGGATGGTGGTTAAATAAACGGGTGCGTGGCACAGCGCATCCCCCCCACCGGTAAATTAATAACGATACATTAGTATGTGAAAGCAACAATTTAATGTAGCTGGACGTGTATTAATGATAAATATTACTAACACGGTTTGGGTCAAAAGCAACGGGGCATGTCGGGTGTAAAAATAAAGAAGTCGCGTCATAATGACCTCTGGGTAATGGCCCGTGGTGAGGGTTGAGCTGACATGACCATGGCATATGTATTCATTATGTTTTATAGCCAATATCCTTAAATTTCTAATTTTCATGACATTATAGGGCAGTGGCCCTATGTCGGTATGTAATAGACTAGTTGTTTCCGGATCAGTCATGATTTCGGGTCGCAATATATAATAACCCCTATACTATGTTCCACTGTTAAACTCGCCTGATTTCGAGGAGGGTGTTAGGCCATAGTTCACCGATGCGCTGGTCCAATGCGGGTTGGTGAACTACACACCTTCAAAGACTTTTAATCTCTTGCATGCATGCAGGTTTCTGCACGATGTTTTCTTCACCGGCAAGCAATCGATGGTCTCCTGTTCAGGTTGTAGGAAAACAATTTAGAAAAATCTATTTCATGGTAGGCACCACAAAGGTCAGGATCGAACCCGGACCTCTCATTCAGAAGCTGAGCCCATAACCACTAGACCATCGTCGCTTCGGGTAGCAAGTACAGGTAAATCCATTACGTACAGCTCATATTTGACTGTGTATGTGCTGTGCAGGCGAAGCTGTGGGCTGTAACTATTATTATACAAGTTCACAACAGTTTAGTGTAATCTTTTAGAATAATAAAATTCATGTTTCTTGAGAGTATCTCACTTGTAAACAATAACAGCCTAGATTGTCCTTTATTTGATGAACTTTATTAAAATAAGCAATTTTAATATAGAAAGTGAACACAATTAGTGAAGTATTTATTCACTGTTTCAGCTTTTAAATGTTCTCGTAACGATTGAGTTAGAGAAACTACACCCTTATGATGTTAAAATTTTATTCGAATTCGCTTGTCAACGCCAACATAAAAATAATAAATATACTCTCTATTACTGTCGAGAACTACGATCACTTAATTAATTTCTTTTAATACTACTCAAGTGTGTGCCTGCTGAGTATACTGATTGGTTCTGTAACAGATTTTTTCACATTTTCCCATATTGTTTATTGGGTAAGATGTATTTAGTGTGCTTTGGCAGTTAAATCTCGAATGCCGTGACGGCAAAAACGGCAAAACATAACATACCTAAGAAATATGTTAAACGCATTCCGCGTATAATATTTGTTTGTATAAAAAATCGTGTCTTTCAACTTCAATGACAAATAGGATTTCCATTTTCGTGAACCTACGGAACCCTGTTAACATATAAAATGCTATAGAGTATAAATCAGTTTGCGACTGCGGTCGCCGTCCTCTATAAATGAATTTGTTTTGATTTGGGCGACGCCACCCAGTGATCTACTGCCACTTAGTTACATCCCCGACGACTGGCAAATGGTGTCTCGAAATACAAACGCGGTGTCACAGCATGGCCTTAGAAAGATTCGCTTTTTAACGTTAAATTTATGATAAACATTTCACCCCAATAGGTTAGGGATACTCTAAAATACACATAAATTAATGTTTTGAACCAACAAAACTTTATTTTTGTTATTGTACTTAGAGAAGAAACGTAAACTCAAACCAATCAATGGACGTGGTATTTTTTATGGCATAAGGAGGCAAACGAGCATTCGGAGCCTTATAGTGGCTATCGACACCCATAGATATACGCATAACAAGAGGTCATGCAGAGCGTTTCCCTCCTTTTCCCTATCCCCCATGGAACATCGGAAACTCACAAACAGCACGAAACGCGACAGTATAGCTGTCACTTTACGCCGGTGTTATGTGAGCGAGAAGTACCACCCCGGTCGTGCCGGCCAGATTCGGCTGCAATGCAGCAATGACGCTACCTCTTACAAATATGTTTATTTTTAATATCGAAAAGACCTAAAATGGTTGTTGTTCTATTCATCTACTACATACGAATCTACTACACACTACAAACATAAGAATCTACTACATAATATATATTTTGTTTGTATATGCATGTATATTTTTAACCGACTTCAAAAAAAGAGGAGGTTCTCAATTCGTCTGTATGTTTGTATGTATTATATATTTTTTTGTATGTATGTGACACGATATCTCCGCCGTTTGTGAATGGATTTCGATGGTTATTTTTTTGTTTGAAAGCTGGTGTTTCCAATTTGGTCCCATATTAATTTATTAAGATCTGACAAACCGTTTTTTAGTTATTCCCAATAATGCCTATTTGGTTGGTTCCTTTTACCTCGACGATATTATGCTGATGTGCTCGTTTTATTACTTGTCGATGTAACAACTGTATAGGATGCTTTGGTAGCACACCAACTATGGTGTGCTACCACCAGCAGCGAGTCCCACTTACCAGCAGCGAGTCCCACATACCCGCGTGGGGAGACCCACTCCCCCGCGGGATGCCTCAGAGCATTTCCCGGCGTTAAAAAAAAAAAAGAAAGGTAGGTAGGGTACAGCAACAAATACGACACCGACTACAAAAGTAACTATAATGACGTGGAAAACGCAAAGTTTGTACATTAGTAGAAGATTAAGTTGATTATATGTTGTAAGCACAAAAATTAAAGAAACTGTTATTTTATTACGTTTTAGTTTAGTATTTTTGAAGTCGGTTTAAATTTTTTGTAAAATGATTTTATGTCTTATTTAATTTTTATGATTTGTCGTATTATACATTTTCAAATTAAATAGGTAACTGCGATAAATATCATTTATAATTTACGAGGATTAAGAACTAAATTCGGTTTGTAATATTTGGAAGGTTTTGAGCAGTCTTAGCTCACTAATCTGTGAGTTATAACGCGATTAAAGTTTGCGAGCGCCGTCAGAAAGAATATATTAGGTGTAAGACACCCTTCAGGCGTAAATCTCGAGATTTAGTTACAAATTAAGCTTTCGCATAAAACGGAGTTACGCAGTCTCACCCCGAGGGGACGATGAGCCCCTTGAAAACTAATTTACTGCCGTCTTAAAGTGGAAGAATGTGGATCGTGAGTGAAAAGTGTCCGGGCGTTACGGTACCGTACCGTAGGTACGATCGGTACGGTACCGTACCGTAGGTACGATCGGTACGGTAGTATGGTCGGTACGATAGGTATGGTCGTCGTTTACATTCACTGAATTTAAAACGCGATTAAAAGTATTTGGTAGTATATGACGACTTGACGCCCTCTGAGGCTCAATGGTTAGGGCGTTGGCGCTCAAGCCAGAGGTAGCGGGTTCAAATCCCGCCAGGGAACAAAAAGTTTTCTGTGTTCCTGAGTCATGGACGTGTATTATATAATAAAAATCTTAAAAATATGTATAAGTATTCAGTCAGTATTCAGTTGTCTGGTACCCTTAACAAAAGATCTGCAAGAAGTTACCACGGGACCAAATTGGCGTGGTGTAAAAAAGCGTCCATATATATTATGAATATTATTATTATTATATGATGTAGCTTTTTTATGTTATCTAGACTGCCAGTAGGTAGACGAGCCAGTTGGTGGTAACTGGTTAACGTTGCTTAGAAACAATTTCGCCAAAAGACTAGTTCAGGAAACTTCTTTATGCATTGCATATCCTGAGACGAAATTAGTCTCTGTGCCGTTAATAATCTGCCTGTACTGCCCTTCTCTACTAAACACAGCAAAGATTTTTGACGGAAGAGATAAGCATGATGGTTGTAGATGCAGACAAGCGCAGCCCTCTCATTGGTACTGTGTCTTATTTGTGCTATATTCTTCGTCTACTGGATGGCTTCCTTGCTAGTGGGCGGTGATCAGGTAAAATGGTGATCATAAAATGTATGCAAAATGATTAAATAAATTGTACGAGGTAGTGCTATGCTGTTTTGCATCTAAATTGGGCCGGCATGACCGGGGTGGTGCCTCTCGCTCACGTAACACCGGCGTCAAGTGATAGTTATACTGTCGCGTTTCGTGCTGTTTGTGAGTTTCCGATGGCCCATGGGGGATAGGGAAAAGGAGGGAAACGCTCTGCATAACTTTTTCTTGTGCAGATGTCACCATAAGGCTCCGAATGCTCGGTTGCATCCTTATGACATAAAAATATATATATTAATGAACAACTAAACTGTGCCCGCCTGTGGATTCAGCAGTCAGTAGATAGATGGTCAGTGGCGTGGGCTTAGCTTGACAATTGTGTTGTCAGCTCACGATCGGCGTTGTAGTTCGTTAGCAACTTAATAATTGAAGATTGTAAACAGGAACCTATTAACCAGATAAAAGCATCTTATATTCTAACAATGAAACAGAAAATAATTTGACTAGCAGTGCCAGAGATTAGCGTAAAATAATCAGTTTTTTTATATTACTGTTATATAAGGGTTACTAAAATAGCTATTATATTATTTATAATAGCTAAGTTAAAAAAAAATCAAACGTAAAATATTCATGCATTTTGATGATGAATAAAGCAACATTGTCTCATAAAAGTGCAACGGTTCAATAAATTTTGATAATTTTTAAATTATACGGTTCGAAGGAGTCTTTGTTTAAGCATTCTGTCCAATGTGCATAATTCAATTTATAAAACAAACTAGCTGTTGCCCACGATAGATTTTATACGTGCTGATTGCTTGAGATTATTAATTTTACAGCCTGTTACAAATAATATTGTGGCATCATACTGATGAAAGAAGTTTAAAAATCGGATATTTGTGCAGTGGTTTCGGAGATTACCTCTTATATCCAAACTAACAAGAATAGCTTCTTTATTGTATTGGTATCGATTTATTTATTTTATAGAAGAGGGGGCAAACGGACAGTCGGTTCACCTGATGGTAAGTGAATAGCGACATCCACAGACACCATTTTAAACTATTTAAAACGGGATATTTGTTGTATGTTTCTCACTTTCTTTTCGCGGAACTCGATATTTCGACATCTATGCATGTCTTGTTAACGAGACAATAAATGCTAAATATTTTTTTGTCTCGTTAACAAGACATACATAGATGTTTTAAATTGTCTTAAAGGTGAAAATAAACATGTTAAATTCAAATGTTACATAGCTTTTATTTGTTCACAGGTAAGGACATGGCGCAGCGGTGAGTGGGTAGGGTCGCAAGTTCGAGTTTTTAATGACTTTACGAATTAGGTGCTCGAATAAGATGACTTTAATGAGATGTTCGAGTGATTCCTATTGGAGTCGAAAGAAAAATCTCATTAATGTACAGTCTAACAAGGTTTTAATCGGACCCTAGGGTTGGAACAACACAACTGAAGATTTCCTTTTATTATAAACCAAATTGCGTGCGTGTATTATAATTCGATTGCATTTTTAATTTAATTTAATTAAGTTTATACAATAACTATTTTAAATTTTATTGGGTTCTGTTTTTATATCATGAAATAAATAGTTGGAAACAACGAGTCAAATTTCAAAATTAAAGATTTTTTAACAAAATTGTTGTGTAGATTTTCTATTACGATGTCCGATAAAATGTACTATGATAACTAATTTTAGCAACAAATATATTTCCAGCAGCAGTTGTACTTATTTCTTATATTTTCTTTCACCAAATACCTTTATGATCTAGAAAGAATAATGTGAGCAGTGAGATTACTGACACACAATTTTCTACAAGGCAGCTAATTCATTAAAATAGAATTTTATATTAAAGACGTAGTTAAAAATGTAGTTAGCAACCCTAATTCCAATAGCCTCGATAAAAGGTTGTAGTGTTTGTGAAGTCAATGCAATACTTGGAGAGGTTCTTTTGATAACTTTATAAAACTAGTCTTGTGTATTGCCAGTTTCATATTTGTGACGTTGTCGGTTGATGGTTGTATACAGGACGTATTTTTGTTGAAATAATTTGTCCAATATTGTTTTCTAATGTTTTCGCGAATTTCACTCATTATAATGAAACAATATTTTTACGGGTTTCATCGCGGTTTATTAAGATTTTTTACAAGCCCGACGTTTCGGATACCCGATGGGACCGTCCTCCCGTGACTATGGTTGCTATTCCTATTCCTGTGGGATTACAGGGATTTATGATAGTCTATATAATATTCTTATTTATAAGCTATGTTACTGTAGTTTCATTAACATCCATTCAGTAGTTTTTGTGTGAAAGATATACATACATCCATACATTCTTATAAACTTTCGCGTTTATAATATTAATTAGGAATGTTATACGGAAACAGATGTACGATTAAATGACGTTATGTACGATCTATTCGGTATTGAAGATAAGATTTTTAAAAGGCCTTCCTTTTAGCCTACAAAAGTGACTGTTATGGACGAAGTAAATCAAGCGATTTGAATTCCATTCCAATCGGTTATTTGCAAATAATATGGGTATTTTACCCCTCTGGCGTTGGAGAAAATACCGCAAGGATATCATGAGCCATTAAAGATTTTATGAGTGATTATGTTAAGTTGAATAACTCTTATTAGGCATTGTCTTATTTTGAGGAGAAACTCGAAAATAGTACCTATACGGTGGATGCTTATTTTGCGTAGATTTTTCTTGATAAACGTAATTGTCTTGCTTATTTCTCCCGTGAAACAGCTTTGCTGTGTTTCGGAGAGAAGGGCAAGACAGGCAGTGTAATTACTGGCACCGAGACTTAACATCTTATGTCTCAGGATAGGCAACACATGAATGAGTTGCCTGGGCTCGTTCCAGGTATACTATTTTATGTTCATGGGCGACGTCGACCACTTACCATCAGGTGGTACGTTTGCCAGTTTGCCTATCCAACTAACAAAAAAAAAAACTGAATGAAGAAAAATGGTTATAAATTATATAAACACTTAAAAAGGTAGACAAAGTAAAAATTTAAAAACTCAATGTAAAAATATGAGAATATAAATGAGACACAATCAAAATTGTCTCGGAGAAAAACTTGAAAAGATTGCTTTTGATGGATTTAAACTACAAAAACATCAAAGTTGAAGCTTTACAAGCAAAAAGCGCGACCAACTTTGAATCTTGATACTAAACGATTTTACTTCAAACAACAAAGTTTGAAATATAGTTGTTGATAAAGTTGTTTCTTAGAATGTTCTCGAGATTAAGCTCGTGCGGTAACTGAGCTTTTATGCATATTGCATTTTTATTGCTTCGCTAGAGGCCATCTGGGACGTACCTGAATATATATTTTGCTTTCTTACCATGTAATGTTGTACTTTTGAATATGAGACAATAGCACATCTGCTCTATATAATTTTAATTATTTTAATGATATTATTAGAGAGTAGCGTGTCTGATGATAATGAATATAGTTTACGTTCATTAGTAAATTCTTCAGCTATTTCAGCAAATAGATATTCATACTATTATCCGTATCAAATCTGTTACTTATATTACGTACTAATATTTTTGTTCTGTTTTAAATTTGTACGAAAACAAGTAGTTTTTAGTAGCCAGTTGTCCAATACTGAGTGCAAGTCCACGAAATCTTGTTACTACACTGATCATCATCATCATCATCCGTCCACTGCTGAACATAGGCCACCTTAAATAAGCGCTTAACCTATCTGTTCCTCGTCGTATGTGATTGATTCACTGCCACTACAGCCTGCTTATCCTTTCCGAAGTCGACCCATTACGAGAAGTATTGGAACGTAGTTCCTTATCGAGCGTTATGAAAGGGGGCTAAAGGACGGAAAAAATTAAGATGGAATTTGGAACGACACTTTTTGCTATAGTTGTAAGCAGTGCAGCTTTTTGATTGACCCATCACTGCGTCGAGAGCTGTTTTTGTTACACTGGTGGGGCTGCTTAGTAAAAAAAAAAACCAGTTCAAATCCCACCGATCTCGGTGACCTTTTTGTTTTTTTTTTCGATTTTTATCGATAAAAAAATCATAAAAAATGTATCTACCCGAATAATTATATTCCTTACACCTTTTGTTTTGTTTTTTATTACAATTCCTTCACTAATTAATTGAAAGGAACTTCGTTCCATCCGGGTGTCCCTTGACACCTCTCTTTAGTTATTTTATATACTTCTACGAGATTATTATATACTTCTACGAGAAGTCATCGAACAAACAGTGATAAGTAATATAATGATCTTATTTTATCAGCCAACTGCTGGCGTAGGATTGATAAAAAAGCTACAGAGAGAGAGATTTGGCTCTTCTTTCTCACTTACCGGTGAGAGGCAAGCGCTTGTGTAACGAATGCACTTACGCAGGAGAGCGTAAGTACTACCATCCGGTTTTTTCATTCTGTGCAAAGGCTTTTTCTGTTTCGGAATAAGGGAAAGTAAGGTAGGGGTACTGCCACCATATTTTACACCGTATCGGATTTGACTAGTCTAATTCCTACTCTCCCGAGTAGCGCGCGCGATGAGCCGCAACCCCTGCGGGGCGCGACGGGGGTCGGCCCAACTTTCGAATAATTCTTAGTTGACCCATCTGCTCACCTACTGTTCCGATTGAGCTTAAAGGCCATCAGGGCGAAAATTCTAGCCCTTCCGAAAAAAAAAGTATTTTACTATCTTGCGTGTCAGGATAATTACGCACAAAAGGGTCTATTTGAACTCGTTTAATTTATTGGGCGACATTGACCAAAAATTTTTTTTCCGACATTGTAAAAGTTATAGCTAAATATCAATAAAATAGGCTGTGAGCAATGCCGCTAGTGCGATCTACTAATTTTCTTAATTCGATATCCGTTTCACCAGTAATTATAAGTAAACCCAGACGAGTAATGGAGGTGATGTTGTTGATGATGAACCTAATTCCTAAATTTCTAATTATTAATAATAATTAAGCTTAACGTCAATTGACATCTTTATGTTTGGCTCCTCAATTATTTGATTATTAAAATATTAAAATTATAAATAAACTAATAAAAAGTGAAAAATTATGTGTATATTAAAGTGATAAATATGTACAATTGTTTGTGAAACCCTCCACTAAAAGTGAAAAATTTACCACACGACGACTTCAAAAAAATCAAAATTTTATTAATATACAGTGAAATTAGTCAACTAAAACATAGCAAAAGGGATTATGAAAAAACTTTATCTTATGCTAACTTCGAGCAAAACCCCTTCGTTAAAATGTCAACAGAATTGAAAAACATGATAGCAGAAATCATATGAAAAATCGCGGTTGCTAAGGCCGCCATCGGTTGTCCTAGCGACGACATGCGTCGCTAGGTCTCTTCCATGTAATATAATAATAGACTTTTTTTTAATATATTTTCAGTGTATTTTATAAGTAACTGTTTAAAGTATTGTGTTCTTTTTTAATTTGTTTTAAGTTATTCTTTTTTGTTAATTTATTTTACCATAATTGTGAATGCAGTCCGTGACCCAATCTTGTGATGGCACGTCGAACGCGACCCATACATGTACACAGTGCAACAAATCATTCAAATCTTTGAAAGGCCTCAACATACACATTACAAAAACTCACAGGAAATGCATTAGCCAAAATAGTTCACCTTCAGACATACATCCCATTATTCCGATTGCGCCTACTTATATGGCAAACGATCCAACTCGTTTTCACACATACCTTAGCCATTTGAAAAATAGTATACCTATAGTTAAAAGAATACCTCGAGGAGCTCGAATAACAGTTGCTACACATTTGTCACAGTTAATCCAGAAATGTTACATAAGCAATTGTACGCAAGACTGGCAGAACCTATTTCTATTTTCATACAGCACACTGCATATAATAAAAACTGATGAACCGAATTTATCCTTGACACAAAAAATTAAGAATAACTGTGCTGTAAGCTCTTCGCCTTCTGCCGCACCTCTTTACAAATATGATGCCCCTCGTAATTGCAATAAACTCATCCAAAACAAAATCTGTGACGGAGATCTCAAAGGTGCCGCTCGCCTTTTTTTCTCCAACGACGTGCTATCACCAGATACCCCTGACACCCTTCAGGCCTTACGGACAAAACATCCTCCAGCTCCAGTAAACCCATATTTCCTCGACCCACCAACAGCAGGGCAAGTATGCCTTCAAATTCAAAAGAAAGATGTTACGGATGCCATTTTATCTTTTAAACCAGGTTCGGCTGCAGGTTTGGATGGAATCTCACCCCAACATTTGAAAGACTTAACATCGCATTCTGTGGGTGATGCAGGCGAGCAACTTGTAAATTCGATCACTAAATTAATCAACTTTATATATTCCGGTAATGTTAATCCAGAAATTGTTCCCATTCTTTTCGGCGCGAACCTCATTGCCCTCACCAAAAAGGACGGAGGGGTGAGACCAATTGCTGTTGGATCAACACTTCGACGCCTGGCGTCCAAAATTGCTGTTCGACATATTTTACCAAAATTGAGTTCGGAATTTGAACCCGTACAGTTAGGCTTTGGTGTAAAAGGAGGGTGTGAGGCAGCCGTCCATGCCGTACGCTCTTTCCTAACGTACGGACAGCCTGACGTGTTGCTCAAAATTGATGTCAAAAATGCATTCAATTCGGTAAATAGGGATACCCTGCTGACGGAAATAAAAAAACATATACCGGAAATATACAATTATCTTCTTCTCAGTTACGCTGTCCCAACAAAATTGTTATATCGTTCTAATGAATTGTCCTCGGAAGTAGGTTGTCAACAGGGTGATCCCCTTGGGCCTGCAATTTTTAGTTTGGCTATAAATTCGATAATCAAAAGTTTAAATTCTAAATTCAACGTTTGGTATTTGGATGACGGAACCCTAGGAGGTGATGTGGATACTGCGTTTTCGGACCTTTTTTTAATCAAAAATAAATTTGAAGCCATTGGTTTGGAGCTTAATTTTAGCAAATGCGAACTTTTTATAAATAACTGCGACTTAAATTTAAATGACGTAAAAGAAAAATTTAATATTTTGGCTCCAAATATTAAAATAGTTAACAGTAATTCCCTTTACCTTTTAGGTTCTCCAATTTTTGATGAATCTATTTCTGAATATATTAATAATTCAATTACTAAATTTCAAAATTCTGCTGACCGTCTCCTTGAAATTAGTCCACATTATGCATTTTGCATCTTAAAATTCTGTCTTTTCGTCCCAAAATTTACGTATGTGCTCCGTTGCTGCTCCTTTTGGAATCGCCCAGATCTTTTGGCACAAGTAGACGATTTAATCAAAATTAGCTTAGAATCGATTCTTAATATGCAGCTGAACGAGCAATCTTGGTCCCAAGCATCCCTACCCATCCGTTATGGTGGTTTAGGGATTCGCAAAATTTCTAGTGTCGCTTTACCAGCCTTCCTATCTTCTGTCCATAGTTCAGCAAATCTCATAAGTAAAATTTTAAGGGCATCCCCTTCAAACTTTGAGATTGCTGGCTTGGAAGAAGCTATAAACGCTTTCTTAATTGCATGCCCAGGTCAAAATTTTCCATTTTCTCCAAATTCACAGAGGAGCTGGGACGACATAAATTGCAAATTGACTTTTGAGAATCTTTTGAGCTGTAGTACAGGTTCGGCGCGTGCTAGGCTTTTGGCCGTAGGTACGCATGAGGCCGGCTACTGGCTTCACGCGTACCCTTCGTCAAATACAGGAACTTTTCTTGAGCCTGACACGCTCCGAATCGCAACCTGTCTACGGCTTGGGGTTCCGGTCTGCGCTCCCCATAAATGTCCCTGTGGCAGTGATGTCGACAAGCTAGGACATCACGGACTGTCATGCCAAAAAAGTGCAGGCCGCTTCTCGAGACATGCTGCACTCAACGATATCATACGCCGGTCCCTTGCCACCGTCAACGTGCCAAGTCTACTTGAGCCGACTGGTATTGCAAGAGACGATGGCAAGAGACCGGACGGTATGAGTTTGATTCCATGGAAGATGGGCCGGGTGCTGGTGTGGGATGCAACCTGTTCAGACACGCTGGCCCCTTCCCATCTACATGGAACCAACAACAGAGCTGGTGCGGCTTGTGAAGCGGCTGAAAAAGCTAAAATTTGCAAATACAGGGGTCTAGGCTCCGAATATGATTTTGTCCCATTCGGCGTCGAGACCCTTGGTCCGTGGGGTCCTAGCGCTTTAAGGCTCTTTAAGGAAATAACAAAAAGATTAGTCGACATCACAGGAGACCGAAGAGCTGGCAGCTACCTCGGACAAAGAATAAGTCTAGCAATTCAAAGGGGGAACGCTGCCAGTATCTTCGGGACCTTGCCTAAAGGGACTCCTTTTTATTAATATACCTACTTAAGTTATTTTATTTTATTTTTTAAGGTTTTTAGTTTTAGGTTCTTTATAAAGTGTTGATCCAAATTGCCAATAAACATTAATTACAAAAATTAATGGAAATATATAGGCAATCTCGAAATAACATTGATGACTGATGTATACCAACGGTTTAAATGTTTGAACGCACTAAATGCAATATACCGTAGAACGTTAGATTAAATTGTTTAGAAATGCACTGGATGCCTGCTGTTAGTTGAAATATTTGAATTGCAGGTAAAAACATATGCGCATGTTTGTTGAGCGAAAGTGTTTATTTAACATTATGTTGTTATTTTTGGATATAGTTTTGAATTAAAAACTTACGTGAAAAAACTAGGTGTGCTGGAAAATTATTCGCAGTGGTATTGAATCCCATAAAAACGTGATAGAGAAACAATATTTAAAAAAAGATATTGGTTAATAAAAAAAAAGTTACATTAGTATCCTATTCGAACACAATATGGATATCAAATACAGCCTATTTTAAAGCTCAATTATTTAAAATATGCAGTACTGTGTGTGTGTGTGTGTGTGTGTGTGTGTGTGTGTGTGTGTGTGTGTAAGTGTGTAAGTGTGTGTGTGTGTGTAAGTGTAAGTGTGTAAGTGTGTGTGTGTGTGTGTGTGTGTGTGGCTTTAAAGTTTTGGAGGTAAGGCAAAAAAACTTTAGCAATATCAGGACTGGCTTCAGTGTCTTTACTTTTAATGTTGTTAATATTACGGACACAAATTAAAAGTTAAACCACGTTTGTGTTCGAAATAAATCTCTTTAATTCGAGGAAAATAAAGAAAAATGTCGATCTTTAGTTCAAGTACTTTATCTTTCTTAAAGAGACTGAAGCTCATAGAACTTATCCGATAACTTGAGAGGCGCTGATGAATAAAACGTGATGATATACTGTTAATATGTGTCGAAAATGAAATTTTATTTAATCTAGTAGGTTTGGAAAATTGGGGATACATTTTTATGTGGCATATCAATGTAAATCATAATTATATTTTAGTTTTTTTTAAGAGCATAGGAGGGCAAACGAGCATTCGAAGCCTTTTGGCGACTATCGACGTCCATACACATCCGCACAACCAGAGATTATACCATGAAACTATATATGATGTGTTGCCTTCCTGTTCCCTATCTCCCCATGGGCCACCGGAAACTTACAAATCGCACAAAACGCGAATAGCATAGCTGTCACTTGACGCCGGTATTATGTGAGCTTGAGGTACCACCCCAGTCGTGCCGGCCCAGTTCGTTTGCAAAGCAGCATGGCACTACTTCTTACACAAGTTGCTGTAGAAATAAGCAGGATGGTGTTGATAAGCATGATCTCGAGCGTGTGGCATGCTTATCTCTACCACCGGTAATTTTTTCTCACCTGCGATTCAGTAATAGTGACCAAGGATATGACCTATTAATTACGACTTCTTTTGCGATAAAAAACAAGCGATAAAAAGGATTCATCATCATCATCATAATATCAACCCTTATATGTCCCACTGCTGGGGCACGGGTCTTCACGAAAACAGATGAGGAGTGTGTTGGGCCATAGTTCACCGATGCGGTGGCCCAATGCGGGTTGGTGAACTTCACACACCTTTTAATCTCATCAGGTCTGCAGGTTTCCTCACGATGTTTTCCTTCACAGTCGAGTAATCGATGTTCTCATGTTTAAGTGCACGGTGAAATTTTTATAATATAAAGCGTGTAAAAACCCATTTCATGGCACCAGACAAGATCGAACCAATATTTCTCACTCAAGAGGCCGAGCCCATCACTAGACCATCGTCGCTCACAAAAAAAAAACTTATATAAATTATAAATATGTTCACTCACCTAGACATTATAGATAATAAGTAACTTAGCTTTTAAAGCTTTTAGGGGATAAGTAACCCAGTGCGTTAATAGGGTGTTTACCCCGGCTCTTTCTGTATAGTATAATATATATTTTAGAATAAATATAATAAATATTTTTCTGCAATGTATGATAAAATAAAGGTAAATGTATCAATCCCCACCATGGTTCAGGCCTTGTCGTGGCGGTGGGGCTCAGTAACCTAGGGTGAGCGATGCACCTTGGGCGAAGCTAATTGGGCCGAGGGGGCTCTTTGTACCCCTCTTATAAGAAGAGGGGACAGAAGAGCAGGGGGCAAGGGGTGAGGATGGGAACCTCACCCCATTGTACTGTCCCGACGTTGAGAGGGGTTGTTCTGTGGTGCGGGACAACTCCTCTGTGGAGGTGGCGTCGGTCCCTTGCGGGACTGACTAGCCGTCGAGGTGCCCTGTTTGTTTTCTAGATCCGGGGCACCTCACCAAAGGCGGCATTGGTGGCACTCGCCGGGTTTTAGTGGGTAGAGCTGCGTCCATTTACCAGCTGTCGGGCGCAGCGAGTCCCACATACCCGCGCGGGGAGACCCACTCCCCCGCGGGATGCCTCAGAGCATTTCCCGGCGTTAAAGAAAAAAAAAAAGAAAGTAAATGTATCAATAGGCCATTCTTTATTATGACCAATTCAGGAAGTTTTTTTTAATGTGAAACATCTTTTAGTGCGTGTCGCAGTAAAATTGACTTGTTGCCGTACCAACAAACTCCTACTACGCCACCGCTCCCGAATCTTTATTTTATTTTGTCATCTTCTGTTATTTAGATGTTTCATCTATGTTAAACCTCTACCGGCCGGGCGTCAAATCCCGCCATTTTTTGTATAAAAATGCACTTTTCTTTGACCGCATATAAAAAAATGGCTACGCACAGTTTTTATCACTTTTCCCAAATTATAAATGTGGCATAAATTATTATTAGAGTAATTACAGTTGCACCGTCCCCCAAAGCCGCCCGTCTGTCCCATAACTCAGATGCCCATGGCGTTTCGTTTTTATTAAAGAAACCCCCATAAATTCCGTACAACGATACTAATTTAACGAGACGCCTGTAAACTCGACAAGGGTCACTTACTGTTCAACTTTTTATCTAACTAGCTTTATTTAGTAGCAAAAAATTATAGCGAGTGATTTTCTTGTGTGTTAAATGATGTTTTGTTTTCATTTATTAATGCTGGCTCTAATTGATGGTAAGTCATTGCAGGATTACTACAATATCATGTTAACGCTCTTTGGCTTTTTAGGAGTAAGTCTACCGGTGGAAGGGTTGCGCTGTGCCACGATCCCGTTTGCTTTGGTACCACCATCCTGCTTGTTTCTCCCGTGAAACAGCTTTGCTGTGTTTTGGAGAGAAGGGCAAGACAGGCAGTGTAAGGATAGGTAACACATGAATGAGTTACTTCCAGGCCAGTCCAAGATGAACTTTTTTATTTTTTTTGATTTACTCTACCTCTACTACTCTACCCACTAAACCCCAGCGGTGTTCTCCTCGTCGTCTTGGGTGACCCGGCGCGGGAGCTGTGGACGTCCGCATCGGGCCACAACGGAATGCCATCTGGCACACTCCTCTGGAGGCAGGGGGGACGACATCCCCATCTCCTACTCCGCTTAAGGCACCTGGAACACACAAGGGTGCCTTATAGCCCGGACCTTAAGCGCGCGCGGTGGATCCCCCGATCGGCCGCCGTCCATCACGGCGGCGCAACTGCTTGTCGCCGCCGTGCTCTCCTGCGGGATGAGACGCCAGTGCGCTCTCTCTCCCGCTCCGCCTCCTCCTTCTGCGACATCACTACCTCGCAGAAGGAGACGACCGCCTGCCATGCGCTCTCACTGTCAGTCATCGCTCGGATGACCGCAGGGAGCGACAGGTCCGCGCCCACTTCAGTGATAAGTGGCGCCCTTTCCTCTGCCAAGCTGGGCACTCCGCCAGGGTGTGGTCTGCAGTGTCTTCACTACTGCCACAGTGATGACACCCTGGCGAGTCCTCCGCGCCTGCCACCTTCCACAGATACCTTCCGAAGCAGCCGTGCCCCGTCAGGATCTGCGCAAGGTGGAAGGTGATTATGCCACCACTTTCTTAGGCGCCTCCGCCAGCTCTCCTCTCTTTCAGTCTCGTCATCTTGTGAGACCTCCTCCTCCGCCAGGACCGCAACAGGGCACCTGCCACCAGGTCCCATGGTGCAGTGCCCGCCAGTACGGACGCCGCCTCATACGAGGTTGTGCGGTACGCACGGACGGCCCTGACAGCCATGACTCGTTGCGGACGTCGCAACAAGGTCACGTTCTCTGCTGTCAGAGCGGCCGCCCATATCGGCGCGCCGTACAGTGCCATCGACTGCAAGACGCCCGCATATAGGCGGCGGCAGCCAGCGCTCGGCCCACCCACGTTGGGGAGAAGGCGACTCAGCGCCCGCGCGGCTCCAAGCAGCTTCGGAACTAGCCGCCTGAAATGCTCCTTGAAATTCTATCTGCTGTCGAGGATGAGGCCCAAGTACCTCATATTTGCCTCGACAGAGATGGAAGTTCCTCCCACCATTAAACTGAATCCGGGTGGAGGGGCTCGCCGTGGCCCGTGAAAGCATATAGCCTCACTCTTCTCCAGGGCCACTTCGAGCCCGAGGCGTCGGATCCTTGCAACAACTTGGGTGACTCCGGCTACCGCACGTATTCGGGCCTCCGAAAAGGTAGCTCCACGCGCGGTCACGATGGTGTCGTCGGCGTAACACGCGACGCCGACACCTGTCAAATTCCCGCCACGGAGGACCCAATCATACCCGATGTTCCACAGGAGCGGGCCCAGTACAGAACCCTGTGGAACACCGCACTCTACTCTCTTCACACAGCCGCCGGCCGTCGGGTACACGACGCACCTACCAGAGAGGTAATCCGCAACCAGTCTGCGCAGATACGCCGGCACTCCGTGGAATCTCAGCGCCTCCAAGATTGTATCAAAGGGCAGGGTGTTGAAGGCGATGGCGATGTCAATAGACACCGCCAAAAGCACCCCTCCGCCTTCGATCGCCTCGTCAGCGAGAGCCCTCACCCTGGCCAGAGCGTCCAGGGTGGACCTGCCCCGCCGGAAACCAAACTGGTAGGCGCTGAGATTCGGGCCTATTTCATCAAGGTGTTCGACTATACGGGCAGCTGCTATCTGCTCCAGCAGCTTACCCGCATCGTCGAGCAGTACGATCGGTCGATACGCAGACGGCGAGTCGACCGGTCGCCCGTCTTTTCGGATTAGGATCAGCGTCCCCTTCTTCCACGCCGTGGGAAACCCACCTTGCGACAGACATGCGCTCATCAGGCGCTTGGTGTGCGACCGGAGTGGGCCTAGGGCCAGAACCAAGGCCCGCCCGGGAACACCATCTCGACCAGGGGCGGTATTGCGCGCCTTCAACCACGCCAGCGCCATGTCTATCTCTCCCTCTGTCACTTCCGGGATTTCCGCCTCGACGCTCGATGGCCCACTGTCAGGTGGGGCCATCGGTGGAGGCGCATGGTCTCCTCGACCGGGAAACAAGGCCGGGACTATTCTGGCCACGAGGTCGGGCCGGAGACTCTCCGTCAGGGGAGGGGCACAGGGGCGCATCTTGTTGCGAACCAACCTGTACGGCCTCCCCCACGGATCTCGATCCAGAGTCTCCAGGAACTCGTCACAGGCTGCCTCCTTGGCACGGCCTATAGCCGTCCGCAATTCACCGGCGGCGGCCCTGTAGATGGAATAGAGCCGCCCCTCCTCCGTTTCGTCCCGGCGTCGCCGTCTGCGGCTCCGGGTGTACCGGCGTCTCGCCGCAACGCACTCTCGGCGCAATTCAGCGAGCTCCTCCGACCACCAGTACACCCCTCTGCGTTGCGGGGGCCTCCGGCCAGTTCGAGACATGCCTGTGATAACGCAGCGACTAGCCGTTCGGTCTCCTCCTCGACCTCCACCTCTGCCCTGTCCTCCAGAGAGTCAAGGTTCCAGGCCTGGACTAGAGCTGCCTCGAGAAGGGCTTCCTTGTCGAGCCTTTTTAGTGCACAACGTCGCCCGTACTCGGCTTCGGAGCCACGGCTTCGCGTTGGGGCAGAGACGCTGTATCGGAACCGAATATATCGGTGGTCCGATAGCGTCTCGTCCTCGAGCACCTCCCAGCCCAGTACGCAGCGAGATAGGGCGGCATCGGCGAACGTGACGTCGACGATGCTGCCACCCTGCTGTCTCACGCAGGTATGCCTGGATCCCACATTAAGCACCTCCAGCCCAACCTCAACCAGCCAGTCCTCCAGAACCGCACCTCGGGCGTCAGTCGCAGGGCAACCCCAAGCCACAGTTTTGGCATTGAGGTCCCCAGCGACAATCACGTGATCAAGGCGGGCTCGCCCCACCAGTGAGCCGACCTGAACCAGAAACCGTTCGAAATCAGCGACTCTCCGGTTCGACTAGTTCATGTTCTTGGGAGACGTTGGCCATTGATCATCATGTTGCACATCTGCCAGTTTGCCTATCCATGTAACATAAAAAAGTCACTTTATTTTGAATATATTTTCTTGAAATACAAGGTGGATGAAGGATTTAATTGTAATTTGCATGTCAAAGAAACAAAATAACAAAAGTATGAGATTTTAACTTTACATGAACCAAAGAAAATATTTGCTTTTTTCCAAAATTATATTTAAGATAGTTATGGGCCGATGGAATGGAAATGAAATGTTTTTAACATTTAAATAGTATAATCGCAAATGCCAAGAGTTATAGTTCGCTTTTGTTTTTCTTTAACGCCGGGAAATGCTCTGAGGCATGGGGACTCGCTGCGCCCGAAAGATGGTTTGGATGGCCGGGTTTTAGTAGGTAAAGCTGCGTCCACCTTGGACGCAGCTTTACCTACTAAAGCCCGGCGAGTGCCACCAATGCCGCCTTTGGTGAGGTGCCCCGGATCTATTGAATAAACAGGGCACCTCGACCGACACGACCTCTCTGTGGAGGTGCCACAGAGAGGTCGTCCCGCACCACAGAACAACCCCTCCCAACTTCGGAACAGTGCAATGGGGTGAGGTTCCCATCCTCGTCCACTGTTCCCCCCTAATCTTTTGTCCTCTCTTCTTAGAAGAAATTAGAGGGGTACCAAAAGCAGCCCCCTCGGTTCAATTTGCTTCGCTCAAGGTGCTGGGCTCACCTTAGGCTACTGAGCCCCACCGCCGCGACAAGGCCTAACCTTTGAATTTTGTTAAATCACGTCTATAATAATTCTGAAAATAGGCGATCGAAACGAATCTGCGGGTGCTAAACTAACCATATATTTCGCGCACAAATCCTGCATGTTAAAGTTTCTACCGGTAATGTACAAAATGAATAACTACCAAATAAATACATAGCCTGCCCGTCGCCCGCATCTATTTAATACACAAAACTGTCTTACCCTCACAAAGACGTGGATTCCTTTATGCATAATGTCTACACGCAAATGGTCTTAATTGGTGCAATTCGCTAACATTCTGCTTGTTGTCATTAAAATAGTCGGCGTCGTAAATTGCTCACAACATAATTTGTACATTTTTTAATGACTACAAAGTGTTTATACGAAAAAGGTTTATAATGTTCTGTTAAACACGGCTTAGGCATTCCAAGGTTTTTAAATATCTTGTACTTTTTTAATGATATGTAATCCGTATATTAAATTTCATCATCATCATTATCAGCCTCTATCCGTCCAATGCTTAACATAGGTCTGCTTCAATAAACGTCAAAACGGCCAATCCCCTGCCACTCACGTACAACACGGACCGGCCACTGCACGGAGATCGTTTTCCCACCTATTCAATGGCCGACCGACACTTCGTCTACAATTTGAACGGAAATAATTACTTGTAAAATAGAAATAAACGGGCAATTAATTAAAACCAAGCTTTTTATCTACAACAAAATTAATAAAATCTCATATTCGAAGGTGACTGTACTCAGTAATAAGAGTTCAAAATAGTTACAGCGTGCTTCATAGTTGAATGTAATATGTTTAAATACTTTTATTTGAACTTTCAAACGTTCACAAGTTTCAGTAGGTAGTAGATATAAATGCAGGCTTGTTTAAATCGCACTATGAATACAGAACTTGGCATAAAAGGAATCAGCACTTATAATAATAATAATGTTATAAAGATTTTTTTGTTATTTTTGCATGATCTTCGAAACAAATTAAAGATAAACTCTTTTACTTGTATAATACTATGGTGTTTCGGAGTGATGTATGTCTTAGTTAACGCGGCCGAAGCTGCGGGAAACAACTAGTCATCTAACATGTATAATGTATATGACGTCAATCATAGTAGTGTTTAGTTTTATTTATGTGAATATCGTCTTCCCACCTTGTTAATGACCGACCAACACTTTGTCTACCTAAACGCGACCTATCTAAACTCTTCAACGATATTGCCCCATCGGCCATCCGTTCTCCTGACCAGTGTGACCAGCCCACTGCCACTTTAACGAGCTTATTCTTTGCGTGATATCGGTTACCTTAAGGTTACACAAGTCGCTCATCTTTCCATACAAACGCAGAACAGTAATTACTACAATGTTTGACGTTAACCATGAAAAACTAAGTATATTATAAATTTATCTCGTCGTTATCTATGTGTGTATGTACCCAAAATCGTAAAAAAATTATACATTTAAAAAATACAAGCTTATAAACTTTCGTATTTCAACGCTGATTTTAGCCCAACTTAGGGCGTAAATAAATAGTACACCGAGCACGAAAGCTCAAAAATAAAGCCCGTACAGATATAGTTTAGTTATTCAAAAGACAAAATAAATTTATTTTGAAAAGATACACTTATTAGTTTTTCTATAATAACTGTTTTGCTAAAAGGACATTTTCGGAATGAATCATTGTGCATTTCATTCTAACACACATGTTCGCGCACTATGTCAGGTGAGATAGCAATCATTTTGTTAGAGTTCGCGCCGTCGACTAGTTCAACCTTAAAGACGGAAAATGATCTCCGTGCGGTGGCCGGTACGTACGGCCGGCAAGGGATCGGCCATCTTGGCGTTCATTGAGGGAGGCCTATGTTCAGCAGTGAATAGCGGCTGATGATGACGAATATGATGTGAATATCAATTTAAAGTATCGATATGTTTTAAAAATACATATTTATGTCGTAGATGAGAGAATGAGTTGCCTGGACTAGTTTTACCGGTGGGAGGGATGCGCTGTGCCGCGCTCCCTTCTTCTTGGATACAACTACCCTGCTTGTTTTTCTCGTGAAACAGCTTCGAGTTTCGGGAAAAAGGGCAGGACAGGCAGTGTAATTACTGGCACAGAGATAATACCTCATGTCTCTGGATAGGCAACATATAAATGAGTTGCTGGACTAGTCTCAGGTTTATTTGTTTATGTTCATGGGCGACGCTGACCACTTATCATCATGTGGCTCGTCTGCTAGTTTGTCTATCCAACTATCATAAAAATATCCATAAGATCTTTATAGAGTATCCAAACATTCGTTTTTTTTATAAACTCAGTCAAATATTTTTTTAAATTAATTTTGACTGAATTGGCCACGCTGAGCCAGTAGCTTAACAGTGCTAAACCTCACCAATCCCGAGCAAACTTATGTATATATATATATATATATATATAAATATAACTAATAAGACAAATTTTGACATTTCATTAAAACGTATTATAAGTTAAGCTCAGAATATTCTAGCCTTGATACATTAGCCTGATTCGCAATAGCTCGCTAAGTGGCCTTTCTAGCCAAATTTCCGCTACCTGGCTTTAATACTATAATAACCAATACCGGGATGAGATTAATTTCTACTGTGCTGTGTTTATTAGCCTTTTATTATAGAAGAGAGTGCTAAGCGACTGTCGTTTCACCTGGTGGTAAGTGATAAGCGACACGCATTGTCGGTTCAAATATGAGTATGCTCTTTTGATGCTGTGTTCTGTGGTTTCATCTGTCTTCAAATTGAATTCATGAAAAAGTCTTTGAAATTCATCTATAAATAGAGACTGTTACCTGCCTCAATAAATGGGCTATCAAATGAAAAATGACCTCTTAGTTATAATTAGCGGGTTAAAACAAACAAATTCTTGAGCAGTTCAAACAAAATATAGTAATTGGTAAAAATATATATAAATGTATGTGTGTTTTTGGAGAGCGAGATATTTTAGTACTGCTCCTAAGCTCGGGGTAAACTGCTCGAGTCCGATCATCGAGTATATAACCGGAATAGAGCGGTAATTTTATGTGTTTTATATGAAAATAAATTCCGCCAAATTTGTGCTGCGACGCTGCGCCGGATCTGCGCTCTGATTGATGGATATTGATGAATTATTGTCCGATGGGACCTTACATTCAGATACACTGGTAGGCTAATTTGCTATTACGTCAGTGACAAATCACTGACCTGTTGCTGAGTTTTATGGCTCACATTACTAGTCTATCCGGTTATATGCTCGATGAGTCCAATTATTTTCGATATTTCCGTCTCACTTGAAACTGCAGTAAAATAGCGTTGCGTTTTGGAATGTGAGGAAGATCACACTACAGCCCATTAATACCCTACCCCATAACTCTTGTCCCATTCTCGATTTTTTCTTTCCCTTCCTTAGTCCTCACATGAAAAAGGCCAAGTTTTCAAAGTTGTGGGCGTTTGTGGGCGGTGGTAATAATTTACCATCTAATGCGCTTCTTCGCTACCATATGTAAAATTTATAGAATGTACATATGATTCTTTGTGGACGTATGTTTAGCTAAAGAGTTTGTTTGAACGCGCTAATCTCAGGAACTACTGGTCCGATTTGAAAAATTATTTCAGTGTTATAGAGCCCATTTATCGAGGAAGGCTATATGCTATATAACATCATGCTGTGACTAACAGTAAGTTGAGTAAGTTAACGCGAGCGAAGCTGCGGGCAACAGCTAGTGCTTGAATTAGATCAATGTCGTTCAAAATTAGAAACGAATTCACCCACGACTAGAACTTTCAGATCCAGACGTATAAGGGCTGGACTATGCGTTGCAAGATTGGTAGATTTCTGTGTCCTAATTATTACGCTGCCTATAGGCGTTCCTTCCCGCCCCACCATGGTTCAGGCCTTGTCGTGGCGGTGCAGTAGAGCCTAGACCGGCTCACCCAGGGAAATGCTCTCAGGCATCCCGCGAGGGAGTGGATCTCCCCACGCGCATATGTGGGACTCGCTGCGCCCGAAGATCGTAAGTGGACGCAGCTCTACCCACCAAAACCCGGCGAGTGTCACCAATGCCGCCTTTGGTTAGGTGAGCAAACAGGGCACCTCGACGGCTAGGCTCCTCTAAGGGACAGTACAATTGGGTGAGGTTCCCATTCTCGCCCCTTGCCCCCTGTTCTTTCGTTCCCTCTTCTTATAAGAGGGAGTGTACAAAGAGCCCACTCGACTCAATTAGCTTCGCCCAAGGTACTGGCCTCACCCTAGGCTACTGAGCTCCACCGCCACGTCAAGGCCTGAACCATGGCGGTGATCGGTTCAAGTCTAATCTAACAATGAATTTTGATAATCATGATGAAACGTATAACAATTCAAATCGCCTAAAAAATAGACATTTTTCCACCCCAGTAATCAAGCACCTGATCAAATACTAGTATTTCACATGACTATTTATTCATACAGTAATTATTTACTACATATATCGGTATGAATCGTGTGTAAATTCATATACCGTAATAACAAGATCATTCGGTATAATTAACATGTCGATGTTAAATTTTAATTTGGCGATTACTGCCGCCATCTTCATTTTATTTAACTGCAATTCATTAATTGGATTGTAATGGTGTGAATGGTTTTTGTTTTAAATTTTTCGAGATCATTGGTTCTGGATTGGAAATTAATTCACTTTAATGTTAAGTTGAGTTGAATTAAACGAAATAACTTTGTATCTAGTTCAAGCTTATTGGATGTTTGCCTTTATATCACAAGCTCAATAACATTGTTGAAAGTGGGAATTTTTAAATAGCAACAAGGTGATAGATTGTATGCTTTGATTATCGGGCATATAACCGGAATAGAGCGGTAATGTTATGTG
This sequence comes from Helleia helle, assembly GCA_963853865.1. NCBI lineage: Eukaryota > Metazoa > Arthropoda > Insecta > Lepidoptera > Lycaenidae > Helleia > Helleia helle. The sequence goes on from OY971434.1 coordinate 9,995,063, forward strand.
TTTTGTATGAAAGAAAGAAAGAAAGAAAGAAAAATTTATTCGTGAAACTACTTACTTAACTACGTAAGACACAATTAATAATATAACATAATATAATCCTTGTAGTTACACAAAACATGAACACAAATTCCGACAAATTTGTGCTTACTACGCTGCTTCGGTTCTGCGCCCTGATTGGCCTACTGATGGCCATTGATGGATGATTGGCATTTGGTCGATGGGACGTAGGTACAGATCACTGGTTGTTTGGAATTCTATTACGTCAGTGACAAATCTCTTACCAGTTTCGGATTTTTATGACTCACATTACTACTCTATCCGGTTAGATGCTCGATGGCTTTAATATACAATTTTAGCTTATTATTTTTTGAATCTCCGAATAATTAACAATTCATTACTACAGGGTTTATTCGAGCTGACGTGATTATTTTTACCCCTAAATATCGTTTACTCTATGTCTGATTTAAACCTGCAATTTTCCGGGAAATTCCACTAGGGAAGCAATAAAACTAATGGTAGGTAAATATTTATTCATAATTTACATGCTGTATGTTTCCATAATTTTCAAGCTTTGTAATAAATGTACTTTCACAAATTCTTTAAAAGTTTGTATGTTCCTGATACTTATTCTTCTCAGTAGCCATGGTTACGCCGGGACGTATAATCTTAATAACCGCGACAAAATGTTGTATCGTATTTCACATTTTTCACCAACATTTAATTTTCCCTCCGCCATTATAAAAATATAATTTACATTATCGCAAATCTCGTAGAATCTATTAATATCGGTAGCGGCCAGCGTATTACACGCCCGCACGCTTTCAATTTTCGCCAGCAGCTTATCTGTTTTAATGTATACCAAGTCGAAGCTTTCACGTGTATTAGGATAAAATACTACGTTTATATATAAAGGAAAATGTACGTCCGAAATTTGTTGAATTTGTTTAAAGAAAGATTTTCGTTTGAAATTAATAATTATTAACCGATCTGTTCTTTACATGTTTCATCGAAGACAATGTACTGTTAAAGATATATAATATTATGTGTTTTACTGTAAGTCATTATCTATCAAAACATTTGAAAAAGACAATATTAAAAATGATATAAGGAGGAGCCTAAAATACAGGATTTCATGAGAATGTAAGTTAGACAAAAATAGTATATTTTAAACAATATATATTTTGGTGGGTTGGCCATAATATATGAATATGTAAACGTCAAAGAATAATTTATTGCATAGTTCTAAAACAGACATAAAAAATCTTCGTAATACAGTCGTTTGTATGCAGTGTTATCGATAAATTAAATTTTTGTGACATTTTTAAGTATATTTATAGTTGTGAACAATGAAACAGGTCCCAAAAATATAATGGCTCATGAAAGAAATGCTTGACAAGTGCGTCCTTTATAACCCTTAACAATATTCGGCTAATCAGAACGAGATGGTAATCATCGTTATATTTTGGCTTTTTTCAATAGCATAGGAAGACAAACGACCATTCAAAGCCTTTTGGCGCCTATCAACGCATACACATCCGCACGACCAGAGGTTATGCAGATGCGTTGCCCTCCTGTTCCCTATCGCCCCCAAAGGGCCGCCGGAAACTCACAAACCGCACGAAACGCGTCAGCATAGCTGTCACTTTATGCCCTTATTAAGTGAGCGAGTGGTACCACTCAGGTCGTGTCGGCTCAATTCGGCTACAAAGCAGCATGGCACCTCTTACAAATGCTGCCTCTTGGGTTGAAGAATTAGAGGGTAAGCCTAAGTTGTGTGTGTTGTGGCGGACAGATGACGTTTTGGCTAAAAGAAGCACATAATTAACATAGATTCATACTAATATCACAGCTAATATTGTAAGAGGAAATGTTTGTAAGTTTAGTAGAAGGTAATTTTCAAAACTACTCATGTGATTTAAACTTTATTACACCAGTATAATGCTACGTTATCACTAAGCGATATAAATAATAATAATAATATAATATCTAAGTAAGTAAGTTCTCGAAGAACTTGTGTTACGGGTATCAGACAACGGAAATATATTTAATACTTTTATACTATACATATATTTAAGATTTTTATTATACATAAAATACACATATTTAATACACATCCATGACCCAGGAGCACAGAAAACTTTTTGTTCCCCGGCAGGATTCGAACCCGCAACCTCCGGCTTGAGCGCCAACTCGCTCACTATTGAGCCACGTAGGTCATCAATAATAATCATCAGTCCTACAGCTGTAAATCTCCATAAGCGCGGACGACGTTGCGGGTAACAGTTTAACATAAACATACGACGGTCGACGGCTATTTGCTAATAAAACTGGCTCTATTCATAGATGTAGCCACTAGGACCTATGAAAATGTTATGTTCCTGAGAGATGCAATATTCATATTAATATTAAGTAATGCGCCATCTTTGAAAAGTTGAGGTTCATCCGATGTAAGTATTGCCACAGTTTAAAGTTTAGACTTTACCCTTTTATGATGGACTGAAATTCAAGCCCAACTTATAGTTAAGAGAGGTTTTATACGAAATATATATTTATATTATAGTACCTGGATGTACCGGTTTTTATTTTATTTTATAAAATGACATTTTCTAAAAATGATTCCTAGCTAGATCGATTTATCGCCCCCGAAACCCCCTATATACTAAATTTCATGAAAATCGTTGGAGCCGATTCCGAGATTCCAATTATATATATACATATATACAAGAATTGCTCATTTAAAGATATAAGATAATATATATATATATATATATTGCTCATTTAAAGATATAATATATATTATATAAGTCAAAACGAAATTATATAGTTTCGCAATATCTTTTACGAATAAAAAAATATTAACTAACAGAACAAGGTCATTGCTTGCAATAATATTTAATAAGTCTGCATAATTGTTTTTTTTTAAATAAAATTGTACTTCAAGATTAATCGTGAGAAAAGAAAACATTTGTATTTTTAAACTTGGCTATATGATGACGTAATTAAAAAATATTTCGCTAAAATATAATGTACAATGATTTCTTCTTTTAATAAAACTGTAGAAGCATTACAGAGAATTTACAAGTTAAGTATTTTTGATCATATTTTTCTGAGAGATTTTATCACAGATTAATAATAATTTCATCATTAATTAAGATATAAAAATAAGAACATTTTAATATTACCTCAAGTTTCTCGACAAATTTCTCAAACAGCAACACTTAACATAAAATGATGGTGTTTTTGTTCACAGAGCTGACAACACTCATATGTGGCTAACTCTCTGTTGGTGCATTAGACAAAATAATTAATGAGATTCTATAAAGCTGTGTAAGGTGCTTATCTTGTGACAGGGGAGTATTCTTGAATATTGTATAAGCTTATGATATTTTATATGTTTGTGTTAGTTTTAAGGTTGGGATGTGCTTTTGTATCGCGCTTTCATAACTAACACCACCACCCGTCTGCCCTTATCGAAATGCTAAGAAAGACAGACAGACTGTGGTATCACTATGGTATCTGACATCGTTAATCTTAGTATATATATGCTTGGATGATACTAGAATAATACAATAAATAGCTATACTTATGATCTTACTAATTGCTAATAATTGCTTAAAAGTTTATAAGTTTGTTGATCTTTCACGGCTTGTGTGTTCAGTGTGCCTTAAGTGGAGAAGGAGGAGGGGATGCCACCTCCCGCCTCCAGATAGGAGTGTCGTATGGCACACCGTTGTGGCCCGATTAGGACGTCCACAATTCTCGCGCCGGGTCACCCAAACGACGAGGAGAACACCGCTGGCGTTTAGTGGGTAGAGTCTGCGTCCACCTTACCATCTTCTTGGGTGCAGAGAGTCCCACATAACCTCCGAGCCCCCCCGGGCCCGGTGGTATACCTAAATGCATTCCCCAGCGAAACCAAAAGAAAAGGACATAGGCTATAAAAATAATCATCATCAATCTGGATACTTGTAAATCTACGTTAACGCAGGCGAAGCTGTAGGTAGGATAATTCGCAAACAATAACGTCGTAAATATCTTCAAATATAAGTTAAATCGAAATTATTTGTTTTAGTTACGACATCTTTTCCTTACATAGCTACTTATTTCATGAAACTCCGATGACCTCTTGGGTCAATAACATTTTCAAACACGGACAGTAAATCTTTTCTACATTTATAAAAAGCATCTCATCACCCGTGTAGAAGTGGTAAATAGAGCCATTTAAAGATAAATATCTTTACCAAAGATGTGTATCTTTGTACAGCATTCGACGTTTATAGCCAAAGATTCTTTAGCTATAAACGTCGAATCCAGTAGTTGGTCTATAAAAATAGTGATATTTTAATGGCCTATCAAATTTATTCCCATATTAAAAGCTTTTTAAGTTTCACACTTCACATACCATAGGCACAGGTGTGATGTTATCTAGTGATATACGTCTAGTTTAGTTACTCCAGACAAAATGCTCTCCATGTTGCCAAAACCAACGCTAAGGCTGGATTTAGTGCTCCGATATCGTTGGAGCTCAAATACACTGTACGTCGCCAAAATTAGTATACGTTCAAACAACTGTATGCGTATATTTGATAAATATGTATAGTTATAGTTTATGAATCGAAGATTATTGAGAAAAAAATCTTTAAAATATATTTTTTGTGAATGAGGTCGACTTTATCGATTATCTTTAAGATATTTATTTTTAAAAAATCTACAATGTAAAGGTCTGTTCAGCAATGGACGAATAGAGGCTGATGATGATTCTTATGTAAAATCATGCATGGATTGTACGAGTATATCATATACTTCTATGCGTATATACGAGTATAATAGTAGGTATATATTATAGTGCAAATGAAAGTCGCATCTCTAACTAGATGTCACGACGAACATCCGGTCTTCGTTGGATGCGAGATCTTCGGCCTTCTTGACGTTCACTTAAAGAGGCTTTGTCCAGCCGAGAACGAACTGCCGATGAAGTTGTCCTCCCTCTACGGGTTGGATGGAAATTGCGACTAATCGGTCGTCTTAGCGTTTACCTTGTTCTTACACGTATACCTAGTGGCGGGTATAGGTTAATGACGTACCCGCTATCAGCCTGTTCGCGTATCCCTCGCACCCCACGCGCTCTCGATAAATAATCCTCTCGCCCATTACATAGTGTACATCTCTAAATAATTTATGCGCAACTTTGTAAGCTGTTGCTCCACCGTACTGACTTATCATATTAAATTGATATGATCATGGAAATAGACGCCCTTTTAACTGGGAGCATTCTGAGTCATCGATCTTGGTATTAAGGACTATAAGCTAAATTGTTTAAGTTTTTAGTAGTATCAGTTATATTGATATTATGTAGTGGTTATAAATTTTCGCCAGTAAAGTTCTAGACAAAAGACAGACAAAGACAAAAGACAAAAGAAAGAGAAGACTTTGACGTCATTTGACATCTCTATGTTTGACTCCTCAATTATTTGATTATTAAAATATTAAAATTGTAAATAAACTAATAAAAAGTGAAAAATAATGGGTATATGGTCACTTTAAGTGATAAATATGTACAATTGTTTGTGAAACCCTCCACTAAAAGTGAAAAATTTACCACACGACGACTTCAAAAAAATCAAAATTTTATTAATATACAGTGAAATTAGTCAACTAAAACATAGCAAAAGGGATTATGAAAAAATTTTATCTTATGCTAACTTCGAGCAAAACCCTTTCGTTAAAATGTCAACAGAATTGAAAAACATGATAGCAGAAATCATATGAAAAACCGCGGTTGCTAAGGCCGCCATCGGTTGTCCTAGCGACGACATGCGTCGCTAGGTCTCTTCCATGTAATATGATAATAGACTTTTTTTTATATATTTTCAGTGTATTTTATAAATAACTGTTTAAAGTATTGTGTTCTTTTTTAATTTGTTTTAAGTTATTCTTTTTTGTTAATTTATTTTACCATAATTGTGAATGCAGTCCGTGACCCAATCTTGTGATGGCACGTCGAACGCGACCCATACATGTACACAGTGCAACAAATCATTCAAATCTTTGAAAGGCCTCAACATACACATTACAAAAACTCACAGGAAATGCATTAGCCAAAATAGTTCACCTTCAGACATACATCCCATTATTCCGATTGCGCCTACTTATGTGGCAAACGATCCAACTCGTTTTCACACATACCTTAGCCATTTGAAAAATAGTATACCTATAGTCAAAAGAATCCCTCGAGGAGCTCGAATAACAGTTGCTACACATTTGTCACAGTTAATCCAGAAATGTTACATAAGCAATTGTACGCAAGACTGGCAGAACCTATTTTTATTTTCATACAGCACACTGCATATAATAAAAACTGATGATCCGAATTTATCCTTGACACAAAAAATTAAGAATAACTGTGCTGTAAGTTCCTCGCCTTCTGCCGCACCTCTTTACAAATATGATGCCCCTCGTAATCGCAATAAACTCATCCAAAACAAAATCTGTGACGGAGATCTCAAAGGTGCCGCTCGCCTTTTTTTCTCCAACGACGTGCTATCACCAGATACCCCTGACACCCTTCAGGCCTTACGGACAAAACATCCTCCAGCTCCAGTAAACCCATATTTCCTCGACCCACCAACAGCAGGGCAAGCATGCCTTCAAATTCAAAAGAAAGATGTTACGGATGCCATTTTATCTTTTAAACCAGGTTCGGCTGCAGGTTTGGATGGAATCTCACCCCAACATTTGAAAGACTTAACATCGCATTCTGTGGGTGATGCAGGCGAGCAACTTGTAAATTCGATCACTAAATTAATCAACTTTATGTATTCCGGTAATGTCAATCCAGAAATTGTGCCCATTCTTTTCGGCGCGAACCTCATTGCCCTCACCAAAAAGGACGAAGGGGTGAGACCAATTGCTGTTGGATCAACACTTCGACGCCTGGCGTCCAAAATTGCTGTTCGACATATTTTACCAAAATTAAATTCGGAATTTGAACCCGTACAGTTAGGCTTTGGTGTAAAAGGAGGGTGTGAGGCAGCCGTCCATGCCCTACGCTCTTTCCTAACGTACGGACAGCCTGACGTGTTGCTCAAAATTGATGTCAAAAATGCATTCAATTCGGTAAATAGGGATACCCTGCTGACGGAAATAAAAAAACATATACCGGAAATATACAATTATCTTCTTCTCAGTTACGCTGTCCCAACAAAATTGTTATATCGTTCTAATGAATTGTCCTCGGAAGTAGGTTGTCAACAGGGTGATCCCCTTGGGCCTGCAATTTTTAGTTTGGCTATAAATTCGATAATCAAAAGTTTAAATTCTAAATTCAACGTTTGGTATTTGGATGACGGAACCCTAGGAGGTGATGTGGATACTGCGTTTTCGGACCTTTTTTTAATCAAAAATAAATTTGAAGCCATTGGTTTGGAGCTTAATTTTAGCAAATGCGAACTTTTTATAAATAACTGCGACTTAAATTTAAATGACGTAAAACAAAAATTTAATATTTTGGCTCCAAATATTAAAATAGTTAACAGTAATTCCCTTTACCTTTTAGGTTCTCAAATTTTTGATGAATCTTTTTCTGAATATATTAATAATTCAATTACCAAATTTCAAAATTCTGCTGACCGTCTCCTTGAAATTAGTCCACATTATGCATTTTGCATCTTAAAATTCTGTCTTTTCGTCCCAAAATTTACGTATGTGCTTCGTTGCTGCTCCTTTTGGAATCGCCCAGATCTTTTGGCACAAGTAGACGATTTAATCAAAATTAGCTTAGAATCGATTCTTAATATGCAGCTGAACGAGCAATCTTGGTCCCAAGCATCCCTACACATCCGTTATGGTGGTTTAGGGATTCGCAAAATTTCTAGTGTCGCTTTACCAGCCTTCCTATCTTCTGTCCATAGTTCAGCAAATCTCATAAGTAAAATTTTAAGGGCATCCCCTTCAAACTTTGAGATTGCTGGCTTGGAAGAAGCTAGAAACGCTTTCTTAATTGCATGCCCAGGTCAAAATTTTCCATTTTCTCCAAATTCACAGAGGAGCTGGGACGACATAAATTGCAAATTGACTTTTGAGAATCTTTTGAGCTGTAGTACAGGTTCGGCGCGTGCTAGGCTTTTGGCCGTAGGTACACATGAGGCCGGCTACTGGCTTCACGCGTACCCTTCGTCAAATACAGGAACTTTTCTTGAGCCTGACACGCTCTGAATCGCAACCTGTCTACGGCTTGGGGTTCCGGTCTGCGCTCCCCATAAATGTCCCTGTGGCAGTGATGTCGACAAGCTAGGACATCACGGACTGTCATGCCAAAAAAGTGCAGACCGCTTCTCGAGACATGCTGCACTCAACGATATCATACGCCGGTCCCTTGCCACCGTCAACGTGCCAAGTCTACTTGAGCCGACTGGTATTGCAAGAGACTTTGATTTGATTCCATGGAAGATGGGCCGGGTGCTGGTGTGGGATGCAACCTGTTCAGACACGCTGGCCCCTTCCCATCTACATGGAACCAACAACAGAGCTGGTGCGGCTTGTGAAGCGGCTGAAAAAGCTAAAATTTGCAAATACAGGGGTCTAGGCTCCGAATATGATTTTGTCCCATTCGGCGTCGAGACCCTTGGTCCGTGGGGTCCTAGCGCTTTAAGGCTCTTTAAGGAAATAACAAAAAGGTTAGTCAACATCACAGGAGACCGAAGAGCTGGCAGCTACCTCGGACAAAGAATAAGTCTAGCAATTCAAAGGGAGAACGCTGCCAGTATCTTCGGGACCTTGCCTAAAGGGACTCCTTTTTATTAATATTATATATACCTACTTAAGTTATTTTATTTTATTTTTTAAGGTTTTTAGTTTTAGGTTCTTTATAAAGTGTTGATATATATGTTTATACTTTAAAAGTTAGAATATTTTAAATAAATATTATTTACATATTTTAATTGAGTACGAATTCAAATTATAACTTAATATCAAAACAGATTGGAGGACAATGATCAGTCTAGTGGTGAGTTAAAGAGTTGTTAGGTATAGAGTCGAAGAACCGTTTCATTTGAAGTTCATCGACCTCGTAATGGACAGGGGAATATTGATGTAAATATTGTTAAGAAGTTAAATTAAGAAATAACATAACTTACTGCGGGTTACTTTAAGTGCCTAATAACATAAATATTACCATGTAAATTGTACATTAATCAAAATTAAGTATAAAAAGTGGCTTTTTGGTGTATCTTTTTGTGTTAAAAACAATTTGCATAATTAATTTCACGCGGCGTAACACAAATTCCAATGAATATTAATTTTATGTTTATTAATAACACCTAGGCAGTCATATTATTACGATATTTTGACTGTACCGGCTACTTCATAGTTGTACTTGTATTTGTGATAGGTTAGATTACTTGCTGTGAATAAAATAAGAACTGTATCTTTTTACATTCGATTCTAGAAATGTGGGATCCTTGGGAAACCTTGTCATGTATTAGTTGTCAATCGAAAGGCTTTATTTTGGTATACTATATTATATAAGCCTTCCCTGATGAGCGGCGATGGTCTTGTGGGTATGGGCTCGGGCTCTTGAGTGAAAGGCCTGGGTTCGATACAGACCCCTGTGGAGCCTTGTTCGGTTTTTCTAAAATTTCTCGATACACCTGAACACGGAACGATCGCTTCATCATCGATGAAAGAAAACATCGCGAGGAAACCTGCATGCCTGATGAGATTAAAAGTCTTTGAAGGTGTGTGAAGTTCACCAACCCGCATTGGGTCAGCGCATCGGTGAACTATGGCCCAAAACCCTCCTCGCCTGATTTCGAGAAGGAGACCCGTACTCAGCAGTGGGACATATAACGTATTGATATTATTATTATATTTATTACCTATGTAGCAAAAATTTGACTGATCTCCGGTAACTGAGGAATAAATAATAAATCAACTTTGGTTAGATAAGAAAGATTTGTCCCTAACTCAGTTTTAATTTTAAATGTTATGACCAATCTTCGACAGACCAATCATTACTACTTTTCAAATTCATTGTGCTCTTGAGTAAAAGTAAAAAATTTAGAAGTTCAATTCCTATGCCAAAAACTACTACTAACGACAGAGAACACCAAAGAAATTCCGGTACAGGTTTATAGGTAGCTTATTAGCTTAATAGGTAGGTAAGAGAACTGAATATTGTTCAATATTAGTACATTCTTCGACGTCGCCTTACAGTAGTTTGCTTAAATACAACTTAGGTCTGATTTCTACCCCACCAAGGTTCAAGCCTTGTCGTGGCAGTGGGGCTCAGTAACCTAAGGTGAACCCAGCACCGTGGGCGAAGCAAATTGAACCGAGGTAGCTCCTCTATGTACCCCACTTATAAGAAGAGGTGACAAAATATCAGGGAGGACAAGGGGCGAGGATGGGAACGTCACCCCATTTCACTATCCCGACGTTGGGAGAGGTTGTTCTGTCTGTGGAGGTGTCGGTCCCTTGAGGGACTGACTAACCGTCGAGGTGCCTGTTTGCTCAATAGATCCGGGGCACCTCACCAAAAGCGGCATTGGTGGCAATCGCCCGGTATTAGTGGGTAGAGCTGCGTCCACCCTACCATCTTTCGGGCGCAACGAGTCCCACATACCCGCCTGGGGAGTCCCCCCCTCCCCAGCGGGATGCCTCAGAGTACTTCCCGGCGTTAAAGAAAAAAAAGGTCTGATGTCGTCCCTCCACAACTTACGTATGTCTTGTAGAACTTGATGTTGGAACGGTAAGTAAATTGTTGAGATGCATATAAAATCAGTTCGTAACAAGCAATAATTTCTAAACAAGAGATCAATGAACAGCAATCAGCGGCCATTGTGACCTGTTTATTAAAAATTCGACTCTCGTCACGTCGTGACATATTTCAACTTCGTAATTATATCAATAGGATGAAACCCATCGCCGTTATACCTGCAACACTTGAAAACATCCAAAACTGTACTTTATTAGAATCGACGTAAGCTGTACAAAGTTTACATCCAATCGCAAAGTGACTTGGTTACAAGTCAAAGTTTGAAATGCGTTTTATCATTTCTTACAACCATATAAATAAGGATGGTTTTTACATATGATGTTGAGGGAACACGAATAAATAACAATCGTTTCAAGTAGGGCTGTCAGGTCGGACAAGCGATAAGAACAGTAAGGTAAGGAAGTAGTGGACGGCATGGGAACTACTCAGGCTTAACTATGATGGATGAAGGCTACCCGTTACTTATGGAACTTCAAATTGTTTTTTTCGTCTTAAAACTTCCCTGCACATGGTATGTTTGATGTTTTTTTGTTTGTGTATTACTAAGTTTTGTACGCTTAGTAAAGAGAAAAAAGTTCTAAATAATATATTAACGCTACTCGTTACATTATACATAGTAAGTTATGATAACGAAGCCGAAGGCTTCGATTTCGCCAGGGAACAAAAAGTTTTCTGTATTTCTGGGTCATCGATGTGTATTAAATATGTGTATTATATAATGAAAATCTTAAATATATGTATAGTATAAAACTATTAAATATATTTCCGTTGTCTCGTACCCGTAACACAAGTTCTTCGAGAACTTACCACGGGACCAGATTGACGTGGTGTAAAAGCTTCCAGAGATATTATTATTATTATTATTATTATTATTATTATTATTATTATTATTATTATTATTCTGAAACAGGTGTAGTTTACTTTTATGGTAATGATTTCGTGACATTGATTTAGTTCGCTTTATAATCACTGTGGGTTTTAAAAACTTTCTCTTGAACTTATTTGCTGTTAAGGTGAGACAAAAACCCAAATTCTTGCCCGAATCCTATAAGATTATATCCTCCCTTTACTATTTCAAGTGTACAGGAAATTAATCTGTTGATTCACCTTTAAGGCGACACTATGAATAATACTAAAGAATACTAAACACCATAAATAATAGCTGAAGAAAATACCGTATTCGTTTGAGGCACCGCTACAAAATTTTGTAGCTTCAACCGCGTAAAAACTGTGCTAAAATTTTTAGGTATTTTTCAATGAAGTTTGTCAAACACTCCGCAAAATTAGAGTTTTTCATAAAAAGTTGAAGACTTTTTTGTTTAGTACTTTAAAAAATTAGGCCACATATGTTACGGCTAACCTATTTTCGTTGCTAGAATACTAATAGTTGCTAGTTTGTTAAATATTTGTACTAGAAATGACTTATAATAAATAATCATCTTCTTGATCGTCGTGCCTTACCTGTCTAGATAATTTGAAACTTAAATGTACGTTTCATAGGTATTATTATCCTTGCAGATTATCAAGTTAGCCCAAATATATCCAGTACACGTCAGATGATTTGTGGTGCTTTTCATAATTTAAAAATCCTTACGCCGTAATATGATCATATAAATGGAAAATGATATGATAATAATGAAATGAAATAAATAAATGATAATGAAATCTACACTAATATTATAAAGAGGAAAGCTTTGGTTGTTTGTTGGTTAGTTTGCCTTGAATATACTCTGAAATTACGGTACCGATTTGAAAAAAAAAACATTTGACCTAGAGAAAGCAATATTATGTAAGAGATAGTGCCATGCTGCTTTGCAGCCAAATTGGGCCGGCACGACCGGAGTGGTACCTCTCGCTCACATAACACCGGCGACAAGTGCCTGCTATGCTGTCACGTTCACCCGTGCGAAGCCGGGATGGACCGCTAGTTATTATATAAACTGCATACCATTACCATACATATAGGTATTTCTAGTAAATTCTATAATATTTTACAAAACACGTACAAATCAGAACTGATAGCTTCAAACAATAGCAAGGAATCAACCTCGAACAGATCAACACAGTAAACAAGTAACTGCAAACACCGTTAAGATGGGCAGACCATAAGTCCCGAACGTGCCTGTGGGCCTGATTATCATAGCTGCATCTGTTGAAGCTGGAAGCTACAGGATAAGTGAAATTTATTCCTATTTGATTTATCGATTAGTTCCAAAGTGTTAAAATGTGCAATTGGCTTGGACTGTACCGGTGTTGGAACACGGAAATGTAACCGAGAAATATCTATCAGCTAAACAGCTATCCGATCAGCGGTTTTGGCGTGAGAAGCAAACAGACAGAAATACTCTTTTCTTACATATAATGTAAGGATAAATAAGAATGAAAACAAGTACTTTCGTGCTCATATGTTTTTCAACTTTCTTTCATAATTGTTCAGCGTATCATTTTATTTTACTATTTTCGTTATAGATACGCTAAGTTATCAGTAAAATAACATGTAATGTGGTATTTTGTTAGAATTAAAACCTTTGGACAATCTTTTTTAGTTGCTAGTATCTTTAGTTAGTCATTCGTCAGGACTATTTAGTTTTTGATGAAACATTTTATTGTTTGATCCTTTATAACCACAATATCTGCTCTTATCAATCCGTGATCAACCACTTTAGATATAAAGTCCTCTAGGCATTTGCGGCAAAATAATCATTTAAACAGTTCATATTGCTATAGGATAAAAAAGCCAGCTATTGGCTAGACATTTTATATTACATTAAATAAGACTAGAGTGTTGTGCTGTCGTAGGATGTCAGGGTCTACTTAGGACCAGCTAATCTGATGCTTGATCGATGAGACAGCACGACGATCTTGACCACTGTCATTTTGATGTCTATAAATATTAATGTTAAGATTATTTTCATCATTATTAACAAAATCTTATACTCAACATACTTTACATTTAGGATAAGGATCCAGTTTGATTAAATAATATAATTCATAATCATCATTAGCATTGCTGCTATCCGTCACTGTTGTACATAGGCCTCCTTCAATGAACACCAAGACAACCAATCCCTTGGCACTCGAATCCAATTCGGATCGGCGGCAAGTAGCAATGCCGGTATGCCGCTGATGCGAATCCATCATCCTCTGCGATTGCCAATACGCCTGCTCAGCGTGGCAATTATGAGCATCTTTTTAATGGATAATAGGCACAAGAAATAATATAAGTATAATAAATAATAATATAAGAATATAATTTATAAACTTATAATATACCTAATAATAATATAAGTTCATAATTTTTTTATTATTTTTAATTTTCCTCGTGTTTTTAGTATAACTTAACTGATAAAAATAAATTTAAGAAAGTATCTTTGACACCAAATTCCTTAGCTATTGATTCTTAAAATTGTGTACTGCCTACGACTTCGCCTACAGACTAAAGATTTATAAAAACAGGATGTAGTTATGTAATTGCAATTGTTTTTTTTTTCAAAGTTTCAAAGGCTTTATTATATAGTAAACTTTTCTTTTCAATATAGTATCTTTAGTACACACATAGTATCTCTTATGAGTTTCCTACTAAACTGTTTATCTTATATTTTTTCTCACTTCCGGGATTTAACTATTGGCTATTAAGTAAATTTCGAAATTTAGTTCAAATACATACAGATCAGAACAATAATATAAATCTGTATGACAACGATACCACTTACGCATTACATATCTCTGATAATAGTTTACAAATATATTATGGAATACATCTACTACTTCCGTATACAAATTACAGATTCCTTATCAATCGAGGACATCCAACAAAACAGCTAGGATGCTCGTGCAGTAAAGTTTATTCGTATTAACTTGTTATACGTAATTTCCATTAACATTTTGTATTGATGAATGCCCACAATCCCGGGGTTTATTATTCGAATACATAACGTGAAAGCTCTGGAATATCTTCGTGAGGTGCGTTACGAAGGCTGCGCGGGCGCCGAGTCACTGACACCGCTTTTATTGATGACATCACGTTAGTGCCGAATCGCGGGAGCGGTAGCGATTAGCGTGCGGGTATTGATTTTATTTGATTTAGTTGCATCTCTCAAATACCAAAATTGATGAAATAACCAAATGAAAGATCGACGTCACCTGTACGATACATGTGCCATATGACAGTATTTTTTTTTTAGTGCACTCAGTCCGCTTGCGCCCTCCACTTGGGGACGGGGGTGTTAGTTAATTAAGTAAATACCACCATAGTTACAGATCTGTATACAAAGGCCTATATAAAAAATAATTACAACGCGTAAATCGATCGTATTTTGATATCTACTACCTATATATTATATACGATCGGTTATACGATTTTTTTTCTTTGAAAAACCAAATCACATGATACAAATTGCATGTGGGTAGTGGGTACATACATTGAAATAGGTATAAGTATGTTTAATCAAACAACACCGACTGTGTATGAGAATAGAAATTTAATATAAATAAGTATTTATAAGTTTAGTAAAGCTATTTTCATACAACTGTGACTTTTATATATATTATAATTTTACCTAAGTGGGTCTCCCCCAGCGGGTATGTGGGACTCGCTGCACCCGAAAGCTGGTATATGGACGCCTACTCTACCCACTAAAACCCAGCGAGTGACACCAATGCCGCCTTTGGTGAGTTGCCCCGGATCTAATGCACCACATGCGGGTTGTCCTGCACCACAGAACAACCCTTCCCAACGTTGGGACTGTACAATGGGGTGAGATTACCGTCTTCTCCCCTTGCCCCCTGCTCTTTAGTCCCCTCTCCTTATAAGAAGGGTTTCGCCCAAGGTGCTGGACTCACCCTAGGCTACTGAGCCTCAACGCTCCGTCAAGGCCTGAACGATGGTGGGGTGTATAAAAGTCCTGACGTAATATTGCACAGTTCCTTAGTGTTTTTTTCTTTCCAATTATAAATCTAGCATTTTTATTTTCAGACTGATAGACCTGTTGGATTTTAAATGTGTGGAAGTCGATTTACGCGTGAACATATGTTTATTTAGCTGAGCCACAGCTATAACCAACTTGCTTATAACTGTGGCTCCGCTAAATAAATGTGTACCGCAACGAGTGACTTGCTTTAAGAAATTCACTCGTAGTGTCACAAAGTAGCAAAGAAAAACATATGAAAATGTGAAATTAGAAGTCAATTTTTTTTTACACAAAAACGCGATTTTCTTCACCGTGGTCTCACCTTTAAGCCGGGCAGACGCTCGCCTCGAGCCAACCGGTTACGCACACACAGACACACACCCAACAAACGTGTGTGTGTGTGTTTTGATTTATGATAACGCTGATAGTTGATATTTTTAATGTGGGTGTCATTTAAAGTTAAAATTTATTGAGTCAATAATCTTTCGGCGACATCTAATAAAAAACATGAATACATATCTAGCTTAATTATATTAAATTGTAATTTAAGGTATTTTAATGGGTTTGATAAGACAACATCCGTTTTATAGGTGTGAACAAAGTTTATATGCAAATGGAGATAGAAAGAAGTAAATTGTACAAGAGTTACCGGTATGATGAAATTATAACATATTTTCAAATGTATTTGAATTACGAATGTATTGATGGTGTTTTTTTTTTTTTTTTTTTCGAAATGACTAAGCTAATGGCCTGTTATTAGCCCTAATGCTACATCGGTTTGGCGGCTCACCTATTGATTTTTACATGAGGGGGTTGTGGAATCTATGACCACACGGCCTCCGGGCGTCGGGTTTGTTTCTGTGGCGGGTCTGTGCCGCATCACCGTCGGGTGAAAAAGTTTTTATTAACCTACGGAATAATAGTGCTGGTACTAGGCAAATATTCCAGTTAAATTTTAGATTCATGTAAAGGTAAGTAATTAATAAATAAAAGTGTTATTTAAAGATTCATGAAAAGGTATATCATTCTTGATTAGAGGTTTCATATCTTATCTATTGAGGACAGAATCTTAGTATTTGTATGCTATATAAAAATGTAATAAAGTGAAAAAACATACACAAAACACTGTTCACTTCAAAATCCCTTTCTATTTTCCTATTTTAATTTAGCACGAGCGAGGTATAATTTTCCATCAAAGTATTTTATGAAATGCAAACACATAATTTAATAAACTCACTTTTTCTAAATATTACGCTTAAAAATCACTACGCGGAAATAATTTATTCTAGAATAGAATGCGTAACAATAATTATTATTATGTTCATAGTAGATAAGCCACATACTACATAATAGTACCAAAAGTAAAAGTACTTTTTTTTTCTTTAATGCTCTGAGGCATCCCGCGGGGGAGTGGGACTCGCTGCGCCCGACAGCTGGTAAGTGGACTCAGCTCTACCCACTAAAACCCGGCGAGTGCCACCAATGCCGCCTTTGGTAAGGTGCCCCGGATCTAGTAAACAAACAGGGCACCTCGACGGCTAGTCAGTCCCACAAGGGACCGACGCCAACTCCACAGAGAGGGTGTCCCGCACCACAGAACAACCCCTCCCAACGTCGGGACAGTACAATGGGGTGAGGTTCCCATCCTCACCCCTTTCCCCCTGCTCTTATGTCCCCTCTTCTTATAAGAGGGGTACAAAGAGCCCCCTTGGCCCAATTAGCTTCACCCAAGGTGCCACGGCTTACCCTAGGTTACTGAGCCCCACCGCCACGACAAGGCCTGAACCATGGTGGGGAAAGTAAAAGTACTAAAGTAATGTGGCACGGCTCCCAAAGAGCCCAACAGTATACGTGCTGCAGCTCCGAACACCCCGGTGTATATCTCTCGCCTACACTACACCACTGAGGCGAAATACATCGTGGAGTACGTGCGCCAAAAGACCAAATACACAGCGAGAGTGCAGCTTCTGGAGTCGCGCCGCAACGTCAACTTTTCTGCACCTCGTCATGCAGGAGGACTTCTGGCCACAGGACGTTCCGCCGCTTCCTCGGACAAGTTCCACCAGAACGCACAATGACTGAAGTGCAAAAGAGAAGTGATACTAACATAGTTTTAAGTCTTATTTACTAACAACATTGTTTATAATTTTATCACGTATTTACGTTAAGGTATTTATCTATGGGCCTACGCAGCCTGAAAATAAAGTTTTATTATTAATAGAAGTCGTTATGCTTAAAAAATATGCCTATGTACTTATTCAAAATTAATATTGTGCGTAATAATTATTATTAGGATAAATTAAAGTATTCCATTTTAAATTAGGACAAATAATGTTATGCGAAAATAGAGCACCAATTCATTTTCGAAGTTCATTTTTATGAAGAGGACTTTAGCAGTATGTTCCTTTTGGTACTTTTGATTTCAACGTAAATGCACATCCATCTTGTCCTGTCCACGTGACTATTGACTCGTTACGTTTTAATATAATTAAAATCCATTTCATAATTGACTTTCCCCCTTCTCTTTGTTATGCTAGGTGATAGCACCCTCGGGACAGTTTACGAAGGGATGCCTGATATGCTTCGAGCACGCTTTATAACTATGTCTTTATTTACAAAGATGTGATAACTTTGTTGGTTTTTCGGTTTTGAGGTGTAGGTACTTCATTAAAATGGACAACTTGATTTGGCATAATAAACATTATGTTTTTGACTTTATTGCTAAAATTCTTGCTTCTTGATTGCTAAAACGGCCGATTTTAAACTAACCTTTAGCTATAGGTACTTTTGCCTTTTATAAAGAGGGATCATTTGAATATGGTATCTTCGGAAACTACCTACTTATGATGTAATATATTAAGAACTACCCTCATACCCATACCCATACTCAACCTTTATATGTCTCATGGCTGGGGACGGTCGGGGGCCATAGTTCACCGATGCGCTGGCCCAATGCGGGTTGGTGAACTTCACACCTTCAAAAAGTTTGAATCTCATCAGGCATGCAGATTTCCTAACGATGTTTCGTTCACAGGTGAGCAAGCGATGGTCTCATCATGTTCAGGTACACTTAGAAATTTAGAAAAACCCATTTCTAGGCATCGAATCCGGACCTCTCAGCTCTCACTCAAGAGGCCAAGCCCATACCCACTAGGCCATCGTCGCTCACAAACTGAAACTCAATCGATTTACATTTAACATTATGACAAATATTATATATAATACTAGCTGTTGCCCGCAGCTTCGCCCGCGTTAACGTTCAAAATTTGACGGGTGGACCACCCTTAACAAACAAAATAAATAAATAAAATAGATGTTAACCGATTCTCAGACCAACCCGATATGCACACAAAATTTCATGAGAATCGGTCGAGCCGTTTCGGAGGAGTTCAAATACGTACACCGTGACACGAAAATTTTATATATTATTTACCACTTACCATCATGTGGCTCGTCTGTCCGTTTGCCTATCCAACTAACATAAAAAATTGGTTGCATGTCAAGTCGGCTTACCTACGATAGTTTTACGTCATAACGTCATAAAGAAATATTTATGAAAAATTAATTCCCTTTTTTGCCGCTGTTTGTTTGAAATCTATTACTTCTTATTAAATTGTAGAAATAAACACAAAAACACAAAACACGTTGTTGCGTATTCAATATTTGTTATAAATAATGGTTTCCAAGCCAACGCTAGGGCCTGTCCATCGTTTGACATGCTCAGGTGGAACGGGACACTTTTTCGTGCGCGCTGCCGGTATTCATCAATTTATAAGACGTTATCACGTCAAAAATCCTAAAATGTAATATGTTGGTGACTCTACATATCTTACTTTACTTTCTGAAACGCATCAGTAAAAAAAAACAAAAAAGCTTGATAGTGGACTGTGGAACCCATGCCGGCGGACTCGCGGTATACAGCGCACCCATCCGAGGTTAATTAGATTGGGGTAAAAAGTGACTATGATTCTCACTTACTCTTCCAGATACTGTATTAAATATATTTTTGTTTCTGCTCTTTATATAGGCTATGTAAGTTCAGGTCTTCATTCTAGTCTTCAACCAGGTAAGAACGGTACCATATAAACGAACACCATACTTCTCTTTCTCACGCTGTTTTATTTGCACAGCGAGCTTGATCACTTAATATTACCACTGCAATACATACGAATATTTTAACGACGTCTTCTTTGATGTACTATTGAGTTTTATGTAAACTGAACCACGGCTAAGATATTAGTTTTGACGAATGGAGAACTGTTTACTAGACTAAGATTAATTATCAGATTTAACCTTTACGTTTTACCTTTACTTACTTCATGAGCTTTAGGCAAAACACAAATGTAAGTCTTAGTAAATTTCATCAACGCTATATTTTTATGCCTGTGAGTAAAATTACTCTCGTGTAAATTGTTGATAAGAACAACTCGCGACTGACTTTCTTATCTCAAAGATAAGTGTTTCACTAAATGAGAGCTTAGCTGACAGTAATTTATAACTTTATAATAAGAATGTATTTTTTTACCCGTGCAAAATCCAAGTTTACGGAAAAAATTGAATTAATAAAATGGAGGTATTATAATGAAACTTATTACGGGTTTAATTGCGGTTTATTAAGATTTTGACATGCCCGAGATTTCGGATACTTCACACCTACAGCAACCATGGTCACGGGAGCAATAGAAAATAATATAGTAAATGTAGGTACTCTTGCAAAAATATAATAATTCAAACAGTACCTACAATATTTAATAATAATTATTCATGATATTTTTGCACGTTTAAAATTTTTATGTTGACCGTACACATTCGTATTCGCTGAGATGGTAAATTGCGGAACGAAGCGTCGTCCCAGCTTTAATAAGCTGGAGACAGCTAGTTTACAATTAGACTTTAGAGTACATAAGCTAAAATTTAATTATAATTTACATAGTCATTCTACTGTGAATACTTTCACGCGATTTTTTCAATTACTTCACTGGTGTTTACGTATCAAGATTCAATTTTAGAAAGTACGGTTAAGAAATAAGAAGATAGAGCAAATACATTAAATATTTTCGATGGCGGGTGTGATAAAATTACTTTTGGGAGTTGCAGTGGTCTAATAATGAATATACGTGTCTTCGTTAGTTTTAGTATAATTATATTCTGTAAGCATTAATGAAATAATTGTGTTTGTTTCAGGTATGTTCGTGTAACTAACGAAATCTCCATAATAGCCTACTCTCACCCAAGAAGTAAACAAAATTCATAATCCAGGTAGGGATCATCAGATCATATTGAGCCCTACATGAGATAAAAGACAATTTGAAATTTATTATTAATTTTTTTATATAATTTTATATATATATATATATATATATATATATAAAATTATATATATATAAAATTATATAAAAAAATTAATAATAAATTTCAAATTGTCTTTTATCTCATGTAGGTGTGTATCTAACGATTAGCTCGCACCGTACAATAAAATAAACTTGATAACAACTTAAATCAAAAATTCTCTAATCGTCATTGGGTGTTGCTTATTATTTCTATAATCCCATATAATACTTTCACGTATTTTTATAAGAAAGAAGATATTAAGGGCGTCACCCCCCTGTTTGGCGTTAATAAGCGGCGTTCGTAAGCCACTCGCGTCGGGCAACTTCTACGGAATTATCGCCAGAAAGTTACACGGTAGGCTCCGAGTTTTGTTATGTGATATGTGATAAGCCATGCAAAGGATTCTTATCAACGCTTTTGGGCTAATATTTCATTATTTCACATGGTAACAAAAGAGAAACTGAGTGTACACTTATTTTTGATTCTTTTTTTAAAGGTTTTTCTCAAGTAACCATCGTCCTTGTCTATGCGTTCATTGAAGGAGGCTTCTGTTCAGAAGTGGACGGAAAAGATTGTTGGTGATGGTGATGAATTCTCTTCCTAAATTCTTAATTAATCAGATATTGTACTGGCTATCAAAATAAAATTACGCATTGAAATTTGCAAGCATTTCTTTTCAAACGATCAAAGTTTTCTTCATCTATTCATACCCGTTCTAGCTCTTCATAAATTGCAGGGCTATTTTTCGTCACAAGAATCCAATCTGAGCTAGATGCGGAAATAGCTACCACGTGCTTCTTATTAACACATTTCCATTCACTTGTGGACGACTTCTCTATTGGGTCTTGAAAATCTCTAGTTCTAAAACCTAGTTTCGTTCCTTTAACATTTTATTATTAAGCTTAGTTTAGATTCTTATTATGAAAGCACGTCTTGCTTTAAATTTTACTTTTTTTAGCAAAAAAATAAATTATGCGTTCATATTTTAGTTTAAATTGTTGACTGTTATTTTTGCCTTTAAAATTTTAAAGCTAGAAAATTCATTGCGCAAAATATTATCTTTTTCTAATTTTACAACGTTAAGCCATAAGGATTTAGTAGGAGTTTACACGAACCTTTTTTATTCAATTCCCATTAAAAAGACACACAAATTTAATTCACACAAAATAGGGATCACACAATGAATGATTCACTAATGTATGACATCGTCCAGCAATACTAACACGCTGAGGCACATGCCACAATATGGGATTATTGTCTCCGACTTTGATCTGATCATGACCTCGTTGCTCAGCTGATTTATGATATTGCGCTTTTTTTCAACATTTATTTGTATTAGCGACTTACGTGATCAGATTTCTGAGCGCTCGCAGTTTTTGTCTCCTTCTATGTGGTGAATTTTTATGTTTTCTAACTTTGGTTTGATTTTCCTTCTGAATTCTTGTGTTCGTGTTGCGGGACCCACAGTAGTTTAAACGGATTCCCTGAGATCGTATTAAAGGGTCCTTTAGTGATAACCGCTTTTTTTTTCTTTAACGCCGGGAAATGCTCTGAGGAATCCCGCGGGGGAGTGGGACTCGCTGCGCCGAAAGCTGGTAAGTGGACGAAGCTCTACCCACTAAAACCCGGCGAGTGCCACCAATGCCGCCTTTTGTGAGGTGCCCCGGATCTGTTAAGCAAACAGGGCAACTCGACGGCTAGTCAGTCCCTCAGGGGACCGACGCCACCTCCACAGAGGGATTGTCCCGCACCACAAAACAACCCCTCCCAACGTTGGGACATTACAATGGGGTGAGGTTCCCGTCCTCACCCCTTGCCCCCTGCTCTTTTGTCTCCTCTTCTTATAAGATGGGTACCAAGAGCCCCCTCGGCTCAATTAGCTTCGCCCAAGGTGCTGGGCACCTTAGGCTACTTAGCCCCACCGCCACGTCAAGGCCTGAACCATGGTGGGGATAACCGCTGTCCTGGCTAAACAGGAGTAGCAGCCGTTGGAACGAGTGTTGGCCCTAATCAAATATTAGGACTGACCCGAATTCGGCAATCTTTTTCCGCTCACGAGCTACTTACAATACTCATTTACAAGATTGTGACTGAAATAGTTTTCTAATTATTAAACTTAATTAGTCATGAGTCATCTAAGTTAAGCTAATTAGTTTAAAGTATTACTTGTAATTAGTAAGTTCTAACGTACTATCTCTTCCATGATATTACCAGTTGCTGCGTCTTTGCCTGTCCGCATTTAGTATGGACTGTAGAGGATTCGTGGAAACGAAAGGTCCAATGTAATTGCTCTTTGCTTTTTCGATTTACCGATATGATGTATTTTCTTAAGTAAAAAGTCGTTGATCTTCCAATTACCTTTTTGAATCAAAAATGTACTTTTTTTATTATAGAAGAGTGGGCAAACGGATAGTCGGTTCACCTGATGGTAAGTGAAGAGTGACATCCACAGACACCCGCTACACCAGTGGATTAGCAGGTGCGTTGCCGGCCTTTCAGATATGTGTATGCTCTTTTTTTGAAGGTCCCTAAGAACTTAAATATTTTCTATCAATCCTAGTCATGTGCAGAAAAGATATACTTCCCATACCCACCATAAACCCTCTCCATTGGTATTTACTAACATACTACAGTTTCATCAATCTGAGGAATACGTTTTGACGTTTAACGGTTTTATATCGTAACTACCCGCGACTTTGTCTGCGCGGGATATGTTTGACAATTCACTAATATCTTTATTAATTATAGCCTATATGAGCTATATTGTAAAGTAACATTAAATCCTATCGGTATTTTTTGTGCGAAAGAGTAAAAAACATCCATACATACAAACTTTCGCGTTTATAATATTAGTTGTATAAAATCGTATCGTAATAACATTGTAACTTATACAAAAATCAAGTGATTCGGTGAGACTACAAGAAGTATTTTTAAATTTAGTTGGGTAGGTAAAAGGCTGATAGTCACCTGATGGTATGGTAAGTGGTTAGCGTCGCCTATAAACAC
The DNA here is from genome assembly GCA_963853865.1 of Helleia helle. NCBI lineage: Eukaryota > Metazoa > Arthropoda > Insecta > Lepidoptera > Lycaenidae > Helleia > Helleia helle. The sequence goes on from OY971434.1 coordinate 10,019,084, forward strand.
AGACAAGTTTATATGGGACTAGCCCAGGCAACTCATTCATGTGCTAAGCAAAGTTGTTTGACTTAAGAAACAAGCATGATGGTTGTACCATCCCAGGCCTTCCCTCAATGAACGCCAAGACGGCCGATACAAGGGTGTATCACTGGCATCCAACACGGACCGGCAACCGCACGGGGATCGTCTTCCCACCTGGTATAATATATATAGTAAAGGTATATTTACTATAGGGTTATGTTATGAAATAATACTATCCGGGGAGTATATTACGTGTCGTTCATCACTGTTTAATATTTATTATCCTCTTATACGTAATAACATACATTCCCTCTATAAGCCCGTCTTACTGGACATTGTATTGGCGTTTTTGACCGCAATCAATCTTATCCGGATTAACAATAAGCCGGATATTTCCGGGTATTTTTCGCGTTAAACCGAAATAGCTTTGTTGGGGTTTGATCCGGTTGTTTGAAACGCTAATTGAATGTTCTAATTGTTCTAATTTGTGTATTTGTTAATCGCTTCGTATTTTGTTTGGGTGCGGAATTAGTTGGGTTGACTTTTGTTCTAAGTATTATTGTTAATCTAATTTTGTCTTAAACTGGACTTACCTTTATATGCAATTTATGTATATTTTAGTTACTTGAAATATTTAATTGAAGAAGGAATGGTGGGAAGATGATCGTTCCGTGTTGGATGCGAGTGAAGAGGGATCAGTCGTCTTGGCGTTTATTGAAGGAGGCCTATATTAAGCAGTGGACGGATAGAGGCTGATGATGATGATGATGATTAAATTTCTAGTATATAGAAAATTCCAATTTTACGTATAAAGATATAATTCCCGTGGGAGTAGCCAATGATAATTATAATTATGATGATGATATAACGCTGAAGATGTTATTAATGTTTCTATATATTTT